>OZ014522.1:99934354-101184354 GCA_963966055.1 Lathyrus aphaca | reverse complement strand
AGATGGATTTTAGTTAATGGTAAGATGAAGAAGTGAGTTTTATGGTTTGTAAGACAACTTGAGGGGGACTTGTCCATTAACACTAGGGTTAGTCCTTCTTGACCAATTAAGGAAGAATTAGAACCTTAATGCAAGGCCCAAGTTACAAGCTTGATGTCTTGATGATTATTAAGTGGATTGATTAAAGGATTTAAACACATTAAGGGTTTAACACTCAGGATTAAATTTATACACTCCATCCTAATAGAAGGATGCAGGCATAAGCTTAATCACAAAGCCTTAAAGCCTTTAGGGTTTAGTCCCTGATTATGAGATGAGAAGAGAAGACTCAATGATGACACAAAGGTAAAAGCTAAATGGGGGGACTAATCAAAACCCTAATTGTTATCATGCTTGGTTGTCCCTAGGGTTAGTGAGGTTTACAAGAAGAATCTTCAGAGAAACCACCAGGAAGGAAGCAGATGAAAGGAGGAAGAAACAAAGAGAAGCAAAACAACTTGCTTCACTTAAGAAGTCAAGTTGCTTGAAGAAAGAAAGTAAGATGAACAAGAATGAGCAAGCTCAAACCAATACACAAGATAAAATGCAGCAAAGATGCAAGAGAGAGATGAAAAGAGATAGTGAGAAGTGAAGGCAAATTCACTTCTCAAAACAACTTACCACCTGAAAAGTTAGTGAAAGAAATGAAATGCAATGCAAATGAGATGAAATGGCATGATGCAAGACAAAGTCAGAAGCAAATACATGATGTTAATGATGCTAAGAGATGATACAAACATAAGGCAAGGCAAGAGAAAGATCAAACAAGCATAAAGATGCAAATGAGACATGCTTAGAGCCATGAACATACATGAAAAGTTATGAAATGTACATGACATACAACATGGCAAATGAAAGATGCAATGATCAAACATGATTCTAATATGTCCTAAGATGTGTTATGAATCAAATGGATGCACAAAATGTCATGGCAAGTCATTGGATGCAAGCAAATGAGAAATGGATGCAAAGGAAAGCATGAATTAGGGTTATATGCAACATACAAAGCAAAAATACAAAACCAGAAGCAAATGACATGATAAAAATTTGAAAATGCAATCAAAGGAACCTTAGACCTATACAAACTCACTGCCCAAAGGAGGGGATCCAACTCTTAACCTAGTGAGAGTTATGAATTTCCTAAGATTGCTAGGGTTTTAAGGTACCTTGACAAGAAAAATGCAAAACAAAATGGAAAATGCAAGATCAATTCAAGCCAATTTTATCCTATAAACTACATGTTATGCAAGATGCAATGCAAAAAAGAATCATTGTCCAACTCTCAATGGTTAGGCAGAAATGAATTTTTGAAGTTTGAAACAAAATATTGCCTTGAAATGAATTTAATTCCAAAGAAAATAATCAAAAGGCATCAAGAACAAAAAAGAAATTTGGTTTGAGAGTTGGACAATGTTTCTAAATGTTTTTAAAGGTTACATGAATTTTGTTGTGATTTTTAAATACCTAAAAGTATTTTTAATTAATTAATTTTCATTAACTAATTAAAAATAAACTTTTAAATGATTTAAAAATAATTTTTAATGCAAAAAATAAAAATAAAAATATTTTTGTGTTCTAAAAATTAATGAAATGTTTAACAAAAAAAATCAGAATTTTTCAATGCATTTTTCTATTTTTAAAAATTTGTGTAAATAAAATGCAAATAAAATGAATTAAAACAAAGAAAAAGGAAAAGTCAACAGATCCAAAGGCTGGAATTTGAACTGGGGTGAGATTGGTTGACTGCGCGCGCTGACCAACGGCTGGGATTCTTCCTGGCTTAATTAACTTAATTATGATTTATTAAATTAATAAAAACAGATTAGGGTTTAATGAATTGATCTGGGCCACTCAAAACTTAAGATAATCCACATCCAATGGCCACGAATGCATCTGGCAAACTAATTAGGGTTAGGGCTAAATGACTTTCAGGTGACCGGAGGGAAGCTCCAGTCATCTTCTCCGGCGGGTCAAAAACCCTAAATCATGCTACAGGCCACCCCACCTCAAATTGAACCCAGGGAAATGATCCTCTACCCAAACCCCATTCAAATCAACCCTCAAACATCATTTCTAAACCAAGAACAGAGGGAAACGAAGCAAACAAATTTTACGGGTGAAATTTCAGAGAGCCATGAAATGGTCATTTCTTCACCATTTTCAATTCCAAAGATATCAACATGACCAGCACAACATACACTTTCATTTTATAACAAGAAAAACAAGCTCTGAAAAGTTGGAATTTTAAAGCTACCTGAGAAGAAGAACTGTGAAGATGAGCTTTCCTGGCCTTTCTCTTATGCGAACTGCCTCTCCTGAACCTCCTGAGCTCAATGGAATGCTTCAAAACTTTTGTTGATGGCTGATTTGTGAAGATGAGTTCTGGTGTAGCAGATTTTACAGTTGTGTTCTAGGGGGTTTCAGGCTGTTTTAATGGTGGGTTTTTGTTCCATGGAGGATTTGTGGTTCATTGGTGAAGAAAGAACTGAGGTTTCATGGCTGTGTAAGGAAATTCGAAAGGGAAGAGTTTTTGACAGAATTTTGTGGATGCAAGAAAGTGGGAGGATTCAGCTTGTGTGTGGTATGCTTTTGGATGGCTTAAGGTCCACATATCATGTTCTGGTTGGGCAGAGAGTTGGTGTGTCACTGTGGGATTGGTATGGGCCTTTGTGCAAAAAGTCAAGCTATGGTGTACCTTAGGCATGGCTCGGGTCAGAGACAATCTAGAGGCTTGTCCTGCCTCAGCTTGAGTCAAGGATGACCCTTGGATGGTTCATGAGAGGCTGTTGCATTTGGATCATGAGTTGGAAGAGTTTTTGCAACTTGACAACTTGTTATTTCTCATGACTTTTGGCTATGTACATGTGAGGAAACTTTGCTGAATTTTGGTGTGTGATGCCTCATGAAGTCATGGCAATGTTTTGAAACCAGCTAGAGGTCAAACAATCCATTTGAGAATGATTTTGCAAAAAATCCCTCTTTGTACTTTCATGAAGAATGGCTTATGGTTATGTGAAAATCAAGGCAAATAAATGAGAAATCCCTTGGGCCAATTCTGATTTTAGGTCATGCATTGCATTGGTATGATGATTAGAGGTCACATTGAAGTCACATAAAGGCTTGCCATGAGAAATTGCAAGTTTTCCATTTTGTGCAAAAGTGAAATTTCAATGATTTTGTCCAACTTTGCAAGGCAATAACTTTTGATCCAAAATGAATTAGAATGAGTTCTTGTACTTTTTGAAAAGGGAATGATCCATTCTACAACTTTCATGACCAAAGTTTTCTCATTTGAAGCATATTTTAATCGAAAAGCAAGGGTTGAAAAAGTTTCCCAAAATGGCAAGTTTCCATTACAAGTCATTTTCCCAAAACGTCAACTTTGCAAATGGCTTGAAATTCTTCAATTTTGTGAACTTCTAACATCTTCTATGATCAAATAAAGATCATACACAATCAAAATGATGAAGATCACCCTTTGGTTGGGTCATTGAGGGCCTCAGATGCCCTTATTTTGCACTGACTTGCTCAAAAAGTCAACTCTTGATCAGATGCCTTCCCCATTGAATTTCTTCATGAAAATTGATATGCATGATCCCTATACCATATAGAGACCAATAGAAACAAGAATGACCAAAAAAATTGGAGTTATGGCCTTTGAAACCAAAACCCTAATTCTAGGTCATCTGTGCAGTCAAACCTGGCTCTGCTTCAATGCCATTCTCAGTTCTTGTGATTCTTTGACTTTCTTGACTTTGAGAGGATATAATATGATGCTTGAACATACATGGACCCCTTTGAAGTGATTGATGACCTTTGGAGTGGCTCAAATGGCTCAGGGATGGATCAGATCACAAACCCTAGATGCAGATGACTTAGAAGCAATGCAGTGAATCAAAAATGTGGTAAGAGATGCTATGATTGAACTTATGCATATGAAAAGATCACAAGCCATGGTGTGAATAGGTGAGGGAAAATTTGGAGTGTTTACAGCTGCCCCTATTCAAACATGAGTTAGCTGTGCAGGATGTAAGCAACGACTTATCAGGCAAACAAGATAACTTGTGGTTGAATACCAAAGACAGTCCAAAATATGCACTCACAGAATGAAAAAGAAAAGGGATATAGATTGTAAAAGGAAAATAAATTATATTATAAACTGCGGGCGACCGTCGAGCAGAGGACGACTGCTGGGGATGAAGCAATGACGGGGACGACCGACAAGCTGGGGAAAGATGCGGGAAACAAAGCAATGACGGGGACGACCGACAAGCTGGGGATATAAGAGATTATGATGGGGACGACCATCAGGTAAAGATATTAAGATTCTCTAGGGATTATAGGTAAAAAATAAATGATGAGGTACGGTCATCAAAGGTGTAGGACGATCACCTAGCAGGGGACGGCTGCTCTGTTGGGTATAAGATGAGGGACGGTCATCTAAGGTGAAGGACGATCACCTGGCAGGGTACGGCTGCCGAAAGTATCACGACATAGGACGAATGCCGAATAAAAAGGTCGACGATGGGGACGGCCATCGGATAAGCATGATGAAGGACGATCATCAAGAGGTGAAGGACGATCACCTAGCAGGGTACGGCTGCTCTCAGGGTTTATCATGACATAGGACGAATGTCAGATAACAAGATCAACGATGGGGACGGCCATCGGATAAAATGATGAAGGACGATCATCAAAAGGTGAAGGATGATCACCTAGCAGGGTACGACTGCTAAAAATATCGCGACATAGGACGAATGCTGGATAGAAAAGGGGTTCTAATGAAATAGAGACTCCGCTGGGGAAAGGATGAGGGACGGTCATCCAAAGGTGAAGGACGATCACCTGGCATGGTACGGCTTCCAAAAAGGCATCATGACATAGGACGAATGTCAGATAGAAAGGAAATAATCCACAGGGATTTGCTGAGACAAGTAAACACGGACGAATGTCTATATCCAAGAAAATGAGAGGTATCAGTGTTTGGTGTACGGTGTATAGATTAAAGATGCAGACGAGCATCCCTAAGACTATGATACAGACGAGTATCAGGTAGAAACAAAATTGAAACATGTTCAGAGATGATGATACGGACGAGTATCAACTGGTTAACAAAGAACACGGACGAGTATTGATTCTGCGGGAACTCTTCTGGGGAATAGTAGACACAGACGAGTGTCTAAATTGAAGAAGACATAAGTGTTTGACACGTGTATGGATTAAAGAAGCGGACGAGCATCCTTAAGACTGTGATACGGACGAGTATCAGGTAGAAACAAACGTTTGACGCATGTTCTGAGATGATGATACGGACGAGTACCAACGGGTTAACAAAGAACACGGACGAGTGTTGAATCTGCAGAGGTATGAGTGGTGTATACAAGATACGGACGAGTATCTGTATGAGTGAAACAAGAGTAATAAATATGAGTGGTGTACAAGAGAGTGTTTAACCTGTTGGGGAGAGTGACACAGACGGGTGTCGAAAGGTATATTATAGACAAGTATATGTTTTACAAAGTATTCAGGTAGTTATGTTGGGGAAGGTGACACAGACGGGTGCCAGGGAATCTGTATGGATATATGTATCTGTGAGCGCAAAGAGGACGCTTTGGCTTTCTATTGGGGGATATGACACGGACGGGTGTCAAGAAGTATCTGTAATATATAGGTGTCTGTTTGTAGAGAAAGTTCGGGCGGCTTTACTGGGGAATGATGACACGGACGGGTGCCAAAAGAAGTGTGTATTTGTATTTGTGAGTGTAAGGCTAGTGCTTTGGCTCTCTGGTGGGGAATTTTGGGGAGTTTTTGTATATCTTGATGGATTGTCAGTATTTACAAGTGTTTGATTCAGAACATGGCTTATGATTATGCAATATGTTTGATTTTTTGCCGTAATGCTCCGTTTTAGACGGAATGCTACACTCTGTGGGGAGAATATGATGCGAATGCCATGATTATGCAAAGATAACGATCCGGGACCCGGGTCCCGTTGCTACGAAGATCTCTGGTTGATCTGCTTGAAGTGAACATCCCAGCTGGGGATGAAATCATTGGTATATCTGACATATGGGACTCTGCTTGGGGATATAGGTCACTGACAAACCTGTCTTGGTGATGGGGGACCCAGCTGGTGTTTGCAGAAGCTTCCTTCACTCTGTTGTGAGATCTTCAGGCATTGCTCTTCTGGATGGAGTTGAAACTCTGTGGGGAGATGGTTCCCTGGCTTTTGCACTTGGTTGAGGAGGACTGATGACAGACAACTCAGCTGGGGAGAAAGCATCTCTGGTGCTAATCGGGAGATAGACCGAGCAGATAATGATTAGGCACCTTGCTGGGGTGAAGTTTTCATGCCCCATGTTGTGCTTTGAGTACCTGCAATCCTGAAAAGACATGGAAACACACAAGTAATCCCGAGGTATCCCTTACCGGATTCCATCATAGGAGTTTAGCCACTCCTGGGAGTAAGTATATTTCCTGCAAGCACGTATTCTTTAGAAGGGAAACATCTGTATTTATGCAATCAGTATCTTAAAGACATCGGACATTCTTGCAAATGAAAAATAAAAATGTACGGGACAAAACATGACTGGAGAATATGATTTTATTAATTCATGTGCCCCGAATTGGCAAATACAGTCAAAAAAACAAATCCCCTAAAATGAGGAGTTTGTTAAAAATTGAGAAACAAAAGATGTTGGCAATGTTGATGACGCTTCAGGGAGCTTCCCTTTGCTATGACTCGTATGACTTTTGACATTCTTCTCGTCTCGCTTTCTGAAGAAGGTTGATTCTGAACGAAGATTGATCTTTTTGAAGCTTACCAAGTTGTGAGTGATACAGACGAATTCATAATGCAGTTGTTCGCTTATTCCCTTATTTTGCATGGATCGCCCTTTCGGGTTTTCAATCCATCGGGATACCCCTTTTTGCCTGAGTTGTCCAATGCGGCTTTTCAACTCAGCGGGTGTACACTTTTTATTTATTTCCCTTATTTTTGCCCGAGTCTTTTATTCTGTTTTTGACTCGCCGGGATGCCTTATTTTTGCCTGGACTTACATTCTGTTTTTATGTCCAGCGGGTCATTTTATGCGAAGTATTTTTTAACTGCATCTGAATTCACAGGGGACGAGAAGTCTTCACCATCCATAGTACTGAGCATAAGTGCTCTTCCAGAGAAAACTTTCTTTACTACGAATGACCCTTCATAGTTCGGAGTCCACTTGCCCCTGTGGTCTGTATGAGGAGGGAGGATTCTTTTCAGCACAAGATCTCCTACTTGGTACTCTCGGAGCCTGACTTTCTGATCGAAGGCTTTCTTCATTCTTTTCTGATATAACTGCCCATGACAGATTGCAGCTAATCTCTTTTCTTCAATCAGATTCAGTTGTTCGTATCGGGATCGGACCCATTCTGCTTCATTCAACTTAACATCCATCAATACCCGCAGGGAGGGTAATTCAACTTCAACAGGTAGGACTGCCTCCATAACATACACAAGTTGATACAGTGTTGCCCCAGTAGATGTTCGGATTGATGTACGGTACCCATGCAAGGCAAACGGTAGCATTTCATGCCAGTCTTTGTAAGTAACTACCATCTTTTGCACAATCTTCTTGATATTCTTGTTAGCTGCCTCAACAGCGCCATTCATCTTTGGCCTGTAAGGAGAAGAATTATGGTGTTGGATCTTGAAATCCCGGCATAGCTCTGCCATCATTTTATTGTTCAAATTGGAACCATTGTCAGTAATGATTCGCTCGGGCACCCCATACCGACAGATGATGTCTCTCTTCAGAAATCGGGCTACCACTTGCCTTGTAACATTCGCATATGAAGTTGCTTCAACCCACTTGGTGAAATAGTCAATGGCAACCAGGATTAATCTGTGGCCATTTGAAGCAGTCGGTTCAATCTTGCCAATCATATCAATGCCCCACATGGCAAAGGGCCAGGGTGAAGACATCACATTCAGAGGATTCGGAGGCACATGCACTTTATCCGCATAAATCTGGAATTTGTGGCATTTTCTGGCATAGGCACAACAGTCGGCATCCATTGTGATCCAGTAATAGCCTGATCTTAGCAACTTCTTAGCCATTGCATGCCCTCCTGCATGGGTACCAAAGGATCCTTCGTGCACTTCTTGCATCAACAAGTCTGCTTCTGTTCTATCAACGCATCTGAGGAGTACCATATCAAAGTTTCTCTTGTACAGGGAACCGTCGGTATTCAGGAAGAAACTACCAGCTAGCCTCCTCAAAGTCTTCTTATCATTGGAAGATGCCCCAGGTGGGTATGTTTGATCCTCCAAGAAGCATTTGATATCGTGGAACCAAGGTTTACCATCTTTGACAACATCTGCTGAGAACACATATGCTGGTCTGTCAAGTGTGGACACTGAGATCCGAGGCACAAAGTTGGCAGCTTGAACTTTGATCATGGATGAAATGGTGGCCAGAGCATCTGCAAACTGATTTTCGTCTCGAGGGATGTACTCAAGCTTGACCGTTGTGAAGAAAGTCAATAACCTCCTTGTATAATCCCTGTAAGGCATCAGATGATCCTGGTGTGTGTACCATTTGCCGTTGGTTTGATTGATTACCAAAGCTGAATCTCCGAATACAGTCAAAGTCTTGATCCTGAGGTCAATGGCTTCCTCAAGACCCATAATACAAGCTTCGTATTCAGCTTCATTGTTAGTGCAGTTGAAAGTGAGTTTTGCCGAGAAAGGAATGTGAACCCCCTTAGGTGTAATGAGTACTGCACCAACACCACGAACATTCATATTAACAGCCCCATCAAACATCATAGTCCATTCTTTTTCTGGGTTAGGCCCTTCAGTGTGAATAGGCTCTTCATGATCTTTCGCTTTTATGAACATGATGTTTTCATCAGGGAAGTCAAATCTCATAGGCTGGTAATCATCAATGGGTTGCTCAGCGAGATAATCAGACAATACACTGCCTTTGATGGCTTTCTGAGATGTGTACTGGATGTCATATTCCGTGAGAATCATTTGCCATCTTGCAACCCGTCCGGTAAGTGCTGGCTTCTCAAAAATGTACTTAACTGGGTCCATCTTTGAAATCAACAAAGTAGTGTGGGTCAACATATACTGCCTTAGTCGGTGAGCAGCCCACGCTAAAGCACAACAAGTTTTCTCGAGCAGTGAATAACGTTGTTCACAGTCGGTAAACTTTTTGCTTAGGTAGTATATTGCATACTCTTTTCGACCAGACTCGTCATGCTGGCCCAACACACACCCCATTGACTCTTCTAATACTGTCAAGTACATGATTAGAGGTCTTCCTTCAATTGGAGGCCTAAGGATTGGAGGTTCTTGCAAGTACTCCTTGATTTTGTCAAAAGCCCTCTGGCAGTCTTCATTCCACCTGACCGTTTGTTCTTTTCTTAACAGTTTGAACAAGGGCTCACAGGTTGCTGTAAGGTGAGATATGAACCGTGAAATGTAGTTCAGTCTACCCAAGAACCCCCGAACTTCTTTCTCAGTCTTCGGTGCAGGCATCTCTTGAATGGCTTTGACTTTATCAGGGTCAACTTCAATCCCTTTCTCACTTACAATAAATCCCAGCAACTTACCAGATCGCATCCCGAATGTGCATTTGTTGGGGTTCAGCTTCAGTTGGTACTTCTTCAGACGCTTGAATAGCTTCAGCAGATTTACCAGGTGGTCTTCTTCTGTGAGGGACTTGGCAATCATGTCATCCACATAATATTCAATTTCTTTGTGGATCATGTCGTGGAATAATGTTACCATAGCCCGTTGATAAGTGGCACCCGCATTCTTCAGTCCGAACGGCATCACCTTATAACAGAACGTGCCCCAGGGTGTGATAAAAGTTGTCTTCTCCATGTCTTCAGGTGACATCTTGATCTGATTGTATCCTGAAAATCCGTCCATGAAGGAGAATACCGAGAACTGAGCCGTATTATCCACCAATACATCAATGTGAGGTAATGGAAAATCATCTTTCGGGCTGGCTCTGTTCAGATCCCGGTAATCCACACACATCCTTACCTTGCCATCTTTCTTAGGCACAGGTACGATATTAGCGAACCACGGCGGGTTGCTAGTCACAGCAAGGAACTCGGCGTCCCACTACTTTTGCACCTCTTCTTTGATCTTCATTGCCATGTCTGGGCGAGTACGGCGCAGTTTCTGTTTAACCGGTGGGCAATCTTCTCTTAAAGGCAGTTTGTGCATAACAATATCGGTGTCCAACCCTGGCATATCATGATAAGACCAAGCAAACACATCCACATATTCACGAAGTAGGTCAATCAGTTTCTCTTTCACTGAGGCTTGTAAGCAGGCCCCGATCTTAACCTCTTTCACATCTTCTTCCGTACCAAGATTAATCGTTTCGACCTCCTCCTGATGAGGAGTGATAACCTTCTCCTCTTGTCTTAACAACCTGGCTAGCTCTTCAGGAAGCTCATAATCTTCTTCAACCCCTTCATCATCTTGATTGATTGGATTGTCAAAGTCATACGAAGCCATAGCTGTGCTGTTGTCGGTGCAGTTTGAAAGGCACTCTCTGCAAGGGTTTAGATTGTTCATTTTAGTGATCGATTTTAATCTTGTTTAGAAAAAAGTGAAATGAAGTTGTCATTTTGGAAAACATTGCCATTTTACTTTTGTACAAAAAGAAAAATGAAAAACAGTGAGCGGAAAAGGAAAAGACTCATTTGCAAAAGATGTCCGATATTCGTTGATTGATCTGTTTGCACAAAAATCACAAGATGGCCCGATTACAAAATGAGTCTTAACATCTTGGGCAAGATGCAAGACTTGATTCATGCTTAAAATATACAGGAAATAATAATTACTCTGCAGGAGTAATCCTTATAATTTCCTGGGAAGACCAGTTAAGGACTTGGCTCCCCGGGATCCTTGGACGTATCCAGCTCTCCAGGTTGCGGTCGTCTTCCGACTCATCTTCCAAGTTGTTTACTGCATCTGGGGTGAGCATTCCCCCGCTGACAAAATTGGGCTTCTTAGCAGCCTCTGATTGATCTTGTTGAGTTGGTTTGTAACCCAACCCAAATCTGTCCTCCTTCTTCTCCACAGGTATCAGCTTGCCCCAGCCTTGGGCAATACCCTCTTCAACAACCTTCCTGGCTTGCTGGTAAGATGTCATGGAGGTTCCCAGTACAGCAGATGCTTCATTTATGTTCAGGGCCTCAAACCCCTGGCTCATAGTTTCATGGATCTCTCCATCCATCTCTATGTATTTGTACGTAACCATGTGGCTAACAAAGATGTCCTCTTCACCACAGATGGTGATGATCTAACCTTCCCACTCGAATTTCAGCTTCTGGTGAAGGGTAGACGTAATTGCTCCAGCGGCATGGATCTAAGGTCTACCCAACAAACAGTTGTAGGCCGGCTGAATGTCCATCACATAGAAGGTAATCTTAAAGGTCTGCGGGCCAATCATCACAGGCAGATCAATCTCCCCTAGCACTGATCTTTTAGAGCCATCAAATGCTCTTACCACCAAATTACTTGGACGTAGTGCCAAGCCATCATACTCCAGCTTCACCAAGGCTTTCTTTGGTAGAACATTGAGTGAAGACCCAGTGTCCACCAGTACATGGGATAGAACAGCACCCTTGCATTCTAGGGTGAGGTGTAAAGCCTTGTTGTGGTTACGTCCCTCAGTTGTTAAGTCAGCATTGGTAAAGCCCAGTCCATGACTCGTGTTGACATTTGCCACCATAGTTTCTAGCTGATTAACAGTGATATCCTCTGGCACGTATGCAGCGTGCAGGACTTTCAGTAATGCATTCCTGTGAGCTTCAGAACACATCAACAAGGATAATATGGAGATCTTTGAGGGAGTTTGGTGAAGCTGATCCACCACCTTGTAATCACTTCTCTTTATAATTCTCATAAACTCGTCTACATCTTGCTCAAAAGATCTCTTCTGAGTTTCTTTGATGATTGGTTCTTCTGATATCACACTCTTCCCCTTTGCTTTTGCAGCAGCTTCTGCTTCGGCATTAGGTCTTTGCAATTGTGAGGCAAAAAGGCGTCCGCTTCTGGTGAAGCCTCCGCCTCCCCCAACATTATCAATCTGTGGAGAAGAGGTTGAAGAATCCAAAGTGATTTTCTCTCCGTTGCAGTAGAGGTCAGAGCCATAATGCCAGGGTATGGCATTACTGCTTTCATATGGAACTGGTCCAGGCACCGTGATGGTAACTGGACTGACTGCTGCAGAGGAAGGTAATGAAATGGTATGCGGATCATAGTAGATGGTGACCGGTGACCTGGCAGGAGATGCCAGTGCTTGTTGTTGAAAATTGTTGTTTGGAGGAACATTTGATGGGTCATAGTAAATGGTGACTGCTGAAATATCTGTTGGCGTTGTAGAAGATTCTGTTGAATAAATGGATGCTGATGTTGTAGAAGAAATGGTTGTTGACATCTGATTTGTTGAAGTGATGGACGGAGCCATTGTTGATGATATTGATGAATTGGTCGGAATGATTGCTGTTGCAGTTGTAAAAGAATCAGGAATTGTTGACAAAGGGATTGCTGGATTTGCAGGTATTGATGTTGTGATCTGAAGTATACCACTTTTGATAAGACCATCTATGCCGCTTCTCAAATCATCACACCCGTTGACCGAAATGTTGCAATAACCACAACCGAGCTCACACCCGGGGAACATCTGGCATTCTAGGAGCTGGGCTTTAATCTCGACCAGAGGTTTCCGAATCTGTCCAACACTGGTGATTAAGAAAGATGGCTTGTCTTCCTCAATGGCATTAATTCTTGGCCCTCCATGATTGGGCATGGGATTCTTGTTGACATTTGGAGGGGGTGCAAAGTTGAGGGCTTTAGAATCCACCAGATCTTGTACTTTCATTTGTAAAGCCCTGTATTTCTCCGTGTTGTGGCCAGGTGCATTGGAATGGAAAGCACATCTGGCGTTGACATCGTAGTTTCTAGGAAGATTAGAAGGATCTGGTGGTGCCAATGTCCTTAGTTCAACCAGGTTGAGCTTCAGGAGTTGTGGCAATAAAGCGGCATAAGGCATATGGATAGGGTCAATTACCCTATTTGCCTGTGATGGTCTTTGCTGAAAAAGGTCTTTGTTGTTGATTGCTATTGTTGTTGTTGTAGGTCCTTGGTGGCGGATACTGAACTTGCTGTTGATAATGGGGTTGTTGTTATGGTTGATATGCTGGTTGCTGAGGAATCGGAGCTGGAATAGTGACAGCTGCCACTGACCTATGAACATACTGAGGTCTACCCCTGTTGGCATGAATAGAATTAGTCTCACCGGTTCTTCTAGGTCCCACAAAAGGCTTCCTGGGATTACTTGACGAACTTGCACCATTATCAGAAATCTTGCCCATCTTCAGAAGGCTCTCAATCCTTTCTCCAGCTATAAATACATCAGTGAAGCTGGTGGAAGAAAAGGCAGCTAGCCTATCAATATATGTTCCTTGCAGAGTGTTCATAAACATGTCGGCCATTTCTCTTTCCAACATGGGTGGCAGGACAGCAGCAGCAAGCTGTCTCCACCTCTGGGCATATTCCCTGAAGCTTTCTCTAGAGGTCTGAGACATTCCCATCAGAAGGGTTATGTTAGGAGCCATGTCCAGATTGTATCGGTACTGCCTGATGAAGGCCTCAGCTAGGTCCTTCCAGCATCTGATAGTAGCTATGGTCAAGTGAGAGTACCACTCCCTTGAAGCCCCAGTCAAACTGTCTTCAAAGTAAAACATCCACAGTTTCTCGTCCATTGTGTATGCCTTAAGTCTCCCTAGGAAGGACTGCAAGTGAGTTCGTGGACAGGAAGTTCCATTGTACTTCTCGAAGCACGGGGGTTTAAACTTGTGGGGAATTCTTACCCCGTCCACTAAGCCCATATCCATGACATCAAAACCCAGGGAATTTTGAGACTCCAGAGATCTCAACTTCTCAGCAATTTCATCAAGTCTCCTATCATAGACTTCATCCCCAGCTCCCATCACAGTAAACTGCTCTTCTTGGGGGTCTTCTTGTAAGACTCTTCCTCCAGTAGTATTTCCTTGCATATTACCCGGGATGTTAACTTCCGGATGTAGATGAGGCCCGTATACTGGTGGGTTAACATGAGGCTGACCCCTCTCATTGTTACTTGTTCCTCTAGTTCCCAGAGGAGGTTCTTTCGGGGTTTGCCTTTCTACCAATGCCCTCAACCTTTCTTGACTTTGAGCCAAGCCATTCATTACTTCCATGAACTGGGTCATTTGGTTTCTCATCTCCAGCCTTTCGTTAACCATCTGGGTCCTGACCTCTGTCAGCTCTTGCTGTACTTGATCCATCTGGATACCAGGAAGGTTGTTGCGAGTAGGATATCTGTGTGGATGGTTGAGAGGGAACACCCGACGGCGAGCAATAATTCCTGAACCACAACAGAGTTAGTAACAAACAAAACAAAAACCTACAAAACAAAACAAAAGTTAGTATGCAATGCAGTATGCTTATTTGTTTCCACGGTATCCGGCTTGGCTCTTGGTTTTGACCTTTCCAGACCCTGAGGAAGATGCTTTGCTGTTGCTTGAGAGAGAGAGAGACTTAATGAAACAAACTGACAAATACATTACAAATGGTGGATCATACATAGTTTGTTTTTACAACATATGCCCCTGAAGGGTCAAAATACAACATAAAAGAAAAGTACATGGAATGGAAATAACAACAAGCAAAGAAATCAAACATCTAAGCCAAACTCATCCTCGTTAACCTCCTTCAAAAGTGCTTCAGGTACAGGACCAGCCGGATGTTCTGTAATGTTTCTGATAAGAAGGTTCCTGGTGGTAATAGCAGTGGTCAGCTTCTTGTGCCTGTCTTGGTCCTTAGACCTCTTTACACCAGCCCTAATCTTCAATTCGGAAATTTCCCTCTGGGCTGCCAGCAAAGCCTCCTGTTGTTTCTTTTCATTGGCCTCTAACTGCTCAATCCTGTCCTGAGTTCTTTTATCCTCCTGAGTGCGAGCTTCAGTGATCCTGACCCACCTAGCTTGACTTTCTTTCAGATAGAGATCAGTCCTAGCCTTCTGAAACTGGGCCTCTTTACAGGCATTCTTCAAAATCTGCTCTCCAGCTCTTGATTTCTTGATGTAGTCCTCTGATTTCTCAATCCTGGCTAGATGCTCCACCTTTAGCTTTTCTAACCTCTCAATGTCTAGACGACCATCACTCCTCTCCCAGAGGGTCTTCTTCAGAGCTTGAGACAGATTCTCATTCCTCTCCTTCATTTTCTCAAATTCCTCCAGGCTGACAGTGGCTGGAGGTGTTGTTGTGGATGGTCCAGGTGCATCCTCAATGGTGAAAGGCATCCCAGAAATCCGAGCCCTAGAATGAGACCATTCATAATACTGAGCTGAAGCCACATTATTGCACCTTCCAAGGATGGCCATCCCTTTGGTCTGGATGTTGTCCCAAGCCCAGGATGCTTGTCTGACAACATCTAGATTGGGCTTTATCTCACAATACAGGGTTTCAGCCAAGTCTTGCACTCTAGGAGGGTGAACCAAAGCATAGCCCAACTGTCTCTTAAACAGCAAAGGATTGTAGTTGATGCAACCCTTCACTCCTACTAGAGGTACATTGGGGAACTGCCCACAGCTAGTAATTATGTCCCTTCCTTTGGTGCTCTGGGTGCACCGTCTGATGTCATCTGAAGTCAAAGCAATAAGTCTCCTAGCCCAATTCTTCTGTTGGTGAGGGTTCAAGAAAGCATCAGTCTTGGGTAAGTGTTTGAGCAGCCAAGTGTAAAATAGAGGAGCACAACACCTTACCAACCTCCCTCTCTGCTTCTCATTCCTTTGGTGAACAGAATAATAGAAATCTCCCAGCAAGGTGGGCACTGGGTTCCTCAAAAGGAAGAGATGAATAGCATTCTTGCTGATAAACTTGGGCTCATCTGCAAAAAGTATAACCCCATATATACTGAGGGCTAACAATGCACAAACTGCCTTCCATTCCCCCAAGGAGGCCTTCAGGATGGCCTGAGAAGTCAGGAAGTCCAAGTGTAGACCAGGGACTCCAGCCTTTGTAGTCATGTTCTGCTCAATCAGAATAGGTTCCAAATACAGTGCCTTTACCACTTCTTCATTGCTGGGAGAAGCCATCTCTGGGTTGAAGGGGATACCACCTCTGAAAGGTACTCCAATCAATGATGAAAACTCCTCCAACAGAGGTCCCAACTGAAAATTCTGGAAAGTGAAGCATCTCAAAGGAGGATCATAGAACTGTAGGCAAGTGTGAATCAAACTCCTCTGAGGAGGGTCCAAGTCCATAACCATGTCAAGGATGCCTCCATAATGCTCCCTGAATAATGGGATGTGGTCTGGAGTGATAAGTGCCTGGACCTGCCTGATGCCAGCCAGCACAGGCTCAAAGAAATGATATGAAATGTTGCTCTTCTTGGGTGCCATGACTGCTGATGAAGAGCTAAAAACAAATGCTGATGATGAAGCCTGATACTAGAGATGAGCCACTGATAGGCTGAGGATGATGCTGGAGGTAGCTGAAGCAGGCAACTGATGAGGATAGCTGAAGCAGATAGCTGATGAGCAAAGGTCTATGCAGATGAAGGGGTCAAAACTAAGCCAAATGAAATATGGATACCCTGAAAAACAAATAAGCAAATGTTAAATGATGCAATGATGATGTATGCAAATGATATGCAAGGGTTTGTGATCAAGCTGGATCTGATTAACTGTCTTGATATAGAGCCCATGTATGTCTAAGAAGTCCAGATGGAGGTTCAAAAGTCCAGTAACCAAGGTGGGGGACTCAAATAAAGAGTCACATGTCCAGGGTTAAATCACAAGAACTGTCCAAAGTGAAGCATTCTTAAACAAAACAAGTATCAGGGTATGATGTGGCCAAGGGTTCCTGCAAACCTGTAAACAGCCCAACCCCCTCACAGGTGGTGTTCTAAAACAAGGATCCTCAGACTTGGATCAGTTATGAGAAGTGTAAACACTTCTGACCCGGAGGTACAGTGTTTACAATAACCATAAAAGATCCTCCTCTAATTCACCTCAGTTTCTGAAGGTCATAGTAAAAGGTCATCCAGACTTAGCAGGCTTCCCAGATAGCCCTAGCACTACAGGAGATCTGTAGCACAGAGTTCTCAAGAAGAAACCCATATCTGAACCGTGTTTCATATTCCCGCACCAGACCGAAATGGAATGGGAAAGAACATGAACCACTCTAGCCTAGGTGCCACTCAGGTCCCAGCTATAGGACCTTATCTCTCAATGAAACCACACCCACCAAAACAAAAACCAGATCCATCCAGATGACAATATGACAGTATGATATATAAAGCTGTAAAGAAAGCAATAAATAACTGTATATAAAGCAGTAAATAAAGCAACTATATAAACACAATTAGCACATAACACCCCAGTAAACACAAATCAAACAAGCGCTAGGAGGAACCCACAAAAAGAACCAGAAGCCCTGGTTACAGTATAAGGATCCCCAGCAGAGTCGCCAAGCTGTCGCTCCCACCAAATGACACCTCAGGTCAGAAGGGGTACAGACGCGAACGGTCGGCGAAAGAAGAGGAATGAGAACACACAAGGGTGAACTCAGGAGAAAAGAAAAGAGTCTCCAACTAGGCATTTTTATCCCGGAGGAAAGGTAATGCTGCATAGACCTAGAAAGATATGGATAAGACGGTTGCGAACCAGAGAGACTGAGAAAGGGGGTTGGTTACAACCTGGGAAGGTATTAGCACCCAGATTGTCCGCCGTACTCGACGGGATCCACGCTTAAAATATTTGTGTTTTAAAGGGGTAGTGTCAGTGCTATTTGTGTATCAAAGCTGGAAAGAGTGCAAGTGTCAGTGTAAAAGAAGTGTGAAGTGTATAAGAGAAGTGTCAGTGTAAGAATAAGAATGAAATGCTCAAGACTATGAGGCTTAAAGAATAAGGCTAGAAAGAGGGGGAATATGCAGAGACTTTTGTTCGATAACTGTTAAGTTATGCCTACGTATCCTCTCGTGCAATGAGGAAGTCAGTACACCGTAGTTCGACCCAAAGAGACTGAAAGATAAATTGACTTGTGAACTGCTTACTTGTCTATGCTCAAGTGTATGACCTGTCTGGCTCAGGTGCAAACTTTCTTGCATTAGACGGAAGAAGCGAGTTCTCGTTTATGAGTGAATGAGGTGAGAAAAGAATCCCGGAGGAGACGATTATTGTTTGTTTTTGAGCTTTCAGTCTTTTATTGCTTTTTGAAGTTTGTCATAGGAAAATGAGCTTAAGCCTAAACCAATGGATTAGTAAACTCATCACATCCTCCCTCTGATTAGGGGTAATGAGAATACCTTAAGTGTGAAGTCAGTATCTCACACTTAATCACCATGATGTAGGATTAAGATCATTAACCTACTTGTGATTATTTAGATGTTTTTGTTGTTTTTTGTTTAGTGTTGAGTAATGAGATTAAGCCATAATCAGGGATTAAACAGACTCATTACACCATCCTAATAGAAGGATAATAGATGAGAATGTTTAAGCTGAGGAAGACTCCTCAACTTAATCCATGATTAGGGATTAACCTCATGACAAAACAAAGCCTTTATTAGATGGATTTTAGTTAATGGTAAGATGAAGAAGTGAGTTTTATGGTTTGTAAGACAACTTGAGGGGGACTTGTCCATTAACACTAGGGTTAGTCCTTCTTGACCAATTAAGGAAGAATTAGAACCTTAATGAAAACCCCAAGTTACAAGCTTGATGTCTTGATGATTATTAAGTGGAATGATTAAAGGATTTAAACACATTAAGGGTTTAACACGTAGGATTAAAGTTATACACTCCATCCTAATAGAAGGATGCAAGCATAAGCTTAATCACAAAGCCTTAAAGCCTTTAGGGTTTAATCCCTGATTATGAGATGAGAAGAGAAGACTCAATGATGACACAAAGGTAAAAGCTAAATGGGGGGACTAATCAAAACCCTAATTGTTATCATGCTTGGTTGTCCCTAGGGTTAGTGAGGTTTACAAGAAGAATCTTCAGAGAAACCACCAGGAAGGAAGCAGATGAAAGGAGGAAGAAACAAAGAGAAGCAAAACAACTTGCTTCACTTAAGAAGTCAAGTTGCTTGAAGAAAGAAAGTAAGATGAACAAGAATGAGCAAGCTCAAACCAATACACAAGATAAAATGCAGCAAAGATGCAAGAGAGAGATGAAAAGAGATAGTGAGAAGTGAAGGCAAATTCACTTCTCAAAACAACTTACCACCTGAAAAGTTAGTGAAAGAAATGAAATGCAATGCAAATGAGATGAAATGGCATGATGCAAGACAAAGTCAGAAGCAAATACATGATGTTAATGATGTTAAGAGGTGATACAAACATGAGGCAAGGCAAGAGAAAGATCAAACAAGCATAAAGATGCAAATGAGACATGCTTAGAACCATGAACATACATGAAAAGTTATGAAATGTACATGACATACAACATGGCAAATGAAAGATGCAATGATCAAACATGATTCTAATAGGTCCTAAGATGTGTTATGAATCAAATGGATACACAAAATGTCATGGCAAGTCATTGGATGCAAGCAAATGAGAAATGGATGCAAAGGAAAGCATGAATTAGGGTTATATGCAACATACAAAGCAAAAATCCAAAACCAGAAGCAAATGACATGATAAAAATTTGAAAATGCAATCAAAGGAACCTTAGAACTATACAAACTCACTGCCCAAAGGAGGGGATCCAACTCTTAACCTAGTGAGAGTTATGAATTTCCTAAGATTGCTAGGGTTTTAAGGTACCTTGACAAGAAAAATGCAAAACAAAATGGAAAATGCAAGATCAATTCAAGCCAATTTTATCCTATAAACTACATGTTATGCAAGATGCAATGAAACAAAAGAATCATTGTCCAACTCTCAATGGTTAGGCAGAAATGAATTTTTGAAGTTTGAAACAAAATATTGCCTTGAAATGAATTTAATTCCAAAGAAAATAATCAAAAGGCATCAAGAACAAAAAAGAAATTTGGTTTGAGAGTTGGACAATGTTTCTAAATGTTTTTAAAGGTTACATGAATTTTTTTTGTGATTTTTAAATACCTAAAAGTATTTTTAATTAATTAATTTTCATTAACTAATTAAAAATAAACTTTTAAATGATTTAAAAATAATTTTTAATGCAAAAAATAAAAATAAAAATATTTTTGTGTTCTGAAAATTAATGAAATGTTTGACAAAAAAAATCAGAATTTTTCAATGCATTTTTCTATTTTTAAAAATTCGTGTAAATAAAATGCAAATAAAATGAATTAAAACAAAGAAAAAGGAAAAGTCAACAGATCCAAAGGCTGGAATTTGAACTGGGGTGAGATTGGTTGACTGCGCGCGCTGACCAACGGCTGGGATTCTTCCTGGCTTAATTAACTTAATTATGATTTATTAAATTAATAAAAACAGATTAGGGTTTAATGAATTGATCTGGGCCACTCAAAACTTAAGATAATCCACATCCAATGGCCACGAATGCATCTGGAAAACTAATTAGGGTTAGGGCTAAATGACTTTCAGGTGACCGGAGGGAAGCTCCGGTCATCTTCTCCGGCGGGTCAAAAACCCTAAATCATGCTACAGGCCACCCCACCTCAAATTGAACCCAGGGAAATGATCCTCTACCCAAACCCCATTCAAATCAACCCTCAAACATCATTTCTAAACCAAGAACAGAGGGAAACGAAGCAAACAAATTTTACGGGTGAAATTTCAGAGAGCCATGAAATGGTCATTTCTTCACCATTTTCAATTCCAAAGATATCAACATGACCATCACAACATACACTTTCATTTTATAACAAGAAAAACAAGCTCTGAAAAGTTGGAATTTTGAAGCTACCTGAGAAGAAGAACTGTGAAGATGAGCTTTCCTGGCCTTTCTCTTATGCGAACTGCCTCTCCTGAACCTCCTGAGCTCAATGGAATGCTTCAAAACTTTTGTTGATGGCTGATTTGTGAAGATGAGTTCTGGTGTAGCAGATTTTACAGTTGTGTTCTAGGGGGTTTCAGGCTGTTTTAATGGTGGGTTTTTGTTCCATGGAGGATTTGTGGTTCATTGGTGAAGAAAGAACTGAGGTTTCATGGCTGTGTAAGGAAATTCGAAAAGGAAGAGTTTTTGACAGAATTTTGTGGATGCAAGAAAGTGGGAGGATTCAGCTTGTGTGTGGTATGCTTTTGGATGGCTTAAGGTCCACATATCATGTTCTGGTTGGGCAGAGAGTTGGTGTGTCACTGTGGGATTGGTATGGGCCTTTGTGCAAAAAGTCAAGCTATGGTGTACCTTAGGCATGGCTCGGGTCAGAGACAATCTAGAGGCTTGTCCTGCCTCAGCTTGAGTCAAGGATGACCCTTGGATGGTTCATGAGAGGCTGCTGCATTTGGATCATGAGTTGGAAGGGTTTTTGCAACTTGACAACTTGTTATTTCTCATGACTTTTGGCTATGTACATGTGAGGAAACTTTGCTGAATTTTGGTGTGTGATGCCTCATGAAGTCATGGCAATGTTTTGAAACCAGCTAGAGGTCAAACAATCCCTTTGAGAATGATTTTGCAAAAACTCCCTCTTTGTACTTTCATGAAGAATGGCTTATGGTTATGTGAAAATCAAGGCAAATAAATGAGAAATCCCTTGGGCCAATTCTGATTTTAGGTCATGCATTGCATTGGTATGATGATTAGAGGTCACATTGAAGTCACATAAAGGCTTGCCATGAGAAAATTGCAAGTTTTCCATTTTGTGCAAAAGTGAAATTTCAATGATTTTGTCCAACTTTGCAAGGCCATAACTTTTGAGCCAAAATGAATTAGAATGAGTTCTTGTACTTTTTGAAAAGGGAATGATCCATTCTACAACTTTCATGACCAAAGTTTTCTCATTTGAAGCATTTTTGAATCAAAAAGCAAGGGTTGAAAAAGTTTCCCAAAATGGCAAGTTTCCATTACAAGTCATTTTCCCAAAAAGTCAACTTTGCAAATGGCTTGAAATTCTTCAATTTTGTGAACTTAAACATCTTATATGATCAAATAAAGATCATACACAATCAAACTGATGAAGATCACCCTTTGGTTGGGTCATTGAGGGCCTCAGATGCCCTGATTTTGCATTGACTTGCTCAAAAAGTCAACTCTTGATCAGATGCCTTCCCCATTGAATTTCTTCATGAAAATTGATATGCATGATCCCTATACCATATAGAGACCAATACAAACAAGAATGACCAAAAAAATTGGAGTTATGGCCTTTGAAACCAAAACCCTAATTCTAGGTCATCTGTGTAGTCAAACCTGGCTCTGCTTCCATGCCATTCTCAGTTCTTGTGATTCTTTGACTTTCTTGACTTTGAGAGGATATAATATGATGCTTGAACATACATGGACCCCTTTGAAGTGATGGATGACATTGGGAGTGGCTCAAATGGCTCAGGGATGGATCAGATCACAAACCCTAGATGCAGATGACTTAAAAGTAATGCAGTGAATCAAAAATGTGGTAAGAGATGATATGATTGAACTTATGCATATGAAAATATCACAAGCCATGGTGTGAATAGGTGAGGGAAAATTTGGGGTGTTTACAGAAGGCATCTGATTTGGGTAAGTGTCTGAGCAGCCAGGTGTGAAACAAAGGAGCACAGCATCTCACCAACTTCCCCCTTTGTTTCTAATTCCTCTGATGGATGGAGTAATAGAAATCTCCCAACAATGTGGGTATTGGGTTCCTCAAAAGGAAAAGATGAATGGAATTCTTGCTGACAAATTTGGGTTCATCTGCAAACAGTATAACCCCATATATGCTGAGGGCTAACAGTGCACAGACTGCCCTCCACTCTCCCAAGGAGGCCTTCAGGATGGCCTGAGAAATCAAGAAATCTAAGTGCAAACCAGGGATTCCAACTTTTGTTGTCATGCTTTGCTCAATCAAGGCAGGCTCCAGGTACAGTGCTTTTGCTACTTCTCCATTGCTGGGAAAAGTCATCTCTGGGTTGAAAGGGAGTCCACCCCTGATAGGTACTCCAATCAAAGAGGAAAACTCTTCCAGTAGAGGCCCTAACTGAAAGTCTGGGAAGGTGAAGCATCTCAAAGGAGGGTCATAAAACTGCAAGCATGTGTGGATCATGCTCCTCTGAGAAGGGTCAAGGTTCATAACCATATCCAGGATACCTCCATAGTGTTCTCTAAACAATGGGATGTGGTCAGGAGTGATAAGTGACTGGACTTGCCTGATGCCAGTCAGTACAGGCTCAAAGAAATGGTAGGATATGTTGCTCTTCCTGGGAGTAGTCATGAATGCTGCTGAAGATGATGAAGATGGGTGCTGATGAAGATCAAGACTGATACTAGAGATGAGCCACTAATAGGCTGATGCTGGTGATGATGAAGATAGCTGAAGCAGATAACTGATGAAGCAGAGGTCTATGCAGAAGAAGGGGTCAAAACCAAGCCAGATATAATGTGGATACCCTGAAAAACAAATAAACAAATGTTAAATGATGCAATGATGATGTATGCAAATGATATGCAAGGGTTTGTGATCAAGCTGGATCTGATTATCTGTCTTGATATAGGTCCATGTATGTTCAAAGAAGGTCCAGATGGAGGTTCAGAAATCCAGTAACCAAGGTGGGGGACTCAAATAAAGAGTCACATGTCCAGGGTTAAATCACAAGAACTGTCCAAAATGAGGTACTCTTAAACAAAACAAGTAACAGGGTATGATGTGGCCAATGGTACCTGCAAACCTATAAACAACCCAACCCCCTCACAGCTAATGTTCTAGAACAAGGATCCTCAGACTTGGATCAGTTATGAGAAGTGTAAACACTTCTAACCCGGAGGTACAGTGTTTACAATAACCATAAAAGATCCTTCTCTAATTTACCTCAGCTTCAGAAGGTCATAATAAAGGTCATCCAGACTTAGCAGGCTTCCCAGATATCCCTAGCACTACAGGAAATCTGTAGCACAGAGTTCTCAAGAAGAAACCCACATCTGAACCGTGTTTCATATTCCCGCACCAGACCGAAATGGAATGGGAAAGAACATGAACCACTCTAGCCTAGGTAACACTCAGGTCCCAGGTATAGGACCTTAATCACTCAATGGAAACCCCACCCACCAAAACAGAAACCAGATCCAGCAATGATAATGATAGTATGATGTATAAAACTGTAAAGAAAGCAATAAACAAGACTGTACATAAAGCAATAAAATAAATACATGAACACATATAGCACATAACACCCCAGTAAACACAAATCAAAGAAGCGCTAGGAGGAACCCACAAAAAGAACCAGAAGCCCTGGTTACAGTATAAGGGTCCCCAGCAGAGTCGCCAAGCTGTCGCTCCCACCTGATGACACACAGGTCAGAAGGGGTACAGAAGGGCTAGGCATTTTTATCCCGGAGGAAAGGTAATGCTGCATAAACCTAGAAAGGATGGATAAGACGGTTGTGAACCAGAGAAACTGAGTAAGGGGGTTAGTTACAACCTGGGAAGGTGTTAGCACCCAGATTGTCCGCCGTACTCGACGGGATCCACGCTTAAAAGATTTGTGTTTTAAAGGGGTAGTGTTAGTGCAATTTGTGTATCAAAGCTGGAAAGAATGCAAGTGTCAGTGGAAAAATAAATTTGAAGTGAAGTATGAGAGTGTCAGTGTAAAGAAGGAATGAAATGCTCAAGATAATGAGGCTCAAAAAATGATGCTGGAAGGAGGGGGAATATACAAAGACTTTTGTTCGATAACAGTTAAGTTATGCCTACGTATCCTCTCGTGCAATGAGGAAGTCAGAACACCGTAGTTCGACTCAAAGAAACTGAAAGATAAAGTGACTGATGAACTGCTTGCTTGTCTATGCTCAAGTGTATGACCTGTCTGGCTCAGGTGCAAACTGTCTTGCATTAGAAGGAAGAAGCAAGTTCTCGTTTATGAGTGAATGAGATGAGAAAAGAATCCCGGAGGAGACGGTTATTGTTTGTTTTTGTGTTTTCAGTCTTTTATTGCTTTTTGAAGTTTGTCATAAGAGAATGAGCTTAAGCGTAAACCAAGGGTTAGTAAACTCATCACATCCTCCCTCTGATTAGGGGTAATGAGAATACTTTGAGTGTGAAATAAGCACCTCACACTTAACCACCATGATATAGGATTAAGATCATTAACCTACTTGCCTTTATTTAGATGTTTTTGGAGTTTTTGTTTAGTGTTAAGTAATGAGTTTAAGCCATAATCAAGGATTTAATGGACCCATTACACCATCCTAATAGAAGGATAATAGATGAGAACATTTAAGCTGAGGAAGGCTCCTCAACTTAACCCATGATTAGGGATTAACCTCATGACAAAACAAAGCCTTTATTAAAGTGGATTTTAGTTAATGGTAAGATTAAGAAATGGCTTTTTATGATTTGTAAGACAACTTGAGAGGGACTTGTCCATTAACACTAGGGTTAGTCCTTCTTAACCAATTAAGGAAGAATTAGAACCCTAATGCAAGGCCCAAGTTACAAGCTTGATGTCTTAGTGGTTATTAGGTGGATTGATTAAAGGAGTTAAACACATTAAGGGTTTAACACTTAGGATTAAAGTTATACACTCCATCTGTAAACACCCCAAATTTGACCTCCCTCATTTCACCATGGCTTGTGATCTTTTCATGTGCATAAGTTCAACCATAGCATCTCATATTGCATCTTTTGCTTCACTGCATTGTTTCAAAGTTATCTGCATCTAGGGTCTGTGATCTAAGCAATCCCTGAGCCATCTGAGCCACTCCAAAGGTCTTCAATCATCTCAAGAGGGTACATGTATGTTCAAGCATCATATTATATCCTCTCAAGATCAGAGAAGTCAGAAAATCACAAGACCTGAGAAAGGGATGGAAGCAGAGCCAGGTTTAACTGCACAGATGACCTAGAATTAGGGTTTTGGTTTCAGAGGCCATAACTCCAAATTTTTTGATCATTCTTGTTTCTATTGGTCTCTATAGGATATAAGGATCATACATACCAATGTTCATGAAGAAATTCAAAGGGGAAGGCATTTGATCATAAGATGACTTCTTGAGCAAGTCAGTGCAAAATCAGGGCATCTAAGGCCCCCAATGACACAACCAAAGGGTGTTCTCCATCATTTTGAATGTGTATGATCTTTATTTGATCATAGAAGATGTTAGAAGTTCACAAAATTAAAGAATTTCAAGCCATTTGCAAAGTTTCCATTTTGGGAAAGTGACTTGTAATGCAAAATTGCCATTTTGGGAAAGTTTTTCAACCTCCTCTTTTTGATTCAAAAAGGCTTCAAATGAAAAATCTTTGGTCATGAAAGTTGTATATTGGATCCTCCCATTTTCAAAAAGTACAAGAACTCATCCTAATTCATTTTAGATCAAAAGTTATGGCTTGGCAAAGTTGGATAAAATTACTAAATTTTCACTTTTGCACAAAAGGGAAAACTTGCAAATTCTCATGCCAAGCATCTATGTGACTTCAAATCAGCTTCTAACCAATACACAAACATCATGTATGGCCCAAAATTCAGATTTTCCCAAGAAGTTTCTCATTTTCATGCTTTGAATTCCAAGCTATCATAAGCCATTTTCCATAAAGTCCAAAAAGAGGAACTCTTGCAAAATTGATCCCCAAGGTTTTGTATGGTCTCTAACTGATTTCAAGACATCACCATAACATCATGTAACCTATCATAACAAAAATTCAGAAAAGAGTGTCACATGTCTATGACCAAAAGTCACAAAATGTAACAAGTTGCCAAAATGCAAAATCACTTCAAACTTGTGATCCAAGCCATACAGCTCACCACAATTGATCCAAGAGTCATCCTTGAACTCAGCTGATGCAGTACAAGCCAGGAAACCATCTCTGCACCTTGCCATACCTCAAGTACACCAAACCTTGACTTTTTGCAATTTCTCCCATGCTCTTGGAATAGTGATCAGCAGCCTCTACTAACCTGCTCCACAGCCTACTCAAACATTATGGGAGTGATATAGCAACTCATTCAGCATTGAAACAAGACACAATCCAGCTTGCTCAAAAACTGTCAAAAACTTCTCCTCTTCGAAAATCTTCACATAGCCATCAAACTTCCATTTTTCTTTCACCAACAAGTCACAAATCATCCACTGAACAAGAATCCACCATTGAAACAGCCTGAAACATCATATGCTTAACCCTCCATTTCTGCTACACCAGAACTGGAACTTGCAAACTAGCCAACATCAAGAGTTTTGAAGCATCCCACTAGCTTCAGGAGGATTAGATGAGGCTCTTTGCACGAAGGAGGAGCTTGAAAGTCCACATTCACAGTTCATCACCTCAGGTAGCTTCAAACATCAAACTTTTCAGAGCTTGTATTTTTTGTTACAAAATGAAAGTATATGTTATGCTGATCATGCTGATATCTTCAGAATTAAAAATGGTGAAGAAATGACTATTTGGTTGCTCTCTGAAATTTCACCCGTGAATTTTGTTTGCTTCGATTCCCTCTGTTCTTGGGTTATAAATGTTGTTTGAGGGGTGATTTGAATGGGGTTTGGGTAGAGGATCATTTCCCTGTGTTCAATTTGATGAATGGTGGCCTGTAGCATGTTTTAGGGTTTTTGCTTCGCCGGAGAAGATGACCGGAGCTTCCCTCCGGTCACCTGAAAGTCATTAACCCTAATTAGGGTTTAAGTGCCAGATTAGATGTGAACCCTTGGATGCGTGTTTTAATTAGTAGATGGATGGCTCAGATTTCACAATTAACTCTTAATTCATTTTAATTAGGTTAATTTAGGATTAATAAAATAATTTGACCAGAGTCAATCCTGACCCTCAGTTTGCGCGCGCAGTCAACCATTGACCCCCAAGTTTGAATACCAGCCCTAGGATCTGCATACTTTCTCTTTAATTTCATTTTATTTGTATTTAACTTCCACGAATTTTTAAAAATAGCAAAACATATTAAAAAATTCTGAAATTTTTTGTCAAACCTTTTATTAATTTTCAGAACCCAAAAATATTTTTATTTTTATTTTTTGCATTACAAATTATTTTTAAATCATTTAAATGTTTATTCTAATTAGTTAATGAAAATTAATTAATTAAAAATGCATTTAGGTATTTAAAAACCACCAAAAAATTCACATTGCATTTTAAAACATTTAGAAACATTACCAAATTCTCAAAACAAATTTCTTTTTGGTTCTTGACCTATTTTGATAATTTTCATTGGAATTAAAGTTGTTTAAAGACAATATTTTGATCCTAACTTGAAAAAATCCATTCTGCCTAACCATGAAGAGTTTGATAATGGTTCTTCTTGCATTGCATCTTTCATAGCATGTAGTTTTTAGGGTAAAAT
Source organism: Lathyrus aphaca (assembly GCA_963966055.1). NCBI lineage: Eukaryota > Viridiplantae > Streptophyta > Magnoliopsida > Fabales > Fabaceae > Lathyrus > Lathyrus aphaca. The sequence goes on along the minus strand of OZ014522.1, from coordinate 101,155,874 downwards.
TGGTTTGAATTCATCCTTCATTTTCAATTTAATGTGCATTTTTCCTTTTGAGGTACCTTGAAACCCTAGTTGACCTGAGAAATTCATAACTTCCATTAGGTTAAGAGTTAGGTCCCCTCCTTTGGGAAATTAACTTGTGTAGGGTTAGGGTTCCTTTGATCCCATTTTAAATTTTTTATCATGTCATTTGCTTCTGATTTTGAATTTTGTGTTGTATGTTATGCATAAGCCCTAATTTGTGCCTTCATTTGTATCCATCTCTCATATGCTTGCATTCAAGAACTTGCCATGACATTTTGTGCATCCACATGATTCATAAGACATCTTAGGACATATTAGAATCATGTTTGATCATTGCATCATTCATTTGACATGTCATACCTTCATTACATTTCATAAGCTTTCATGAACTTTCATGGTTCAAGGCATGCTCCATATGCATCCATTCTCTTGTATGCTCACATATATGCATCTTGTATGACTTTGCACCATCTCTAGACATCATTTGCATCATGTGTATGTTTCTAACTTTGGACTTATCCCATCCATATGCATTGTTTCATCTCATTTCTTCCCTTATGCATCTTGTACTAACTTTTCAGGTTAATGGTAAGTTTGTTTGGGAGGTGGATTTGCCTTCACCTCCTACCTCTTCTCACCTCATCATTTTACATCCTTGCTTCATTTTTAATTGTCTTGGAGTGAGCTTGCTCACTTGTGCCTCTCTTCCCTCTTTTCTCTTCTCATCTCATCCCTTTTCTATCTTGCTTCTCCTTGGTGGCTTCCTTGAAGATTTCTCCTCTTATGCCTCACAAACCCTAGGACTTCCAAGCATGATAACATTTTAGGATTGTTAAGTCCCCCTTAGACTCTTTCCTTTGAGTTTTCTTTGAGTCTTCTCTTCTCACCTCATAATCAAGGACTAAACCCTAAAGGTTTTAAGGCTTTGTGATTAAGCTTATGCCTGCATCCTTCTATTAGGATGGAGTGTATAACTTTAATCCTAAGTGTTAAACCCTTAATGTGTTTAAATCCTCTAATCAATTCACTTAATAATCACTAAGACATCAAGCTTGTAACTTGGGCCTTGCATTAGGGTTCTAATTCTTCCTTAATTGGTTAAGAAGGACTAACCCTAGTGTTAATGGACAAGTCCCCCTCAAGTTGTCTTACAAACCATAAAAATCACTTCTTAATCTTACAATTAACTAAAATCCACTTTAATAAAGGCTTTGTTTTGTCATGAGGTTAATCCCTAATCATGGATTAAGTTGAGGAGCCTTCCTCAGCTTAAATGTTCTCATCTATTATCCTTCTATTAGGATGGTGTAATGGGTCCATTAAATCTCTGATTATGGCTTAATCTCATTACTTAACACTAAACAAAAATACCAAAAACATCTAAATAATCACAAGTAGGTTAATGATATTAATCCTACATCATGGTGATTAAGTGTGAGGTGCTTACTTCACATTTAAGGTATTCTCATTACCCGTAATCTGAGGGAGGATGTGATGAGTTTACTAACCCTTGGTTTAGGCTTAAGCTCACTTTCTTATGACAAACTACAAAAAGCAATAAAAGATTGAAAACACAAAACAAACAATAATCGTCTCCTCCGGGATTCTTTTCTCATCTCATTCACTCATAAACGAGAACTCGCTTCTTCCGTCTAATGCAAGACAGTTTGCACCTGAGCCAAACATGTCATACACTTGAGCATAGACAAGCAAGCAGTTCACAAGTCAATTTTTCTTTCAGTCTCTTTGGGTCGAACTACGGTGTTCTGACTTCCTCATTGCACGAGAGGATACGTAGGCATAACTTAACAGTTATCGAACAAAAGTCTCTGTATATTCCCCCTCTTTCCAGCATTATTCTTTAAGCCTCATAGTCTTGAGCTTCACACTCTTGTTCTTACACTCACACTTCTCTTATACACTTCTCACTTCTCTTACACTGACACTTGCATTCTTTTCCAGCTTTGATACACAAATTGCACTGACACTACCCCTTTATACACAAATCTTTTAAGCATGGATCCCGTCGAGTACGACGGACAATCTGGGTGCTAATACCTTCCCAGGTTGTAACCAACCCCCTTTCTCAGTTTCTCTGGTTCGCGACCGTTTTATCCTTCTTTTCTTAGGTTTATGCAGCATTACCTTTTCTTCGGGACAAAAATGCCTAGCTGGCGACTCTTTTCTTTTCTTTCTGAGTTCACCCTTGTGTGTTCTCTCATTCTCTTCGCCGCCGTTCGCGTCTGTACCCCTTCTGACCAGGTGTCATTTGGTGGGAGCGACAGCTTGGCGACTCTGCTGGGGACCCTTATACTGTAACCAGGGCTTCTGGTTCTTTTTGTGGGTTCCTCCTAGCGCTTGTTTGATTTGTGTTTACTGGGGTGTTATGTGCTAATTGTTTTCATTTATGTGCTTTATTTATTGCTTTATGTACAACTTTTTTTATTGCTTTCCTTTACAGCTTTTCATATTTCATACTGTCATTATCATTGCTGGATCTGGTTTCTGTTTTGGTGGGTGGGGTTCCATTGAGAGTTTGAGGTCATATACCTAGGACCTGAGTGACACCTAGGCTAGAGTGGTTCATGTTCTTTCCCATTCCATTTCGGTCTGGTGCGGGAATATGAAACACGGTTCAGATGTGGGTTTCTTCTTAAGAACTCTGTGCTACAAATTTCCTGTAGTGCTAGGGCTATCTGGGAAGCCTGCTAAGTCTGGATGACCTTTATTATGACCTTCAGAAACTGGGGTGAATTAGAGGAGGATCTTTTATGGTTATTGTAAACATTGTACCTCCGGGTTAGAAGTGTTTACACTTCTCATAACTGATCCAAGTCTGAGGATCCTTGTTATAGAACACTACCTGTGAGGGGGTTGGGTTGTTTATAGGTTTGCAGGAATCCTTGGCCACATCATACCCTGTTCTTGTTTTGTTTAAGAGTACCTCATTTTGGACAATTCTTGTGATTTAACCCTGGACATGTGACTCTTTATTTGAGTCCCCTACCCTGGTTACTGGATTTTTGAACCTTCATCTGGACCTTCTTTGAACATACATGGACTTATATCAAGGCAGATAATCAGATCCAGCTTGATCACAAACCCTTGCATATCATTTGCATACATCATCATTTGCATCATTTAACATTTGTTTATTTGTTTTTCAGGGTATCCACATTATATCTGGTTTGGTTTTGACCTCTTCTTCTGCATAGACCTCTGCTTCATCAGTTATCTGCTTCAGCTATTCTCATCATCACCAGCATCCGCCTGTTAGTGGCTCATCTCCAGTATTAGTCTTGATCTTCATCAGCACCTATCTTCAACATTTATGACTACTCCCAAGAAGAGCAACATATCCTACCATTTCTTTGAGCCTGTGCTGACTGGCATCAGGCAGGTCCAGTCACTTATCACTCCTGACCACATCCCATTGTTCAGGGAACACTATGGAGGTATCCTGGATATGGTTATGGACTTGGACCCTTCTCAGAGGAGCATGATCCACACATGCTTGCAGTTTTATGACCCTCCTTTGAGATGCTTCACCTTCCCAGACTTTCAGTTAGGGCCTCTACTGGAAGAGTTTTCCTCATTGATTGGAGTACCTATCAGGAGAGGACTCCCTTTCAACCCAGAAATGACTTTTCCCAGCAATGGAGAAGTAGCAAAAGCATTGTACCTGGAGCCTGCCTTGATTGAGCAAAGCATGACAACGAAAGCTGGGATCCCTGGTTTGCAGTTAGACTTCTTGATTTCTCAGGCCATCCTGAAGGCCTCCTTGGGAGAATGGAGGGCAGACTGTGCACTGTTAGCCCTCAGTATACATGGGGTTATACTGTTTGCGGATGAGCCCAAATTTGTCAGCAAGAATGCCATTCATCTTTTCCTTCTGAGGAGCCCAGTACCCACATTGCTGGGAGATTTCTATTACTCCATTCATCAGAGGAATGAGAAACAAAGGGGGAAGTTAGTGAGATGTTGTGCTCGTTTGTTTCACACCTGGCTGCTCAGACACCTACCTAAAACAGATGCCTTCCTGAATCCTCACCAGCAGAAGAATTGGGCTAAGAGGCTCATTGCTTTGACTTCAGATGATATTAGGTGGTGCACCCAGAGCACCAAAGGCAAAGACATTATCACCAGCTGTGGGCAATACCCAAATGTGCCTCTGATAGGAGTAAAGGGTTGCATCAACTACAATCCTTTGCTGTTTAAGAGACAACTGGGCTATGCTTTGGTTCACCCTCCCAGAGTGCAAGATTTAGCTGAGACCCTGTATTGTGAAATAAAACCTAATATGGCGTCTGTCAAACAAGCATCCTGGGCTTGGGACAACATCCAGACAAAAGGGATGGCTATTCTAGGGAGGTGTAATAATGTTGCTTCAGCTCAGTACTATGATTGGTCTTGTACTAGAGCTCAGATTACTGGAATGCCTTTCACCATTGAGGACATACCTGGACCATCTACAGCCCAGCCAGCAGCAACTGTCAGCCTGGAAGAATTTGAGAAGCTGAAGGAAAGAAATGAGAATCTGTCTCAAGCCTTGAAGAAAACTCTTTGGGAAAGAAGTGATGGTTGTTTGGACATTGAGAGACTGGAGAAGCTTAGGGTGGAGCATCTGGCCAAGATTGAGAAAACAGAGGATTATATCAGGAAAGCAAGGGTTGGGGAACAAATATTGAAGAATGCCTGTAAAGAAGCCAAGCTTCAGAAGGCTAGGACTGAGCTCTATCTGCAGGAAAGTCAGGCTAGGTGGGTCAGGATCACTGAAGCCCGGACACAAGAAGATCAGAAGACTCAGGCCAAGATTGAACAGTTAGAGGACAATGAAAAGAAGCAGCAGGAAGCTTTGTTGGCAGCCCAGAAGGAGATTTCAGAGTTGAAGCTTAGGGCTGGATTGAAGAGATCAAAGGATCAGGACAGGCACAAGAAGCTGACCACTGCCATTGCCACCAGGAACCTCCTCATTAGGACCATTACAGAGCATCCAGCTGGTCCAGTGACTGAGGCACTTCTGAAGGAGGTTAAGGAGGATGAGTTTGGATTGTATGTTTGACTTCTTTGCTTGTTGTTCATTTCCATTTTATGTACTTTTCTTTTTGTTGTATTTTGACCCTCCAGGGGCATATGTTGTAAAACAAACTATGTATTGATCATCATTTGTAATATATTAGTTTGCTTTCATTGGGTTTCTTTTCTCAACAACATCAAGCATCTTCCTCGAGGTCTGGAAAGGTCAAAACCAAAGAACCACGCCGGATACCTTGGAAAACAAATAAGCATACTGCATTGCATACTAACTTTTGTTTTGTTTTGTAGGTTTTGTTATTATCTCTGTTTCTAACTTTGCTATGATCTCAGGAAACATTGCTCGCAGAAGAGTGTTCCCTGTCAACCGTGCGCACCGGTACCCTACTCGCAACAACCTTCCTGGTATCCAAATGGAGCAAGTACAGCAGGACCTGACTGAGGTCAGAACTCAGATGGCTAATGAAAGAGTGGAGATGAGGAACCAAATGACTCAATTCATGGCTGTAATGACTGGCTTGGCCCAGAGTCAAGAAAGGTTAAGGGAATTGGTGGAGAAGCAAACTCCCGAGGAACCTCATCCTGGAACTGGAGGAACTAGCAATAATGAGCGGGGCCAGCCTCATGATAATCCACCAGTATTTGGACCTCATCTAGATCCGGAAGTCAACATCCCGGGAAATGTGCAAGGAAATACTGCTGGAGGGAGAATCTTGCAAGAGGATCCCCAAGAGAAGCAGTTTACTGTTATGGGAGCAGGAGATGAAGTCTATGACCGGAGGTTAGATGAAATTGCTGAGAAATTGAGATCTCTGGAGTCTCAGAATTCCTTGGGCTTCGATGTAATGGATATGGGGCTAGTGGATGGGGTGAGGATTCCCCACAAATTCAAACCCCCGTGCTTTGAGAAATACAATGGAACCTCCTGTCCACGAACTCACCTGCAGTCTTTCCTGGGAAGACTTAAAGCTTATACTTTGGATGAGAAGCTGTGGATGTTCTACTTTGAAGACAGTCTGACTGGGGCTTCAAGAGAGTGGTATTCACACTTGACCAGAGCTACCATTAGATGCTTGAAGGACTTAGCTGAAGCCTTCATCAGGCAGTATCAATACAATCTGGACATGGCTCCTAATAGGACCCTTCTAATGGGAATGTCTCAGTCTTCCAGAGAAAGCTTCAGAGAATATGCCCAGAGGTGGAGACAGCTTGCTGCTACTGTCCAACCACCCATGTCGGAAAGAGAAATGGCCGACATGTTCATGAATACTCTGCAAGGAACATATATTGATAGATTGGCTGCCTTTACTTCTACCAGTTTTGCTGACGTAGTTATAGCTGGGGATAGGATTGAAAGCCTTTTGAAGATGGGTAAAATTTCTGATAATGGTGCAAGTTCATCCAGTAATCCCAGGAAGCCTTTTGTGGGACCCCGAAGAGCCGGTGAAACCAATTTCATCCATACAAGCAGGAGCAGACCTCAGTATGTCCACAGATTAGTAGCAGCTGTCACCATTCCTGCTCCGATTCCTCAGCAATCAGCATATCAACAGCAACAACCACATTATCAACAACAAGTTCAATATCCGTAATAGAGAGCCTACAACAACAGCAATAACAATCAACAACAGCGACCTTTCCAACAAAGACCATCACAGGCAAACAGGGTGATTGACCCCATCCCTATGCCTTATGCTACCTTATTGCCACAACTCCTGCAGCTTAACTTGGTCGAGTTAAGGACATTGGCACCACCAGATCCCCTCAATCTCCCAAGGAATTATGATGTCAACGCCAGGTGTGCTTTCCACTCCAATGCACCTGGCCACAATACGGAAAAATGCAGAGCCTTACAAATGAAAGTACAAGATCTGGTGGATTCTAAAGCCCTTAACTTCGCACCTCCTCCGAATGTCAACAAGAATCCTATGCCTAATCATGGCGGGCCAAGGATTAATGCCATTGAGGAAGACAAACCATCTACCTTGATCACCAGTGTTGCACAAATACGAACACCTTTGGTCGAAATTAAAGCTCAGCTTCTAGAGTACCAAGTGTTTCCCGGGTGTGAGCTCGGTTGTGGGTATTGCAACATTGCAGTCAACGGGTGTGAAAATTTGAGAAGCGGAATAGATGGTCTTATTAAGGATGGTATCCTTCAAATCTCAACAACGGCGCCTACAAATCCAGCAATTCCTTTAACAACAATTCCTGATTCTTCTACAACAGCAGCAACAATCATTCCTACTGATTCATCAATATCATCAGCAATGGCTCCGTCCATCACTTTAACAAGTCAAAATTCAACAACCCTTTCTTCTACAACATCAACATCCATGTTATTAGCAGAATCTTCTACAACGCCAACAAAAATCAACGAAGATGTTTCAACAGTCACAATCTATTATGACCCATCAGATGTTCCTCCCAGCAACAATTTTCAACAACAAATCATGGCACCTCCTACCAGATCACCAGTCACAATTTACTATGATCCGCACACCGTTACAGTACCCTCCTCTGCAGCAGTCAGTCCAGTTACTATTACGGCGCCTGGACCCGTTCCTTATGAAAGCAGTAATGCCATACCTTGGCATTATGGCTCTGATCTCTACTGCAACGGGGAGAAAATCACTCTGGATTCATCGACCTCTTCTCCACAAGTTGATAATGTTGGGGGAGGCGGAGGCTTCACCAGAAGCGGACGCCTTTTTGCCTCGCAAACACAAAGACATAATGTTGAGGCAGAAGCTGCTGCCAAAGCAAAAGGAAAGAGTGTTGTATCTGAAGAGCCAACTGCCAAAGAAACTCAGAAGACATCTTTTGAACAAGATGTAGACGATTTTATGAGAATCATAAAAAGAAGTGATTACAAGGTGGTGGATCAGCTTCACCAAACTCCCTCAAAAATCTCCATATTATCACTGTTGATGTGTTCTAAAGCTCACAGGAACGCATTATTGAAAGTCCTGCACGCAGCATACGTGCCAGAGGAGATTACTGTTAATCAGCTAGAAACCGTGGTTGCGAATGTCAACACCAGTCATGGACTGGGCTTTACCAATGCTGACTTAACAACAGAGGGACGTAACCACAACAAGGCTTTACATATCACCTTGGAATGCAAGGGTGCTGTTCTGTCTCATGTATTGGTGGACACTGGGTCATCGCTCAATGTTCTACCAAAGAAAGCCTTGGTGAAGCTGGAGTATGATGGCTTGGCATTGCGTCCGAGTAATTTGGTGGTGAGAGCATTTGATGGCTCTAAAAGATCAGTGCTTGGGGAGATTGATCTGCCTGTGATGATTGGCCCGCAGACCTTCAAAACTACCTTCTTTGTGATGGACATTCAGCCGGCCTACAGTTGTTTGTTGGGTAGACCCTGGATCCACGCCGCTGGAACTGTTACGTCTACCCTTCACCAGAAGTTGAAATTCGAGTGGGAAGGTCAAATCATCACCATCTGTGGGGAGGAGGACATCTTTGTTAGCCATCTGGCTACGTATAAGTACATAGAAATGGATGGAGAAATCCATGAAACCATGAGCCAGGGGTTTGAGGCCCTCAACATTAATGAAGCATCTGCTGTACTGGGAACTTCCATAACATCATACCAGCAAGCCCGAAAGGTTGTTGAGGAAGGTACCGCCCAAGGCTGGGGCAAGCTGCTGCCCGTGGAAAAGAAAGAAGACCGATTTGGGTTGGGTTACAGACCAACTCAACAAGATCAATCAGAGGCTGCCAAGGAGCCCAAGTTCGTCAGCGGGGGAATGCTCACCCCGGATGCTGTGAACAATTTTGAAGACGAGGAGGAAAGCGACCGCAACCTGGAGAGCTGGATACGTCCAAGGATCCCGGGGAGCCATGTCTCAAACTGGTCTTCCCAGGAAATTATAAGGGTTACTCCTGCAGAGTAATTATTATTTCCTGTATTTTAAAGCATGCATCAAGTCTTGCATCTTGCCCAAGATGTCAAGACTCATTTTGTAATCGGGCCATCTTGTATTTTGTGCAAAGAACAATTAATGGATATCAGGACATCTTTTGCAAATGAGTCTTTTCTTTTTCGCTCACTGTTTTTCATTTTTTCACTTTTTGTACAAAAATAAAATGGCAATGTTTTTCAAAATAAATAACTTCATTTCCACTTTTTCTAAATAAAACTGATCACTAAAGTGAACAAATCTAAACCCTTGCAGAAAGTGCCCTCCAGACTGCACCGACAACAACACCGCTATGACTTCGTATGACTTTGACAATCCAATCAATCAAGCTGATGAAGGGGTTGAAGAAGATTATGAGCTACCTGAAGAGCTAGCTAGGTTGTTGAGACAAGAGGAGAAGGTTATCACTCCTCATCAGGAGGAGGTCGAAACGGTTAACCTTGGTATAGAAGAAGAAGTGAAAGAAGTCAAGATCGGGGCCTGCTTACAAGATTCGGTGAAAGAGCAACTGATTGCCATGCTTCGAGAATATGTGGATGTTTTTGCTTGGTCTTATCAGGATATGCCAGGGTTGGACACCGACATCGTCATGCACAAGCTGCCTCTGAAAGAAGATTGCCTGCCAGTAAAACAGAAGCTGCGCCGTACTCGCCCAGATATGGCAATGAAGATAAAAGAAGAGGTACAAAAGCAGTGGGACGCCGGTTTTGTTGTTGTGACTAGCTATCCGCCGTGGGTTGCTAATATTGTACCAGTACCTAAGAAAGATGGCAAGGTGAGAATGTGTGTGGATTACCGGGATCTGAACAGAGCCAGCCCGAAAGATGACTTCCCTTTACCTCACATTGATGTATTGGTGGAAAATACGGCTCAATTCTCGGTATTCTCCTTCATGGACAGATTTTCAGGATACAATCAGATCAAAATGTCGCCTGAAGACATGGAGAAGACAACTTTCATCACACCCTGGGGCACATTCTATTATAAGGTGATGCCATTCGGCCTGAAGAATGCTGGTGCTACTTATCAACGGGCTATGGTGACATTATTCCATGACATGATCCATAAAGAAATTGAATGTTATGTGGATGACATGATTGACAAGTCCCTCACAGAAGAAGACCACCTGGTGAATCTGTTGAAGTTATTCAAGCGTCTGAGGAAGTACCAGTTGAAGTTAAACCCCAACAAATGCACATTCGGGGTGCGATCCGGTAAGCTGCTGGGATTTATTGTAAGTGAAAAAGGGATTGAAGTTGACCCTGATAAAGTCAAAGCCATTCAAGAAATGCCTGCACCAAACACTGAGAAAGAAGTTTGGGGGTTCCTGGGTAGATTGAACTACATTTCGAGGTTCATATCTCATCTCACTGCAACCTGTGAACCTTTATTCAAGTTGTTAAGAAAAGAACAAACGGTCAGGTGGAACGAAGACTGCCAGAAGGCTTTTGACAAAATCAAAGAATACTTACAAGAGCCTCCAATCCTTATGCCTCCATTTGAAGGAAGACCTCTAATCATGTACTTGACAGTATTAGAAGAGTCAATGGGGTGTGTGCTGGGCCAGCATGACGAGTCTAGTCGAAAAGAGTATGCAATATACTACCTAAGCAAAAAGTTTACCGACTGTGAACAACGTTATTCACTGCTCGAGAAAACTTGCTGTGCTTTAGCGTGGGCTGCTCGCCGACTAAGGCAGTATATGTTGACCCACACTACTTTATTGATCTCAAAGATGGATCCAGTCAAGTACATATTTGAGAAGCCAGCACTTACCGGACGAGTTGCAAGATGGCAAATGATTCTCACAGAATATGACATTCAGTACACATCCCAAAAAGCCATCAAGGGCAGTGTGTTGTCCGATTACCTTGCTGAGCAACCCATTGATGATTACCAGCCTATGAGATTTGACTTCCCTGATGAAGACATCATGTTCATAAGAGCAAAAGATCACGAAGAGCCTGTTCACACTGAAGGGTCTGACCCAGAAGAAGAATGGACTATGATGTTTGATGGGGCTGTTAATATGAATGGTCGTGGTGTTGGTGCAGTACTCATTACACCTAAGGGGGTTCACATGCCTTTCTCGGCAAAACTCACCTTTAACTGCACTAACAACGAAGCTTGTATTATGGGTCTTGAGGAAGCCATTGACCTCAGGATCAAGACTTTGACTGTATTCGGAGATTCAGCTCTGGTAATTAATCAAACCAACGGCAAATGGTACACTCACCAGGATCATCTGATACCTTATCGGGATTATACAAGGAGGTTGTTGACTTTCTTCACAACAGTCAAGCTTGAGTATATCCCTCGAGACGAGAATCAGTTTGCAGACGCTTTGGCTACCATTTCATCCATGATCAAAGTTCAAGCTGCCAACTTTGTGCCTCGGATTTCAGTGTCCAGACTTGACAGACCGGCATATGTATTCTCCGCAGATGTTATCAAAGATGACAAGCCTTGGTTCCATGACATTAAGTGCTTCTTGGAGGATCAAACATACCCACCTGGGGCATCATCCAATGACAAGAAGACATTAAGAAGGCTTGCTGGTAGTTTCTTCCTGAATACTGATGGGTCCTTGTATAAGAGAAACTTTGATATGGTAATTCTCAGGTGTGTTGATAGGGCAGAGGCAGACTTGTTGATGCACGAGGTGCACGAAGGATCTTTTGGTACCCATGTTGGAGGGCATGCCATGGCTAAAAAGTTGTTAAGATCAGGCTACTATTGGATCGCGATGGATGCAGACTGTTGTGCTTATGCCAGGAAATGTCATAAATGCCAGATTTATGCGGATAAAGTACATGTGCCTCCGAATCCTCTGAATGTGATGTCTTCACCCTGGCCCTTTGCTATGTGGGGCATTGATATGATTGACAAGATTGAACCGACTGCTTCAAATGGCCACAGATTCATCTTGGTTGCCATTGACTATTTTACCAAGTGGGTCGAAACAGCTTCTTATGCAAATGTCACCAGACAAGTAGTAGCCCGATTTCTGAAGAGAGACATCATCTGTCGGTATGGAGTGCCCTAGCGAATCATTACTGATAATGGTTCCAACTTGAACAACAAAATGATGGCAGAACTGTGTCGGGACTTCAAGATCCAACACCACAATTCTTCTCCTTACAGGCCAAAGATGAATCGCGCTGTGGAGGTAGCTAACAAGAACATCAAGAAGATTGTGCAGAAGATGGTGGTTACCTACAAAGACTGGCATGAAATGCTACCATTTTCTTTACACGGGTACCGTACGTCAATCAGAACATCCACTGGGGCAACACCGTATCAGCTTGTGTATGGTATGGAGGCAGTCCTACCTGTTGAAGTTGAATTACCCTCCCTGCGGGTACTAATGGATGTAAAGTTGAAGGAAGCAGAATGGGTCCGATCCCGATACGAACAACTAAGTCTGATCAAAGAAAAGAGATTAGCTGCAATCTGTCATGGGCAGTTATATCAGAAGAGAATGAAGAAAGCCTTCGATCAGAAAATCAGGCTCCGAGAGTACTGTAACACCCTAATTTTTGCCCTAAGTTTCATCGCATCTCATCTGCATTTTGCATATCAAACAAGATCGCACTGGCTTTCGAGTTTCTCCTCAGATAGGGTTTATGCTTCGCAGGGGATCACCATTGTTTTTAGATTTGTTTATACTTACTGATCACTAACCAAAATACCAAAAATATGTCGCAGTTGCTTCTTCTTCTTCTGTGTTGCAGGATTTAAAAGACAGAGCTGTGATTTCAATTCATATGCGTTTGTTCAGTCACAATTTGATTCAGACGGACGTTTGACCTAATCCTGGTCAAACTATCAAAAGATTGTTCAACTGCAGGTTGTGTGTGTGCTAGTGAATTTTTCTCAGACTGTGCGTATTCAAAAGTTCAAGATGATGTGCTGTGAGCATCAGTTATCAGACAGTGTTTTGTGCAAAGTTGGGTCTGAATCTTCAATGATCGTCAGTTCATCAGTGGTTTGTTTGTGGATTTTATTTTTCTCAAATAATCAGGACAATGTTCAGACAAATTTCAAATGATTGTGGTATAAGTGGCAAGTTATGCAGTTGGTTCATTAGAGGCTGTTTCTCATCAGTGGCTTGTGAAGGAAAATCAGGATTTGTTGTGGGTTGCAAAAAAATCAATTTCATATCCATTATCCATTTTTCGATTAAACCATTTCTTTTTATTTTTAATTTTTTTTTATTACCCAGTTCTATTCATTTTTCATTTTTCATATTAAATTCGCCTTCCAAAATTTCTATTCTTTTCGATTTCTTTTTATCCAGTTCACAAGAATTTTCATTATTCATTTTTTTTATATTTTTCATAATCCATCCAATATTATCCAGTTTTATCCATTCTTTTTTATTCTTTTCTCTTTTCATATTTTAATTCTTTATACTTTACTACATTCCATATTTTTTTTCTAATTCTTATTCATAGTCATCACCTATTCACCATTATAAAAAAAATAAATCAATTTCATTTTTCTATTACCTTATAAAAAAAATCTCTCATTTGTTAGCCCATTCTTTATTTTCATATTACAAAAATATTACAAAAATATTCTCATATCACAAACATTTACACACCAGCCATTCCGTATGTAGCCTTTGCAAATTCAAAACAACAAAACAAGGCCCTCACATAACAGGCCCAAGCTCACTAGCCATCATAGCCAAGACTCTCAGCCTGATATGCCATCTATCAAACAACTACCAGCAAGCTACATACACCCACAAGTCCATTCCTCCCAAGCTGGCCCACCTTATGCTTCACATCAAGCTTCACAAGCTGAAGTAAAACACTTGCCAAGCCTCCCGTACGGCTTTTTCAACGCGCTGTACATACAAGCTGAAGGCACAAGTCCAAGCTGCGGCAAGTTCCTTTATGCCAAGCGAAAAAACAACGTCATCAGCTTCATCAAGCCAAACAAGATTCCAAGTCTCAAAGCCTCACGCCCAACACCTCCCGCACGCACGCATTCTACAGCCTTCGCCGTAAGCCAACATCAGCAACACGTGAACTGCAGCTTGCCTCAAGTCTCCCGCACGCAAGTTCCAAAATTCCATCCAGCTAAAACAAACAGCCCCAAGCCGTTCTCCCAGCTGCTAGCCAAGTTTCATCCGCATCCTAAAAAACAAGTACAAGCCAGTCTCCGCGCGTGACAACAACAAACACACGACCAGCCGCATCAATAACAATACAACTTGCCCAAAGCCGATACACATGCTTCACACCTCAAGGCAAAACTCAGCCGAAGCATTTTCGTAAGCCAAACTCAGCTCCGTAAGCCAGCTCGCACATTTTTCGCGTCACGCTTCTCGCACGAGCAACAAGCACCTGAAAATCAATGAAAGCAAAACGCACAACAATCAACAAACAAAACGCAGCAAACGCGAATTAAAACGAAAGCACACACGAGAAATCCGTGAGCACCTCAAAACGCCTCCAAATCTTCGAAACGGCAGCACAAAACCCCTCCCTTCCATCTATAAATAAGAGCTCTTACACCTTCAGATGTCAAGCTTCAATAGCACTCTGAAACTCTGCCCAAATTGATCCCCAATTCGAAACCTAACTCTCAAAATCCCTCAATCCGAATTTCATTTCCCTTCAACCAATTCAAATCCCTTCAACTTCAAATCAAAAACTCAAATCACCTTTAATTTGATCTTCACTCCTAAACCAATTGATCCAAATTGAGATTGAGAGAGAAGAAAGAAGAGAAGTTTGTTCGGTGAATCCGAAAGAAGAAGAAAGAATCGAAATAAGGAGAAGAAGGAGGAGATGTTGCCGGTTTCGTCTGATTTTTAAGGGTGAGGTTCCGCCGTGACTTTGTCGTTGCCCTGTTTTCATTTCTCAGTGTTTGTGCGTGAAGGAGAAGAAGAAGAGAACATTTGTTTCTTTTTGTTCTTATTTATTTTTATAAATTATTTTATTTATTTAGTTTTTAGCAAAAAGAGAAAGAATGCTAGGAATTGGGCTTGGATCTTTTTTAGATCCGTTTCTGTTTCCATACCACCCGCGGATTCTCATCATCTCCCCTCCCTTTTGTTTATTTATTTTCTCTTGTCATAGTTTAAAGCTTTGTTAAAGTTTTTTTTTTGAAAAAAAGAATTACTTTAATAATATTATTAAAATATTATTAAGTAATTCTTTAAGAGAAATTTAAGAAAAATATCTTTAGAAGTTTATTTTAGAAAAGCAATTTGAAAAATATTTTAGAAAATATTTGAGAGAAACAATTTAGAAGAAATATGTTAATGAAAAGATTTTTAGAAATAGTTTAGAAAATGATTTTAAAAATGTTTTGTTTTCTTTTATTGGATCTATTTTGGATCCATTATTCTTCATCTCTTTTTAATTTTGGTCGATGACAATCTTCCGATTCGGGATTGTTGATTTCCGATTAAGTTTAATCTTCATTATTTCAAATCTATGGATGAATGATCATTTGGATCATTCTCCATACTTTGAGATTGTGATAGGTTGCTTTTCGAGAAAACTCAACGATAATCTCGATTAAGATTAGACCTTCCTCTTTTCTTTTAGTGTGGCATGTTTTCGGAGAACGATCCATTATATCGTTTCTCTAACATGTATTAACACAAATATTTTCCACTTTAATTAGTGGTGGCCGGCCTCATTTGTAGGGTAATTACTTCGTAAATTACTCGGCGATTGCTTAACATAGACCTACATTCGTCCCGATTCGATTAAAGATCCACTTGGATCCGGTTGCCTCAATTTTATTTTCCTTGTTGTGGTTGTGCTTGATTAAGTTCATCATACCACCTTATATTGTAAATATTATAATAATGTGAATATAATTGTTTAAATTTAATCTCTTGCACCTTATCCTTTTATTTTAAATCTCTTGCTCCCTTATCTCCTTATTATATTTTGCCATATTATATCATATATCATTGTTTATATTCATATTGTGTTTGTTGATATTCATATTGTGCTTGTTTTTATTTTGTCCATTTGGACATCAAAATACTTAATAAAGGATTAAACTCTTAAAAAACTTGTGACTTCTAACATTGGACTTATGGTTACTATCCCTTTGCTTTTGGAGAATAGACTTAGACTTCTAGGATCTCCCTTTGCTCAAGTTGGAATGGAGTAGAAACCTTGGCCTCAAATTATGTCATTAACTTTTGAAGATGGAAGTCCGAACTTTGAAGATTTGTACATATTGGTTTTGGTAAATTCTTTCCTTAGCTTTTAATTCAAGCATTAGGACTAGTCTCTTCATCTCCTCCCCATTCTTTAATTTTCAAAACTTCTTCCTATTTCAAAACCTTCTTGTTTTCTAAACTTCAAACACTTTCATAAACAAACCTTGATTTCGGTCAAGCGATTTTTTAACCTTTTCCTTTTATTTTCTTAACCAAATATTAATTCATGTAAATATATCAAAAACCTTTTTGTACATACTTTAAAAAACGCAAACCCACTCACTTGTTTTGTGCTTTGTGCACTTTTTTCTTTTTTTTTACATGTTTAGATATGATTCATCCCTTTTAGCGGAATTATTCGCTAAGGGATGACGACTTATCTCTACATTTTAAAATCAATTCAACCCACTTATTCTTTTCAAACTTTGTACCACGAACTACGAGGTTTTGATCTCGCATTGCACTTTGTGGGTACGTAGGCATAAGGCTTTAAAACCTTATCAAACACAAAATCATTAAAAAATATTCTTCTCCTCATCTCTTCCATCATTTTAAACAAACCAATTTCAGACCAAAAGCAATAAGTATTTCAAAGGGCTCCCGTGGAGTACCACGGATGAGTCGGGTGCCTAAAACCTTCCCGGTTCATAACCAATCCCCTTACCCAATCTCTGTTTATTTCTTTTAGCCTTTGCTTTTAGAATCCTAGGTTTTTATTCGTTCTTTTACCTTTTTCCATTCTGAAATAAAGAAAAGCGCGGTGGCGACTATGTGTTAATCGAGTTAAGTTAATCAATAACTTACACTCACAATTTTACCGCTACAAGTACCAAGTAGGAGATCTTGTGCTGAAAAGACTTCTCCCTCCTCATACAGACCACAGGGGAAAGTGGACTCTGAATTACGATGGTCCATTCACAGTAAAGAATGTTTTCTCAGGTGGAGCTCTGATGCTCAGTACTATGGATGGTGAAGACTTCCTGTCCCCTGTGAATTCAGATGCAGTTAAAAAATACTTCGCATAAAATGACCCGTTGGACATAAAAACAGAATGTAAGTCCAGGCAAAAACGGGGCATCCCGTTGAGTCAAAAACAGAATAAGAGACTCGGGCAAAAATAAGGGAAGATAAATAAAAAATGTGCACCCGCTGAGTTGAAAAGCCGCATTGGACAACTCAGGCAAAAATGGGTATCCCGGTGGATTGAAAACCCGAAAGGGAGATCCACGCAAAATAAGGGAATAAGCGAACAACTGCATTCTGAATTCGTCTGTATCACTTACAACATGGCAAGCTTCGAAAGGATAAAGCATTGGTCAGAATCAACATTCTTCAGAAAGCAAGATGAGAAGAATGTCAAGTGTCATACAAGTCATAGCAAAAGGGAAGCTCCTTGAAGCGTCATCAACATTGCCACTGTCTTTTTGTTTCTCAATTTGTAACGATCTCCTCATTTCAGGGGATCCGTTTCTTTGACTGTATCTTGCCAATTCAGGGCACGTAAATTAATAAAATCAGATTTGCAGTCATATTTTGTCTCGTACATTTTTATTTTCATTTGAAAAATGTCCGATGTCCTTAAGATATTGATTGCATAAATACAGATGCTTCCCTTCTAAAAATACGTGCTTACAGGAAATATATTTGCTCCCGGGAGTGTCTAAACTCCTATGACGGAATCCAGTAAGGGATACCTCGGGGAACTTGTACGTTTCTTTGTCATACAGGATTGCAGGTGTTCAAAGCACAACATGGGGCATGAAAGCTTCTCCCCAGTAGGCTGCCAAATCATTATTTCCTCAGCACACCTCCCAAACAGCACCAGAGATGCTTTCTCCCCATCAGAGTTGCCAGGCATCAGTTCTCCAACACTTCCTTCAGAGCAGTACCAGAAGGTGCTCATATCCCCAGCTGAGTTGTCAAGTATCATCCTCAGCAGGATCCCCACAGAAATCTCTAGGAGGATCTTTCAGTGATCTTTCTTCTTCCCCAGCCGAGTGCTAGACAGGGAACCAGCCCCGCAAAGTTTCAACTTATATCCAGAAGAGCAACGAAAGCTTCTACAAACCCCAGCTGGGTCCCTCATTACCAAGATAGGTTTATCAATGACCTACTTCCCCATGCAAAGTCATATATGTCAAATCTACCAATGATCTCACCCCCAGCTGGGATATCACTTCAAGCAGAGAAAGATCTTCACAGCAAGGGGATCCGAATCCTAGATTGGTATCTTTTGCATGATCATAGCATTCGCATCATATTTTTCCCCCAGAGCGTAGCATTCCGTCTAACACGGAGCATTACGGCAAAAATCAAACATATTGCATAAATCATAAGCCATGTGTCGAACCGAACACCATACCGACGTTAAATACTTCTCAAAACTCCCCGGCAGAACATTAAGGCATTTTCCTTTACACTTACAAATACAGATGCATACTCCTTTTGGCACTCGTTCGTGTCATCATTCCCCAGTAGGTCGCCCGAGCGCTCTCTACAAACAAATATTTATACATTACAAATGCTTCTTGACACTCGTCTGTGTCATATCCCCAGCAGAAAGCCAAAGCGCCCCCTTTGCACTCACAAACACATGTTTACATATATCTATACACTTCTCTGACACCCGTCTGTGTCATCTTCCACAGCATAATGGCCTAAACACTTTGGAAACCAAATACTTGTTTATAATGCAGTTCTTCCGACACCCGTCCGTGTCGTGCTATCCCCAGCAAGTTGGACGCTCGTCTATGTCCCACTCATCACTCTTTTCTCATACAGATACTCGTCCATATATACCACTTTAATCCCCTCAGAATCAACACTCGTCCGTGTTCTTTGTTAACTAGTTGGTACTCGTCCGTATCATCGTGCGTCAAGCGTTTGTTTCTACTGATACCCGTCCGAATCATAGTCTTAAGGATGCTCGTCCGCATCTTTAATCTATACGCTGTGTCAAACACTTATGCCTTTGCTTTCTTGGAATTAGACACTCGTCTGTGTCTACCGTTCCCCCAGAAGAATTCCCGGAAAATCTTGATAAACTTTTTCCTTTTTATCTGACATTCGTCCTATGTCATGTTATTTCCGGCAGCCGTACCCTGCCAGGTGATCGCCCTTCACCTTCTTGATGATCGTCCTTCATCATCCCTATCGCTCCCGCCTGATGACACAGGGCCAACAGGGGTACAGACGCGAACGGTCGGCGAAAGGGAAGGAATGAATAGAGTCGCCAGCTAGGCATTTTTATCCCGAAGGAAAGGTAATGCTGCATAAACCTAGGAAAAGATATGGATAAGACGGTTGCGAACCAGAGAGACTGAGAAAGGGGGTTGGTTACAACCTGGGAAGGTATTAGCACCCAGATTGTCCGTCGTACTCGACGGGATCCACGCTTAAAAGATTTGTGTTTTAAAGGGGTAGTGTCAGTGCTATTTGTGTATCAAAGCTGGAAAGAATGCAAGTGTCAGTGTAAAAGAAGTGTGAAGTGTATAAAAGAAGTGTCAGTGTAAGAACAAGAATATAATACTCATGATTATGAGGCTAAGAGAAAAAATACTGAAAGGAGGGGGAATGTACAGAGACTTTTGTTCGATAACTGTTAAGTTATGCCTACGTATCCTCTCGTGCAATGAGGAAGTCAGAACACCGTAGTTCGACTCAAAGAGACTGAAAGATAAATTGACTTGTGAATTGCTTACTTGCCATGCTCAAGTGTATGACCTGTCTGGCTCAGGTGCAAACTGTCTTGCATTAGACGGAAGAAGCAAGTTCTCGTTTATGAGTGAAGATGATGAGAAAATAATCCCGGAGGAGACGCTTATTGTTTGTTTTTTGTGTTTTCAATCTTTTATTGCTTTTGGAGTTTGTCATAGGAAAATGAGCTTAAGCCTAAACCCATGGATTTAGTAAACTCATCACATCCTCCCTCTGATTAGGGGTAATGAGAATACTTTAAGTGTGAAGTCAGCATCTCACACTTAATTACCTTGATGTAGGATTAAGATCATTAACCTACTTGTGATTATTTAGATGTTTTTGTTGTTTTTGTTTAGTGTTAAGTAATGAGTTTAAGCCATAATCAAGGATTTAATGGACCCATTACACCATCCTAATAGAAGGATGATAGATGAGAACATTTAAGCTGAGAAAGACTCCTCAACTTAATCCATGATTAGGGATTAACCTCATGACAAAACAAAGCCTTTATTAGATGGATTTTAGTTAATGATCAGATGAAGAAATGATTTTATGGTTTGTAAGACAACTTGAGGGGGACTTGTCCATTAACACTAGGGTTAGTCCTTCTTAACCAGTTAAGGAAGAATTAGAACCCTAATGCAAGGCCCAAGTTACAAGCTTGATGTCTTGATGGTTATTAAGTGAATTGATTAAAGGATTTAAACACATTAAGGGTTTAACACTTAGGATTAAAGTTGTACACTCCATCCTAATAGAAGGATGCAGGCATAAGCTTAATCACAAAGCCTTAAGGGTTTAGTCCCTTATTATGAGATGAGAAGAGAAGACTCAATGATGACACAAAGGTAAAAGCTAAATGGGGGACTAGTCAAATCCTAATTGTTATCATGCTTGGAGATCCTAGGGTTTATGAGGTTTGCAAGAAAATCTTCAGAGAAACCACCAGGAAGGAAGCAGATGAAAGGAGCAAGAAGCAAAGAGAAGCAAAACAACTTGCTTCACTTAAGAAGACAAGTTGCTTGAAGAAAGAAAGTAAGAGATTAACATGAATGAGAAAGCTCACTCCAATACACAAGATAAAATGCAGAAAAGATGCAAGAGAGATGAAAAGAGATTGTGAGAAGTGAAGGCAAATCCACTTCTCAAAACAAACTTACCACCTGAAAAGTTAGCAAAAGAAGTGAAATGCAATGCAAATGGGATGAAATTTCATGCTGCAAACCAAAAACCAGGAGCAAGAACATGATGTTAATGATGCTAAGAGATGATATAAACATGAGGCAAGAGATGAGGATGACCAAACAAGCCTAAAGATGCAAATGAGGCATACATTGAATCATGAATGTACATGAAAAGTTATGAAATGTAATGGACATACAACATGGTAAATGAAAGATGCAATGATCAAACATGGTTCTAATATGTCCTAAGATGTATTATGAATCAAAAGAATGCACAAAATGTCATGGCAAGTCAATGGATGCAAGCAAATGAAAAATGGATGCAAAGGAAAGCATAAATTAGGGTTATATGCATCATGCAAAGCAAAAATCCAAAACCAGAAGCAAATGACATGATAGAAATTTGAAAATGCAACCAAAGATACCTTAAACCTATACAAACTCACTGCCCAAAGGAGGGGATCCAACTCTTAACGTAATGAAAGTTATGAATTTCCTAAGATGGCTAGGGTTTCAAGGTACCTCAACAAGAAAAATGTTAAACAAATTGCAAATGCAAGATCAATTTAAATCAAATTTATCCTATAAACTACATGCCATGCAAGATGCAATGCCAAACGAATCATCATCCAACTCTCAATGGTTAGGCAGCAAGGAATTTTTGAAGTTTGAAACAAAATTTTGCCTAAAATTGAAATTAAATCCTATGAAAATGATCAAAAGGCATCAAGAACAAAAAAGAAATTTGGTTTGAGAGTTGAACAATGTTTCTAAATGTTTCTACATGCAATTTGAATTTTTTGGTGATTTTTAGAAACCTAAATGTATTTTTAATTGATTAAAAGACTCTAATTAATTAAAAATAACATTTAAATATTTTAAAAATACTTTTTTAATGCAAAAAATAAAATAAAAATTATTTTCAGGTTGGGAAAATTATTTAAAACAAATATGCAAAGGGAAATATTTTTAGGATTTTTCTAACTATTTTAAAATAAATATGCAAAACAAATAAGAAAAATATGAAATTAAATGAATTTAATGGAAAAGTCAAGCAATCCAATGGATGAGATTCAAAGTCAGAGGGCGGGAGTTGACTGGCGCGTGTTTGAGTGGCTAGGATTGATTCTGGCAAATTCAAATTTTAATCCTAATTAATTAACTTAATTAATCTGAATTAGGGTTTAATGAGAGATCCAGGCCCTCCATTCGCGCGGGAGTCAACAAAAGTCCACAAGATCAAGGGTCCACGTTTAAACTCTCATTAATGACACAGTTAGGGTTAAACACATTCAGGCGACCGGAACAGTGTTCCGGTCGTCTTCTCCGGCGAAACCAAATACCTAGCTTCCACTACAGGCCACCCCAACCCAAATTAATTGCCCAGAAACATTCTCCTATCAAAACTAAACTCAAATCCATCATCAAACATCATTTATCAAGCATGAGCAAGGAGAATCGAAGCAAAACATTTTCACGGGTCAACTTTCAGAACATCACAACATGCTTGTTTCTTGTTTATTTTCAAAAATAAATAGATCCCCATGATCAGGGCAACATATAGAACAACATTCTAACAAGAAAACAAGGTTCTGGAAAATTTGTTCATCATGTTACCTGAGATTGAGCTTTCAGTCCAGGAGCTTTCTGTTTGCCTCTTTGCTTCAAAATGGTCCCAATGATCCTCTTGATGAAGTTATGAAGCTTGGTTGGAGTTTAGAATGGCTGATTTGTGAGTTTGCAGAGGTTCTGTTCAGAGGGGGGAAGGAATCGTGTTTCAGTTTCAGGGTGTTTCAGGGCAAGGTGAAGGGTCAGGGATGATCAGTGGGACATGCTGAGATGTTCTATGGAGTTTGTTTTTATGTTTGATGCTTGTGTGATGTGTTTCGAATGAAAATGCACAAGAGGGAAAAGTTTGGATCTATGGCTTGGAGAGTGTTTCAGGCCTGTGTGTGTGGTGCTTCTTGTTGCTTTTTGTCCACTTATCACATTGTGATAGGTCTGAGGAGTTGGTGTGGCCTAGCTTGATTGGTATGGGTCTTTTTGCAAAAAGTCCAAGTTAGGTGTACTTGAGGTATGGGCAAGTGTGAGGCTGTGATAAGGGCATGGCTTGGCTCAGCTGAGTTTAGGGAGAACCATGGAAATAGATTAGAAGCAATGCAACAAGTGGACTAGGGTTTATCATAGGTTTTGCAACTTTGTGACCTTTGGGCCCTTTTGTGATTTCTTGATCCATAAGTCATGAAAATGGGCAAAACTTTGGTGCATTCTGACTTTTAGGCATTGGTTCATGTTTGTGCAAAGATTAGAAGTCACTTTGAGGTCTCATTTTACCTTGGCAAGGGGTTTTGCAACTTTGCCTCTTTGGTACAAAACTTGAAACTATGTGATTTTTCCCAACTTTGACAAGCCATAACTTTTGATCCAAAATGAATTAGAATGAGTTCTTGTACTTTTTGAAAAGGGAATGATTCATTCTACAACTTTCATGACCAAAGTTTTCCCATTTGAAGCTTTTTTGAATAAAAAAGAAAGGGTTGAAAAAGTTTCCCAAAATGGCAAGTTTCCATTACAAGTCATTTTCCCAAAAAGGCAACTTTGCAAATGGCTTGAAATTCTCCAATTTTGTGAACTTCTAACATCTTCTATGATCAAATAAAGATCATACACATTCAAAGTGATGAAGAACACCCTTTGGTTGGGTCATTGGGGGCCTCAGATGCCCTGATTTTGCACTGACTTGCTCAAGAAGTCAACTCTTGATTAGATGCCTTCCCCATGGAATTTATTCATGAAAATTGGTATGAATGATCCCTATACCATATTGAGACTAATAGGAACAAGAATGACCAAAAAAATTGGAGTTATGGCCTCTGAAACCAAAACCCTAATTCTAGGTCAACTGTGCAGTCAAACCTGGCTCTGCTTCCATGCCATTCTCAGTTCTTGTGATTCTTTGACTTTCTTGACTTTATGGAGATACAAAATGATGCTTAAACATACATGGACCCCTTTGAAGTGATTGATGACCTTTGGAGTGGCTCAAATGGCTCAGGGATGGCTCAGATCACAAACCCTAGATGCAGATGATTTTGAATCAAGGCAGTGAATAAAAAATGCAACATGAGATACTATGATTGAACTTATGCATATGAAAAGATCACAAGCCATGGTTTGAATGGGTGAGGGCAAATTTGGGGTGTTTACAATCCCCAGTGGAGTCCCTATTTCATTAGAACCCCTTCTTATCCGACATTTGTCCTATGTCGTGATATTTTTAGCAGCCGTCCCCTACTAGGTGATCTTCCTTCACCCACCAGGTGATCGCCCTTCACCTTCTTGATGATCGTCCTTCATCATCCCCAGTCGAGTCTCTATTTCATTAGAACCCCTTCTTATCCGACATTCGTCCTATGTCGTGATATTTTTAGCAGCCGTCCCCTGCTAGGTGATCGTCCTTCACCCTCCAGATGATCGTCCTTCATCATTTTATCCGATGGCAGTCCCCATCGTTGATTCTCGTTATCTGACATTTGTCCTATGTCATGATAAACCCCCAGAGCAGCCGTCCCCTGCCAGGTGATCGTCCTTCACCTCCTGATGATCGTCCTTCATCAAGCTTATCCGATGGCCGTCCCCATCGTCGACCTTGTTTTTCGTCCGGCGTTCGTCCTATGTTGTGACTTTCGGCAGCCGTACCCTGCCAGGTGATCGTCCTTCACCTTAGATGACCGTCCCTCGTCTTATCCCCAACAAAGCAGCCGTCCCCTGCTAGGTGATCGTCCTTCACCTTTGATGACCGTTCCTCATCATTTATTTCTTTGACCCGATGGTCGTCCCCATCATTTACTTTTAATCCCCAGAGATTCTTGTTTCTTTATGTAGATGTTTAAGAATTGGCAGAATTTTTGACCAAACAAGAAATGTTAAATTCAGTTCAGAATGTCCTATCAGATGTTGGGACATTAGCAAACAGAGTATGTGAACTTGGTTCAGGATGTCCTACCAGATGTTGGGACATTGTATAAATGACTAAGTTCAGTTTTGTCAGGATGTCCCAACAGATGTTGAGACATCTCAGACCTGCTACCAGAATTAATTATTGATTAACAGATCAGAGATATTTAAGGAGAATTATCTGGAATTAATTAATGATGGATATAAAACAGAACAAGGCGCATCTGTAGGGAGTTTTAAATTGAAGATTCAGATTAAAACAGAAGACCTAATGCACCTAGAATATAGGAGGTAACAAACCCTAAATTCAAGGTGACAGCTGCTGCACATTAGGGCTGGATCATTCTACAGAAAGCCCAAAATTCAGAGACCTATTTAAACAACAGAAAATCATAGAATTTAGCACGAATTTCAGAAGACTAAATAGGGTGTCTAGTGTTTTAATAGCAGGTTGCTTTTATGTACCACTTTATGAGCTTTTAAGCAAAAGTGCATTTGTGACTTGATTGAAACTGTGAAGTAAAATCAAGCTGTTATTGTTTGAAGGATGTCTTCAATTTCTGTAAACTTGTAAACTTGATCACTGGGTGATTGAGGGGGAGTGAGTAGGGTACTCTTATCTAAGTGAGTCTTAGGTAGAAATTGCATTGGGTAAGTATTAAGTGATAGATTAAACAGGGTGGTTTAAGTCTAGAATTAATATTACTAATAGTGGATTTCCTCCTGGCTTGGTAGCCTCCAGATGTAGGTGTGGTTATACACTGAACTGGGTTAACAAACTTCTGTGTTGTTTATTTTTCCTGCTGTTTAAGTTTTTGGTTAAATTTGTCAAATGTCCTATTAAGTGTTGGAACATCTCTTAGGACATCTCATTACAGAATTTCAATTGGCATCAGAGCAGGCACCCTGCCTGTTTATACTGGGTGAGATCTAGGGAAAACAAATTCTGTAACATGGACAGAGATATAGGGTCAGTAAATAGACCACCTATACTGGATGGTTCTAATTATGACTACTGGAAGCCAAGAATGATTGCATTCTTAAAGTCACTTGACAACAGGGCATGGAGAGCAGTAATTGTTGGATGGAAACATCCTGTTAAAGACACCAAAGATGGATCAATAGTTCTGAAACCTGAAGAAGAATGGAGTAAAGAGGAAGAAGATTCAGAACTAGGCAACTCAAAAGCCCTAAATGCTTTATTCAATGGCATTGATAGAAATATTTTCAGACTGGTGCATCATTGTGAGCTGGCCAAAGATGTGTGGGATACCCTCAAGACAACTCATGAAGGAACATCAAAAGTAAAAATGTCAAGACTTCAACTTCTCACCACCAAGTTTGAAAACTTGAGAATGAAGGAAGATGAATCAATTCATGAGTTCTACATGAACATCTTGGATATAGCCAATACTTCTGGAGCCTTGGGAGAAAAGATGACTGATGAAAAGCTTGTAAGGAAGATTCTCAGATCTTTGCCAAAAAGATTTGACATGAAAGTCACAGCAATAGAAGAAGCTCAAGACATATGCTCCATGAAAGCTGAAGAACTCATTGGTTCCCTTCAAACTTTTGAAATGGGAATGAATGACACACATGCTAAAAAGAACAAAAGCATTGCCTTGGTTTCAAATGCAGATGAAGAAGAAGATGATAAATCAGCAAATGACAAAAGCTTATCAGAAAACCTTGCCTTGCTTGGAAGACAATTCAAACAGATTCTCAGAGGAATGGAAGGCCAATCCAAATCCAGTGGAAGAAACACAAACTCTGAGAACAGGAGAACATATGATGCTAACAGAAAGTCAAAGTTTGCTGAAAAGACCAGTCAAGATAAAGGAGTCAAATGCCATGAATGTGAAGGATATGGACACATCAAGTTTGAATGTCCTACCTACTTAAAGAGGCAAAAGAAAGGACTCTCTGTGACCTGGTCTGATGAAGACTCAGGAGAGTCAGAAGAAGAATCAGCTAAGCATATTACTGCTCTAGCTGGACTGTGTGAATATGATAGTGATTCCAGCTGTGGAGAGCTTACTTATGCAGATCTTGAGCAAGCCTTCAAGGATCTGTACAAGAGTAGTACTGAAGTATGCAGTGAGGTCATAAAGCTAAAGAAGCAGAATGAAGTACTAGAAGAAGAAAAAGCAAGTGATCAAGTAATCATTGATACCTTAAAAAGTGAAGTAACTCTTCTCAATTCTAAGCTGGAACATATGTCCAAATCTGTTAGAATGATGAACAGCAGCTCAAATACACTGGATGCTATTCTCTGCAATAATAAACATTCAGGGGACAAAAGTGGACTGGGATATAACAGAGATGAAGCCAGCTCCAGCAAAGCTACTTCAAAAATTACACAGTCAAACAAGATGTCCCAACAGATGCTTCAACATCAGAACACAAAGACTAACTTAATGTTCCAACAGATGTCTCAACATTCTGGAAAGAACAAAATGAAGAAGAAGTATCAAAGATGGAGATGCCATCACTGTGGAAGATTTGGGCATATCAAACCTCACTGTTATAAGCTACATGGATATCCAAATCAGATGTATCAGCAACCCTCCAAACAGAAAGTAGAAGGTACCAAGAAAGTGCTTAGACATCAAAGGAATCAGCAACCTCCTAAGCAGAAGACAGAGGTCATCAAGAAGGTTTGGAGACCAAAAGCTGACACTCAGACTGATCAAAGCCACAGTCCCAAGAACCAGATCAACAATCAAGCTTTGAGATCAGCTGAACAACACACAGGGCAGAGGCATCAAAAGAAATCTCAACTCATCTGGTCAAAGAAAAGTACTGCATACATAGCACATACATCACTGAAAGTATCAGCTAAAGAAGACTGGTATTTTGACAGTGGATGTTCAAGGCACATGACTGGATTGAAGAATCTGCTAGTGAACTTAAAATCACATTCATCCAGGTATGTAACTTTTGGAGATGGAGCTAAAGGAGAGATCAAAGGAGTTGGAACCTTGGACTGTCAAGATGTTCCAAGACTAAATGATGTATTGCTAGTTAAAGGGTTAACTGCTAACCTTATCAGTATAAGTCAACTATGTGATCAAGGATACAGTGTAAACTTTACAAAAACTGAATGCATAGTGACTAACCAAGAGCAAGAAGTTGTCATGAAAGGTGCAAGGTCAAAAGACAACTGTTACATGTGGGAGCCATTAGACTTCAGTCCCACTTCAACTTGTTCTCTAGCTAGAGAAGAAGAAGTAAAACTATGGCACCAAAGGCTAGGTCATCTTCATTTCAGAGGCATAAAGAAGATCATATCTATGGATGCTGTAAGAGGTATTCCCAAACTGAAGATTGATGATGGCAAAATATGTGGTGAATGTCAAATAGGCAAACAAACCAAGATGTCCCATCCAAAGCTCCAACATCTGACAACTTCCAAAGTTTTGGAACTTTTACATATGGATCTTATGGGACCTATGCAGGTTGAAAGTCTTGGTGGTAAAAGGTATGCCTATGTTGTGGTTGATGATTTTTCAAGATATACATGGATAAACTTCATCAAAGAAAAGTCAGATGTATTTGATGTATTCAAAGAATTATGTCAAAGATTGCAAAGGGAAAAATCCAGCTGTGTGATCAGAATAAGAAGTGATCATGGAAAAGAATTTGAGAATCAAAAGTTCTTAGATTTCTGTTCTTCAGAAGGAATCAACCATGAGTATTCTTCACCTATCACTCCTCAACAGAATGGGATTGTTGAAAGGAAGAATAGAACCATTCAAGAATCAGCAAGAGCTATGATCCATGCTAAGAAGTTACCTCTGTATTTCTGGGCTGAAGCTATGAACACTGCCTGCTACATCCATAACAGAGTTACCTTGAGAAAAGGAACCCTGTCCACAATATATGAAGTCTGGAAGGGCAGAAAACCCACTGTGAAGTACTTTCATGTGTTTGGAAGTAAATGCTATATTCTGGCAGATAGGGAGCAAAGGAGAAAAATGGATTCTAAAAGTGATGAAGGAATTTTCCTTGGATACTCTATAAACAGCAGAGCATATAGAGTATTTAACTACAGAACAAATGTTATCATGGAGTCCATAAATGTGATAATTGATGATGCTCCTACAGATGTCCCAGAAGATGTTGGAACATCTGCTGATATCAAGATTGAAGCTGAAGAAAAGAATGATCAATATAACTTCACTCAAAATGATACAAGGTCAGAAGATTCAAGCAAACCTCCCTCCATCAGAATACAGAAGGATCATCCCAAAGATTTAATAATTGGTGATCCCAACAGAGGTGTGAGCACTAGATCAAGAGAAGTGATTTCAGGTTCTTGTTTTGTGTCCAAAATAGAACCTAAAAACATCAAGGAGGCTCTCACTGATGAATACTGGATTTGTGCTATGCAAGAGGAATTAGGTCAATTCACAAGGAATGAAGTGTGGAATCTTGTTCCTAGACCTAATGACATAAATGTGATTGGTACAAAATGGGTGTACAAGAACAAGTCAAATGAACAAGGAATTGTTACAAAGAACAAAGCTAGACTTGTGGCTCAAGGATACACTCAAATTGAAGGGGTAGACTTTGATGAAACCTTTGCACCAGTAGCAAGGCTTGAATCAATAAGACTACTGTTGGGAATTGCTTGTATCTTAAAGTTCAAGCTATTTCAAATGGATGTGAAAAGTGCCTTTCTTAATGGTTATCTTAATGAAGAGGTATATGTAGAACAGCCTAAAGGATTTGTTGATCCAAGCTGTCCAAATCATGTATACAAACTCAAGAAAGCACTTTATGGTCTGAAGCAAGCTCCAAGGGCATGGTATGAGAGACTTACCACATTTCTTATCAAGCAAGGATACAGAAAAGGTGGGATTGATAAAACCCTGTTTGTTAAAGATGAAGAAGGAAATGTCATGATTGCACAAATATATGTTGATGACATTGTGTTTGGTGGGATGTCTGATAAGATGGTCAAACATTTTGTCAAGCAGATGGAAGCTGAATTTGAAATGAGTCTAGTAGGTGAATTAACCTATTTTCTTGGTCTGCAAGTTAAGCAAATGGAAGACTCAATGTTCATCTCACAAAGCAAGTACTCCAAGAACATAGTGAAGAAATTTGGAATGGAAAATGCTTCTCATAAAAGAACTCCTGCTCCTACACATTTAAAGCTGACTAAAGATGAAAAGGGTGAGAAGGTAGATCAAAGTTTATATAGAAGCATGATTGGAAGCTTGTTATACTTGACTGCTAGCAGACCAGACATTGCATTTGCAGTAGGAGTTTGTGCAAGATATCAAGCTGATCCAAAAGTCAGTCATCTCAATCAAGTCAAGAGAATCCTTAAATATGTTAATGGTACATGTGATTATGGCATAATGTACTTTCATGGATGCAAACCAATTCTCACTGGCTTCTGTGATGCTGATTGGGCAGGAAGTGCTGATGACAGAAAAAGCACTTCAGGAGGATGCTTCTTTCTAGGAAACAATCTGATTTCTTGGTTCAGTAAGAAACAGAATTGTGTGTCATTATCTACAGCTGAAGCTGAGTATATAGCAGCAGGTAGCAGTTGTTCTCAGTTGGTTTGGATGAAGCATATGCTCACTGAGTACAATGTCCCACGGGATGTCATGACATTGTACTGTGACAACTTAAGTGCAATCAACATATCTAAAAATCCTATCCAACACAGCAGGACAAAGCATATTGATATCAGACATCATTTCATCAGAGATCTTGTAGAAGAAAAGGTGATTTCATTGGAGCATGTAGCTACAGATCTGCAGTTAGCTGATATCTTTACCAAGGCATTGGATGCTACACAATTTGAGAACTTAAGGGGCAAACTTGGAATCTGTTTATGTGATATCTAGCAGTTAATGAGATGTGCCAACATGTCATATGACATTGCATGGCTTAATTTCCAGATGGCAAAACTGGTCTGGACAAGATCTTTGGGAATTCCAATCCTAATCATTTGGACTGTAACGGTTACTTATTTAGGAACTCCTTATAATCAACTATCAAGAGTCTCATTACATCATCTAAAGCGAATCACATTAACTAGCAATCCTTCAGAAATCATAAACCCTAAAGCTGCACATTCATCTTCTTCAACAATGTCTCAAAACCCTAAAACATCTGAAGAAGTTCTCAATCAGAAAGACGTGGTTCATGCTACTCCTATTTCTATGGTGCCAATGCAATCAACACCATTAGACGAGCTCAGGGGAAGCGCTTCTCACTCTAAAAAGGCAAGAACACCAAAGAGAGCTAAAGATCAAGTTTGTAGCAAAGCCAAAGGAGGCATTCCTTCTCCTGCTAACATGCCACCAAAATCTTCAAACTATGTGGATGATTCAATCAAGGAGATTGTCACCCAAATTCTGTTTGAACAAAGAAAGGTGAGTGGGATCTCTGTTCCATTGCAAACCATGCCTGCTCCCCAAGAAGAACCATCTCAAACTGCAGAGGGCACTTCTGCAGAACAAGATGTCCCAATAAATGTTGGAACATCTGCAGATGAGAAAGAAAATTCATCTGATGCTGAACAGACTGAGGTCCAAGAAAAGGCCTCAAGTGAAAGTGATAAAGAAAACTCTGAGGATCAGAATAAGGCCTTAAATGAAGATAATGACAAAGTCTCTGAGGATCAGACCAAAGCCTCAGATGAAGATCTAATTCCTGCTGATCAACAAGCTGAAGAAGAGACTGCTCAATCTCCTCCAGGGGTCAATCTGGAGCAGGACTCTGATGCAGAAATCATAGCATCTGTCAAACCCAGCATAGCCAAAAGACTCAGGTCCAGGCAGGGTAAGATGCAAGCTGAAGCAGCAATTCTTGAAAAGAAGAAAGCCTCTCCAAAGAAAGGGAAAGCTAAAGCCTCTTTTGGGCCATCAAAACAATGGAGTAAAGTTCAAACTCAGAAAAGAAAGGCTGTCACACCATCAGATTCAGATGTTGAATCAGATGTCCCAACATCTCCTCCTAAGAAGAGACCAGCAATATCCAGAGCTTCATCTGCTGTACCAGAAGCTCCCTTGGATAACATATCATTTCACCATGTCTCTAGTGTGAACAGGTGGAAATATGTGTACCAAAGAAGGGTTGCCCTGGAAAGAGAACTGAGCAGCAATGCACTTGAGTGCACAGAACTGATAGACCTCATATCTGCTGCAGGACTGTTCAAGACAGTCTCAGACCTCTCTCCCTGCTATGAACTTCTTGTCAAAGAGTTCATTGTGAATCTTCAGGAAGATTGTTCACATGGTAAGTCCTCTGAATTCCAAAAAGTTTTTGTTAGAGGTAGATGTGTGGAGTTTTCTCCCCAAATCATAAATCAGTATCTAGGAAGAGAAACAGATGGACCAAATGAGCTGGGCAAGACAGATAATCAAGTCTGTAAGGTGATAACTGCTGACCAGGTAAAGGCATGGCCTGTGAAGGGAAAACTATCTGTAAGCATGCTTACCAGAAAGTATGCCATGCTGAACAGGATTGGTACATCTAATTGGGTGCCTACTAACCACACTTCCTCAATCTCAACTGGTCTAGCCAGATTTATATATGCTGTTGGAACTCAAACCAAAATGGACTATGGAGCTTTCATCTTTGATCAAACCATGAAGCATGCCAGCTCCTCTGCAACCAAGCTACCAATAGCCTTTCCATCATTGCTGTGTGGTATTGTACTCAATCAATATCCTGGGATTTTAACTGACAAGGATACTGCCTGCAAGAGAGAGAGCCCCCTGGCTTTTCACTACAAGTTATTCCTCAGTCATCATGCTGCAGATGTTGAAGCTCCTTCTGGGACATCTGCTGGTCCATCCACTGTTAAGAATCCAATCTCCAGGAAGACCTTAATTGCTGAGCTAAAAAGCACCTGCAAAGAGCTTGAAGCTAGAAAGCAGAAGCTTGAAGAAATAATTAAGAGGTTGGAAAGTGAAGAAGATCAGACAGCTGCATCTGATAAAGACAGTGAAGCTGACAGTGAAGCTGATAAAGATGAAGACACTGAGGTGGAGGAAGCTACTGAGAGTGATAAATCTGAGTGATCTTTGTATGTGAGGCATTTGTAATGACAGCAATGATTTGTAATTCTGGATAATAGTTCTTTGGCCCCTAATTTTGTGCCTACCAAGGGGGAGAACAACATCAAATGTAATTGCTGTTTAAATGAATGAAATCTGTTTGTTTGCTTCTGAACTGAATAAGTTTTTCTGTTGGAACAAGACTGGATAAAGACAGGACACATATATGTTTGAGGGGGAGTAATCTCAAATAAAATTCAACAGAAAAGTAATGATATACTCTGATAAAAAGAACTTCTGCTGCACTCTGAAAACCAGAAAAGATGTTAGCCAAAAATTAGCCAAAGGGGGAGTTTGTAGATGTTTAAGAATTGGCAGAATTTTTGACCAAACAAGAAATGTTAAATTCAGTTCAGAATGTCCTATCAGATGTTGGGACATTAGCAAACAGAGTATGTGAACTTGGTTCAGGATGTCCTACCAGATGTTGGGACATTGTATAAATGACTAAGTTCAGTTTTGTCAGGATGTCCCAACAGATGTTGAGACATCTCAGACCTGCTACCAGAATTAATTATTGATTAACAGATCAGAGATATTTAAGGAGAATTATCTGGAATTAATTAATGATGGATATAAAACAGAACAAGGCGCATCTGTAGGGAGTTTTAAATTGAAGATTCAGATTAAAACAGAAGACCTAATGCACCTAGAATATAGGAGGTAACAAACCCTAAATTCAAGGTGACAGCTGCTGCACATTAGGGCTGGATCATTCTACAGAAAGCCCAAAATTCAGAGACCTATTTAAACAACAGAAAATCATAGAATTTAGCACGAATTTCAGAAGACTAAATAGGGTGTCTAGTGTTTTAATAGCAGGTTGCTTTTATGTACCACTTTATGAGCTTTTAAGCAAAAGTGCATTTGTGACTTGATTGAAACTGTGAAGTAAAATCAAGCTGTTATTGTTTGAAGGATGTCTTCAATTTCTGTAAACTTGTAAACTTGATCACTGGGTGATTGAGGGGGAGTGAGTAGGGTACTCTTATCTAAGTGAGTCTTAGGTAGAAATTGCATTGGGTAAGTATTAAGTGATAGATTAAACAGGGTGGTTTAAGTCTAGAATTAATATTACTAATAGTGGATTTCCTCCTGGCTTGGTAGCCTCCAGATTTAGGTGTGGTTATACACTGAACTGGGTTAACAAACTTCTGTGTTGTTTATTTTTCCTGCTGTTTAAGTTTTTGGTTAAATTTGTCAAATGTCCTATTAAGTGTTGGAACATCTCTTAGGACATCTCATTACAGAATTTCACTTTACTTGATGGTCGTCCCCATCATGATACCTTTGTTAACCCAGCATGTCGGCCGTCCCCGTCGTCGCTTTTCCCCAGCAGTCTTCCTCTGCTTGACGGTCGTCCTCTGCTTGACGGTCGTCCTCCGTCGCCCGCATCTTATGATCATATTTTACTTCCTTTTACAATCTATATCCCTTTTCTTCTCCATTTCAGTGAGTGCAATTCTTGGACTGTCTTTGGTATTCAACCACAAGTTATCTTGTTTGCCTGTTAAGCCGTTGCTTACATCCTGCACAGATAACTCATGCTTGAATAGGGGCAGCTGTAAACACCCCAAATTTTCCCTCACTCATTTCACCATGGCTTGTGATCTTTTCATGTGCATAAGTTCAACCATAGCATCTCATATTGCATCTTTTGCTTCACTGCATTGTTTCAAAGTCATCTGCATCTAGGGTTTGTGATCTGAGCAATCCCTGAGCCATCTGAGCCACTCCAAAGGTCTTCAATCATCTCAAGAGGGTACATGTATGTTCAAGCATCATATTATATCCTCTCAAGATCAGAGAATTCAGAAAATCACAAGAACTGAGAAAGGGATGGAAGTAGAGCCAGGTTTAACTACACAGATGACCTAGAATTAGGGTTTTGGTTTCAGAGGCCATAACTCCAAATTTTTTGATCATTATTGTTTCTATTGGTCTCTATATGATATAAGGATCATACATACCAATGTTCATGAAGAAATTCAAAGGGGAAGGCATTTGATCATAAGATGACTTCTTGAGCAAGTCAGTGCAAAATCAGGGCATCTGAGGCCCCCAATGACACAACAAAAGGGTGTTCTCCATCATTTTGAATGTGTATGATCTTTATTTGATCATAGAAGATGTTAGAAGTTCACAAAATTGAAGAATTTCAAGCCATTTGCAAAGTTGCCATTTTGGGAAAGTGACTTGTAATGCAAAATTGCCATTTTGGGAAAGTTTTTCAACCTCCTCTTTTTGATTCAAAAAGGCTTCAAATGAAATATCTTTGGTCATGAAAGTTGTAGATTGGATCCTCCCATTTTCAAAAAGTACAAGAACTCATCCTAATTCATTTTAGATCAAAAGTTATGGCTTGGCAAAGTTGGATAAAATCACTAAATTTTCACTTTTGCACAAAAGGGAAAACTTGCAAATTCTCATGCCAAGCATCTATGTGACTTCAAATCAGCTTCCAACCAATACACAAACATCATGTATGGTCCAAAATTCGGATTTGCCCAAGAAGTTTCTCACTTTCATGCTTTGAATTCCAAGCTATCATAAGCCATTTTCCATAAAGTCCAAAAAGAGGAACTCTTGCAAAATTGATCCCCAAGGTTTTGTATGGTCTCTAACTGATTTCAAGACATCACCATAACATCATGTAACCTATCATAACAAAAATTCAGCAAAGAGTGTCACATGTCTATGACCAAAAGTCACAAAATGTAACAAGTTGCCAAAATGCAAAATCACTTCAAACTTGTGATCCAAGCCATACAGCTCACCATAATTGATCCAAGAGTCATCCTTGAACTCAGCTGATGCAGTACAAGCCAGGAAACCATCTCTGCACCTTGCCATACCTCAAGTACACCAAACTTTGACTTTTTTCAATTTATCCCATGCTCTTGGAATAGTGATCAGTAGCCTCTACTAACCTGCTCCACAGCTTACTCAAACATTATGGGAGTGATATAGCAACTCATTCAGCATTGAAACAAGACACAATCTAGCTTGCACAAAAACTGTCAAAAACTTCTCCTCTTCGAAACTCTTCACATAGCCATCAAACTTCCATTTTTCTTTCACCAACAAGTCACAAATCATCCACTGAACAAGAATCCACCATTGAAACAGCCTGAAACATCATATGCTTAACCCTCCATTTCTGCTACACCAGAACTAGAACTTGCAAACTAGCCAACATCAAGAGTTTTGAAGCATCCCACTAGCTTCAGGAGGATCAGAGGAGGCTCTTTGCACGAAGGAGGAGCTTTGAAAGTCCACATTCACAGTTCATCACCTCAGGTAGCTTCAAACATCAAACTTTTCAGAGCTTGTATTTTTTGTTACAAAATGAAAGTATATGTTATGCTGATCATGCTGATATCTTCAGAATTAAAAATGGTGAAGAAATGACTATTTGGTTGCTCTCTGAAATTTCACCCGTGAATTTTGTTTGCTTCGATTCCCTCTGTTCTTGGGTTATAAATGTTGTTTGAGGGGTGATTTGAATGGGGTTTGGGTAGAGGATCATTTCCCTGTGTTCATTTTGATGAATGGTGGCCTGTAGCGTGTTTTAGGGTTTTTGCTTCGCCGGAGAAGATGACCGGAGCTTCTCTCCGATCACCTGAAAGTCATTAACCCTAATTAGGGTTTAAGTGCCAGATTAGATGTGAACCCTTGGATGCGTGTTTTAATTAGTGGACGGATGGCTCAGATTTCACAATTAACTCTTAATTCATTTTAATTAGGTTAATTTAGGATTAATAAAATAATTTGACCAGAGTCAATCCTGACCCTCAGTTTGCGCGCGCAGTCAACTATTGACCCCCAAGTTTGAATACCAGCCCTAGGATCTGCATACTTTCTCTTTAATTTCATTTTATTTCTTTTTATTTGTATTTAACTTCCACGAATTTTTAAAAATAGCAAAACATATTAAAAAATTCTGAAATGTTTTGTCAAACCTTTTATTAATTTTCAGAACCCAAAAATATTTTTATTTTTATTTTTTGCATTAAAAATTATTTTAAAATCATTTAAATGTTTATTTTTAATTAGTTAATGGAAATTAATTAATTAAAAATGCATTTAGGTATTTAAAAACCACCAAAGAATTCACATTGCATTTTAAAACATTTAGAAACATTACCAAACTCTCAAAACAAATTTCTTTTTGGTTCTTGACCTATTTTGATAATTTTCATTGGAATTAAAGTTGTTTAAAGACAATATTTTGATCCTAACTTGAAAAATTCCATTCTGCCTAACCATGAAGAGTTTGATAATGGTTCTTCTTGCATTGCATCCTTCATAGCATGTAGTTTTTAGGGTAAAATTGGTTTGAATTCATCCTTCATTTTCAATTTAATGTGCATTTTTCCTTTTGAGGTACCTTGAAACCCTAGTTGACCTGAGAAATTCATAACTTCCATTAGGTTAAGAGTTAGGTCCCCTCCTTTGGGCAATAAACTTGTGTAGGGTTAGGGTTCCTTTGATCCCATTTTCAATTTTTTATCATGTCATTTGCTTCTGATTTTGAATTTTGTGTTGTATGTTATGCATAAGCCCTAATTTGTGCCTTCATTTGTATTCATCTCTCATATGCTTGCATTCAAGAACTTGCCATGACATTTTGTGCATCCACATGATTCATAAGACATCTTAGGACATATTAGAATCATGTTTGATCATTGCATCATTCATTTGACATGTCATACCTTCATTGAATTTCATAAGCTTTCATGAACTTTCATGGTTCAAGGCATGCTCCATATGCATCCATTCTCTTGTATGCTCACATATATGCAACTTGTATGACTTTGCACCATCTCTTGTACTAACTTTTCAGGTTAATGGTAAGTTTGTTTGGGAGGTGGATTTTCCTTCACCTCCTACCTCTTCTCACCTCATCATTTTACATCCTTGCTGCATTTTTACTTGTCTTGGAGTGAGCTTGCTCACTTGTGCCTCTCTTCCCTCTTTTATCTTCTCATCTCATCCCTTTTCTATCTTGCTTCTCCTTGGTGGCTTCCTTGAAGATTTCTCCTCTTAAGCCTCACAAACCCTAGGACTTCCAAGCATAATAACATTTTAGGATTGTTTAGTCCCCCTTAGACTCTTTCCTTTGAGTTTTCTTTGAGTCTTCTTTTCTCACCTCATAATCAAGGACTAAACCCTAAAGGTTTTAAGGCTTTGTGATTAAGCTTATGCCTGCATCCTTCTATTAGGATGGAGTGTATAACTTTAATCCTAAGTGTTAAACCCTTAATGTGTTTAAATCCACTAATCAATTCACTTAATAATCACTAAGACATCAAGCTTGTAACTTGGGCCTTGCATTAGGGTTCTAATTCTTCCTTAATTGGTTAAGAAGGACTAACCCTAGTGTTAATGGACAAGTCCCCCTCAAGTTGTCTTACAAACCATAAAAATCACTTCTTAATCTTACCATTAACTGAAATCCACTTTAATAAAGGCTTTGTTTTGTCATGAGGTTAATCCGTAATCATGGATTAAGTTGAGGAGCCTTCCTCAGCTTAAATGTTCTCATCTATTATCCTTCTATTAGGATGGTGTAATGGGTCCGTTAAATCTCTGATTATGGCTTAATCTCATTACTTAATACTAAACAAAAATACCAAAAACATCTAAATAATCACAAGTAGGTTAATGATCTTAATCCTACATCATGGTGATTAAGTGTGAGGTGCTTACTTCACATTTAAGGTATTCTCATTACCCCTAATCTGAGGGAGGATGTGATGAGTTTACTAACCCTTGGTTTAGGATTAAGCTCACTTTCTTATGACAAACCACAAAAAGCAATAAAAGATTGAAAACACAAAACAAACAATAATCGTCTCCTCCGGGATTCTTTTCTTATCTCATTCACTCATAAACGAGAACTCGCTTCTTCCGTCTAATGCAAGCAGTTTGCACCTGAGCCAGACAGGTCATACACTTGAGCATAGACAAGCAAGCAGTTCACAAGTCAATTTATCTTTCAGTCTCTTTGGGTCGAACTACGGTGTTCTGACTTCCTCATTGCACGAGAGGATACGTAGGCATAACTTAACAGTTATCGAACAAAAGTCTCTGTATATTCCCCCTCTTTCCAGCATTATTCTTTAAGCCTCATAGTCTTGAGCTTCACACTCCTATTCTTACACTGACACTTCTCTTATACACTTCTCACTTCTCTTACACTGACACTTGCATTCTTTTACAGCTTTGATACACAAATTTCACTGACACTACCCCTTTATACACAAATCTTTTAAGCGTGGATCCCGTCGAGTACGACGGACAATATGGGTTCTAATACCTTCCAAGGTTGTAACCAATCCCCTTTCTCAGTTTCTCTGGTTCGCGACTGTCTTATCCTTCTTTTCTTAGGTTTATGCAGCATTACCTTTCCTTCGGGACAAAAATGCCTAGCTGGCGACTCTTTTCTTTTCTTTCTGAGTTCACCCTTGTGTGTTCTCTCATTCTCTTCGCCGACCGTTCGCGTCTGTACCCCTTCTGACCAGGTGTCATTTGGTGGGAGCGACACCATCCTAATAGAAGGATGCAGGCATAAGCTTAATCACAAAGCCTTAAAACCTTTAGGGTTTAGTCCTTGATTATGAGATGAGAAGAGAAGACACAAAGATGACACAAAGGTAAAACTAAATGAGGGACTAATCAAACCCTAATTATGATCATACTTGGTTGTTCCTAGGGTTTATGAGGCTTACAAAAGATCTTCAAGAAAAGCCACCAAGGAAGAAGCAGATGAAGGAAGGAGAAGCAGAAGAAACAAGTCAACTTACTTCACTTAAGAAGATAAGTTGCTTGAAGAAAGAAAGTAAGAGATGAACATGAATGAGCAAGCTCACTCTAATACAAAGATAAAATGCAGCAATGATGCATAAGAGGGATGAGAAGAGATTGTGAGAAGTGAAGGCAAATTCACTTCTCAGAACAACTTACCACCTGAAAAGTTAGCAAAACGAAATGAAATGCAATGAAGATGAGATGAAATGCAATGATGCAAACCAAAGTCAGAAGCATAAACATGATGTTAATGATGCTAAGAGATGATGCAAAAACATGTCAAGAGTTGTGGATGATCATACAAGGATGAGGATGCAAATGAAGCATGCTTTGAACCATAAAGATTCATGAAAGTTTATGAAATGGAATGAATGCACAACATGGAAAATGAAAGATGCAATGATCAAACATGATTCTAACATGTCCTAGGATGTCTTATATGTCATATGGATGCACAAAATGTCATGGCAAGTTCTTGTATGCAAGCAAATGAAAGATGGATGCAAAGGAAGACAAGAATTAGGGTTTACATACAATATGCAATGCAAAATTCAAAATCAGAAGCAAATGACATGATAAAAAAATTGAAAATAGGATCAAAGGAACCCTAACCGTACACAAGTTCACTGCCCAAAGGAGGGGACCTAAGTCTTAACCTAATGGAAGCTATGATTTTTCTAAGTCAACTAGGGTTTCAAGGCACCACAAAAGGAAAAATGCTCATTAAATTGAAAATGGAAGATAAATTCAAACCAATTTTACCCTAAAAACTACATGATATGAAGGATGCAATGCAAGAAGAAACATCATCAAACTCTTCATGGTCAGGCAGAATGAATTTTTCTAAGTTAGGACCAAAATATTGATTTTTAAAGACTTTAATTCCAATGAAAAATGTCAAAATACATCAAGGACCACAAAGAAATTTGTTTTGAGAGTTTGATAATGTTTCTAAATGTTTTAAAATGCAATGTGAATTTTTTGGTGATTTTTAAATACCTAAATGCATTTTTAATTAATTAATTTCCATTAAATAATTAAAAATAAACATTTAAATGATTTAAAAATGATTTTTGATGCAAAAAATAAAAATAAAAATATTTTTGGGTTCTGAAAATTAATAAAAGGTTTGACAAAAAATTTCAGAATTTTTTAATGTGTTTTGCTATTTTTAAAAATTCGTGGAAATTAAATACAAAACAAATAAAATAAAAATGAAATTAATGAAGAAATGAGAAAGTCAACTGATCTGAGGGTTGTGGTTCAAACCTAGGACGCGGGAATTGACCAGCGTGCGCATCTTAATGGCCAGAATTCAAACTTCCCTAATTATGATTAAACCCTAATCCTGAACCCTAATACTGTTCTGGTCATCTTCTCCGGCCAGCTCCTCACCCAATCTCCCTCAATACGCAACCCCAAGATCCCTAAAGCTCCAGAAATGATCCTCTCCTCAACCCCAGCAAGAATCAAACATCAAAACTCATTTATTCAACATCAAAATCATGAATCGAAGCAAAACGGAAAATATGGCAGAAATTTCAGAAGCTCAATACGTGCTTAATACTTGACTATTTTCAAAACTAAACACACCAGAATCATCAGTGAATCATGGAGAATCAATTAGTAACTTAAAAACACGTTTCTGGAAAAATTGTTCTTGATGATACCTAAACTGAAGCTTTCGAAAATGGTGCTTTCTGGCTAGTTCTTTGCTTCAAACAAGCTCCAATGATCCTCCCCAAACGTTTGTGATGCTTAGCTGGAGTTTATATGGCCCCAAAATGGAAATGGCAGAAACTCAGTTCATGAAGTGTGGAAATCGTGTTTTTGATTATGGACTTTTCAAGGCAAAGTGATGGTTGGGAAATGATCAGTGAAGCATGGTGAGTTGTTCTGTGAAGTTTGTTTTGAGGTTTGAGGCTTGTGTGTTGAGTTTCGAAAGAAAATGCAAAGAGGGGAGTTTTGGTGGTTGCTGACTTGTGGGAGGATTCAGGCTTGCTTCTTGTTATGTTTGGCTTGCATTTGATTAGTATAAACAAAGGTGATTGGTCAGAAAGTTGGTAGTGGCATAGTGTGATTGGTATGGTCCATTTTGCCAAAAGTCAAGGTTAGGTGTCCTTTGAGGTATGGGTCATGGCAGGCCAAGGACAATGGGGTGTCCTGCGCAGCAAGGATCAAGGGCAACCATGGAATTCAGATTGGGGCCAATTGGCAAGTGGATTGAAGCTTATGTGTGGTTTTGCAAATTTGTGAACCTTTGGCCCTTTTGAGATTTCTTAATGATCAAGGCATGAAAATGAGTGATTCCTTGGTGCATTCCGAATTATAGGTCATGTATGATGTTTGTGTAATGGTTAGAAGTCAATTTGAAGTCAAGAGAATGCTTGGCATGTGAAATTGCAAGTTTCCCTCTTTGGTGTCAAAAGTGGAAATTTAGTGATTTTGTCCAACTTTGACAAGCCATAACTTTTGATCTAAAATGAATTAGAATGATTTCTTGTACTTTTTGAAAATGGGAGAATCCAATCTACAACTTTCATGACCAAAGATATTTCATTTGAAGCATTTATGGATCAAAAAGACGAGGTTGAAAAACTTTCCCAAAATGGCAAGTTTTCATTATAAGTCACTTTCCCAAAAAGGAAACTTTGCAAATGGCTTGAAATCCTTCAATTTTGTGAACTTATAACATCTTATAAGATCAAATAAAGATCATACACATTCAAAATGATGGATAAATCCCTTTGGTTGGGTCATTGGGGGCCTCAGATGCCCTGATTTTGCACTAACTTGCTCAAGAAGTCATCTTGTGATCAGATGCCTTCCCCTTTGAATTTCTTCATGAAAATTGTATGCATGATCCTCATATCATATAGAGACCAATAGAAACAAGAATGACCAAAAAATTTGGAGTTATGGCCTCTGAAACCAAAACCCTAATTTCAGGTTATCTGTGTAGTTAAGCTTGGCTCTACTTCCATGCCTTTCTCAGTTCTTGTGATTCTTTGACTTCCTTGACCTTGTGAGGATATAATATGATGCTTGAACATACATG
This sequence comes from Lathyrus aphaca, assembly GCA_963966055.1. NCBI lineage: Eukaryota > Viridiplantae > Streptophyta > Magnoliopsida > Fabales > Fabaceae > Lathyrus > Lathyrus aphaca. The sequence goes on along the minus strand of OZ014522.1, from coordinate 101,112,876 downwards.
GACCCCTTTGAAGTGATTGATGACCTTTGGAGTACCTCAAATGGCTCAGGTATGGCTCAGATCACAAACCCTAGATGCAGATGGCTTTGAATCAATGCAGTGAAGCCAAAATGCAGTATGAGATGCTATGATTGAATTTATGCAATATGAAAAGATCATAAGCCATGGTGAAATGAGTGAGGGAAAATTTGGGGTGTTTACAGACAGTTCTTGTGATTACCTTGGACTTGTAACTCTTTATTTGAGTCCCCCACCTGGTTACTAGATTTCTAAGCCTCCATCCGGACTTATGGACACACATGGACCTTACCAAGGCAGATGACCAGATCCAACACTTGATCACAAACCCATTGCATATCATTTTGCATACATCATTCTTGAATCATTTTACATTTGCCTATTTGTTTTACAGGGTATCCATCTTATTATCTTTAGTTTGGTTTTGACCCATTCTGCTGCTCAGACTTCTTCAGTTATCTTCTCCAGCTATCTTCATCAGAGACTCGTATCCAGCATCTCATTTAGTGACCTTCATCAGCAGTTGCTCTCAGTCTCCATCACCAGCATCCATTATCAGCATGGATACTTCTAGGAAGAGCAACATCACTTACCACTTCTTTGAGCCTACCCTGACAGGCATCAGGTAGATCCAGTCTCTCATTACTCCCGATCATGTCCCAATATTCAGAGAACATTATGGGGGCATACTGGACATGATCATGGACCTGGATGCATCCTAGAGGAGCATGATCCATACTTGCTTGCAATTTTATGACCCTCCACTCAAATGCTTCACATTCCCTGATTTCCAGTTGGGACCTTTGCTAGAAGAGTTTTCCATGTTGTTAGGAGTTCCTATCAGGAGAGGGATTCCTTTAAACCCTGAGATGGTTGCTCCCAAGAATGAAGACATATCTAGGGCATTGCATTTGGAGCCTTCTCTCATTGATCAGAACATGACCACCAAGGCTGGGGTTCCAGGCCTTCACTTAGACTTCTTGATCTCCCAGGCCACCCTGCATGCTGCAGTAGGAAAATGGAATGATGTGTGTGCACTCTGTGCACTTAGCATATATGGGGTTATCTTGTTTGCAGATGAGCCGAAGTTTGTAAGCAAGAATGTTATTCACCTGTTCTTACTGAGGAACCTAGTTCCTACCTTGCTTGGAGATTTATATTATTCAGTACACCAGAGGAATGAGAAGCAAAGAGGAAGACTGGTCAGATGTTGTGCTCCCCTTTATTACTCTTGGTTGCTAAGACATTTGCCAAAGTCAGATACTTTCCTGAACCCTCATCAGCAAAAGAACTGGGCTAAGAGATTTATTGCCTTGACATCAGAAGACATCAGACGGTGCACTCAGAGCACCAAAGGCAAAGACATCATTACTAGTTGTGGGCAGTATCCTAATGTGCCTTTGATTGGAGTGAAAGGTTGCATCAACTACAACCCTTTACTATTTAAGAGACAATTAGGGTATGGTTTGTTTCATCCTCCAAGGGGGCAAGATTTGGCTGAGACCCTCTATTGTGAAATCCAGCCCAACTCTGTTATTGTCAGGCAAGCTGCCTGGGCCTGGGACAACATCCAGACCAAAGGGACAACCATTTTGGGAAAATGCAACAACATTACTTCAGCACAATATCTTGATTGGTCTCGTACCAGAGCTCAGATCACCCAGATGTCATTCACCATGGAAGATACACCTGGACCATCAACAATGCAACCTGCAGCTAATGTCAGTTTGGAAGAGTTTGAGAAACTAAAAGAAAGGAATACTCAGCTCTCTGAAGCCTTAAAGAAGACCCTCTGGGAGAGGAATGACATCCGTCTGGATAATGAGAGGTTAAAGAGACTCAGGATTGAGCATTTAACCAAGATTGAAAAGATGGATGACTACATCAGAAAAGCTATAGCAGGGGAGTTAGTATTGAAGAATACTTGCAAGGAAGCAAAGACTCAGAAGGCTAGGGCAGAGCATTATCTAGAGGAGAGCAAGGCTAGGTGGATCAGGATTGTCGCTCCCACCAAATGACACCGGGTCAGAAGGGGTACAGACGCGAACGGTTGGCTAAAGGAGAAAAAGAAGGTGAAGTGAGAAGAGTCTCCAGCTAGGCATTTTTATCCCGAAGGAAAGGTAATGCTGCATAAACCTGGAAAGATATGGATAAGATGATCGCAAATCAGAGTAACTGAGAAAGGGGGTTGGTTACAACCTGGGAATATTAGCACCCAGATTGTCCGTCGTACTCGATGGGATCCACTCTTGAAAGATTTGTGTTTAAAGGGGTAGTGTCAATGCTATCTGTGTGCAAAAGCTGGAAAGGAATGTACAGGTTTTAGTGCAAGAGAATGAAGTGAGGTTCTCAGGAATGAGGCTTAAAAGAATAATGTTGAAAGAGGGGGAAAACACATAGACTTTTGTTTGATAACAGTTAAGTTATGCCTACGTATCCTCTCGTGCAATGAGGAAGTCATAACACCGTAGTTCGACTCAAGTAGACTGAAAGATAAATTGACTGATGAACTGCTTACTTGTCTATGCTCAAGTGTATGACCTGTCTGGCTCAGGTGCTAATTGTCTTGCATTAGACGGAAGAAGCGAGTTCTCGTTTGTGAATGAGTATGATGGGAAAAGAATCCCGGAGGAGACGATTATTGTTTGTTTTTGTGTTTTCAATCTTTTATTGCTTTTTGAGTTTGTCATAAGATAATGAGCTTAAGCCTAAGCCAAAGGTTAGCAAACTCATCACATCCTCCCTCTGATTAGGGGTAATGAGAATACCTTAAGTATGAAGTAAGTACCTCAAACTTAATTACCATGATGTAGGATTAAGATCATTAACCTACTTATGATTATTTAGATGTTTTTGTTATTTTGTTTAGTGTTAAATAATGAGTTTAAGCCATAATCAAGGATTTAATGAACCCATTACACCATCCTAATAGAAGGATAATAGATGAGAACATTTAAGCTGAGGAAGATACCTCAACTTAATCCATGATTAGGGATTAACCTCATGACAAAAAAAAGCCTTTATTAAAGTGGATTTTAGTTAATGGTAAGATTAAGTGGATTTTATGGTTTGTAAGACAACTTGAGAGGGACTTGTCCATTAACACTAGGGTTAGTCCTTCTTAACCAATTACGGAAGAATTAGAACCCTAATGCAAGGCCCAAGTTACAAGCTATTGTCTTTGTGGTTATTAGATGGATTTATTAAGAGATTTAAACACATTAAGGGTTTAACACTTAGGATTAAAGTTCTACACTCCATCCTAAGAGAAGGATGCAGGCATAATCTTAATCACAAAGCCTTAAAACCTTAAAGGTTTAGTCTCTGATTATGAGATGAGAAGGGAGACACAAAGAAGACACAAAGGTAAAACTAATGGGGGGGACTAATCAAACCCTAATTTTTGTCATTATTGGGTGTTCCTAGGGTTTGTAAGGCTTGCAAGAGTTCTTCAAGAATAGCCACCAAGGAAGAAGCAGATGAAAGAAGGAGAAACAGAAGAAACAAGGTAACTTACTTCACTTAAGAAAATAAGTTACTTGAAGAGAGAAAGTGAATGAATATGAATGAGCAAGCTCACTCTAAATCAAAGACAAAATGCAGCAAGGATACATGAAAGAGATGAGAAGTAAATGTGAGGAGTGAAGGCAAATTCACTTCTCAAAGTACTTACCACCTGAAAAGTTAGCATAAAAGAAAGAAATGAAATGTATGCAAAGATGCAACCAAAACCATAAGCATATCAATGATGTAAATGGTGCTAAGAGATGATGCAAATGTATGTCAAGTGCAATGAATGATCATACAAGGGATGAGAATGCAAATGAAGTATGTAGGATGCATGAAAGCACATGAATGTTCATGGAATGTAATGAATGCATAACATGGCAAATGGATGAAGAAATGATCAAGCATGATTCTAATGTGTCCTATGATGTCTTAGATGTCATGTGGATGCAAGAAATGTCATGGAAAGTTCTTGAAAGAATGCATATGCAAGATGTATGTGAATGAACATGAGAAATTAGGGTTTTCATGCAACATAAGATGCAAAAGTCAAAAACAGAAGCAAATGACAAGATAAAAAATTAAAAATGCATTCAAAGGAACCCTAACCCCATATGATATCACACCCCAAAGGAGGAGACCTAACTCTTAACCCTAAGGAAGTTATGATTTTTCTAAGTTATCTAGAGTTTTAAAGTACCTAAAGGGGAAAAATGCAAATCAAACCAAAAATGCAGAAGGAATTTGTGACAAAATTATGTTAGATACTACATGCTAAATGAAGATCAATGCAAAAAGAATCAATTTCATACCATCCATAGTTAGGCAGAAAAGAATTCTTGAAGTTAGGGTTCAAAAATAGGAATTTTATGAACCCTAAATTCAAGAAAATTATCAAAGATTGTTCAAAACCAAAAAGAAATTTGTGTGAATGGTATGATAATGTTTCTAAATGTTCTAATATGCAATGTGAATTTTTGTGGGATTTTTGGAAACCTAAATGATATTTTAATTAATTAATTTCCATTAATTAATTAAAATAAACATTTAAATGTTTTAAAAATGATTTTGTAATGCAAAAAATAAAAATAAAAATATTTTTGGGTTAAGAAAATTATTTTAAGTGAAAATGCAAAAGAAAATATTTTTTGAGATTTTCTATCTATTTAAAATAAAATGTGCAAAATAAATAAGAAAATATGAATTAAAAAATAAATAAAGGATAAGTATGTTGATCCAAGGGTTTGTATTGAAACTGGGGATTTTATGGTTGACCTAGCGCACTATCTAACAGCTAGAATTCAAATCCAACTAATCCTAATTAATTAAATAAATAATCCTGATTAAACATAAATGAACTAATCTCACTCATTCATCACACGCGGGAAATAGATATCCAACGACCCTCATTCAAAATTTGCCCTAACCCTAATTAAGCCAGCTAATCACTTTCAGGCCACCGGAGAAGAGCTCCGGTCTTCTTCTCTGGCAGCCTCTTCCCCTGAAAATCTCAAAACCTCTCCCTAGGTCATTTCTGGAGCTCTAAAGCTCTAGATCGGTTCCCCTCATCCTCCTAAACTCAAATCCACTCTCAAAACAAATTTCTAATTGCTCATAAACAAGATTCGAAGGAAAAATAAAAAACGACATAAATTTCAGAAACTTATTAAATGCTCAATATGCAACCATTTTCAAAACTACAAAGCACAAAATGATCAGTGAAGCATGCTCTTTCACATTGGAACATAAAAAATAGAGTTCTGGAAAAATGATTTGAGATGACTACCTGAGATGAAGCTTTCCAAACTTGAGCTTTATGATCTCTTCCTTTGTGCAAATCACATCCAATGATCACCCTGATGCTATTGAGAAACTTGAATGGAGTTTAGATTGGCTAGTTTGTGAGATTGCACTTCAACTGGCCAAGAATCGTGTTTCAGGTTAAGGGTGTTTTAAGGCTGGTTTGATGGATGCTTTGTGTTCAGTTTATGATTCTAAGATGAATGGTGAAAGAAGTTTGAAGATTGAGTATGTGAGATAAGAGATTTGAAGGCTTTTCCAAGAGGGATGATTTTGTGGAATGCTGAGTTCTTGGAGGTTTCAGCTTGTGTGTCTTATGAAAAATGATCCTTGAAGCATGCTTGTAAAGTCTGGATTGGGCAGAGAGTGAGTGGTGAACTGTGGTGATTGGTATGGGCTTCTTGCCAAAAAGTCAAAAGTTTTGTACTTGAGGTATGGGCAATGGTGTAGCTGGATCATTGGCTTATCCATGCGCAACATGGATCAAGGAAGTCCATGGAATTAGTTTTGAGGCCATTCAGCAAGTGGGAACAAAGTTATGTATCATTTTGCAATTTCATGAAGTTTTGGCCCTTTTGAGATTTCTTGATGTTCAAGGCATGGAATGATACAATTCTTTGGGCAATTCTGATTTTTATGAAATGTACAATGTTGGTATGATGATTAGAAGTGTGTTTGAAGTCACAAAATGAATTGGAAAGTGGTTTTGCAAAGAATCCCCTTTGGTGCATTCTTGAAAATTATGTGATTTTTGCCAACTTTGACAAGCCATAAGTTGAGTTCCATAATGAATTAGGACTTGTTCTTGTACTTTTTGAAAAGGGAATGATCCAATCTACAACTTTCATGACCAACAATTTTTCATTTGAAGCATTTTTGGTTGAGAAAGAGGAGGTTGAAAAACTTTCCCAAAATGGAAAGTTTACATTACAAGTCATTTCCATTTTTGGCAACTTTTGGTTTAGCTCACTTTTCTTCAATTTTGTGAACTTCTAAGCACTTCAATGATCAGATAGAGATCATATAACTTCAATTTGATGAAAAATCCACTTTGGTTCCATTGATGGGGGCCTCGGATGCCTTGATTTTGCTCTGACTTGCTCAAGAAGTTACCTAGTGAACATATGACTTCCACAGTGAATTTCTTCATAAAACTTGGTACACATGATCCTTATAACATATTGAGACCAATAGAAACAAGAATGACCAAAAAATTTGGAGTTATGGCCTCTGAAACCAAAACCCTAATTTCAGGTCCTCTGTGTAGTGAAACCCTAGCTCTGCTTCCATGCTTTCCAAGTTCTTGTGATTCTTTGACTTCCTTGATCTTTGGGGGATATAAAATGATGATTGAACATACATAGACCCTCCTGAAATGATTGGATACCTTTGGAGTGGCTCAGATGGATCTTGGATTGCTCAGATCACAAACCCTAGATGCAGATGAACTTGAACTAATGCAGTGAAACAAAGATGCAATATGATATGGTATGCTTAAACTAATGCAAAGATGAAAGATCACAAGCCATGGTATGAACTTAGTGAGGGAAAATTTGGGGTGTTTACAAGGATCACTGATGCCCGTGCACAGGAAGATCAGAGAACTCAAGCTAAGATAGAGCAACTGGAGGCTAGTGAGAAGAAGCATCAGGAGGCATTATTAGCAGCTCAGAAGGAGATATTTGAATTAAAACTCCGGGCGGGGTTGAAGAGGTCAAAGGATCAGGACAAGCATAAGAAGTTAACCGTGCCATTGCTACCAGGAACCTCCTCATCAGGACTATCACAGAGCACCCAGTAGGTCCAGTGACTGAGGCCCTCCTAAAGGATGTCAGAGAAGATGACTTTGGATTGGATGTTTGACTCTTTTTGCTTGTACTTTCCTTTTGTTGTACTTTTGATTTTGTTGTTGTATTTTAACCCACCATGGGAATGTTATTTGTAATAAAACTATGTATTTTCACTCTTTGTAATATATCAGTTTGTATTATTGGTGGGCTTTATCTATCTCTACAACATCATCAGCATTTCCTCGAGGTCTGGAAAGGTCAAAACTAAAGAACCAAACTGGATACCCTTGGAAGACAAATAGGTATCATGCATTGCATACTAACATTTCTCTTTGTTTTGTAGGTATTTGTTTTTTTTTCTCATTTTGTTGTGGTTTCAGGAAACATTTCTCGCAGAAGAGTGTTCCCTGTCAACAGAATACACCGGTACCCGACAAGAAACAACCTTCCGGGACTTCATATGGATCAAGTTCAGCAAGACTTGAATGAAGTAAGGGCCTAGATGGCCAATGAAAGAGTTGAAATGAGAAATCAGATGACTCAATTCATGACAGTGATGACCAACCTAGCTTAGAGCCAGGAGAGACTAAGGGAGTTGGTTGAGAGACAAACTCCTGAAGAACACCATCCAGGTACAGTAGGTACCAGTAATAATGATCACGTGCAGCCTCACACTGATCCACTAGAGTTTGGACCTCATCTAAATCCAGAGATCAATGCCATAGGGAATACTCAGGGTAACACAGCTGGAGGAAGGGTCTTGCAGGAGGATCCTCAAGAAGAGCAGTTTACAATGGTTGGGGCTGGAGACGAAGTTTACGACCATCGGTTGGATGAAATTGCAGAGAAACTGAGATCTCTTGAATCCCAAAACTCCATAGGTTTTGATGTCATGGACATGGTATTGGTGGAAGGGGTGAGAATTCCTCACAAGTTCAAACCCCCGTGTTTTGAAAAGTATAATGGCACATCCTGCCCACGCACCCACCTTCAATCATTCTTGGGAAGATTAAAAGCATACACCATGGACGAAAAGCTGTGGATGTCTTACTTCAAGGATAGTCTAACAGGGGCATCCCGAGAATGGTATTCCCACTTGACTAGAGCCACGGTAAGAAACCAGAAAGACTTGGCTGAAGCTTTTATCCGTCAGTATTAGTATAACCTGGACATGGCTCCAAACAGGACCCTTCTGATGGGAATGTCCCAGTCTTCCCGTGAGAGCTTTAGGGAATATGTCCAAAGGTGGAGGCAACTTGCTGCTGCGGTTCAACCCCCTATGTCTGAAAGGGAGATGGAAGACATGTTCATGAATACTCTCCAGGGTCTGTATATTGACAGACTGGCTGCATTTTCTTCCACCAGCTTTGCAGATGTGGTGATAGCTGGGAAAAGAATAGAGAGCTTACTGAAGATGGGAAAGATCTCCGATAATGGTGCGAGTTCAAGCAGTACAAGGAAGCCATTTGTTGGGCCCCGTAGATCTGGTGAGACAAACTCTGTGCACATGGGAAGAGGGAAACCCCAATGTCTACCCAGGTCAATTGCTGTCGTCACTATTCCTACTCCACCTCCTCAGTATACTCAACAACCACATCACTTTCTGCAACAATAACAATTTCCTCAACAGAGATCATACAACAATAATAACAACAATCAACAACAATGCCCATTTCAGCAGCGGCCATCTCAGATCAACAGGGTGATTGACCCTATTCCAATGCCATATCCTACATTACTGCCACAACTCCTGAAGCTCAATCTTGTTGAGTTGAGGACATTGGCTCCACCTGATCCTCAAAACCTTCCAAGAAACTACGATGTCAACGCTAGGTGTGCTTTTCACTCTAACGCACCTGGTCACTCTACGGAAAAATGCAAAGCTCTGCATATGAAGGTCCAAGATCTGGTAGATTTAAAGGCCCTAAATTTGCACCTCCTCCCAATGTAATGAAAAATACTATGCCAAGCCACAGTGGGCCAAGAATTAATGTTATAGATGATGGCTCACCCATGAGTTTAATAGAAGACATTGCATGTATTCAGACACCTCTGACAGAGGTTAAAGCCCAGCTTTTGAAGTGCCAAGTGTTTCCAGGTTGTGAGGCCTGTTGTGAATCTTGCAAGCTTTCCGAGAATGGGTGTGCGAGCTTGAGGAATGGCCTCAATGGCTTGATCAGAGAAGGCATTCTGCAAATTACCACAACTGCTTCTACAACACCAGCAACTCTTTTATCAACAACAAGCGAATCTTCTACAAATGCAACAACCATTGTTCCTATTAATTATGCTACAACTGCAACAACCATTGTTCCAACTGATTCTTCTACAACTGCAACAACCATTGTTCCAACTGATTCAACTAAAACTTCAGCAACTACTTCTTCCATCACTTCAACACACAACAATTCATTTGCACCTGCTACTACAACTTCAGCAACTACTTCTTCCATCAATTCAACACACAACAATTCATTTGCACCTGCTACTACAACTTCAGCAACTACTTCTTCCATCACTTCAACACACAACAATTCATTTGCACCTGCTACTACAACTTCAGCAACTACCAACAATGATGTTTCCACTGTCACAATTTATTATGACCCGACAACGGTCCCGAGTTCCGGCAACTTTCAACAACAGTTTCAACCAAGCTTCAATTCACCTCCACCAACATCCACCATAAGTCCTGTTACTATTTTCTATGATCCACAAACAATTATAGTTCCAACTTCTGCTGCAGTAAGCCCAATCACCATCACGGTGCCCGGGCCAATTCCATATGACAAAGACAGTGCTATAACATGGTATTATGGTGCTGACCTGTACTGCAACGGAGAAAAAGTCCTTCTTGATTCTCCATTTCTTACTCCCCGAGTGGATAATGTCGGGGGAGGCGGGGGCTTCACCCGAAGCGGACGCCTCTTCGCGTCACAAGCTCCAAGAACCAACACTGAGGCAGAGGCTGCTGCCAAAGCCAACGGGAAGAGTGTGATACCGGAAGAATCTGCACCAAAAGAAACTCATAAATCATCCTTTGATCAGAATGTGGATGAATTTATGAGAATTATTAAAAGAAGCGACTATAAAGTTGTGGACCAACTCCATCAGACTCCTTCAAAGATCTCTATACTATCTCTGTTGTTGTGTTCCGAAGCCCATCGGGATGCGCTACTCAAAGTTCTGCATGCTGCCTACATGCCAGAAGAGATCACAGTAAATCAGTTGGAAACAGTGGTGTCAAATGTTAATACTAGCCATGGTCTAGGTTTCACTGATGCTGATTTGACAACAGAAGGACGTCACCACAACAAAGCTTTGCACATAACACTGGAGTGCAAAGGAGTTGTACTATCTCATGTTCTTGTAGACACTGGATCCTCACTCAATGTCCTACCAAAGAAAGCTCTTGTCAAGCTCGAATATGATGGAATAGCTCTCCGGCCAAGTAACCTTGTGGTCAGGGCTTTTGATGGCTCCAAAAGATCTGTTCTTGGAGAGGTGGAGCTACCAGTGATAATCGGTCCACAAGTCTTTAAGATCACTTTCTATGTGATGGACATACAGCCTGCTTACAGCTGTTTGTTAGGTCGACCATGGATTCACGCCGCAGGCGTAGTAACGTCGACCCTTCACCAGAAACTGAAGTATGAGTGTGAAGGATAGATTATCCCCATCTGTGGTGAGGAGGACATATTTGTTAGCCACCTGGCTACATACAAATACATTGAGATGGATGGTGAAATCCATGAAACTATGAGCAAAGGGTTCGAGGCCCTGAATGTCAATGAGGCGACGACTGAAGTATTTGCTGCATCCCAGGAGGATAAGATGGGTACTTCAATCGTCTCCTATCAGCAAGCCCGGAAGGTTGTTGAAGATGGTAATGCCCAAGGCTGGGGCAAGCTGCTGCCAGTGGAAAAGAAGGAAGATAGATTTGGTTTGGGTTACACACCATTCCGACAAGATCAATCAGAGGCTGCCAAAGAGCCCAAGTTCATCAGTGGGGGGATGCTCACCCCATATGTTGTTAACAACTTGGAAGACGAGGCGGAAAGCGACCGCAACCTGGAGAGCTGGATACGTCCAAGGATCCCGGGGAATCAAGTCCTTAACTGGTATTCCCAGGAAATTATAAGGGTTACTCCTGCAGAGTAATTATTATTTCCAGTCTTTTTTAGCATGCATCAAGTCCTGCATCTTGCCCAAGGTGTCAGGACTCATTTTATAATAGAGCCATATTGTAATTTTGTGCAAATGATTAATCAATGAATATCGGACATCTTTTGCAAACAAGTCTCTTTTCCGCTCATTGTCTCTTAATTTTTCATTTTTGTACAAAACAATAAAATGACAATGTTTTCAAAATAAATAATTTAATTTTCTTTTTTTCTAAACAAGATTAAAACTGATCACTAAAACGAACCAATCTCAACCCTTGCAGAGATTATCCTCCAGATTGCACCAACAACAACACTGCTATGATCTTGTATGACTTCGACAATCCGATTAATCAAGCTGATGAAGGGGTTGAAGAAGACTATGAGTTACCTGAAGAGTTAGCCAGGTTATTGATTCAAGAAGAGAAAGTGATCACTCCTCATTAGGAGGAGGTTGAAACAGTTAATCTTGGTACCGAAGAAGATTTGAAAGAAGTGAAGATTGGGGTCAGTTTGCAAGATTCAGTGAAAGAACAGCTCATTGACATGCTTCGAGAGTACGTCGACGTCTTTGCTTGGTCCTATCAAGACATGTCGGGTCTGGATACTGATATTGTTATGCACAAGCTGCCTTTGAAGGAAGATTGCCCTCCGGTAAATCAGAAACTACGCTGTACTCGTCCAGATATGGCCATGAAGATTAAGGAAGAAGTACAAAAACAGTGGGACGCCGGTTTCCTTGCTGTAACTAGTTACCTACCGTGGGTCGCTAATATTGTACCGGTACCTAAGAAGGATGGCAAAGTAAGGATGTGTGTGGATTACCGGGATCGGAATAGAGCTAGCCCAAAGGATGACTTCCCTTTACCTCACATTGGTGTATTGGTCGACAACACAGCTTAGTTCTCAGTGTTTTCCTTCATGGATGGTTTTTCAGGGTATAATCAGATCAGAATATCACCCGAAGACATGGAGAAAACTACCTTCATCACACCTTGGGGCACATTTTGTTACAAGGTAATGCCTTTTGGACTGAAGAATGCCGGTGCTACTTATCAACGGGCTATGGTAACATTATTCCACGATATGATCCACAAAGAATTTGAATGCTATGTGGATGACATGATTGCCAAGTCCCTCACTGAAGAAGACCATCTGGTAAATCTGCTGAAGTTGTTCAAGCGTCTGAGAAAGTATCAGTTGAAGTTAAACCCCAATAAATGCACATTCGGGGTGCGTTCCGGTAAACTGCTAGGATTCATTGTAAGTGAAAAGGGAATCGAAGTTGATCCTGACAAAGTCAAAGCCATTCAGGAGATGCCTGCACCTAGGACTGAAAAAGAAGTTCGGGGGTTCCTAGGTAGATTGAACTACATATCAAGGTTAATATCTCACCTCACGGCAACCTGTGAGCCCCTGTTCAAATTGTTAAGGAAGGAGCAAATAGTCCGTTGGAACGAAGATTGTCAGAAGGCTTTTGACAAAATCAAGGAGTACCTGCAAGAACCTCCAATCCTTATGCCTCTAGTTGAAGGAAGACCTCTGATAATGTACCTGACAATATTAGAAGGGTCAATGGGGTGTGTGTTGGGCCAGCATGACGAGTCTGGTCGAAAAGAGTATGCAATATACTACCTAGGCAAAAAGTTTACCGACTGTGAACAACGTTATTCACTGCTCGAGAAAACTTGTTGTGCTTTAGCGTGGGTTGCTCGCCGACTAAGGCAGTATATGGTGACCCACACTACCTTACTGATCTCAAAAATGGACCCCGACAAGTACATATTTGAGAAGCCAGCACTTACCGGAAGGGTTGCAAGATGGAAAGTGATTCTGACAGAGTATGACATTCAGTACACATCTCAAAAGGCCATCAAAGGCAGTGTACTGTCTGACTATCTAGCTGAGCAACCCATTGATGATTACCAACCAATGATATTTGACTTCCCTGATGAAGACATCATGTTCCTGAAAGCAAAAGATCACGAAGAGCCTGTTCACACTGAAGGGCCTGACCCAGAAGAAGAATGGACAATGATGTTTGATGGGGCTGTCAACATGAATGGTCGTGGAGTTGGTGCCGTGCTCATTACACCTAAAGGAGTTCATATGCCTTTCTCGGCAAAACTCACCTTTGTATGCATTAACAACGAAGCTGAATACGAAGCCTATATCATGGGTCTCGAGGAAGCCATTAACCTCAGGATCAAGACATTAAATGTATTCGGGGATTCAACTCTGGTAATCAATCAAACCAACGGCAAATGGTGCACTTACCAAGAGCATCTGATTCCATACCGTGACTATACGAGGAGATTATTGACTTTCTTCACAACGGTCAAACTAGAGTATATCCCTCGAGACGAAAATCAGCTCGCAGATGCTTTGGCTACCATTTCCTCCATGATCAAGGTTCAGACTGCAAATTATGTGCCTCGAATTTCTGTATCCAGGCTAGACCGACCAGCATACGTGTTCTCGGTGGACATTTCAAAAGATGACAAGCCATGGTTCCATGACATCAAAAGCTTCTTAGAGGATCAAACATACCCACCTGGGGCATCATCCAATGATAAGAAGACATTAAGAAGGCTGGCCGGTAGTGTCTTCCTTAATGTCGATGGTTCATTATACAAACGAAACTTCGACATGGTTCTTCTCAGATGTGTTGGTAAGAAAGAAGCAGACTTGCTGATGCATGAGGTGCATGAAGGATCTTTCGGTACCCATGCTGGAGGGCATGCAATGGCTAAGAAATTGTTAAAAGCAGGTTACTACTGGATCACAATGGATGCAGACTGTTGTGCCTATGCCAGAAAGTGCCACAAATGCCAGATTTATGCAGACAAAGTGCATGTGCCTCCGAATCCTTTGAATGTGATGTCTTTACCTTGGCCCTTCGCCATGTGGGGCATTGATATGATTGGAAAGATCGAACCGACTGCTTCAAATGGCCACAGATTCATCCTGGTAGCCATTGATTACTTCACTAAATGGGTTGAGGCAGCTTCTTATGCAAACGTCACCAGACAAGGTGTAGCCAGATTCCTGAAGAGGGACATCATCTGTCGATACGGAGTGCCCGAGCGAATCATTACTGATAATGGTTCCAATTTGAACAACAAGATGATGGCAGAGCTTTCCCGGGACTTCAAAATTCAACATCACAACTCTTCTCCTTACAGGCCAAAAATGAATGGCGCTGTTGAGGCAGCTAACAAAAACATCAAGAAGATTGTGCAAAAGATGGTGGTGACCTACAAAGACTGGCATGAAATGCTACCATTTGCCTTGCATGGGTATCGAACCTCAATCAGAACGTCCACTGGGGAAACACCTTATCAGCTTGTGTATGGTATGGAAGCAGTCCTACCTATTGAAGTTGAGATACCCTCCTTACGGGTACTGATGGATGTCAAGTTGAACGAAGCAGAATGGGTCCGGTCTCGGTACAATAAATTGAATCTGATCGAAGAAAAGAGATTAGCTGCTATTTGTCACGGGCAGTTATATCAGAAAAGGATGAAGAAAGCCTTCGATCAGAAAGTCAGGCTTCGGGAATACCAAGTGGGAGATCTTATGCTGAAAAGACTTCTTCCTCTTCATACAGACCACAAGGGCAAATGGACTCCAAATTACGATGTTCCGTTCATAGTAAAGAAGGTTTTCTCTGGTGGAGCACTGATGCTCACTACTATGGATGGTGAAGATTTCTTATCCCCTGTGAATTCAGATGCAGTTAAAAAATACTTCGCATAAAAAGACACGCTGGACATAAAAACAGAATGTAAGTCCAGGCAAAAATAGGGCATCTCGGCGAGTCAAAAATAAGGGAAAATTGAAAAAATGTACACCCGCTGAGTTGAAAAGCCGCATTGGACAGCTCAGGAAAAAATCGGTATCCCGGTGGATTGAAAACCCGAAAGGGCGATCCACGCAAAAAAGGGGAATAAGCGAACAACTGCATTCTGAATTCGTCTGTACCACTTACAACACGACAAGCTTTGAAAGATAAAGCATCAGTCAGAATCAACCATTCTTCAGAAAGCAAGATAAGAAGAGCGTCAAGGTCATACGGGTCATAGCAAAGGAAAGCTCATTGAAGCGTCATCAACATTGCCAACACTTTTACTTTTTCAATTTGTAGCAATCTCCTCATTCCAGGGGATCTATTTCTTTGACTGTATTTGCCAATTCAGGGCACCCCGATTAATAAAATTAGATTTTCAGTCACACCTCGTTTCATACATTTTTGTTTCGTTTGCAAAATGTCCAATATCCATTATATAATATTTGCATAAAACAAATGAGCCATTCTTAATAAATGCTTGCAGGAAATAATCTTACTTCCACGAATATCTAACTCCTATGAAGGAATCCGGTAAGGGATACCTAAGGATCCTTGTGCGTTTCTTTGTCTTAACAGGATTTCAGGTATTCAAATCCGCATCATGGGATATGCCAAGCATCACTTCTCAGCATACCTCCTCCCCAAACAACATCCGAAATGCTTTTCCCCAGCGGAGTTGTCAAAACCTCCTCACCACCAACAGAAGTCTATTCAACGGGAGCTTCCCCCAGCCGGGATCCCCACAGAGTCCCCTAAGAAGATCGTTCAGTGATCTTTCCTTCCCCAAACAGAGTACCAGGTCTCAAAGATGAAAGAGCTATCTCCCCGCAGAGTTCCAGCCTCTCCCCAGAAGAGTAATGCCTGAAACTCTCACACAACAAAGTGACAAAAGCTTCCTTATCCCCAGTTGGGTTTCTCCTTACAGGATAGGTCTATCAATGATCTATTTCCCCAAGCAGAGCTATATCTCCTAACAGATCTACCAATGATCTCCCCCAGCTGGGATATTCCTCCATGTAGATCAGCCAGGGATCCGATCTTCAGTGGGATCCAAATCCCTGATCGGTTTCTCATTTTGCATAATCATAGCATTCACATCATTTTTCCCCACAGAGCGTAACATTCCGTCTAATACGAAGCATTACGACAAAAATCAAACATTTGCATGATCACAATCAGGTTCGAGCCAGTCACCTGCAAATACCCTTAGTATCTCATCAACAATGTATATAAAAGCTCACATCCCTTACGAATAAAAGCCAAAGCGTCCCCTTTTCACTCTCCAACATAAATACATGTTCATATATACCCTTCTGACACTCGTCCGTGTCATACTATTCCCCTACATATATAAGCCAAATACCCTCTTTGCATTCTCAAATACGGATACCTATATACCCTTTTGACACCCGTCCGTGTCACCTTTCCCCAGCATGGTTGCCCAATCACTAGTTGCAAACCAAACACTTCCCCCGCAGGTCGCTGAAACACCTTTTATGCTCACATATACAAATGTTTGTTCATAAATTATACACTTTCTCTTCTGACACCCGTCAGTGTCACCCTTCCCTAGTAAGTTGAAAACTCGTCCGTGTGTTGCTCATACTTCACAATACTTGTTCATACTTATACAAATACTCATCTGTATCTTGTATATACACTTATTCTCCATAGATTCGACACTCGTCCGTGTTCTTTGTTAACCAGTTGGTACTCGTTCGTACCATCATCTCTGAACATGCATCAGCGTTTGTTTCTACCAATACTCATCCGTATCATGGTCTTAAGGATGCTCGTCTGCATATTTAATCTATACACAACGTCAAAACACTTATACCTTTTATTTCTTAGGCGTAAGCACTCTTCCATGTTTACTACTCCCTAGTAAGTCGCCAGCAGAACAACTTTCCTCCTATCTGACATTCGTCCTATGTCATGATACTTTTGGCAGCCGTATCCTGCTAGGTGATCGTCTTTCACCTTCGGATGACCGTCCCTCATCCTTTCCCCAACGAAGTCTCCATTATTGGAACCCTTTTCTATCCGACATTTGTCCTATGTTGTGATATTTAGCAGCCGTCCCCTGCTAGGTGATCGTCCTTCACATTTTGATGACCGTCCCTCATCATTTTATCTGATGGCCGTCCCTATTGTTGATCTTGTTATCCGACATTCGTCCTATGTCGTGATAAACCCCAAGTGCAGCCGTACCCTTCTAGGTGATCTTCCTTCACCTCTTGATGATCTTCCTTCATCATGCTTATCCGATGGCCGTCCCCATCTTTGACCTTTTCTATCTGAAATTCGTCTTATGTCATGATAAAGAGCAGCCGTCCCCTACTAGGTGATCGTCTTTCACCTTTGATGACTGTCCCTCATCATTATTTCATTTATTCTTTAAACCGATGGTCGTCCCCATCGTTGTTTACCATTACTATATGAGCTTGATGGTCGTCCCCATCATTACCTTTGTTTTAATCCCCAGAGAGTTTAACTTCCTTACCCGATGGCCGTCCCCATCATGGTATCTTTACTTCCCCAGCTTGTCGGTCGTCCCCATCATTTCTTTATCCCCAGCAGTCGTCCTCTGCTCGATGGTCGTCCTCCATCGCCTTCATTTGATAACCATACTATACTTTCTTTCACAATTTATATCCCTTTTCTTCTTCTCCCCGGTGAGTGCAAATTTTGGACTGTTTTTGGTATTCAACCACAATTTATCTTGTTTGTCTATTAAGCCAGGCGCTTACATCCTGCACAACTAACTCATGTTTGAATAGGGGCAGCTGTAAACACCCCAAATTTTCCCTCACTAATTTCACATCATGGCTTGTGATCTTTCATCCTTGCATTAGCATAAGCATACTATCTCATATTGCATTTTTGTTTCATCTGCATCTAGGGTTTGTGATCTGAGCAATCCAAGGATCCATATGAGCCACTCCAAAGGTATCCAAGCATTCCAAGAGGTCCCATGTGTGTTCTACCATCATATTATACCCCTCAAAGATCAAGGAAGTCAAGAAATCATAAGAACTTGGAAAGCATGGAAGCAGAGTTAGGGTTTCATTGCACAGATGACCTGAAATTAGGGTTTTGGTTTCAGAGGCCATAACTCCAATATTTTTGGTCATTCTTGTTTCTATTGTTCTTAGGATGCTATAAGGATCATATGTACCAAGTTTGATGAAGAAATTAATTGTGGAAGTCATATGTTCATTAGGTAACTTCTTGAGCAAGTCAGAGCAAAATCAGGGCATCTGAGGCCCCCAACAATGGAACCAAAGTGATATTTTCATCAAATTGAAGTTATATGATCTTTATTTGATCATTTAAGTGCTTGGAAGCTCACAAAATTGAAGAAATTTGAGCTAAACCAAAAGTGGCCAAAAATGGAAATGACTTGTAATGGAAACTTTCCATTTTGGGAAAGTTTTTCAACCTCCTCTTTCTCAACCAAAAATGCTTCAAATGAAAAATTGTTGGTCATGAAAGTTGTAGATTGGATAATTCCTTTTTCAAAAAGTACAAGAACAAGTTCTAATTCATTATGGAACTAAAGTTATGGCCTTGCAAAGTTGGCAAAAATCCTATAATTTTCACTTTCACACCAAAGAGGATTTTTTGCAAAACCGCTTGCCAAGTCATTTTGTGACCTCTAATGCATCTCTAAGCATCATAAAAACATAGTACATTTCATTGTGACCAGAATTGCCCAAAGAATCACTTGTTTTCATGCCTTGCATCACAAGATTTCTCAAAGGGGGCAAAATTGCAAAGTCTTGCAAAACCTATGAAAGCCATGCCTCTAAGCCATCCAGCTGCATAAAATGAATCCCATGGCTCTCCTTGATCAATGCTGAACCAGGACATGCCATAAAACAGCTGCTGCATGAGCCCATACCTCAAGTACACAAGTTGTTGAATTTTTGCAACTTGCCCCATACCAATCACCACAGGCCACCACCCATTTTCTGACCTATCAAGACATGTTATGTGGACTCAAAGAAAGCTACTTCACATAACATTGGAGCTCAGAACCTCTCATAAGCCAAGTTTCACAAAATCACCTTCAACCTTCAAGCTTTTGATTCTCTCTGTCCAGCCACTCAAACCTCAAACAAACTTCACCATTCAACTCACCATCATCAATAGAAACTTTCCCAACCATCAAACAAGCTTGAAACCCCACAAACACAAAACACGATTTCAGACCAGTCGAGTTGCAACCCCTCAACCCAGTTCATTTCAACTCATTCCAAGCCTTGCAATAGCATCAGGGGATAAAATGGAGGCCATTTGCACAAGGGAGAGGTCCAGCTCATGTATATCTCATGAACTTTTTTTTCCTTCCAGAAATGCTATTTTAAGTTCTTAAATTGTTCCTTGTGTCTCCCTGATCATTGTGATGTGTTTAGTTTTAAAAATGGTTGCGTATTAAGGATTTCATGAACTTCTGAAACTTTTGACCTAAAACTTGTTTGATTCGATTCATGCTGTTCATGCTTGATAAATGTGTTTTGATGCTTGATTCGTGTTTAGGGTTGTTAGATGATGTGATATGGAGCTTTAGAGCTCTGGAAATAGCCTAGGGAAGAAGTTTGATGTTTGGGGTCACCGGAGAAGATGACCGGAGCTTGCTCCGGTCACCTGAAAATAATTAGAACCCTAATTAGGGTTTAGTTGCCCAGTTTGAATTCTGGCCGTAGGATGGTGATTAGCGCGTGAATGTATGACCTCGATCATTTCAGTTAACCCTCATTTCCATTTTATTAATTTAATTAAGTAATTAAGCCAGCTTGAATCCTGACCACTAGATCGCGCGCGCAGTCAATGGTTCTCTCCCTAGTTTGAATCTCATCTATCAGATTGGATTACTTTCCATTTAAATTGATTTTATTTTCATTTTATTCCATTTTCTTGCATAATTATTTTAAAATATCAAAACTTATCAAACAAAATTTCAAACTTTGCATTTCTGATTCAAATATTTTACTTCACCCAGAAACATTTTTATTTTTATTTTTTGTATTAAAAAATCATTTTAAAAATATTTAAATGTTTATTTTAATTAATTAATGGAAATTAATTAATTAAAATACCTTTTAGGTTTCCAAAAATCACAAAAAATTCACATTGCATCTTAAGACATTTAGAAACATTGTCAAACCATTCATACAAATTTCTTTTTGGTTTTGAACATGTTTTGACATTTTCTTTGAATTTAGGGTTCATAAAATCTCCTTTTTAGAACCCTAAATTTGAAAATTCTTTTCTGCCTAACCATGAATGGTTTGATGATGGTTCTTTTTGCATTGTTTTCCATATAACATGTAGTTTCTAGGATAGTTTTTGCATGAATTTATCTTTCATTTTCAAATTGATTTGGATTTTTCATCTTAAGGTACCCAAAAACCCTAGTTAACTTAGAAAAATCATAACTTCTTTTAGGTTAAGAGTTGGACCTTCTCCTTTGGGGTGTGATATCATATGGGGTTAGGGTTTGTTTGAGCTCATTTGCAAATTTTTATCATGTGAATTGTTTCTTTTTTGATCATTTGCATCTCATCCTTTCATGTAACCCTAATTTAGCATCCATACTTGCATCTTACATTGCATTGCATGAACATATGAACTTGCCATGACATTCTAAGCACTTGTATGCCATCTTAGACATCTTAAGACATTGCTTGAACATTTCTTGGTAATTTATTCATACATTTGCCATGCTTTGCACCCATTTCATTTCATAAACATCCATGTGTTTTCATGCTTCCTGCATGCTTCATTTGCATTCATTCCCTTGTATGATCACACATGTACACCTTGTATTCTCTCACATCTTCTCATAACATCATTTACATCATGTTTTGCTTCTAGTTTTGTTTCTTTGTCATTACATATGCATATTTTCATGTCATTTCTTTCCTTATGTATATTGTGCTAACATTTCAGGTGGTAAGTTAACTTGAGAAGCGAATTTGCCTTCACTTCTTATTTCTCTTCATCTTATTCATATGCATCCTTGCTGAATTTTTCTTTGCTTTAGAGTGAGCTTGCTCATTCATGTTCATCTCTCACTTTCTTTCTCTAAGTTACTTATCTTCTTCAGTGAAGTAAGTAACTTATTCATCTATTTCTTCCTCCTTTCATCTGCTTCTTCCATTGGTGGCTTCTCTGAAGATCTCTTTTAAGCCTCACAAACCATAGGAACATCCAAGAATGATAATAATTAGGGTTGTGATTAGTCCCCCTTTAGCTTTTACCTTTTTGTCTTCTTTGTGTCTCTCTTCTCACCTCATCACTAGAGACTAAACCTTTAAGGTTTTAAGACTTTGGAACTAGGGTTATGCCTACATCATTATATTAAGATGGAGTGTATAACATTAATCCTAAGTGTTAAAACCTTAATTTGTTTAAACCTCTTAATCAATCCATCTAATAATCACTAAGACATTAACTTGTAATTTGGGCCTTGCATTAGGGTTCTAATTCTTCCTTTATTGGTTAAGAAGGACTAACCCTAGTGTTTAATGGACAAGTCCTCCTGAAGTTGTCTTACAAACCATAAAAGTCACTTTTTAATCTCACTCTCAATTAAAATCCACTTTAGTAAAGGCTTGCTTTGTCATGAGGTTAATCCCTAATCATGGATTAAGTTGAGGTATCTTCCTCAACTTAGGTGTGCTCATCTATTATCCTTCTATTAGGATGGTGTAATGAGTTCACTAATCCTTGATTATGGCTTAAACTCATTATTTAACACTAAACCAAACTCAAAAACATCTAAATAATCACAAGTAGGTTAATGATCTTAATCCCACATCATCATCATGGTAATTAAGTTGAGGTGTTTATCTCATGCTTAAGGTATTCTCATTATCCCTAATCAAAGGGAGGATATGATGAGTTTACTAACCTTTGATTTAGGCTTAAGCTCATTAACTTATGACAAAGACAAAAAAGCAATAAAAGATTGAAAACACAAAAACAAACAATAATCATCTCCTTCGGGATTCTTTTCTCATCATCTTCACTCACAAACGAGAACTTGTTTTTTTCCGTCTAATGCAAGACAGTTAGCACTCGAGCCAGATGAGTCATACACTTAAACATAGACAAGTAAGCAGTTCACAGTCAAATTTATCTTTCAGTCTCTTTGAGTCGAACTACGGTGTTCTGACTTCCTCATTGCACACGAGGATACGTAGGCATAACTTAACTGTTATCGAACAAAAGTCTTTGTGTCTTCCCCCTCTTTCAGCATTCTCTTTTAAGCCTCATTCCTGAGCAATCACTCTTTGTACTGACACTTGTGCATTCGTTTCCAGCTTTTGCACACAAATAGCACATATAACTACCCCTTTAAACACAAACTTTCAAGCGTGGATCCCGTCGAGTACGACGGACAATCTGGGTGCTAATACCTTCCCAGGTTGTAACCAACCCCCTTTCTCAGTTTCTCTGGTTCGCAACCGTCTTATCCATATCTTTCTAGGTTTATGCAGCATTTCCTTTCCTTCGGGATAAAAATGCCTAGCTTGCGACTCTATTCAGTTCACTTCATTTTCTCCCTTTCGTCGACCGTTCGCGCTTGTACCGGGATGCAAATCTTCGGGAGCGACACTATGCTTTTAATGTCATGATGTCATGATGTTATGCTCAATCACAAACATGTGGCACACACAAACAAGTCACACAATAGCCCTAGGTTTGAAGGCTTGCATGAGGTTTAAAGGTAAGTACCCTCCCCTGAAGTTTAGTTAGTTCATCCTGTCCTACAAAAGTAACCAGGTTCTAAGGGATCTCAATATCACTGATCCTTCCCAAGGGTGGTTGTTCAGTAGGCAACTTACTTGCCAACCAAAACACTCCAAGTTTAGGATCTCAATGAGTGTAGCATCGAGTATCAACCAAATTTAGACTTCTCCAAAGCCGTCTATCTCACTACTTTCTAAAGGCTAAGATGGGATAACTATGGTTCTAAAAGTCAGTTAGTGTATTGACAACATATGGCAGCCCCATATTATCCTTAACTTACTTAAGGAACATAAGCACCAACCAAGAAGTCACATTAACTATGGCCACCAGATCAACCATATATGTATATGCCGTACAGTTTCCTTGGTCTATTTCCATTTACCTAGGGTACACTAGATCCGGGTTAGGATCTTTCACACATAAGCCCAACAAGTAATATAAAGCAAACAAAGCAAACAATTTAACTGATCTAATTCCTAAGGGTACCCCTCTTTTACTTAGTAGATCCCCAGCAGAGTTGCCAGTTCTGTAACACGGTGGGAGAACTGACTTTTAGCCATGTTGTGGATAGCAAGAGTCGCCACCAACTTTTATTTTATCCATAAGGAAGGGACATAAAAGAACAGGAAATAACGTTTTGAAAAGACTTGGGTTCGCGGGGTATGTTATATAAAGGGAAGGTGTTAGCACCCTTTATATCCATGGTTATCCATGGGCTCTTAGTTACTTAGCTCACTTAAATGTTTTTGAAAAGTGTAGTGTGTGATTAGAAATTTTCTAAGTACTTTGTAATGATCCTTGTATGGATGTATACAAAGCCTTATTTGAAAATATTGTGAGGTGTGAAAAGTATTTTTGAAGAGTGAGCAAGTAACTATGAGGTACCTACCCTAGACTAAGTCATTCATGTTCTTATATGTCCTTTTGAGGGTAAGACAATCCCTATTATTAAGGAATAGGTAGTCATTGTTGCTCCCCGGACTCTCGTCCCGGTGTAGACGCGGACGGTCAGCGATGTTGGAGGTTGAGGTTGAATAGAGTCGCCAGCTAGGCATTTTTATCCTGAAGGAAAGGTAATGCTGCATAGACCTGGAAGGGTATGGATAAGATGGTTGCGAACCAAAGAAACTGAGAAAGGGGGTTGGTTACAACCTGGGAAGGTATTAGCACCCAGATCGTCCTTCGTACTCGACGGGATCCACGCTTACAAGATTGTGTTTGAAAGGGGTAGGTGTATGTGCTATCTGTGTGCAAAAGCAAGGGAGAATGTACAGATGTCAGTGAAAAAGGTATGAATTGCTCAGGAACTAAGGCTTAAAAAGAAAGCTGAGAGAGAGGGAAGACACTGGGACTTTTATTCGATAATTGTTAAGTTATGCCTACGTATCCTCTCGTGCAATGAGGAAGTCAGAACACCGTAGTTCGAATCAAAGAGACTGGAATGATTTGACTGTGAACTGCTTGCTTGTATGTGCTCAAGTGTATGACTCATCTGGCTCGAGTGCTAACTATCTTGCATTAGACAGAAGAAGCAAGTTCTCGTTTGTGAATGAGTGTGATGAGAAAAGAATCCCGGTGGAGACGATTATTGTTTGTTTTTGGTGTTTTCAGTTTTTTATTGCTTTTGGTGTTTTGCATAGGATAATAAGCTTAATCCTTAATCAAGGGTTTGTAAACTCATTATATCACCATTGATTAGGGATAATGAGCCTACTTAAGTGTGAGATAAGCATTTCAACTTAATTACCTTAATGATGAATGATTAAGATCATTAACCTACTTGTGATTATTAAGATGTTTTTGGGTTTTTTTTAGTGTTAAGTAATGAGTTTAATCTCTAATCACAGACTAGTGAACTCATTACACCATCCTAAGAGAATGATAATACATGAGAACACTTAAGTTGAGGAAGACACCTCAACTTAATCCATGGTTAGGGATTAAATTTATTATATAACAAACCTTTATTAAATGAATTTTAATTAAAGGGTGAGATTAAGAAGTGGATTTTATGTTTGTAAGACTTGTCTTGAGGGGGACTTGTTCATTAAACACTAGGGTTAGTACCTTTTAACCATAAGGAAGAGATAGAATCCTAATGTAAGGCCCAAGTTACAAGATAAAGTCTTAGTGATTATCAATGTGTTTTGATTAAGAGCTGTAAACAAATTAAAGGTTTAACACTAAGGATTAAGATTATACACTCCATCCTAAGATAAGGATACATGTATAACCCTAATTACAAAGTCCTAAAGCTTTAAGAGTTTAGCCTCTGATTAAGAGATGAGAAGAAGAGACTCAAGGAGACTCAAAGGTAAAAACTAGGGGGAACTTGACGCGTGTTTTTCGCAAGTGTACGAACACGTCAGAGTAATATAAAAGATTGTCGAATCCACAGAGACCAAGTGTCAATCTATCGTACCTGTTGTTATGGTGTGTATCTAAGGCAACTAAATTTAAGGGTTTTAAGAAGGGTGCAATGGTAAATAAAATGATAATTAAATATTAAATAAAAGACAGGCTCGAATGTAATTCACGTAATCAATGATAATCCAGTACTTGTTAATGGAACTACTTATGGGCAATGTTTTCTCCTTTGAAAAGAACTAATTTAACAGGAACTGTCGCTTTCGCGTATTCAGAACCGAGTTGTACTCTCTAATCAACCCCTCCTATTGTCACGGATAAAAAGGTGCGTACTGCGTTAGAGTAGTAAACCTATTTTTAAGAAATGTAGTATCTTAACTAAGTTGAAAAGTACTTTAACCTGGATTTCTTAGCAAAAAGAGGTTCTTATGAACCAGACTCTAAACTTCATAACGCGTCCGAAAATCGTTTTAAAATCTCTTTTCTTTTTAATCTAAAAACTCCTAATGAACTAGACAAAGCGCTTTTGGCTGTTTTTGAAATAGTTAAAAACAATTAGATTGAAAGATAAAATAGCCCTTAGGTGTTTCCACGAACAATTATACGGATTACTGATTTAATTACGATCCTTACATTCTAACCTTTATGGAATTAGTTAGACATGATAAATTAAAGATTCTTTTTATAATTTTTCATAAAAGTAATTTAGTGCGAGTGCGGAAAGTAAATGAATTTATTGCGAGTGCGAGAAATAAAGTAATTTAGTGCGAGTGCGAGAAATAAAGTAATTTAGTGCGAGTGCGAGAAATAAAAGAATTTAGTGCAAGTGCGGGTAATAAACGAAAGTAAAGCGAGTGCGGATAATAAATAAAGTAAAGCAGTGCGAGAAATAAATAAAAGTAAAGTGCGAGTGCGGATAATAAATAAAGTAAAGCAATGCAGAAAAGTAAAATACGAACTGTAATTAAAATGGCGGCAGGATTAACTTCCTCCAGAGTGCTCCAAAACTCGATCACACAGACAGATTACAGACTCGATCACTCGATTGCAAAAACACCCCGATGTGGAATGGTAACTGCTTTGAAATTGATATATGCCTAGAGAAATCTAAGTTTGAATGAAGAAAAACGAAAAATTAAAGTCCTATTTATAGGAAAACTAAAAACGGGAAATGACCAGGACGCCCCTCCACTAAAAAGTGGAGGGAACTGAATTTTTGCCTTGTGGCGCCCACCACAGGCCTATGGCGCCCGCCATAGTACTAATGGAGAATGAAAGAGTGGGGATCGTGGGTCTTGTCAGTTGTGGAGTGGTCTTGAGACGTGGCCACGTCATGGCTAACCCCATGGCGCCCGCCACGGTGGGTGTCGTAAGTGCAAAATGCTGAATTTCTAGGTTTTCGTCCGTTTCCACTCCTTTTTCGCTCCTTTTCTCGATTCAAGCCCCGATTACTATAAAAACCTGAAAACATAAGAAAACAAAGTAATAACATAACAAAATAACAATAAAAGCTAAGAATGCATGCGAAATCGGAGTCAGAAATACGGTGAAATTTTGTGTGATCAAATTCTCCCACACTTAAACCTTTGCTTGTCCTCAAGCAAACATTAAAGCTCAAGAAAATATGGTGTCAACACGTGTCTTTGGGCTAAAGGGCTTCTAAGTTCAAGTCAGGATGCAGTGACAGGTACTAACTAAGTGAACCAAGGGTACCATAGTAACACAAACACAAACTTCAATCCTATATTAACCACTCCATATCATCCCACAATACCTAGGCCTATCTTCTCATCTTTTTGTGTCCTTTTCATTCAGGCGCAATCATATTAAGCCCGTTATCCGTACATGCTTCATAGTAGAGTGACCGGTTAGTGATTCTGATCCATAACATAAGGTTTCTGGCACATAAGCATGTGTAAACCTGTTTTATTTGACCTAATTGTAGTTGCGGGGGATCGGATCGTAATCCGCCCTACCAAGTTCAGTGCCAGATACCTCTGAACCAACTAACAATAGGTGACTTGCAATTTTTTTTTCTTTTTGTGGCAAAATTTTTTTCTTCTCTTTTTTCGGTTTAAATGACTTTGTGAGGGTCACCTATACCAGAGTTTGCCTTTTTTTTCTTTTTTTTATTAGCACTGGATCATTCACTTATGTTCATCGGCCCCCTACGTAGAGCATGCTTAGGCCGGAGCTGACTGCTAAAATAAACTACTTAGGACAATTTTTTAAATGATAATAAAGGCCATGGTGGTGGGGTTTAGGAGTGATTCCTATATTCAAGAGGTCTATGGTGTTAAAATGGTGCTGATGTTTCAAAACGTTGACCTAAGTCACCACATCCTAATCTAAACCTGTCTCGAAGCCCAAAAAACATGTGAAACAACATTATTTTCTTTTTAAAATTTTTCTGGTAAGGCTAAGGAAATGGGAAAAAATGAAGATGAACTAAAAATACACTATACTGGTGACTCGTCAGACTCATGCATTATCTAAGAAAAATAAATTACTGAAAAGGGAAATAACTGAAAGGAAATAGTTAACTAAAAAGGGAAATGACAGAAAGCAATAAAATCCCCTCCCACACTTAAATCGAACATTGTCCCCAATGTTTCGAAATAAGATAAGGGGGGTAACCTGAAAAAGACTACTGAGGAGGAGCACTGGTGCCCTCGCCGTCCTGCTTTGATGGTCTAGAACGACGAGATCTACTACGATGCTGGTCCCTCCGGTCGAGTCGTGCTGATAAAGCAGCCTGAGCACTCCGGACCTCTCGAAGGTTACCTAAGATGCAACCTTGAGTGGCCTCTACAAGCTGGTAGTGTCGGCGGTTGAACTCTCTCTGACGGTTCTGCTCTAATGAGATATCGTTCAAGGTACGACAAACGTTGCTATAGGCACGGTCCGAAACCAATCGCGATTGTTGCATGAAGCTCATCTTGTCCGTCAGCTGTTGTGAAATAGTAGAGAGAAGGCCGTCTCGCCTTTCCTCTCTAGCTGTCATATCACGCCACATCTCCTCGGTGACATAGAATCCAGGAGAAGTACCTGCAATAGGGTTAGAGGAAGATGGTGCGGTGTGTGACTGTGAAGGACGATGGGGGGACATGTGAGGTATGGGAGACTGCTCTCTCCGATCATACTCTTCATCAGTGTCATGTGCCTCCCCATCAGGAATATTAGGAGGAAGTGGACCCAAAACACGTGGAGCATTCAAATCATAGGTCCAGTTCCTTTCAATACGTACATCAATACGTCTACTGCATGGTAAAGCAACAGATGGGATAGCTACCCCATGAACCATCAACTCATAACCACCTTCTCTCCTCGTTCGGCACAATTTCATGTCTTTCAGAAATTTTAAATTAATTGTGCGAGGAGGTAGTGGTTCAAGTGTAGTTATCTCATCGTTCAGGCCAAGAGCCCGAGCAATAGACGTAACAAGCCCTCCAAAAACAATCGGTCCTATTTTATTAGTAAGTAAAGCCATGTGTGCAAGCATAAACGGGACCAGATTGATATGGGTTCTAGTGAGGCATCCTTGCAAAAATAGGAGTTCTCTAGCATTTACCTTGTTCGGACTTTCCCGGCCAAAAATAGTACATGCCAAAAGATGTCTAAAAACTCTTATGGCCGGGTTGTGAATGGTCGACGCAAGTATCCCTTCAAAAGAATTAATTGAAGTACTTGAAAGCCTTTGCCAGAAGGTAAATACCTCGGCCGACCATTCCACATCCAAAGGTGCCTCACAAATCGCACCTTCCCTATGAGGGATTCCTAACAAGCCTGCTAGCTCGTTGGTACTGAATTCATATTCAATTCCAAACAGTTTAAAAATAACAGTACTGACAGTGCTAGCAGTGTTAGGACTGACAGTGTATATCAAAGAACTCAAAAACTCAATTGTCAGTTTCTCATAGGTAGGTTCCTGATTAACGAAAATATTATGCAAGCCTAGAAATTCTAATAAATTAAAAACACTATGATAAATACCCAAAGCATACAGACAGTTATCATCGACGTACCTAGTCGAGAGAATTTCTCGACTCTGAAGCCTCTGAATAATCTTTCGTTGCCTATCACCCGGTCTTCCATCACGAAGAAGAAATCCATTGAACTCCATTGTTGATTGCTCCTTAGGAAGTGAAAATGGTAGAAAAATGGTTTATGAGGGGAATGATAAAGTTTTGATTTTTATGGTTTGTGGTGGATGAAAATGAAAATGGATGTTGGATATGTTTTATGGATGGAGGGTATTTTGGAAATGGGGGAGCTTTAATGGGGTTCAAGGAGGTTTTTGAAAGTTGCAAAAATGGGTTTTTGGAGAAGAAAGGTGTGAAAATGGAGGGAAATGAAGTTCAGCCCCGAAATAGGGGTGAACGCCATGGCGCCCGCCATGGGCTTGTGGCGCCCGCCACAAGGCTATTTCCTGGGCCTTGGATTTTTTAAATCCTCCTTTTGGGCCTTCCTTGCACCTTTGGTCTTCGGGGGGTCTGGATAGCGTTTTCTTCTTCTTTTCAAGGCACGAGGCTTGCATTTTTTTATGAAGACAAAAATGAAAATATTTTTGTCTTATATTTTTTTTTCTTTGCACGACAAAAATAAAATAATTAAAAATCAAAAAGAAAAAGAAAAAATCGACATTAGTGCATAATATGTATATATAGGAGGAATTCAAAGTACATGAAAATATAATAGATGCAATAAAGTGAGATATGTCTGGAAATGCGATAAATAAAATAAAGCATATAAAAGGAAATTAAATACTAGGGTAGCGCTGTCAGTGTAGAATGAATCATGTGGTAGGCTTCTTCTCCTGGCTTGATCCACGAATCTCAGCTATCTCCCTCCGAAGCTCTTCAATCTCCTGATATAGAGCATCGGCCTCTGAGGCATGAGTGAGATCAGAAACCTGAATCTGTAATTCCAAGTCTGCCACTTCCTGCTTGAGCAGGGCAGTCTCCTTATGGAGCTCATAAATCTGTGTTTGTAGGTCAGGCGGCTGCAGAGACATATTGTTAGACATAACAGTGATTCGGGGAGTAAGAGGTGTAGGAGTGTACTCAGCGACGGGAGGTGATTTCGGCTCTTCGACAGTCTCACCATAACCCTCTAGAGCATAACTCCAATTAGCAGGATCATGGACACTGGTCATCAGCGGATCTGGTAATGTAAAGTAGTGTATCGCTTCACCGTCGATCAGTAATCTAAACATGTTGGGCTCAAAAGAAGCCCTCCTCATCAGTCCTCTATCAAGACAAAAATCAATATCCAGGGTGGTGTAGCAGCAGAAGGTCCTGAGATGCAATAATTTGCGAGACAGACCCAATGCAGTAGCTATCTGTGTAACAATCCCACCAACATGTATGATGCCTACGGATGATCTGGCAACACTAGCAAGGCCCTTCAACAGAAAGTTGCCACAAGCAACAGGGCGAGACTGAGTCGCACAAAACAGTAGGAAAATCTCCTCTTCACTTAGCAGGGTCTCTGTATCTGGCAAACCTAGGAAAGAATGTGCTAGAATCATCTGGAAGTACCTTAACGCAAGGTTGTGGATTACCTGAGAAAACTGGGTGGAAGGATCTTGGCTTCCTCCACCTGATATTTTAGACCAAAACTTTTCCACTTCTCTGCTCATAAAATACCCCATCGGTGTCTCTGGAATAGCATCAGGAGTAGTCTGGAAACCTAGCAAATCACCAAACTCTTTGTGAGAGAATGAGTAGTCAATCCCGAACAACCTGAAAACAGCGAGTCCATCGGGTCCAACCCAAGGGTCATGATGAAATGAGCTGAGGGACTCAAGAGTCAAGTTCCTATAAGTGTTGTTCCTGTCGTCAAACTGGTCCCACTGGAGTTGATGGCACAAGAATATGACGCTTGGCTCTATCCCCAAGGCATCCATGCAGTCATGGTCAGGGTACCTGGTAGGAGCCATAGGGCGTCTCATGTGGACATAGTAACGCTCTCTCTGTGCGTCGTCTCTAAAGGCCACGTGCATGTCGTCAGGGTTCTGCATTCTGTACAAGGTTAGCAAACAAGTCCTGAAAGCACATAAAACATTCAGTCGTTAGTCCTGACATAATAATAAAATAATAAAATAAACAAATTAAAATAAATTAAAAATAAATAAAAAAGTACATAAATAAGAAAAACCATGGGTTGCCTCCCATGCAGCGCTTGTTTAACATCATTAGTTCGACGACCGAATTTTAAACATCATTGGAAGGATATGGTGGATCACTCAGAGTATGGCAGGTGTATGTTGTTGGAATGTCACCTCCTTCGTAGGGCTTCAACCTCTGTCCATTGACGATGAACGGTTTACATGTTTGGTTCTTGATTTCAATAGCACCGGATCTTAGGATCTTAGATACTTCGAAAGGGCCAGTCCATCTCGAACGGAGTTTTCCTGGAAAAAGTCGTAACCTAGAATCGAACAAGAGAATAGGATCGCCTATTTTGAAGTCTCTTCTTATGATTCTTTTGTCATGCCAAGCTTTTGTTCTTTCTTTGTATATGATGGCATTTTCGTAGGCGGATTGTCTGAGCTCTTCTAATTTGTGGATGTCAAGGATACGTTTCTCACCAGCTGTCAAGTAATCCAAATTCAAAGTTTTTATGGCCCAATAGGCCTTATGCTCCAACTAAAAAGGTAAGTGACATGATTTTCCATAGACCAGTTGGTAAGGGGTTGTTCCTATAGGGGTTTTGAAAGCGGTTTGGTAGGCCCATAATGCTTCTTGAAGTTTCTGCGACCAATCTTTTCTAGATATAGAGACAGTCTTCTCAAGAATTTGTTTGATCTCCCTATTAGATACTTCCACTTGTCCATTGGTCTGTGGGTGGTATGGTGTTGCTACTCTATGCTTAACTCCATACTTGCTTAAAGGTTTATCAAATATTCTCGATATGAAGTGTGATCCTCCATCACTTATGACTAAACGGGGTGTTCCAAACCTGGGAAATATATAATTTTTGAATAATTTGACGACTACTCTGGTGTCGTTTGTGGGTGCGGCGATAGCTTCAATCCATTTGGACACGTAGTCAACTGCTACTAAGATGTACTGATTTCTAAAAGATGGTGGGAACGGTCCCATAAAGTCTATACCCCATACGTCGAAGAGTTCTACTTCTTGGATATTTCTTAACGACATTTCATTATGTCTTGAAATATTTCCTGTGCGTTGGCATCTGTCACACTTGACAATGAAAGCATGGACATCACGCCACATAGTAGGCCAGAATAGGCCAGATTGAAGAATCTTGGCGTAGGTCTTAGATGTGCTCGCATGTCCACCATAGGGTGCAGAGTGACAATGCTCAATTATATTATTTACCTCTTCTTCCGGAACACAACGGCGGAAAATGCCATCTTTACCTCTCTTGAAAAGAAACGGTTCGTCCCAATAGAAGTTTCTCACATCACTGTAGAACTTCTTCTTCCGGTGGTAGTTCAGATCAGGGGGTATGATGTCAGCGGCTAGGTAATTAACAAAGTCTGCATACCAAGGTACATTGCTTATAGCTAAGGATTTATATGAATGCTCATGAGGGTCTGGGTTATCATCTTCAATAGTTTCTAGTTGGGCTATCAATCTATCATAGGCAAAATCGTCATTTATGGGTACTGAATCAGGTTTCAGGTATTCTAGCCTAGATAGGTGATCAGCTACCACATTATCAGTGCCTTTCTTATCACGGATATCCAAATCAAACTCTTGCAATAATAGAATCCATCGAAGTAACCTAGGTTTGGCATTCTTTTTGCTCAGTAAGTAACGAATGGCAGCATGGTCGGTATAAACTATAATCTTGGCTCCTACTAGATAAGATCTAAATTTGTCTATTGCGAAAACTACAGATAGGAGCTCTTTTTCGGTTGTTGCGTAGTTGAGCTGTGCAGCGTCTAGGGTTCTACTGGCATAATAAATTACATGTAACTTTTTGTCTTTTCTCTGACCTAGAACGGCTCCAACAGCATAATCACTGGCGTCACACATTATCTCAAACGGTTCTGACCAATCAGGGGGTTTCATTATGGGTGCTGAAATCAGAGCTTGCTTCAGAAGATTAAATGCTTCAGTACATTTTTCATCAAATATGAATTCAGCATCTTTCATTAAAAGACCAGTTAAGGGCTTTGTTATTTTGGAGAAATCCTTGATAAAACGTCGGTAAAATCCGGCATGTCCAAGAAAACTTCTTATCTCCCTGATAGTATTCGGCGGTTTTAGATTCTCTATGACTTCTATTTTTGCTTTATCTACCTCTATACCTTTTTCGGAAACTATATGTCCTAAAACAATCCCTTCGGTGACCATGAAATGACATTTTTCCCAATTTAGCACAAGGTTTACCTCCACACATCTTTCCAGGATTTTCTCAAGGTTGATAAGACAATTTTTGAAATCAGATCCACAAACTGAGAAATCGTCCATAAATACTTCCATGACTCCATCTAAATAATCGGCAAAGATAGACATCATGCAGCGTTGGAAAGTGGCAGGAGCATTACAAAGTTCAAAAGGCATCCTTCTATAGGCAAAAGTTCCAACTGGGCATGTAAAGGTAGTTTTTTCGTGATCTTCGGGGTGAATAGGTATTTGGAAGAATCCTGAATATCCATCTAGGTAACAAAAGTAAGAGTGTCTGGCTAGGCGCTCCAACATTTGGTCTATGAATGGTAATGGGAAATGGTCCTTCCTAGTTGCTTTATTTAATTTTCTATAATCTATGCACATACGCCAACCTCCATCGGTTCTTTTTGCTACAGGTTCACCCTTCTCGTTTTGCACGACTGTGATGCCTCCCTTTTTAGGTACTACATGCACAGGACTCACCCATTTACTGTCCGAGATCTGATATATTATACCTGCCTCTAGTAACTTAAGAACTTCAGTCTTAACTACAGTACTCATTATAGGATTTATTCTTCGTTGGTGTTCTCTGGAAGGTTTTGAATTTTCTTCAAGCAAAATCCGATGCATGCATACGGATGGGCTAATTCCTTTTAGATCAGAGATCTTATATCCTAAGGCTGAGGGGTACCTACGTAAAACTTCTAATAATTGATCGGTTTCTTCTTGGTTTAAGGTAGCACTGACTATAACTGGACGGTTCATATCTTCATCAAGAAATTCATATCTCAGGTTTCTAGGCAGTTCCTTAAGTTTTACGGTCGGTTTCATAGGGCAAGGCATAGGATCTGGGGTAAGAGATAAACATTCTTGAAGGTTATCATCAATGTAGGGTCTTTTATAATTGTCATCTTCCAAAATAAGGGTTGACGAAAATTTTATAGATTCAGTTTCTTCTTCTTGTTCTAATTCCCTAATGCATTCTTCGATGATATCTAAGGCATAACAAGCATCTCCTATCACAGGTGCCATAAGAAATTTTGAAAGTATAAATTCTATCTTCTCGTCACCTACCTCAAAAGTTAGTTTCCCTTTTTTAACATCTATTACGGCTCCAGCAGTCGATAAGAACGGTCTACCTAGGAGGATTGGTATGTCGTCATCTTCTTTAATGTCCATGACAACAAAATCAGTAGGTATAAACAGCTGACCTATCCTAACAGGGACGTCTTCAAGTATGCCTATAGGGTATTTAACGGATCTATCGGCTAATTGAAGTGACATCTTAGTAGGTTGTAATTCTCCTAAGTTTAATCTCTCACAAACTGCTAAAGGCATTAAGCTCACACTAGCTCCTAAGTCTAGAAAAGCTTTTTCGATGACATGATTCCCCAAAATACAAGGAATGGAAAAATTTCCGGGATCTTTATCTTTCTTTGCTAACCTATTTTCGGAAATAGAATTACATTCCACGGGTTTCGGATCTTCAAGTCTACGTTTATTTGTAAGTATGTCTTTGAGAAACTTAGCGTAAGAAGGTATTTGGGTGATGGCTTCTGTAAAGGGGATTTCTACGTGAAGTTTTTCTATAACCTTAATGAATTTTTGATATTGATTATCGATTTGGGTTTTCTTTAATCTTTGAGGGTATGGTATAGGTGGTTTGTATGGCGGTGGTGGTACATAGGTTTTATTTTTAGGTTCTTCTCCTTTTTCTTGACTTTCCGGGGTTTCAGATTTCTCTGGTTCCTTCTCCTCATTCCTCTCAGAAGTATCGGGCTCACTTAATCTAGGGTTCAAAGGTTCTTAATAAGCGGTTCCACTTCGTAGAGTAATGGCATTTGCTTGCCCTTTTGGGTTTTGTTGAGGTTGTCCAGGGAACTGTCCTCCAGGTGTAGTCTGTGGGGCTTGGTTTAACGCTACCTGAGAGATCTGGGTTTCAAGCATTTTATTATGAGTAATGATTTGATCAACCTTGGTTCCTAACTGGGTAATTAGTTCGTTAACATGGACGTTTTGGTTCATGAACTCTTTGTTTTGTTGTGTTTGAGCAGCGATAAAATTTTTTACAACTTCATCAAAGCTCGGACTTGGTGGTACAGGTTGCATAGGTTGATTTGTTCTTGGGGCTTGGTAACCTTGTTGTCTCGGAGGTGCGGTATTTTGAATAGGGTTATTATTTTTGTAGGAGAAGTTTGGGTGATTCCTCCATCCAGGGTTATATGTGTTTGAAAATGGGTTCCCTTGGGTATAGTTCACTTGCTCAGTGTTGGTTTCATTCAACAGATTGCATTCGGCGGATTGGTGTCCTTGCGTTCCACATATCTCACAATTCGGCGAAACTGCGGCTACAGTATTCGGAGTTATATACATATGTTCGACTTTAAGGGCCAACGCGTCCATTTTAGCCTGCATCATGTCTATAGAGCTTAGCTCATGTATTCCTCCTTGGGCTTCTTTCTTTTCCATTGTCGCTCGTTCTACTCCCCATGATTGATGGTTTTGGGCCATATCCTCGATAAGGGTACTAGCTTCAGGGTAAGGTTTGTTCATCAGTGCGCCACCAGCGGCAGCGTCGATGGTCATCTTAGTGTTATAATGAAGTCCATTATAGAAGGTTTGGATGATTAGCCAATTCTCTAAGCCATGATGAGGGCATGCTCTTAATAGTTCTTTATATCTCTCCCAGGCTTCGAACAACGATTCTCTTTGGTGTTGGGTAAATCTAGTTATTAGGTTCCGAAGAAGAGCGGTCTTACTTGGGGGAAAATATCTAGCAAGGAAAACTTTCCTAAGGTCATCCCAAGTTGTTATTGAATTGGGTGGAAGGGAATCTAACCATGATAGAGCTTTATCTCTAAGGGAAAAGGGAAATAATCTTAAGTGTATTGCCTCAGGAGAAGCTCCATTGGTTTTAAAGGTGTCTGCTAATGAAGAACGTTTTTTAAATGTTCGTTCGGGTTATCAGTAGCGAGACCTGCGAATTGTCTCTGTTGCACTAATTGCAGCAGGGATGGTTTAAGTTCAAAATTATTGGCTGGGATAGCGGGGTTTACTATACTGGAACTAGGTTCCTCGTTTGATGGTTGGGAGAAGTCCTTAAGAGGTCTTCGGTTTTGATCTTCGGCCATAACTCTCCTATTCCTATGGAAAAACAAACGTGCGCGAGCGTAACGTTCAGGTTCAGCTAGAGGGTCTACTAAACTTCCGGCACTGCGAGTCTTTCGCATTGACCGGTGGGTAACAACCTTAGTCTAAACGGTATAACTACAGGGTAATGAAATTTGACGAAATTGGTCCCCGGCAACGGTGCCAAAAACTTGACGCGTGTTTTTCGCAAGTGTACGAACACGTCAGAGTAATATAAAAGATTGTCGAATCCACAGAGACCAAGTGTCAATCTATCGTACCTGTTGTTATGGTGTGTATCTAAGGCAACTAAATTTAAGGGTTTTAAGAAGGGTGCAATGGTAAATAAAATGATAATTAAATATTAAATAAAAGACAGGCTCGAATGTAATTCACGTAATCAATGATAATCCGGTACTTGTTAATGGAACTACTTATGGGCAATGTTTTCTCCTTTGAAAAGAACTAATTTAACAGGAACTGTCGCTTTCGCGTATTCAGAACCGAGTTGTACTCTCTAATCAACCCCTCCTATTGTCACAGATAAAAAGGTGCGTACTGCGTTAGAGTAGTAAACCTATTTTTAAAAAATGTTGTATCTTAACTAAGTTGAAAAGTACTTTAACCTGGATTTCTTAGCAAAAAGAGGTTCTTATGAACCAGACTCTAAACTTCATAACGCGTCCGAAAATCGTTTTAAAATCTCTTTTCTTTTTAATCTAAAAACTCCTAATGAACTAGACAAAGTGCTTTTGGCTTTTTTTGAAATAGTTAAAAACAATTAGATTGAAAGATAAAATAGCCCTTAGGTGTTTCCACGAACAATTATACGGATTATTGATTTAATTACGATCCTTACATTCTAACCTTTATGGAATTAGTTAGACATGATAAAGTAAAGATTCTTTTTATAATTTTTCATAAAAGTAATTTAGTGAGAGTGGGGAAAGTAAATGAATTTAGTGCGAGTGCGAGAAATAAAGTAATTTAGTGCGAGTGCGAGAAATAAAGTAATTTAGTGCGAGTGCGAGAAATAAAAGAATTTAGTGCAAGTGCGGGTAATAAACGAAAGTAAAGCGAGTGCGGATAATAAATAAAGTAAAGCAGTGCGAGAAATAAATAAAAGTAAAGTGCGAGTGCGGATAATAAATAAAGTAAAGCAATGCAGAAAAGTAAAATACGAACTGTAATTAAAATGGCGGAAGGATTAACTTCCTCCAGAGTGCTCCAAAACTCGATCACACAGACAGATTACAGACTCAATCACTCGATTGCAGAAACACCCCGATGTGGAATGGTAACTACTTTGAAACTGATATATGCCTAGAGAAATCTAAGTTTGGATGAAGAAAAACGAAAAACTAAAGTCCTATTTATAGGAAAACTAAAAACGGGAAATGACCAGGACGCCCCTCCACTAAAAAGTGGAGGGAACTGAATTTTTGCCTTGTGGCGCCCGCCACAGGCCTATGGCGCCCGCCATAGTACTAATGGAGAATGAAAGAGTGGGGATTGTGGGTCTTGGCAGTTGTGGATTGGTCTTGAGACGTGGCCACTTCATGGCTAACCCCATGGCGCCCGCCACGGTGGGTGCCGTAAGTGCAAAACGCTGAATTTCTAGGTTTTCGTCCGTTTCCACTCCTTTTTCGCTCCTTTTCTCGATTCAAGCCCCGATTACAATAAAAACCTGAAAACATAAGAAAACAAAGTAATAACATAACAAAATAACAATAAAAGCTAAGAATGCATGCGAAATCGGAGTCAGAAATACGGTGAAATTTAGTGTGATCAGAACTATATACAACCCTAAAGTTATCATGCTTGGATATCTTATCGTTTGTGAGGCTTAAGAGAAAATATCTTCAAGGCCACTATGGAAGAAGAAGCAGATGAAAAGAGAAAGAGAGAAAGAATAAATTACTTACTTCCTGAAGAAGATAAGTAACTTAAAAGGAAGAAAGTAAGAAGAGAGAGCATAAGTGAAACAAGTTCACTTCAAAGACAAATAAATATGCAAATGAGAAGATGAGAAGAGGTGGGATGTGAAGGCAAATCCACATCCCAATTAACTTACCATAAGCCCCTGAAATGTTAGTATGGATGCATAAGACATAAAGCAAAAATAAATGAGATGAATAAGGATGAAAAGTCCAAAACCAGAAGTGATTATACAATGCAGATGTGTTATGAGATGATGCAAAATCATACAAGACGCATATGAATGATCATACAAGTATGAGATGCAATGGAAGCATGTTTAGAAGTTTGAAAACACATGGATGTTCATGGAATATAATGAATGCAAAACATAGCAAATGAATGAAGAAATGATCAAGCAATGTTCAAGCATGTCTTAAGATGTCTAAGATGTCATACAAATGCTTGAAATGTCATGACAAGTTAACAAGTTCATGACATGCAAAGAAGAATGCAAATGAAGATGCAAAATTAGGGTTTTATGAACAAGCATGATGCATATGACCAAAACAGAAGCATACATCATGATAAAAATTTGAAATTGAACTCAAACAAACCCTAATCAAATACAAGACCACACCCCAAAGGAGAAAGTCAGAAGCTAACCCTAGGAAAAAATATGAGATAAATAACCTAGAAACTAGATGCAATATGTGAAACAATGCAAAAAGAATCAAGTTCAAACCCATCAAGGTTAGGCAGAAATGAATTTTTCAAGTTAGGGTTAAAAAAATGTGAAATTTAAGAACCCTAATTCAAAGAAAATTGTGAAAATATGATCAAACATAAAAAGAAATTTGTATGGTGAGTTTTAAAATGTTTCTAAATGTTTAAGGATGCTTCATGATTTTTTTTGGTGATTTTTAGAAACCTAAATGCATATTTAATTAATTAAAATCAATTAATTAATTAAATAAAACATTTAAATGTTTTAAAATTACTTTTTTAATGCAAAAATTAAAATAAAAAATG
This sequence comes from Lathyrus aphaca, assembly GCA_963966055.1. Classification (NCBI taxonomy): domain Eukaryota; kingdom Viridiplantae; phylum Streptophyta; class Magnoliopsida; order Fabales; family Fabaceae; genus Lathyrus; species Lathyrus aphaca. Next base: position 101,073,176 of record OZ014522.1, on the reverse strand, counting down.
TTTTTGGGTTAAGAAAAATATTTGAAACAAAAACAAAGAAAATGAGATTTTTTTATGGTTTTTTCTATTTTAAAAAGTATATGAAAGAAATGCAATAAAAATGAAATAAAAATGAATTAAATGAGAAGTCAACTGATCCAATGGTTGAGATTCAAACTGAGAGAGACTGGGTTGACTACGCGCGTGAATGGAGGGTCAGGATGGTTTCTGGCTAATTAATTTTGATTTATTTAATTAATCCAAAATTAAAGTTAATGAATTAATCTGAGCCATTCACGCGTTAACCTAATCAAGATCTAAGGGACATGATTCAATCTGGGCAACTAAACCCTAATTAGGGCTAATCACTTTCAGGTGACCGGAGATAAGCTCCAGTCATCTTCTCCAGTGGGCTCTTCACCCTATCTCACCCCCTTAGGCTACCCCAGACCCCCTAACTCTCCAGAATCACCCCCAAACAATCCTAAACAAGAATCAGGCCACAAAAATCATTTATATTGCATCAAAATGGAGAATCGAAGAAAAACGTTTTCAGATCAAAAAGTTTCAGAGCATCAATACATCCTGGTTTCTCAACCATTTTCAAAACAAATCATATCACCATGATCAGAGAGACATATAGAATCATATTATAACTTAAAATAAAGGTTCTGGAAAAAAAGTTTGAGATGGCTACCTGAGATGAAGCTTTGTGAATCTGAGCTTTCTGGCCTTTCCTTTGATGCTAATCCACTCCACTTGATCCCCTTGTGCTTCTGAAAGGCTTGAATGAAGTTTTTATGGCTTGTTTTTGAAGATTCAGTTTTGCTAAGGCATAAATCGTGTCTTTGGTTCAGGGGATTTTAGGGCAAAATGAAGGGTGGTTTGTGATCCTTAGGCCATTTGGAGATGATTGGTGAAGTTTGTTTTGAGGTTCGTGGGATCAGATTCGAAGAGATGAAGTTCTTGAGTGGTTTTTTGCAATCCTGAGTTGTGGGATGATTCGTGCCAATGTGTGTTATGAAAATGAGTCCATGATGTTAGTATAGGCCAATGGGATTGATCAGAAAGTGGGTGGTGGCACAACTTGATTGGTATGGGCAAAGTTGCAAAGAAATCAATGGATGTGTACTTGAAGCATGGCACGGGTTAGAGTTTGTTTGAAGGGGTGTTTGACCTCATCTTGTATCAAGGATGGCCTTTGGATCAATAGAATGCAGCTGGATGACCTTAATCAAGTGTTCTCATGGTTTATGCAATTTTCCCTCTTTGGAGTTTCTTGAAGTACAAGGCATAGAAACTTGTGATTTTTGGTGCAATCTTGATCAAAATGTGTTGCATTATGTTGGTATGATGTTTAGAAGTTGATTAGAGGTCATGAAATGGCTTGGCCAGTGAAATTGCAAAAATCCCTCTTTGGTGCACACTTCAAAATTATAGGATTTTTGCCAACTTTGAAAGGCCATATCTTGAGTTATAGGATGAATCAAGACATGTTCTTGTACTTTTTGAAAATGGGAAGACATAATCTACAACTTTCATGTCCAAGGATTTTTTATTTGAAGCATTTTTGGTCATGAAAGAATAGGTTGAATATCTTTCCCAAAATAAAGATCATAGAGCCTCAAAATGATGATGATGACCATTTGGTACCCTTGATGGAGGCCTCAGATGCCCTTATTTTTACTTTACTTGCTCAAGAAGTTACCCAATGATCAGATGACTTCCATAGTGAATTTCTTCATCAAATTTGGTACACATCATCCTTATAACACATTAAGACCATTAGAATCAAGAATGACCAAAAAAATTGAGATTAAGGTCTCTGAAACCAAAACCCTAAGTTTGGTCATCTGTGCAGGAAAACCCTAGCTCTGCCTGGACTTCTGTGCAATCCTTTGAAATTTTGTGACTTCAAAGACTTCTTGGAGATTTAAGATGATCATAGAACACTCATGAACCCTCTTGGCATGCTTCAAGTCCATTGGGATGACTCAGATCACTTCTAAGATTCATTTGATCACAAAACCCTAATTGTGCAGTCATTGAATGATTTGATGAAGTTGTTTATGCAATGTGAGATACAATGAGATGTTTATGCAAAATGATATCATTAGCCATGGTGTGAGAAAAAGTGAAGGCAAATTTGGGGTGTTTACAGCTGTCTCTATTCAAGCCCGAGTTAGCTGTGCAGGGTGTAAGCGCCTGGCTTAACTGACAAACAAGACAACTTTTGGTTGAATACCAAAGACAGTCTGAAATTTGCACTCACTAGGGAGAAGTAGAAAAAGGATATAAATTGTAAAAGATAGCATAATATGCTTATCAAGTACAAACAATGGAGGACGACCATCGAGCAGAGGACGACTACTGGGTAAAACAGTAAGTAAAGCAATGACGGGGACGACCATCATGCTGGGAAATAAAGAAACCGCGATGGGGACGGCCATCAGATAAAGTGATGAAGGAAGATCATCAAAAAGAGAAAAGACCACGACGGGGATGACCATCAGGTAAATAAATAAAACTCTCTGGGGATTAAAGAAATGAGGGAAGAACTGACGGGGACGACCATCAGGTTGAAGGGTAAATAGATCGCGACGGGGACGACCATCGGGTAAAAGAATAAATGAAATAATGATGAGGGGCGGTCATCAAAAGGTGAAGGGCGATCACCTAGCAGGGGACGGCCTGCTCTTATCACGACATAGGATGGATATCAGATATCAAAGGTCAACGATGGGGACGGCCATCAGACAAACATGATGAAGGATGATCATCAAGAGGTGAAGGACGATCACCTAGCAGGGGAAGGCTTCTCTTGGGAGATTATCTCTACATAGGACGGATGCCGGATAACAATGATCAACAATGGGGACGGCCATCGGATAAATGATGAGGAACGGTCATCAAAAGAGGTGAAGGACGATCACCTAGCAGGGGACGGCTGCTAAAAAGATATCACGGCATAGGACAAATGCCGGATAAGAGTTCCACAATGGGGATTCCACTGGAGAAAGGATGAGGGACGGTCATCCAAAGGTGAAGGACGATCACTTGGCAGGGGATGGCTGCCGAAAATATCGCGACATAGGACGAATGCCGGATAGAAAAAGCTATTTTGTTTTTGTAGGAATGTAAACACGGACGAGTGCTTATGCTTTTAAAAATAAAAGGTATAAGTGTTTGACAATGTGTATAGACCAAAGATGCGGACGAGCATCATTAGAACCATGATACGAACAAGTATCGGTAGAAACAAACGCTGACACGTGTTTAAGGGTGATGATACGGACAAGTATCAATCGCTTAAGCAAGGAACACGGACGAGTGTTTGATATGCTGAGGAGTGATATATACAAGATACAGACGAGTATCAAAGACTTCTGTATAAGTATGTATAAGTATTGATCTGTTGGGGAAATATGTGCAAGACACAGACGAGTGTATTTGACTTGCTGGGGACGTATGACACGGACGAGTGTCAACAAAGAATATGTACAAGTATGAACAAGTGTTTGAGAATTGTGAAGGATTTATGGCGACTTCACTGGGGAAAGATGACACGGACGAGTGTCGAAAAGAGCATGTATAAATATGAACAGGAATCTGTGTTTGAGAGTGCAAAATGGATGTTTTGGCTTTTATCTGCAGGGGACATGAGTTTTATATATTGCTAGTGAAGTGATTCTGATGTTTGCAGGTGACTGGCTCGAACTTGGATTATGATTATGCAAATGTTTGATTTTTGTCGTAATGCTCCATATTAGACGGAATGCTACACTTAGATTGGGGAAAAATGATGCGAATGCTATGATTATGCAAATGAGAGAACCGATCCGACATCCGGATTCTGCGGGGAGAAAGATCTCTGGTCTATCTGTCTGGAGGGAGAACCCCGTCGGGGATGAGGAAGTTTCAGCAACTCCGCTGGGGAAGTATTTCAAGCATTGCTTTACTGGTGAGAAAATGGCAACTCTGGCGGGGAATAGAAAGTTCCCGACTACTTTGCTAGGGAAAAGCCGTTAGGAATTGCTCGGGGGATCCTGCTTGGGGAGGAAATAACTTCTGGGAAGTAATCTGTTGCCACTCCTTCGTCCAAGCGATACGCTGGGGATTGATGAATTCCCTAAGGGATCCTCTGGGGGGATAAAAAATTAGCGAGGAAATACTTCTTGTCAAAGAGTTCTGCTGATGATGTGATTGTTGGCTTGGCTGGGGGTATAATGTATGATATGCCCCATGCTGTGAAATGGTCTGCCTTGAGTACCTACAACCTGTTAAACAAAGGAACGCACAAGTGTCCCGAGGTATCCTCAACCAAATTCCGTCATAGGAGTTAGATTTGCTTAAGAATTCATATTTCCTGCAAGCATTTGTTGAAAATGGCCTATATGTCTTCATGCAAATGTTGCATTACGAACTTTGGACATTTTGCAAACAAAAACAAAAGGTAAAAACAAAGTGTGACTGAATATTCTGTTTTTATTGATTTGTGTGCCATGAATAGGCAAGTACAATCAAAGAAGCGAATCCCCTGAAAGGAGGAGATTGTTGTAAACTGAGAAAATAAAAGTGTTGGCAATGTTGAAGATGACGCTCTAGTGAGCTTCCTTTGCTATGACCTGTATGACCTTGACGTTCTTCTTATCTTGCTTTCTGAAGAAGGTTAATTTTGTCCAACGCTTTATCCTTTCGAAGCTTGCCATGTTGTGAATGATACATACAAATTCAGAATGCAATTGTTTGCTTTTTCCCCAATTTTGCGTGGATCGCCCTTTCGGGTTTTCAATCCACCAGGATACCCATTTTTGCCTGAGCTGTCCCCATGTGGCTTTTCAACTCAGCGGGTGTATATTTTTTTTAGTTTTTCCCTTATTTTTGCCCGAGTCTTTTATTCTGTTTTTGACTCGCCGGGATGCCCTATTTTTGCCTGGACTTACATTCTGTTTTTATGTCCAGCGGGTCTTTTATGTGAATTATTTTTTAACTACATCTGAATTCACAGGAGATAAGAAATCCTCACCATCCATAGTAGTGAGCATCAGTGCCCCACCAGAGAAAATTTTCTTTACTATGAATGGGCCTTCGTAGTTTGGCGTCCATTTGCCCCTGTGGTTTGTATGAGGAGGAAGAAGTCTTTTCAACACCAGCTCTCCCACTTGGTATTCCCGAGGTCTGACTTTCTGATCGAAGGCTTTCTTCATTCGTTTCTGATACAACTGCCCATGACAGATAGCTGTTAATCTCTTCTCTTCAATTAGACTCAGCTGATTGTATCGAGATCGGACCCATTCCGCTTCATCCAGTTTCACATCCATCATTATCCATAAGAAGGGTAATTCAACTTCAACAGGTGGGACTGCTTCCATGCCATACACAAGCTGATAAGGTGTTGCCCCAGTAGACGTTCTGATAGAGGTTTGGTACCCATGCAAGGAAAATGGTAGCATTTCGTGCCAGTCTTTGTAGGTGACTACCATCTTTTGCACAATCTTCTTAATATTCTTGCACAAAGTTTTGCCATAATCTTGGTGTTCAAATTGGAACCATTATCAGTAATGATTCGCTCGGGAACTCCATATCGACAAATGATATCCCTTTTCAGAAATCGAGCTACCACTTGCCTGGTGACATTTGCGTACGAAGCTGCTTCAACCCATTTGGTGAAGTAATCAATGGCTACCAGGATGAATCTGTGACCATTTGAAGCAGTCGGTTCAATCTTTCCAATCATATCAATGCCCCACATGGTGAAAGGCCAAGGTGAAGACATTACATTCAAAGGATTTGGAGGCACATGCACTTTATCTGCGTAAATCTGGCATTTGTGGCACTTTCTGGCATAAGCACAACAATCTGCATCCATTGTGATCCAATAGTAACCTGATCTTAATAACTTGTCTACCATTGCATGTCCTCCGGCATGGGTACCGAATGATCCTTCATGTACTTCGTGCATCAATAGGTCTGCTTCCTTCTTGTCAACACATCTGAGCAAGACCATGTCGAAGTTTTGCTTGTACAAAGAACCAACATTATTGAGGAAGAAACCGCTGGCTAGCCTTCTTAATGTCTTCTTATCTTTTGACGATGCCCCATGTGGGTATGTCTGAGTTTCCAAGAAGCATTTGATGTCATGATACCAAGGCCTGTTATCAGTGACAGTGTCCACAGAGAATACATATGTCGGTCGGTCAAGTCTGGATACCAGAATCCGAGGTACATAATTAGCAGCTTGTACTTTGAACATGGATGAAATGGTAGCCAAAGCGTCTGCAAACTGATTCTCATCTCGAGGGATGTACTCAAGCTTAACTTTTGTGAAGAAGGTCAACAATATCCTTGTATAGTCACGGTAGGGAATCATATGCTCCTGATGAGTGTACCACTTTCCGTTGGTCTGGTTGATAACCAAAGCTAAATCTCCGAATACATTCAAGGTTTTGATCCTTAGGTCAATGGCTTCCTCAAGCCCCATGATACAAGCTTCATATTCTGCTTCGTTGTTAGTGCAGGCAAAGGTGAGTTTTGCTGAGAAAGGCATGTGAACCCCTTTAGGTGTGATAAACACTGCACCAACCTCACGACCGTTGCAATTAACTTCCCCGTCAAACATCATAGTCCATGCTTCTTCTGGGTCAGGCCCTTCAGTGTGAACAGGCTCTTCACAATCTTTTGCTTTCAAGAACATGATGTCTTCATCAGGGAAGTCAAATATCATAGGATGGTAATCATCAATGGGTTGCTCAACCAGATAGTCAGACAATACACTGCCCTTGATGGCTTTCTGAGAGGTGTACTGAATGTCATACTCTGTTAGGATCATTTGCCATCTTGCAACCCTTCCGGTAAGTGTTGGCTTCTCAAATATGTACTTGACTGGATCCATCTTTGAGATCAATAAGGTAGTATGAGTCAACATATATTGTCTTAGTCGGCGAGCAGCCCACGCTAAAGCACAACAAGTTTTCTCGAGCAATGAATAACGTTGTTCACAGTCGGTACAATTTTTGCTTAGGTAATATATTGCATACTCTTTTTGACCAGACTCGTCATGTTGGCCCAACACACACCCCATTTGTTCTTCTAATACTGTCAGGTACATGATTAGAGGTCTTCCTTCAACTGGAGGCATGAGAATTTGAGGTTCTTGCAAATACTCTTTGATCTTGTCAAAAGCTCTCTGACAGTCATCGTTCCAACTGACTGTTTACTCTTTTCTTAACAGCTTGAACAAGGGTTCGCAGGTTGAAGTGAGATGAGATATGAACCTTGATATGTAGTTCAATCTACCTAAGAACCCTCAAACTTCTTTCTCAGTCTTAGGTGCAGGCATTTCCTGAATAGCTTTGACTTTATCGGAATCAACTTCGATTCCCTTTTCACTTACAATAAAACCCACCAGCTTACCAGAATGTACCCCGAATGTGCATTTGTTGGGGTTCAACTTTAACTGATACTTCCTTAGGCGCTTGAACAATTTCAGCAGATTCACCAGATGATCTTTCTCTGTAAGGGACTTGGCAATCATATCATCCACATAACATTCGATTTCTTTATGGATCATATCGTGGAATAATGTTACCATAGCCCGTTGATATGTTTCACCGGCGTTCTTCAGACCAAACGACATTACTTTATTGCAGAACGTGCCCCATGGTGTAATGAAAGTTGTCTTCTACATGTCTTTAGGTGACATCTTAATCTGATTGTATCCAGAAAATACATCCATAAAAGAGAATACCGAGAACTGAGCTGTGTTACCCACCAATACATCAATGTAAGGTAATGGGAAATCATCTTTCGGGCTAGCTTTGTTCAGGTCCCAGTAGTCGACACACATACGCACCTTGCCATCCTTCTTAGGTACAGGTACAATGTTAGCAAGCCACGGCGGGTAACTAGTTACAGCGAGAAAACCGGCGTCCCACTGCTTTTGTACTTCTTCTTTGATTTTCATGGCCATGTCTGGGCGAGTACGGTGAAACTTCTGTTTAATTGGAGGACAATCTTCTTTCAATGGAAACCTGTGCATAACAATATATGTATCCATACCTAGCGTATCTTGATAAGACTAAGTGAACACATCAACATATTCCCAAAGCATATTGATGAGTTGTTCTTTCACTGGGACTTGCAGACTGGCCCCGATCTTCACCTCTTTCACATCTTCCTCGATACCAAGATTGATAGTTTCAACCTCCTCCTGATGAGGACCAATCACTTTTTCCTCTTGTTTTAACAACCTTTCCAACTCTTCAGGCAAATCATAGTCTTCATCAACCCCTTCATCTACTTGATTAATCGGATTGTCGAAGTCATACAAGGTCATAGCAGTTTCATTGTCGGTGCAACCTGGAGGATTATCTCTGCAAGGGTTGAGATTTTTTCATTTTAGTGATTGATTTTATCTTATTTAGAAAAAAGGTGAATGAAGTTTATTAAGAAAAACATTGCCATTTATTGTTTTGTGCGAAAATAACAAAAATGAAAGACAGTGAGCGAAAAAGACACCTCGGGCAAGATGCAGGACTTGATGCATGCTTAAACAGGAAATAATAATTACTCTGTAGAAGTAATCCTTATAATTTCCTGGGAAGACCAGTTGAGGACTTGCTGGCCTAGGAATCTTGGACGAATCCAACTTTCCAGGTTGAAGTCGCTTTCAGCCTCGTCTTCCACATTGTTGATTACATCTGGGGTCAGCATACCCCCACTGATAAACTTGGGAGCTTCAGCAGCCTCCTCTTGGACTTGTTGGGATGGTTTGTAACCCAACCCAAATTTTTCTTCCTTAATCTGAACTTGCAGCAGCTTGCCCCAGCCCTGGGCATTCCCATCTTCAACAACCTTCCGAGCTTGCTTGTAAGAAGAGATTGAAGTACCAGACACTTCAATTGTTCCTTCATTGACATTGAGGGCCTCAAACCCTTTGCTCATTGTCTCATATATCTCTCCATCCATATCAATGTACTTATAAGTAGCTAGATGACTGACGAAGATATCCTCCACCCCACAGATTGTGATAACTTGGCCCTCCCATTCGTATTTTAACTTCTGGTGAAGGGTCGACGTTACGGCGCCAGCGGCATGAATGCATGGCCGACCCAACAGACAGCTATAGGCAGGCTGAATGTCCATCACGTAGAAGATAGTTTTGAAGATATGTGGGCCAATTACCACAGGCAACTCAATTTCCCCAAGAACCAATCTTTTAGAACCATCAAAGGCTCTCACCACCAGGTTACTTGGACGAAGTGCCAGACCATCATATTCCATCTTGACCAAGGCTTTCTTTGGGAGAACATTGAGTGAGGACCCAGTGTCAACCAAAACATGAGAAAGAACATCACCTTTACACTCCAAGGTGATGTGCAAAGCCTTATTATGGTTACGGACCTCCGTAGTTAGATCAGCATCGATGAACCCTAGTCCATGACTAGTATTGACATTAGAAACCACTGTTTCTAGCTGATTAACTGTAATCTCCTCAGGCACGTAGGTTGCATGCAGGACTTTGAGAAGTGTGTTCCTGTGATCTTCAGAACATATTAGCAGTGATAGAATAGAGATTTTGGAGGGTGTCTGATGGAGCTGGTCCACAACCTTATAGTCACTCTTCTTTATTATTCTCATGAACTCGTCTACATCCCGGTCAAAGGATGTCTTCTGAGTTTCCTTGGAAATAAGCTCTTCAGGCACCACGCTCTTGCCCTTGGCCTTGGCAGTAACTTCTGCTTCAGCATTAGTTCTTGGAAATTGTGAGGCAAAGAGACGTTCGCTTCGAGTGAAGCCTCCGCCTCCCCTCACATTATCAATCCGTGGTGTATAAGTGTCAAGAGTGACTTTCTTTTCGTCGCAATATAAATCTGAGTCGTAGTGCCAAGGCACGACACTGCTGTTGTCATAGGGAACTGGTCCAGGCACTATGATAGTAACCAGACTAATTGATGTGGAAGAGGGAGTTGAGACAGTTTGTGGGTCATAATAAATTGTGACAGGAAGCCTGATGGGGAATGGTGCAGGTGATGAAGGTTGCTGATGTTGATGGGGATGTTGATGTGAGTTGTTGAAAGAATCTGGAACGTGGATTGTTGTTGGATCATAGTAAATGGTAACTATGGAAATGTCTTCATTGATGGCTGTTGTTGTTGTAGAAGGATGTGTTGAACTAACATCTATTGAAATTGAAGAAGGGATGGTTGTTGATGTTATAGAAGAAACTATTGGAATGATTGTTGTTGAAGTTGTAGGAGTGATATATGTCATATCTGATGAGATGATGTGTGTTGTTGTTGTAGGATGAATGGTTGTTGATGTTGTAGGAGCTGGAATTGTGGAAGTAATCTGTAAAACGACTTTTTTGATAAGATTGTTGATACCGGTCTTCAAATTTTCACAACCGTTGGTAGAAATATTACAAGCTCCACAATGGGCCTCACAACCCAGGAACACTTGGCACTTTAAAAGCTGGGCTTTAACCTCAGATAGAGGTGTTTGAATATTTGCAACATTGTCAATTAGGCTTACTGGTTGATCCTCCTCAATGGCATTTATCCTAGGCCCACCATGGCTAGGCATAGGATTCTTGGTAACACTTGGAGAGGGTGCAAAGTTGTCTGCCTTAGAATCAATCAAATCCTGAACCTTCATGTGTAAGGCCCTGCATTTCTCTGTTGTATGGCCAGATGCATTAGAGTGGAAGGCACACCTGGCGTTGATATCATAGTTTCTTGGAAGATTTTGGGGATCTGGTGGGGCCAGAGTCCTCAATTCGATTACATTGAGCTTTAATAACTGTGGAAGTAAGGCAGCATAGGGCATCAGAATGGGATCAATAACCCTATTGATTTGTGAAGTCCTTGTTGGAACGAACGTTGTTGTTGGTTTTTATAGTTGTTATAAGATCTTTGTTGTGGGGGAACTGTTGTTGTTGTGGGAAGTGATTTTGTTGAGGATACTGTTGTTGAAGTGCTGGAGCTGGAATGGTGACAGCAGCCACTGATCTTGGCATGTAATGAGGCTTACCTTTGCCCGTATGCACTGAGTTGGTCTCACCTGTCCTACGAGGTCCTGAGAAAGGTTTCCTGGCGTTGCTGGAACTGGCACTGTTGTCAGAGATTTTGCCCATCTTCAAAAGACTCTCAATTCTCTCATCAGCTATAACTACATCAGTAAAGCTAGTGGAAGAGAAGGCAGAAAGCGGGTCAATATAGGTTTCTTGTAGGGTGTTCATGAACATGTCAACCATCTCTCTTTCCGACATAGAAGGTTGGACAACAACAGCAAGTTGTCTCCATCTTTGGGCATATTCCCTGAAGCTTTCTCTTGAAGACTGTAACATACCCATCAGGAGGGTTCTATTGGGAGCCATATCCAAATTGTAATGATATTGGCGTATGAAAGCTTCAGCTAAGTCCTTCCAGTTTCTGACAGTTGCTCTGGATAGGTAATAATACCACTCACAGGATGCCCCGGTCAAGCTATCTTCAAATTAGAACATCTATAGCTTTTCATCCATGGTATAAGCTTTTAATCTTCCTAGAAAAGATTGCAGGTGGGTACAAGGACAGGAGGTACCGTGGTACTTCTCAAAGCATGGAGGCTTGAATTTGTGAGGAATCCTTACTCCCTAAACTAGACCTATGTCCATTACATCAAATCCCAAAGAGTTTTTGGACTCCAAAGATCTCAGCTTCTCCGCTATTTCGTCCAGACGACGATCATAGACTTCATCCCCAACATCAATCACTGTAAACTGTTCTTCTTGAGGGTCTTCTTGCAAGTCACGACCTCTAGTGTTTCCTTGGGTATCTCTGATAACATTGACTTCAGGATTGAGATGAGGCCCAAACTCTGGCGGATTTGTTCGTGGCTGCCCGTGATCATTGTTACTAGTACCTCTTATACCTAGATGATTCTCTTCTGGAGTTTGCCGCTCGACTAACTCTTTAATCTTTCTTGGCTCTGAGCCAACCCAGTCATCACTTCCATGAACTGGTTCATTTGAGCCCTCATCTCAGTTCTCTCATTAGCCATCTGAGTCCTAACGTTAGTCAAATCTTGTTGAACTTGGTCCATCTGTAAGCTTGGAAGGTTGTTTCTGGTTGGATACCGGTGAACTCTGTTGATGGGGGAAAACCTTCCTACGAGCAATGTTTCCTGAAACATCAGCAAAGTGAGAAAACAACAACAAAAATACCTACAAAACAAAGAATGAGGTTAGTATGCAACGCAGTATGTCTATTTGTCTTCCAAGAGAAAATCCAGGTAATACATAAACCATATATTACAAATGCAAAAGATACATAGTTTATGATTACAACAAGTTCGCATGGTGGGTCAAAATACAATTAAGCCAAGAAATACAACAAAATCACCATGAGAAATAAAGTACAACAAAAATAAAATACAAATACAAAGAAATCAAACATCCAGCCCAAAGTCATACTCCTTGACTTCCTTCAGGAGAGCATCAGTCACTGGTCTAACTGGATGCTTTGTGATGGTCCTGATAAGAAGGTTCCTGGTGGCAATGGCACTTGTCAACTTCTGGTACTTGTCTTGGTCCTTTGATCTCTTCAACCCCGCTCGGAGTTTCAACTTGGAGATTTCCTTCTGTGCTGCTAACAAGGCTTCCAGACTCTTCCTCTCATTAGCTTCCAATTTCTCTATCTTAGCCTGTTTCTTCTGATCTTCTTGCAAACGAGCTTCAGTGATCCTGATCCATCTAGCATGACTTTCCTCTTGGTAATACTCAGCTATTTCCTTCTGAATCTTAGCTTCTTTGCAAGCATTCTTCAATACCAATTCCCCTGCTCGGGCTTTTCTGATGAAGTCCTCTGTCTTTTCTATCTTGGTCATATGCTCGATGCGGAGCTTCACCAACCTCTCAATATCCAAACGAACGTCATTCCTTTCCCAAAGGGTCTTCTTCAGAGCTTCAGAAAGCTGGGTATTCCTCTCTTTCAACTTCTCAAACTCCTCTAAACTGACTATAACTACAGGCTCTACTGCTGATTTCCCTGGCACATCTTCCAGGGTGAATGGCATGCAGGTGATCTGTCCTCTGATGTGAGACCAATCAATAAACTGAGCTGAAGCTATGGTGTTACACTTGCCAAGAATAGCAGTCCCTTTTGTTTGTATGTTTCCCAAGCCCAGGCTGCTTGTCGGATGATGGCATGATTATTCTGAACATCACAATAAAGGGTCTCTGCTAAGTCTTGCTCTCTTGGTGGATGTACCAATGCATATCCCAACTGTCTCTTGAACAACAAAGGATTGTAGTTGATGTAACCCTTCACTCCAATGAGAGGTACAGTAGGATATTGTCCATAACATGTAATTATGTCCCTGCTGTCGCTCCCAAAGATTTGCATCCCGGTGAAGACGCGAATGGTCGGCGAAAAGAGAAAATGAAAATGAAGTGAATAGAATCGCCAGCTGGGCATTTTTATCCCGAAGGAAAGGTAATGCTGCATAAACCTAGAAAGAGATAGATAAGACGGTTTCGAACCAAAGAGAATGAGAGAGGGGGTTGGTTACAACCTGGGAAGGTATTAGCACCTAGATTGTCCATCGTACTCGACGGGATCCACGCTTACAAGATTGTGTTTCAAGGGGTAGTGCATGTGATATCTGTGTGCAAAAGCTAAGAAAAGAATATACAGGTATCAGTGCAAAATATGGTGCATTGCTCAGGAACTGAGGCTTAGAAAAGAATGATGAAAGAGGGGGAAGACACCAAGACTTTTGTTCGATAACAGTTAAGTTATGCCTACGTATCCTCTTGTGCAATGAGGAAGTCAGAACACCATAGTTCGACTCAAAGAGACTGAAGATGAATTGACTGTGAACTGCTTTCTTTCCTATGCTCAAGTGTATGACTCGTCTGGCTCGAGTGCTAACTTTCTTGCATTAGACAGAAGAAGCAAGTTCTTGTTTGTGAATGAGTGTGATGAGAAAAGAATCCCGGAGGAGACTGATAACACTAAAATTCACCATATTTCTGACTCCAATTTCGCATCCATTCTTAGTTTTTATTGTTATTTTGTTATGTTATTACTTTGTTTTTCTTTATTTTCAGGTTTTTTATGTAATCGGGGCCTAAATCAAGAAAAGGAGTGAAAAAGGAGTTGAAACGGACGAAAACTAAGAAATTCAGCTTTTTACACTTATGGCATCCACCATGGCTGGCGCCATGGGGTCAACCATGATGTGGCCACGTCTCAAGATCACTCCACAACTTCCAAAACCCATGATCCCCACTTTCTCCACCATTTTGTACCTATGGCGGGCGCCACAAGGCAAAAATGTTTCCCTCCACTTTTTAGTGGAGGGGGGCATCCTGGTCTTTTCTCACTTAATGTTTGCCTATAAATAGGACTTTAAAATTTCGTTTTTATCATCCAAACTTAGAATCTCATTGGCATATATCAGTTTTAAAGTAGTAATCACTTCACATCGGGGTGTTACTACAATCGAGTGATCGAGTCTATATACGTCTGTGTGATCGAGTTTTGGAGCACTCTGGGAGGAAGTTAATCCTGCCGCCATTTTAATTCCAGTTCGTGTTTTATTTTTCCGCATTCAATTTATTTTATTTACTTTCCGTATTGCTTTACTTTTATTTATTTTCCGCACTCGCTTTACTTTATTTATTTCTCGCACTCGCACTACTTTCGTTTATTTTCCGCACTCGCTTTACTTTGTTTATTATCCGCACTCGCACTACTTTTATTTACTTTCCGCACTCTCACTACTTTTATTTACTTTCCGCACTCGCACTAATTACTTTTATGAAAAATAATAAAAAGAACTTTTACTTTACAATGTCTAACTAAATCCATAAAGGTTAGAATGTAAGGATCGTAATTGAACCAGTAATTCGTACAATTGTTCGTAGAAACACTTAAGGGCTATTTTAACTTTCAATATAAGTCTAATTATTTTTAACTATTTCAAAAACAGCCAAAAGCGCTTTGTCTAGTTCATTAGGAGTTTTTAGATTAAGAAGAAAAGGGATTTTAAAACGATTTTCGGACGTGTTAAGAAATTTAGAGTCTGGTTCGTCAGAACCTCTTTTTGCTAAGAAATCCAGGTTAAAGTACTTTTCAACTTAGTTAAGATACTATATTTCTTAAAAATAGGTTTACTACTCTAACGCAGTATGCACCTTTTTACTCGTGACAATAGGAGGGATTGATTAGAGAGTACAACTCGGTTCTGAATACGCGAAAGCGACGGTTCCTGTTAAATTAGTTCTTTTCAAAGCAGAAAACATTGCCCATAAGTAGTTCTATTAACAAGTATCAGATTATCAATTGATTATGTGAATTACATTCGAGCCTGTCTTTATTAATTGTTTAAAATTATTATTTTATTTACCATTGCGCACTCATTAAAACCATTATATTCAGTTTCCTTAGATACACACCATAACAACAGGTATGATAGATTGACACTTGGTCTCTGTGGATTCGACAATCTTTTATATTACTCTGACTTGTTCGTACACTTGCGAAAAATACGCATCAAGTTTTTGGCACTGTTGCCGGGGACCAATTTCGTTAAATTTCATACCCTGTAGTTATACCGTTTAGACTAAGGTTGTTACCTGCCGATCAATGCGAAAGACTCGCAGTGCCGGAAGTTTAGTAGACCCTCTAGCTGAACCTGAATGTTACGCTCGCACACATTTGTTTTTCCAAAGGAATACGAGAGCTATGACTGAAGATCAAAACCGAAGACCTCTTAAGGACTTCGCCCAACCATCAAACGAGGAACCTAGTTCCGGTATAGTAAACCCCGCTATCCCAGCCAATAATTTTGAACTTAAACCATCCCTGTTGCAATTAGTGCAACAGAGACAATTCGCAGGTCTTGCTACCGAGAACCCAAACCAACATTTAAAAAACTTTCTCCAGTTAGCAGACACCTTTAAAACCAATGGAGCTCCTCCTGAGGCAATCCGCTTAAGATTATTTCCTTTTTCCCTCAGAGATAAAGCTCTATCATGGTTAGATTCCCTTCCACCCAATTCCATAACAACTTGGGAAGACCTTAGAAAAGTTTTCCTTGCTAGATATTTTCCCCCAAGTAAGACCGCTCTTCTTCGAAACCTAATAACCAGATTTACCCAACACCAAGGAGAATCGTTGTTCGAAGCCTGGGAGAGATATAAAATGCTATTAAGAGCATGCCCACATCATGGTTTAGAGAACTGGCTAATCATTCAAACCTTCTATAATGGACTTCATTATAACACTAAGATGACCATCGAAGCTACCGCTGGTGGCGCACTGATGAATAAACCTTACCCTGAAGCTAGCGCACTTATCGAAGATATGGCCCAAAACCCTCAATCATGGGGAGTAGAACGAGCGACAATGGAAAAGAAGGAAGCCCAAGGAGGAATATATGAGCTAAGCTCTATGGATATGATTCAAGCTAAAATGGACGCGTTGGCCCTTAGAGTCGAACATATGTGTACAACCCCAAATACTGTAGCTGCAGTTTCGCCGAATTGTGAGATATGTGGGATGCAAGGACACCAATCCGCCGAATGCAATTTGTTAAATGAGACCAGCCCTGAGCAAGTGAACTACACCCAAGGGAACCCATTTTCAAACACATACAACCCTGGATGGAGGAATCACCCAAACGTCTCCTATAAAAATAATAACCCTGTCCAAAATACCGCACCTCGGAGACAACAAGGTTATCAAGCCCCGAGAAAAAATCAATCTATGCAACCTGTACCACCAAGTCCGAGCCTTGAGAAAATTGTTGAAAATTTTATCACCGCTCAAACACAACAAAACAAAGAGTTCATGAACCAAAACATCCATGTTAACAAACTAATTACTCAGTTAGGGACCAAGGTTGACCAAATTATTACTCACAATAAGATGCTTGAATCCCAAATCTCTCAGGTAGCTTTAAACCAAGCCCCTAAGACTACACCTGGAGGACAGTTCCCTGGACAACCTCAACAAAACCCGAAAGGGCAACCCAATGCCATTACTCTATGAAGTGGAACCGCTTATAAGGAACCTTCAAACCCTAGATTAAGTTATCCCGAAACTTCTGAGAGAAATGAAGAGAAGGAACCAGAGGAATCTGAAAACCCGGAAAGTAAAGAAAAAGGAGAAGAACCTAAAAACAAAACCTATGTACCACCACCGCCATACAAACCACCAATACCATACCCTCAAAGACTAAAGAAAACCCAAATCGATAATCAGTATCAAAAATTCGTTAAGGTTATAGAAAAACTTCACGTAGAAATCCCCTTTACAAAAGCCATCACCCAAATACCTTCTTACGCTAAGTTTCTCAAAGACATACTTACAAATAAATGTAGACTTGAAGATCCGAAATTCGTGGAATGTAATTATTTTTCCAAAAATAGGTTAGCAAAGAAAGATAAAGATCCCGGAAATTTTTCCATTCCTTGTATTTTGGGGAATCATGTCATCGAAAAAGCTTTTCTAGACTTAGGAGCTAGTGTGAGCTTAATGCCTTTAGCAGTTTGTGAAAGGTTAAACTTAGGAGAATTATAACTTACTAAGATGTCACTTCAATTAGCCGATAGATCCGTTAAATACCCTATAGGAATACTTGAAGACGTCCTTGTTAGGATAGGTCAGCTGTTTATACCTAATGATTTTGTTGTCATGGACATTAAAGAAGATGACGACATACCAATCCTCCTAGGTAGACTGTTCTTATCAACCGCCGGAGCCATAATAGATGTTAAAAAAGGGAAACGAACCTTTGAGGTAGGTGACGAGAAGATATAATTTGTACTCTCGAAATTTCTTATGGCACCTGTTAAAGGAGATGCTTGTTATGCCTTAGATATCATTGATGAATGCATTAGGGAATTAGAACAAGAAGAAGAAACTAAATCTATAAAATTGCCATCAACCCTTATTTGGGAAGATGACAGTTATAAAAAACCCTACATTGATGATAACCTTCACGAATGTTCATCTCTTACCATAGATTTTATTCCTTGCCCTATGAAACCAACCGTAAAACTTAAGGAACTGCCTAAGAACCTAAGATATGTATTTCTTAATGAAGAAATGGACCGTCCAGTTATAGTCAGTGCTACCTTGGACCAAGAGGAAACAAACCAATTGTTAGATGTTTTACGAAGGTACCCCTCAGCCTTAGGATATAAGATCTCAGATCTAAAAGGAATAAGCCCATGCGTATGCATGCATCGGATTTTGCTTGAAGAAGATTCAAAACCCTCCAAAGAACACCAACGAAGGATAAATCCTATGATGAGTGAAGTAGTTAAGACTGAAGTTCTTAAGTTACTAGAGGCAAGTATAATATATCAGATCTCAGACAGTAAATGGGTGAGTCTTGTGCATGTAGTACCTAAAAAGGGAGGCATCACGGTCGTGCAAAACGAGAAGGGTGAATCTGTAGCAAAAAGAACTAATGGAGGTTGGCGTATGTGCATAGACTATAGAAAATCAAATAAAGCAACTAGGAAGGACCATTTTCCATTACCATTCATAGACCAAATGTTGGAGCGTCTAGCCAGACACTCTTACTTTTGTTACCTAGATGGATATTCAGGATTCTTCCAAATACCTATTCACCCCGAAGATCAAGAAAAAAACTACCTTTACATGCCCTGTTGGAACTTTTGCCTACAGAAGAATGCCTTTTGGACTCTGTAATGCCCCTGCCACTTTCCAACGCTGCATGATGTCTATCTTTGCAGACTATTTAGATGGAATCATGGAAGTATTTATGGACGATTTCTCAGTTTGTGGATCTGATTTCAAAAATTGTCTTATCAACCTTGAGAAAATCCTGGAGAGATATGTAGAGGTAAACCTTGTGCTAAATTGGGAAAAGTGTCATTTCATGGTCACCGAAGGGATTGTTTTAAGACATATAGTTTCCGAAAAAGGTATAGAGGTAGACAAAGTAAAATAGAAGTCATAGAGAATCTAAAACCGCCTAAGACTATCAGGGAGATAAGAAGTTTTCTTGGACATGCCGGATTTTACCGACGTTTTATCAAGGACTTATCCAAAATAACAAAGCCCTTAATTGGTCTTTTAATATAAGATGTTGAATTCATCTTCGATGAAAACTGTACTGAAGCATTTAATATATTGAAGCAAGGTCTGATTTCAGCACCTATAATAAAACCCCTTGATTGGTCAGAACCGTTTGAGATAATGTGTGACGCTAGTGACTATATTGTTGGAGCCGTTCTAGGTCAGAGAAAAGATAAAAAGTTACACGTAATTTTTTATGCCAATAGAACCCTAGACGCTGCACAACTCAACTACGCAACAACCGAAAAAGAGCTCCTAGCTGTAGTTTTCGCCATAGACAAATTTAGATCTTATCTAGTAGGAGCCAAAATTATAGTTTACACCGACCATGCTGCCATTCGTTACTTACTAAGTAAAAAGGATGCCAAACCTAGGTTACTTCGATGGATTCTATTACTGCAAGAGTTTGATTTAGATATCCGTGATAAGAAAGGCACAAATAATGTAGTAGCTGATCACCTTTCTAGGATAGAATACCTAAAACCTGACTCAGTACCCATAAATGACGATTTTTCCTATGATAGACTGATCGCCCAACTAGAAACTATTGAAGATGATAACCCAGACCCACATGAGCATTCTCATAAATCCTTAGCTATAAGTAATGCACCTTGGTATGCAGATTTTGTTAATTACCTAGCAGCTGACATCATACCCCCCGATCTAAACTACCACTGGAAGAAGAAGTTCTACAGTGATGTGAGAAACTTCTATTGGGACGAACCATTTTTTTTCAAGAGAGGTAAAGATGGCATTTTCCTCCGTTGCGTTCCAGAAGAGGAGGTACATAATATAATTGAGCATTGTCAATCTGCACCATATGGTGGACATGCAAGCACATCTAAGACCTACGCCAAGATTCTTCAAGCTGGCCTATTCTGGCCTACCATGTGGCGTGATATCCATGCTTTCATTTTCAAATGTGACAGATGCCAACGTACATGAAATATTTCGAGACGTAATGAAATGCCTCTAAGAAATATCCAAGAATTAGAACTTTTCGACGTATGGGGTATAGACTTTATGGGACCGTTCCCACCATCTTTCGGAAATCAGTATATCTTAGTAGCTGTTGACTACGTGTCTAATTGGATTGAAATTATTGCCACACCCACGAATGACACCAGAGTAGTCATCAAATTATTCAAAAACTATATATTTCCCAGGTTTGGAACCCCCCGTTTAGTCATAAGTGATGGAGGATCACACTTCATATCGAGAATATTTGATAAACTTTTAAGCAAATATGGAGTTAAGCATAGAGTAACAACACCATACCACCCACAGACTAATGGACAAGTGGAAGTATCTAATAGGGAGATCAAACAAATTCTTGAGAAGACTGTCTCTATATCTAGAAAAGATTGGTCGCAGAAACTTCAAGAAGCGTTATGGGCCTATAGAACCGCTTTCAAAACCCCTATAGGAACAACCCCTTATCAACTAGTTTATGGAAAATCATGTCACTTACCTTTTGAGTTAGAGCATAAGGCCTATTGGGCCATCAAAACTTTGAATTTGGATTACCTAACTGCTGGTGAAAAATGTATCCTTGATATCCACAAATAAGAAGAGCTCAGACAATCTGCCTACGAAAATGCCATCATATACAAATAAAGAACAAAAGCTTGGCATGACAAAAGAATCATAAGAAAAGACTTCAAAATAGGCGATCCTGTTTTCCTGTTCGATTCTAGTTTTACGACTTTTTCCAGGGAAGCTTCGTTTGAGATGGATTGGCCATTTCGAAGTATCTAAGATTCTAAGATCTGGTGCTATTGAAATCAAGAACCAAACATGTAAACCGTTCATCGTCAATGGACAGAGGCTGAAGCCCTATGAAGGAGGTGACATCTTAATAACATACTTCTGCCATACTCTGAGTGATCCACCAAATCCTTCGAAGGATGTATAAAATTCGGTCGTCGAGCTAATGACGTTAAACAAGCGTTGCATGGGAGGCAACCCATGGTTTTCTTATCTTACTTACTTTTTATTTTATTTTTACTTTATTTTAATTTGTTTACTTTATTATTCTGTCAGGACTAACGATTGAATGTTTTATGTGATTTTAGGACCCTTGTTTTCTAACCTTGTGCAGAATGCAGAACCCCGATGACATGCACGTGGCCTTCAGAGACAACACAAGGAGAGAGCATTACTATGTCCACATGAGACGCCCTATGGCACCTACCAGGTACCCAGACCAAGATTGCATGGATGCCTTAGGGATAGAGCCAAGCGTCAGATTCTTATGCCACCAACTCCAGTGGGACCAGTTCGACGATATGAACAACACTTACAGGAACTTGACTCTAGAGTTCCTCAGCTCGTTTGATTATGATCCTTGGGTTGGACCCGATGGACATGCTGTTTTCAGGTTGTTCGGGACTGACTACTCCTTCTCTCACAAAGAGTTTGGCGATTTACTAGGTTTTCAGACTACTCCTGATGCTATTTCAGAGACACCGATGGGGTATTTTATGAGCAGAGAAGTGGAAAATTTTTGGAGTAACATCTCAGGTGGAGGGAGCCAAGATCCTTCCACTCAGTTTTCTCAGGTAATCCATAATCCTGCGTTAAGGTACTTCCAGATGATTCTAGCACACTCTTTCCTCGATTTTCCAGATACAGAGACTCTGTTGAGTGAAGAGGATATTTTCCTATTGTTTTGTGCGACTCAGTCACGCCCAGTTACTTGTGGCAACTTTCTGTTGAAGGGCCTTGCCAGTGTCGCCAGGTCATCTGTAGGCATTATACATGTCGGTGGGATTGTTACACAGATTGCTACTGCATTGGGTTTGTCTCGCAAATTATTGCACCTCAGGATCTTCTGCTGCTACACCACCCTGGATGTTGACTTTTGTCTTGACAGAGGATTGATAAGGAGGGCCTCTTTTGAGCCCAACACGTTTAGATTATTGATCGACGACGAAGTGATACATTACTTTACATTACCTGACCCACTGATGACCAGTGTCCACGACCCTGGTAATTGGAGTTATGCTTTAGAGGGTTATGGAGAGACTGTCGAAGAGCAAAAATCACCTCCCGCCGCTGAGTACACTCCTACACCTCTTTCTCCCTGAATCACTGTTATGTCTAACAATATGTCTTTGCAGCCGCCTGATCTACTGACCCATATTTATGAGCTCCGCAAGGAGAATGCCCTGCTCAAGCAGGAAGTAGCGGACTTGGCATTACAGATTGAGATATCTGATCTCACTCATGCCTCAGAGGCTGATGCTCTATATCAGGAGATTGAAGAGCTTCGGAGGGAGATAGCTGAGATTCGTGGATCGAACCAGGAAGAGAGGTATACACTGACATTATTACTCTAGTATTTAATTTTTCATGCTGTCGCTCCCAAAAGATGAGACTGGCTCAAATAAGGTACAGACGCGAACGGTCGGCGAAATGATGAAATGAAAAGAGTCGCCAGCTAGGCATTTTTATCCCGGAGGAAAGGCAATGCTGCATAGACCTAGAAAAGATATGGATAAGACGGTTGCGAACCAGAGAGACTGAGAAAGGGGGTTGGTTACAACCTGGGAAGGTATTAGCACCCAGATTGTCCGCCGTACTCGACGGGATCCACGCTTAAAAGATTTGTGTTTTAAAGGGGTAGTGTCAGTGCAATTTGTGTATCAAAGCTGGAAAGAATGCAAGTGTCAGTGTAAAAGAAATTTGAAGTGTATAAAAGAAGTGTCAGTACAGGAACAAGAATGAAATGCTCAAGAATATGAGGCTTAAAGAATAAGGCTGGAAAGAGGGGGAATATACAGAGACTTTTGTTCGATAACTGTTAAGTTATGCCTACGTATCCTCTCGTGCAATGAGGAAGTCAGAACACCGTAGTTCGACCCAAAGAGACTGAAAGAATGAATTGACTTGTGAACTGCTTACTTGTCTATGCTCAAGTGTATGACCTGTCTGGCTCAGGTGCAAACTGTCTTGCATTTAGACGGAAGAAGCAAGTTCTCGTTTGTGAGTGAAGATGATGAGAAAAGAATCCCGAAGGAGACGATTATTGTTTATTTTTGGTGTTTTCAGTCTTTTATTGCTTTTTGAAGTTTGTCATAAGTTAATGAGCTTAAGCCTAAACCAATGGGTTAGTAAACTCATCAAATCTTCCCTCTGATTAGGGGTAATGAGAATACCTTAAGTGTGAAGTCAGCTTCTCACACTTAATCACCTTTGATGCAGGATTAAGATCATTAACCTACTTGTAATTATTTAGATGTTTTTGTTGTTTTTGTTTAGTGTTGAGTAATGAGATTAAGCCATAATCAGGGATTAAACAGACTCATTACACCATCCTAATAGAAGGATAATAGATGAGAATGTTTAAGCTGAGGAAAGCTCCTCAACTTAATCCATGATTAAGGATTAACTTCATGACAAAACAAAGCCTTTATTAGATGGATTTTAGTTAATGATAAGATGAAGAAATGATTTTTATGGTTTGTAAGACAACTTGAGGGGGACTTGTCCATTAACACTAGGGTTAGTCCTTCTTAACCAATCAAGGAAGAATTAGAACCCTAATGCAAGGCCCAAGTTACAAGCTTGATGTCTTGATGATTATTAAGTGAATTGATTAGAGGACTTAAACACATTAAGGGTTTAACACTTAGGATTAAAGTTATACACTCCATCCTAATAGAAGGATGCAGGCATAAGCTTAATCACAAAGCCTTAAAGCCTTTAGGGTTTAGTCCCAGATTATGAGATGAGAAAAGAATACTCAAAAGAGACACAAAGGTAAAAGCTAGATGGGGGACTAATAAAACCCTAATCATTTTCATGCTTGGTTGTTCCTAGGGTTTGTGAGGTTTGCAAGAAAGGTCTTCAGAGAAACCACCAGGAAGCAGATGAAAGGAGCAAAGAGAAGCAAAACAACTTGCTTCACTTAAGAAGTCAAGTTGCTTGAAGAAAGAAGTTAAGATGAACAAGAATGAGCAAGCTCAATCCAATACATAATACAAAATACAGCAAGGGATGCATAAGAGAGACAAAATGAGACTGTGAGAAGTGAAGGCAAATTCACTTCTCAAAACAAACTTACCACCTGAAAAGTTAGTAAAGGAATGAAATGCAATGCAAATGAGATGAAATGGCATGATGCAAACCAAAATCAGAAGCATAAGTATGATGTTAATGATGCTAAGGGATGATGCAAACATGAGGCAAGACATGAGGATGATCATACAAACATATGGATGCAAGAGAAGCATGCTTAGAACCATGAACATACATGAAAAGTTATGGAATGCAAATGACATACAACATGGCAAATGAAAGATGCAATGATCACACATGACTCTAACATGTCCTAAGATGTGTTAGGAATCAAGTGAGGGCATAAAATGTCATGGCAAGTCATGGTATGCAAGCAAATGTAAGATGAATGCAAAAGAAAGCCCAAATTAGGGTTTATGATCAATGCACAAAACAAAAACCAAAACCAGAAGAAAACATCAAGATAAAAAATTGAAAATGCATCCAAGGGAACCCTAAACCTATACAAACTCACTTCCCAAAGGAGGGGATCCAATTCTTAACCTAGTGAAAGTTATGAATTTCTTAAGATTCCTAGGGTTTTGAGGCACCTTGTTAAGAAAAATGTCAAACAAATTGAAAATGCAAGATCAAATCATGCCAATTTAATCCTATAAACTTCATGATATGCAAGATGCAATGCAAAAAGAATCAAAGTCCAACTCTTAAAGACTAGGCAGAAATGAATTTTCAAAGATTGGATCAAAATAATGCCTTGAAATGAAATTAATTCCATGAAAAATTGTCAAAAGACATCAAGATCAAAAAAGAAATTTGGTTTGAGGGTTGGACAATGTTTCTAAATGATTTTAAAGGTTTCATGAATTTTTTTGTAATTTTTAAATACCTAAAAGTATTTTTAATTAATTAATTCTCATTAATTAATTAAAAATAAACTTTTAAATGATTTAAAAATAAATTTTAATGCAAAAAATAAAAATAAAAATGTTTTTGGTTTCTGAAAATTAATAAAAGGTTGCATAAAAATTTTTCAGAATTTTTGAATGATTTTTGCTATTTTAAATTAAATGTACAAAAGAAATACAAAACAAATGAATTAAAATTAATAAAAGGAAAAGTAATCTCATCCTAAGGCTGACATTCAAATCTGGGAGAGGATGTTTGACTGCGCGCGCGAATTGATGGTCAGGATTGCTTCTGGCTTAATTAATTTAATTATGATTTATTAAATTAATAAAAACAGGTTAGGGTTTAATGACTTAATCTGGACCATTCAACACTTAAGCTAATCCGTATCCAACGGCCACGAACGCATCTGGCAAACTAATTAGGGTTAGGGCTTAATGATTTTCAGGTGACCGGAGGGAAGCTCCGGTCATCTTCTCCGGCGGGTCAGAAACCCTAAAACATGCTATAGGCCACCATTCATCAAATTGAAACCAGGGAAATGATCCTCTACCCAAACCCCATTCAAATCACCCCTCAAACAACATTTATAACCCAAGAACAGAGAGAATTGAAGCAAGCAAATTTCACGGGTGAAATTTCAGAGAGCAACCAAAAGCTCATTTCTTCACCATTTTTGATTCTAAAGATAACACCATGATCAGCATGACATATACTTTCAATTTGTAACAAAAAATACAAGCTCTGAAAAGTTTGAGGTTTGAAGCTACCTGAAGTGGTGAATTGTGAATATGAGCTTTCCAGACCTTTCTTTGATGCTTAATGTCTCCTCTGACCCCCTTGAAGTTAATGGAATGCTCACAATCCTTTGTTGGTGGCTAATTTGAGAGTTTGAGTTCTGGTATAGCAGGTTTCACAGTTGAGATTTATGGGGTTTCAAGCTGTTTTAATGGTGGATTCTGGTTCCATGGAAGATGTATGATTCATTGGTGAAGAGAAAATGAGTGTTTGATGGCTATGGAAGGAGATTCGAAGAGAGGAAAGTTTTGACAGTTTTTGGAGTGTGCTGTAATGTGTCTGTTTCAGGCTTGCTTTCCTCTTGTTTTATGACCCTTAGGCAATCCATAAACAATCCCAGCAATCTAGGAGGGCAGGTGTGCACTGTGGGATTGGTATGGGAGGATTGGCCAAAAAGTCAAGTTGATTTGTACTTGCAGCATGGGCTATGGCAGAGGCAATCTAGAGGCTTGTCCTGCCTCAGCTTGAGTCAAGGATGGCCCTTGGATGGCTTATGAAAGGCTGCTGCATCTGGATCATGAGCTAGAGGAGTTTTTGCAACTTGCCCACTTGTGACATTTCATGATTTTGGCTATGTGAATGTGAGAAACTTTGCTGGATTTTTGATGTGGGATACTTCATTAGGTCATGACAATGCATTGAAACCAGCTAGTGATCATACAACTCCTTTGAGAATGATTTTGCCAAAAAATCCTCTTTGCATTTTCATGAAAAATGACTTATGGCTATGTGAAGATCAAGGCAAATGAATGAGAAATCCCTTGGGCCAATTCTGATTTTAGGTCATGCATTGCATTGGTATGATGATTAGAGGTCATGTTGAAGTCACATAAAGGCTTGCCATGAGAAATTGCAAGTTTTTCATTTTGTGCAAAAGTGGAATTTCAATGATTTTGCCCAACTTTGCAAGGCCATAACTTTTGATCCAAAATGAATTAGGTCATGTTCTTGTACTTTTTGAAAAGGTAATGATCCATTCTACAACTTTCATGACCAAAGTTTTTCCATTTGAAGCATTTTAGAATCAAAAAGCAAGGGTTGAAAAAGTTTCATAAAATGGCAATTTTCATTAAAAGTCAACTTTCCCAAAAAGTCAACTTTGCAAATGACTTGAAATTCTTCAATTTTGTGAACTTCCAACATCTTCCATGATCAAATAAATATCATACATAATCAAAATGATGAAGAACACACTTTGGTTGGGTCATTGGGGGCCTCAGATGCCCTGATTTTACACTGGCTTGCTTAGAAAGTCAACCCTTGATAAGATGACTTCCCCATTGAATTTCTTCATGAAAATTGATATGCATGCTCCCTATACCATATAGAGACCAATAGAAACAAGAATGACCAAAAAATTTGGAGTTATGGCCTTTGAAACCAAAACCCTAATTCTAGGTCATCTGTGCAGTCAAACCTGGCTCTGCTTCCATGCCATTCTCAGTTCTTGTGATTCTTTGACATTCTTGACTTTGAGAGGATATAATATGATGTTTGAACATACATGGACCCCTTTGAAGTGATTGATGACCTTTGGAGTGGCTCAAGAAGCTCTTGGATTGCTCAGATCACAAACCCTAGATGCAGATGACTTTGAATCTATGCAGTGAATCAAAAATGTGATATGAGATGGTATGATTGAGTTTATGCCTATGAGGAGATCACAAGCCATGGTGTGAATGGGTGAGGGAAAATTTGGGGTGTTTACAGCTGCCCCTATTCAAACATGAGTTAGCTGTGCAGGATGTAAGCAACGGCTTAACAGGCAAACAAGATAACTTGTGGTTGAATACCAAAGACAGTCCAAAATTTGCACTCACAGAATGAAGAAGAAAAGGGATATAGATTGTAAAAGGAAAATAAAGTATATTATAAAGTGTGGGTGACGGAAGACGAACGTCGAGCAGAGGACGGCTGCTGGGGAATGAGCAATGACGGGGACGGCCGACATGCTGGGAAAAGTGCGGGAAATAAAGCAATGACGGGGACGGCCGACATGCTGGGGATAAAAGGGATTATGATGGGGACGGCCATCAAGATGAAGCTATAAGATTCTCTGGGGATTAATGAACAAATGATGGGGACGGCCATCAGGTTCATAAAGTAATGTAAACAAACGATGGGGACGGCCATCGGGCTAAACTGATGAAGGACGATCATCAGGAAAAGGAAAAGGGACCACGACGGGGACGGCCATCGGGTTAAAGAATAAATGAAATAATGATGAGGGAAGGTCATCAAAGGTGAAGGACGATCACCTGGCAGGGTACGGCTGCCGAAAATATCGCGACATAGGACGAATGCCGGACAAAAGGTCAACAATGGGGACGGCCATCGGATGAGCATGATGAAGGACGATCATCAAGAGGTGAAGGACGATCACCTAGCAGGGGACGACTGCTCTCAAGGTTTATCATGACATAGGACGAATGTCAGATAACAATATCAACGATGGGGACGCCCATCGGATAAAATGATGAAGGACGATCATCAAAAGGTGAAGGACGATCACCTAGCAGGGGACGGCTGCTAAATATCACGACATAAGACGAATGTCGGATAGAAAAGGTCAACGATGGGGGACGGCCATCGGATGAGCATGATGAAGGGCGATCATCAAGAGGTGAAGGACGATCACCTAGCAGGGTATGGCTGCTCTCAGGGTTTATCGTGACATAGGACGAATGTCAGATAACAAAAGAAATTTTGCTTTGCTGGCGATCTACTGGAGAATAGTGAACGCGGACGAGTGCCTATATCCAGGAAATAAAAGGTATAAGTGTTTTGACGCTGTGTATAGATTAAAAATGCGGACGAGCATCCTTAAGACTACAATACGGACGAGTATCGGGTAGAAACAAATACTGATACATGTTCAGAGATGATGATACGGACGAGTATCAACTGGTTAACAAAGAACACGGACGAGTGTTGAATCTGAGGGGACTCTTCTAGAGAATAGTAGACGCAGACGAGTGTCTATATTCAAGAGGACGAGAGTGTTTGACACAGTGTATGGATTAAAGATGCGGACGAGCATCCTTATGACTATGATACGGACGAGTATCAGGTAGAAACAAACGCTTGACGCATGCTCTGAGATGTTGGTACGGACGAGTACCAGCTGGTTAACAAAGAACATGGACCAGTGTCGAATCTGGGATGATATAAGTGGTGTATACAAGATACGGACGAGTATCTGTATAAGTGAAATATGAGCAATAAGTATGAGTAATGTATAGACGGGTATTTAACCTGCTGGGGAGAATGACACATACGAGTGTCGAAAGGAGAAAAGTAATATACACAAGTATCTGATATACAAAGTGTTTAGGTTACTGTGCTGGAGAAAGTGACACGAACGGGTGTCAAGAAAGTTGTATACATATAAGCATTTGTGAGTGTAAAGAGGATGCTTTGGCTTTCTACTGGGGATATGACACGGACGGGTGCCACCAGGAGTATACACTGATGTTTGTGAGTGTAAGGCAACTGCTTTAGCTTTAGCTCTCCGCCGGGGAATCTGGGGGAGTTTTCTGCATATTGTTGATGGATTGTCAATATTTCACAAGCGTTTGATTCAGAACATGACTTATGATTATGCAATATGTTTGATTTTTTCCGTAATGCTCCGTATTAGACGGAATGCTACGCTTTGTGGAGTGAATATGATGCGAATGCCATGATTATGCAAGGATACCGATCAGGGATTTGGATCCCGTTGCTGTGAAGATCTCTGGCCGATCTGCTTGAAATGGGCATCCCAGCTGGGGATGAGATCATTGGCAGATCTGACAAGATGTATCTGCCTGGGGGGAATAGGTCACTGATAGACCCATTCTTGGTAATGAGGGACCCAGCTGGGGTTTGTAGAAGCTTTCGTCACTCTGTTGTGATTCCTTCATGCGTTGCTCTTCTGGCTAGAGGCTGAAACTCTGTGGGGAGATGGTTCCCTGGATTTTGTACTTAGCTGAGGAGGAAGAATGATTGGCACCTCAGCTGGGGAGAAATAGCAAGTGGTAACTCAGCTGGGGAGAAAACACTTCGGGTGCTAAGACTGAGTGAGTGTTGATTTGCCAACTTACTGGGATGAAGCTTACATGCCCCATGTTGCACTTTTGAATACCTGCAATCCTGCAAAAACAGAGGGACGCACAAGTAATCCCGAGGTTTCCTTTACTGGATCCCATCATGAGAGTTGAGACACTCCCGGGAATAAGTATATTTCCTGCAAGCACGCGTTCTTTAGAAAAGAAACATCTGTGTTTATGCAATCAGTATCTTTAAAGACATCGGACATTTTGCAAATGAAAATAAAGTGTACGAGACGAGACATGACTGAAAATCTGATTTTATTAATTCACGTGCCCTGAATTGGCAAGATACAGTCAAAGAAACATATCTCCTAAAATGAGGAGATTGTTACAAATTGAGAAACAAAAGGCTGGCAATGTTGACGACGCTACAAGGAGCTTCCCTTTTGCTATGACTCGTATGACATTTGACGTTCTTCTCATCTTGCTTTTTGAAGAAGGCTGATTCTGAGAGAAGCTTGATCTTTTCGGGACTTACCAAGTTGTAGGTGATACAGACGAATTCAGCATGCAGTTGTTCGCTTATTCCCTTATTTTGCATGGATCGCCCTTTCGGGTTTTCAATCCATCGGGATACCCATTTTTGCCTGAGTTGTCCGATGCGGCTTTTCAACTCAGCGGGTGTACATTTTTTTATTTTCCCTTATTTTTGCCCGAGTCTTTTATTCTGTTTTTGACTCGCCGGGATGCCCTATTTTTGCCTGGACTTACATTCTGTTTTTATGTCCAGCAGGTCATTTTTATGCGAAGTATTTTTTAACTGCATCTGAATTCACAGGGGACGGGAAGTCTTCACCATCCATAGTGCTGAGCATCAGTGCTCCACCCGAGAAAACTTTCTTTACTACAAATGGTCCTTCATAATTTGGAGTCCACTTGCCCCTGTGGTCTGTATGAGGAGGGAGGATTCTCTTCAGCACAAGATCTCCTACTTGGTACTCTCGGTGCCTGACTTTCTGATCGAAGGCTCTCTTCATTCTTTTCTGATACAACTGCCCATGACAGATTGCAGCCAATCTTTTCTCTTCGATCAGACTTAGTTGTTCGTATCGGGATCGGACCCATTCTGCTTCGTTCAGCTTAACATCCATCAGTACCCGTAAGGAGGGTAATTCAACTTCAACAGGTAGGACTGCCTCCATACCATACACAAGCTGATACGGTGTTGCCCCAGTGGATGTTCTGATTGACGTGCGATACCCATGCAAGGCAAACGGTAGCATTTCATGCCAATCTTTGTATGTGACTACCATCTTCTGCACAATCTTCTTAATATTCTTAGTAGCTGCCTCAACAGCGTCGTTCATCTTTGGCCTGTAAGGAGAAGAATTGTGGTGTTGGATCTTGAAGTCCCGGCATAACTCGGCCATCATTTTGTTGTTTAAGTTGGAACCATTATCAGTAATGATTCGCTCGGGAACTCCGTATCGACAGATGATATCTCTCTTCAGAAATCTGGCTACCACTTGCCTTGTAACGTTTGCATAGGAAGCTGCTTCGACCCACTTGGTGAAATAGTCAATGGCAACCAGGATGAATCTGTGGCCATTCGAAGCAGTCGGTTCAATCTTGCCAATCATATCAATGCCCCACATAGCAAAGGGCCAGGGTGAAGACATCACATTCAACGGATTGGGAGGCACATGCACCTTATCCGCATAAATCTGGCATTTATGGTATTTTCTGGCATAGGCACAACAGTCTGCATCCATTGTGATCCAGTAATAACCTGATCTTAGCAATTTCTTGGCCATTTCATGTCCTCCTGCATGGGTACCAAAGGATCCTTCGTGCACTTCATGCATTAACAAGTCTGCTTCTGTTCTGTCAACGCATCTGAGGAGTACCATATCAAAGTTTCTCTTGTACAGGGAACCATCAGTGTTCAGAAAGAAACTACCAGCAAGCCTTCTCAAAGTCTTCTTATCATTGGAAGATACCCCGGGTGGGTATGTTTGATCCTCCAAGAAGCACTTAATGTCATGGAACCAAGGCTTATCATCTTTGACAACATCTGCTGCGAACACATATGCTGGTCTGTCGAGTCTGGATACTGAAATTTGAGGTACAAAGTTGGCAGCTTGAACTTTGATCATAGATGAAATGGTAGCCAGAGCATCTGCAAACTGATTCTCGTCCCGAGGGATATACTCGAGCTTGACTGTTGTAAAGAAAGTCAATAGCCTCCTTGTATAATCCCTGTAAGGTATCAGATGATCCTGGTGGGTGTACCATTTGCCGTTGGTTTGATTAACTACCAAAGCTGAATCTCCGAATACAGTCAATGTCTTGATCCCGAGGTCAATGGCTTCCTCAAGACCCATAATGCAAGCTTCGTATTCAGCTTCGTTGTTAGTGCAGTTGAAGGTGAGTTTTGCCGAGAAAGGCATGTGAACCCCCTTTGGCGTAATGAGTACTGCACCAACACCACGACCATTCATATTAACGGCCCCATCAAACATCATAGTCCATTCTTCTTCCGGGTCAGGCCCTTCAGTGTGGACAGGCTCTTCATGATCTTTTGCTTTAATGAACATGATGTCTTCATCAGGGAAGTCAAATCTCATAGGCTGGTAATCATCAATAGGTTGCTCAGCAAGATATTCAGACAATACACTGCCTTTGATGGCTTTCTGAGATGTGTACTGGATGTCATATTCTATGAGGATCATTTGCCATCTTGCAACCCGTCCGGTAAGTGCTGGCTTCTCAAAAATGTACTTAACTGGATCCATCTTTGAGATCAATAAAGTGGTGTGGGTCAACATATACTGCCTCAGTAGGCGAGCAGCCCACGCTAAAGCACAACAAGTTTTCTCGAGCAGTTAATAACGTTGTTCACAGTCGGTAAACTTTTTGCTCAGGTAGTAAATTGCATACTCTTTTCGACCAGACTCGTCATGCTGGCCCAGCACACACCCCATCGACTCTTCTAATACTGTCAAGTACATTATCAGAGGTCTTCCTTCAACTGGAGGCATAAGGATTGGAGGTTCTTGCAAGTACTCCTTGATCTTGTCAAAAGCCCTCTGGCAGTCTTCGTTCCACCTGACCGTCTGTTCTTTTCTCAATAGCTTGAACAAAGGTTCGCAAGTTGCTGTAAGGTGAGATATGAACCTTGAAATGTAGTTCAATCTACCTAAGAAACCCCGAACTTCTTTTTCTGACTTTGGTGCAGACATTTCTTGAATGGCTTTAACTTTATCAGGGTCAACCTCAATCCCTTTCTCACTTACAATAAATCCCAGCAGCTTACCAGATCGCACCCCGAATGTGCATTTGTTGGGGTTTAACTTCAGTTGGTACTTCCTCATGCGCTTGAATAACTTCAACAGATTCACCAGGCGGTCTTCTTCGGTGAGGGACTTGGCAATCATGTCATCCACATAACACTCAATTTCTTTATGGATCATGTCGTGGAATAATGTCACCATAGCCTGTTGATATGTTGCACCAGCATTCTTCAGTCCGAATGGCATCACCTTGTAACAGAACGTGCCCCAGGGTGTGATGAAGGTTGTCTTCTCCATGTCTTCAGGTGACATCTTGATCTGATTGTATCCTGAAAATCCGTCCATGAAAGAGAATACTGAGAACTGAGCCGTGTTATCCACCAATACGTCGATGTGAGGTAATGGGAAGTCATCTTTCGGACTGGCTCTGTTCAGATCCCGGTAGTCAACACACATCCTCACTTTGCCGTCTTTCTTAGGCACAGGTACTATATTAGCAACCCACGGTGGATAGCTAGTTACAGCGAGGAACCTGGCGTCCCACTGCTTTTGCACCTCTTCTTTGATCTTCATTGCCATGTCTGGGCGAGTACGACGCAGTTTCTGTTTAACTGGTGGGCAATATTCTCTTAAAGGCAGCTTGTGCATAACAATATCGGTATCCAACCCTGGCATATCCTGATAAGACCAAGCAAACACATCCACATATTCACGAAGCAGGTCAATCAGTTGCTCTTTCATTGAGTCGTGTAAGCAGGCCCCGATTTTAACTTCTTTCACATCTTCATCTGTACCGAGATTAATCGTTTCGACCTCCTCCTGATGAGGAGTGATAACCTTCTCCTCTTGCCTTAACAACCTAGCTAGCTCTTCAGGAAGCTCATAATCTTCTTCAACCCCTTCATCAGCTTGATTGATTGGATTGTCAAAGACATACGAAGCCATAGCTGTGCTGTTGTCGGTGCGGTCTAAAAGGCACTCTCTGCAAGGGTTCAGATTTGTTCATTTTAGTGATTGATTTTAATCTTGTTTAGAAATAGTGAAATGAAGTTGTCATTTTGAAAACATTGCCATTTATTTTTTGTACAAAAAGAAAAATGGAAAAACAGTGAACGGAAAAGAAAAAGACTCATTTGCAAAAGATGTCTGATTATCATTGATTGATCTATTTGCACAAAATTACAGATGGCCCGATTACAAAATGGGTCTTGTCATCTTGGGAAAGATGCAAGACTTGATGCATGCTTAAAAATACAGGAAATAATAATTACTCTGCAGGAGTAACTCTTATAATTTCCTGGGAAGACCAGTTTGAGATACGGCTCCCCGGGATCCTTGGACGTATCCAGCTCTCCAGGTTGCGCTCATATTCCGACTCATCTTCCAAGTTGTTTACTGCATCTGGGGTGAGCATCCCCCCACTGATAAAATTGGGCTTCTTAGCAGCCTCTGCTTGATCTTGTTGAGTTGGTTTGTAACCCAACCCAAATCTATCCTCCTTCTTCTCTACAGGCAGCAACTTGCCCCAGCCTTGGGCAGTCCCTTCTTCAACAACCTTCCGGGCTTGCTGATAAGATGTCATTGAGGTTCCAGGTACAGTGGATGCTTCATTTATGTTCAAGGCCTCAAACCCTTGACTCATAGTTTCGTGGATCTCCCCATCCATCTCAATGTATTTGTATGTAGCCAGATGGCTAACAAAGATATCTTCCTCTCCACAAATAGTGATGATCTGGCCCTCCCACTCGAATTTTAACTTCTGGTGAAGGGTAGACGTAACTGCGCCAGCGGCATGAATCCAAGGTCTACCCAACAAACAGCTGTAGGCCGGCTGAATGTCCATCACGTAGAAGGTAATTTTAAACGTCTGTGGGCCAATCATCACAGGTAGATCAATCTCTCCTAGCACTGATCTCTTAGAGCCGTCAAATGCTCTCACTACCAAATTACTTGGACGCAACGCCAAGCCATCATACTCCAACTTCACCAAGGCTTTCTTTGGTAAGACATTGAGTGAAGACCCAGTGTCTACCAGTACATGTGATAGGACAGCACCCTTGCATTCGAGAGTGATGTGTAAAGCCTTATTGTGATTACAACCCTCAGTCGTTAAATCAGCATTGGTAAAACCCAATCCATGGCTGGTATTGACATTTGCTACCACGGTCTCCAGCTGATTAACGGTGATCTCCTCTGGCACATATGTTGCGTGCAAGACTTTTAGTAATGCATTCCGGTGAGCTTCGGAACACATCAGCAGGGATAAAATGGAGATTTTTGAGGGAGTTTGGTGAAGCTGATCCACCACTTTGTAGTCACTCCTCTTGATAATTCTCATAAACTCGTCTACATCTTGTTCAAAAGACGTCTTTTGTGTTTCTTTGAGAATGGGCTCTTCAGCTATTACACTCTTTCCCTTCGCTTTGGCAGCGGCTTCTGCTTCGGCATTAGGCCTTTGTGATTGCGAGGCAAAAAGGCGTCCGCTTCTGGTGAAGCCTCCGCCTCCCCCGACATTATCAATCTGTGGAGAAGATGTTGAAGAGTCAAGAGTGATTTTCTCCCCATTGCAATAAAGGTCAGAGCCATAATGCCAAGGGATGGCATTACTGCTTTCATATGGAACAGGCCCAGGCACCGTGATGGTAACCAGGCTGACTGCAGCAGAGGAGGGTGTTGCAATAGTATGTGAATCATAGTAGATGGTAACCGGTGATCTGGCAGGAGATGCCACTGTTTGTTGTTGAAAACTGTTGTTCGGAGGAATACTTGACGGATCATAATAAATAGTGACCGATGAGATATTTGCTGGTGTTGTAGGAGAAAATTCTGAATAGAGGGGTGCTGATGTTGTAGAAGGAATGTTTGTTGACGTCTGGTTTGTTGAAGTGATATTTGAAGCATTTGTTGATGAAACCGAAGAATTGTTTGGAATAATTGTTGTTGCAGTTGTAGGAGACTCAGGAACTGTTGTCGGAGGGATTGCCGGATTTGAAGGTATTGATGTTGTGATTTGAAGTAGACCATTCTGGATAAGACTGTCTATGCCGCTTCTCAAATTATCACACCCATTTACCGAAATGTTGCAATAACCGCACCCGAGCTCACACCCAGGGAATATCTGGCATTCAAGGAGTTGAGCTTTAATCTCTACCAGGGGTGTCCTAATTTGCCCAACACTGGTTATCAAGAAAGACGGCTTATCTTCCTCAATAGCATTGATTCTGGGCCCTCCATGGTTGGGCATGGGGTTTTTGCTGACATTTGGCGGGGGTGCAAAGTTTAGAGCTTTGGAATCCACTAGATCCTGTACTTTCATGTGCAAAGCTCTGCACTTCTCTGTACTGTGGCCAGGTGCGTTGGAATGAAAAGCACATCTGGCGCTGGCGTCATAATTTCTGGGCAGACTGGCAGGATCTGGAGGTGCCAATGTCCTTAGCTCAACCAGGTTGAGTTTCAGGAGTTGTGGCAACAATGCGGCATAAGGCATAGGGATCGGATCAATCACCTATTGGCCTGAGATGGTCTCTGTTGAAAAGGTCTTTGCTGATTGTTGTTGCTGGTATTGTTGTTGTTATAATTTCTCTGAGGTGGATATTGAGCTTGTTGCTGGTAGTGGGGTTGTTGTTGTGGTTGGTATGCCGGTTGTTGATGAATTGGAACGGGAATAGTGACAGCTGCCACTGACCTATGAACATACTAGGGTCTGCCCCTGCTGGTATGGATAGCATTAGTCTCACCAGTTCTTCTTGGGCCCACAAAAGGCTTTCTTGGGTTGCTGGACGAGCTCGCACCGTTGTCGGAAATCTTACCCATCTTTAGAAGGCTCTCAATTCTTTCTCCAGCTATAACTACATCCGCGAAGCTGGTGGAAGAAAAGGCAGCTAGCCTATCAATGTATGTCCCTTCGAGGGTGTTCATAAACATGTCGGCCATTTCCCTTTCCGACATGGGTGGCTGGACAGCAGCAGCAAGCTGTCTCCACCTCTGGGCGTACTCCCGGAAGCTTTCCCTGGATGATTGAGACATTCCCATCAGGAGGGTCCTGTTGGGAGCCATATCCAGGTTGTACTGGTATTGTCTAATGAAGGCCTCAGCCAGGTCCTTCCAGCATCTGATGGTTGCTCTGGTCAAATGAGAGTACCATTCCCTTGAAGCTCCTGTTAAACTGTCTTCGAAATAAAACATCCACAGTTTTTCATCCATGGTGTATGCCTTCAGCCTCCCCAGAAAGGATTGCAAATGGGTTCGTGGACAGGAAGTTCCGTTGTACTTCTCAAAGCACGGAGGTTTAAACTTGTGGGGAATCCTGACCCCGTCCACTAAGCCCATGTCCATGACATCAAAGCCCAAAGAGTTTTGAGACTCCAAGGATCTCAATTTTTCAGCAATTTCATCTAGCCTTCTGTCATAGGCTTCATCCCCAGCTCCCATCACAATGAATTGATCCTCTTGGGGGTCTTCTTGTAATACTCTGCCTGTAGTAGCATTCCCTTGCACATTAGCAGGGATGTTGATCTCTAGGTGAAGGTGAGGCCCATACACAGGTGGGTTGACTTGAGGCTGAACCCTCTCATTGTTGCTTGTTCCACCAGTCCCTAGATGGGGGTCTTCCTGAGTCTGCCTCTCTACCAATGCTCTTAATCTTTCTTGGCTCTGTGCCAATCCATTCATCACCTCCATAAACTGGGTCATCTGATTTCTCATTTCCAGTCTCTCATTGGCCATTTGAGCCCTGACCTCTGTAAGATCCTGTTGTACCTGGTCCATCTGTATACCCGGAAGGTTGTTGCGGGTAGGATATCTGTGCGGACGGTTGAGTGGGAACACCCGACGGCGAGCAATAGTTCCTGAACCACAACAGAGTTAGTAACAAACAAAACAAAATCCTACAAAACAAAACAAAAGGTTAGTATGCAATGCAGTATGCTTATTTGTTTCCAAGGTATCCGGCTTGGCAGTTGGTTTTGACCTTTCCAGACCCCGAGGAAGATGCTTTTTGATGTTGCTTAGGAGAGAGAGATTCAAATGAAACAAACTAATGAATATATTACAACAAAGTGAAAGATACATAGTTTGTTTTTTACAATACATGCCCCTAAGGGATCAAAATACAACATAAGAAAGAAAAGTACAATGAAATGAAAGCAACAACAAGCAAAAGTCAGACACCAAGACCAAACTCATCCTCCTGAACTTCCTTTAGAAGTGCTTCAGTCACAGGGTCCGCTGGATGTTCTGTGAGATTCCTGATAAGAAGATTCCTGGTAGTGATAGCAGTGTTTAGCTTCTTGATTCTGCTTTGGTCCTTTGACCTCTTCACACCAGCCCTAATCTTCAACTCTGAGATCTCCTTCTGGGCTGCTAGCAGGGCTTCCTGTTGCTCCTTTGCATTAGCCTCCAACTGCTCAATCTTGTCCTGAGTTCTCTTATCCTCCTGAGTACGAGCTTCAGTGATCCTGACCCACCTAGCTTGACTCTCTTTCAGATATAAATCAGTCCTGGCCTTCTGGAACTGAGCCTCCTTGCAGGCATTCTTCAAAATCTGCTCTCCAGCCCTTGACTTCTTTATGTAGTCTTCTGACTTCTCAATCCTGGCTAGATGCTCCACCTTTAGCTTTTCTAACCTCTCAATGTCCAGACGACCATCACTCCTCTCCCAGAGGGTCTTTTGCAGAGCTTGAGTCAGGTTCTCATTCCTCTCTTTCAGTTTCTCAAACTCCTCTAGGCTGACAGTGGCAGGAGGTGGTGCTGTGGATGGTCCAGGTGCATCCTCAATGGTAAAGGGCATCCCAGAAATTTGAGCCCTGGCATGAGACCACTCATAGTACTGAGCTGAGGCCACATTGTTGCATCTCCCAAGAATGGCCATCCCCTTGGTCTGGACATTGTCCCAAGCCCAGGATGCTTGTCTGACTACAGCCAGATTAGGCTTAACCTCGCAATAAAGGGTTTCAGCCAAGTCTTGTGCTCTAGGAGAGTGGACCAATGCATAGCCCAATTGTCTTTTGAATAGCAGAGGGTTGTAGTTGATGCAACCCTTCACTCCTATCAGGGGTACATTGGGGAACTGCCCACAACTAGTAATGATGTACCTGCCTTTGGTGCTCTGAGTGCACCACCTGATGTCAGCTGAGGTCAAAGCAATGAGTCTTCTAGCCCAATTCTTCTGCTGGTGAGGGTTCAAGAATGCATCAGTCTTGGGCAAGTGTTTGAGCAGCCAGGTATGGAACAGGGGAGCACAGCACCTCACCAATATTCCTCTTTGCTTTTCATTCCTTTGATGAACAGAGTAGTAGAAATCTCCCAGTAAGGTGGGCACTGGGTTCCTCAGAATGAAAAGATGAATGGCATTTTTGCTAATAAACTTAGGCTCATCTGCAAATAATAACCCCATATATGCTGAGGGCTAACAATGCACAGACTGCCTTCCATTCTCCCAAGGAGGCCTTCAGGATAGCCTGAGAAGTCAAGAAATCCAAGTGTAGACTAGAGATTCCTGCCTTGGTTGTCATGTTCTGCTCAATCAGAAAAGGTTCCAGATACAGTGCCTTTGCCACTTCTTCATTGCTGGGAAAAACCATTTCTGGGTTGAAGGGGATACCACCCCTAACAGGTACTCCAACCAGTGATGAATACTCCTCTAATAAAGGCCCCAACTGAAAATCCTGGAAGGTGAAGCATCTCAAAGGAGGATCATAGAACTGTAGACAAGTGTGAATCAAGCTCCTCTGAGAAGGGTCCAAATCCATAACCACATCAAGGATGCCTCCAAAATGTTCTCTGAATAGTGGTATATGGTCTGGAGTAATGAGGGCCTGGATCTTCCTGATGCCAGTCAGCTCAGGCTCAAAGAAATGATATGAGATGTTGCTCTTCTTGGGTGCCATGTTGCTGAAGAAGAGCTGAGACAGATGCTGATGATGGAGAATAATACTGAAGATGGGCCACTGACAGGCTGATGCTGGTGATGCAGGTGACTGAAGTAGGTAGCTGGTGAGGACAGCTGAAGCAGATACTGATGAAGATAGGTCTATGCAGATGAAGGGGTCAAAACCAAGCCAAAAATATAGTATGGATACCCTGCAAAACAAATAAGCAAAATGTTAAAATGATGCAATGATGATGTATGCAAATGATATGCAAGGGTTTGTGATCAAACTGGATCTGATTAAACTGCCTTGATATAGGTCCATGTATGTTCAAGAAATCCAGATGGAGGTTCATAAGTCCAGTAACCAAGGTGGGGGAATCAAATAAAGAGTCATATGTCCAGGGTTAAAATCACAAGAACTGTCCCAAAATGGAGTACTCTTAATCAAAGTAACAGGGTATGCTGAGGTCAAGGGTACCTGCAAACCTGTAAATATCCCAACCCCCTCACAGGTGGTGTTCTAAAACAAGGATTCTCAGACTTGGATCAGTTATGAGAAGTGTAAACACTTCTAACCCGGAGGTACAGTGTTTACAATAACCATAAAAGATCCTCCTCTAATTCACCTCAGTTTCTGAAGGTCAATACTAAAGGTCATCCAGACTTAGCAGGCTTCCCAGATAGCCCTAGCACTACAGGAAATCTGTAGCACAGAGTTCTCAAGAAGAAACCCATATCTGAACCATGTTTCATATTCCCGCACCAGACCGAAATGGAATGGGAAAGAACATGAACCACTCTAGCCTAGGTGTCACTCAGGTCCCAGGTATAGGACCTTAACTCTCAATAGAACCCCACCCATCAAGACAAAACCAGATCCAGCCAGAACAGTATGACAGTATGATGTATATAAAGCTGTAAAGAAAGCAATAAAACAACTGTACATAAAGCAAAAAAAAACAAAATAAATATACAAACACAAATAGCACATAACACCCCAGTAAACACAAATCAAACAAACGCTAGGAGGAACCCACAAAAAGAACCAGAAGCCCTGGTTACAGTAAGTTTCCCCAGCAGAGTCGCCAAGCTGTCACTCCCAAAAGATGAGACTGGCTCAAATAAGG
The DNA here is from genome assembly GCA_963966055.1 of Lathyrus aphaca. Classification (NCBI taxonomy): domain Eukaryota; kingdom Viridiplantae; phylum Streptophyta; class Magnoliopsida; order Fabales; family Fabaceae; genus Lathyrus; species Lathyrus aphaca. The sequence continues at coordinate 101,032,046 of OZ014522.1, read as the reverse complement.
TACAGACGCGAACGGTCGGCGAAAGGATGAAATGAAAAGATCGCCAGCTAGGCATTTTTTTCCGGAGGAAAAGCAATGCTGCATAGACCTAGAAAAGATATGGATAAGACGGTTGCGAACCAGAGAGACTGAGAAAGGGGGTTGGTTACAACCTGGGAAGGTATTAGCACCCAGATTGTCCGCCGTACTCGACGGGATCCACGCTTAAAAGATTTCTGTTTTAAAGGGGTAGTGGCAGTGCAATTTGTGTATCAAAGCTGGAAAGAATGCAAGTGTCAGTGTAAAAGAAATGTGAAGTGTATAAAAGAAGTGTCAGTACAGGAACAAGAATGAAATGCTCAAGAATATGAGGCTTAAAGAATAAGGCTGGAAAGAGGGGGAATATACAGAGACTTTTGTTCGATAACTGTTAAGTTATGCCTACGTATCCTCTCGTGCAATGAGGAAGTCAGAACACCATAGTTCGACCCAAAGAGACTGAAATAATGAATTGACTTGTGAACTGCTTACTTGTCTATGCTCAAGTGTATGACCTGTCTGGCTCAGGTGCAAACTGTCTTGCATTTAGACGGAAGAAGCAAGTTCTCGTTTGTGAGTGAAGATGATGAGAAAAGAATCCCGAAGGAGACGATTATTGTTTGTTTTTGGTGTTTTCAGTCTTTTATTGCTTTTTGAAGTTTGTCATAAGTTAATGAGCTTAAGCCTAAACCAATGGGTTAGTAAACTCATCACATCTTCCCTCTGATTAGGGGTAATGAGAATACCTTAAGTGTGAAGTCAGCTTCTCACACTTAATCACCTTTGATGCAGGATTAAGATCATTAACCTACTTGTAATTATTTAGATGTTTTTGTTGTTTTTGTTTAGTGTTGAGTAATGAGATTAAGCCATAATCAGGGATTAAACAGACTCATTACACCATCCTAATAGAAGGATAATAGATGAGAATGTTTAAGCTGAGGAAAGCTCCTCAACTTAATCCATGATTAAGGATTAACTTCATGACAAAACAAAGCCTTTATTAGATGGATTTTAGTTAATGATAAGATGAAGAAATGATTTTTATGGTTTGTAAGACAACTTGAGGGGGACTTGTCCATTAACACTAGGGTTAGTCCTTCTTAACCAATCAAGGAAGAATTAGAACCCTAATGCAAGGCCCAAGTTACAAGCTTGATGTCTTGATGATTATTAAGTGAATTGATTAGAGGACTTAAACACATTAAGGGTTTAACACTTAGGATTAAAGTTATACACTCCATCCTAATAGAAGGATGCGGGCATAAGCTTAATCACAAAGCCTTAAAGCCTTTAGGGTTTAGTCCCAGATTATGAGATGAGAAAAGAAGACTCAAAAGAGACACAAAGGTAAAAGCTAGATGGGGGAATAATCAAACCCTAATCATTGTCATGCTTGGTTGTTCCTAGGGTTTGTGAGGTTTGCAAGAAAGGTCTTCAGAGAAACCACCAGGAAGCAGATGAAAGGAGCAAAGAGAAGCAAAACAACTTGCTTCACTTAAGAAGTCAAGTTGCTTGAAGAAAGAAGTTAAGATGAACAAGAATGAGCAAGCTCAATCCAATACATAATACAAAATGCAGCAAGGGATGCATAAGAGAGATGAAAGGAGATTGTGAGAAGTGAAGGCAAATTCACTTCTCAAAACAAACTTACCACCTGAAAAGTTAGTAAAGGAATGAAATGCAATGCAAATGAGATGAAATGGCATGATGCAAACCAAAATCAGAAGCATAAGTATGATGTTAATGATGCTAAGGGATGATGCAAACATGAGGAAAGACATGAGGATGATCATACAAACATATGGATGCAAGAGAAGAATGCTTAGAACCATGAACATACATGAAAAGTTATGGAATGCAAATGACATACAACATGGCAAATGAAAGATGCAATGATCAAACATGACTCTAACATGTCCTAATATGTGTTTTGAATCAAGTGGGGGCATAAAATGTCATGGCAAGTCATGGTATGCAAGCAAATGTAAGATGAATGCAAAAGAAAGCCCAAATTAGGGTTTATGATCAATGCACAAAACAAAAACAAAAACCAGAAGCAAACATCAAGATAAAAAATTGAAAATGCATCCAAGGGAACCCTAAACCTATACAAACTCACTGCCCAAAGGAGGGGATCCAATTCTTAACCTAGTGAAAGTTATGAATTTCTTAAGATTCCTAGGGTTTTGAGGCACCTTGTTAAGATAAATGTCAAACAAATTGAAAATGCAAGATCAAATCTTGCCAATTTAATCCTATAAACTTCATGATATGAAAGATGCAATGCAAAAAGAATCAAAGTCCAACTCTTAAAGACTAGGCAGAAATGAATTTTCAAAGATTGGATCAAAATAATGCCTTGAAATGAAATTAATTCCATGAAAAATTGTCAAAAGACATCAAGATCAAAAAAGAAATTTGGTTTGAGGGTTGGACAATGTTTCTAAATGATTTTAAAGGTTTCATGATTTTTTTTGTAATTTTTAAATACCTAAAAGTATTTTTAATTAATTAATTCTCATTAATTAATTAAAAATAAACTTTTAAATGATTTAAAAATAAATTTTAATGCAAAAAATAAAAATAAAATTTTTTTTGGTTTTTGAAAATTAATAAAAGGTTGCATAAAAATTTTCAGAATTTTTGAATGATTTTTGCTATTTTAAATTAAATGTACAAAAGAAATACAAAACAAATGAATTAAAATTAATAAAAGGAAAAGTAATCTCATCCTAAGGCTGACATTCAAATCTGGGAGAGGATGTTTGACTGCGCGCGCGAATTGATGGTCAGGATTGCTTCTGGCTTAATTAATTTAATTATGATTTATTAAATTAATAAAAACAGGTTAGGGTTTAATGACTTAATCTGGACCATTCAACACTTAAGCTAATCCGTATCCAACGGCCACGAACGCATCTGGCAAACTAATTAGGGTTAGGGCTTAATGATTTTCAGGTGACCGGAGGGAAGCTCCGGTCATCTTCTCCGGCAGGTCATAAACCCTAAAACATGCTATAGGCCACCATTCATCAAATTGAAACCATGGAAATGATCCTCTACCCAAACCCATTCAAATCACCCCTCAAACAACATTTATAACCCAAGAACAGAGAGAATCGAAGCAAGCAAATTTCACGGGTGAAATTTCAGAGAGCAACCAAAAGCTCATTTCTTCACCATTTTTGATTCTAAAGATACCACCATGATCAACATGACATATACTTTCAATTTGTAACAAAAAATACAAGCTCTGAAAAGTTTGAGGTTTGAAGCTACCTGAAGTGGTGAACTGTGAATATGAGCTTTCCAGACCTTTCTTTGAGTCTTAATGTCTCCTCTGACCCCCTTGAAGTTAATGGAATGCTCACAATCCTTTGTTGGTGGCTAATTTGAGAGTTTGAGTTCTGGTATAGCAGGTTTCACAGTTGAGATTTATGGGGTTTCAAGTTGTTTTAATGGTGGATTCTGGTTCCATGGAAGATGTATGATTCATTGGTGAAGAGAAAATGAGTGTTTGATGGCTATGGAAGGAGATTCGAAGAGAGGAAAGTTTTGACAGTTTTTGGAGTGTGTTGTAATGTGTCTGTTTCAGGCTTGCTTTCCTCTTGTTTTATGACCCTTAGGCAATCCATAAACAATCCCAGCAATCTAGGAGGGCAAGTGTGCACTGTGGGATTGGTATGGGAGGATTGGCCAAAAAGTCAAGTTGATTTGTACTTGCAGCATGGGCTATGGAAGAGGCAATCTAGAGGCTTGTCCTGCCTCAGCTTGAGTCAAGGATGGCCCTTGGATGGCTTATGAAAGGCTGCTGCATCTGGATCATGAGCTAGAGGAGTTTTTGCAACTTGCCCACTTGTGACATTTCATGATTTTGGCTATGTGAATGTGAGAAACTTTGCTGGATTTTTGATGTGGGATACTTCATTAGGTAATGACAATACATTGAAACCAGCTAGTGATCATACAACACCTTTGAGAATGATTTTGCCAAAAAATCCTCTTTGCATTTTCATGAAAAATGACTTATGGCTATGTGAAGATCAAGGCAAATGAATGAGAAATCCCTTGGGCCAATTCTGATTTTAGGTCATGCATTGCATTGGTATGATGATTAGAGGTCATGTTGAAGTCACATAAAGGCTTGCCATGAGAAATTGCAAGTTTTTCATTTTGTGCAAAAGTGGAATTTCAATGATTTTGCCCAACTTTGCAAGGCCATAACTTTTGATCCAAAATGAATTAGGTCATGTTCTTGTACTTTTTAAAAAGGGAATGATCCATTCTACAACTTTCATGACCAAAGTTTTTCCATTTGAAGCATTTTTGAATCAAAAAGCAAGGGTTGAAAAAGTTTCCTAAAATGGCAATTTTCATTAAAAGTCAACTTTCCCAAAAAGTCAACTTTGCAAATGACTTGAAATTCTTCAATTTTGTGAACTTCCAACATCTTCCATGATCAAATAAAGATCATACATAATCAAAATGATGAAGAACACCCTTTGGTTGGGTCATTGGGGGCCTTAGATGCCCTGATTTTACACTGGCTTGCTTAGAAAGTCAACCCTTGATCAGATGACTTCCCCATTGAATTTCTTCATGAAAATTGATATGCATGCTCCCTATACCATATAGAGACCAATAGAAACAAGAATGACCAAAAAATTTGGAGTTATGGCCTTTGAAACCAAAACCCTAATTCTAGGTCATCTGTGGAGTCAAACCTGGCTCTGCTTCCATGCCATTCTCAGTTCTTGTGATTCTTTGACATTCTTGACTTTGAGAGGATATAATATGATGTTTGAACATACATGGACCCCTTTGAAGTGATTTATTACCTTTAGAGTGGCTCAAGAAGCTCTTGGATTGCTCAGATCACAAACCCTAGATGCAGATGACTTTGAATCTATGCAGTGAATCAAAAATGTGATATGAGATGGTATGATTGAGTTTATGCCTATGAGGAGATCACAAGCCATGGTGTGAATGGGTGAGGGAAAATTTGGGGTGTTTACACATGCTTTATTTAATTTCTTGCATCTCCAGACATATTTTATATTACCGCATATATTACATTTTTTCATGTACTTTGATTTTTATTTTATATATTATTTCATGCACTAATCTCATTTTTTCTTTTTTCTTTCATTTCATTTTATTTTATTTTATGTCGAATAATGAAAAAAAAAGGGGACAAAAATATTTTCATTTTTGTCTTCATAAAAAAACATGCAAGCTTCATGCCTTAGAAGAAAGAAGAAAACGCTATTCGGACCCCCCGAAGACCAAAGGTACGCAAGCCCAAAAATGGAATTGAAGATTTTAAGGCTCAAAGGCAAAATAGCCTTGTGGTGGGCGCCACACCGTCCTTCCCTATTTCGGGGCAAATTCATCTCCCCCACCATTTTCACACCTTCAAACTTCCAAAACCCATTTTTCCAACTTCCAAAAACCCCATCGAACCCCATTAAAGCTCCCACATTTCCAAAACATTCACCATCTATAAAACCCATCCAAAATCCATTTTTATTTTCATCCACCACAAACCATAAAAATCCAACCTTTACCATTTCTCACATAAGCCATTCTTCACCATTTTTCACTTCCCAATGAGCAACAACAATGGAGTTCAACGGATATCTTCTTCGCGATGGCAGACCGGGAGATAGGCAAAGGAAAATTATTCAAAGGCTTCAGAGTCGAAAAATTTTCTAGACTAGGTATGTCGATGATAACTGTCTTTACTCTTTGAGTCTATATCATAGTGTTTTTCATTTATTAGATTTTCTAGGCTTGCATAATATTTTTGTTAATCAGGAACCTACCTATGAGAGGCTGACAATTGAGTTTTTAAGTTCATTGATATACACTGTTGTAAACACCCCAAATTTTCCCTCACCCATTCACACCATGGCTTGTGATCTCTTCATATGCATAAGTTCAATCATAGCATCTCCTATTGCATTTTTTATTCACTGCATTGATTCTAAGTCATCTGCATCTAGGGTTTGTGATCTGAGCAATCCAAGAGCCTCTTGAGCCACTCCAAAGGTCATCAATCACTTCAAAGGGGTCCATGTATGTTCAAGCATCATATTGTATCCTCACAAAGTCAAGGAAGTCAAAGAATCACAAGAACTGGGAATGGCATGGAAGCAGGGCCAGGTTTGACTGCACAGATGACCTAGAATTAGGGTTTTGGTTTCAGAGGCCATAACTCCAAATTTTTTGGTCATTCTTGTTTCTATTGGTCTCTATATGGTATAGGGATCATGCATATCAATTTTCATGAAGAAATTCCATGGGGAAGGCATCTGATCAAGGGTTGACTTCTTGAGCAAGTCAGTGTAAAATCAGGGCATCTGAGGCCCCCAATGACCCAGCCAAAGGGTGTTCTTCATCATTTTTATTATGTATGATCTTTATTTGATCATGGAAGGTGTTATAAGTTCACAAAATTGAAGAATTTCAAGCCATTTGCAAAGTTGCCTTTTGGGGAAAATGACTTGTAATGGAAACTTGCCATTTTGGGAAACTTTTTCAACCCTTGCTTTTTGATTCAAAAATGCTTCAAATGGGAAAACTTTGGTCATAAAAGTTGTAGAATGGATCATTCCCTTTTAAAAAAGTACAAGAACTCATTCTAATTCATTTTGGATCAAAAGTTATGACTTGTCAAAGTTGGGAAAAATCACTTAATTTCAAATTGTGTACCAAAGGGACAAGGTTGCAAAACCACTTGCCAAGACAAATTGTGCCATCAAAGTGACTTCTAGCCTTTGTACAAACATGAACCAATGTCTAAAATTCAAAATGCACCAAGAGTTTGTCCATTTTCATGACTTATGGATCAAGAAACTTCAAAAGGGCCAAAGTTGATTAAAGTTGCAAAACATCATTCAAACCCTAATCCATTTGTTGGCTGGCTTCAAAGCTGATCCCATGGCCCTCCTCATTTCTTGCTGCGCAGGACACCCCTCTTGTCCTTGGCTAACTATTGGCCCATACCTCTCTTATACAAAGCTTGACCTTTTTGCAAAAGACCCATACCAATCACAATAGGGCACAACCACTCCACAGACCTATCCATGAGTGATAAGTGGACCAAAGGCAAGCCATAACACCACACAACTCATGCTGAAACAGACTCCAAGCCATAGTTATCAAAAATCCTCCAACTTGCAAAACCATTTGAATCTCTCAGCTCACTCAACCATTCTTCAAACCAACTTCACCATTGATCTCAAAATGACTCACTGATCACAAACCAACCATTGAAACAGCAAAAAACCACACACAAACAAAACACGATTTCTCTCCCTCACTGAACAGAACTTGATCAATCTCACAAATCAGCCACTTTCCAATCAAACTAAACCTCAAAGCATCTTCAGGAGGTTCATTGGAGAAGCTTTGAAGCAAGGAGGTAGCCTGAAAGCCCCAAACTGAAAGCTTCACCTGAGGTAGCTTCGAAATTTATTTTTTCCAGGAACCTTGTTTTAAGTTACTAAAATGATCTACATGTTTCCCTTAATGCAATGAGCTTTGAATTTTTGAAAATGATGCAGAAATGAGGTTGTATGGTTTGTCTGAAACTTTGCCCGTAAATTTGATTTTTGTTTGTTCTTCATGATTCATCAAAAATAAATAAGTTTTGTTGTTGGATTCTTGTTTAAAATGTTTAGTTGAGTTGATCTGGAGATTTTGGCATGTTTTAGTGAGGTTTTGAGAGAGATAGGTTGAAGGTCTCGCCGGAGAAGACGACCGGAAGTCTTCTCCGGCCACCTGAAGGTCATTAAACCCTAATTGTGTCATTAAATGAACTTTGAATGTGGACCTTAGATCAGGCTGACTTTGGTTGACTTGCGCACAAACGTGTGGCCAGGATCTCATCATTATGCCCTAATCCTCAATTAATTAAATAAATCCAGTTTAATTAATTTTAAAACAGAAATTAGCCAGGTTTGAATTTAAACCCTCAGATCACACGCCAAGTCAATTCCCGCGCCCTAGGTTCAAATCTCAGCCACTGGATCTGTTGACTTTCCATTTAATTCATTTTAATTTCATTTTTCTTGCATTTTCTTTCTTATTTTATTAAAAATAGTAAAACAAATCACAAAAATCTCATTTTTGCATGCTGACTTAGATTATTTTTCTCATTTCAAAAATATTTTTATTTTTATTTTTTGCATTAAAAATTATTTTTAAATCATTTAAATGATTATTTTTTATTAGTTAATGAGAATTAATTAATTAAAAATACATTTAGGTATTTAAAAATCACAAAAAAATTCATGTTGCATTTAGGAATATTTAGAAACATTGTCCAACTCTCAAACCAAATTTCTTTTTTGTTCTTGAAGCCTTTAGATCATTTTCATGTGAATTAATTTCATTTCAAGGCAATATTTTGTTTCAAACTTCAAAAAATCATTGCTGCCTAACCATTGAGAGTTGGATGATGATTCTTTTTGCATTGCATCTTACATAGCATGAAGTTTATAGGATAAAATTGGCTTGAATTGATCTTGCATTTTCAATTTGTTTGGCATTTTTTCTTGACAAGGTACCTTAAAACCCTAGCAATCTTAGGAAATTCATAACTTTCACTAGGTTAAGAATTGGTTCCCCTCCTTTGGGCAGTGAGTTTGTATAGGTTTAGGGTATCTTTGATTTCATTTTCAAATTTTTATCATGTCATTTGCTTCTGGTTTTGGATTTTTGCTTTGTATGATGCATGAAACCCTAATTTGTGTCTTCCTTTGCATCCATCTTTCTTTTGCTTGCATCCAATGATTTGCCATGACATTTTGTGCATTCTCTTGATTCATAATACATATTAGGACATATTAGAACCATGTTTGATCATTGCATCTTTCATTTGCCATGTTTTATGTTCATTACATTTCATAACTTTTCATGTACTTCCATGGTTCAAAGCATGTTTCTTTTGCATCCATATGCTTGTTTGATCATTCTCATGTCTTGCCTCATGTTTGCATCATCTCTTAGCATCATTATCATCATGTATTTGCTTTTGACTTTGGTTTGCATCATCACATCCCATCTCATTTGCATTGCATTTCATTTCTTTGGCTAACATTTCAGGTGGTAAGTTGTTTGAGAAGTGAATTTGCCTTCACTTCTCACATTCTCTTTTCATCTATTTCATACTTCCTTTGCTGCATTTTTGTATGTGCCTTGGATTGAGCTTGCTCATTCTTATTCTCTTACTTTCTTTCTTCAAGCAACTTGTCTCCTTGAGTGGAGCAAGTTGTTTTGCTTCTCTCTGCTTCTTGTTCCTTTCATCTGCTTCACCCCTGGTGGTTCTTTGAAGATTCTTCCTCTCTTAAGCCTCACAAACCCTAGGAACAACCAAGCATGATAATAATTAGGGTTTGATTAGTCCCCCATTTAGCTTTTACCTTTGTGTCATCTTTGTGTCTTCTCTCCTCACCTCATAATCCAGGACTAAGCCCTAAAGGCTTTGAGGCTTTGTGATTAAGCTTATGCCTGCATCCTTCTATTAGGATGGAGTGTATAACTTTAATCCTAAGTGTTAAACCCTTAACGTGTTTAAAACTTTTAATCAATTCACTTAATAATCATCAAGACATCAAGCTTGTAACTTGGGCCATGCATTAGGGTTCTAATTCTTCCTTAATTGGTTAAGAAGGACTAACCCTAGTGTTAATGGACAAGTCCCCCTCAAGTTGTCTTACAAACCATAAAAATCACTTCTTCATCTTATCATTAACTAAATTCCACTTTAATAAAGGCTTTGTTTTGTCATGAGGTTAATCCCTAATCATGGATTAAGTTGAGGAGTCTTTCTCAGCTTAAATGTTCTCATGTATTATCCTTCTATTAGGATGGTGTAATGAGTCCATTAAATCCTTGATTATGGCTTAATCTCATTACTTAACACTAAACAAAAACAACAAAAACATCTAAATAATCACAAGTAGGTTAATGATCTTAATCATACATCAGGGTGATTAAGTGTGAGGTGCATACTTCATACTTAGGGTATTCTCATTACCCCTAATCAGAGGGAGGATGTGATGAGTCTACTAACCCCTGGTTTAGGCTCAAACTCATTAATTTATGACAAACTCCAAAAGCAATAAAAGATTAAAAACACAAAAACAAACAATAATCGTCTCCTCCGGGATTCTTTTCTCATCTCATTCACTCACAAACGAGAACTTGCTTCTTCCGTTTAATGCAAGACAGTTTGCACCTGAGCCAGACAGGTCATACACTTGAGCATAGACAAGTAAGCAGTTCATCAGTCAATTCATCTTTTCAGTCTCTTTGAGTCGAACTACGCTGTTCTGACTTCCTCATTGCACGAGAGGATACGTAGGCATAACTTAACGGTTATCGAACAAAAGTCTCTGTATATTCCCCCTCCTTCCAGTATCATTCTTTAAGTCTCATAATCTTGAGCTTCATACTCTTTCCTTTACACTGACACTTCTCTTATACACTTCACATTTCTTTTACACTGACACTTGCATTCTTTCCAGCTTTGATACACAAATTGCACTGACACTACCCCTCTAAAACACAAATCTTTTAAGCGTGGATCCCGTCGAGTACGGCGGACAATCTGGGTGCTAATACCTTCCCAGGTTGTAACCAACCCCCTTTCTCAGTCTCTCTGGTTCGCAATCGTCTTATCCATATCTTTTCTAGGTTTATGCAGCATTACCTTTCCTTCGGGATAAAAATGCCTAGCTGGCAACTCTATTCATTTCCTTCTCCTTTCGTCGGCCGTTCGCGTCTGTACCCCTCTTGGCCCTGTGTCATCAGGTGGGAGCGACAGCTTGGCGACTCTGCTGGGGACCCTTGTACTGTAACCAGGGCTTCTGGTTATTTTTGTGGGTTCCTCCTAGCGCTTGTTTGATTTGTGTTTACTAGGGTGTTATGTTCTATTTGTGTTTGTATAGTTGCTTTATTTATTGCTTTATGTACAGTTATTTATTGCTTTCTTTATAGCTTTATATATATATCATACTGTCATATTGTCATCTGGCTGGATCTGGTTTATTGTTTTGATGGATGGGGTTCATTGAGAGTTTAAGGTCCTATACCTGGGACCTGAGTGAAACCTAGGCTAGAGTGGTTCATGTTCTTTCCCATTCCATTTCGGTCTGGTGCGGGAATATGAAAACGGTTCAGATGTGAGTTTCTTCTTGAGAACTCTGTGCTACAGATTTCCTGTAGTGCTAGGGCTATCTGGGAAGCCTGCTAAGTCTGGATGACCTTTACTATGACTTTCAGAAACTGAGGTGAATTAGAGGAGGATCTTTTATGGTTATTGTAAACACTGTACCTCCGGGTTAGAAGTGTTTACACTTCTCATAACTGATCCAAGTCTGAGGATCCTTGTTTTAGAACACCACCTGTGAGGGGGTTGGGCTGTTTACAGGTTTGCAGGAACCCTTGGCCACATCATACCCTGATACTTGTTTTGTTTAAGAATACTCCATTTTGGGACAAGTTCTTGTGATTTAACCCTGGACATGTGACTCTTTATTTGAGTCCCCCACCTTGGTTACTGGACTTTTGAACCTCCATCTGGATTTCTTAGACATACATGGACTTATATCAAGGCAGTAATCAGATCCAGCTTGATCACAAACCCTTGCATATCATTTGCATACATCATCATTGCATCATTTAACATTTGTTTATTTGTTTTTCAGGGTATCCACATCATATTTGGCTTGGTTTTGACCCCTTCATCTGCATAGACCCCTGTTCATCAGTTATCTGCTTCAGCTATCTTCATCAGTTGCCTGCTTCAGCTATTTTCATCACCAGCCTCAGCCTATCAGTGGCTCATCTTCAGTATCAATCTTCATCATCAGCATTTGTTTCAGTTCTTCATCAACAGTCATGGCACCCAAGAAGAGCAACATTTCATACCATTTCTTTGAGCCTGTGCTGACTGGCATCAGGCAGGTCCAGACACTTATCACTCCACACCACATCCCATTATTCAGGGAGCATTATGGAGGCATCCTTGATATGGTTATGGACCTAGACCCTTCTCAGAGGAGTTTGATCCACACTTGCCTACAATTTTATGACCCTCCTTTGAGATGCTTCACTTTCCAGAACTTTCAGCTAGGACCTTTGCTGGAGGAGTTCTCATCTTTGATTGGAGTACCTGTCAGGGGTGGTGTCCCCTTCAACCCTGAAATGACTTCTCCCAGCAATGAAGAAGTGGCAAAAGCACTATACCTGGAACCTATTTTGATTGAGCAGAACATGACAACAAAGGCTGGGATCCCTGGCCTACACTTAGACTTTTTGACTTCTCAGGCCATCCTGAAGGCCTCCTTGGGATAATGGAGGGCAGTTTGTGCATTGTTAGCCCTCAGCATATATGGGGTTATACTATTTGCAGATGAGCCCAAGTTTATCAGCAAGAATGCTATTCATCTTTTCCTTCTGAGGAACCCAGTGCCCACATTACTGGGAGATTTCTATTATTCTGTTCACCAAAGAAATGAGAAGCAAAGAGGGAGGTTGGTGAGATGTTGTGCTCCCATGTTTCATACCTGGCTGCTTAAACACTTACCCAAGACTGATGCTTTCTTGAACCCTCACCAACAGAAGAATTGGGCTAGGAGACTTATTGCTTTAACTTCAAATGACATCAGATGGTGCACCCAGAGCACCAAAGGCAGGGACATAATTACTAGCTGTGGACAGTTCCCCAATGTACCTCTGATAGGAGTGAAAGGTTGCATCAACTACAATCCTTTGCTGTTTAAGAGACAGTTGGGCTATGCTTTGTTTCACCCTCCTAGAGTGCAAGACTTGGCTGAAACCCTGTATTGTGAGATAAAACCTAATCTAGCTGTTGTCAGGCAAGCATCCTGGGCTTGGGACAACATCCAGACCAAAGGGATGGCCATTCTTGGGAGGTGCAATAATGTGGCTTCAACTCAGTATTATGAATGGTCTCATACTAGGGCTCAGATTTCTGGGATGCCTTTCACCATTGAGGATGCACCTGGACCATCCACAGCACCACCTCCAGCCACTGTCAGCCTGGAGGAATTTGAGAAACTGAAGGAGAGGAATGAGAATCTGTCTCAAGCTCTGAAGAAGACCCTATGGGAGAGGAGTGATGGTCATCTAGACATTGAGAGGTTAGAAAAGCTTAAGGTGGAACATCTAGCCAGGATTGAGAAATCAGAGGACTACATCAAGAAATCAAGAGCAGGAGAGAAGATTTTGAAGAATGCCTGTAAAGAGGCCCAGTTTCAGAAGGTTAGGACTGATCTCTATCTGAAAGATACTCAAGCTAGGTGGGTCAGGATCACTGAAGCTCGCACTCAAGAGGATAAGAGGACTCAAGCTAGGATTGAGCAGTTGGAGGCTATTGAAAAGAAGCAACAGGAAGCTTTGCTGGCAGCCCAGAAGGAAATTTCAGAATTGAAGCTTAGGGCTGGGGTAAAAAGGTCAAAGGACTAGGACAGACACAACAAGCTGACCACTGCTATTGCCACCAGGAACCTTCTTATCAGGAACATTACAGAGCATCCGGCTGGTCCTGTAACTGAAGCACTTTTGAAGGAGGTTATGGAGGATGAGTTTGGATTAGATGTTTGACTTCTTTGCTTGTTGTTATTTCCATTTCATGTACTTTTCTTTTTATGTTGTATTTTGAACCTTCAGGGGCATATGTTGTAAAAAACAAACTATGTATGATCCACCTTTTGTAATATATTCGTCAGTTTGTTTCATTGAGTTTTCTTTCCCTCAAGCAACATCAAAGCATCTTCCTCAGGGTCTGGAAAGGTCAAAACCAAGAACCAAGCCGGATACCATAGAAAATAAATAAGCATACTGCATTGCATGCTAACTTTTGTTTTTTTTTTGTAGGATTTTGTTTGTTACTAACTCTGTTGTGGTTCAGGAATTATTGCTCGCCGTCGGGTGTTCCCTCTCAACCGTCCGCACAGGTATCCTACTCGCAACAATCTTCCTGGTATCCAAATGGATCAAGTACAGCAAGATCTGACAGAGGTCAGAACTCAGATGGCTAATGAAAGGCTGGAGATGAGAAACCAAATGACCCAATTCATGGAAGTAATGAATGGTCTGGCCCAAAGTCAAGAAAGGTTGAGGGCATTGGTAGAAAGACAAACCCCGGAAGAACCCCATCTGGGAACTGGAGGAACAAGTAACAATGAGAGGGGTTAGCCTCATGCTAATCCACCAGTATATGGGCCTCATCTACATCTGGAAGTCAACATCCCGGGTAATGTGCAAGGAAATACTACTGCAGGTAGAATCTTACAGGAAGACCCCCAAGAAGAGCAGATTACTGTAATGGGAGCTGGGGATGAAGTCTATGATAGGAGGTTTGATGAAATTGCTGAGAAGTTGAGATCTCTGGAGTCTCAAAATTCCTTAGGCTTCGATGTAATGGATATGGGGTTAGTGGACGGGGTAAGGATTCCCCACAAGTTTAAACCCCAATGCTTCGAGAAGTACAATGGAACTTCCTGTCCACGAACTCATTTACAGTCCTTCCTGGGGAGACTTAAGGAATACACCATGGATGAAAAACTGTGGATGTTTTACTTTGAAGATAGTTTGACTGGGGCTTCCAGAGAGTGGTATTCGCACTTGACCAGAGCTACTATCAGATGCTGGAAGGACCTGGCTGAAGCCTTCATCAGGCAATACCAATACAATCTGGACATGGCTCCTAACAGAACCCTTCTGATGGGAATGTCTCAGTCCTCCAGAGAAAGCTTCAGGGAATATGCCCAAAGGTGGAGACAGCTTGCTGCTGCTGTCCAGCCACCCATGTCGGAAAGAGAGATGGCCGACATGTTCATGAATACTCTGCAAGGAACATATATTGATAGGCTAGCTGCCTTTTCTTCCACCAGTTTCGCTGACGTAGTTATAGCTGGAGAAAGGATTGAAAGCCTTTTGAAGATGGGTAAGATTTCTGATAATGGTGCAAGTTCGTCCAGTAATCCCAGGAAGCCTTTTGTGGGACCTAGAAGAACCGGTGAGACAAATGCCATTCATGCCAGTAGGGGCAGACCTCAGTATGTCCACAGATCAGTAGCAACTGTCACTATTCCAGCTCTGATTCCTCAGCAACCAACATATCAACAACCACAACAACCACACTATCAACAGCAAGTTCAGTATCCGCCACAGAGGACCTACAACAACAATAACAACAATCAACAACAAAGACCTTTTCAGCAAAAAACATCACAGGCCAATAGGGTGATTGATCCAATCCCTATGCCTTATGCCGCTTTATTGCCACAACTCCTAAAACTCAACTTGGTTGAATTAAGGACATTGGCACCACCAGATCCCTCTAATCTCCCAAGAAATTATGATGTCAACGCTAGATGTGCTTTCCATTCCAATGCACCTGGCCACAATACGGAGAAGTGCAGGGCTTTACAAATGAAGGTACAAGATCTGGTAGATTCTAAAGCCCTCAACTTTGCACCCCCTCCAAGTGTCACCAAGAATCCCATGCCCAATCATGGAGGACCAAGAATTAATGCCATTGAGGAAGACAAGCCATCTTTCTTAATCACCAGTGTTGGACAGATTCGGACACCGCTGATCGAGATTAAAGCTCAGCTCCTGGAATGCCAGATGTTCCCCGGGTGTGAGCTCGGTTGTGGTTATTGCAACATTTCGGTCAACAGGTGTGATAACTTGAGAAGCGGCATAGATGGTCTTATCAAAAGTGGTATACTTCAGATCACAACAACGGCGCCTACAAATCCAGCAATTCCTTTGACAACAATTCCTGACTCTTCTACAACTGCAACAACAATCATTTTGACCAATTCATCAATATCATCAACAATGGCTCCGTCCATCACTTCAACCAATCAGATGTCAACAACCATCTCTTCTACAACATCAGCACCCATTTATTCAGCAGAATCTTCTACAACGCCAACAGAAATTAATGAAGATATATCAGCAGTCACTATTTACTATGACCCATCAAATGTTCCTCCAAACAACAACTTTCAAACAGTGGCACCTCCTACCAGATCACCGGTCACCATTTACTACGATCCGCACACCATTTCAGTACCCTCCTCTGCAGCAGTCAGTCCAGTTACCATCACAGTACCTGGACCAGTTCCATATGAAAGTAGCAATGCCATACCTTGGCATTATGGCTCTGACCTTTACTGCAACGGGGAGAAAATCACTTTGGATTCTTCAACCTCTTCTCCACAAATTGATAATGTTGGGGGAGGCGGAGGCTTCACCAGAAGCGGACGCCTTTTTGCCTCACAACTGCAAAGACCTAATGCCAAAGCAGAAGCTGCTGCAAAAGCAAAGGGGAAGAGTGTGGTACCTGAAGAACCAATCAGCAAAGAAACTCAGAAGACCTCTTTTGAGCAAGATGTAGACGAGTTTATGAGAATTATAAAGAGAAGTGATTACAAGGTGGTGGATCAGCTTCACCAAACTCCCTCAAAGATCTCCATATTATCCATGTTGATGTGTTCTGAGGCTCACAGGAATGCATTACTGAAGGTCTTGCACGCAGCATACGTGCCAGAGGAGATCACTGTTAATCAGCTGGAAACTGTGGTAGCAAATGTCAACACCAGTCATGGACTGGGTTTTACCAATACTGACTTAACAACTGAGGGACGTAACCACAACAAGGCTTTACACATCACTCTGGAATGAAAGGGTGCTGTTCTATCCCATGTACTGGTGGACACTGGGTCTTCGCTCAATGTCCTACCAAAGAAAACCTTAGTGAAGCTGGAGTATGACGGCTTAGCATTACGTCCGAGTAATTTGGTGGTGAGAGCTTTCGATGGCTCTAAAAGTTTAGTGCTAGGAGAGATTGATCTGCCTGTGATGATTGGCCCGCAAACTTTTAAAATTACCTTCTATGTGATGGACATTCAGCCGGCCTACAACTGTTTGTTGGGTAGACCTTGGATCCATGCCGCTGGCGCTGTTACGTCTACCCTTCACCAGAAGCTGAAATTCGAGTGGGAGGGCCACCATCTGTGGGGAAGAGGACATTTTTGTTAGCCATCTGGCTACGTACAAGTACATTGAGATGGATGGAGAGATCCATGAAACCATGAGCCAGGGATTTGAGGCCCTGAACATTAATGAAGCATCTGCTGTACTGGGAACCTCCATGACGTCTTATCAGCAAGCCAGGAAGGTTGTTGAAGAGGGTACTGCCCAAGGCTGGGGCAAGCTACTGCCCGTGGAGAAGAAAGAGGACATATTTGGGTTGGGTTAAAGACCAACTCAACAAGATCAATCAGAGGCTGCCAAGAAGCCCAATTTTGTCAGCGGGGGAATGCTCACCCCGGATGCAGTGAACAACTTGGAAGATGAGTCGGAAGATGAGCGCAACCTGGAGAGCTGGATACGTCCAAGGATCCCGGGGAGCCGTGTCTCAAACTGGTCTTCCCAGGAAATTATAAGGGTTACTCCTACAGAGTAATTATTATTTCCTGTATTTTAAGCATGCATCAAGTCTTGCATCTTGCCCAAGATGACAAGACTCATTTTGTAATTGGGCCATCTTGTAATTTTGTGCAAACAGATCAATCAATGAATATCAGACATCTTTTACAAATGAGTCTTTTCCTTTTCCGCTCGCTGTTTTCATTTTTCTTTTTGTACAAAAATAAAATGGCAATGTTTTCCAAAATGATAACTTCATTTCACTCTTTCTAAACAAGATTAAAATCGATCACTAAAATGAACAATCTAAACCCTTGCAGAGAGTGCCTTTCAGACTACACCGACAACAGCACGGCTATGACTCTGTATGACTTTGACAATCCAATCAATCAAGCTGATGAAGGGGTTGAAGAAGATTATGAGCTTCCTGAAGAGCTAGCCAGGTTGTTAAGGTAAGAGGAGAAAGTTATCACTCCTCATCAGGAGGAGGTCGAAACGGTTAATCTTGGTACAGAAGAAGATGTGAAAGAGGTTAAGATCGGGGCCTACCTACAAGATTCAGTAAAAGAACAACTGATCGATATGCTTCGGGAGTATGTGGATGTCTTTGCTTGGTCTTATCAGGATATGCCAGGGTTGGATACCGATATTGTCATGCACAAGCTGCCTTTAAAAGAAGACTGCCCACCAGTAAAACAGAAGCTGCGCCGTACTCGCCCAGATATGGAAATGAAGATAAAAGAAGAGGTACAAAAGCAGTGGGACACCGGTTTCCTTGCTGTGACTAGCTATCCACCGTGGGTTGCTAATATTGTACTTGTGCCTAAGAAGGATGGCAAGGTGAGGATGTGTGTGGATTACCGGGATCTGAACAGAGCCAGCCCGAAAGATGACTTCCCTTTACCTCACATTGATGTATTGGTTGATAATACGGCTCAGTTCTCGGTATTCTCCTTCATGGACGGATTTTCAGGATACAATCAGATCAAGATGTCACCTGAAGACATGGAGAAGACAACTTTTATCACACCCTGGGGCACGTTCTGTTATAAGGTGATGCCATTCGGACTGAAGAATGCTGGTGCTACGTATCAACGGGCTATGGTAACATTATTCCACGACATGATCCATAAAGAAATTGAATGTTATGTGGATGACATGATTGCCAAGTCCCTCACAGAAGAAGACCACCTGGTAAATCTGTTGAAGTTATTCAAGCGTTTGAGGAAGTACCAACTGAAGTTAAACCCCAACAAGTGCACATTCGGGGTGCGATCCGGTAAGTTGCTGGGATTCATTGTAAATGAGAAAGGGATTGAAGTCGACCCTGATAAAGTTAAAGCCATTCAAGAAATGCCTGCGCCGAAGTCAGAAAAAGAAGTTCGGGGGTTTCTAGGAAGATTGAACTACATTTCAAGGTTCATATCTCACCTTACTACAACCTGTGAACCCTTGTTCAAGTTGTTAAGAAAAGAACAAACGGTCAGGTGGAACGAAGAATGCCAGAGGGCATTTGACAAAATCAAAGAATACTTACAAGAGCCTCCAATCCTTATGCCTCCAGTTGAAGGAAGACCTCTAATCATGTACTTGACAGTATTAGAAGAGTCAATGGGGTGTGTGCTGGGCCAGCATGACGAGTCTGGTCAAAAAGAGTATGCAATATACTACCTAAGCAAAAAGTTTACCGACTGTGAACAACGTTATTCACTGCTCGAGAAAACTTGTTGTCCTTTAGCGTGGGCTGCTCGCTGACTAAGACAGTATATGTTGACCCACACTACTTTATTGATATCAAAGATGGACCCAGTTAAGTACATTTTTGAGAAGCCAGCGCTTACCGGACGGGTTGCAAGATGGAAAATGATTCTCACGGAATATGACATCCAATACACATCTCAGAAAGCCATCAAGGGCAGTGTATTATCTGATTATCCTTCTGAGCAACCTATTGATGATTACCAGCCTATGAGATTTGACTTCCCTGATGAAGACATCATGTTCATAAAAGCAAAAGATCATGAAGAGCCTGTTCACACTGAAGGGCCTGACCCAGAAGAAGAATGGACTATGATGTTTGACGGGGCTGTTAATATGAATGGTCGTGGTGTTGGTGCAATACTCATTACACCTAAAGGAGTTCACATGCCTTTCTCGGCAAAACTCACCTTCAACTGCACTAACAACGAAGCTGAATACGAAGCTTGTATCATGGGTCTTGAGGAAGCCATTGACCTCAGGATCAAGACTTTAACTGTGTTCGGAGATTCAGCTTTGGTAATCAATCAAACCAACGGCAAATGGTACACACACCAGGATCATCTGATACCTTACAGGGATTATACAAGGAGATTATTGACTTTCTTTACAACGGTCAAGCTTGAGTATATCCCTCGGGACGAGAATCAATTTACAGATGCTCTGGCTACCATTTCATCCATGATCAAAGTTTAAGCTGCCAACTTTGTACCTCGGATTTCAGTGTCCAGACTTGACAGACCAGCGTATGTGTTCTCAGCAGATGTTGTCAAAGATGATAAGCCTTGGTTCTACGACATCAAATGCTTCTTGGAGGATCAAACATACCCACCTGGGGCATCTTCCAATGATAAGAAGACATTAAGAAGGCTAGCTGGTAGTTTCTTCTTGAATACTGATGGTTCCTTGTACAAGAGAAATTTTGATATGGTACTTCTCAGATGCGTTGATAGGACAGAAGCAGGCTTGTTAATGCACGAGGTGCACGAAGGATCCTTTGGTACCCATGCAGGAGGGCATGCAATGGCCAAAAAGTTGTTAAGATCAGGTTATTACTGGATCACAATGGATGCCGACTGTTGTGCCTATGCCAGAAAATGCCATAAATGCCAGATCTATGCGGATAAGGTGCATGTGCCCCCCAATCCTCTGAATGTGATATCTTCACCCTGGCCCTTTGCCATGTGGGGCATTGATATGATTAGCAAGATTGAACCGACTGCTTCAAATGGCCACAGATTTATCCTGGTAGCCATTGACTACTTTACCAAGTGGGTTGAAGCAGCTTCCTATGCAAATGTTACAAGGCAAGTGGTAGCTCGATTTCTGAAGAGAGACATCATCTGTCGGTATGGAGTGCCCGAGCGGATCATTACCGATAATGGTTCCAACTTGAATAACAAAATGATGGCAGAACTGTGTCGGGACTTCAAGATCCAACACCACAATTCTTCTCCTTACAGGCCAAAGATGAATGGCGCTATTGAGGCAGCTAACAAGAATATCAAGAAGATTGTGCAGAAAATGGTAGTTACCTACAAAGACTGGCATGAAATGCTACCATTTGCCTTGCATGGGTACCGTACGTCAATCAGAACATCCACTGGGGCAACACCGTATCAACTTGTGTATGGTATGGAAGCAGTCCTACCTGTTGAAGTTGAACTACCTTCTCTACGGGTATTGATGGATGTTAAGCTGAATGAAGCAGAATGGGTCCGATCCCGATACGAACAACTAAGTCTGATCGAAGAAAAGAGATTGGCTGCAATTTGTCATGGGCAGTTGTATCAGAAAAGAATGAAGAAAGCCTTCGATCAGAAAGTCAGGCTCCGAGAATACCAAGTAGGAGATCTTGTGCTGAAAAGACTCCTCCCTCCTCATACAGACCACAGGGGCAAGTGGACTCCAAACTATGAAGGGCCATTCGTAGTAAAGAAAGTTTTCTCTAGTGGAGCACTCATGCTCAGCACTATGGATGGTGAAGACTTCCCGTCCCCTGTGAATTCAGATGCAGTTAAAAAATACTTCGCATAAAAATGACCCGCTGGACATAAAAACAGAATGTAAGTCCAGGCAAAAATAGGGCATCCCGGTGAGTCAAAAACAGAATAAAGGACTCGGGCAAAAATAAGGGAAATAAATAAAAAAAATGTACACCCGCTGAGTTGAAAAGCCACATTGGACAACTCAGGCAAAAATGGGTATCCCGATGGATTGAAAAGCCGAAAGGGTGATTCATGCAAAATAAGGGAATAAGCGAACAACTGCATTCTGAATTCGTCTGTATCCCTTACAACATGGTAAGCTCGGAAAGGTTCAAGCTTCATTCAGAATCAGCCTTCTTCAAAAAGCAAGGTGAGAAGAACGTCAAATGTCATACGAGTCATAGCAAAGGGAAGCTCCTTGAAGCGTCATCAACATTGCCAATACTTTTTATTTCTCAATTTGTAACAATCTCCTCATTTTAGGGGATTTGTTTCTTTGACTGTACCTTGCCAATTCAGGGCACATGAATTAATAAAGTCTGATTTTCAGTCATGTTTCGTCTCGTACATTTTATTTTCATTTGCAAGAATGTCCGATGTCTTTAAGATACTGATTGCATAAATACAGATGCTTCTCTTAAAATACGTGCTTGCAGGAAATATACTCACTCCCAGGAGTGCCTAAACTCTTATGATTGAATCTGGTAAAGGATACCTCGGGATTACTTGTGCGTTTCTCTGACTTTTCAGGATTGCAGGTATTCAAAGCCTAGCATGGGGCATGAAAGCTTCATCCCAGCAAGCTGACAAATCATTATCCACTCAGTCTTAACTCCGGAGGTGCTTTCTCCCCAGCTGAGTTGCCATTTATTTTTCCTCCTCAGCCAAGCACAAAAGCCAGGGAACCATCTCCCCACAGAGTTTCAGCCTTTATCCAGAAGAGAAACGCCTGGAGATCTCACAACAGGGTGAAGGAAGCTACTACAAACCCCAGTTGGGTCCCTCATTACCAGGATAGGTATATCAATGACCTACTTCCCCAAGCAGAGTCATATATGTCAGATCTACCAATGATCTCATCCCCAGCTGGAATGTCCACTTCAAGCAGATCGACCGAGACCTTCGCAGTAACGGGATCCGAATCCCAGATCGGTATCTTTTGCATAATCATAGCATTCGCATCATATTTTCCCCACAGAGCGTAGCATTCCGTCTCATACGGAGCATTATGGCAAAAATCAAACATATTGCATAATCATAAGCCGTGTTCTGAATCAAACATTTGTGAACATTGACAATCCATCAACAATATACAGAAATTCCCCGGCAGAAAGCCAAGGCATTGGCCTTACACTCATAAATACAAATGCACACCCCTTTTGACACCCGTCCGTGTCATGATTCCCCAGTAAAGTCGCCCGGGCTTTCTTTACAAACAGATACTTATATATTGCAGATACTTCTTGACACCCGTCCGTGTCATGTCCCGAGTTGAAAGCTAAAACGTCTCCTTTGCACTCACAGATACTTATACACAACTTCCTTGGAAAGCCACATACACTTGTTTATATTACGTTTTTCCCTTTTTGACACTCGTCCGTGTCACTCTCCCCAGCAAGTTAAAAATTCCTGTACACCACTCATACTTATTACTCCTGTTTTACTCATACAGGTACTCGTCCGTATCTTTTATAAAACACTTAAATCCCCTCAGATTCGACACTCGACCGTGTTCTTTGTTAACCAGTTGATACTCGCCCGTATCATCATCTTCGAACATGCGTCAGTGTTTGTTTCTACTGATACTCGTCCGTATCATGGTCTTAAGGATGCTCGTCCGCATCTTTAATCTATACACCGTGTCAAACACTTGTGTCTTCTTGAATTTAGACACTCGTCTGTGCCTACTATTCCCCATAAGAGTCCCCATAGAACCAATACTCGTCCGTGTTCTTTGTTAACCAGTTGGTACTCGTCCGTATCATCATCTCTGAACATGTGTCAGCATTTGCTTCTACCTGATACCCGTCCGTGTCATAATCTTAAGGATGCTCGTCCGCATCTCTAATCTATACACCATACCCAAACACTTATACCTCTCATTCCTTGGATATAGACACTCGTCCGTGTTTACTTGTCATAGAAAATCCCAGTGAACTATTTCTTTTCTATCTGACATTCGTCCTATGTCATGATACTTTCGGCAGCCGTACCCTACCAGGTGATCGTCCTTCACCTTTGGATGACCGTCCCTCATCCTTTCCCCACCGGAGTCTCCATTATTGGAACCCCTTTTCTATCCGGCATTCGTCCTAGGTCGTGATATTTAGCAGCCGTCCCCTACTAGGTGATCGTCCTTCACCTCTTGATGATCGTCCTTCATCATTTTATCCGATGGCCGTCCCCATCGTTGATCTTGTTATCTGGCATTCGTCCTATATCATGATAAACCCTGAGAGCAGCCGTACCCTGCTAGGTGATCGTCCTTCACCTCTTGATGATCGTCCTTCATCATGCTTATCCGATGGCCGTACCCATCGTCGACCCTTTTCTATCCGGCATTCGTCCTATATTGTGATACCTTTTGGCAACCGCGACTTGCTAGGTGATCGTCCTTCACCATAGATGATCGTCCCTCATCTTATCCCCCAACAGAGCAGCCGTCCCCTGCTAGGTGATCGTCCTTCACCTTTAATGACCGTACCTCATCATTTATTTCATTTACTTATAATCCCCAGAGGGTCTTATAGCTTTACTTGATGGTCGTCCCCATCATAATCTCTTATATCCCCAGCATGTCGGCCATCCCCGTCATTGCCCTTTCCCCAGCAGTCGTCCTCTGCTCGACGGTCGTCCTCCGTCACCCGCACTTTATAATATACTTTATTTTCCTTTACAATCTATATCCCTTTTCTTCTTCATTCTGTGAGTGCAAATTTTGGACTGTCTTTGGTATTCAACCACAAGTTATCTTGTTTGCCTGTTAAGCCATTGCTTACATCCTGCACAGCTAACTCATGTTTGAATAGGGGCAGCTGTAAACACCCCAAATTTGCCCTCACCCATTCACACCATGGCTTGTGTTCTCTTCATATGCATAAGTTCAATCATAGCATCTCCTATTGCATTTTTGATTCACTGCATTGATTCTAAGTCATCTGCATCTAGGGTTTGTGATCTGAGCAATCCAAGAGCCTCTTGAGCCACTCCAAAGGTCATCAATCACTTCAAAGGGGTCCATGTATGTTCAAGCATCATATTGTATCCTCACAAAGTCAAGGAAGTCAAATAATCACAAGAACTGGGAATGGCATGGAAGCAGGGCCAGGTTTGACTGCACAGATGACCTAGAATTAGGGTTTTGGTTTCAGAGGCCATAACTCCAAATTTTTTGGTCATTCTTGTTTCTATTTGTCTCTATATGGTATAGGGATCATTCATATCAATTTTCATGAAGAAATTCCATGGGGAAGGCATCTGATCAAGGGTTGACTTCTTGAGCAAGTCAGTGTAAAATCAGGGCATCTGAGGCCCCCAATGACCCAGCCAAAGGGTGTTCTTCATCATTTTGATTATGTATGATCTTTATTTGATCATGGAAGGTGTTAGAAGTTCACAAAATTGAAGAATTTCAAGCCATTTGCAAAGTTGCCGTTTTGGGAAAATGACTTGTAATGGAAACTTGCCATTTTGGGAAACTTTTTCAACCCTTGCTTTTTGATTCAAAAATGCTTCAAATGGGAAAACTTTGGTCATAAAAGTTGTAGAATGGATCATTCCCTTTTCAAAAAGTACAAGAACTCATTCTAATTCATTTTGGATCAAAAGTTATGACTTGTCAAAGTTGGGAAAAATCACTTAATTTCAAATTGTGTACCAAAGGGACAAGGTTGCAAAACCACTTGCCAAGACAAATTGTGCCATCAAAGTGACTTCTAGCCTTTGTACAAACATGAACCAATGTCTAAAATTCATAATGCACCAAGAGTTTGTCCATTTTCATGACTTATGGATCAAGAAACTTCAAAAGGGCCAAAGTTGATTAAAGTTGCAAAACATCATTCAAACCCTAATCCATTTGCTGGCTGGCTTCAAAGCTGATCCCATGGCCCTCCTCATTTCTTGTTGCGCAGGACACCCCTCTTGTCCTTGGCTAACTATTGGCCCATACCTCTCTTATACAAAGCTTGACCTTTTTGCAAAAGACCCATACCAATCACAATAGGGCATAACCACTCCACAGACCTATCCATGAGGGATAAGTGGACCAAAGGCAAGCCATAACACCACACAACTCATGCTGAAACAGACTCCAAGCCATAGTTATCAAAAATCCTCCAACTTGCAAAACCATTCGAATCTCTCAGCTCACTCAACCATTCTTCAAACCAACTTCACCATTGATCTCAAAATGACTCACTGATCACAAACCAACCATTGAAACAACAAAAAACCTCACACAAACAAAACACGATTTCTCTCCCTCACTAAACAGAACTTGATCAATCTCACAAATAAGCCACTTTCCAATCAAACTAAACCTCAAAGCATCTTCAGGAGGTTCATTGGAGAAGCTTTGAAGCAAGGAGGTAGCCTGAAAGCCCCAAACTGAAAGCTTCACCTCAGGTAGCTTCGAAATTTATTTTTTCCAGGAACCTTGTTTTAAGTTACTAAAATGATCTACATGTTTCCCTTAATGCAATGAGCTTTGAATTTTTGAAAATGATGCAGAAATGAGGTTGTATGGTTTGTCTGAAACTTTGCCCGTAAATTTGATTTTTGTTTGTTCTTCATGATTCATCAAAAATAAATAAGTTTTGTTGTTGGATTTTGTTTAAAATGTATAGTTGAGTTGATCTGGAGATTTTGGCATGTTTTAGTGAGGTTTTGAGAGAGATAGGTTGAAGGTCTCGCCGGAGAAGACGACCGGAAGTCTTCTCCGGCCACCTGAAGGTCATTAAACCCTAATTGTGTCATTAAATGAACTTTGAATGTGAACCTTAGATCAGGCTGACTTTGGTTGACTTGCGCGCAAACGTGTGGCCAGGATCTCATCATTATGCCCTAATCCTCAATTAATTAAATAAATCCAGTTTAATTAATTTTAAAATAGAAATTAGCCAGGTTTGAATTTCAACCCTCAGATCACGCGCCAAGTCAATTCCCGTGCCCTAGGTTCAAATCTCAGCCACTGGATCTGTTGACTTTCCATTTAATTCATTTTAATTTCATTTTTCTTGCATTTTCTTTCTTATTTTATTAAAAATAGTAAAACAAATCACAAAAATCTCATTTTTTGCATGCTGACTTAGATTATTTTTATCATTTCAAAAATATTTTTTTTTTTGCATTAAAAATTATTTTAAAATCATTTAAATGATTATTTTTAATTAGTTAATGAGAATTAATTAATTAAAAATACATTTAGGTATTTAAAAATCACAAAAAAATTTATGTTGCATTTAGGAACATTTAGAAACATTGTCCAACTCTCAAACCAAATTTCTTTTTTGTTCTTGAAGCCTTTTGATCATTTCATTGGAATTAATTTCATTTCAAGGCAATATTTTGTTTCAAACTTCAAAAAATCATTGCTGCCTAACCATTGAGAGTTGGATGATGATTCTTTTTGCATTGCATCTTGCATAGCATGCAGTTTATAGGATAAAATTGGATTGAATTGATCTTGCATTTTCAATTTGTTTGGCATTTTTTCTTGACAAGGTACCTTAAAACCCTAGCAATCTTAGGAAATTCATAACTTTCACTAGGTTAAGAATTGGTTCCCCTCCTTTGGGCAGTGAGTTTGTATAGGTTTAGGGTATCTTTGATTGCATTTTCAAATTTTTATTGAAATTCTGTGATCAGGTATGAGATGTCCTAAGAGATGTCCCAACACTTAATAGGACATTTGACAAATTTAACCAAAACTTAAACAGCAAGAAAAGTAAACAACACAGAAGTTTGTTAACCCAGTTCAGTGTATAACCACACCTACATCTGGAGGCTACCAAGCCAGGAGGAAATCCACTATTAGTAATATTAATTCTAGACTTAAACCACCCTGTTTAATCTATCACTTAATACTTACCCAATGCAATTTCTACCTAAGACTCACTTAGATAAGAGTACCCTACTCACCCCCCCTTAATCACACAGTGATCAAGTTTACAAGTTTACTGAAATTGAAGACATCCTTCAAACAAAAACAGCTTGATCTTACTTAACAGTTTCAATCAAGTCACAAATGCACTTTTGCTTAAAAGCTCATAAAGTGGTACATAAAATACAACATGCTATTAAAATACTAGACACCCTATTTGGTCTTCTGAAATTCGTACTCAATTCTATGAGTTTCTGTTGTTTAAATAGGTATCTGAATTTTGGGCTTTCTGTAGAATGATCCAGCCCTAATGAGCAGCAACTGTCACCTTGAATTTAGGGTTTGTTACTTCCTATATTCTAGGTGCATTAGGTCTTCTGTTTTAATCTGAATCTTCAATATAAAACTCCCTACAGATGTGCCTTGTTCTGTTTTTATCCATCATTAATTAATTCCAGATAACTCTCCTTAAATATCTCTGATCTGTTAATCAATAATTAATTCTGGTAGCAGGTCTGAGATGTCTCAACATCTGTTGGGACATCCTGAAAAACTGAACTTAATTTATTCACACAATGTCCCAACATCTGATGAGACATCCTGAAATAAATTCACATACTCTGTTTGATAATGTCCCAACATCTGATAGGACATTCTGAACTGAATTTAACATTTCTTGTTTGGTCAAAAATTCTGCCAATTCTTAAACATCTACAAACTCCCCCTTTGGCTAATTTTTGGCTAACAACTTTTCTGGTTTTCAGAGTGCAGCAGAAGTTCTTTTTATCAGAGTATAGCATTACTTTTCTGTTGATTCTTATTTTGAGATTACTCCCCCTCAAACAAATATGTGTCCAGTCTTGTTGCAACAGAAATACACACTGATTCAGTTCAGACAGAAACAAACAGATTTTTCATTTTAATTAAACAGCAGTACAAATTTGTTGTTGTTCTCCCCCTTGGTAGACACAAAATTAGGGGCCAAAGACACTATTACTGTCATTACATTGCTGTCATTACATTTGCCTCACATACATTGATCACTCAGATTCATCACTCTCAGTTGCTTCCTCCACTTCAGTGTCTTCATCTTTATCAGCTTCACTTTCTTCATCAGCCTCACTTTCTTCACCAGATGCAGCATTCTGATCTTCTTCACTTTCCAACCTTTTGATGATTTCCTTAAGCTTCTGCTTTCTAGCTTCAAGCTCTTTGCAGGTGCTTTTGAGTTCAGCAATTAAAGTCTTCTTGGAGATTGGATTCTTAGCAGTTGAGGGACCAGAAGATGTCCCAGAAGGTGCTTCAACATCTGCAGCATGGTGACTTAGGAATAATTTGTAATGAAAAGCCAGGGGGCTCTCTCTCTTGCAGACAGTATCCTTCTCATTTAAAATCCCAGGGTATTGACTTAGAACAATACCACACAGCAATGATGGAAAAGCTATTGGCAGCTTTGTTGCAGTAGAGATGGCATGCTTCATAGTCTGATCAAAAATATATGCTCCATAATCCATCTTGGTTTGAGTTCCCACAGCATAGATGAATCTGGCCAGACCAGTTGAGATTGATGAAGTGTGGTTGGTAGGCACCCAGTTAGCAGTTCCAATCCTGTTAAGCATGGCATACTTTCTGGTAAGCATGCTCACAGAGAGCTTTCCCTTCACAGGCCAAGCTTTGACCTGGTTTGCAGTGATCACCTTACAGATTTGATTATCTGTTTTCCCTAGCTCATTGGGTCCATCTGTGTCCCTTCCTAGATACTGATTAATGATTTGGGGAGAGAACTCAACACACTTACCTCTCACAAATACCTTTCTGAACTCTGAGGACTTACCATTTGAGCAATCCTCCTGAAGATTCACAATGAACTCTTTGACAAGAAGTTCATAGCAGGGAGAGAACTCTGAGACTGTCTTGAATAGTCCTGCAGCAGAGATTAGGTCAATGAGTTCTGTGCACTCAAGTGCATTGCTGCTCAGTTCTCTTTCCAGGGCAACCCTTCTTTGGTACACATACTTCCATCTGTTGACACTAGAGACAAGATGGAATGATATGTTGTCCAAGGGAGCTTCTGGAACAGCAGTTGAAGCTCTTGCTGGTGTTGGTCTTTTCTTGGGAGGAGATGTTGGGACATCTGATTCAACATCTGAATCTGATGGTGTGGCAGCTTTTCTCTTCTGGGATTGGACTTTGCTCCAGGGTTTTGTTGGTCCAAAGGTAGCTTTAGCTTTGCCTTTCTTTGGACTAGCCTTCTTCTTCTCAGGGATGACAGGTTCAGCTTGCATCTTTCCTTTCCTGGACCTTAGTCTTTTAGCAATGCTGGGTTTCACAGATGATATGATCTCTGCATCAGAGTCCTGCTCCAGATTGACTACTGGAGGGGATTGAGCAGTCTCCTCATCAGCTTGTTGATCAACAGAAGTTTGATCTTCATTTGAGTCTTTAGCCTGTTCCACAGAAACTTCTTTATCACTTTCACTTGAGGCCTCTTTCTTGTCCTCAGTTTGTTCAGTATCAGCATCAGATGAGTTTGCTTTCTCATCTGCAGATGTTCCAACATCTGTTGGGACATCTTGTTCTGCAGCAGTGTCCTCTGTATCTTGAGCTGGTTCTTCTTGAGGTGCAGGAATGGTGTTCAAAGGAACAGAGATCCCTTTCACCACTCTTTGTTCAGAGAAAACTTGGTTGACAATCTCCTTGATGGAATCATCAACATATTTGGAGTATTTTGAGGAGGAGGAAATGCCTTTAGCTTTGCTTCTGATTTGATCTTTACATCTCTTTGGAGTTCTTGCCTTTTTAGTGTGAGAGGCGCTTCCCCTGATCTCGTCCAATGGTGTTGATGACATTGGCACAACAGAGATTGGAGTGGCATGAACCACGTCTTCCTTGTTGAGAATTTCCTCAGCTGTTTTAGGGTTTTGAGACATTGTTGAAGAAGATGAAAGAAAGACTTTAGGGTTTATGATCTCTGGAGAATAGCTGGTGAATGTGATTCGATTATGATAGTATGATGAGAATCTTGATAGCTGATTATAAACAGTTACTAAGTAAGTAGCCGTTACTGTGCAAATGATGAGAGATGGAGTTCCCAAGAATCTTGTCCAGACTGGTTTTGCCATCTGGAACTTATGCCATGCAATGTCATATGACATGTTGGCACATCTCATTAATTGCTAAATCTCACATAAACAGATTCCAAGTTTGCCCCTTAAATTCTCAAATTGAGTAGCATCCAATGCTTTGGTAAAAATATCAGCTAATTGCAAATCTGTAGCTACATGCTCCAATGAAATCACCTTTTCTTCTACAAGATCTCTGATGAAATGATGTCTGATATCAATATGCTTAGTCCTGCTGTGTTGAATGGGATTCTTTGATATGTTAATTGCACTTAAGTTGTCACAGTACAATGTCATGACATCCTGTGGGACATTGTACTCAGTGAGCATCTGTTTCATCCAAACCAACTGAGAACAACTGCTACCTGCTGCTATGTACTCAGCTTCAGCTGTAGACAAGGATACACAATTCTGTTTCTTACTGAACCAAGAAATCAGATTGTTTCCTAGAAAGAAGCATCCTCCTGAAGTGCTTTTTCTGTCATCAGCACTTCCTGCCCAATCAGCATCACAGAAGCCAGTGAGAATTGGTTTGCACCCATGAAAGTACATTATGCCATAGTCACAAGTACCATTAACATATTTAAGGATTCTCTTGACTTGATTGAGATGACTGACTTTTGGATCAGCTTGATATCTTGCACAAACTCCTACTGCAAATGCAATGTCTGGTCTGCTAGCAGTCAAGTATAACAAGCTTCCAATCATGCTTCTATATAAACTTTGATCTACATTCTCACCCTTTTCATCTTTAGTCAGCTTTAAATGTATGGGAGCAGGAGTTCTTTTATGAGAAGCATTTTCCATTCCAAATTTCTTCACTATGTTCTTGGAGTACTTACTTTGGGAAATAAACATTGAGTCTTCCATTTGCTTTACTTGCAGCCCAAGAAAGTAGGTTAATTCACCTACTAGACTCATTTCAAATTCAGATTCCATCTGCTTGACAAAATGTTTGACCATCTTATCGGACATCCCACCAAACACAATGTCATCAACATATATTTGTGCAATCATGACATTTCCTTCTTCATCTTTAACAAATAGGGTTTTATCAATCCCACCTTTTCTGTATCCTTGCTTGATAAGAAATGTGGTCAGTCTTTCATACCATGCCCTTGGAGCTTGCTTCAGACCATAAAGTGCTTTCTTTAATTTGTATACATGATTTGGACAGCTTGGATCAACAAATCCTTTAGGCTGTTCTACATATACCTCTTCATTAAGATAACCATTAAGAAAGGCACTTTTCACATCCATTTGAAATAGCTTGAACTTTAAGATACAAGCAATTCCCAACAGTAGTCTTATTGATTCAAGCCTTGCTACTGGTGCAAAGGTTTCATCAAAGTCTACCCCTTCAATTTGAGTGTATCCTTGAGCCACAAGTCTAGCTTTGTTCTTTGTAACAATTCCTTGTTCATTTGACTTGTTCTTATACACCCATTTTGTACCAATCACATTTATGTCATCAGGTCTAGGTACAAGATTCCACACTTCATTCCTTGTGAATTGACTTAATTCCTCTTGCATAGCACAAATCCAGTATTCATCTGTGAGAGCTTCCTTGATATTTTTAGGTTCTATTTTGGAAACAAAACAAGAACCTGAAATCACTTCTCTTGATCTAGTGCTCACACCTCTGTTGGGATCACCAATTATTAAATCTTTGGGATGATCCTTCTGTATTCTGATGGAGGGAGGTTTGCTTGAATCTTCTGACCTTGTATCATTTTGAGTGAAGTTATATTGATCATTCTTTTCTTCAGCTTCAATCTTGATATCAGCAGATGTTCCAACATCTTCTAGGACATCTGTAGGAGCATCATCAATTATCACATTTATGGACTCCATGATAACATTTGTTCTGTAGTTAAATACTCTATATGCTCTGCTGTTTATAGAGTATCCAAGGAAAATTCCCTCATCACTTTTAGGATCCATTTTTCTCCTTTGCTCCCTATCTGCCAGAATATAGCATTTACTTCCAAATACATGAAAATACTTCACTGTGGGTTTTCTGCCCTTCCATACTTCATATATTGTGGACAAAGTTCCTTTCCTTAAGGTAACTCTGTTATGGATGTAGCAGGCAGTGTTCATAGCTTCAGCCCAGAAATACAGAGGTAACTTTTTAGCATGGATCATAGCTCTTGCTGATTCTTGAATGGTTCTATTCTTCCTTTCAACAATCCCATTCTGTTGAGGAGTGATAGGTGAAGAATACTCATGGTTGATTCCTTCTGAAGAACAGAAATCTAAGAACTTTTGATTCTCAAATTCTTTTCCATGATCACTTCTTATTCTGATCACACAACTGGATTTTTCCCTTTGCAATCTTTGACATAATTCTTTGAATACATCAAATACATCTGACTTTTCTTTGATGAAGTTTATCCATGTATATCTTGAAAAATCATCAACCACAACATAGGCATACCTCTTACCACCAAGACTTTCAACTTGCATAGGTCCCATAAGATCCATATGTAGAAGTTCCAAAACTTTGGAAGTTGTCAGATGTTGGAGCTTTGGATGGGACATCTTGGTTTGCTTGCCTATTTGACATTCACCACATATTTTGCCATCATCAATCTTTAGTTTAGGAATACCTCTTACAGCATCCATAGATATGATCTTCTTTATGCCTCTGAAATGAAGATGACCTAGTCTTTGATGCCACAGTTTCACTTCTTCTTCCTTAGCTAGAGAGCAGTTTGAAGTGAGACTGAGATTTTGAGATTCCCACATGTAACAGTTGTCTTTAGATCTGGCTCCTTTCATGACAACCTCTTGTTCTTTGTTAATCACTATGCATTCAGATTTGGTAAAGTTTACACTGTATCCTTGATCACATAGTTGACTTATGCTGATCAGGTTAGCAGTTAAACCTTTAACTAGCAGCACATCATCTAGTCTTGGAACATCTTGACAATCCAAGGTTCCAACTCCCTTGATTTCTCCTTTGGCTCCATCTCCAAAGGTAACATACCTGGATGAATGTGACTTTAAGTTTACTAGCAAATTCTTCAATCCAGTCATGTGTCTTGAGCATCCACTGTCAAAGTACCAGTCTTCTTTAGCTGATACTTTCAATGATGTATGTGCTATGTATGCAGTACTTTTCTTTGACCAGATGAGTTGAGATTTCTTTTGATGCCTTTGCTCTGAGTGTTGTTCAGCTGATCTCCAAGCTTGATTGTTGATCTTGTTCTTGGGTATGTGGCTTTGATCAGTCTGAATGTCAGCTTTTGGTCTCCAAACTTTCTTGATGACCTCTGTCTTTTGCTTAGGAGGTTGCTGATTTCTATGCAGCACTTTCTTGGTACCTTCTACTTTCTGCTTGGAAGGTTGCTGACACATCTGATTTGGATATCCATGTAGCTTATAACAGTGAGGTTTGATATGTCCAAATCTTCCACAGTGATGGCATCTCCATCTTTGATACTTCTTCTTCATCTTGTTCTTTCCAGAATGTTGAGACATCTGTTGGAACATTATGTTTGTCTTTGTGTTCTGATGTTGGAGCATCTGTTGGGACATCTTGTTTGACTGAGTAGTTTTTGCAGTAGCTTTGCTAGAGCTGGCTTCATCTCTGTTATATCCCAGTCCACTTTTGTCCCCTGAATGTTTATTATTACTGAGAATAACATCCAGTGTATTTGAGCTACTGTTCAACATTTTAACAGATTTTGACATATGATCCAACTTAGAGTTGAGAAGAGTTACTTCACTTTTCAAGGTATCAATGATTACTTGATCATTTGCTTTGTCATCTTCTAATGCCTCCTTCTGTTTCTTTAGCTTTATAACTTCACTGCATATTTCAGAGCTTCTTTTGTATAGATCTTTGAATGCTTGCTCAAGTTCTTCATAAGTGAGTTCTCCACAGCTGGAATCACTATCATATTCACACAGTCCAGCTAAAGCAGTAATATGCTTAGCTGATTCTTCTTCTGAATCTCCTGAGTCTTCATCAGACCAGGCCACAGAGAGTCCTTTCTTTTGCCTCTTTAAGTAGGTAGGACATTCAAACTTGATGTGTCCATATCCTTCACATTCATGGCATTTGACTCCTTTATCTTGACTGGTCTTTTCAGCATACTTTAATCTTTTGTTAGCATCATAAGGTCTTCTGTTCTCAGAGTTTGTGTTTCTTCCACTAGGTTTGGATTTTCCTTCCATTCCTCTGAGAATCTGTTTGAATTGTCTTCCAATTAAGGCAAGGTTTTCTGATAAGCTTTTATTATTTGCTGATTCATCATCTTCTTCTTCATCTGTATTTGACACCAAGGCTATGCTTTTGTTCTTTTTGGCATTTGTGTCATTCATTCCCATCTCAAAAGTTTGAAGGGAACCAATGAGTTCTTCAACTTTCATGGAGCATATGTCTTGAGCTTCTTCTATTGCAGTGACTTTCATGTCAAATCTTTTTGGCAAAGATCTGAGAATCTTTCTCACAAGCTTTTCATCAGTCATCTTTTCTCCCAAGGCTCCAGAAGTATTGGCTATATCCAAGATGTTCATATAGAACTCATGAATTGATTCATCTTCCTTCATTCTCAAGTTTTCAAACTTGGTGGTTAGAAGTTGAAGTCTTGACATTTTTACTTTTGATGTTCCTTCATGAGTTGTTTTGAGAGTATCCCAAACATCTTTGGCCAGTTCACAATGATGCACAAGTCTGAAAATGTTCCTATCAATGCCATTGAATAAAGCATTTAAGGCTTTTGAATTGCCTAGTGCTGAGTCTTCTTCCTCCTTACTCCATTCTTCTTCAGGTTTCAGCACTTTAGATCCATCTTTGGTGTCTTGGATAGGATGATCCCATCCAACATTGACTGCTCTCCATGCCCTGTTGTCAAGTGACCTTAAGAATGCAATCATTCTTGGCTTCCAGTAGTCATAATTAGATCCATCCAGAATAGGTGGTCTATTTACTGACCCTAAATCTCTATCCATGATACAGAATTTGTATTCCCTAGATCTCACCCAGTATAAACAGGCAGGGTGCCTGCTCTGATGCCAATTGAAATTCTGTGATCAGGTATGAGATGTCCTAAGAGATGTCCCAACACTTAATAGGACATTTGACAAATTTAACCAAAACTTAAACAGCAAGAAAAGTAAACAACATAGAAGTTTGTTAACCCAGTTCAGTGTATAACCACACCTACATCTGGAGGCTACCAAGCCAGGAGGAAATCCACTATTAGTAATATTAATTCTAGACTTAAACCACCCTGTTTAATCTATCACTTAATACTTACCCAATGCAACTTCTACCTAAGACTCACTTAGATAAGAGTACCCTACTCACTCCCCCTTAATCACACAGTGATCAAGTTTACAAGTTTACTGAAATTGAAGACATCCTTCAAACAAAAACAGCTTGATCTTACTTAACAGTTTCAATCAAGTCACAAATGCACTTTTGCTTAAAAGCTCATAAAGTGGTACATAAAATACAACCTGCTATTAAAATACTAGACACCCTATTTGGTCTTCTGAAATTCGTACTCAATTCTATGAGTTTCTGTTGTTTAAATAGGTATCTGAATTTTGGGCTTTCTGTAGAATGATCCAGCCCTAATGAGCAGCAACTGTCACCTTGAATTTAGGGTTTGTTACTTCCTATATTCTAGGTGCATTAGGTCTTCTGTTTTAATCTGAATCTTCAATATAAAACTCCCTACAGATGCGCCTTGTTCTGTTTTTATCCATCATTAATTAATTCCAGATAACTCTCCTTAAATATCTCTGATCTGTTAATCAATAATTAATTCTGGTAGCAGGTCTGAGATGTCTCAACATCTGTTGGGACATCCTGAAAAACTGAACTTAATTTATTCACACAATGTCCCAACATCTGATGAGACATCCTGAAATAAATTCACATACTCTGTTTGATAATGTCCCAACATCTGATAGGACATTCTGAACTGAATTTAACATTTCTTGTTTGGTCAAAAATTCTGCCAATTCTTAAACATCTACATTTATCATGTCATTTTCTTCTGGTTTTGGATTTTTGCTTTGTATGATGTATGAAACCCTAATTTGTGTCTTACTTTGCATCCATCTTTCTTTTGCTTGCATCCAATGATTTGCCATGACATTTTGTGCATTCTCTTGATTCATAATACATCTTAGGACATATTAGAACCATGTTTGATCATTGCATCTTTCATTTGCCATGTTTTATGTTCATTACATTTCATAACTTTTCATGTACTTCCATGGTTCAAAGCATGTTTCTTTTGCATCCATATGCTTGTTTGATCATTCTCATGTCTTGCCTCATGTTTGCATCATCTCTTAGCATCATTATCATCATGTATTTGCTTCTTACTTTGGTTTTCATCATCACATTTCATCTCATTTGAATTGCATTTCATTTCTTTGGCTAACATTTCAGGTGGTAAGTTGTTTGAGAAGTGAATTTGCCTTCACTTCTCACATTCTCTTTTCATCTCTTTCATACTTCCTTTGCTGCATTTTTGTATGTGCCTTGGATTGAGCTTGCTCATTCTTGTTCTCTTACTTTCTTTCTTCAAGCAACTTGTCTCCTTGAGTGGAGCAAGTTGTTTTGCTTCTCTCTGCTTCTTGTTCCTTTCATCTGCTTCACCCCTGGTGGTTCTTTGAAGATCCTTCCTCTATTAAGCCTTACAAACCCTAGGAACAACCAAGCATGATAATAATTAGGGTTTGATTAGTCCCCCATTTAGCTTTTACCTTTGTGTCATCTTTGTGTCTTCTCTCCTCACCTCATAATCCAGGACTAAGCCCTAAAGGCTTTGAGGCTTTGTGATTAAGCTTATGCCTGCATCCTTCTATTAGGATGGAGTGTATAACTTTAATCCTAAGTGTTAAACCCTTAATGTGTTTAAACCTTTTAATCAATTCACTTAATAATCATCAAGACATCAAGCTTGTAACTTGGGCCTTGCATTAGGGTTCTAATTCTTCCTTAATTGGTTAAGAAGGACTAACCCTAGTGTTAATGGACAAGTCCCCCTCAACTTGTCTTACAAACCATAAAAATCACTTCTTCATCTTATCATTAACTAAAATCCACTTTAATAAAGGCTTTGTTTTGTCATGAGGTTAATCCCTAATCATGGATTAAGTTGAGGAGTCTTTCTCAGCTTAAATGTTCTCATCTATTATCCTTCTATTAGGATGGTGTAATGAGTCCATTAAATCCTTGATTATGGCTTAATCTCATTACTTAACACTAAACAAAAACAACAAAAACATCTAAATAATCACAAGTAGGTTAATGATCTTAATCCTACATCAGGGTGATTAAGTGTGAGGTGCATACTTCATACTTAGGGTATTCTCATTACCCCTAATCAGAGGGAGGATGTGATGAGTCTACTAACCCCTGGTTTAGGCTCAAACTCATTAATTTATGACAAACTCCAAAAGCAATAAAAGATTAAAAACACAAAAACAAACAATAATCGTCTCCTCCGGGATTCTTTTCTCATCTCATTCACTCACAAACGAGAACTTGCTTCTTCCGTTTAATGCAAGACAGTTTGCACCTGAGCCAGACAGGTCATACACTTGAGCATAGACAAGTAAGCAGTTCATCAGTCAATTCATCTTTTCAGTCTCTTTGAGTCGAACTACGGTGTTCTGACTTCCTCATTGCACGAGAGGATACGTAGGCATAACTTAACGGTTATCGAACAAAAGTCTCTGTATATTCCCCCTCCTTCCAGTATCATTCTTTAAGTCTCATAATCTTGAGCTTCATACTCTTTCCTTTACACTGACACTTCTCTTATACACTTCACATTTCTTTTACACTGACACTTGCATTCTTTCCAGCTTTGATACACAAATTGCACTGACACTACCCCTCTAAAACACAAATCTTTTAAGCGTGGATCCCGTCGAGTACGACGGACAATATGGGTGCTAATACCTTCCTAGGTTGTAACCAACCCCCTTTCTCAGTCTCTTTGGTTCGCAATCGTCTTATCCATATCTTTTCTAGGTTTATGCAGCATTACCTTTCCTTCGGGATAAAAATGCCTAGCTGGCGACTCTATTCATTTCCTTCTCCTTTCGCTGACCGTTCGCGTCTGTACCCCTCTTGGCCCTGTGTCATTAGGTGGGAGCGACAACTGTCAGTCCTAACACTGCTAGCACAGTCGGTACTGTTAATTTTAGACTGTTTGGAATTGAATACGAATACAGTATCGGCGAACTAACAGGCATGTTAGGAATCCCTCATAGGGAAGGTGCTTTATGTGAGGCACCTTTGGATTCGGAATGGTCGGCCGAAGTATTTTCCTTCTGGCAGAGGCTGTCAAGTACTTCAATAAATTCTTTTGATGTAATACTTGCATCGACCATCCATAACCCGACCATAATAGTTTTCAGATATCTTTTGGCATGTACTATTTTTGGTCGGGAGAGTCTAAATAAGGTAAACGCTAAAGAGATCCTATTTTTGCAAGGATGCCTCACTAATACTCATATCAATCCGGTCCCGTTTATGCTTGCACACATGGCTTTAACTATTAATAAAACAGGACCGATTGTTATTGGAGGACTTGTTACGTCTATTGCTTGGGCTCTTGACTTGAACAATGAGATAACTACACTTGAACCACTGCCTCCTCGCACAATTAATTTAAAATTTCTAAAGTACATGAAATTGTGCTGAACGAGGAAAGCAGGTGGTTATGAGTTGATGGTTCATGGGGTAGCTATCGCATCTGTTTCCTTACCTTGCAGTAGACATACCGATGTACGTAACGAAAGGAACTGGACCTATGATTTGAATGCTCCACCTGTTTTGGGTCCACTTACTCCTAATATTCCTGATGGGAAGGCACATGACACTGATGAAGAATATGATCGGAGAGAACATTCTCCCGTACCTCACGTGTGCCCCCATCATCCTTCACAGTCACACACCGCACCATCTTCCTCTAACCCTGTTGTAGGTGCTACTCTTGGATTCTATGCCACTGAGGAGATGTGGCATGATATGACGGCTAGAGAGGAAAGGCGCGACAACCTACTCTCTACTATTTCACAACAACTGACGGACAACATGAGCTTCGTGCAACAATCACGATTGGTTTCGGATCGTGCCTATAGTAACGTTTGCCACGCCTTGACCGACATCACATCAGAGCAGGCCCGTCAGCGAGAAGTCAACCGCCGACACCACCAGCTTATGGAGGCCACTCAGGGTTCTATCCTAGGTAACCTTCGAGAGGTCCGGGATGCCCAGGCTGCCTTATCAACACGACTTCACCAGAGGGACCAGCAGCGCAGTAGATCCCATTGTTCTAGACCATCACATTAGGACGACGAGGGCACCAGTGCTCCTCCGTAGTAGTTTTCCAGGTTAGTCTCCTCATCTTATTTTGAAACATTGGGGACAATGTTCAATTTAAGTGTGGGAGGGGATTTTTATTGCTTTCTGTCATTTCCCTTCTTAGTTATTTATTTGCTTTCTGTTATTTTCCTTTTCAGTTAGTTATTTAGTTTAAGTTTTCTTAGATAATGCATGAGTCTGACGAGTCACCAGTATAGTGTATCTTTAGTACATCCTCATTTTTCCCATTTCCTTAGCCTTACCAAATTTTTTTAAAAAGAAAACAATGTTGTTTCACATGTTTTTTGGGCTTTGAGACAGGTTTGGATTAGGATGTGGTGACTTAGGTCAACTTTTTGAAACATCAGTATCATTTTAGCACCATAGACCTCTTGAATATAGGAATCACTCCTAAACCCTGCACACCATGGCCTTTATTATCATTCAAAAATTGTCCTAAGTAGTTTATTCTAGCAGTCAACTCCGACCTAAGCATGCTCTACGTAGGGGGCCGATGAACATAAGTGAATGATCCACTGCTAATAAAAAATAAAAAGGCAAACTCTGGGATAGGTGACCCTCACAAAGTCATTTAAACCGAAAAAAGAGAAGAAATTTTTTTTTTGCCACAAAAAGAAAAAAATTGCAGTCACCTATTGTTAGTTGGTTCAGAGGTATCTGGCACTGAACTTGGTAGGGCGGATTACGATCTGATCCCCTGCAGCTACATTTAGGTCAAATAAAACGGGTTTACACTTACTTATGTGCCAGAAACCCTATGTTTTGGATCAGAATCATTAACCGGTCACTCTACTATGAAGCATGTACGGATAACGGGCTTAATGTGATTGCGCCTGAATGAAAAGGACCCAAAAAGAGATGAGAAGATAGGCCTAGGTATTGTGGGATGACATGGGGTGGTTAATATAGGATTGAAGTCTATGTCTGTGTTATTATGGTACCCTTGGTTCACTTAGTTAGTACCTGTCACTGCATCCTGACTTGAACTTAGAATCCCTCTTAGCCCAAATCACGTGTTAACACCAGTTTTCTTTATTTTTGAGCTTTGAATGTTTGCTTGAGGACAAGCAAAGGCCTAAGTGTGGGAGGATTTGATAACACTAAAATTCACCGTATTTCTGACTTCGATTTCGCATGCATTCTTAGTTTTTATTGTTATTTTGTTATGTTATTACTTTGTTTTTCTTTATTTTCAGGTTTTTTATGTAATCGGGGCCTAAATCAAGAAAAGGAGCGAAAAAGGAGTTGAAACAGACGAAAACCAAGAAATTCACCTTTTTACACTTACGGCATCCACCATGGATGGCGCCAGCCATGACGTGGCCACGTCTCAAGATCACTCCACAACTGCCAAAG
Organism: Lathyrus aphaca; assembly: GCA_963966055.1. Taxonomy (NCBI): domain Eukaryota; kingdom Viridiplantae; phylum Streptophyta; class Magnoliopsida; order Fabales; family Fabaceae; genus Lathyrus; species Lathyrus aphaca. The sequence goes on along the minus strand of OZ014522.1, from coordinate 100,990,847 downwards.
CCCATGATCCCCATTTTCTCCACCATTTTGTACCTATGGCAGGCGGCATGGCCTTGTGGCGGGCGCCAAAAGGCAAAAATGTTTCCCTACACTTTTTAGTGGAGGGGGGCATCCTGGTCTTTTCTCACTTAATGTTTGCCTATAAATAGGACTTTAGAATTTCGTTTTTATCATCCAAACTTAGAATCTCTTAGGCATATATTAGTTTTAAAGTAGTAATCACTTCACATCGGGGTGTTACTACAATCGAGTGATCGAGTCTGTATACGTCTGTATGATCGAGTTTTGGAGCACTCTGGGAGGAAGTTAATCCTGCCGCCATTTTAATTCCAGTTCGTATTTTATTTTTCTGCATTCGCTTTATTTTATTTACTTTCTGCATTTCTTTACTTTTATTTATTTCCCGCACTCGCTTTACTTTATTTATTTCTCGCACTCGCACTACTTTCGTTTATTTTCCGCACTCGCTTTACTTTCTATATTATCCGCACTCGCACTACTTTTATTTACTTTCCGCACTCGCACTACTTTTATTTACTTTCTGCACTCGAACTAATTACTTTTATGAAAAATAATAAAAAGAAATTTTACTTTACCATGTCTAACTAAATCCATAAAGGTTAGAATGTAAGGATCGTAATTGAACCAGTAATTCGTACAATTGTTCGTAGAAACACTTAAGGGCTATTTTAACTTTCAATATAAGTCTAATTGTTTTTAAATATTTCAAAAACAGCCAAAAGAGATTTGTCTAGTTCATTAGGAGTTTTTAGATTAAAAAGAAAAGGGATTTTAAAACAATTTTCGGATGCGTTAAGAAGTTTAGAGTCTGGTTCGTGAGAACCTCGTTTTGCTAAGAAATCCAGGTTAAAGTACTTTTCAACTTAGTTAAGATACTATATTTCTTAAAAATAGGTTTACTACTTTAACGCAGTATGCACCTTTTTATCCGTGACAATAGGAGGGGTTGATTAGAGAGTACAACTCGGTTCTGAATACGCGAAAGCGACAGTTCCTGTTAAATTAGTTCTTTTCAAAGCAGAAACATTGCCCATAAGTAGTTCTATTAACAAGTATCGGATTATCAATTGATTATGTGAATTACATTCGAGCCTGTCTTTATTAATTGTTTAAAATTATTATTTTATTTACCATTGCGCACTCCTTAAAACCATTATATTCAGTTGCCTTAGATACACACCATAACAACAGGTACGATAGATTGACACTTGGTCTCTGTGGATTCGACAATCTTTTATATTACTCTGACGTGTTCGTACACTTGCGAAAAACACGCATCAGAGACGTTTATTGTTTGTTTTTGTGTTTTTTCAGTTTTGTTATTGTTTTTGGTGTTTTTTGTTTGATGTTAAGTAATGAGTTTAATCTCTAATCACAGATTAATGAACTTATTACACCATCCTAATAGAAGGTTAATAGATGAGAACATTTAAGCCGAGGAAGATACCTCAACTTAATCCATGGTTAGGGACTAAATTCATTATATAACAAGCCTTTATTAAATGGATTTTAATTAAAGGATGAAATTAAGAAGTGGATTTTAAGCTTGTAAGACAACTTGATGGGGACTTGTCTATTAAACACTAGGGTTAGTTCCTCTTAACCATAAGGAAGAGTTAGAACCCTAATGTAAGGCCCAAGTTACAAGATAAAGTCTTAGTGATTATTAATGTGATTTTATTAAGAAGTTTAAACAAATTAAAGACTTAACACTTAGGATTAAAGTTATACACTCCATCCTAAGAGAAGGATGCATGTATAACCCTAATTCTAAAGTCTTAAGACTTTTAAGAGTTTAGTCTCTGATTATTGAGATGAGAAGAGAGACTCAAGGAGACTCAAAGCTAAAAGACTAAGGGGGACTAAACATAACCCTAAATATTATCATGCTTGGATATCCTATGGTTTGTTAGGCTTAAAAGGAAGGATCTTCAAGGAAGCTACCAATGGAAGAAGCAGATGAAAGAAGGATGAGAAAGAAGAACAAGTTACTTACTTCATTGAAGAAGATAAGTAACTTGAAGGAAGAAAGTGAAAGATATGGAAGATAAGTGAATCAAATTCACTTCAAAGACAAGTTAAAATGCACATGAATGAGATAAGAAGGAGTGAGAAGTGAAGGCAAATCCACCTCTCACAATGACTTACCAAAAGTTCCTGAAATGGTTAGTATGAATGCATAAGGTATAAAGCATAAAGAAATGAATTCAAATGAGATGAAATGAGATTCAAAGACCAAAGTAAGAAGTGATTATTCAATGCAAATGGAATATGAGATGAGGCAATGTCATACAATGTGCATATGAATGATCATACAAGGATGGGATGTCATGAAAGCATGCTTGGAAGCTTGAAAACACATAGATGTTTATGAGATGAAATGAATGCAAAGCATGGAAAATGAATGAAGAAATGATCAAGCAAGGTTCTAACATGTCCTAAGATGTCTAAGATGACATATGAATGCATGAAATGTCATGGCAAGTTCATGTGATGGTGAATATGCAAGGTGAATGCAAATGAACAAGAGAAATTAGGGTTTTATGGAAATGTGAGATGCAAATGAACAAAACAGAAGCATGCAACATGATAAAAATTTGAAATCAAGATCAAACATACCCTAATCCCATATTAGGTCAAACCCCAAAGGAGAAGGTCAGAAGCCTAACCTATTGAAAGTTATGATTTTCCTAAGTTTTCTAGGGTGTTTGGGTGATTCAAAAGGGAAATGCAAATCAATTTGAAAATGCAAGATAAATTCATGAGAAAAATGACCTATAAACTACATCCAATATGTGAAACAATACAAAAATAATCAAATTCAAACTCTTCTTGGTTAGGTAGAAATGATTTTTCAAAGTTAGGGTTATAAATTGTGATTTTAAAGACCTTTAATTCAAAGAAAATTGGAAAACTATGATCAAACCTAAAAATAAATTTGTATGAAGAGTTTGAAAATGTTTCTAAATACATTGGAATGGTTCATGATTTTTTTGGTGATTTTTAGAAACCTAAATGTATTTTTACTTACTTAAAATACTTTAATTAATTAAAAATAATATTTAAATATTTTAAAAATACTTTTTTAATGCAAAAAATTAAATAAAAATTATTTTCAGGTTGAGAAAAATATTTAAAGTCAGAATGCAAAGTTTCATATTATTTTGATAAGTTTTACTATTTAAAAATAAATATGCAAAAGAAATGAAAAGAAATGAAATAAAAATAACTAAAATGAGAAGTATGCAGATCCAAGGGATGAGATTCAAACTGGAGGGAAGAGGTTTGATTGCGTGCGCATTTCAAGGGCTTGGATCAACCCTGGATAATTAATCATATTTTATTTTAATTAATCTGATATTAACTTAATGAACTAATCCTGGCCATTCACGCGCTAATTAAATAAGATCCTAGGGCTAGCATTCAATCTGGAAAATAAAACCCTAATTAGCCCTAATGACATTCAGGTGGTCGGAGAAGACCTCTGGTCATCTTCTCCGGCTAGCTCCTCACCCTAACTTCCATACTAGGCCACCCCAGACCCCCTAACTCTCCAGAATCACTCAACTAACAACCCTAAACACGAATCCAGCAACAAAATCCATTTATGTTTCATCAAAAGTAAGAATCGAAGCAAAACAGAAAATTATGCAAAACTTTCAGAAGTTCAATACATGCTTGTTTCGCAACCATTTTCAAAACAAATCATATCACCATGATCAGAGAGACATACATAATCATTCTATAACTTAAAAGAAAATTTCTGGAAAAAAAGTTCTTGGTGACTACCTGAGTTGAATCTTTGCAAACTTGAGCTTACTGACCTCTTACTTTGTGCAAAATGCCTCCAATGATCACTCTGATGCTATTGAGAAGCTTGGATGGAGTTTAAATGGCTTGGTTGGTGTGTTTTATTTCTGGTTTGGCAGAAATCGTATTTTGGTTTGAGTGGCTTTTAGGTCATGGCAATGGGTGGGAAATGATCCTTGAGTGTTTTTGAGTTGATTGGTGGAAGAAGTTTGAAGTTTTGATGGTTGTGTTATGAAATTCGAAGAGAGGAAGGTGTGAGGTGATTTTTGTGGTTCTGAGCTTGTGGGAGGTTTCAGCCTTTTGTGTTATGTGTTTTGTAATCCATGATGTTTGTATAAACCAATGGGATTGCTCAGAAAGTGGGTGGTGGCACGGCTTGATTGGTATGGGCCAAGTTGCAAAAAGTCAAGGTTATGTGTACTTGAAGCATGGCACAGGTCAGAGGTGTTTCTATGGCTTGTACTGCGTCAGCTTGATTCATGGAGAACCATGGGATTGAATTTGATGAGCTGTAACACTTGATTCACGAGATATCATAGCTTTTGCAATTTTCCCTCTTTAGAAATTTTGTGAAGATTAGGCATGAAAACTTGTGATCCAAGGCACAAATTTGGTCTTGCAATGTTGTATGAACATGTAATGTCACATTTGGGCACATTAGAAGTCATGTGGAAGAATGAAATACCAACATGCAAAAAATCCCTCTTTGACATGAACTTGAAAATTATGTGATTTTTGCCAACTTTGAAAGGCCATATCTTGAGTTCTAGGATGAATAAATACATGTTCTTGTACTTTTTTAAAAGGTAAAGACCTACTCTACAACTTTCATGCCCAAGAATTTTTTATTTGAAGCATTTTTGGTCATGAAAGGGGAGGTTGAAAATCTTTCCCAAAATGGAAAGTTTGCATTTCAAGTCATTTCCAAAAATGGCAAGTTTGCAATTGGCTCAAAATTCTTCTATCTTGTGAACTTATAACCACTTCTAAGAACAAATAAAGATCATTCAACTTCAATTTGATGAAAATGACCCTTTGGTTCCATTGTTGGGGTCCTCAGATGCCCTGATTTTGACTTAACTTGCTCAAGAAGTTACCCAATGATCAGATGACTTCCACAATGAATTTATTCATCAAACTTGGTACACATGATCCTTATAACATATTAAGAACATTAGAAACAAGAATGACCAAAAAAATAGGAGTTAAGGCCTCTGAAACCAAAACCCTAATTTTGGTCATCTGTGTAGGAAAACCCTAGCTCTGCTTCCATGCCTTTGCCAATTCTTGTGATCCCTTGACTTTCATGCACTTTGGGGAACATAATATGATCATAGAATGCACATGGACCATCTTGGAAAGCTTTAAGACCTTTGGGATGGCTCAGATGGATTCTTGGATTGCTCAGATCACAAACCCTAGATGCTGATGAAATTGAACTATGTAGTGAAACAAACATGCAATATGAGATGTAATGCTTATGTTAATGCAAAAATGAAAGATCACAAGCCATGGTGTGAAAAAGAGTGAGGAAAAATTTGGGGTGTTTACAGCTGCCCCTATTCAAACATGAGTTAGTTGTGTAGGGTGTAAGCGCCTGACTTAACAGACAAATAAGATAACTTGTGGTTGAATACCAAAGACAGTCCGAAACTTGCACTCACTGGGGAGAAGAAGAAAAGGGATATAAATTGTAAAATATGGTATAGTATGATTATCAAATGAAAGCGATGGAGGACGACCATCGAGCAGAGGAAGACTGCTGGAGATAAAGTGATAAGCTAAGAAATGACGGGGACGGCCGACAATCCGGGGAAATAAAGAGATCACGATGGGGACGCCCATCGGGTAAAGAAGTAAGATTCTATGGGGATCAAAGTAATGAGGAAAGCAATGATGGGGACGGCCATCAGGCTTGGAAAGTAAATTAAACAACGATGTGGACGACCATCGGGTTAAAGAATAAATGAAATAATGATGAGGGACGGTCATCAAAGGTGAAGGACGATCACCTAGCAGGGGACGGCTGCTCTTTATCACGATGTAGGTCGAATGTCGGATAGAAAAGATCAACGATGGGGATGGCCATCAGATAAATATGATGAAGGATGATCATCAAGAGGTGAAAGATGATCACCTAGCAGGGTACGGCTGCTTTCGGGGTTTATCACGACATAGGACGAATGTTGGATAACAAGATCAACGATGGGGACGGCCATCGGATAAATGATAAGGGACGGTCATCTAAAGGTGAAGGACGATCACCTAGCAGGGCACGGCTGCTAAAAATATCACGACATAGGAAGAATTCTGGATAGAAGGTTCCAATAATGGAGATTCCACTGGGAAAAAGATGAGGGACGGTCATCCAAAGGTGAAGGACGATCACCTGGCAGGGGATGGCTGCCGAAAGTATCACGACATAGAACGAATGTCGGATAGAAGAAAGTTGTTTTCTTGATGACTTACTGGGGAATGGTAAACACGGACGAGTTCTTACGCTCAAGAATAAAAGATATACGTGTTTGATGGTGTGTATAGATTAAAGACGCGGACGAGCATCCTTAGAATCCACGATACGAACGAGTATCCGTAGAAACAAACACTGACGTATGTTCAAAGATGATGATACGGATGAGTATCAACTGGTTAACAAGGAACACGGACGAGTGTCGAATCTGTTGTGGAGTGATATAAACAATGATACGGACGAGTATCAAAGGAACCCCGTATCGGTATGTACAAGTATTGATTTGTTGGTGAGGTATGAGCAAGACACGGACGAGTGTTTTGACTTGCCGGGGAAGTACGACATGGATGAGTGTCAAATATGTATAAATATAAACAGGCATCTATTTTGAGAGTGCAAAGGCGACCTGTGGGGAGATAAGATGACACGGACGAGTGTCGAGAAGAGCATGTTATGGACAAGTATCTGCTTGCAGAAGGCGTTCTGGCGACCTTACTGAGGAAGGATGACACAGACGAGTGTCAAAAAGAGCATGCATAGGTATTTGTGTTTGAGAGTGCAAAGGGGACGCTTTGGCTTTTATGTGCAGGGGATGTATTTTGTATATTGCTGATGAAATATTGATGGTAATTGCAGGTGACTGGCTCGAACCTGGCTTGTGATCATGCAAATGTTTTTTTTTTGCCGTAATGCTCCGTATTAGATGGAATGCTACACTTATTTGGTTAATATGATGTGAATGCCATGATTATGCAAAGGAGAGAAACTGATCCGGGACTCGGATCCTGCGGGGATAAAGATCTCTGGCTGATCTTCTTGGAGGAATAACTCGGGTGGGGGAAGAGATCATTGATGGCTCTGTCCGGAGGGAGAACTCTGTTTGGGGGAATAGACCACTGGTTGATCTATCCGGAGGGAGAACTAAGCTGGGGAGAAGTAATTTTTTAGCCACTCCGTTGGGGATGTGTTTCAGGTATGGCACTCCTGGGGAGGCAACTCTGCGGGGAATCAGTTCCATCAAATCTGCTGAGGATGAGAGAAATTTTGCTCTCTGGTGGGGGATGGGAAATTTCTTGCCCATCTTGCTATGAAATAGTTGTCAGGCCCTGCTCAGGAGGTCCTTCTTGGGTAGGAGATAACTTCTGGGAAGTAGCATGTTGGGGATTCAATGCTTGATATGCCCCCTGTTGCGAAAGATTGTCCGTATTGAATACCTGCGACCTTTTAAGACAAAGGAAACACACAAGTATCTCGAGGTATCCCTAACCGAATTCTGTCATAGGAGTTAGATTTACCTGAAAGTAATATATTTCATGCAAGCATTTATTCGAAATGGCTCATTTGTTTTATGCGAGTGTTGTATTATGAACATTGGACATTTTGCAAACGAAACAAAAATGTATAAAACAAGGTGTGACTGAAAACTCTAATTTTATTAATTTGTGTGCCCTGAATTGGCAAGTACATTCAAAAAGAAGCGAATCCCCTGAAATTTGGAGATTGCTGTAAATTGAGAAAATAAAAGTGTTGGCAATGTTTGAAGATAACGCTCCTGTGAGATTCCTTTGCTATGATCTGTATGACCTTGACGTTCTTCTTATCTTGCTTTCTGAAGAAGGTTGTAGATTGTATCCTCCCATTTTCAAAAAGTACAAGAACTCATTCTAATTCATTTTAGATTAAAAGTTATGGCCTTGCAAAGTTGGACAAAATCACTAAATTTTCACTTTTACACCAAAGAGGGAAACTTGCAAATTCACATACCAAGCATTTCCATGACTTCAAAATGACTTCTAAGCATTACATAAACACAACACATGACCTAAAACTCAGAATGGCCCAAAGAATCACTCATTTTCATGCCTTGATCATTAAGAAATCCAAAGGGGGCCAAAACTCCATGAATTTGCAAAATGACCCAAAGCTTCTCATCCACTTGTGCCAGCTGCCAAATATGACTTCCATGGACCTCCTTGAAGCAAGCTGATTCGAACCATGCCCTTGTACCATGACTGAACCAGCCCATACCTTCACTTACACAAAAGTTGACTTTATGCAACTTGAGCCATACCAATCAAACTGAGCCACACCAACTACTCTGACCAATCACAGCTTCACATAAATGCCTCAAGGATCACATTTCACACAATCTTGGAGCCTGAAACCACAACATCACCATAGTTCACAAAAACTCCCTCTTTTGCAATTTCTATCGAATCCCATAACTCAGCCATTTATTCTCAAAACTTCTTCCACCATTCATCTCAAAATGCTTCACTGATCATCTCTCACCCTTTAAAATAGCACTGACACTACCCCTTTAAACACAAATCTTTCAAGCGTGGATCTCGTCGAGTACGACGGACAATCTGGGTGCTAATACCTTCCCAGGTTGTAACCAACCCCCTTTCTCAGTTTCTCTGGTTCACAACCGTCTTATCCATCTTTTCTTAGGTTTATGCAGCATTACCTTTCCTTCGGGATAAAAATGCCTAGCTGGCGACTCTATTCATTCCTTCTCTTTCACCGACCGTTCGCGTCTGTATCCCTTCTGACCAGGTGTCATTTGGTGGGAGCGACAACTTGGCGACTCTGCTGGGGACCCTTATACTGTAACCAGGGCTTCTGGTTCTTTTTGTGGGTTCCTCCTAGCGCTTGTTTGATTTGTGTTTACTGGGGTGTTATGTGCTAATTGTGTTTATTTGCTTTGTTTATTGCTTTATGTACAGTCTTGTTTATTGCTTTCTTTACAGTTTTATGCATCATACTGTCATACTATCATTGTTGGATCTAGTTTCTGTTTTGGTGGGTGGGGTTCCATTGAGAGTTTAAGGTCCTATACCTGGGACCTGAGTGACACCTAGGCTAGAGTGGTTCATGTTCTTTCCCATTCCATTTCAGTCTGGTGCGGTAATATGAAACACGGTTCAGATGTGGGTTTCTTCTTGAGAACTCTGTGCTACAGATTTCCTGTAGTGCTAGGGCTATCTGGGAAGCCTGCTAAGTCTGGATGACCTTTATTGTGACCTTCAGAAGCTGAGGTGAATTAGAGGAGGATCTTTTATGGTTATTGTAAACATTATACCTCCGGGTTAGAAGTGTCTACACTTCTCATAATTGATCCGAGTCTGAGGATCCTTGTTCTAGAACACTACCTGTGAGGGGGTTGGGCTGTTTACAGGTTTGCAGGTACCCTTGGCCACATCATACCCTGTTACTGATTTTGTTTAAGAGTACTCCACTTTGGACAGTTCTTGTGATTAACCCTGGACATGTGCCTCTTTATTTGAGTCCCCTACCTTGGTTACTGGATTTCTGAACCTCCATCTGGACTTCTTAAACACACATGGGCCCTATATCAAGACAGATAATCAGATCCAGCTCTTGATCACAAACCCTTGCATATCATTTGCATATATCATCATTGCATCATTTTAACATTTGTTTATTTGCTTTTCAGGGTATCCACATCATATGTGGTTTGGTTTTGACCCCTTCTTCTGCATAGACCTCTGCTTCATCAGTTATCTACTTCAGCTATTCTCATCGTCACCAGCATCAGCCTGTCAGTGGCTCATTTCCAGTATCAGTCTGTGATCTTCATTAGCACCTATCTTCATCTTCTTCAGCAGCACTCATGACTACTCCCAGGAAGAGCAACATATCCTACCATTTCTTTGAGCCTGTGTTGACTGGTATCAGGCAGGTCCAGTCACTTATCACACCTGACCACATCCCATTGTTTAGAGAGCATTATGAAGGTATCTTGGATATGGTTATGGACCTTGACCCTTCTCAGAGGAGCATGATCCACACATGCTTGCAGTTTTATGATCCTCCCTTGAGATGTTTCACCTTTTCAGACTTCCAGCTAGGGCCTCAGCTGGAGGAGTTTTCTTCATTGACTGGAGTACCTATCATGGGTGGAATCCCCTTCAACCCAGCAATGGAGAAGTAGCAAAAGCACTGTACCTGGAGCCTGCCTTGATTGAGCAAAATATGACAACAAAAGCCGGGATCCCTGGTTTGCACTTAGACTTCTTGATTTCTCAGGCCATCCTGAAGGCTTCATTGGGAGAATGGAGGGCAGTTTGTGCACTATTAGCCCTCAACATATATGGGGTTATACTGTTTGCAGATGAGCCCAAATTTGTCAGCAAGAATGCCATTCATCTCTTCCTTCTAAGGAACCCAGTACCCACATTGCTGGGAGATTTCTATTACTCCATCCATCAGAGGAATGAGAAACAAAGGGGGAAGTTTGTGAGGTGTTGTGCTCCTTTGTTTCACACCTGGCTGCTCAGACACATACCTAAGACAAATTCCTTCCTGAATCCCCACCAACAGAAGAATTGGGCCAAGAGGCTCATTGCCTTGACTTCAGATGATATTAGATGGTGCACCCAGAGCACCTAAGGCAAGGACATCATCACCAGCTGTGGACAATACCCAAATGTGCCTCTAATAGGAGTGAAGGGTTGCATCAACTACAATCCTTTGTTGTTTAAGAGACAACTGGGTTATGCTTTGTTTCACCCTCCCAGAGGACAAGACTTAACTGAGACCCTGTATTGTGAAGTAAAACCTAATTCAGCTGCTGTCAGACAAGCATCCTGGGCTTGGGACAACATCCAGACAAAAGGGATGGCTATTCTTGGAAGGTGTAATAATGTTGCTTCAGCTCAGTACTATGACTGGTCCTGTGCTAGAACTCAGATTACTGGAATGCACTTCACCTTGGAGGACATACCTGGACCATCCACAATGCAGCCAGCAGCAACTGTCAGCCTAGAAGAATTTGAGAAACTGAAGGAAAGGAATGAGAACCTATCTCAAGCTTTGAAGAAGACTCTGTGGGAAAGAAGTGATGGTCGTTTGGACATTGAGAGGTTGGAGAAGCTTAGGGTAGAGCATCTTACCAAAATTGAGAAGACAGAGGACTACATCAGGAAAGCAAGAGCTGGGGAGCAAATATTGAAGAATGCCTGTAAAGAGGCCAAGATTCAGAAGGCTAGGATTGAGCTCTATCTGCAAGAGAGTCAGGCTAGGTGGGTCAGGATCACTGAAGCCCGTACTAAAGAAGACCAGAAAACTCAAGCCAAAATTGAACAGTTAGAGGCCAGTGAAAAGAAGCAGCAGGAAGTTTTGTTGGCAGCCCAAAAGGAGATTTCAGAGTTAAAGCTTAGAGCTTGATTGAAGAGATCAAAGGACCAGGACAGGCATAAGAAGCTGACCACTGCCATTGCCACCAGGAACCTCCTCATTAGGACCATTACAGAGCACCCAGCTGGTCCAGTGACTGAGGCACTCCTGAAGGAGGTCAAGGAGGATGAGTTTGGATTGGATGTTTGACTCCTTTGCTTGTTGTTCATTTCCATTTGATGTATTTTTCTCTTTTTGTATTTTGACCCTCCAGGGGTATGTGTTTTAAAACAAACTATGTATTGTTCATCATTTGTAATATATTAGTTTGCTTTCATTGGGTTTCTTTTCTCAGCAACATCAAGCATCTTCCTCGATGTCTGGAAAGGTCAAAACCAAGAACCAAGCCGGATACCTTGGAAAACAAATAAGCATACTGCATTGCATACTAACTTTTGTTTTGTTTTGTAGGTTTTGTTATTATCTCTGTTTCTAACCTTGTTGTGATCTCAGGAAACATTGCTCGTCGCCGAGTGTTCCCTGTCAACCGCACGCACCGGTACCCTACTCGCAACAACCTTCCTGGTATTCAAATGGAGCAAGTACAACAGGACCTGACTGAGGTCAGAACTCAGATGGCTAATGAAAGAGTGGAGATGAGAAACCAAATTACTCAATTCATGGCTGTGATGACTGGCTTGGCCCAGAGTCAAGAAAGGTTAAGGGAACTGGTGGAAAGACAAACTCCCGAGGAACCTCATCTTGGAACCGGAGGAACTAGTAACAATGAGCGGGGCCAGCCTCATATTAATCCACCAGTATTTAGACCTCATCTGGATCCGGAAGTCAACATCCCGAGAAATGTGCAAGGAAACACTGTTGGGGGGAGAATCTTGCGAGAGGATCCCCAAGAAGAGCAGTTTACTGTTATGGGAGCTGGAGACGAAGTCTATGATAGGAGGTTGGATGAAATTGCTGAGAAGTTGAGATCTTTGGAGTCTCAGAATTCCTTGGGCTTCAATGTAATGGATATGGGACTAGTGGATGGGGTGAGAATTCCCCACAAATTCAAACCCCCGTGCTTTGAGAGATACAATGGAACCTCTTGTCCACGAACTCACCTGCAGTCTTTCCTGGGAAGACTTAAAGCATATACCATGGATGAAAAGCTGTGGATGTTCTACTTTGAAGACAGTCTGACTGGGGCTTCAAGGGAGTGGTATTCACACTTGACCAGAGCTACCATTAGATGCTGGAAGGACTTGGCTGAAGCCTTCATCAGGCAGTATCAATACAATCTGGACATGGCTCCCAACAGGACCCTCCTAATGGGAATGTCTCAATCTTCCAGAGAAAGCTTTAGGGAGTATGCCCAAAGGTGGAGACAGCTTGCTGCTGCTGTCCAGCCACCCATGTCAGAGAGGGAGATGGCTGACATGTTCTTGAATACTTTGCAAGGAACATATATTGATAGACTGGCTACCTTTTCCTCTACCAATTTTGCTGACGTAGTTATAGCTGGGGAAAGGATTGAAAGCCTTTTAAAAATGGGCAAGATTTCCGACAATGGTGCAAGTTCATCCAGTAATCCCAGGAAGCCTTTTGTGGGACCCCGAAGAGCTGGTGAGACAAATTCCATTCATACAAGCAGGGGCAGGCGTCAGTATGTTCACCAGTCAGTAGCAGCAGTCACCATTCCAGCTCCGATTCCTCAGTAATCAGCATATCCTCAACAACAACAACCACAATTTCAACAACAAGTTCAGTATCCGCAACAGAGAACCTACAACAACAATAATAGCAACCAACAGCAGCGTCCTTTTCAACAAAGACCATCACAGGAAAATAGGGTGATTGACCCTATCCCTATGCCTTATGCTGCCTTATTGCCATAACTCCTGAAGCTTAACTTGGTTGAGTTAAGGACGTTGGCGCCACCAGATCCTCTCAACCTCCCAAAGAAGTATGACGTCAACGCCAGGTGTGCTTTCCACTCCAATGCACCTGGTCACAGTACTGAAAAATGCAGGGCCTTACAAATGAAAGTCCAAGATCTGGTGGATTCTAAGGCCCTCAACTTTGCACCTCCTCCGAATGTCAATAGAAATCCTATGCCTAATCATGGCGGGCATAGGATTAATTCCATTGAGGAAGAAAAACCATCCACCTTAATCACCAGTGTTGCACAAATTCGAACCCCTTTGGTTGAAATTAAAGCTCGACTTTTAGAATGCAAAGTGTTCCCCGGGTGTGAGCTCGGCTGTGGGTATTGCAACATTGCAGTCAATAGGTGTGAAAAGTTGAGAAGCGGCATAAATGGTCTTATTAAGGATGGTATCCTTCAGATTTCAACCACGGCGCCTACAAACCCAGCAATTCCTTTAACAACAATCCCAGAATCTCCTACAAACTCAACAATCATTCCTTCAGCAACAAATTCTCCTACAACAGCAACAACAATCATTCCTATTGATTCATCAATATCACCAGCAATTACTCCGTCCATCACTTCAACAAGTCAAAATTCAACAATTGTTTCTTCTACAACATCAACTCCCATTTTATTAACAGAATCTTCTACAACACCAGCAAAAATTAATGGAGATGTTTCAACAGTTACAATCTACTATGACCCATCAAATGTTCCTCCCAGCAGCAATTTCCAACAACAAACCGTGGCACCTCCTGCCAGATCACCAGTCACAATTTACTACGATCCGCACACCGTTACAGTACCTTCCTCTGCAGCAATCAGTCCGGTCACCATTACAGTGCCTGGACCAGTTCCTTATGAAAGCAGTAATGCCATACCTTGGCATTATGGCTCTGATCTCTACTGCAACAGGGAGAAAATCACTTTGGATTCATCGACCTCTTCTCCACAAGTTGATAATGTTGGGGGAGGCGGAGGCTTCACCAGAAGCGGACGCCTTTTTGCCTCACAAACACAAAGACCTAATGTTAAAGCAGAAGTTACTGCCAAAGCAAAAGGAAAGAGTGTGGTATCTGAAGAGCCAACTGCCAAGGAAACTCAGAAGACATCTTTTGAACAAGATGTAGACGAGTTCATGAGAATCATAAAAAGGAGTGATTACAAGGTGGTGGACCAGCTTCACCAAACGCCCTCCAAAATCTCCATATTATCACTGTTGATGTGCTCCGAAGCTCACAGGAACGCATTGTTGAAGGTCCTACACGCAACATACGTGCCGGAGGAGTTTACCGTTAATCAGATAGAAATTGTGGTTGCAAATGTCAACACCAGTCATGGATTGGGCTTTACCAATGCTGACTTAACAACAGAGGGACGCAACCATAATAAGGCCTTGCATATCACCTTGGAATGCAAGGGTGCTGTTCTGTCTCATGTACTGGTAGACACTGAGTCATCACTCAATGTTCTACCAAAGAAAGCCTTAGTGAAGCTGGAGTATGATCGCTTGGCACTGCGTCCGAGTAATTTGGTGGTGAGAGCATTTGATGGCTCTAAAAGATCAGTGCTTAGGGAGATTGATCTGCCTGTGATGATTGGCCCGCAGACTTTTAAAACTACCTTCTTTGTGATGGACATACAGCCGGCCTACAGCTCTCTGTTGGGTAGACCCTGGATCCACGCCGCTGGCGATGTTACGTCTACTCTTCACCAGAAGTTAAAATTCGAGTGGGAAGGCCAGATCATCACCATCTGCGGGGAGGAGGACATCTTTGTTAGCCAGCTGGCTACGTATAAGTACATAGAAATGGATGGAGAAATCCATGAAACCATGAGACAAGGGTTTGAGGCCCTCAACATTAATGAAGCATCTGTTGTGCTGGGAACTTCCATCGCGTCATATCAGCAAGCCCGGAAGGTTGTTGAGGAAGGTATCGCCCAAGGCTGGGGCAAGCTGCTGCCCGTAGAAAAGAAAGAAGACCGATTTGGGTTGGGTTACAGACCAACTCAACAAGATCAACCAGAGGCTGCAAGAGAGCCCAAGTTTGTCAACGGGGGAATGCTCACCCCGGATGCTGTGAACAATTTGGAAGATGATTCGGAAGACGAACGCAACCTGGAAAGCTGGATACGTCCAAGGACCCTGGGGATCCATGTCTCAAACTAGTCTTCCTAGGAAATTATAAGGGTTACTCCTGCAGAGTAATTATTATTTCCTGCAGAGCCCAAGATGTCAAGACTCATTTTGTAATCGGGCCATCTTGTATTTTCTGCAAAGATCAATTAATGAATATCAAGACATCTTTTGCAAATGAGTCTTTTCTTTTCCGCTCACTGTTTTTCATTTTTCTTTTTGTACAAAAATAAAATGGCAATGTTTTTCAGAATAAAATAACTTCATTTTCACTTTTTCTAAATAAGATAAAACTGATCACTAAAATAAACATATCTAAACCCTTGCAGAAAGTGCTCTTCAGACTGCATTGACAACAACACTGCTATGACTTTGTATGACTTTGACAATCCAATCAATCAAGATGATGAAGGGGTTGAAGAAGATTATGAGCTACCTGAAGAGTTAGTCAGGTTGTTGAGACAGGAGGAGAAGGTTATCACTCCTCATCAAGAGGAGATTGAAACGGTTAATCTTGGTACGGAAGAAGATGTGAAGGAAGTTAGGATCAGGGCCTGCCTGCAAGATTCAGTAAAAAAGCAACTGATTGACATGCTTCGGGAATACGTGGATGTTTTTGCTTGGTCTTATCAGGATATGCCAGGGTTGGACACCGACATTGTCATGCACAAGCTACCTCTGAAAGAAGACTGCCCACCAGTAAAACAGAAGTTGCGTCGTACTCGCCCAGATATGGCAATGAAGATAAAATAAGAGGTACAAAAGCAGTGGGACGCCGGTTTCCTTGCTGTGACTAGCTATCCGTCGTGGGTTTCTAATATTGTACCTGTTCCTAAGAAGGATGGCAAGGTCAGGATGTGTGTGGATTACCGGGACCTGAACAGAGCCAGCCCGAACGATGACTTCCCTTTACCTCACATTGATGTATTGGTCGACAATACGGCTCAGTTTTCAGTGTTCTCCTTCATGGATGGATTTTCAGGATATAATCAAATCAAGATGTCACCTGAAGACATGGAGAAGACCACTTTCATCACGCCCTGGGGCATATTCTGTTATAAGGTGATGTCATTCGGACAGAAGAATGCTGGTGCCACTTATCAACGGGCTATGGTAACATTATTCCATGACATGATCCACAAAGAAATTGAATTTTATGTGGATGACATGATTGCCAAGTCCCTCACAGAAGAAGACCACCTGGTAAACCTACTGAAGTTATTCAAGCGTCTGAGGAAGTACCAACTGAAGTTAAACCCCAACAAATGCACATTCGGGGTACGATTCGGTAAGCTGTTGGGATTTATTGTATGTGAGAAAGGGATTGAAGTTGACCCTGATAAAGTCAAAGCCATTCAAGAAATGCCTGCACCGAAGACTGAAAAAGAAGTTCGGGGGTTTCTAGGTAGATTGAACTACATTTCACGATTCATATCTCACCTTACAGCAACCTGTGAGCCTTTGTTCAAGTTGTTAAGAAAAGAACAAACGGTCAGGTGGAACGAAGACTGCCAGAGGGCTTTTGACAAAATCAAAGAATATTTACAAGAGCCTTCGATCCTTATGCCTCCAGTTGAAGGAAGAACTCTAATCATGTACCTAACAGTATTAGAAGAGTAAATGGGGTGTGTGATGGGCCAGCATGACGAGTTTGGTCGAAAAGAGTATGCAATATACTACCTAAGCAAAAAGTTTACCGACTGTGAACAACGTTATTCGCTGCTCGAGAAAACTTGTTGTGCTTTAGCGTGGGCTGCTCGCCGACTGAGACAGTATATGTTGACTCACACTACCTTATTGATCTCTAAGATGGACCCAATTAAGTACATTTTTGAGAAGCCGGCACTTACCGGACGGGTTGCAAGATGGAAAATGATCCTCACGGAATATGACATTCAGTACACATCCCAAAAGGCCATCAAAGGCAGTGTATTGTTTGATTATCTAGCTGAGCAACCCATTGATGATTACCAGCCTATGAGGTTTGACTTCCCTGATGAGGACATCATGTTCATAAAAGCAAAAGATTATGAAGAGCCTATTCAGACTGAAGGGCCTGACCCAGAAGAAGAATGGACTATGATGTTTGACGGGGCTGTTAATATGAATGGTCGTGGTATTGGTGCATTACTTATTACACCTAAGGGAGTTCACATGCCTTTCTCGGCAAAACTCACCTTTAATTGCACTAACAACGAAGCTGAATACGAAGCTTGTATCATGGGTCTTGAGGAAGCCATTGACCTCAGGATCAAGACTTTGACTGTATTCGGAGATTCAACTCTGGTAATCAATCAAACCAACGGCAAATGGTACACGCACCAGGATCATCTGATACCTTACCGGGATTATACAAGGAGGTTATTGACTTTCTTCACAACAGTCAAGCTTGAGTATATCCCTCGAGATGAAAATCAGTTTGCGGATGCTCTGGCTACCATTTCATCCATGATCAAAGTTCAAGCTGCCAACTTTGTGCCTCGGATCCTAGTTTCCAGACTTGACAGGCCAGCATACGTATTTTCAGCAGATGTTGTTAAAGATGATAAGCCTTGGTTCCATGACATTAAGTGCTTCTTGGAGGATCAAACATACCCATCTGGGGCATCTTCCAATGACAAGAAGACACTAAGAAGACTAGCTGGTAATTTTTTCCTGAATACTGACGGGTCCTTGTATAAGAGAAACTTTGATATGGTACTTCTCAGATGTGTTGATAAAGCAGAAGCAGACTTGTTGATGCACGAAGTGCACGAAGGATCCTTTGGTACCCATGCTAGAGGACATGCCATGGCTAAAAAGTTGTTGAGATCAGGCTACTACTGGATCACGATGGATGCAGACTGTTGTGCTTATGCCAGAAAATGTCATAAATGCCAGATTTATGCGGATAAAGTACATGTGCCTCCAAATCCTTTGAACGTGATGTCTTCACCTTGGCCCTTTGCCATGTGGGGCATTGATATGATTGGCAAGATTGAACCGACTGCTTCAAATGGCCACAGATTCATCCTGGTAGCCATTGACTATTTTACAAAGTGGGTTGAAGCAGCTTCCTATGCAAATGTCACCAGACAAGTGGTAGCCCGGTTTCTGAAGAGAGACATCATCTGTCGGTATGGAGTGCCCGAGCGAATCATTACTGATAATGGTTCCAACTTAAACAACAAAATGATGGCAGAACTATGTCGGGACTTCAAGATCCAACACCACAATTCTTCTCCCTACAGGCCAAAGATGAATGGCGCTGTTGAGGCAGCTAACAAGAATATCAAGAAGATTGTACAGAAGATGGTGGTTACCTACAAAGACTGGCATGAAATGCTACCGTTTGCCTTGCATGGGTACCGAATGTCAATCAGAACATCCACTAGGGCAACGCCGTATCAGCTTGTGTATGGTATGGAGGCAGTCCTACCTGTTGAAGTTGAATTACCCTCCTTGCGGGTCCTAATGGATGTTAAACTGAACGAAGCAGAATGGGTCCGATCCCGATACGAACAACTGAATCTGATTGAAGAAAAGAGATTAGCTGCAATTTGTCATGGGCAGCTGTATCAGAAAAGAATGAAGAAAGCCTTCGATCAGAAAGTCAGGCTTCGAGAGTACCGAGTAAGAGATCTTGTGCTGAAAAGACTCCTCCCTCCTCATACAGACCACAGGGGCAAGTGGACTCCGAATTATGATGGGCCTTTCATAGTAAAGAAAGTTTTCTCCGGTGGAGCACTGATGATCAGTACTATGGATGGTGAAGACTTCCTGTCCCCTGTGAATTCAGATGCAGTTAAAAATACTTCGCATAAAAATGACCCGCTGGACATAAAAACAGAATGTAAGTCCAGGAAAAAATAGGGCATCCCGGCAAGTCAAAAACAGAATAAAAGACTTGGAAAAAAAAGGGAAAATGAATAAAAAATGTACACCCGCTGATTTGAAAAGCCGCATTGGACAACTCAGGCAAAAATGGGTATCCCGGTGGATTGAAAACCCGAATGGGCGATCCACGCAAAATAAGGGAATAAGCGAACAACTGCACTCTGAATTCGTCTGTATCGCTTACAAAATGGCAAGCTTCGAAATGTTCGAGCATCAGTCAGAATCAGCATTCTTCAAAAGCAGGATGAGAAGAACGTTAATGTCATACGAGTCATAGCAAAAGGAGAAGCTCCTTGAAGCGTCATCGGCATTGCCAGCATCTTGTTGTTTCTCAATTTGTAACAATCTCCTCATTTCAGGGGATCTGTTTCTTTGACTGTATTTGCCCATTCAGGGGCACATAAATTAATAAAATCAGATTTTCAGTCACACTTTGTCTCGTACATTTTTATTTGAAAAAAAATGTCCGATGTCCTTAATATATTGATTGCATGAATACAGATGCGTCTTTTCTGAACTACATGCTTACAGGAAATATATTTGCTCCCGGGAGTGCCTAAATTCCTATGATGGAATCCAGTAAGGGATACCTCGGGGTACTTGTACGTTTTTGTCATAACAGGATTGTAGGTATTCAAAGCGCAGCATGGGGCATGAAAATTTCTCCCCAGCAAATTGTCAAATCACCATTTCCACAGCATATCTTCCAAACAAAACCAGGGCTGCTTTCTCCCCAGCGGAGTTGCCAGTCATCATTCCTCCTCAACCAAGTGTTAGACAGGGAACCATCTCCCCACGGAATTTCAGCCTCTATCTTGAAGAGCAATGCCTGAAGATCTCACAACAGAGTGACGAAAGCTCCCGCAAACCCCCAGCTGGGTCCCTCATTACCAAGATAGGTCTATCAGTGATTTATTTCCTCAAGCAGAGTCATATATGTCAGATCTACCAATAATCTCATCCCCAGCTGGGAAACCCACTTCAAGCAGATCAACCGGAGATCTCCACAGTAACGGGATCCGAATCCCGGATCGGTATCTTTGCATAATCATAGCATTCGCATCATATTTTCCCCACAGAGCGTAGCATTCCGTCTAATACGGAGCATTACGGCAAAAATCAAACATGTTGCATAAATCATAAGCCACGTTCTGAATCAAACACTTGTAAATACTGACATACCATCAGCAATATACCAAATACCCCCAAACTCCCTAGCAGAAAGCCAAAACATCCTCTTTGCACTCACAAATACAAATACATGCTCCTTTTGGCACTCGTCCGTGTCATCATTCCCCAGTAAATACTTGTCTATAATACATTTCTTCTGACACCCGTCCGTGTCATGTTCTCCACAGCAAGTTGAACACTCGTCTATGTCTCACTCGTCACTTTTCACTCATACCGATACTCGTCCGTATCTTGTATATACCACTTAAATCCCCTCAGAATCAACACTCGTCCGTGTTCTTTGTTAACCAGTTGGTACTCGTTCGTACCAACATCTTTTAACATGCGTCAGCATTTGTTTCTACTGATACTAGTCCGTATCATAATCTTAAGGATGCTCGCCCGCATCTTTAACATATAAACCATGTCAAACACTTATATTTAGACACACGTCTCTGCCTACCACTCCCCAGAAGAATTCCCAGCAAATCTTGATAAACTATTTCCTTTCTATCTGACATTCGTCCTATGTTATGATATTTTCGGCAGCCATACCCTGCCAAGTAATCGTCCTTCACCTTTTTGATGATCATCCTTCATCGCCCCCAGCGGAGTCTCTATTCATTAGAACCCCTTCCTATCCGACATTCGTCCTATGTGTAAACACCCCAAATTTTCCCTCACCCATTCACACCATTGCTTGTGATCTTTTCATATGCATAAGTTCAATCATAGCACCTCATATTGCATTTTTGATTCACTGCATTGCTTCTAAGTCATCTGCATCTAGGGTTTGTGACCTGAGCCATCCAAGAGCAATCTAAGCCACTCCAGAGGTCATCAATCACTTCAAAGGGGTCCATGTATGTTCAAGCATCATATTATATCCTCACAAGGTCAAGGAAGTCAAATAATCACAAGAACTGAGAAAGGCATGGAAGCAGAGCCAGGTTTAATTGCACAGATGACCTAAAATTAGGGTTTTGGTTTCAGAGGCCATAACTCCAATTTTTTTGGTCATTCTTGTTTCTATTGGTCTCTATATGTTATAGGGATCATGCATATCAATTTTCATGAAGAAATTCCATGGGGAAGGCATCTGATCAAGGGTTGACTTCTTGAGCAAGTCAGTGTAAAATCAGGGCATCTGAGGCCCCCAATGACCCAACCAAAGGGTGTTCTTCATCATTTTGAATGTGTATGATATTTATTTGATCATAGAAGATGTTATAAGTTCACAAGATTGAAGAATTTCAAGCCATTTGCAAAGTTGCCTTTTTGGGAAAATGACTTGTAATGGAAACTTGCCATTTTGGGAAACTTTTTCAACCCTTGCTTTTTGATTCAAAAATGCTTCAAATGGGAAAACTTTGGTCATGAAAGTTGTAGGATGGATCATTCCCTTTTCAAAAAGTATAAGAACTCATTCTAATTCATTTTGGATCAAAAGTTATGGCTTGTCAAAGTTGGGAAAAATCACATAATTTCAAGTTATGCACCAAAGAGGCAAAGTTGCAAAATCCCTTGCCAAGGTGAAATGAGACCTCAAAGTGACTTCTAATCTTTGTACAAACATAAACCAAGGTCTAAAAATCATAATGCACCAAAGATTTGTCCAATTTCATGGCTTGTGCATTAAGAAATTCTAAAGGGGCCAAAAGTTCACAAATTTGCAAAACACTACATAAACTTCACTCAACTTGCTGATTTGTCTCAAAACCAATTCCATGGACATCCTTAATCTCAGCTGAGCTAGGAAAAGCCAATGAGCCAGCTACACCATTGCCCATACCTTAAGTACAACACTTTTGACTTTTTGGCAAAAACACCCATACCAATCACAACAGTCCACCACCCACTCTCTGCCCAATCCAGACCTTACAAACACACTCCAAGGGTTCATTTTCATAACACACAAGCCTGAAACATATCATAAGCCATAGTTCAAGAAACTCACCTCTTATGCACTTTCCTTCGAATCTGATCACACAAGCATCAAACATAAAAACAAACTCCACCAAATCACTCACCATGATCCTCTGATCATTTCCCAACCATTGTTTTGGCCTGAAACCTCCCACATCACAAATACGATTTCCACACTCCCTTGGTCTGAGCTTCTGCCAACTCTCTCTGGAGGCCATATAAACTCCAGCTAAGTGTCAAAAGCTTCAAAGGAGGATCATTGGAGCTTGTTTGAACCAAAGAAGCAGCCAGAAAGTCCCTGTTTCGAAAGCTCAAGCTCAGGTAGCCATGGCATTTATTTTTCCAGAACTTCCATTTTTAGTTTCTAAATGCTTCCTTATGCTTCACTGATTACCATGATGTGATTTGTTTTGAAAATGAGTGAAAAATGGCCATGTATGCTTGTTCTGAAACTTTGCCCGTGAAATGCTTTTTGGTTTGATTCTTGAGTTTGAGTGAAAATAAATGATTTTGATTGCTGGATTCTTGTTTAGAGTTGTCTAATGATTGATTATGGAGAGATTAGTGGAGTTTCATGGTGTATTGAGAGAGATTGAGTGAGGAGCTTGCCGGAGAAGATGACCGGAACACTGTTCCGGTCATCTGAAAGTAATTAGGGTTTTGGATTAGGGCTTAATCATAATTACGTGAGTTTGAATTTTGGCCGTCCATTAGCGCGCGCAGTCAACTCCCGCCCCCTGGAGTTTGAATCTCAGCCATCAGATTGGCTGACTTTCTCATTTTTCATTTAAATTCATTTTATTTTCATTTGTTTTATATTTATTTTGTACGAATTTTTAAAAATAGCAAAAATCATTTTAAAATTATGAAATTTTTTGTCAAAGATTTCATTAATTTTTAGAACACAAAAATATTTTCATTTTTATTTTTTGCATTAAAAATTATTTTTAAATCATTTAAATGTTTATTTTTAATTAATTAATGAGAATTATTTAATTAAAAATGCATTTAGGTATTTAAAAATCACCATAAAATTCACATAGAATTTAAAAACATTTAGAAACATTGTCCAACTCTCAAACCAAATTTCCTTTTTGTTCTTGATGCCTTTTGATCATTTTTATTGGATTTAATTTGATTTCAAGGCAATATTTTATGTCAAACTTCAAAAATTTCTTTCTGCCTAACCATTGAGAGTTGGATGATGATTCTTTTTGCATTGCATCTTGTATAGCATGTAGTTTATAGGATAAAATTGGTTTGAATTGATCTTGCATTTTCAATTTGTTTAGCCTTTTTCTTGTCAAAGTACCCCAAAACCCTAGCAATCTTAGGAAATTCATAACTTTCAATAGGTTAAGAATTGGGTCCTCTCCTTTGGGCAGTGAGTTTGTATAGGTTTAGGGTGTCTTTGATTGCATTTACAAATTTTTATCATGTCATTTGCTTCTGGTTTTGGATTTTTGCTTTGTATGATGCATGAAACCCTAATTTGTGCCTTCCTTTGCATCCATTTTTCATTTGCTTGCATCCATTGACTTGCCATGACATTTTGTGCATTCATTTGATTCATAATACATCTTAGGACATATTAGAATCATGTTTGATCATTGCATCTTTCATTTGCTATGTTGTATGCCCATTACATTTCATAACTTTTCATGAACTTTCATGGTTCAATGCATGCCTCATTTGCATCCTTATGCTTGTTTGATCATTCCCATGCCTTGCCTTATGTTTGTATCATCTCTTAGCATCATTAACATCATGCTTGTGCTTCTGGTTTTGGTTTGCATCATGACATTTCATCTCATGTGCATTGCATTTCATTTCTTTTGCTAACATTTCAGGTGGTAAGTTGTTTGAGAAGTGAATTTGCCTTCACTTCTCACATTCTCTTTTCATCTCTTTCATACTTCCTTTGCTGCATTTTTGTATGTGTATTAGAGTGAGCTTGCTCATTCATGTTCATCTTACTTTCTTTCTTCAAGCAACTTGTCTTCTTAAGTGAAGCAAGTTGTTTTGCTTCTCTTTGCTTCTTGCTCCTTTCATCTGCTTCTTTCCTGGTGGTTTCTCTGAAGATCTTTCTCTTTTAAACCTCATTAACCCTAGGATCTCCAAGCATGATAACAATTAGGGTTTGATTAGTCCCCCATTAGTTTTACCTTTGAGTCATCATTGAGTCCTCTCTTCTCACCTCATAATCCAGGACTAAACCCTAAAGGCTTTAAGGCTTTGTGATTAAGCTTATACCTGCATCCTTCTATTAGGATGGAGTGTATAACTTTAATCCTAAGTGTTAAACCCTTAATGTGTTTAAATCCTTCAATCAATTCACTTAATAATCATCAAGACATCAAGCTTGTAACTTGGGCCTTGCATTAGGTTTCTAATTCTTCCTTAACTGGTTAAGAAGGACTAACCCTAGTGTTAATGGACAAGTCCCCCTCAAGTTGTCTTACCAATCATAAAAATCACTTCTTCACCTTATCATTAACTAAAATCCACCTTAATAAAGGCTTTGTTTTGTCATGAGGTTAATCCCTAATCATGGATTAAGTTGAGGAGTCTTTCTCAGCTTAAATGTTCTCATCTATCATCCTTCTATTAGGATGGTGTAATGAGTCCATTAAATATTTGATTATGGCTTAAACTCATTACTTAACACTAAACAAAAACAACAAAAACATCTAAATAATCACAAGTAGGTTAATGATCTTAATCATACATCATGGTATTTAAGTGTGAGATGCTGACTTCACATTTAAAGTACTCTCATTACTCCTAATCAGAGGGAGGATGTGATGAGTTTACTAATCCATTGGTTTAGGCTTAAGCTCATTAACTTATGACAAACTCCAAAAAGAAATAAAAGACTGAAAACTCCAAAAACCAAACAATAATCGTCTCCTCCGGGATTCTTTTCTCACCTCATTCACTCACAAACGAGAACTTGCTTCTTCCGTCTAATGCAAGACAGTTTGCACCTGAGCCAGACAGGTCATACACTTGAGCATAGACAAGTAAGCAGTTCACAAGTCAATTCATCTTTCAGTCTCTTTGGGTCGAACTACGGTGTTCTGACTTCCTCATTGCACGAGAGGATACGTAGGCATAACTTAACAGTTATCGAACAAAAGTCTCTGTATATTCCCCCTCTTTCAGTATTATTCTTTAAGCCTCATATTCTTGAGCATTTCACTCTTATTCTTACACTGACACTTCTCTTATACACTTCACATTTCTTTTACACTGACACTTGCATTCTTTTCCAGCTTTAATACACTGATTGCACTGACACTACCCCTTTAAAACACAAATCTTTTAAGCGTGGATCCCGTCGAGTACGGCGGACAATCTGGGTGCTAATACCTTCCCAGGTTGTAACCAACCCCCTTTCTTAGTCTCTCTGGTTCGCAACCGTCTTATCCATATTCTTTTCTTGGGTTTATGCAGCATTACCTTTCCTTCGGTATAAAAATGCCTAGCTGGCGACTCTATTCATTTCTTTCTCCTTTCGCCGACCGTTCGCGTCTGTACCCCTTCTGACCAGGTGTCATTTGGTGGGAGCGACACTATGTCGTGATATTTTTAGCAGCCGTCCCCTGCTAGGTGGTCATCCTTCACCTCTTGATGATCGTCCTTCATCATTTCATCTGATGGCCGTCCCCATCGTTGATTCTGCTATCTGACATTCGTCCTTTGTCATGATAGAACCCCAAAGTAGCCGTCCCCTTGTGGTGATCGTCCTTCACCTCTTGATGATCTTCCTTCATCATGCTTATCCGATGGCCGTCCCCATTGTCGACCTTTTCATCCGACATTCGTCCTATGTCGTGATACTTTCGACAGCCGTACCCTGCCAGGTGATCGTCCTTCACCTTGGATGACCGTCCCTCATCCTTATCCCCAACAAAGCAGCCGTCCCCTGATAGGTGATCGTCCTTCACCTTTGATGACCGTTCCTCATCATTTATTTCTTCAGCCCGATGGTCGTCCCCATCATTTACCTTTAATCCCCAGAGAGTCTTATTTCTTTACTTGATGAACGTCCCCATCATGATCTCTCTGTTTCCCCAGCATGTCGGCCGTCCCCGTCATTGCTTCATCCCCAGCAGTCGTCCTCTGCTCGACGGTCGTCCTCCGTCGCCCGCGCTTTATAAAACATACTTTACTCTCTTTTACAATCTATATCCCTTTTCTTCTTCATTCAGTGAGAGCAAATTTTGGACTGTCTTTGGTATTCAACCACAAGTTATCTTGTTTGCCTGTTAAGCCGTCGCTTACATCCTACACAGCTAACTCATGCTTGAATAGGGGCAGCTGTAAACACCCCAAATTTGCCCTCACTCATTTCATCGTGGCTTGTGATATTTTCATTTGCATAGATTAACTTATAGCATCTCATATTGCATTGTTGCTTCACTGCATTGATTCAAAGTCATCTGCATCTAGGGTTTGTGATCTGAGCAATCCCTGAGCTATCTGAGCCACTCCAAAGGTCATCAATCATCTCAAGAGGGTCCATGAATGTTCAATCATCATATTATATCCTCCCAAGAGCAAGAAAGTCAAAGAATCACAAGAACTGAGAAAAGCATTGAAGCAGAGCCAGGCTTAACTGCATAGATGACCTAGAATTAGGGTTTTGGATTCAGAGGCCATAACTCCAATTTTTTTGGTCATTCTTGTTTCTATTGGTCTTTATATGTTATGAGGATCATGCATATCAATTTTCATGAAGAAATTCAATAGGGAAGGCATCTGATCAAAAGGTGACTTCTTGAGCAAGCCAGTGCAAAATCAGGGCATCTGAGGCCCCCAATCATCCAACCAAAGGGTGTTCTCCATCATTTTGAGTGTGTATGATCTTTATTTGATCTTAGAAGAAGTTAGAAGTTCACAAAATTGAAGAATTTCAAGCCATTTGCAAAGTTGCCATTTTGGGAAAGTGACTTGTAATGTAAACTTGCCATTTTGGGAAAGTTTTTCAACCTCCTCTTTTTGATCCAAAAATGCTTCAAATGAAAAATCTTTGGTCATGAAAGTTGTAGATTGTATCCTCCCATTTTCAAAAAGTATAAGAACTCATTCTAATTCATTTTAGATCAAAAGTTATGGCCTTGCAAAGTTGGACAAAATCACTAAATTTTCACTTTTACACCAAAGAGGGAAACTTGCAAATTCACATGCCAAGCATTTCCATGACTTCAAAATGACTTCTAAGCATTACATAAACACAACACATGACCTAAAACTCAGAATGGCCCAAAGAATCACTCATTTTCATGCCTTGATCATTAAGAAATCCAAAGGGGGCCAAAACTCCATGAATTTGCAAAATGACCCAAAGCTTCTCATCCACTTGTGCCAGCTGCCAAATATGACTTCCATGGACCTCCTTGAAGCAAGCTGATTCAAACCATGCCCTTGTACCATGACTGAACCAGCCCATACCTTCACTTACACAAAAGTTGACTTTATGCAACTTGAGCCATACCAATCAAACTGAGCCACACCAACTACTCTGACCAATCACAGCTTCACATACATGCCTCAAGGATCACATTTCACACAATCTTGGAGCCTGAAACCACAACATCACCATAGTTCACAAAAACTCCCTCTTTTTCAATTTCTATCGAATCCCATAACTCAGCCATTTATTCTCAAAACTTCTTCCACCATTCATCTCAAAATGCTCCACTGATCATCTCTCACCCATTAAAATAGCACTGACACTACCCCTTTAAACACAAATCTTTCAAGCGTGGATCCCGTTGAGTACGACGGACAATCTAGGTGCTAATACCTTCCCAGGTTGTAACCAACTCCCTTTCTCAGTTTCTCTGGTTCACAACCTTCTTATCCATCTTTTCTTAGGTTTATGCAGCATTACCTTTCCTTCGGGATAAAAATGCCTAGCTGGCGACTCTATTCATTCCTTCTCTTTCGCCGACCGTTCGCGTCTGTACCCCTTCTGACCAGGTGTCATTTGGTGGGAGCGACACTTGGCCGGAGAGCAATACCATCATATTCAAGCTTAACAAGGGCTTTCTTTGGCAAGACATTGCGTGAAGACCCAATGTCAACTCGAACATGTGAAAGCACAACCCCTTTACACTCCAGAGTGATGTGTAAGACTTTGTTGTGGTGACGACCTTCCGTTGTCAAATCAGTGTTGGTGAAGCCTAGCCCATAGCTATTATTAACATTAGACACCACTGTCTCGAGCTGATTTACTGTGATCTCCTCAGGCACGTAGGCCACGTGTGGGACTTTAAGTAATGCATCCCGATGAGCTTCGGAACACAAAAGCAATGATAAAATGGAGATCTTGGAAGGAGTCTGGTGTAACTGATCCACAACCTTGTAGTCGCTTCTCTTGATTATCCTCATAAATTCATCCACATCTTGATCAAAGGATGTTTTATGGGCTTCTTTCAAAACTGGTTCTTCCGGCACCACATTTTTACCTTTAGCTTTGGCAACAACCTCTGCCTCAGTACTAACTCTTAGAATTTATGACACGAAGAGGCGTCCGCTTCGGGTGAAGCTTCCGCCTCCCCCGACATTATCCACCTGTGGTGTATGAGCTGAAGAATCAAGAAGGACTCTCTCCCCGTTGCAGTAAAGGTCTGAACCATAGGGCCATGGTACATCATTATCTTTTTCATATGGGATGGGCCCAGGTACCGTGATGGTGACTGGACTAACTGCAACGGAAGTAGGAACTATGATTGTCTGTGGATCGTAATATATGGTGACAGGACTTCTGATTGTTGGTGGTGGTGAATGACTGAAGTTGGGTTGTTGTTGAGATTGTTGCTGAAAATTGTTGGAATCGGGGACCATTGTTGGGTAATAGTATATGGTGACTGTGGAGACGTCGTTGTTAATGGTTGATGTAGTTGTAGAAGCGGATGGAGTTGAACTAGGGTTTGTTGAAGTGATGGAAGAGATGATTGTTGATTTTGTAGATGAGTCCGTTGGAACAATTTTCTTTGAAGTTGTAGGAGGAGTTTCTGTTGTTGCTGTAAGAGGAGTTGCTGATGTTGTAGAAATCGTTGATGTTATCTGCATGATACCTTCTCTGATAAGGCCATTGATGCCATTTCTCAAGCTTGCACACCCATTGACGAAAATTTTGCAAGATTCACAGCAGGCCTCACAACTTGGGAACACTTGGAATTTTAAAAGCTGAGCTTTAACCTCTGCCAGAGGTGTTTGAATGCTTGCAATATCTTCAATTAAGTTCATGGGTTGATCCTCCTCAATTGCATTTATCCTTGGTCGACCGTGGCTAGGCATAGGATTCTTCGTGACATTAGGAGGTGGTGCAAAATTTAAATCCTTTGAATCTACTAGATCCTGGACCGTCATGTGCAAAGCTCTACACTTTTCTGTGGTGTGACCAGGTGCTTTAGAATGTAAGGAACATCTGGCATTGACGTCGTAATTCCGTGGAAGGTTCTGAGGATCTAGTGGAGCCAGAGTCCTTAATTCGATAAGATTAAGCTTCAGAAGTTGTGGCAATAAAGTGGCATAGGGCATTGGTATAGGCTTAATTACCCTGTTGACTTGAGATGGACTTTGCAGGAAAGGACGATGTTGTTGGTTGTTGTTGTTATTGTAGGACCTTTGTTGAGGAAAATGTTGCTGCTGAGGGAAATGTTGTAGTTGCGGGGTGTATTGTTGTTGAGGAGGTGGAGTAGGGATTGTGACAGCGGCAATTGATCTTGGCATATACTGGGGTATTCCTCTTCCCATGTGTATTGAGTTTGTTTCACCCGACCTGCGAGGCCCTGCAAATGGTTTCCTTGTGCTGCTTGAGTTGGCGCCGTTATAAAAAATCTTTCCCATTTTTAACAAACTCTCAATCCTTTCTCCGACAATAACCACATCTGCAAAGCTAGTGGACGAGAAAGCAGCCAACCTATCAATGTATGTCCCCTGGAGGGTGTTCATAAACATATCTTCCATTTCTCTTTCTGACATTGGAGGTTGAACGGCAGCAACTAATTGCCTCCATCTTTGAGCATACTCTCTGAAGCTTTCCCTGGAGGATTGTGACATACTCACGGGATACCCTGGAGTTCTATTAGGAGACATGTCTAGATTGTATTGATATTGGCGAATGAAATCCTCGGCCAGATCTTTCCCATTTCTTACTATGGCCCTAGTCAGATGAGAGTACCACTCACGGGATACCCCGATTAAGCTATCCTCAAAATAAAACATCCATAGCTTTTCATCCATAGCGTAGGCTTTTAATCTTCCCAAGAAAGATTGAAGATGGGTGCTAGGGAAAGATGTTCCATTATATCTTTCGAAGCAAGGTGGTTTGAATTTGTGAAGAATTCTAACTCCCTCCACCAGCCCCATATCCATAACATCAAACCCTAAGGAGTTTTGAGACTCCAGAGACCCCAACTTTTCTGCTATCTCGTCCAGCCGACGATCATAGACTTCATCTCCTGCCCCAACCAGAATGAATTGTTCCTCCTGAGGGTCCTCTTGCAAGGCATGCCCTCCAGTATTACCTTGGGTATTCTTGATAGCATTAATATCAGGGTTAAGATGAGGTCCAAACTCCGGGGGATCAGTACGAGGTTGTACATGATAATTGTTGCTGGTACCCCCTGTACCTGGGTGGTTTTCTTCAGGAGTTTGCCGCTCGACCAACTCTCTTAATCTTTCTTGGCTTTTGGCCAACCCAGACATTACTTCCATAAACTGGTTCATCTGAGCCCTCATTTCAGTTCTTTCATTAGCCATCTGGGTTCTCACGTCAGTCAGATCTTGCTGAACCTGATCCATCTGTAAGCTTAGAAGGTTGTTTCTTAACGGATACCGGTGAACTCTGTTGATGGGGAAGACTCTCCTACGAGCAATATTTCCTGAAACCACAACAAAGTGAGAAACAACAAAAACAAATACCTACAAAACAAAGAGAAGAGGTTAGCATGCAATGCAGGATGTCTATTTGTCTTCCAAGGGTATCCGGTTTGGTTCTTTGGTTTTGACCTTCCAGACCTCGAGGAATGATGATGTTGAAGAGAAATGAAGCCCGAAACACAAACCATATATTACAAAATGTAAAGATACATAGTTTTGATTACAACAAAATCCCCATGGTGGGTCAAAATACAACAAAATCAACAAAAGTACAAACAAAATGAAGTACAAGTACAAAGAAATCAAACATCCAACCCAAATTCATCCTCTTTGACTTCTTTCAAGAGAGCATCAGTCACTGGTCCAACTGGGTGCTTTGTGATGGTCCTGATAAGAAGGTTCCTGGTGGCAATGGCACTTGTCAATTTCTTATACTTGTCTTGGTCTTTGGATCTCTTCAACCCCGCCCGGGGTTTCAATTCAGAGATTTCCTTATGTGATGCTAACAAGGCCTCCTGATTCTTCTTCTCATTAGCTTCCAGCTGCTCTATCCTAGCATGGGTCCTTTGATCTTCCTGTGAACGAGCCTCAGTGATTCTGATCCATCTAGCTTGACTCTCTTCCAAGTAGTGTTCAACTCTGGCCTTCTGAATCTTGGCTTCCTTGTAAGCATTCTTCAATACCAACTCCCCTAATCTAGCTCTTCTGATGTAATTATCTGTCTTCTCAATATTGGTCATATGCTCGATCTGGAGCTTCTCTAACCTTTCATTGTCTAGACGACTATCATTCCTCTCCCAGAGGGTCTTCTTTAGAGCTTCAGACAACTGGGCATTCCTTTCTTTCAACTTCTCAAACTCCTCTAAACTGACTGTAGTTACAGGTTCTACTGATGATGGTCCAGGCACATCCTCCAAAGTGAATGGCATGCGGGTGATCTGTCCTCTAATATGTGACCAATCAAGATACTGAGCTGGAGCTATATTGTTGCATTTGCCAAGAATGGCAGTCCCTTTTTTCTGAATGCTGTCCCAAGCCCAAGCTGCTTGTCGGGAAATGGCATGGTTATGCTGAATATCACAATAAAGGGTTTCTGATAAGTCCTGCTCTCTTGGTGGATGTACCAAGGCATACCCTAATTTCCTTTTGAACAACAAAGGATTGTAGTTGATGCAACCTTTCACTCCAATCAGGGGTACATTGGGATACTGTCCACAACTGGTGATTATGTCTCTGCCCTTGGTGCTCTGAGTGCACCACCTGATGTCTTCTGATGTAAGGGCAATCATTCTCTTAGCCCAGTTTCTTGACTGGTGAGGATTTAAGAAGGCTTCTGTCTTCGGCAAGTGTCTCAATAACCAACAGTAGAAGAGAGGTGCACAACATCTGACTAATCTTCCCCTCTGCTTCTCATTCCTTTGATGTACTGAGTAGTAAAAGTCCCCAAGCAAGGTAGGGACTGGATTCTTCAACAGGAAGAGGTGGATAACACTCTTGCTTAGAAACTTAGGCTCGTCTACAAACAAGATGCTACCATATATGCTAAGGGCCAAGAGAGCACAAACAGTGTTCCATTTCCCTGCCGCAACATGAATGGTGGCCTGAGTAATCAAGAAGTCCAAATGGAGGCCTGGGATCCCAGCCTTGGTGTTCATATTCTGATCAATGATGGTGGATTCCAAATACAGAGCCTTAGCTATGTCTTCATTCCTGGGAGCAGTCATCTCAGGGTTGAAAGGAATCCCTCTCCTGATGGGGACACCCAATAACATGGAAAATTCTTCCAACAAAGGGCCCAACTAGAAATCTGGAAAGGTAAAACACTTGAGTGGAGGGTCATAGAACTGAAGGCAAGTGTGGATCATACTCCTCTGTGATCCATCCAAGTCCATGATCATGCCCATAATGCCACCATAATGTTCCCTGAATAAAGGGACATGATCAGGAGTGATGAGTGTCTGGATCTGCCCGATGTCTGCCGGAGTGGGCTCAAAGAAATGGTAGGTGATGTTGCTCTTCCTGGATGGGTCCATACTGTCAATGGATGCTGAAGGTCACAATTGGGGAGAACTGCTGATGCAGGCAACTGAAGAAGATACTGAAGAGAATCTCTGATGAAGATAACTGCTGAATATATCTGATGAAGATGGCTGATGCAGATGAACAATCAAAACCAAAACCAAATAAGATGTGGATACCCTATAAAACAAATAGACAAATGTTAAAATGATGCAAAATGATGTATGAAGAATGTCATGGCAAGTTCATGTGATGGTGAATATGCAAGGTGAATGCAAATGAGCATGAGAAATTAGGGTTTTATGGACATGTGAGATGAAAATGAACAAAACAGAAGCATGCAACATGATTAAAATTTGAAATCAAGCTCAAATAAACCCTAATCCCATATTAGGTCAAACCCCAAAGGAGAAGGTTAGAAGCCTAACCTATTGAAAGTTATGATTTTCCTAAGTTTTTAAGGGTTTTTGGGTGATTCAAAAGGGAAAATGCAAATCAATTTGAAAATGCAAGATATATTCATGAGAAAAATGACCTATAAACTACATGCAATATTTGAAACAATGCAAAAAGAATCAAATTCAAACTTTTCTTGGTTAGGCAGAAATGATTTTTCAAAGTTGGGGTTAAAAATTGTGATTTTAAAGACCTTTAATTCAAAGAAAATTGGGAAACTATGATCAAACCTAAAAAGAAATTTGTATGAAGAGTTTGAAAATGTTTCTAAATACATTGGAATGGTTCATGATATTTTTGGTGAGTTTTAGAAACCTAAATGTATTTTTAATTAATTAAATTACTTTAATTAATTAAAAATAACATTTAAATATTTTTAAAATACCTTTTTAATGCAAAAAAATAAAATA
The DNA here is from genome assembly GCA_963966055.1 of Lathyrus aphaca. NCBI lineage: Eukaryota > Viridiplantae > Streptophyta > Magnoliopsida > Fabales > Fabaceae > Lathyrus > Lathyrus aphaca. The sequence continues at coordinate 100,956,582 of OZ014522.1, read as the reverse complement.
AAAATTATTTTCAGGTTGAGAAAATATTTAAAGTCAGAATGCAAAGTTTCATATTTTTTTGATAAGTTTTACTATTTTAAAATAAATATGCAAAAGAAATGAAATAAAAATAACTAAAATGAGAAGTATGCAGATCCAAGGGATGAGATTCAAACTGGAGGGAAGATATTTGACTGGAAGAAATTGTATTTTGGTTTAAGTGGCTTTTAGGTCATGGCAATGGGTGGGAAATGATCCTTGAGTGTTTTTGAGATGATTGGTGGAAGAAGTTTGAAGTTTTGATGGTTGTGTTATGAAATTCGAAGAGAGGAAGGTGTGAGGTGATTTTTGTGGTTCTGAGCTTGTGGGAGGTTTCATCCTTGTGTGTTATGTGTTTTGGGATCCATGATGTTTGTATAAACCAATGGGATTGCTCAGAAAGTGGGTGGTGGCACAACTTGATTGGTATGGGCCAAGTTGCAAAAAGTCAAGGTTATGTGTACTTGAAGCATGGCACGGGTCAGAGGTGTTTCTATGGCTTGTCCTGCCTCAGTTTGATTCATGGAGGACCATGGGATTGAATTTGATGAGCTGTAACACTTGATTCATGAGATATCATAGCTTTTGCAATTTTCCCTCTTTAGAAATTTTGTGAAGATTAGGCATGAAAAATTGTGATCCAAGGCACAAATTTGGTCTTGCAATGTTGTATGAACATGTTATGTCACATTTGGGCACATTAAAAGTCATGTAGAAGCTTGTAATACCAACATGCAAAAAATCCCTCTTTGACATGAACTTGAAAATTATGTGATTTTTGCCAACTTTGAAAGGCCATATCTTGAGTTCTAGGATGAATCAAGACATGTTCTTATACTTTTTGAAAAGGGAAAGACCTAATCTACAACTTTCATGCCCAAGAATCTTTCATTTGAAGCATTTTTGGTCATGAAAAAGGAGGTTGAAAATCTTTCCCAAAATGGAAAGTTTGCATTTCAAGTCACTTCCAAAAATGGCAAATTTGCAATTGGCTCAAAATTCTTTAATCTTGTGAGCTTCCAACCACTTATAAGATAAAATAAAGATCATCGAACTTCAATTTGATGAAAATGACCCTTTGGTTCCATTGTTGGGGGCCTCAGATGCCCTGATTTTGACTTAACTTTCTCAAGAAGTTACCCAATGATCAGATGACTTTCACAATGAATTTATTCATCAAACTTGGTACACATGATCCTTATAACATATCAAGAACATTAGAAACAAGAATGACCAAAATATTTGGAGTTAAGGCCTCTGAAACCAAAACCCTAATTTTGGTCATCTGTGTAGGAAAACCCTAGCTCTGCTTCCATGCCTTTGCCAATTCTTGTGATCCCTTGACTTTCATGCACTTTGGGGAATATAATATGATCATAGAACACACATGGGCCCACTTGGAAAGATTTAAGACCTTTGGGATGGCTCAGAAGGATTCTTGGATTGCTCAGATCACGAACCCTGGATACTGATGAAATTGAACTATGCATTGAAACAAACATGCAATATGAGATGTAATGCTTATGTTAATGAAAAAATGAAAGATCACAAGCCATGGTGTGAAAAAGAGTGAGGGAAAATTTGGGGTGTTTACACCTGCCCTTGGTGCTCTGAGTACACCATTTGATGTCTTCTGATGTAAGGGCAATCATTCTCTTAGTCCAATTCCTTGACTGATGAGGATTCAGGAAAGCTTCTGTCTTCGGCATGTGTCTCAATAACCAACAATATAAGAGAGGTGCACAACATCTGACTAGGCTTCCCCTCTGTTTCTCATTTCTCTGATGCACTGAGTAGGAGAAATCCCCTAGCAAGGTATGAACTGGATTCTTCAGCAGGAAGATATGGATAGAATTCTTGCTTACAAACTTAGGCTCATCTGCAAACAAGATGATTCCATATATACTAAGAGCCAGGAGAGCACAAACAGTTTCCCACTTCCCTGTTGTAGCATGAATGGTGGCCTGAGTGATCAAGAAGTCCAAATGGAGGCCTGGGTTTCTAGCCTTGGTGGTCATATGCTGATCAATGATGGTGGTTTCCAAATGTAAATCCTTAGCTATGTCTTCATTTTTAGGAGTAGTCATCTCAAGGTTGAAAGGAATTCCTCTTCTGATGGGGACACCCAACAACATAGAAAATTCTTCCAACAGGGGACCTATCTGAAAGTCTGGGAAAGTGAAACACCTGAGAGGAGGGTCATAAAACTGAAGGCAAGTGCAAATCATGCTCCTCTGTGATGCATCCAAGTCCATGATCATGTCCATAATACCACCATAATTTTCTCTGAATAGAGGGACATGATCAGGAGTGATAAGTTCCTGAATCTGCCTGATGCCTGCCAAAGGGTACTCAAAGAAATGGTATGTGATGTTACTTTTCCTAGTTGAATCCATACTGACAATGGATGTAGATGAAGATAACTGAAGAAAATAACTAATGAAGACAATTGTAGAAGATATGAGCTGAAGAAGATCTCTGATGAAGATAACTGATGAAGACAGCTGGAGAAGATATCATACGAAGAAGATCTCTGATGAAGATAACTGATGAAGATGGCTGAGCATTAGAACAGTCAAAACCAAACCAAAGATGATGTGGATACCATGTAAAACAAATAGACAAATGTTAAAATGATGCAAAATGATGTATGCAGAATGATGTGCAAGGGTTTGTGATCAGGTGCTGGATTTGTCATTTGCTTTGGATAGGGTCCGTGAGTGTTCATAAGTCCGGATGAATGTCTAAGAACCAGTAACCAAGTGGGGGACTCAAATAAAGAGTCACAAGTCCAGGGTTTCATAAGATCAGTCCAAAATAGTGTGACCTTAAAAAAATTCCAGTAACAAGGTATGATGAGGCTAATGGTTCCTGCAAACCTGTAAACAACCCCACCCACTCACAGGTATTGTTCTAGAACAAGGATCCTCAGACTTGGATCTATTATGAGAAGTGTAAACACCTCTAACTCGGAGGTACAGTGTTTACATTAATCATAAAGGACCCTCCTCTAATTCACCTCAGATGCTGAAGGTCATCTAAAAGGTCATCCAGACTTAGCAGGCTTCCCAGATAGCCCTAGTACTACAGGAAATCCGTAGCACAGAGTTCTCAAGAAGAAACCCATGTCTGAACCATGTTTCATATTCTCGCACCAGACCGAAATGGAATGGGAAAGAATATGAAGCCACTCTAATCCTATGTGTCATTTAGACTCCCAGTGTGGAACCTTTCTCACTGAGATACCCCTCCCACCAAGGCAAACCAACAAATCCAGCACATATATGATATGATAATAATATGAAATTGTTACACCCCAAAATTTGCCCTCACAAAACAAGACTTTGTGTACTAAGAGGTTCACAAGGTTCACAAGACCTCCCATGAGGTTCACAAGGTTCACAAGACCTCCCATGAGGTTCACAAGGCTCACAAGACCTCCCATGAGGTTCACAAGGTTCACAAGACATCTTATAAGGTTCACAAGGTTCACAAAGTTCACAATTAGTCAGAAGATTTGACATTTCCCTCAGACAATGCATCCTCCTAAGCAATGCATCCCAAACTAGGGTTTTGACTTTAATCAGGCTAAATGAACTTCCAAGACTTCAAGTGAGATTCATAACATCTTATATGTGTTTAAGAATCCCCATGACAAGTTTCAAGACTTTTCTCAAAGGTTTGCTCAGTCAGATGATCAGATAAGTCAAAATCAGTCAAAGCAGTTAAAAAGTCAAACTAAGGTCAACTGTGGTCAAAACAAAGTCAAACTTCATGATTTTTTGCCAACATCAAGTATATGAAGTAAAATTCATCATTTGATCAAAGGTTTATCATGATTCATCAAGGAGATTTCAGATCATCAAGAATCAGGAGTTTCTAAATTAGGGTTTCCTCAGGAAAAGTCAACTGAACTTTGACCAGCCATAACTTTCACATGCTTCATCAAATTTTTCCCATCCAAAGCTCATTTTGAAGGAAATTTAATTCTCTACAACTTTGTATCTCACAAGCCAAGCCCAAAAATGCTTCATTTGGAAGGTATGAGCTAAGACATTATAGGTCCTTTTAAAAGTCAACAACTTCAAAAGAGCATAACTTGAGAATGGTAAAAGATATGGACATGAAACCAATGGGGTTGGTTATAGGACTCTTTAAGATTTCCAAAATGTCCAAGAACACCCTCATAGCATTAAAATTGAAGGATTTGTGCCCTTGCAAAGTTGGGAAATTTTTGGGTGGTTTATGAAGTAAATGGGGTCTTAAAACCAAATTCTTCCAAATGGGCTGACTTTTTTGTGACCCAAGGTGTTCCATGACATCATGCACGAAATTTATTTAATATTTTCATAATTTTATTTATTTATTTTTATTTATTATGATTTTTTATATTAAAAATCATTTTAAATTCAAATAAAATATAAAAATATGAAGACTTAAAAATATTTTGATTCTAGAAAGTCATAAACCTTGATTGAATTAGATTGATATGAAAATTATGGTGATTATCTTAAAATAGCAATGTTATATCAAAAAATATTTGAATTTTAAGACATTATCTTTTTCAATCTTCAATGATCAAAAAGTCCAAAGAATAATCACTTCTCTTGACCTAATTTTGTCCACTACATATAGATAAACTCATCACAATGCAATGGGGACGATTTTGCTGCCTCAAGAGTAAGTTTCAATCTTCAAAAATTCATCAAAAATTCACAATTCGGATTCTTCCTTAAAGACACTTTCAAGACAATTTGAAGGTTGCAAAAGACTCCTTGATCATCACTGATACTTTCCCAATATTCATTTGCATCCAAAGCATGCCCAATTGCATAACCCGAATCAAACTTTTCACACTTTGATGAATTTTTCGTTTTCTTATATTTGTGTGTTATAAATTAAATTTGATCATTGTTTCATGTTTATAATGAGTTGTTGATTGTTTCTGGGCTGGTTAATTGGAGTTTTGGTACAGGTTTGAAGAACGGCCATTGTTAGGGTTTCGGCCACAAAAAGAACCAGAAGCCCTGGTTGCAAGATATAACACTTCCCCGGTAGAGTCGCCAAGCTGTCGCTCACCGGACTCTCGTCCCGGTGCAGACGCGGACGGTCGGCGATGTTGGAGGTTGAGGTTGAATAGAGTCGCCAATTAGGAATTTTTATCCCGAAGGAAAGGTAATGTTGCATTGACCTGGAAGGGTATGGATAAGACGATTGCGAACCAAAGAAACTGAGAAAGGGGGTTGGTTACGACCTGGGAAGGTATTAGCACCCAGATCGTCCGTCGTACTCGACGGGATCCACGCTTACAAGATTGTGTTTGAAAGGGGTGGGTGTATGTGCTATCTGTGTGCAAAAGCTAGGGAGAATGTACAAGTGTCAATGCAAAAGGTATGAATTGCTCAGGAACTGAGGCTTAAAAAGAAGGCTGGGAGAGGGGGAAGACACAAGGACTTTTGTTCGATAACTGTTAAGTTATGCCTACGTATCCTCTCGTGCAATGAAGAATTCAGAACACCGTAGTTTGACTCAAAGAGACTGGAATGATTTGACTATGAACTGCTTGCTTGTCTGTGCTCAAGTGTATGAATCGTCTGGCTCGAGTGCTAATTTTCTTGCATTAGACGGAAGAAGCAAGTTCTCGTTTGTGAATGAGTATGATGAGAAAAGAATCCTGGAGGAGACGATTATTGTTTAATTTTGGTGTTTTCAGTTTTTTATTGTTTTTGGTGTTTTGCATAGGATAATGAGCTTAAGCCTTAATCAAGGGTTTGTAAACTCATTATATCACCCATGATTAGGGATAATGAGCCTACTTAAGTGTGAGATAAGCATCTCAACTTAATTACCTTAATGATGAAGGATTAAGATCATTAACCTACTTGTGATTATTAAGATGTTTTTGGGTTTTTGTTTAGTGTTAAGTAATGAGTTTAATCTCTAATCACAGACTAGTGAACTCATTACACCATCCTAAGAGAAGGATAGTAGATGAGAACACTTAAGCTGGGGAAGACACCTCAACTTAATCCATGGTTAGGGATTAAATTCATTATATAACAAACCTTTATTAAATGGATTTTAATTAAAGGGTGAGATTAAGAAGTGGATTTTATGTTTGTAAGACTTGTTTTGAGGGGGACTTGTCCATTAAACACTAGGGTTAGTCCCTCTTAACCATATGGAAGAGATAGAACCCTAATGTAAGGCCCAATTTACAAGATAAAGTCTTAGTGATTATCATTGTGTTTTGATTAACAGGTGTAAACAAATTAAAAGTTTAACACTAAGGATTAAGATTATACACTTCATCCTAAGATAAGGATACAGGTATAACCCTAATTCCAAAGTCCTAAAGCTTTAAGAGTTTAGCCTCTGATTAAGAGATGAGAAGAAGAGACTCAAGGAGACTCAAAGGTAAAAACTAGGGGGAACTATATACAACCCTAAAGTTATCATGCTTGGATATCCTATGGTTTGTGAGGCTTAAGAGAAAAGATCTTCAAGGCCACCATGGAAGAAGAAGCAGATGAAAAAGAAAAGGAGAGAAAGAATAAGTTACTTACTTCCTGAAGAAGATAAGTAACTTAAAAGGAAGAAAGTAAGAAGAGAGAGCACAAGTGAAACAAGTTCACTTCAAAGACAAATAAATATGCAAATGAGAAGATGAGAAGAGGTGGGATGTGAAGGCAAATCCACATCCCAATTAACTTACCATAAGCCCCTGAAATGTAAGTATGGATGCATAAGACATAAAGCAAAAAGAAATGAGATGAATAAGGATGCAAAGTCCAAAACCAAAAGTGATTATACAATGCAAATGTGTTATGAGATGATGCAAAATCATACAAGATGCATATGAATGATCATACAAGGATGAGATGCAATGGAAGCATGTTTAGAAGTATGAAAACACATGGATGTTCATGGAATGTAATGAATGAAAACATAGAAAATGAATGAAGAAATTATCAAGCAATGTTAAAGCATTTCTTAATATGTCTAAGATGTCATACAAATGCTTGAAATGTCATAGAAAGTTCACAAGTTCATGATATGCAAAGAAGAATGCAAATGAAGATGCAAAATTAGGGTTTTATGAACAAGCATGATGCATATGACCAAAACATAAGCATACATCATAATAAAAATTTGAAATTGAACTCAAACAAACCCTAATCACATACAAGACCACACCCTAAAGGAGAAAGTCAGAAGCTAACCCTAGGCAAAGTTATGAAATTTCTAAGTTAGCTAGGGTTTTTGGGTGATTCTAAAGGGAAAATGCAAATCAAATTGAAAATACAATGCAAAAATATGAGATAAATAACCTAGAAACTAGATTCAATATGTGAAAACAATGCAAAAAGAATCAAGTTCAAAACCATCAAGGTTAGGCAGAAATGAATTTTTCAAGTTAGAGTTAAAAAATGTGAAATTTAAGAACCCTAATTCAAAGAAAATTGTGAAAATGTGATCAAACCTAAAAAGAAATTTGTATGGTGAGTTTGAAAATGTTTCTAAATGTTTAAGGATGCTTCATGATTTTTTTGGTGATTTTTAGAAACCTAAATGCATATTTAACTAATTAAAATAAATTAATTAATTAAATAAAACATTTAATGTTTTAAAAATACATTTTTAATGCAAAAATTAAAATAAAAAATGTTTTTAGGTTAAGAAAAATATTTGAAACAAAAATGCAGAAAATGAGATTTTTTAATGGTTTTTGCTATTTTTAAAAATTATATGAAAGAAATGCAATAAAAATGAAATAAAAATGAATTAAATGAGAAGTCAATTAATCCAATGGTTGAGATTCAAACTGAAAGAGACTGGGTTGACTGTGCGCGTGAAAGGAGGGTCAGGATGGTTTCTGGCTAATTAATTATGATTTATTTAATTAATCCAAAATTAAAGTTAATGAATTAATCTGAGCCATTCACGCGTTAACCTAATCAAGATCTAAGGGACAGGATTCAATCTGGGCAACTAAACCCTAGTTAGGGCTAATCACTTTCAGGTGACCGGAGACAAGCTCCGGTCATCTTCTCCGGTGAGCTCTTCACCCTATCTCACTCCCTAGGCTACCCCAGACCCCCTAACTCTCCAGTATCATCCCCCAAACAATTCTAAACAGGAATCAGGCCACAAAAATCATTTATATTGCATCAAAATTGAGAATCGAAGAAAAATGTTTTCAGATCAAAAAGTTTTAGAGCATCAATACATCCTGGTTTTTCAACCATTTTCAAAACAAATCATATCACCATGATCAGAGAGACATATAGAATCATATTATAACTTAAAATGAAGGTTCTGGAAAAAAAGTTTGAGATGACTACCTGAGATGAAGCTTTGTGAATATGAGCTTTTTGGCATTTCCTTTGATGCTAATCCACTCCACTTGATCCTCTTGTGCTTCTGAAAGGCTTGAATGAAGTTTTTATGACTTGGTTTTGAAGATTCAGTTTTGCTAAGGCAGAAATCGTGTCTTTGGTTCAGGGGCTTTTAGGGCAAAATGAAGGGTGGTTTGTGATCCTTAGGCCATTTGGAGATGATTGGTGAAGTTTGTTTTGAGGTTTGTGGCTTGTGGGATCAGATTCGAAGAGATAAAGTTCTTGAGTGGTTTTTTGCAATCCTGAGTTGTGGGATGATTCAGGCCAATGTGTGTTATGAAAATGAGTCAATGATGTTAGTATAGGCCAATGGGATTGATCAGAAAGTGGGTGGTGGCACAACTTGATTGGTATGGGAAAAGTTGCAAAAACGTCAATGGATGTGTACTTGAAGCATGGCACGAGTCAGAGCTTGTTTGAAGGGGTGTCTGGCCTCATCTTGCATCAAGGATGGCCTTTGGATCAATAGAATGCAGTTGGATGGCCTTGATCAAGTGTTCTCATGGTTTATGCAATTTTCCCTCTTTGGAGTTTCTTGAAGTGCAAGGCATAAAAACTTGTGATTTTTGGTGCAATCTTGATCAAAATGTGTTGCATTATGTTGGTATGATGTTTAGAAGTTGATTAGAGGTCATGAAATGGCTTGGCAAGTGAAATTGCAAAAATCCCTCTTTGGTGCACACTTGAAAATTATAGGATTTTCGCCAACTTTGAAAGGCCATATCTTGAGTTCTAGGATGAATCAAGACATGTTCTTGTGCTTTTTGAAAATGGGAAGACATAATCTACAACTTTCATGTCCAAGGAGTTTTTATTTGAAGCATTTTTGGTCATGAAAGAATAGGTTGAATATCTTTCCCAAAATGGAAAGTTTCCATTACAAGTCATTTCCAAAAATAGCAAGTTTGCATTTGGCTCAAAATTCTTCGACTTTGTGAACTTCTAACTACTTCAATGATCAAATAAAGATCATAGAGACTCAAAATGATGATGATGACCCTTTGGTACCCTTGATGGAGGCTTCAGATGCCCTGATTTTGACTTTACTTGCTCAAGAAGTTACCCAATGATCAGATGACTTCCACAATGAATTTCTTCATCAAATTTGGTACACATCATTCTTATAACACATTAAGACCATTAGAATAAATAATGACCAAACAAATTGAGATTAAGTTCTTTGAAACAAAAACCCTAATTTTGGTCATATGTGCAGGAAAACCTTAGCTCTGCCTGGACTTCTGTGCAATCCTTTGACATTTTGTGACTTCAAAAACTTCTTGGAGATGTAAGATGATAATAAAACACTCATGGACCCTCTTGGTATGCTTCAAGTACATTGGGATGGCTCAGATCACTTCTAAGATTCATCTGATCACAAAACCCTAATTGTGCAGTCATGCAATGATTTGATGAAGTGGTTTATGCAATGTGAGATGCAATGAGATGTTTATGCAAAATGAGATCATAAGCCATGGTATGAGAAAAAGTGAGGGCAAATTTGGGGTGTTTACAGTCATTACCTTGGATTTATTAAGGGACAGACATAGGGTCATCGTATGTTCAATGAAGGCAACATGTAAGGGTGTCTTTAGCAATACGTAGGGACTATCATCATTTATTCGGAGGGACAAGATCATTATTCTGTAGGCAAACTCGAAGGAACTTGATCTTTTAAAATCTTTAAAGGGACAATGATGATTTATTCTTAAAGGGACTTTGCTTGAGACACCCTTATATTTGAGGGACTTGACATTATTAAAAAGGCAACCAAGAGGAATACCCTAGGAAGTGCAGATGGCGATCAAAGATCGACTTACGTGTGTGAGTGTTATTTTTCAGATATTTGTCTTGAATTTAATTTTCTAAGTTCAATTATTTACAGTTAGTTCTCACTCCCTATTTACTAACCATAAAATAAATTAATTAATTAAATGCGAAAAATATAAAATCTACGTTATTACATGGCTTCGGGACAATTACATAATAATAAAATAATAAAAGGATAAATAAATTTAAAATATTACAATCCAAGAGCAATTACATAATAATAAACAAAAAGAAAATTCAACAATTAAAATAAAATTAGAATTAAAATTTTAATTACGAGAATTAAGGTTGATTAAAAGTTATTAAAAAAACTATAAGCTTAATTAATTAATTATTAGTAATTAATAAAATTTAATTATTTATATGAAATATAAAGAACATATTAAAAGAAATATTCTAAGAAAATTATGGTGATTGAAAAAACTAATTAAGTTACAATTTTAATAATAAAAAAAACCTAATAACATAATTTTATCAAAATATATTATAGTAACAAAAAATTAATTAATAAAAATTTGTTTTATGTTTAGGAAAAATAATTAAGATTATTGATTTAATTATTGATTATAAAAAAAATTAAGAAAGAAAACCAAAAAACACAAATAAAACATAAAAAAAGAAAATGAGGGAGGCCTGGTTTTGAACCCAGGACCTCCCCATTACCAGGGATAAGCATGGACCATTGGGCTGCGCGTGCAGGTTGTAAAGGGGGTGACCAAAACACATAATATATGAATCCTGCAAAATATGGTGAAATTAAAAAAAATCATGGGGGACCTGGGATTCGAACCTAGGTCCTGAGCTCCACACGCGCGTATCCCTCACTAACTGAGCTATTGAGCCATTCTGAAATTATAACGCAAAGAATACATAATAAAATAAGCAAAAATTCAAATTCCAGATTTCGCGCCACACTTCTTCATCTTCCTCTGGTTGTCGTCTGAGGTTATAGCTACAACAATCAGTTGTTATAGCTTATAGTGACGTTTTTTTCCGTCACTAGAACCATGCGTATTTCAATAATGCAAATAACATGAAATAAATTAGTTTTACAGGTTCAAATTAGTTAATATGAGGTCCCTAAACATGATTATGTCATTAATATTTCCAGAAATCACTTAAATTGCATGCCCCCAAACAAAATTCTCAAGAACCCTAGTTTACGGTTCCAACCCTATACGGTCATGATTCTCCAAATTTCTTGTCCAGAAACAATCCTTGTTACCTTCTAAACAAAAATCAAACATTAGATATGCTTTAAATCAATCATATGCATGAAATCGAAAAAACAAAAAAATACATGAACATGAACAATTCGGTTATGGTATTTTGGGATGATTTTGATGCTTATGAGGATTGAGTTATGATCAGTGGTCTTCAAGGAGTCTAATGCCACTTTCAAATCACCTAAAAAACAACAAAATATGAGAGAACGAATTTGAGGATTTCTTGAGTTTTTTTTGAAATTGACTTTGTGTTCTTGGCTGCAAAATTCATCCCTTAGGCTTGTGTCAACTTGTATTCTTATAGAAGAGTGGAATTAGGTCAGAAAAGTGGTGGATTTGTGGGCTTTTTGGATACCTTGAGTGTGAAGAAAACCATGACCATAAATGTGAGAAAAGTGGTGGATTTGTGGGCTTTTTGGATACCTTGGATACCTTGTAGAGAATTCAATTTCCTTCAAAGTGAACTTTGGATGGGAAATTTTTTATGAAGCATGTGAAAGTTATGGCTGGTCAAAGTTCAGTTGACTTTTCTTAAGAAAACCCTAATTTAGAAACTCCTGATTCATGATGATCTGAAACTTCCTTGATGAATCATGACCAAACCTTGATCAAATCATGAATTTTACTTCATAAACTTTATGTTGGCAAAAAATCTTGAAGTTTGACTTTAATTTGACCACAATTAGCCTCAGTTTGACTTTTTAACTACTTTGACTGATTTTTGCATATCTGATCATCTGACCGGGCAAGCTCTTTGGGAAAGATTTGAAACTTGACATAGGGATTCTTGAGGTCATATGGGATTCCATAAAGCTCACTTGAAGCCTTGAAAGTCATTTAAACCTGAGGATACCCAAAACCCTAATTTTGGACACTTTGCTTAGGAGGAGGCATTGTCTAGGGAAACTTCCACACTTCTTGATCAATTGGGAGTCTTGAGAACCTTATAATCATATATAAGTATTGAGAGATATTTTCTTGATTGTGGGAGGGAAAAGTTTAGGGTACAACACCAAGGAAACTCACTTCCTTCAACCAAAACTCGCACTTTGATAACTTAGCATAAAGCTTCTTCTCTCTCAACACTTGTAATACAATCCTCATTTATCCTTCATGTTCTTCTTCTGACCTTTAATAGATTAGGATGTCATCAATAAAAACCACCACGGACTTATCCAAATACTCATGAAAGGTCCTATTTATATACTCCATGAATACACCAGGTGCATTGGATACACCAAAAGGCATCACAATATATTCATATTGACCATACCTTGTTCTGAAAGATGTCTTTGGAATATCATCTGCTTTAACTCGAATCTGATGATAACCCGACCACAAGTCAATCTTACTAAACACGCAAGCTTCCACCAACTGATCCATCAAATCATCAATCCTCGGAAGTGGATATTTATTCTTAATAGTCACCTTATTCAGTTGTCGATAGTCGACACACAACCTCACACTACCATCTTTTTTCTTAACCAATAACATAGGAACACCCCACGGAGAAACACTTGGACGAACAAATTTCTTCTTAAGAAGTTCTTCAAGTTGTTTATTCAACTCGCTCCATTTTGAAGCTGACATCTGATATGGAGCCATCGACACTGGACTAGTACCTGGTACCGAATCCACAACAAACTCTACTTCACGCTCTGGAGGCAAATCATTAATGTTATCCGGAAACACATCCGAAAATTCTCAGACAACATGTAACTCAACACTCACATGTTCACGATCAACTTGTAATGCCACAAACAGAGAAAACCTTTGGGCTTCATCTGCTAGAAGTTCATCCACTTGCTTCGCAGATAGAAACATCATTTACCCACAATCACTAAACTCTGGAAACTCTATCGTCTTTGCATAACAGTTGATATGCATGAAATTAAAATCTAACCAGTTCATTCCAAGCACAACATCCATATGGCTCAAAGGTAAACTCACCAAATCCATCAAGAAATCCTTACCATAAAGGGTCAGAGGACATTTCAAACACACACAGTTAGTCGTAATTTAATCGTCAGCCGGCATCTCAATCAACATATTACCATTCATAACAGTCAAAGGAAAATTCAACCTGGTTGCACACTCAAGCAAAATAAACAAATGAGTAGCACTACTATAAATTATAGCAACCAATTCAACATCATTAATAAAATAAGTACCTCGAATCAAGTTATCTTTCTTCTAAGAATCTGAGCCACTCAAAGCGAACACTCTACCAGTAGTCTGAGCAGCAGTAGCAACCTTCTTCGGTTTCTGACATTGAGTACTGATATGTCCCTCTTCACCACAATTGAAATTAGTTGGTCCTACAATTGGACACTCGTCCTACATATGACCCCTCTTACCACATTTTTAACATCTTATCATAGTAGCAGTGCACACATCAGATTTGTGACCTGCTTCCCCATACTTAGAGCACTTAAGAGGAGTGGAACTCGCTCCCCCACTTGGCTTCTTCCCATCAGTAACCTTGAGCTTCCCCTTGTCAGTTGGAGTTGCATAAGGTTTCCCATGAAACTAGACCTTGTCTTTCTTCTCACTCACCTGCTTATAGTGAGCAGATCGAGCTCGACTATCCTCATCATAGATTCTACTCTTGTCCACCAATTCAGCATACCCGCGGATCTGCTGACACCCAATCGCTTACTTGATTTCTGGTCTCAGCCTATTGTCGCTCCCACCAAAAGACACCTGGCCAAGAGGGGTACAGATGCGAACGGTCGGTGAAAGAGAGAACATGAAGATGAACTGAAAAGAGTCGCCAGCTAGGCATTTTTATCCCGAAGGAAAGGTAATTTTGCATAAACCTAGAAAGATATGGACAAGACGGTCGCGAACCAGAGAAACTGAGAAAGGGGGTTGGTTACAACCTGGGAAGGTATTAGCACCCAGATTGTCCGTCGTACTCGACGGGATCCACGCTTAAAAGATTTGTGCTTAAAGGGGTAGTGTCAGTGCTATCGGTGTGTAAAAGCTGGAAAAGGATGTACATGTGTCAGTGCTGGAAAGTGAAGTGAAGAAAAGGAGTGTCAATGTAAAAAAAGAGTGCAATGCTCAAGACAATGAGGCTTAAAGAATAATGCTGGAAGAGGGGGAATATACAGAGACTTTTGTTCGATAACAGTTAAGTTATGCCTACCTATCCTCTCGTGCAATGAGGAAGTCAGAACACCGTAGTTCGACTCAAAGAGACTGAATGATAAATTGACTTGTGAACTGCTTGCTTGTCTATGCTCAAGTGTATGACCTGTCTGGCTCAGGTGCTACTGTCTTGCATTAGACGGAAGAAGCAAGTTCTCGTTTGTGAGTGAATATGGTGAGAAAAGAATCCCGGAGGAGACGATTATTGTTTGTTTTTGGTATTTTCAATCTTTTATTGCTTTTGGAGTTTGTCATAGGAAAATGAGCTTAAGCCTAAACAAAGGGTTAGCAAACTCATCACATCCTCCCTCTGATTAGGGGTAATGAGAATACCTTAAGTATGAAGTAAACACCTCACACTTAATCACCATGATGTAGGGTTAAGATCATTAACCTACTTACAATTATTTAGATGTTTTTGGATTTTTTGTTTAGTGTTAAGTAATGAGTTTAAGCCATAATCAAGGATTTAATGGACCCATTACACCATCCTAATAGAAGGATAATAGATGAGAACAATTAAGCTGAGGAAGATACCTCAACTTAATCCATGATTAGGGTTTAACCTCATGACAAAACAAAACCTTTATTAGAGTGGATTTTAGTTAATGATAAGATTAAGAAGTGCATTTTATGGTTTGTAAGACAGCTTGAGAGGGACTTGTCCATTAACACTAGGGTTAGTCCTTCTTAACAAATTAAGGAAGAATTAGAACCCTAATGCAAGGCCCAAGTTACAAGCTTGATGTCTTAGTGATTATTAGATGAATTAATTAAGAGATTTAAACACATTAAGGGTTTAACACTTAGGATTAAAGTTATACACTCCATCCTAAGAGAAGGATGCAGGTATAACCTTAATCACAAAGTCTTAAAACCTTACAGGTTTAGTTCCTGATTAAGAGGTGAGAAGAGAAGACACATGAGATGACACAAAGGTAAAACTAATGGGGGGACTAATCACACCCTAAGTTTTAACATGCTTGGGTGTTCCTAGGGTTTATGAGGCTTGCAAGAGATCTTCAAGAAGAGCCACCAAGGAGAAGCAAATGAAAGGAGGAGAGGCAAAAGAAGCAAGTCAACTTACTTCACTTAAGAAGATAAATTGCTTGAAGAAAGAAAGTGAGGAGGGAACATGAATGAGCAAGCTCACTCTAATACAAATACAAAATGTAGTAATGAATGCATAAGAGAGATGAGAAGAGATTGTGAGAAGTGAAGGCAAATTCACTTCTCAAAGTAACTTACCACCTGAAAAGTTAGTAAAAGGAAATGAAATGAAATGAAAATGAAATGAATGCAAGGATGCAAACCAAAACCAGAAGCACATTCATGATGTTAATGATGCTAAGAGATGATGCAAATGTATGTCAAGAGATGTGAATGAGAATACAAGTGATGAGAATGCAAATGAAGCATGAAAGAAGCATGAAAGCACATGAATGTTCATGGAATGAGATGAATGAATAAATGATCAAGCAGGATTCTAATGTGTCCTAAGATGTCTTAGAAGTCATGTGGATGCATAAAATGTCCTGGCAAGTTCATGAATGCAAGCATATGCAAGATGTATGCAAGAGAAGATGAGAAATTAGGGTTTTCATGCAACATGAGATGCAAAAGTCAAAAATAGAAGCAAATTACAAGATAAAAAATTTAAAATGCAATCAAAATAACCCTAAC
The DNA here is from genome assembly GCA_963966055.1 of Lathyrus aphaca. Taxonomy (NCBI): domain Eukaryota; kingdom Viridiplantae; phylum Streptophyta; class Magnoliopsida; order Fabales; family Fabaceae; genus Lathyrus; species Lathyrus aphaca. The sequence continues at coordinate 100,940,273 of OZ014522.1, read as the reverse complement.
CTCATATGATTTCACACCCCAAAGGAGAAGACTTAACTCTTAACCTAATGGGAGTTATGATTTTTCTAAGTTTCCTAGGGTTTTAAGCTACCTAAAGGGAAAAAATGCAAATCAAATAAAAAATGCAGAAGAAATTCATGACAAAATTATGTTAGAAACTACATTTTAAATGAAGATCAATGCAAAAAGAACCATGGTCATACCATTCTTGGTTAGGCAGAAAATAATTCTTGAAGTTAGGGTTCAAAAATGGGATTTTATGAACTCTAAATTCAAAGAAAAAATGTCAAAATGATTCAAAACCAAAAATAAATTTGTGTGGATGGTATGACAATGTCTCTAAATGTTTAAAGATGCAATGTGGATTTTTTGGGTTTTTTTAGAAACCTAAATGATATTTTAATTAATTAATTTTCATTAATTAATTAAAATAAACAATTAAATGTCTAAAAATTGATTTTTTAATGCAAAAAATAAAAATAAAAATATTTTTGGGTTGAGAAAATTATTTGGAATTAAAATGCTGAATAAAAATATTTTTGAGATTTTCTAACTATTTTAAATAATTCGTGCAAAATAAATAAGAAAAATGAATTAAAATATAAAATAAATGAGAAGTATGCAGAAGGGATGGCCTTGATTGATTCTGGGTTTAAAGGGATTGACCTGGTGCCACATCCAATGGCCCATATTCAAACTTAACTAATCCTATTTAATTAATTAATTAATTCAGATTAATAACTAATGATAAGATCCTAGCCATTCAAACACGCGCAGGAAGACAGATCCAAGGGCCCAGATTCAAATTTTGCCCTAACCCTAATTATCTCACTAATTACTCTCAGGTGGCCGGAGAAGACCTCCGGTCATCTTCTCCGGCCAGCTCCTCACCTGAAAATTCTCAACTTCTTCTCTAGGTACTTTCTGGAGCTCTAAAGCTCCAGATTCACTCCTTTCACTTCCCTAAGATCAAATCCACCCTCAAAAACAATTTCTTTTCACTCAATCTCAAGATTCGAAGCAAAGATCAAAAATGGTGAAACTTTCAGAAGCTTAGCAAATACTCATTTCTTCATCATTTTCAAAAATAACAAGTTCAGTGTACTCAGGGGAACATGCTTAATCATTTAGCAACATAAAATGAAGGTCCTGGAAAAATTATTTCGAATGGCTACCTGAGATGGAGCTTCTTACTTTGGAGCTTTCTGACTGCTTCTTCTATGCAAGATGACTCCTATGACCTCCTTGAAGAAGCTTTGAAGCTTGGAAGACCTTGAGAGTGGCTGGTTTGTGAGTTTGTACTCCACTGGTCAGAAAATCGTTTTTTGTTTGTGGTGTGTTCTTGGTTGTTTTGATGGGTGGTTTAGGATTAGTGAGTGATTTAGAAGTGAATGGTGATGTTTGTTTGAAGAATGGGTGGGTGAGTTATGAGATTCGAAGGTTTTTTCAAGAGGGGAGTTTTTTGTGAACTTGTGAATGCTGAGGTTTTTTAGGCTGTGTTCTTGTGTGTTGTGGCTTGCTTTAGTGTGATTGGTATGGTGTGAAATGCAAAAAGTCAACATTTCTTGTACTTGAGGTATGGGCAATTGGCAGGCTTGGATTTGGGCATGTCCTGGTTCAACTGAGATTAAGGATGTCCATGGAATTCACTTAGAGGCAATTCAACATGTTTGTGAAAGGTTCTTGGTCATTTTGCAATTTCATGAAACTTTGGCCCCTTTGAGATTTCTTCATGGGCAAGGCATGAAATTTTGAAATTCTTTGGGCAATTCTGAGTTTTAGACTTTGCACAATGTTTGTATGATGCTTGGAAGTGTGTTTGAAGTCACAAAATAGCTTGGCAAGAGGTTTTGCAAAAATCCCTCTTTGGTGTATTCTTGAAAATTATGTGATTTTTGCCAACTTTGACAAGCCATAACTTGAGTTCCAAAATGAATTAGAACATGTTCTTGTACTTTTTGAAAAGTGAATGATCCAATCTACAACTTTCATGACCAATAATTTTTCATCTGAAGCATTTTTGGTTGAGAAAGAGGAGGTTGAAAAACTTTCCCAAAATGGAAAGTTTACATTACAAGTCATTTCCATTTTTGGCAACTTTTGGTTTAGCTCATTTTTCTTCAATTTTGTGAACTTCTTGGAACTCCAATGATCAAATAAAGACCATATAACTTCATTTTGATGAAAAATCCACTTTTGTTCCATGTTGGGGGGCCTCAGATGCCCTGATTTTGCTCTGACTTACTCAGGAAGTTACATAGTGAACAGATGACTTCCACAATGAATTTCTTCATCAAACTTGGTATGCATGATCCTTATATCATATTGAGACCAATAGAAACAAGAATGACCAAAAAATTTGGAGTTATGGCCTCTGAAACCAAAACCCTAATTTTAGGACGAATTTGGAGTTATGGCCTTTGCTAGTTTTTGTGATTCTTTGGCTTCCTTGATCTTTGGAGGATAAAATATGATGATTGAACATACATGGACACTCTTGAGATGATTGAAGACCTTGGGAGTGGCTCAGATGGGTCTTGGATTGCTCAGATCACAAACCCTAGATGCAGATGAACTTGAACTAATGCAGTGAATAAAAAATGCCACATGATATGATATGACTGAACTAATGCAACTATGAAAGATCACAAGCCATGGTGTGAACCTAGTGAGGGCAAATTTGGGGTGTTTACAGCTACCCCTATTCAAACATGAGTTAGCTGTGTAGGATGTAAGCGACGGCTTAACAGGCAAACAAGATAACTTGTGGTTGAATACCAAAGACAATCCGAAATTTGCACTCACTGGGAGAAGAAGAAAAGGGATATAGATTTTAAGATGAAAGTATAATATGATTATAAAGTGCGGGCGATGGAGGACGACCATCAAGCAGGGGACGACTGCTGAGGATAAAGCGGTGATGGGTACGACCGACATGCCGGGGAAATAAAGTGATCATGACGGGGATGACCATCAAGTAAAGAAACAAGACTCTCTGGGGATTAAAGGCAAAGTCAATGATGGGGACGACCATCAGGTTTGTAAAGTAAAGGTAAACAACGATGGGGACGGCCACCGGGTTAATGAAATAAATGATGAGGGACGGTCATCGAAGGTAAAGGACGATCACCTAGCAGGGAACGACTGCTCTGTTGGGGATAAGGATGAGGGACGGTCATCCTAGGTGAAGGAAGATCACCTGGCAGGGTACGGCTGCTGAAAATATCACGACATAGGATGGATGCCGGATAGAAAAGGTCGACGATGGGGACGGCCATCGGATAAGCATGATGAATGATGATCATCAAGAGGTGAATGACGATCACCTAGTAGGGTACGGCTGCTCTCGGGGTTTATCATGACATAGGACGAATTTCAGATAACAAGATCAACGATGGGGACGGCCATCAGATAAAGTGATGAAGGACGATCATCAAAAGGTGAAGGACGATCACCTAGCAGGGGACGGCTGCTAAAATATCACGACATAAGACGAATGTCGGCTAGAAACGGGTACCAATAATGGAGACTCCATTGGGGGAATGATGAGGGACGGTCACCAAAAGGTGAAGGACGATCACCTGGCATGGTACGGCTGCCGAAAGTATCATGACATAGGACGAATGTCAGATAGAATAGAAGTTTTGTTGGGGACTTACTGGGGAATACTAAACACGGACGAGTGTTTACATCCAAGAAATAAAAGGTATAAGTGTTTGACACTGTGTATAGATTAAAGATGCAGACGATCATCCTTAAGACCATGATACGGACGAGTATCGGTAGAAACAAACGTTGACGCATGTTCAGAGATGATGATACGGACGAGTACCAACTGGTTAACAAAGAACACGGACGAGTGTCAAATCTGAGGGGAAGTAAGTGGTGTATACAAGATACGGACGAGTATCTGTATGAGTAAAAATAAACATGAGTGAGACACAGATGAGTGTTCAACTTGCTGGGGAGAGTGACACGGACGAGTGTCAAAAGAGAAAGTGTATAAATTACGAACTTGAGTGTAAAAGGTGTTCTGGCGACCAGTGGGGATAAGGTGACACGGACGAGCGTCAACAGGAGTGTATTATAAACAAGTGTTTGGCAACCATGCTGGGGAGTGGTGACACGGACGGATGTCAGGAGTGCGTATAGGTATCTGTTTGTGGTTTATATCTGCAGGGGAATGATATGACACAGACGGGTGTCGAATGAGTATATATTAACATGTATTTATAAGTGCAAAGGGGACGCTTTGGCTTTTATGTACAAGGGATGTATTCTATATATTGCTGATGAAGTACCGTAGATATCTATTGGTGACTGATTCAAAACCTGACTTGTGATTATGCAATATGTTTGATTTTTGCTGTAATGCTCCGTATTAGACAGAATGCTACGCTCTGAGGGGAAATATGATGTAAATGCTATGATTATGTAAAAGATACCGATCCGGGACCAGATCCTGCTATTGTGGAAATCTCTGACTGATCTGCTTGAAAGAATATCCCAGCTGGGGATGAGATCCTTGGTATATCTTGATAAGATGTATGACTCTGCTTGGGGAAATAGGTCACGGATAGACCTATCTTTGTAATGAGGAGCCCAGCCGGGAATGTGGCAGCTTCCGTCACTTTGTTGTGTGGGTACTTCAGACATTGCTCTTCTGGGAGAGGCTGAAGCTCTTGTGGGGAGATGGTTCTCCGTCTAGTTCTCTGTCGGGGGAGGAAAGACCACTGAACGATCTTCCTAGAGATTTCTGTGGGGATTTTACTGAGGATGATGATATCTGGCAACTCAGATGGGGGAATGATCATCTTCTGGTACTGCTCCGAAGAAAGATGTGTTGGAGAAGTGATATCCGACAACTCTGATGGGGAGAAAGTATTTCAAGGGCTGTTTGGAAGATGTGCTGAGGAAATAATGATTTATACAAGTACCCCGAGGCATCCCTTACTGGATTCCATCGTAGGAATTTAGACACTCCCGGGAGTAAGTAATATATTTCCTGCAAGCACGTCATTAGAAAGGCACATCTGTTTTTATGCAAACATTATATCAGGGATATCAGACATTTTTTGCAAACGAGATAAAAATATACAAGACGAGATGTGACTGAAAATTCTGGTTTTATTAATTTGTGTGCCCTGAATTGGCAAATACAGTCAAAGAAACAGATCCCCTGAAATGAAGAGATTGTTACAAATTGAGAAAAAGCAAAGGTGTTGGCAATGTTGGTGACGCTTTAGTGAGCTTCCCTTTTGCTATGACCCGTATGACCTTGACGTTCTTCTCATTCTTCTTTCTGAAGAAGGCTGATTCTGACCGATGCTTTAACCTTTCGAAGCTTTATGTAAGTGATACAGACGAATTCAGAATGCAGTTGTTCGCTTATTCCCTGATTTTGCGTGGATCGCCCTTTCGGGTTTTCAATCCACTGGGATACCCATTTTTGCCTGAGCTGTCCAATGCGGCTTTTCAACTCAGCGGGTGTACATTTTTCTTTATTTTCCCTTATTTTTGCCCGAGTCTTTTATTTTGTTTTTGACTCGCCGGGATGCCCTATTTTTGCCTGGACTTACATTCTGTTTTTATGTCCAGCGGGTCATTTTATGCGAAGTATTTTTTAACTGCATCTGAATTCACAAGAGATAAGAAATCTTCACCATCCATAGTAGTGAACATTAGTGCTCCACCAGAGAAACCTTTCTTTACTATGAATGGACCATCATAATTCGGAGTCCACTTGCCCCTGTGGTCTGTATGAGGAGGGAGGATTCTTTTCAGCACAAGATCTCCCACTTGGTATTCCCGAAGCCTGACTTTCTGATCGAAGGCTTTCTTCATTCTTTTCTGATATAACTGCCCATGAAAGATTGCAGCTAATCTCTTTTCTTCGATCAAATTCAGTTGATTGTACCGAGAACGGACCCATTCTGCTTCATTCAATTTGACATCCATCAGTACCCGTAAAGAGGGTAATTCAACTTCAACAGGTAGGACTGCCTCCATACCATACACAAGCTGATACGGTGTTGCCCTAGTAGACATTCTGATTGATGTACGGTACCCATGCAAGGCAAATGGTAGCATTTCATGCCAGTCTTTGTAAGTGACCACCATCTTTTGCACAATCTTCTTGTTATTCTTGTTAGTTGCCTCAACAGCGCCATTCATCTTTGGCCTGTAAGGAGAAGAGTTGTGGTGTTGGATTTTGAAGTCCCGACACAGTTCTACCATCATCTTGTTGTTCAAATTGGAACCATTATCAGTAATGATTCGCTCGGGAACTCCATACCGACAGATGATGTCTCTCTTTAGGAATCGGGCTACCACCTGCCTGGTGACATTTGCATACGAAGCTGCTTCAACCCACTTGGTAAAATAGTCAATGGCTACCAGGATGAATCTGTGGCCATTTGAAGCAGTCGGTTCGATTTTTCCAATCATATCAATGCCCCACATGGCAAAGGGCCAAGGTGAAGACATCACGTTCAACGAATTTGGAGGCACATGCACCTTATCTGCATAAATCTGGCATTTGTGGCACTTTCTGGCGAAGGCACAACAGTCTGCATCCATTGTGATCCAGTAGTAACCTGATCTCAACAATTTCTTAGCCATTGCATGTCCTCCAGCATGGGTACCGAAAGATCCTTCATGCACCTCGTGCATCAACAAGTCTGCCTCTTTCTTATCAACACATCTGAGAAGTACCATGTCAAAGTTTCTCTTGTACAATGAACCATCAGCATTCAGGAAGAAACTACCAGCTATCCTTCTTAAAGTCTTCTTATCATTGGATGATGCCCCAGGGGGGTATGTTTGATCCTCTAAGAAGCATTTGATGTCATAGAACCAAGGCTTATAATCTTTAGCAATGTCTACTGAGAATACGTATGCCGGTCTGTCAAGTCTGGATACTGAAATCCTAGGCACAAAATTGGTAGCTTGAACTTTGATCATGGAGGAAATGGTAGCCAGAGCATCAGCAAACTGATTTTCATCTCGAGGGATATACTCAAGTTTGACTGTGGTGAAGAAAGTCAGTAATCTCCTCGTATAGTCCCGGTATGGAATCGGATGCTCCTGGTGAGTGTACCATTTGCCATTGGTTTGATTGATTACCAAAGCTGAATCTCCGAATACAGTTAAGGTCTTGATCCTGAGGTCAATGGCTTCCTTAAGACCCATGATACAAGTTTCATATTCAGCTTCGTTGTTAGTGCAGTTAAAGGTGAGTTTTGCCGAGAAAGGCATGTGAACTCCCTTAGGTGTAATGAGTACTGCACCAACTCCACGACCATTCATATTAACAGCCCCATCGAACATCATTGTCCATTCTTCTTCTGGGTCAGACCCTTCAGTGTGAACAGGCTATTCGTGATCCTTTGCTTTTAGGAACATGATGTCTTCATCAGGGAAGTCAAATCTCATAGGCTGGTAATCATCAATGGGTTTCTCAGCTAGATAATCAGACAATACACTGCCTTTAATGGCTTTTTGAGATGTGTACTGAATGTCATATTTTGTGAGAATCATTTGCCATCTTGCAACCCGTCCGGTGAGTGTTGGCCTCTCAAATATGTACTTGACTGGATCCATCTTGGAGATCAATAAGGTAGTGTGGGTCAACATATATTGCCTTAGTCAGCGAGCAGCCCACGCTAAAGCACAACAAGTTTTCTCGAGCAGTGAATAATGTTGTTCACAATCGGTAAACTTTTTGCTTAGGTAGTATATTGTGTACTCTTTTCGACCAGACTCGTCATGCTGGCCCAGTACACACCCCATTGACTCTTCTAACACTGTCAGGTACATTATTAGAGGTCTTCCTTCAACTGGAGGCATAAGGATTGGAGGTTCTTGTAAGTACTCCTTGATTTTGTCAAAATCCCTCTGGCAGTCTTCATTCCACCTGACCGTTTGTTCTTTCCTTAACAACTCTAACAAGGGTTCACAGGTTGTAGTGAGATGAGATATGAACCTTGAAATGTAGTTCAATCTACCTAGGAACCCCCGAACTTCTTTCTCAGTCTTTAGTGCAGGCATCTCTTGAATGGCTTTGACTTTATCAGGGTCAACTTCAATTCCTTTTTCACTTACAATGAATCCCAGCAGTTTACCGGACCGTACCCCAAATGTACATTTGTTGGGGTTTAGCTTCAGCAGGTACTTCCTCAGGCGTTTGAACAGGTTCAATAGATTTACCAGGTGGTCTTCTTCTGTGACGAACTTGGCAATCATGTCATCCACATAACACTCAATTTCTTTGTGGATCATGTCATGGAATAATGTTACCATAGCCCGTTGATAAGTGGCACCAGCATTCTTTAGTCCGAATGGCATTACCTTATAACAGAATGTGCCCCAGGGTGTGATGAAAGTTGTCTTCTCCATGTCTTTAGGTGACATCTTGATCTGATTATATCCTGAAAATCCATCCATGAAGGAGAATACCGAGAACTGAGTCGTGTTGTCGACCAATACATCAATGTGAGGTAATGGGATGTCGTCTTTTCGGCTAGCTCTGTTCAGATCCCGGTAATCCACACACATCCGTACTTTGCCATCCTTCTTAGGCACAGGTACAATGTTAGCAACCCACGGCGGGTAACTAGTTACAGCAAGAAAACCGGCGTCCCACTGTTTTTGTACCTCTTCTTTTATCTTCATGGCCATATCCGGGCGAGTACGGTGCAACTTCTGTTTTACTAGAGGACATTCTTCCTTCAAAGGCAGCTTGTGCATAACAATGTCGGTATCCAGACCTGGCATGTCTTGATAAGACCAAGCAAAGACATCAACGTACTCTCGCAGCATGTCAATAAGTTGTTCCTTCACTGAATCTTGCAGGCAGGCCCCGATCTTAACTTCTTTCAGATCTTCTTCGGTATCGAGATTAACTGTCTCAACTTCCTCCTGATGAGGAGTGATAACCTTCTCCTCTTGCCTTAACAGTCTAATTAGTTCTTCAGGTAGCTCATAATCTTCTTCAACCCCTTCATCGGCTTGATTAATCAGATTGTCTAAGTCATAGCAGTGTCGTGGTCGGTGCAGTCTAGAGGGCACTCTCTGCAAGGGTTTAGATTGGTTCATTTTAGTGATCAGTTTTATCTTGTTTAGAAAAAAGTGAAAATGAAGTTATTATTTTGAAAAACATTGCCATTTTATTTTTGTACAAAAAATGAAAAATGAAAAACAATGAGCGGGAAAAAAGAGACTCATTTGCAAAAGATGTCCTGATATTCATTAATTGATCGTTTGCACAAAATACAAGATGGCCCGATTACAAAATGAGCCCTGACATCTTGGGCAAGATGCAGGACTTGATTCATTCTTAAAGACAGGAAATAATAATTACTCAGCGGGAGTAACACTTATAATTTCCTGGGAAGACCAGTTTGAGACTTGGTTCCCCAGGATCCTTGGACGTATCCAGTTTTCCAGGTTGCGTTTGTCTTCTTCCTCGTCTTCCAGGCTGTTCACAGCATCCGGGGTTAACATTCCCCCGCTAACAAATTTGGGCTCCGTTGCAGCCTCTGGTTGATCTTGTCAAGTTGGTCTATAACCCAACCCGAATCTGTCTTCTTTCATTTCAACTAGCAGCAGCTTGCCCCAGCCTTGAGCGGTACCCTCCTCAATAACCTTTCGGGCTTGTTGATACGAAGTGATGGAAGTTCCAGATACAGCAGTTGCTTCATTGATGTTAAGGGCCTCAAACCCCTGACTCATAGTCTCATGGATCTCCCCATCAATCTCTATATACTTGTAAGTAGCCATCTGGCTAACGAAGATGTCTTCCTCCCCGCAGATTATGATGATCTGGCCTTCCCACTCAAATTTTAACTTCTGGTGAAGGGTAGATGTAACGGCGCCAGCGGCGTGAATCCAGGGTCTACCCAACAGACAGCTGTAGGCCAGCTGTATGTCCATCACGAAGAAGGTAGTTTTAAAGGTTTGTGGTCCAATCAACACAGGTAAATCAATCTCTCCAAGCACTGATCTCTTAGAGCCATCAAATGCTCTCACCACCAAGTTACTTGGACGCAATGCCAAACCATCATACTCCAACTTCACCAAGGCTTTCTTTGGGAGGACATTGAGCGAAGACCCAGTGTCCACCAGCACATGAGAAAGAACAACACCTTTGCATTCTAAGGTGATATGTAAAGCCTTGTTATGGTTGCGTCCCTCCGTTGTTAAATCAACATTTGTGAAGCCTAGCCCATGACTGGTGTTTACATTTGCAACCACTGTTTCCAGCTGATTAACCGTAATCTCTTCCGGTACATATGCTGCATGCAGGACCTTTAACAATGCATTCCTGTGGGCTTCGGAACACATTAGCAACGATAATATAGAGATTTTGGAGGGTGTCTGATGAAGCTGGTCCACCACTTTGTAATCACTCTTTTTTATTATTCTCATGAACTCGCCCACTTCTTGCTCAAAAGATTTCTTCGGAGTTTCTTTGACAGTTGGCTCTTCAAGTACCACACTCTTCCCTTTTGCCTTAGCAGCAACTTCTGCTTCAGCATTGGGCCTTGGTGTTTGTGAGGCAAAAAGGCATCCACTTCTGGTGAAGCCTCCTCCTCCCCCAACATTGTCAACTTGTGGTGGAGAGGTTGTTGAATCTAGAGTGATCTTCTTTCCGTCGCAGTAGAGATCAGAGCCGTAGTGCCAAGGTATGGCATTACTGCTTTCATAAGGAACAGGTCCAGGAACCGTAATGGTGACCAGACTGATTGTTGCAGCGGAAGGAACTGTGATGGTATGTGGGTCGTAGTAGATTGTGACTGGAGATCTTACAGGAGGTGTTGCAGTTTGTTGTTGGGATGAACATTTGTCGGGTCATAATAGATCGTGACTGTTGAAACATCTTCATTAGTGTTTGCTGGTGTTGTAGGCGATTCCTTTGATAAGATGGGTGTTGATGTTGTAGAAGTAAATGTTGCTGAACTCTGATCGGTTGAAATAATGGATGGAGTAATTGCTTGAGTTGTGGATGAATCAGTGGGGATGATAGTTGTTGCTGTTGCAGGAGGATCTATTGTTACTGAAGAAAGGATTGTTGATGTTGTAGGAGAATCCATTGTTGCTGAAGAAAGAGTTGTTGAAGGAGCCGTTGTGGTAATTTGCAAGATTCCATCTCTGATGAGGCCATCTATGCCAAGCCTTAGCTTCTCACAACCATTAATAGCAGTTTTGCACGATTTGCAACAGGCCCCACAGCCCGGGAACACTTGGCATCTTAAGAGTTGAGCTTTAACTTCTGCCAACGGTGTTTAAATCTGTGCAACATTGTCAATTAGTGCAGATGGTTGGTCCTCTTCTATGGCATTAATCCTGGGCCCACCATGATTAGGCATAGGATTTATGTTAACATTCGGAGGAGGTGCGAAATTGAGAGCTTTGGAATCGACCAGATCTTGAACCTTCATTTGCAAGGCTATACACTTCTCAGTGTTGTGACCAGATGCGTTGGAATGGAAGGCACACCTAGCATTGGCATCATAATTCTTTGGGAGATTGAGAGGATCTGGTGGAGCCAACGTCCTTAACTCAACCAGGTTAAGCTTCAGGAGTTGTGGCAGTAAAGCAGCATAAGGCATAGGAATGGGGTCAATCACCCTATTTTCCTGAGATGACCTCTGCTGAAACGGGCGATGCTGTTGGTTGTTGTTGTTATTGTTGTACGTTCTTTGTTGCGGAAAGTGTGGTTGTTGCTGATAGTGTTGTTGTTGTTGTTGTTGAGGAAAAAGTGGTTGCCATGGAGCGGGAGCCGGGATGGTAACAGATGCTATTAATCTGTGAGAATACTGGGGTCTGCCCCTGCCTGCATGAATAGCATTTGTTTCACCTGCCCTTCGGGGTCCTGAAAAAGGTTTTTTGGGGTTGTTGGAGGAACTTGCACCATTGTCATAGATTTTGCCCATCTTCAAAAGACTCTCAATTCTCTCGCCAGCTATAACTACATCGGCAAAAATGGTGGAAGAGAAAGCAACAAGTCTATCAATATAAGTTCCCTGCAAGGTGTTCATAAACATGTCAGCCATCTCTCTTTCAGACATGGGTGGCTGGACAGCAGCAGCAAGTTGTCTCCACCTCTGAGCATAATCCCGAAAGCTTTCCCTTGAAGACTGAGACATGCCCATTAGAAGAGTTCTATTGGGAGCCATGTCTAGGTTATACTGGTATTGCTGGATGAAGGCTTCGGCCAAGTCTTTCCAACATCTTATAGTGGCCCTTGTCAGATGTGAATACCATTCTCTTGATGCTCCAGTCAGGTTGTCCTCAAAATAGAACATCCATAACTTCTCATCCATGGTATAAGCCTTGAGTCTCCCTAAGAAGGATTGCAGATGAGTACGCGGGCATGGGGTACCATTATATTTCTCGAAGCAAGGGGGTTTGAATTTGTGGGGAATTCTCACCCCATCTAACAGCCCCATATCCATTAAGTCAAAGCCCAAAGAATTATAGGATTCCAAAGACCTCAGCTTTTCAGCAATCTCATCCAGCCTTCTATCATACACTTCATCCCCAGCTCCAATAACAGTGAACTATTCTTCTTGGGGATCCTCTTGCAGGATTCTGCCCCCAGCAGTATTACCTTGAACATTCCTTATGCCATTAACATCTGGATTCAAATGGGGTCCATACTCTGGTGGGTCGATACGAGGCTGTCCCCGTTCATTATTGCTGGTTCCCCCTGTTCCAAGATGGGGCTCTTCAGGTGTCTTCCTTTCTACCAGCTCTCTCAGCCTTTCCTGGCTCTGGGCTAAGCCAGTCATCACAGCCATAAACTGAGACATTTGGTTTCCCATCTCGACCCTTTCGTTTACCATCTGATTTCTTACTTCATTCAGGTCCTGCTGTACCTAATCCATCTGAATGCCTGGAAGGTTGTTACGCGTTGGGTACTGGTGTGTGCGATTGACAGAGAACACTCGGCGACGAGCAATGTTTCCTGAAACCACAACAAAGTGAGAAACAAATAATAAACAAAAACCTACAAAACAAAAAAAATGTTAGTATGCAATGCAGTATGCTTATTTGTTTTCCAAGGTATCCGGTTTGGTTCTTGGTTTTGACCTTTCTAGACCTCGAGGAGATGCTTGATGATGTCGATAGAAAGCCCAATAAAACAAACTGATATATTACAAATAATGAAAATACATAGTCTGTTTACAATACAAGCCCATGGTGGGTCAAAAATACAACAATCAAAAGAAAAAGTACATAAAAAGAAATACAAGCAAAGAGGAATCAGACATCCAATCCATAGTCATCTTCCCTGACTTCCTTCAGGAGTGCCTCAGCCACCGGACCAGCTGGGTGCTCTGTAATTGTCCTAATGAGGAGGTTCCTGGTAGCAATGGCATTAGTCAGCTTCTTATGCCTGTCCTGATCCTTTGATCTCTTTAACCCCGCTCGGAGCTTCAATTATGATAATTCCTTCTGAACTGCCAACAAAGCTTCTTGCTGCTTCTTCTCATTGGCTTCCATCTGCTCAATCTTGGCCTGATTCCTCTGGTCTTCTTGTGCACGGGCTTCGGTGATCCTGATCCGCCTAGCCTGGCTTTCCTCTAGGTAATGCTCAGCCCTATCTTTCTGAATCTTGGCCTCCTTGCAGGCATTCTTCAATATCTGTTCTTCGGCTCTTGCTTTTCTTATGTAGTCATTTGTCCTCTCAATCTTGGTAAGATGCTCAGTCTTGAGTCTTTCCAATCTTTCAATGTCTAAACGACTGTCATTTCTTTCCCAAAGAGTCTTCTTCAGGGCTTCAGATAGCTGATTATTCCTCTCTTTCAGCTTTTCAAATTCCTCCAAGCTAACAGTTGCTGTAGGCTGTACTATAGAAGGCCCAGGTGTGTCTTCCAAGGTGAAACGCATCCTGGTGATCTGAGCTCTAGTACGGGACCAGTCAGAATACTGGGCTGAAGCAACATTGTTGCACCTTCCAAGGATGGTTGTCCCTTTGGTCTGGATGTTGTCCCAAGCCCAGGCAGCTTGCCTGACAACAGCTGAATTAGGTTGCACTTCACAGTATAGGGTCTCAGCTAAATCTTGTCCTCTGGGAGGGTGAACCAAGGCATATCCCAATTGTCTCTTAAACAGTAAAGGGTTGTAATTGATGCAACCTTTTACTCCTATCAGAGGCACATTAGGGTATTACCCACAGCTGGTAATAATCTCCTTGCCTTTGGTGCTCTGGGTGCACCATCTGATATCCTCTGATGTTAAGGCTGAAATTCTGTGATCAGGTATGAGATGTCCTAAGAGATGTCCCAACACTTGATAGGACACTTGACAAATTTAACCAGAACTTAAATGACAAGAAAAGTAAACAACACAGAAGTTTGTTAACCCAGTTCAGTGTATAACCACACTTACATCTGGAGGCTACCAAGCCAGGAGGAAATCCACTATTAGTAATATTAATTCTAGACTTAAACCACCCTGTTTAATCTATCACTTAATACTTACCCAATGCAATTTCTACCTAAGACTCACTTAGATAAGAGTACCCTACTCACTCCCCCTCAATCACACAGTGATCAAGTTTACAAGTTTACTGAAATTGAAGACATCCTTCAAACAAAACAGCTTGATCTTACTTAACAGTTTCAATCAAGTCACAAATGCACTTTTGCTTAAAAGCTCATAAAGTGGTACAATAAAAACAACCTGCTATTAAAAACCTAGACACCCTATTTAGTCTTCTGAAATTCGTACTCAATTCTATGAGTTTCTGTTGCTTAAATAGGTATCTGAATTTTGGGCTTTCTGTAGAATGATCCAGCCCTAATGTGCAGCAGCTGTCACCTTGAATTTAGGGTTTGTTACTTCCTATATTCTAGGTGAATTAGGTCTTCTGTTTTAATCTGAATCTTCAATATAAAACTCCCTACAGATGCGCCTTGTTCTGTTTTTATCCATCATTAATTAATTCCAGATAACTCTCCTTAAATATCTCTGATCTGTTAATCAATAATTAATTCTGGTAGCAGGTCTGAGATGTCTCAACATCTGTTGGGACATCCTGAAAAACTGAACTTAAGTTATTTACACAATGTCCCAACATCTGGTAGGACATCCTGAAATAAGTTCATATACTCTGTTTGCTAATGTCCCAACATCTGATAGGACATTCTGAACTGAATTTAACATTTCTTGTTTGGTCAAAAATTCTGCCAATTCTTAAACATCTACAAACTCCCCATTTGGCTAATTTTTGGCTAACATCTTTTCTGGTTATCAGAGTGCAGCAGAAGTTCTTTTTATCAGAGTATAGTATTACTTTTCTGTTGATTCTTATTTGAGATTACTCCCCCTCAAACATATATGTGTCCAGTTTTGTTGCAACAGAAAAAGACTTATTCAGTTCAGAAGCAAACAAACAGAATTTTTCATTCATACTTAAACAGCAATACAATTTGTTGTTGTTCTCCCCCTTGGTAGACACAAAATTAGGGGCCAAAGACACTATTACATTGCTGTCATTACATTTGCCTCACATACATTGATCACTCAGATTCATCACTCTCAGTAGCTTCCTCCACTTCAGTGTCTTCATCTTTATCAGCTTCACTTTCTTCATCAGCCTCACTGTCTTCACCAGATTCAGCATTCTGATCTTCTTCACTTTCCAACCTTTTAATGATTTCCTCAAGCTTCTGCTTTCTAGCTTCAAGCTCTTTGCAGGTGCTTTTGAGTTCAGCAATTAAAGTCTTCCTGGAGATTGGATTCTTAGCAGTGGAGGGACCAACAGATGTCCCAGAAGGTGCTTCAACATCTGCAGCATGGTGACTTAGGAATAATTTGTAGTGAAAAGCCAGGGGGCTCTCTCTCTTGCAGACTGTGTCCTTCTCATTTAAAATCCCAGGGTATTGACTTAGAACAATACCACACAGCAATGATGGAAAAGCTATTGGCAGCTTTGTTGCAGTAGAGATGGCATGCTTCATGGTTTGATCAAAGATGAAAGCTCCATAGTCCATCTTGGTTTGAGTTCCCACAGCATATATAAACCTGGCCAGACCAGTTGAGATTGAAGAAGTGTGATTGGTAGGCACCCAGTTATCAGTTCCAATTCTGTTCAGCATGGCATACTTTCTGGTAAGCATGCTCACAGAGAGCTTTCCCTTCACAGGCTAAGCCTTGACCTGATTTGCAGTGATCACCTTACAGATTTGATTATCTGTCTTGCCTAGCTCATTTGGTCCATCTGTTTCTCTTCCTAGGTATTGATTTATAATTTGAGGAGAGAACTCAACACACTTACCTCTCACAAACACCTTTCTGAACTCTGAGGACTTACCATTTGAGCAATCCTCCTGAAGATTCACAATGAACTCTTTGACAAGAAGTTCATAGCAGGGAGAGAACTCTGAGACTGTCTTGAATAGTCCTGCAGCAGAGATGAGGTCTATCAGTTCTGTGCACTCAAGTGCATTGCTGCTTAGTTCTCTTTCCAGGGCAACCCTTCTCTGGTACACATACTTCCATCTGTTGACACAGGAGACATGATGGAATGATATGTTGTCCAAGGGAGTTTCTGGAACAACAGTTGAAGCTCTAGCTGGTGCTGGTTTCTTCTTGGGAGGAGATGTTGGGACATCTGATCCAACATCTGAATCTGATGGTGTTGCAGCTTTTCTCTTCTGGGTTTGAACTTTGCTCCATGATTTTGTTGGACCAAAGGTAGCTTTAGCTTTGCCTTTCTTTGGACTAGCCTTCTTCTTCTCAGGGATGACAGGTTCAGCTTGCATCTTTCCTTTCCTGGACCTTAGCCTTTTGGTTATGCTTGGTTTAACAGATGCTATGATTTCTGCATCAGAGTCCTGCTCCAGATTGACCACTGGAGGAGATTGAGCAGTCTCCTCTTCAGCTTGTTGATCAGCAGAAATTTGATCTTCATTTGAGTCTTTAGCCTGTTCCACAGAAACTTCTTTATCACTTTCACTTGAGGCCTCTTTTTGGTCCTCAGTCTGTTCAGTATCAGCATCAGATGAACTTTCTTTCTCTTCTGCAGATGTTCCAACATTCATTGGGACATCTTGTTCTGCAGGAATGTCTTCTGCAATTTGAGCTGGTTCTTCTTGAGGTGCAGGAATGGTGTTCAAAGGAACAGAGATCCCTCTCACTACTCTTTGTTCAGAAAGAACTTGGTTGATAATCTCCTTGATGGAATCATCAACATATTTTGAAGAGTTTGGGGTCCTGTTAGCAGGAGAAGGAATTCCTTTTGCTTTGCTGCGTACTTGATCTTTAGCTCTCTTTGGAGTTCTTGCCTTTGTAGTGTGAGAAACGCTTCCCCTGAGTTCGTCCAATGGGGTTGATTGCATTGGTACAACAGAGATTGGAGTGGCATGAACCACGTCTTCCTTGTTGAGAATTTCCTCAGTAGTTTTAGGGTTTTGAGACATTGTAGAGGAAGATTGATGAACAACTTTAGGGTTTATGATTTCTGAAGGATTGAGAGTTAATGTGATTCGCTTGTGATGATATGATGAGAATCTTGATAGCTTCTTATAAGTAGTTACTAAATAAGTAGCCGTTACAGTCCAAATGATTAGGAATGGAATTCCCAAGGATCTTGTCCAGACTAGCTTTGCCATCTGGAACTTATGCCATGCAATGTCATATGACATGTTGGCACATCTCATTAACTGCTAAAAATCACATAAACAGATTCCAAGTTTGCCCCTTAAGTTCTCAAATTGTGTAGCATCCAATGCTTTGGTAAAGATATCAGCTAATTGCAGATCTGTAGCAACATGCTCCAATGAAATCACCTTCTCTTCTACAAGATCTCTGATGAAATGATGTCTGATATCAATATGCTTTGTCCTGCTATGTTGAATGGGATTCTTTGATATGTTGATTGCACTTAAGTTGTCACAGTACAATGTCATGACATCCTGTGGGACATTGTACTCAGTGAGCATCTGCTTCATCCAAACCAACTGAGAACAACTGCTACCTGCTGCTATATACTCAGCTTCAGCTGTAGATAATGACACACAATTCTGTTTCTTACTGAACCAAGAAATCAGATTGTTTCCTAGAAAGAAGCATCCTTCTGAAGTGCTTTTTCTGTCATCAGCACTTCCTGCCCAATCAGCATCACAAAAGCCAGTGAGAATTGGTTTGCAACCATGAAAGTACATTATGCCATAGTCACAAGTACCATTAACATATTTAAGGATTCTCTTGACTTGATTAAGATGACTGACTTTTGGATCAGCTTGATATCTTGCACAAACTCCTACTGCAAAAGCAATGTCTGGTCTGCTAGCAGTCAAGTATAACAAGCTTCCAATCATGCTTCTGTATAAGCTTTGATCTACATTCTCACCCTTTTCATCTTTAGTCAGCTTCAAATGTGTGGGGGCAGGAGTTCTCTTGTGAGCAGCATTTTCCATTCCAAATTTCTTGACTATGTTCTTGGAATACTTGCTTTGTGAGATGAACATTGAGTCTTCCATTTGCTTTATTTGCAGCCCAAGAAAGTAGGTTAATTCTCCTACTAGGCTCATTTCAAATTCAGATTCCATCTGCTTGACAAAATGTTTGACCATCCTGTCAGACATCCCACCAAAGACAATGTCATCAACATATATTTGTGCAATCATGACATTTCCTTCTTCATCTTTAATAAACAGGGTTTTATCAATCCCACCTTTTCTGTATCCTTGCTTGATAAGAAATGTGGTCAGTCTTTCATACCATGCCCTTGGAGCTTGCTTCAGACCATAAAGTGCTTTCTTTAATTTGTATACATGATTTGGACAGCTTGGATCAACAAATCCTTTAGGCTGTTCTACATATACCTCTTCATTAAGATAACCATTAAGAAAGGCACTTTTCACATCCATTTGAAATAGCTTGAACTTTAAGATACAAGCAATTCCCAACAGTAGTCTTATTGATTCAAGCCTTGCTACTGGTGCAAAGGTTTCATCAAAGTCTACTCCTTCAATTTGAGTGTATCCTTGAGCCACAAGTCTAGCTTTGTTCTTTGTAACAATTCCTTGTTCATTTGACTTGTTCTTATACACCCATTTTGTACCAATCACATTTATGTCATCAGGTCTAGGTACAAGATTCCACACTTCATTCCTTGTGAATTGACCTAATTCCACTTGCATAACACAAATCCAGTATTCATCAGTGAGAGCTTCCTTGACATTTTTAGGTTCTATTTTGGAAACAAAACAAGAACCTGAAATCACTTCTCTTGATCTAGTGCTCACACCTCTGTTGGGATCACCAATTATCAAATCTTTGGGATGATCCTTCTGTATTCTGATGGAGGGAGGTTTGCTTGATTCTTCTGTCCTTGTATCATTTTGAGTGAAGTTATATTGATCATTCTTTTCTTCAGCTTCAATCTTGATATCAGCAGATGTTCCAACATCTTCTGGGACATCTGTAGGAGCATCATCAATTATCACATTTATGGATTCCATGATAACCTTGGTTCTAGAATTAAATACTCTATATGCTCTGCTGTTTATAGAGTATCCAAGGAAAATCCCTTCATCACTTTTAGGATCCATTTTTCTTCTTTGCTCCCTATCTGCCAGAATATAACAAATACTTCCAAAAACATGGAAGTACTTAACTGTGGGTTTTCTGCCCTTCCAGACTTCATATATTGTGGACAAAGTTCCTTTCCTTAAGGTAACTCTGTTATGGATGTAACAGGCAGTGTTCATAGCTTCAGCCCAAAAGTACAGAGGTAACTTTTTAGCATGGATCATAGCTCTTGCTGATTCTTGAATGGTTCTATTCTTCCTTTCAACAATCCCATTCTGTTGAGGTGTGATAGGTGAAGAATACTCATGATTGATTCCTTCTGAAGAACAGAAATCTAAGAACTTTTGATTCTCAAATTCCTTTCCATGATCACTTCTTATTCTGATCACACAGCTGGATTTTTCCCTTTGCAATCTTTGACATAATTCTTTGAATACATCAAATACATCTGACTTTTCTTTGATGAAGTTTATCCATGTATATCTTGAAAAATCATCAACCACAACATAGGCATACCTCTTACCACCAAGACTTTCAACCTGCATAGGTCCCATAAGATCCATATGTAGAAGTTCCAAAACTTTGGAAGTTGTCAAATATTGAAGCTTTGGATGGGACATCTTGGTTTGCTTGCCTATTTGACATTCACCACATATTTTGCCATCATCAATCTTTAGTTTAGGAATACCTCTTACAGCATCCATAGATATGATCTTCTTTATGCCTCTGAAATGAAGATGACCTAGTCTTTGATGCCACAGTTTCACTTCTTCTTCTTTAGCTAGAGAGCAGGTTGAAGTGAGACTGAGATTTTGGGATTCCCACATGTAACAGTTGTCTTTAGATCTGGCTCCTTTCATGACAACCTCTTGTTCTTTGTTAGTCACTATACATTCAGATTTGGTAAAGTTTACACTGTATCCTTGATCACATAGTTGACTTATGCTGATCAGGTTAGCAGTTAAACCTTTAACTAGCAGCACATCATCTAGTCTTGGCACATCTTGACAATCCAAGGTTCCAACTCCCTTGATTTCTCCTTTAGCTCCATCTCCAAAGGTAACATACCTGGATGAATGTGATTTTAAGTTTACTAGCAAATTCTTCAATCCAGTCATGTGTCTTGAGCATCCACTGTCAAAGTACCAGTCTTCTTTAGCTGATACTCTCAGAGATGTATGTGCTATGTATGCAGTACTTTTCTTTGACCAAATGAGATGAGATTTCTTTTGATGCCTCTGCTCTGAGTGTTGTTCAGCTGATCTCCAAGCTTGATTGTTGATCTTGTTCTTGGGTATGTGGCTTTGATCAGTCTGAATGTCAGCTTTTGGTCTCCAAACTTTCTTGATGACTTCTGTCTTCTACTTAGGAGGTTGCTGATTTCTTTGAAGTCTATGCAGCACTTTCTTGGTACCTTCTACTTTCTGCTTGGAAGGTTGCTGATACATCTGATTTGGATATCCATGTAGCTTATAACAGTGAGGTTTGATATGCCCAAATCTTCCACAATGATGGCATCTCCATCTTTGATATTTTTTCTTCATTTTGTTCTTTCCAGAATGTTGAGACATCTGTTGGAACATTATGTTTGTCTTTGTGTTCTGATGTTGGAGCATCTGTTGGGACATCTTGTTTGACTGTGTAGTTTTTGAAGTAGTTTTGCTAGAGCTTGCTTCATCTCTGTTATATCCCAGTCCACTTTTGTCCCCTGAATGTTTATTATTGCTGAGAATAACATCCAGTGTGTTTGAGCTGCTGTTCAACATTCTAACAGATTTGGACATATGTTCCAACTTAGAGTTGAGAAGGCTTACTTCACTTTTTAAGGTTTCAATGATCTCCTGATCATTTGCTTTGTCATCTTCTAAAGTCTCATTCTGCTTCTTTAGCTTTATAACTTCACTGCATATTTCAGAGCTTCTTTTGTATAGATCTTTGAATGCTTGCTCAAGTTCTTCATAAGTAAGTTCTCCACAACTGGAATCACTATCATATTCACACAGTCCAGCTAAAGCAGTAATATGCTTAGCTGATTCTTCTTCTGAATCTCCTGAGTCTTCATCAGACCAGGTCACAGAGAGTCCTTTCTTTTGCCTCTTTAAGTAGGTAGGACATTCAAACTTGATGTGTCCATATCCTTCACATTCATGGCATTTGACTCCTTTATCTTGACTGGTCTTTTCAACATACTTTAATCTTTTGTTAGCATCATAAGGTCTTCTGTTCTCAGAGTTTGTGTTTCTTCCACTAGGTTTGGATTTGCCTTCCATTCCTCTGAGAATCTGTTTGAATTGTCTTCCAAGCAAGGCAAGGTTTTCTGATAAGCTTTTATCATTTGCTGATTCATCATCTTCTTCTTCATCTGTATTTGACACCAAGGCTATGCTTTTGTTCTTTTTGGCATTTGTGTCATTCATTCCCATCTCAAAAGTTTGAAGGGAACCAATGAGTTCTTCAACTTTCATGGAGCATATGTCTTGAGCTTCTTCTATTGCAGTGACTTTCATGTCAAATCTTTTTGGCAAAGATCTGAGAATCTTTCTTACAAGCTTTTCATCAGTCATCTTTTCTCCCAAAGCTCCAGAAGTATTGGCTATATCCAAGATGTTCATATAGAACTCATGAATTGATTCATCTTCCTTCATTCTCAAGTTTTCAAACTTGGTGGTGAGAAGTTGAAGTCTTGACATTTTTACTTTTGATGTTCCTTCATGAGTTGTTTTGAGAGTATCCCAAACATCTTTGGCCAGCTCACAATGATGCACAAGTCTGAAAATGTTCCTATCAATGCCATTGAATAAAGCGTTTAAGGCTTTTGAGTTGCCTAGTGCTGAGTCTTCTTCCTCCTTACTCCATTCTTCTTCAGGTTTCAGCACTTTAGGTCCATCTTTGGTGTCTTGGATAGGATGATCCCATCCAACATTGACTGCTCTCCATGCCCTGTTGTCAAGTGACCTTAAGAATGTAATCATTCTTGGCTTCCAGTAGTCATAATTAGATCCATCCAGAATAGGTGGTCTATTTACTGACCCTAAATCTCTGTCCATGTTACAGAATTTGTATTCCCTAGATCTCACCCAGTATAAACAGGCAGGGTGCCTGCTCTGATGCCAATTGAAATTCTGTGATCAGGTATGAGATGTCCTAAGAGATGTCCCAACACTTGATAGGACACTTGACAAATTTAACCAGAACTTAAATGACAAGAAAAGTAAACAACACAGAAGTTTGTTAACCCAGTTCAGTGTATAACCACACTTACATCTGGAGGCTACCAAGCCAGGAGGAAATCCACTATTAGTAATATTAATTCTAGACTTAAACCACCCTGTTTAATCTATCACTTAATACTTACCCAATGCAATTTCTACCTAAGACTCACTTAGATAAGAGTACCCTACTCACTCCCCCTCAATCACACAGTGATCAAGTTTACAAGTTTACTGAAATTGAAGACATCCTTCAAACAAAAAAGCTTGATCTTACTTAACAGTTTCAATCAAGTCACAAATGCACTTTTGCTTAAAAGCTCATAAAGTGGTACAATAAAAACAACCTGCTATTAAAAACCTAGACACCCTATTTAGTCTTCTGAAATTCGTACTCAATTCTATGAGTTTCTGTTGCTTAAATAGGTATCTGAATTTTGGGCTTTCTGTAGAATGATCCAGCCCTAATGTGCAGCAGCTGTCACCTTGAATTTAGGGTTTGTTACTTCCTATATTCTAGGTGAATTAGGTCTTCTGTTTTAATCTGAATCTTCAATATAAAACTCCCTACAGATGCGCCTTGTTCTGTTTTTATCCATCATTAATTAATTCCAGATAACTCTCCTTAAATATCTCTGATCTGTTAATCAATAATTAATTCTGGTAGCAGGTCTGAGATGTCTCAACATCTGTTGGGACATCCTGAAAAACTGAACTTAAGTTATTTACACAATGTCCCAACATCTGGTAGGACATCCTGAAATAAGTTCATATACTCTGTTTGCTAATGTCCCAACATCTGATAGGACATTCTGAACTGAATTTAACATTTCTTGTTTGGTCAAAAATTCTGCCAATTCTTAAACATCTACAAAGGCAATGAACCTTTTGGCCCAATTCTTCTGCTGGTGTGGGTTCAAGAAAGCATTTGATTTAGGCAGGTGTCTGAGTAGCCAAGAGTAGAACAAGGGAGCACAACATCTGACCAACTTCCCCCTTTGTTTTTCATTTCTCTGATGGATGGAGTAGTAAATATCTCCTAATAATGTAGGCATTGGGTTCCTCAGCAGGAATAAGTGGATGGCATTCTTACTCACAAATTTGGGCTCATATGCAAACAATACAGCCCCATATATGTTGAGGGCTAAAAGTGCACAGACGACCCTCCATTCTCCCAATGTAGCCTTCAGGATGGCCTGAGAAATCAAGAAGTCCAGATGTAAACCAGGAATCCCAGCTTTTGTTGTCATGCTTTGCTCAATAAGGGCAGGCTCCAAGTACAATGCCCTAGCTATTTCCTCACTTCTGGGAGCAGTCATCTCTGGGTTAAAGGGGATTCCTCCTCTGATAGGCACTCCAATCAACAAAGAAAACTCCTCCAATAGAGGCCCTATCTGAAAGTCAGGAAAGGTGAAGCTCCTGAGTGGAGGGTCATAAAACTGCAAGCATGTGTGGATCATGCTTCTCTGAGAAGAATCAAGATCCATGACCACGTCTAAAATACCCCCATAATGCTCTCTAAACAGTGGGATGTGGTCAGGTGTGATAAGAGACTGGACCTTCTTGATACCAGTCAATATAGGCTCAAAGAAGTGATAAGATATGTTGCTTTTCCTTGGAATATCCATGAGTGCTGGTGAAGAAGCTGAAGTCAAATGCTGATGAAGATCACATACTAAGAAGTTGGAGGCAAGTCTCTAACAGACTGATGCAGGTGATGAGGGAGATAACTGAAGTAGATGCTGAAGAAGATAACTGAAGCAGGGGTCTAAGCAGTAGAAGGGGTCAAAACCAAACCAAATATAATGAGGTGGATACCCTGAAAAACAAATAAACAAATGTTAAATGATGCAATGATGATATATGCAAATGATATGCAAGGGTTTGTGATCAAGAGCTGGATCTGATTATATGTCTTGATATAAGGTCCATGTATGTTCAAAGGTCCGGATGGAGGCTCAGAAATCCAGTAACCAGGGTGGGGGACTCAAATAAAGAGTCACATATCCAGGGTTAATCACAAGAACTGTCCAAAGTGGAGTATTCTTAAACAATACAGTAACAGGGTTGTAGCGGTAAAATCGTGAGTGTAAGCTATTGATTAACTTAACTCGATGTACACAGAGTCTCCACCGCGCTTTTATTTATTTCCAAAAGGAAAAAGGTAAAAGAACGAATAAAAACCTAGGAATCTAAAAGCAAAAGCTAAAAGAAACAAACAGAGAACGGGTAAGGGGATTGGTTACGAACCGGGAAGGTTTTAGGCACCCGACTCGTCCGTGGTACTCCACGGGAGCCCTTTGAAATATTTATTGCTTTTTGGTTTGAAATTGGTTTGCTTGAAAATGATTGAAGAGATGAGGAGAAGAATGTTTTTTAATGATTTTGTGTTTGATGAGGTTTTAACGCCTCATGCCTACGTACCCACAAAGTGCAATGCGAGATCAAAACCTCGTAGTTCGTGGTACAAAATTTGAAAAGAAAGAATGAGTTGCATTAATTTTAAAATGTAGAGATAAGTCGTCATCCCTTAGCGAATAATTCCGCTAGAAAGGATGAATCATATCTAAACATGTGAAAAGAAAAGGTGCACAAAGGCACAAAAACAATTGAGTGAGTTTTGAGTTTTTTAAGGTATGTAAGAAAAGATTTCAATATATTTACATGGATTAACATTTATTAAGAAAATAAAGGGAAAAGGTTTAAATTGCTTGACCTAAGTCAAGGTTTGATTATGAAAGTGTTTGAAGTTTGAAAACAAAGAAGATTTTTGAAATAGGGAGAAGTTTTTAAAATTTAAGAATGGGGAAGAGATGAAGGGACTATCCTAATACTTGAATTAAAAGTTAAAAGAAGAGATACCAAACCATATTATGAACGATCTTCATGGTAACCGGAATTCCCTCTTCAAAGACCAATGGAATAATTTGAGGCCAAAGTTTCCAATCCATCATAACTTGAGCAAGGGTAGAGATCCTAAAATCTAAGTCCATACTCCAAAGCTAAGGATAGTAACCATAGTCTGAAATTAAAGTCACAAGTCTTTTAAGTGTTTAATCCATTATTAATGTTTTGGTATCCAAATGGATAAAATAAAAATCACAAACAACAATATAAACATAAACAAGATGATATATGATATAGTATGATAAAGCATAATAAAGAGATAAGGAACGAGGAATTGAAATAAAAGGATAAGGTGCGAGAGATTAAATTTAAATGGATTATATTCACATTATTATAATATTTACGTAACAAGTGGTATGATGAACTTAATCAAGCACAACCACGAAAAGAAAAATAACATCGAGGAAACCGGATCCAATTGGATCTCATTCCGAATCGGGACAACTTTAGGTCTATGTTAATCAATCGCCGAGTAATTTACGGATTAATTACCCTACAAATGAGGCTGGCCACCACTAATTAAAGTGGAAAATATTCGTGTTAATACATGTTAGAGAAACGATATTATGGATCGTTCTCCGAAAACATGTCACACTAAAAGAAAAAGAACGGTCTAATCTTAATCGAGATTTTCGTTGAATTTATCGAAAGGCAACCTATCACGATCTCAAAGTATGAAGAATGATCCAAATGATCATTCATCCATAGATTTGAAATAATGAAGATTAAACCTATCGGAAATCAACAATCACGAATCGGAGATTGTCATCGACCAAAAAGAAGAGATGAAGAAAAATGGATCTAAAAATAGATTCATAAAAGAATTAAAATGTTTTTTTTGAACTTTTCTTAAAATTCTTTTCTACACACTTTTTCAAAATATCTTTTCATAAAATATAATTCTAAAATTTTCCTAAAATATATTTCTAAAACTTTTCTTATATCAAAAATAAATTATAACCAAATCAATTAAAAAAAAACAAACTAAAGACCATATAAAAAAAAGAAAGTGGAAAGGAGAGGGGGGAGTAAATGATTCGCGCATGGCAGGTGCTAGTATCAGAAACGGATCTAAGTTGATCCAAGCCCAAACAATATATCAATTTCTCTTTATTAAAAGTGAATAAAAGCAAAGTATAAAAAATAAAAATAAAAACAGAAGCCATTAGATCTTCTTCTTCTCCATTCACGAAAACAGAAACAGGGTAAAGGTGCTCAAATCGGCGACGAGCGACGGAAACGAAAATGAAAGCAAAAAATTCTCCCGGAGACCACCTCACCTTTAATCTCGTCACAAGCTTCTCAAAGAAATCCGAGCGTCTCTCTCTCTCGAAGTCACGGATTTCTTCCTTTACTTTCGCCGATCTCGGCCTCTCTCTAAACGAACCTCTCTTCTGATTCGTTTTCTTTTCGTTTCTGATTGAAGAGATTTGATTATGAGTTTTTGGTCAAAGATGATTGAAGGAGGATTGAATGAAGATGGAAAAATTTGTTTGAGTCTTAATTTTGGCAGAGGTTTAGAGGCTGTGAAAGCTTAGGATTTGATGAAGGGAGGGGCTGAATTTATAGCGTGAGGAAGGCTGAAAAGGGTTGCCGTTTTAAATTGATTTTGGGCATTTTGAGGGGTCACGGTATTCTCGTGTGGGCTTGCGTTTCAATTCTGAGTTTTTGCGTTTTGCTTCTTTGAAGTTTCTCTGCGTTTGATGCTGAAATAATTTGCGTTTCGATTGATTGTTTCAGGTGTGATGCTGTGATAACCGCGTGTGGAGTTCGTGAAGTTCTCGTGTGCAGGACGCGTGTGGATGCGGGATGCGGCTTGGCTGGGAAATGCTTCGGGCGTGCGGGTGAAATTGTTTTTTTTTTGGGGCTGCTGGCTTGGCCTGGAAATTGGTGTCAGCTAGTGATGCGGTACGGGATGCAGGCTGTGGCGTGAAGCTGATGTTATGAGGTGCAAGGCTGGAAAGTGTTTCGGCGTGAGCTGGGAAAGGCTGGCATTTGCGGAAAGTTGTTTTTGGCTTGTGGGCTGTGGCATATTGCTTGTAGCTGCAGAAGTGTGAGGATGTGTGTTTTGTTGCACGTGAAGCTGTGGGGAAGTGTTAGCTGACGTTGGCTTGAGATGAGCTAGATTGCTTTTGTTTGAAGCTGAGGGAAAGTTTGTGCTTGGAGTTGGCGCGTGTGAAGTGGGAGTCATGCTTGGACTGATGGTTTTTTGGCTGTTGGCTTTTGGCTGGGAATTGCTCACGTGTTGTACGGAAGGCTGCTTTGGGAGCTGATGTTGATGTTTGGGACTTGACTTATTTTCCTTTTTTTTTACACTTTTCATATGGGCTAAAAAAAATGGGCCTTTTCTAATAATATTTTTTTTTTATAATCTTTTTTTGACAAATGGTTAAAAAATAAATGGATTTGATTACTAAATAAAAAAAATGGAGAAAGAAATAAATTTGAATAAATGGAATGAATAAAAAAAATGTTGAAATGTGAATTTAGAAATGGATAAAAACAAGAATTAAAAGAAAATGGTAATTGGATTGAGAATGGATATTTTGTGAAAAATAAAAAAAGTCGAAAAATGGATAAAAGAAATTAACAATATATAGATTGGATAAAAAAACGCAAAAAAAGAAATGAAGATATGAAAATGATTATAAGAAATGGAATACGGGTGGATAAATGGATAACTGAAAATAGTTATTGAAAGGGAAATGGTTTAATCGGAAAAAAATGAATAAGAGATATAAGGTGATGACTTTTTTTAGGTTTCACGACCAACTCCCGATTTTTCTCACAAGCCACTTGATGAAAACAACCATTACTAAAACACTGATCAATTTGCCAATTCAACCACAGTCACTGAAATCGTCTGAAAACTTCCTTGATTATTTGAATACGTGCTGAGGAAAATAAATCCACAGACGAATCAATAATGCACTGATGAACTGATGCATATTCAAACCAAACCTCGCACAAAACACTGTCTGATAGCCTTTCACACACAACACAACCTGAATTTTTGAAAACCCGTTATCTGAGGAATAAACCCCTGGCACACATAATTTGCAGTCAACACAATCTTTTGATAGTTTGATCAATATTAGGTCAAACATCCATCTGAAATCGAATTGTGACTGAACAAACGCATCTGAATTGAAATCACTGCCCTGTCTTTGAAAACCTGCAACACAGAGAAGAAGAAGAACACTGCAACATATTTTTGGTATTTTGGTTAGAAGTCAGTAAATATAAACAAATATAAAGGAGTAAAAATAAAGGTGATCCCCTGCGAAGCATAGACCCTCATCTGAGAAGAAACTCGAAAGCCAGTGCGATCTTGTTTGTATGCAAAATGTAGATGAAATGCGAAGAAATCTTAGGACAAAAATTAGGGTGTTACAGCTGCCCCTATTTAAGTTTCTTCAATCCGGAGATATGAAGATTGACATCTTCGTCTCTACAAGATGGGAGAGACTTAAATACAGAAAACTCAATTTTTGTCCTAAGAGAACAAGATATGATATGAATATGATATGCAAACCCAAGATCTCTGTGGGGAAAATATGACCACCAGAGGAAAACAAAACTTGGGGACACAGAAGAAAATCCCGCTGGGGAAACAACAACAGACAACCAAAGAGTTACCAGGAAAATAAATCACTGGATAACGGACTCCACTTGGGAAAAGGTATGACATAATCAAGAACAGATTCAACCAGGGAAAGATAAACACCCTGCCAGGAACTAACAACCAAACAAAATATTCGAAAAAATGGAGAAATACTAAGTTGGAAAAGAATTATCAACTACCTGTTTACTGGGTAGGAAATATAACAGACTCAACTATCAATTACTGGATAGGAGCAAAATACAGAGCGATAACCTCAATTACCTTTTTACTGGGCAGAAAAATCACAACTACCTGATTTACTGGGTAGAAAATATAAAGGACTCGACTATCGATTTACTGGATAGGAGTATGATCAACTACCTGATTTACTGGGTAGGAACTTAATCAAAGGGAAACAGCTTCTATTACCTTTTTACTGGGTAAGAAGAAATAAATCTCGACTACCAGATTTACTGGGTAGAAAAATTCTCAACTACCTGATTTACTGGGTAGGAGCTTAAGCAAATGAAGACAAACTCTATTACCTTTTTACTGGGTAAGAGGTAGAAATCTCGACTACCGGATTTACTGGGTAGGAGTACAAGTAAAAGAACTTGATCAATTTGGTAATATTACCCACTATCGATTACTGATAGCCTAATTCCAAAGTAATATACTCAAGCTGGAGAAAATATTGCCCACTATCAAACAATGATAGCTTAATTCCAAAGCAATAATTACTCACAAAAGGGGACCAAAGTTCAATCCAAGAACAAATTGGAGAGAAACGGTCAAACAAGACTCATCCCGAGGAGGAAATATCTCAACTGGGGAAAATTCCATCCAGATAATAAACTGGGGAGGAAACTGAATCAACATCATCCACGAGAAACAAACTCAGTGGGGAATTAGAAAGGATTAACACTTTCTGCTTAATGGTCGACACTCTAAACTTGAGAGGAATACGACACACACACTTTGTGGGGAAACTCCACACCAAAGAGCGGATAACAATGATAAATGCAAGCAAACGATGCTATGCTTATACGTATGAATATGCTTATAAATATGCTGACAAAACAAACATAAAAATAAGAAACGGGTGACATGAACACCACCACAACCAAATACTCGGCTAATCCCAAGGCAACAATGCAGGGAAACAAATGGAGATTCAACTTGAAATCTTGCAGGGGACTATCATAAGCCATCAAAGGAATAAAATCCTACTACAAGGCTTAAATCATGAAGAGACAACATCTGCTAGGAATATCATCCTGCTGAGGAAAGGTAATAATCTGCTGAGGATGGAAAAAATCAAACTTCACGAGGAATAACTGTCATACCACTCTTGCTCCACTTGGGGATAGAGTGCAAGACCTGCTGAAAATCTTATAGGAATCTGTTGGAAATCAACACATGCAGACCTACTGGGCATCCATATGGGGATATCAGAAGTTAACATCATAGCCAAAACAACAGTTACGAGGGATTTTAAATCTATACCCGACATCGGGTAAAAGAAAACCTCTAAACTGACTGCTATATCAATACTTCTATATTCAAGGATGCAAACAAATCAAGCTGAGGAACAAGAGCTCAGTTGGGGATTCCCAATACTTCTCAATTTAAAAAAAAACTTGCTGAAGAAGAGATCAAAACTCAGCTAGGGATTCTTAAGAAAATCTTTTCCAACAACTCTTCTGGGGAATACATACAATCTTCATTCATGCTTATTGTTGGGGAACAAAACATCATTAACATCAACCTGTCAAGACTATTCAGGAACTTTGCATGGACACAACCGAATCAAACCCCGCTTTGGGAGAGACAAGTTACACACATCCAGACTTTACCATCCTTGGAGTCACTATTGATATCCTTTCTTTGTTCATATATCAAAAGAAAAATGTTTTTAAAATCTTCAAAAATTAAATTTATTAAATTTGTTTCAAAAATCATCATCAACAATAAATTGAAATTTTGTAAACAGCAACAATATAAAGAATTTCAAACAATTGGATAAAACCTCAAATTACTTGATAGAATGGTAGTCAACAAATGGCATGACTCCATGGATCATTACAAGTTTGGAAAAATGGTAAATACATGGAAAAGGGCTACATTGAGATACAATGATCACTATTCTCCCTATCAACTTTGAACTCCACTGTGTCCAAAACTTCAGTCAAGGATGAGTGAATAAGAATCTTTGATGGGAAATTCTTCTGAGGGATAGAATCTGAAATCCTCGGTTGCTGCAAGTGATCCAGTCTGTCGACGCAGTTACTTGCCATGATCCCTAACTTTTGCCTAGATTGCCCTTTCGGGTTTTCAATCTACCGGGATAATTACTTCTTTTTATGTCTCTAATTTTTGCCTGGACCTCCCTTTCGGGTTTTCAATCCACCGAGATGCTCATTTTTGCCTAAGCCGCCCTTTCGGGTTTTCAACTTAGCGAGCTGTTCTTTTATTTTTTTAGGCGAAGTATTTCTTGACTGCATCCGCATTCACAGGGCGAGTGATCTCCTCACCATCCATAGTTGCAAGAATTAATGAACCGCCAGAGAAGGCTTTCTTAACAACATATGGGCCATCATAGTTCGGAGTCCACTTGCCCCGAGAATCTTTAAGGAAAGACTGAATCTTTTTGAGCACGAGGTCGCCTTCTCTGAATACACGAGGTTTGACCTTCTTGTCAAAAGCTTTATTCATTCTTTGCTGGTACAACCGACCATGACACAAAGCTGTTATTCTCTTTTCTTCAATCAAATTCAACTAATCAAATCTACTCTGACACCATTCAGCCTCAGTCAACTTGGCTTCCATCAGAACTTTCATTGATGGGATCTCAACTTCGACGGGGAGCACTGCTTCTGTACCATAAACAAGTGAGAAAGGGGTTGCCCCTGTTGAAGTGCGGACAGATGTACGATACCCATGCAAAGAAAAAGGGAGCATCTTGTGCCAGTCCTTGTACGTCACAACCATCTTCGGAATGATCTTCTTAATGTTCTTATTTGCAGCTTCAACAGCCCCATTCATCTTCGGTCTATAAGGAGAGGAATTATGGTGTTGAATCTTGAATTCTTCACAAAGCTCTTTCATCATCTTATTATTCAAGTTCGAACCATTATCAGTAATGATTCTATTCGGAACACCATATCTGCAGATAATATTATTCTTGATAAACCGAACCACAACTTGCTTGGTCACATTAACATACGATGCCGCTTCCACCCACTTGGTGAAGTAGTCGATTGCCACAAGAATAAAACGATTTCCATTTGAAGCCTTCGGTTCAATCATACCAATCATATCAATTCCCCACATGGAGAAAGGCCATGGGGAAGAAATCACATTGAGATAAGCTGGTGGCACATGAATCTTATCAGCATACACTTGACACTTATGGCACTTTTTCACATACTTGCAACAATCAGATTCCATTGTCAACCAATAGTAACCTGCTCTCAACATCCTTTTAGCCATTGCATGCCCATTAGCATGAGTGCCAAAAGATCCTTCATGAATTTCTTTCATTAACATGTCTTCTTCGTGTCTATCCACGCATCTGAGCAAGACCATGTCAAAATTTCTTTTATAAAGCACATTTCCATTCAAGAAGAAATTGCCTGCCAATCTCCTCAAAGTCCTCTTATCTTTATCAGATGCCCCAAGCGGGTATTCCTGACTCTGGAGAAAACATTTAATATCGTGATACCAAGGCTTGTCATCATGGACTTCTTCAACTGCAAACACATGAGCAGGTCTTTCAAGGCGCATCACACTGATCATGGGAACATCATTCCACTGGTGCACTTTTATCATAGAAGCTATAGTTGCTAAAGCATCTGCCATCTGATTCTCATCACGAGGAACATAATGAAACTCAACTTTAGTGAAGAAAGTTGATATCTTCCTGGCATAATCTCTATAAGGGATCAAGTGGGGTTGATGAGTTACCCACGTACCCTGGATCTGATTAATTACCAAGGCAGAATCTCCGTACACATCAAGATGCTTAATCCTCAAATCAATAGCTTCCTCCAGACCCATAATGCAGGCTTCATACTCAGCTTCATTATTGGTACAAGGAAAAGTCAACCTTGCGGCAAAAGGAATATGTGAACCATGGGGAGTAATGATCATTGCCCTAATTCCTCTTCCACGTGCATTCACAGCACCATCAAAAACTAAACCCCGTCGAGATCCAGGCTCCGGCCCTTCCTCAATCAAAGGTTCATCACAATCTTTCACTTTCAAAAACATCACATCCTCATCTGGAAAATCGAACATGATAGGTTGGTAATCATCAATCGGTTGATGTGCCAAATGGTCAGCCAAGATACTACTTTTTATAGCTTTTTGAGTTCGGTACTCGATATCATATTCTGATAACAACATTTTCCAATGAGCAATCCTCCCAGTCAAAGCAGGATTTTCAAAGATATAATTGATTGGATCCATTTTAGAGATCAACCAAGTTGTATGATTCAGCATATACTGGCGAAGACGCTTTGCAGCCCAAGCTAAGGCACAACAAGTTTTTTCAAGCATGGAATACCAAGACTCACAATCAGTGAATTTCTTACTCAAGTAGTAAATTGCATATTCTTTTCTTCCAGATTCATCTTGCTGACCAAGCACACAACCCATGGAATCTTCCAACACAGTCAAGTACATGATCATCGGTCTACCTTCCACCGGAGGAGACAAGATAGGAGGTTCAAGCAGATATTCTTTGATACTTTCAAATGCCTTCTGACAATCATCTGTCCAGACACAACCTTTATCTTTCCGAAGAAACTTGAAGATCGGAGCACATGTGGCAGTCATGTGAGAGATAAACCTCGAGATATAATTCAAACGGCCCAAGAATCCTCTTACTTGCTTTTCAGTTCTTGGAGTAGGCATCTCTTGAATAGCTTTCACTTTATCAGGATCAACTTCAATGCCTCTTTGGCTGACAATGAAACCTAACAACTTTCCAGAACGTACACCAAAGGTGGACTTGTTCGGATTCAAACGAAGCTTATACTTCCATAACCTTTGAAACAACTTCAGCAAATGTTCAACATGATCCTCTTCAGTCTTTGACTTAGCGATCATATCATCAACATATACTTCGATTTCTTTGTGCATCATATCATGGAAAAGTGTAGTCATAGCTCTTTGGTACGTCGCACCAGCATTCTTCAATCCAAAGGGCATCACTCTGTAACAGAATGTTCCCCATGGTGTAATAAATGTGGTCTTTTCCATGTCCTCAGGCGCCATTTTTATTTGATTATAACCGGAAAATCCGTCCATAAAATAGAACACATCAAACTTAGCCGTATTATCTACCAACATATCAATGTGTGGCAATGGAAAATCATCTTTCGGATTGGCTTTGTTCAAATCTCTGTAATCAACGCACATTCGGACTTTTCCGTCTTTCTTCGGAACAGGAACGATATTGGCCACCCATTTAGGATAAGTTGACGTCACAAGAAAACCTGCATCAATCTGCTTTTGAACCTCCTCTTTGATCTTTACTGCCATATCAGGATGAGTTCTTCTTAGCTTCTGCTTTACAGGTGGACATTCAGGCTTCAACGGCAATCTATGCTCCACAATATTAGTATCAAGACCTGGCATGTCTTGATAAGACCAAGCAAATACATCAACATATTCTCTGAGAAGCTATACAATCCTCTTCTTAACATCAGGACCAAGCAATGCTCCAACTTTGACTTCTTTCTTTTCATCTTCAGAACCCAAGTTGACCATCTCTATAGACTCACCATGAGGCTGAATAATCTTCTCCTCGTGCTCAAGCAACCGAGAAATTTCATCAGGAATCTCTTCAACATCCTCTTCCTCAGCTTCAAACACAGGGAATTCAAAGTTGGGAGAGGGCATAGGATCATTGTTTTCAATGGGTTTATCAATCAATCTGCACAATGATTTTATTTTTATTTTAGAGTATGAACAAAAGTGCAAACACTATGCAGATAAACAATCATTATTATTTTGGTTTTTTATGCTACCATTTTTCAGAATAAAGCAAAAAGGAAAAACACACATGGAAATAACAAAATAACATTTTATTGATGATGATAAAATTTGAAACAAAGCCCGACAAACATCACTTTCACCTTGGGCAGAGTGAAAGGATTTTTTGAAAGAAAATAAAACAAATTACTTTGAAGAATGAACAATAAAAGGAACATCAACAGCGATCCAGTTCTGGCAAATCTTTCCATGCGTAACAAAGTCAAGCACTTCTTCATCTTCATCATCTTCAATGATGGCAGCGGCGGAATGATCGTTGATAAATCCAGCACTTCGGAAACCTTCCTGAATAGTCTTTGGGTCATTGAGAACTGCACCTGGTGCAAAGCCGATACCGAAACCTTCCTTGTTGTCGACAACATCAATAATTCGCCCCCAACCATCAGACTGACCAGCTTCCAGTACTCGTAGAGCATCCTTGAAAGAAGACATGGGCATGGCATTCTTCTTAGCAGCATTATCCACAACAGAAAGAGCTTGAAACGAAGTTCCTACCTCTTCTCCAGCATCAATATAGGAGAAAGAAGACAAATTACTCACAAGCATCGCCCTTTCACCTTCAATGGTCACCAATTTCCCCTCTCTCACAAACTTCAACTTCTGATGAAGAGTGGATGTCACAGCTCCTGCCTCGTGGATCCAGGGTCTTCCGAGGAGACAACTGTAAGCGGGACGTATATCCATTACTTGAAAATTAATTTTGAATATAAACGGTCCAAGAAGAATAGGAAGATCCACTTCACCAATCACTGTCTTCTTCGACCCATCAAACGCTTTTACAATAATCCCACTATGCCTCATGGGAGCACCTTGAAACGCAAGCTTTGACAAAGTCGATTTCGGCATGACGTTCAGAGACGATCCAGTATCAACTAGCACCTTGGACATAGCATCTTCTTGACAATTTACCGAAATATGCAACGCCAAGTTATGATTCCTTCCTTCTTCAGGAAAATCATCATCACAGAAGCTTAAATTGTTGCACGATGTGATATTAGCCACAATACTATCGAATTGATCAACAGTCACATCATGGTCAACATAAGCTTGATCAAGAATCTTCTGCAAAGACTGCCTATGAGCCTCAGAACTCATCAAGAGTGATAAAACCGATATCTTCGATGGAGTCTGCAACAACTGCTCAGTGATGTTGTACTCACTCTTCTTTATCAATTTTAGCACCTCATCTTCATTATTGCCAGATTGGCCTGATTGGGCAACAACATCCATAATCTGTTTACTCGCATTTGTATCTTCAACTCTCTTCGGAGGGTCTGAAGCATAAACTCTACCACTTCGAGTAACCTTTGTCACATCAGCAATGCTAACCACAGACTTTGGAGTAGGAATAGGAACTTCCCTACCATTCTCTATCATTGTAGAATTATACCGGTACGGAACAGCTTTATCAGACTCATATGGCATTGGACCAGGCACATTAATCACCAATGGAGTAACAGCAGTTTTGCGACTATTAAAAGAAATAACCACCCTCTCAGGAAGATTGAACTGAGGCATAATAACATTCACTTCATTTTCATATTCATCTCTTTTTGCTGTTACTTCAATCAATTTATCGTCCATCATCTTTTGAATATCTCTCTTAACAATCACGCAACCACGAGGATTCACCGAGCAGATACAACATCCAGCATAATCATGATCAATATCGTGATATTCACTCAAGAAAGCATGCATCTCAACCAAAGACCTTCGAATATGACGAACCTCATAGATTTTGAACAAACCAGGACAACCATCAACCATATTCACAGACGCATTACCATGCTTCGGCAACGGATTTTTCTGCACATTTGGATTAACATCATTGAAATACAGAACATTGTTCCTCATCAACTTCTGTACTTCGAACTTCAATGGATAACAATTCTCAACATCGTGCCCTGGGGCACCTTGATGAAAAGCACAGCGAGCCTCTGGCTTATACCACCATGGAATAGTCTATGGAACCGGAGGTGGAGGACGTGTTTGCACAAGATTCTTTGCAATCAAAGATGGGAGCAATTCCGCATACAACATCGGAATAGGATCAAAACTCGGCTTAGCCCGAACTTGTTGATTACCACCTTGTTGCACAGAAGGTTGTTGATAACGAGGTTGGTACTTTGGAACTGCTGGCACAGTTGGAGCCACGTTAATCATCAGTGTTACAGAAGCCACATGTTGCGAATGATGATTCCCACGACTATGAGGTCTTCTATAACTTTCACGAGATACTGTATTAGTCTCATTTTCTTTCTTTTTCCGAAAGTTGAACCTTCTAGAGCTTGATCCATTGCTATTCTCTTGACTTAACAATCCCTCACGGACACCTTCTTCTAAACGCATCCTCATGCTCACCATTTCAGTGAAATCGGAAGGAGTGCTTGCTATCATCCTCTCATAATAAAAAGAACCTAAAGTCTTCAAGAATATCTTCGTCATTTCTTTTTCTTCCAGCGGAGGAACAATCTGGGCTGCCAGCTCGCGCCATCTCTGCGCATATTCTTTAAAAGTCTCTTTATCCTTCTGGGACATAGCACGAAGTTGATCTCTATCTGGCGCCATATCAACGTTATACTTGTATTGCCTCACAAAAGCTTCTCCCAAATCATTGAAAGTCTTGATTTGGCTATTATCCAGACTCATATACTACCTCATGGGTGCACCGGTCAAACTATCCTGGAAATAGTGAATCAACAACTTATCATTATCAGTCTGAGCTGACATCTTCCTTGCATACATAGTCAAATGGCTCAACGGACAAGTGTTGCCTTTGTACTTCTCAAACTCAGGCAATTTGAATTTGTAAGGAACTTTAACATTAGGGACCAGACAAAGGTCATAGGCATATTTTCCGAACAAATCCTTATGCTTCAAGGCTCTCATCTCCCTCTGTATTTCAACAAAGCGTCCCTGGAAGTCATCAAGTCTTTCAGCCACTCCAACACCTTCACTGGGATCAGCATGGTAAATCATTTCATCATGGTGCGGAATAGTGCGCACCACAGGCGGTACAGTAGTCACAACTGGAGGAAGAGTATTCCACACCGGTGGGAGAGTATTAAATGCAGCAGTCTCAGGATGATGATGAGGACGATAACCAGCAGGAATAAAATCAACTATCATGCCCCAAGGTGTGCTAGCCGGCATACGATAGCGAGGAGAAATAACAGTCTCAACAGGAATTGATGCGGTAACAACCTCGGAGATGACAGTATTCTGAACAGGAGAATTAGGAGGTGGCTGATTCTGAGCAGCCACCAAACTTTCCATCATAGCAGAAACTCTTTCCAAGCTTTCCCTCAGAAATGTAACCTCTTCGCGCAGCTCGCAATTCTCTTGTTGTAAAGTTTCCATCACCCTTCTTCGATTAGCTCGAGTATCAAATCGGTGAGTCAGCTTGACAGGAGAACTGAATGAAGACCAAGAAACAACATAAGATCCCTGGAGAACACTCAAAAAGCAAGACAAATGCGGGTATGATGCATGGTATGCGTATGCAAATGCAAAGATTTCAAAGGACTATAAGTTAACTTGCAATATTTATAAAGAGACATTTTTGAAATACTTAAAAACTCATTCTCAATAAGATCAAAGTGAGGATTACAAATGAAGTACAAACATCAATAATCCTAATACATGATAGAAAGAGTAAACTAGGCCTAGGGAATCATATCCGAAGAAGTTCCGAATCCTGCCTGATACTTCATGCGAATCCTCTTGATCTCTTTCTTGTACCGATCTTCCATATCTTCCTTATCCTTCACCAACTTGTCAACAATGGCCTTCCAAGCACCGGAAGTAGGAGGAATAGCAGATAGAGTACTAGAAGAAGATAAATCCTCTCTTGGTCTCTTTGTGACACGCCGCTCAAGTAGCTCAATGAGATCATCCTTCTCCTTCAGCTGCTCCTGCATCGTAGTCTTCTCAAGTAACCATTCTTCTTTCTCTTTCTTCATCTTGTCTAACTCTTCTTGAAGAGCCACCTTCTCATCAATGGGAGGCAGGAAAGCAGACAATGGTAATATGGGAAATAGAGGCTCCTCAGGTGGATAAGGCATCTTGAGCTTGGAAGCCCTAGATCGAACCCACTGAAAATAACATTCGGAAGGAGGAAGGTGTTGTCTTCCCAATTGACCTTTCTCTTTCCGATGAACAGCATGCCAAGAATGAGCAATCCTTTTCTTCATCTCTACATGATCAACACCATTAAGAAAGAAGAAACGGGATAAGGAAAGATTGTTTGGTATGTCCTTCAAACAATAACCGAACTGTCGTCTAGCCAGAATGGGGTTGTAGCTAATTCCCCCACGTGTACCAAGAAGAGGTACATTAGGAAATTCTCCACAACTATCAATAAGAACTCCGGTGTCATAATGAGAACTATACCATGTCATGTCCTTATGAGAAAGCGACATCAACCTTTGAGACCATCTTCGATTCTCTCTATTGTCCTTGAAAACATCCGACTTCGGTAGGTGCGAAATAAACCACCTATAAAGAAGAGGCGCACAACATACAATCTCTCTGTCACCTTTGGAGGTCCTATAATGAAAAGCATGATACATATCTCCAAGCAAGGTAGGCACCGGATTCTTCTTCAAGAAGATCTGAATAGCATTCTCATCCACAATACCATCCAAGTTCGGAAACAAGACAATCCCGTAAATAAGCAAAGCAATAATAGCCTCAAATGCATCCTTATGACCCAAAGTAAGTGAAGTAGAAGCCTTTCCCATCAAGAACTTAGCATTAATACCACGAACACTCCCCTTTGGGAGAAACTTTCCATTAACATCTGAAATTTTGCAAAAGTTCCTTATAAGTCCTTTGAAATCTTACAACACAATGCTCATGAATGCATGATGGCATGTATGCAACAAACACAAAAAAGATCACACAAGGCACACGGTCTTAGGTTCCAAGTCACGAGCATGAAGTCACGGTAACAGAACACCAACCCACACAGGTAGTACTAAGGTTTTGTCTTCGTTGTACCTGCAGAAAACCAAAAGGGTGCTAACAGAGGTGCCCGAAGTTAACAGCCATCTTTAGAATATCATCGGTACTTTGGATTACTCCCCAACCAATAACATTCTTAAAATAGACCTCGTCCGAGTGTAGCATCGCGTGACAAACGCCTTAGGTTTACACCCAGACAGTTTTCGCGCTACGTTCCTAAATTGGCTTGGATGGGTTAAGGGTTCTACGGTCCTCAGTATGATCAGCTCAAGGTCGGAAAATAATGCAACATACGATTACTCGTCATGACATTGATAGTCTAAGAGAGCCTAACCGAGTGGAGATTATCAAATTGATATCGCTTTGGACTACTCCATCGCGTATCGCTTCGAATGTCGCCGTCCTATCATAAGTGTCAATCAGATCCGGGTTAGAATCTATCTCACACAGAGGATCACCAAAACCAAAACAGAACAACCAAATAACAAACAAATCAAACCAAAGCAATAAATAAATCAAAGTAGGCTGAATCCGCTTAGAGATTATTCCCCAGCAGAGTCGCCACTTTTCTGTAGCGGTAAAATCGTGAGTGTAAGCTATTGATTAACTTAACTCGATGTACACAGAGTCGCCACCGCGCTTTTATTTATTTCCAAAAGGAAAAAGGTAAAAGAACGAATAAAAACCTAGGAATCTAAAAGCAAAAGCTAAAAGAAACAAACAGAGAACGGGTAAGGGGATTGGTTACGAACCGGGAAGGTTTTAGGCACCCGACTCGTCCGTGGTACTCCACGGGAGCCCTTTGAAATATTTATTGCTTTTTGGTTTGAAATTGGTTTGCTTGAAAATGATTGAAGAGATGAGGAGAAGAATGTTTTTTAATGATTTTGTGTTTGATGAGGTTTTAACGCCTCATGCCTACGTACCCACAAAGTGCAATGCGAGATCAAAACCTCGTAGTTCGTGGTACAAAATTTGAAAAGAAACAATGAGTTGCATTAATTTTAAAATGTAGAGATAAGTTGTCATCCCTTAGCGAATAATTCCGCTAGAAAGGATGAATCATATCTAAACGTGTGAAAAGAAAAGGTGCACAACGGCACAAAAACAATTGAATGAGTTTTGAGTTTTTTAAGGTATGTAAGAAAAGATTTCAATATATTTACATGGATTAACATTTATTAAGA
Organism: Lathyrus aphaca; assembly: GCA_963966055.1. NCBI lineage: Eukaryota > Viridiplantae > Streptophyta > Magnoliopsida > Fabales > Fabaceae > Lathyrus > Lathyrus aphaca. The sequence continues at coordinate 100,898,793 of OZ014522.1, read as the reverse complement.
AAATAAAGGGAAAAGGTTAAAATCGCTTGACCTAAGTCAAGGTTTGATTATGAAAGTGTTTGATGTTTGAAAACAAAGAAGATTTTTGAAATAGGGAGAAGTTTGGAAAATTTAAGAATGGGGAAGAGATGAAGGGACTATCCTAATACTTGAATTAAAAGTTAAAAGAAGAGATACCAAACCATATTATGAACGATCTTCATGGTAACCGGAATTCCCTCTTCAAAGACCAATGGAATAATTTGAGGCCAAAGTTTCCAATCCATCACAACTTGAGCAAGGGTAGAGATCCTAAAATCTAAGTCCATACTCCAAAGCTAAGGATAGTAACCATAGTCCGAAATTAAAGTCACAAGTCTTTTAAGTGTTTAATCCATTATTAATGTTTTGGTAACCAAATGGATAAAATAAAAATCACAAGCAACAATATAAACATAAACAAGATGATATATGATATAGTATGATAAAGCATAATAAAGAGATAAGGAACGAGGAATTGAAATAAAAGGATAAGGTGCGAGAGATTAAATTTAAACGGATTATTTTCACATTATTATAATATTTACATAACAAGTGGTATGATGAACTTAATCAAACACAACCACGAAAAGAAAAATAACATTGAGGCAACCGAATCCAAGTGGATCTCATTCCGAATCGGGACAACTTTAGGTCTATGTTAAGCAATCTCCGAATAATTTACGGAGTAATTATCCTACAAATGAGGCCGGCCACCACTAATTAAAGTGGAAAATATTCGTGTTAATACATGTTAGAGAAACGATATTATGGATCGTTCTCCGAAAACATGCCACACTAAAAGAAAAAGAACGGTCTAATCTTAATCAAGATTTTCGTTGAATTTATCGAAAGGCAACCTATCACGATCTCAAAGTATGAAGAATGATCCAAATGATCATTCATCCATAGATTTGAAATAATGAAGATTAAACCTATCGGAAATCAACAATCACGAATCGGAGATTGTCATCGACCAAAAAGAAGAGATGAAGAAAAATGGATCTAAAAATAGATTCATAAAAGAATTAAAATGTTTTTTTTGAACTTTTCTTAAAATTCTTTTCTAAACACTTTTCAAAATATCTTTTCATAAAATATAATTCTAAAATTTTCCTAAAATATATATCTAAAACTTTTCTTATATCAAAAATAAATTATAACCAAATCAATTAAAAAAACAAACTAAAGAACATATAAAAAAAATAAAGTGGAAAGGAGAGGGGGGAGTAAATGATTCGCGCATGGCAGGTGCTAGTATCAGAAACGGATCTAAGTTGATCCAAGCCCAAACAATATATCAATTTCTATTTATTAAAATTGAATAAAATCAAAGTATAAAAAATAAAAATAAACAAAAGCCATTAGATCTTCTTCTTCTCCATTCACGAAAACAGAAACAGGGTAAAGGTGCTCAAATCGGCGGCGAGCGACGGAAACGAAAATGAAAGCAAAAAATTCTCCCGGCGACCACCTCACCTTTAATCTCGTCACAAGCTTCTCAAAGAAATCCGAGCGTCTCTCTCTCGAAGTCACGGATTTCTTCCTTTTCTTTCGCCGATCTCGGCCTCTCTCTAAACGAACCTCTCTTCTGATTCGTTTTCTTTTCGTTTCTGATTGAAGAGATTTGATTATGAGTTTTTGGTTAAAGATGATTGAAGGAGGATTGAATGAAGATGGAAAAATTTGTTTGAGTCTTCATTTTGGCAGAGGTTTAGAGGCTGTGAAAGCTTAGGATTTGATGAAGGGAGGGGCTGAATTTATAGCGCGAGGAAGGCTGAAAAGGGTTGCCGTTTTAAATTGATTTTGGGCGTTTTGAGGGGTCATGGTATTCTCGTGTGGGCTTGCGTTTCAATTATGAGTTTTTGCGTTTTGCTTCTTTGAAGTTTCTCTGCGTTTGATGCTGAAATAATTTACTTTTCGATTGATTGTTTCAGGTGTGATGCTGTGATAACCGCGTGTGGAGTTCGTGAAGTTCTCGTGTGCAGGACGCGTGTGGATGCGGGATGCGGCTTGGCTGGGAAATGCTTCGGGCGTGCGGGTGAAATTGTTTTATTTTGGGCTGATGGCTTGGCCTGGAAATTGGTGTCAGCTAGTGATGCGGTACGGGATGCAGGTTGTGGCGTGAAGCTGATGTTGTGAGGTGCAAGGCTGGAAAGTGTTTCGGCGTGAGCTGGGAAAGGCTGGCATTTGCGGAAAGTTGTTTTTGGCTTGTGGGTTGTGGCATATTGCTTGTAGCTGCAGAAGTGTGAGGCTGTGTGTTTTGTTGCACGTGAAGCTGTGGGGAAGTGTTAGCTGAAGTTGGCTTGAGATGAGCTAGATTGCTTTTGTTTGAAGCTGAGGGAAAGTTTGTGCTTGGAGTTGGCGCGTGTGAAGTGGGAGTCATGCTTGGACTGATGGTTTTTTGGCTGTTGGCTTTTGGCTGGGAATTGCTCACGTGCTGTACGGAAGGCTGCTTTGGGAGCTGATGCTGATGTTTGGGACTTGACTTATTTTCCTTTTTTTTTACACTTTTCATATGGGCTAAAAAAAATGGGCCTTTTCTAATAATATTTTTTTTTTATAATCTTTTTTTGACAAATGGTTAAAAAACAAATGGATTTGATTACTAAATAAAAAAATGGTAATATTGAAAAAATGGAGAAAGAAATAAATTGGAATAAATGGAATGAATTAAAAAAATGTTGAAATGTGAATTTAGAAATGGATAAAAACAAGAATTAAAAGAAAATGGTAATTGGATTGAGAATGGATATTTTGGGAAAAATAAAAAAAAAGTCGAAAAATGGATAAAAGAAATGAACAATATATAGATTGGATAAAAAAACGCAAAAAAAAGAAATGAAGATATGAAAATGATTATAAGAAATGGAATACGGGTGGATAAATGGATAACTGAAAATAGTTATTGAAAGGGAAATGGTTTAATCGGAAAAAAATGAATAAGAGATATAAGGTGATGATTTTTTTTAGGTTTCACGACCAACTCCCGATTTTTCTCACAAGCCACTTGATGAAAACAGCCATTACTAAAACACTGATCAATTTGCCAATTCAACCACAGCCACTGAAATCGTCTGAAAACTTCCTTGATTATTTGAATACATGCTGAGGAAAATAAATCCACAGACAAATCAATAATGCACTGATGAACTGATGCATATTCAAACCAAACCTCGCACAAAACACTGTCTGGTAGCCTTTCACACACAACACAACCTGAACTTTTGAAAACCCGCTATCTGAGGAATAAACCCCTGGCACACATAATTTGCAGTCAACACAATCTTTTGATAGTTTGATCAATATTAGGTCAAACATCCATCTGAAATCGAATTGTGACTGAACAAATGCATCTGAATTGAAATCACTGCCTTGTCTATGAAAACCTGCAACATAGAGAAGAAGAAGAACACTGCAACATATTTTTGGTATTTTGGTTAGAAGTCAGTAAATATAAACAAATATAAAGGAGTAAAAATAAAGGTGATCCCCTGCGAAGCATAGACCCTCATCTGAGAAGAAACTCGAAATCCAGTGCGATCTTGTTTGTATGCAAAATGCAGATGAAATGCGAAGAAATCTTAGGGCAAAAATTAGGGTGTTACAAGGGTATGATGCGGCCAAGGGTTCCTGCAAACCTATAAACAACCCAACCCCCTCACATGTAATGTTCTAGAACAAGGATCCTCAGACTTGGATCAGTTATGAGAAGTGTAAACACTTCTAACCCGGAGGTACAGTGTTTACAATAACCATAAAAGATCCTCCTCTAATTCACCCCAGATTCTGAAGGTCCAAATAAAGGTCATCCAGACTTAGCAGGCTTCCCAGATAGCCCTAGCACTATAGGAAATCTGTAGCACAGAGTTCTCAAGAAGAAACCCACATCTGAACTGTGTTTCATATTCCCGCACCAGACCGAAATGGAATGGGAAAGAACATGAACCACTCTAGCCTAGGTGTCACTCAGGTCCCAGGTATAGGACATTAATCACTCAGTGGAACCCCACCCACCAAAACAGAAACCAGATCCAGCAATGATAATGACAGTATGATGTATAAAAAACTATAAAGAAAGCAGTAAATAAAGTTGTACATAAAGCAATAAATAAAGAAAAATAAATAAACACAAATAGCACATAACACCCCAGTAAACACAAATCAAACAAGTGCTAGGAGGAAACCACAAAAAGAACCAGAAGCCCTGGTTGCAGTATAAGGGTCCCCAACAGAGTCGCCAAGTTGTCGCTCCCACCAAAAGACACTTGGCCAAGAGGGGTACAGACGCGAACGGTCGGCGAAAGAGATGAACTGAAAAGAGTCGCCAACTAGGCATTTTTATCCCGAAGGAAAGGTAATGCTGCATAAACCTAGAAAGATATGGACAAGACGGTCGCGGACCAGAGAAACTGAGAAAGGGGGTTGGTTACAACCTGGGAAGGTATTAGCACCCAGATTGTCCGTCGTACTCGACGGGATTCATACTTAAAATATTTGTCCTTAAAGGGGTAGTGTCAGTGCTATCGGTGTGTAAAAGCTGGAAAAGGATGTACAGGTGTCAGTGCTGGAAAGTGAAGTGAAGAAAAGGAGTGTCAGTGTAAGAAAAAAGTGCAATGCTCAAGACAATGAGGCTTAAAGAATAATGCTGGAAGAGGGGGAATATACAGAGACTTTTGTTCGATAACAGTTAAGTTATGCCTACGTATCCTCTCGTGCAATGAGGAAGTCAGAACACCGTAGTTCGACTCAAAGAGACTGAAAGATAAATTGACTTGTGAACTGCTTGCTTGTCTATGCTCAAGTGTATGACATGTCTGGCTCAGGTGCTACTGTCTTGCATTAGACGGAAGAAGCAAGTTCTCGTTTGTGAGTGAATGAGGTGAGAAAAGAATCCCGGAGGAGACGATTATTGTTTTTTTTGGTATTTTCAATCTTTTATTGCTTTTGGAGTTTGTCATAGGAAACTGAGCTTAAGCCTAAACCAAGGGTTAGCAAACTCATCACATCCTCCCTCTGATTAGAAGTAATGAGAATACCTTAAGTATGAAGTAAACACCTCCCACTTAATCACCATGATGTAGGGTTAAGATAATTAACCTACTTACAATTATTTAGATGTTTTTGGAGTTTTTGTTTAGTGTTAAGTAATGAGTTTAAGCCATAATCAAGGATTTAATGGACCCATTACACCATCCTAATAGAAGGATAATAGATGAGAACAATTAAGCTGAGGAAGATACCTCAACTTAATCCATGATTAGGGATTAACCTCATGACAAAACAAAGCCTTTATTAGAGTGGATTTTAGTTAATGATAAGATTAAGAAGTGAATTTTATGGTTTGTAAGACAGCTTGAGAGGGACTTGTCCATTAACACTAGGGTTAGTCCTTTTTAAACAATTAAGGAAGAATTAGAACCCTAATGCAAGGCCCAAGTTACAAGCTTGATGTCTTAGTGATTATTAGATGAATTGATTAAGAGATTTAAACACATTAAGGATTTAACACTTAGGATTAAAGTTATACACTCCATCCTAAGAGAAGGATGCAGGTATAACCTTAATCACAAAGCCTTAAAACCTTAAAGGTTTAGTCCCTGATTAAGAGGTGAGAAGAGAAGACACAAGAGATGACACAAAGGTAAAACTAATGGGTGGACTAATCACACCCTAATTGTTAACATGCTTGGGTGTTCCTAGGGTTTATGAGGCTTGCAAGAGATCTTCAAGAAGAGCCACCAAGGAGAAGCAAATGAAAGGAGGAGAGGCAAAAGAAGCAAGTCAACTTACTTCACTGAAGAAGATAAGTTGCTTGAAGAAAGAAAGTGAGGAGGGAACATGAATGAGCAAGCTCACTCTAATACAAATACAAAATGCAGCAATGAATGCATAAGAGAGATGAGAAGAGATTGTGAGAAGTGAAGGCAAATTAACTTCTCAAAGTAACTTACCACCTGAAAAGTTAGTAAAAGGAAATGAAAGGAAAGGAAAATGAAATGAATGCAAGGATGCAAACCAAAACCAGAAGCACATTCATGATGTTAATGATGCTAAGAGATGATGCAAATGTATGTCAAGAGATGTGAATGAGCATACAAGTGATGAGAATGCAAATGAAGCATGAAAGAAGCATGAAAGCACATGAATGTTCATGGAATGAGATGAATGCATAACATGATCAAGCAGGATTCTAATGTGTCCTAAGATGTCTTAGAAGTCATGTGGATGCATAAAATGTCATGGCAAGTTCATGAATGCAAGCATATGCAAGATGTATGCAAGAGAAGATGAGAAATTAGGGTTTTCATGCAACATGAGATGCAAAAGTCAAAAACAGAAGCAAATGACAAGATAAAAAATTGAAAATGCAATCAAAAGAACCCTAACCCCATATGATATCACACCCTAAAGGAGAAGACTTAACTCTTAACCTAATGGGAGTTATGATTTTTCTAAGTTTCTTAGGGTTTTAAGGTACCTAAAGGGAAAAAATGCAAATCAAATCAAAAATGCAGAAGAAATTCATGACAAAATTATGTTAGAAACTAAATTTCAAATGAAGATCAATGCAAAAAGAACCATGTTCATACCATTCTTGGTTAGGCAGAAAATAATTCTTGAAGTTAGGGTTCACAAATGGGATTTTATGAACTCTAAATTCAAAGAAAAAATGTCAAAATGATTCAAAACAAAGAAATTTGTGTGGATGGTATGACAATGTCTCTAAATGTTTAAAGATGCAATGAGAAATTTGTATGGATGGTATGACAATGTCTCTAAATGTTTAAAGATGCAATGTCTCTAAATTCAGTGTACTCAGGGGAACATGCTTAATCATTTAGCAACATAAAATGAAGGTTCTGGAAAAATTATTTTGAATGGCTACCTGAGATGGAGCTTCTTACTTTGGAGCTTTCTGACTGCTTCTTCTGTGCAAGATGACTCATATGACCTCCCTGAAGAAGCTTTGAAGCTTGGAAGACCTTGAGAGTGGCTGGTTTATGAGTTTGTACTCCACTGGTCAGAAAATCGTGTTTTGTTTGTGGTGTGTTCTTGGCTGTTTTGATGGGTGGTTTAGGATCAGTGAGTGATTTAGAAGTGAATGGTGATGTTTGTTTGAAGAATGGGTGACTGAGTTATGAGATTCAAAGGTTTTTGCAAGAGGGGAATTTTTTGTGAACTTGTGAATGCTGAGGTTTTTTAGGCTGTGTTCTTGTGTGTTATGGCTTGCTTTAGGTTAGTATAAACAAATGCAATTGGTTCAGAGAGTTGTTGTGGCATAGTGTGATTGATATGGTGTTAAATGCAAAAAGTCAACATTTCTTGTACTTGAGGTATGGGCAGTGGCAGGCTTGGATTTGGGCATGTCCTGGTTCAACTGAGATTAAGGATGTCCATGGAATTCACTTAGAGGCAATTCAACATGTTTGTGAAAGGTTCTTGGTCATTTTGCAATTTCATGAAACTTTGGCCCCTTTGAGATTTCTTCATTGGCAAGGCATGAAATTTTGAAATTCTTTGGGCAATTCTGAGTTTTAGACTTTGCACAATGTTTTTATGATGCTTAGAAGTGTGTTTGAAGTCACAAAATAGCATGGCAAGAGGTTTTGCAAAAATCCCTCTTTGGTGCATTCTTGAAAATTATGTGATTTTTGCCAACTTTGACAGGCCATAACTTGAGTTCCAAAATGAATTAGAACATGTTCTTGTACTTTTTGAAAAGGGAATGATCCAATCTACAAATTTCATGACCAATAATTTTTCATTTGAAGCATTTTTGGTTGAGAAAGAGGAGGTTGAAAGACTTTCCCAAAATGCAAAGTTTACATTACAAGTCATTTCCATTTTTGGCAACTTTTGGTTTAGCTCATTTTTCTTCAATTTTGTGAGCTTCTTGGCACTCCAATAATCAAATAAAGACCATATAACTTCATTTTGATGAAAAATCCACTTTGGTTCCATGTTGGGGGACCTCAGATGCCCTGATTTTTCTCTGACTTGCTCAGGAAGTTACCCAGTGAACAGATGACTTCCACAATGAATTTCTTCATCAAACTTGGTATGAATGATCCTTATATCATATTGAGACCAATATAAACAAGAATGACCAAAAAATTTGGAGTTATGGCCTCTGAAACCAAAACCCTAATTTTAGGTCATCTGTGTAGTTAAACCCTAGCTCTACTTCCATGCTTTGCCAGTTTTTGTGATTCTTTGGCTTCCTTGATCTTTGGAGGATAAAATATGATGATTGAAAATACATGGACTCTCTTGAGATGATTGAAGACCTAGGGAGTGGCTCAGATGGGTCTTGGATTTCTCAGATCACAAACCCTAGATGCAGATGAACTTGAACTAATGCAGTGAAGCAAAAATGCCACATGATATGATATGACTGAACTAATGCAACTAAGAAAGATCACAAGCCATTGTGTGAACTTAGTGAGGTCCAATTTGGGGTGTTTACACCTATTCACAAACTTCAAGCACTTAGACAACTCAGCATCATCATGGTAGTAGTGAGAACATAACTTCACTAACCTCTCAAACTTGGCAACATACTCTGCTGCTGTCATGTTCTCCTGCTTCAGCTCTAAGAACTCAACATCTTTCTTACCACGAGCGTCTTCAGGAAAGTACTTACTCAAAAATCCCCTCCAAACCACATTCCAAGATATTGCGGCCCCAACTCCTTCCAATCTCTGACGGGTATTATCCCATCAATCCTCAGCCTCTTCATCCAGCATGTGGGTGCCAAACTGCACCTTTTGAGCATCGGAGCATGCCACGGTCCTGAAAATCTTTTCAATAGCCTTAATCCACTTATGTGCATTCTCCGGTTCATGAGTACCCTCAAACTTAGGAAGAATATTCCTCTGAAATACCCCCAAGGCATGAAACTCATCGGGAACATTATTTTGAGTCGTAGCCTGAGAAAGTGCAGCTACCGCATCCGAAAGAGCATAATTCGCAGTCATTCCGCAAATCACCAACAACATCAGAAGAACAACTCAACCTCAAAACACTCAAATGCAATAACTGACACGATTGACAACGACACGACCAGACAGACCGACCTGCTCTGATACCATTAATGTAACACCCTTTCTACCCATCATAATTACAATGCAAATTAATCAAAATATCATAGTAAAACTCATGAAAGGATATGACATTCCTCATAACACACACATCATAAACATCATATTGAGTCTTGTCCCGTAACACGGGTTAAAAAATCATGAATAATTTGAAACATCTTTTTCAACAATTATGCAACGGAAAACAAACATCATCTTTCATCTTTAATAAAAGGAAAACTTCACACTTTAATCTGAAAACATCATTATAACCAAAAGTAGTCACAAGAACCAACATCTTAATTCAAATCAACAAAATAACTCAAGCGAAACCCTCCCAAATGTTACTGGATAGAGAGCAGGACTCCACTTCTAACTAACACGATAAACTCACTAACTCTGAGCTAACGCACACCGAGCTAACCTTGATTATCTGCAGGATGACATAATAAACCATCACAAAAAGGTAGGAAAGGTGAGTAAATTCACATTCAATAAAGTAATATAAAAATGAGAATTTAAAACATAAGCAATAACGTCATAGTCAATCATCAATAAACTCATTCATACATAACTTCAAACACATCACATCATAACACAACTCAATGGACATCATGTTATGTTATTTAGAATGAAATACAACTTCTTATAATTCATGTGGTACCGAAACATACTCATGGATGGACACTAGGACATCAACCCTCCACTAAGGGAGCATATCATAACATCAAATCACTTCAATCCACATAATGGGGTTGAAGCTACCAATGGACCAAAAGTCCCCTCATAAATCATGCCATGAATGCAAGACACAATATACACAAACTTCAACAAAACATCATAAGCATTGCATCCGCATTCATAATTAATCATCATATTACATACTCATTTAAAATCTTCCTCTACAACATGTAATCACACTTCATTAACTCATAAAAACATTCAAGTCATCATACATAATTTTATCACTAAATCCTATTCATAAAGCCTCTAAATACATCATACAACATCCTTAAAACATCCAAACATCCTACGACACAAAGCACATTGATTAAAACATTTTCTGGAATTAAAAATATTTTTCGAAACATGTCAGGTCTCGCTAAGCAAGCTGGCCTCCTCGCTAAGCGACCAACTCACGGGTTTTTGGTTTTCAAAATTCTTGTTTGCTCACTAAGCAAGCTTCGCGATCCCGGTACAAACGCGAACGATCGGCGGAAGGAGAACATGAAGATGAACTGAAAAGAGTCGCCAGCTAGGCATTTTTATCCCGAAGGAAAGGTAATGCTGCATAAACCTAAAAAGAGATAGATAAGACGGCCGCGAACCAGAGAAACTGAGAAAGGGGGTTGGTTACAACCTGCGAAGGTATTAGCACCCAGATTGTCTGTCGTACTCGACGGGATCCACGCTTGAAAGTTTGTGTTTAAAGGGGTAGTGTCATTGCTTTCTGTGTGCAAAAGTTGAAAAGAATGTAAAGGTGTCAGTGCAAAAGAGATGTGAAGTGAAATTGCTCCGGAATGAGTCTTAAAAGAATAATGCTGGAAAAGGGGGAATAGACAGAGACTTTTGTTCGATAACAGTTAAGTTATGCCTACGTATCCTCTCGTGCAATGAGGAAGTCAGAACACCGTAGTTCGGCTCAAAGAGACTGAAAGATAAATTGACTAATGAACTGCTTGTTTGTCTATGCTCAAGTGTATGACCTGTCTGGCTCAGGTGCTAATTGTCTTGCATTTGACGGAAGAAGCAAGTTCTCGTTTATGAGTGAATGAGGTGAGAAAAGAATCCCGGAGGAGATGATTATTGCTTTCTTTTGGTGTTTTCAATCTTTTATTTCTTTTTTGGTGTTTGTCATAAGAAAATGAGCTTAAGCCTAAACCAAGGGTTAGTAAACTCATCACATCCTCCCTCTGATTAGGGGTAATGAGAATACCTTAAGTATGAAGTAAGCACCTCACACTTAATCACCATGATGTAGGATTAAGATCATTAACCTACTTGTGATAATAGATGAGAACATTTAAGCCGAGGAAGATACCTCAACTTAATCCATGATTAGGGATTAACCTCATGACAAAAAAAAGCCTTTATTAAAGTGGATTTTAGTTAATGGTAAGGTTAAGAAGTGAATTTTATGGTTTGTAAGACAACTTGAGGGGGACTTGTCCATTAACACTAGGGTTAGTCCTTCTTAACCAATTAAGGAAGAATTAGAACCTTAATGCAAGACCCAAATTACAAGCTATTGTCTTAGTGATTATTAGATGGATTGATTAAGAGATTTAAACACATTAAGGGTTTAACACTTAGGATTAAAGTTATACACTCCATCCTAAGAGAAGGATGCAGGCATAATCTTAATCACAAAGCCTTAAAACCTTAAGGGTTTAGTCTCTGATTATGGGATGAGAAGAGAGACACAAAAGAAGAAACAAAGGTAAAACTAATGGGGACTAATCAAACCCTAATTATTGGCATGCCTGGATGTTCCTATGGTTTATGAGGCTTGCAAAAGATCTTCAAGAAGAGCCACCAAGGAAGAAGCAGAAGAAAGAAAGAGAAGTAGAAGAAACAAGCTAACTTACTTCACTTAAGAAGATAAGTTATTTGAAAAGAGAAGATGAAGGAGGAACATGAATGAGCAAGCTCACTCTAAAGCAAATATAAAATTCAGCAATGAATGCATAAGAGGGATGAGAAGAGAAATGAGAAGTGAAGGCAAATTCACTTCTCAAAGTACTTACCACCTGAAAAGTTAGCATATAAGAAAGAATGAAATGAAAATGAAATGGATGCAAGGATACACACCAAAACCAGAAGCATGTTCATGATGCAAATGATGCTAATAGATGATGCAAAGGCATACCAAATGCTATGGATGATCATACAAGTAATGAGGATGCAAATGAAGCATTAAAGAAGCATGAAAGTTCATGAATGTTCATGGAATGAAATGAATGCATAACATGGTAAGTGGATTAAGAAATGATCAAACATGATTCTAACTTGTCCTAAGATGTCTTATATGTCATGTGGATGCAAGGAATGTCATGGCAAGTTCTTGTATGAATGCTTATGCAAGATGTATGCAAATGTACATGAGAAATTAGGGTTTTCATGCAACATGAGATGCAAAAGTCAAAAACAGAAGCAAATGACAAGATAAAAAATTGAAAATTCAAACAAAGGAACCCTAACCCCATATGACATCACACCCCAAAGGATAAGACCTAACTCTTAACCTAATGAAAGTTATGAATTTTCTAAGTTATCTAGGGTTTTAAGGCACCTAAATGGGAAAAATGCAAATCAAATCAAAAATGAAAGATACATTTGTGACAAAAATATGCTAGATACTACATGTCAAATGAAGATCAATGCAAAGAGAATCAATGTCATACCATTCATGGTTAGGCAGAAAAGAATTCTTGAAGTTAGGGTTCAAAAATGGGAATTTTATGAACCCTAAATTCAAGAAAAATGTCAAAGATGATTCAAAACCAAAAAGAAATTTGTATGAATGGCATGACAATGTTTCTAAATGTCCTAAGATGCAATGTGAATGTTTTTGGGATTTTTAGAAACCTGAATGATATTTTAATTAATTAATTTCCATTAATTAGTTAAAATAAACATTTAAATGTTTTAAAAATGATTTTAAATGTAAAAAATAAAAATAAAAATATTTTTGGGTTAAGAAAATTATTTGAAGTGAAAATGCAGAATAAAATATTTTTTTAGAATTTTCTTGCTATTTTAAATAAATGCTGCAAAATAAATGAGAAAAAATGGAAATAAAAATTGAATAAAACAGAAGTAATTACATCTGATGGTCTGGATTTAAAACTGAGGATTTTATGTTGACCACGCGCCAGATCTTGTGGCTACAATTCAAACTGATCTAATCTCACTTCATTAATTAATTAATCCATAATTAAAACTAATGAAATGATCCTAGGCGTCCATCACACGCGGGAAAGTGAAATCAAATGGCCTACATTCAAACAAAGCCCTAACCCTGATTAGAACATTTAATCACTTTCACCCAAGGTCATTTCTGGAGCTCTAAAGCTCCAGATCAAACCCTCTCACTCTCCTAAACTCAAATCCACCCCTAAAACAAATTTATAATTGCTCATGAACAAGATTCGAAGGAAAGATTAAAAATGGCAAAAATTTCAGAACATTCATACAAACTCATTTCTTAACCATTTTTGAAAATACAAAGCTCAGAGTGATCAGTGAAGCATGTTGTTTCACATTGTAACATAAAAAAGGAGTTCTGGAAAAATGATTTGAGATGACTACCTGAGATGAAGCTTTTCAAACTTGAGCTTTCTGGCCACTTTCTTTGTGTAAAATGACTCCCTTTAACCTCCTGATGAAGCTTTGATGCTTGAAAGGCCTTGAGAGTGGCTGGTTTGTGTTGTAGCAACTGAACTAGCCAAGAATCGTGTTTTGTCTATGGGTGCTTTGAGGCTGTTTTAATGGTTGGTTTGTGGTTAGTGAGTGATTTTGAGATCAATGGTGGAATTGGTTTGAAGATTGAGTGAGTGAGCTGAGAGATTCAAAGGTTTTTGCAAGATGGAGAGTTTTGTGGAATGCTGAGTTCTTGGAGTGTTAGGCTTGTGCGTGTTATGAAAATGAACCCTTGGAGCATGCTTGTAGAGTCTGGATTGGGCAGAGAGTGGGTGGTGGACTGTTGTGATTGGTATGGGTGTTTTTGCCAAAAAGTCAAAAGTGTTGTACTTGAGGTATGGGCAATGGTGTAGCTGGCTCATTGGCTTGTCCATGCGCAGCATGAATCAAGGATGTCCATAGAATCCATTTGTAGGCAATTCAGCAAGTGGATGGAAGTTTATGTGACCTTTTGCAATTATGTGAAGTTTTGGCCCCTTTGTAATTCTTGATGTTCAAGGCATGAAATCTTGGAATTCCTTGGGCAATTCTGATTTTTATGCAATGTGTTATGTTTGTATGATGATTAGAAGTGTGTTTGAATTCACAAAATGAATTGGCAAGTGGTTTTGCAAAGAATCCTCTTTGGTGCATTCTTGAAAATTATGTGATTTTCGCCAACTTTGACAAGCCATAACTTGAGTTCCAAAATGAATTAGATCTTGTTCTTGTACTTTTTGAAAAGGGAATGATCCAATCTACAACTTTCATGACCAAACTTTTTTCATTTGAAGCATTTTTCGTTGAGAAAGAAGAGGTTGAAAAACTTTCCCAAAATGGAAAGTTTACATTACAAGTCATTTCCATTTTTGGCAACTTTTGGTTTAGCTCACTTTTCTTCAATTTTGTGAACTTCCAAGCACTTCAATGATCAAATAAAGATCATATAACTTCAATTTGATGAAAAATCCACTTTGGGTCCATTGATGGGGGGCTCAGATGCCCTGATTTTGCTCTGACTTGCTCAAGAAGTTACCCAGTGATCAGATGACTTCCACAATGAATTTCTTCATCAAACTTGCTATACATGATCCTTATAACATATTGAGACCATTAGAAACAAGAATGACCAAAAAATTTGGAGTTATGGCCTCTGAAACCCAAACCCTAATTTCAGGTCATCTGTGTAGTGAAACCCTGGCTCTGCTTCCATGCTTTGCCAGTTCTTGTGATTCTTTGACTTCCTTGATCTTTGAGGGATGTAAAATGATGATTGAACATACATGGACCCTCTTTAAATGATTGATGGCCTTTGGAGTGGCTCAGATGAATCTTGGATTGCTCAGATAACAAACCCTAGATGCAGATGAACTTGAACTAATGCAATGAAACAAAAATGCAATATGATATGGTATGCTTAAACTAATGCAAAGATGAAAGATCACAAGCCATGGTGTGAACTTAGTGAGGGAAAATTTTGGGTGCTTACACACATACATCAAATAAATCAAAAATTAACTTTGGGGTGTTACAAATGTCATATCTGATTAGATCTCTGAATGTTTCATTATGGGTTAGTCATCGGCAGTTTCTCGTGCATCTTTAATCAGTTTGGTTATAATGGATTAAGTCCTTGAGTTCAAGGTGAAATCACTTTAGAAGGGTGGATTGGATTATCTTGAGATTTTCTCAAGTTAACCAGGATATATTTTGTATTCTTTACTCTTGTTTTACTGTTTATCCTGCCGCATCACAACTCAAAATCTATCATCGCGACTCTAATGATCTCTTAGCGCATTAACGATATGAGGCGAAACGTTTTAAAGAGTTTAAAACTCAATTTAAACCCCCCATTTCTTGTGTTTTCCTCGCACATTCAATTGGAATCAGTGCTATGGTTTTGTTATTGATTGATATCAAACACCTAACAATGTCAGAAAAAGATCCAGATGCGGTGTGAAGAAATACTCTGGGTAAGATTACAATCCACTTACAATTTCA
The DNA here is from genome assembly GCA_963966055.1 of Lathyrus aphaca. NCBI lineage: Eukaryota > Viridiplantae > Streptophyta > Magnoliopsida > Fabales > Fabaceae > Lathyrus > Lathyrus aphaca. Next base: position 100,883,290 of record OZ014522.1, on the reverse strand, counting down.
GTCTCATATAAGAAGTTGATTGGGTACTAAATTGTAACCGAATGGATTACCCTGAGAAAGTCACTGATTCCTTGAACTCTGAAATTATCATTGACAAAATCCTCTTCATTGAAGCAATGAAAGAAGATTGAATAATCAATTGACAAAATAGATTCATCAGATAATAAGTAATATTTGTTTAATGCGCATCTTAGAAAATAAGATTGGAAGAAAAACACATTTGTTCAAGATCAAATCATCAGAGAACAAGAAATCTTGTTTGCTAAAGTATAATTATTTGTGAGTGTGAGATGTTTTCAAGAAATAGACTAGTCCATCCTCGAATTTCTCATAAAAAACTCATTAAGGAATTTTCTTGAGTAAAGAAGAAAGACTGTTGATTTATGACTCTGATGAATAAGCACTTCATGATGAAGTTTGTAGAAGAAATCAGAAATAATAATTAGAGGAATTCAAATCCCCAAGAAATGATTTCCTCAAGTCAGAACATTTGATGTCTAACTGATCAAACAATTAGAAGGTTCAATGTAGATGTGAATATTATTTCCTTGAAAAGCTTCGTAGAAAACAGAAGAACATTTAGAAAAAGAAAGCTTGTTGACTCATCAGGAATATGATAAATGATGCAATCTGAGTATTAAGTGAAGTAACATAGACAATTAAGTCTTGTTAACTTGAGATTCTATCTCAGTTGAACAAATTGTAAGTTGTCAGGATGTTATCTGATATTCCTTTCAGAAATTCATAATGAATCCTGGAATCAGAAGATGCAAAAGTCATCTAGTCTAAGCCAAAAGGATTTAAGTCACTGATTTTGTTCAGAACAAAGAAATCAATAGACATCCTTTTCAGAAACAAATATGGTGATGGACTAACTCTAAAACAAGTAGTTAAGAATTGCAAGAACAAGATTTTTGTTCAGACTGTATCATGTGTTACATCCAAGTATGATGATACTTGTATCTGAAAGGCTCTGCATCTGTTCGAGGAAACAAAGTCAGAAGATGTTAAGAGATGTCAGTTAATTTTCTCTAAAAAACTATTTCTCAAAAGTTTATGTTTAAACTAATGAATTATTGACCCTCTGAAAAGAAAGTCTTTGGTATAAAGTAAGCTTGATGGAAGATAGACGTTTTGATATTAAACACCAGAAAATATGAATCTGAATATTGGTTTCATAAAACAAATGGATAAATTTTGAACAGAAGAATGAGGAGATCATCTGAAGAGAAGATTGGTTCTAGTTTTCAGATTAGAAATAAGAAGATACTTATACTCTTCAACATCAGAATAGAGAGAACTTCTGAAGAATGAGAGGAACCAAAAAGTACTAATTCAGAATCTCTGGTAGATCACTCTGAAGAAAGCAGAAGCATAGAGACGCTGGTTAGAAGTTATATCAAGGGAAAGCTAAAGTCAGAACTAGAATGAATAAAACTTCTAAGGAAAGTCAGAAGCTTAAATACAAGATAGCTCGAGTCAAAATGGAAAACACTTAGATGGAGAACTATTATGAAGATCTCAAAATCTCTAAGGTATGATTTTCTTTATCCATGACTTATTTTATTAGATCTTCTGATAAAGATACTTCAACCAGTTATACGAAGTCTTAATCAGATGTATGATTATTCGTTAGTCAAGTGTAGTTTTGAAAACATGTGAAACTAAATTGTGACTCTTGTCATAATTATTCATCATTCGTAATCATGTTTTGAAACACTGGGTTTCGTAATATTTGTTGAAAATAGATTATTATTTCCACGCATTACCCTAACTATGCATTCATTTATGGTTAAGATGAACAATAAGATTTAATCATTCTTGAAAATAAGCAAGTCTTCTCTACCCTGCTACTCCGTGTTAGTCACTCTTTGTAACTTAGAAGTATACATTGATACATATTAATTTATGTGACCTATTCTAACATTATTCTTACAGAGTCTATAACACCTCTTTTCATTTTGAAGCTAAGTATATCTTTTCAATGAGTCAGTCTCGAAATGACGAAGTTTGGCTGTTTCAACTCAACAAATATTTATTGCTCTTGAGTCTCTTTCACCTCATTTCCTCTATATAAAGGAAAAACAATTCCTAAACAATTTCATTTCTTAAAACTTCTTTCTATACTCCAGACTTCTTTAGTTCCTTCAAGTCCCCTTTCCTCAAACAAAGTCACATATGTTCTAGATGTCTTCCCACAACATCAGAGGAGAAATTTCTAATCTTGAACTCTTGAAGGAATACACTCTAGAATTAACTCTTCTGCCCTAGCTTAATAAAACAAGTATTCTTTCTGGAATTGAATTTCAGAACTAGGAAAATTATTTCAACATGCTAGTTAGACCTGTCTATTCTGAGCTTGTGATTGAGTTATGGGCAAAACAAAATGTATACTTAATATTTTCTCAGCAACTACTCTTGAAGCCTCAGAAGTGTACTTTCCATTAGGTCTTACTCGAGCCCTCTTCCATTTCTCGTGTCTTGATGGCGGAGATGGAATGTCACCATCTCCCATTTGTTATTTTTTTTCAAGCATCATTTTCTTCTCATGTTTCTTGTAACCCCCATGAGACAATCTATGGGGGTACCTGATTTTTTCCTTGTTTTGAACCTTTACTTTGCTTTTAGCCTGTTATTAACAAAGTGGTTAATGTGTATGATTAGTATCTATAACTTATTAGCATAACATTATCGATTAAATAAGACTGGTACTAACCCTGAATTCCTCAAAACGTCGTGTCTTCATAAACCTGTGCAACACCTTCTTCGATATAAAACTATACTGAATCCAAGGACGTTCAAGGCTGCTCTTAGGATTTGTAATATAGTCAGTCGTGACTCGTGACTTAAATCCCCTCCAATGAACACCGGCATAAGAGATCTACTTATATTTCAATTTTGAGTTATCAACAATCTCAAAATTCAACTATATTTAAATCAATACCTAAGTATGAATCAGAAACTATATGTGGTGAATTAGAAACTATAAAGTATGAATTAGAAACTATGTAATACCTTAATGTCTGTACATATGCTATCTTTGACATTATCATCCACTTCTCTCCATTCATCTATCAGTATATTGACCTTGCTATGTGCAAGGAAAGCAACATACCTCTTAAAAGTATAGCCATGTGGACAATCCACTACTCTTCCCAACGAATCAAACTCGATCAGAATTTTAACACCAAATGAGTTGCAAAGTGATGTGAATCGAGCATAATTGTGACACCTCTCTGTGATCTTTTCATTTGAGTTGTACTCGCAGAACATTCAATCGTTTGAGTATCTTCGCTGCTTCCTGTTGATGAACTTGACAAGGTCGACATCTATGTTAAAAAAAACAGCAAAAACAACATCAACAACAACAACATCAACAACAAGAACATAAACAACAACAAAATGAACAACAATGGCAAATGATTTTACTGTAGATGCATGGGGAAAATGTTTTACATACCCTAAATGTGATGACTACGTTAACAATGTTGATGTTGGTATTGGTGTTGTTGTTGTCTTCCTTCCTTAACGATGTTGGTGTTGGTGTTTGTAAACACCCCAAATTTACCCTCTCACTTTCTCATGCCTTAGCTTATGATCACACATATTGCATATCATATCATTACATCTCACATTGCATAATTATCCTTTAGCAACTCACTGCATAGCTGCATAACTAGGGTTTGTGATCAGGTGAACCCAAAAAGTAATTTGAGAAATCTCAGAGGCTTTTAAGCATGCCAAGAGGGTCCTTGAGTGTTCTATTGTTGTTTAATACCCCAAGGTTTCTTTGAATTCAAGAAATCTCAAGGGATTGCAGAGCTATCCAAGCAAGCTTGAAGCTCCTACACAAATGACTTGAAAATTAGGGTTTTGGGTTTGAGGCCTTTACATCCAAAAAATTTGGTCATTCTTGATTCCATTGGTCTTTATACGATATAGGGAGTTTGTGTATGAAGTTTGATGCAAAAATTCACTAAGGAAGTCATCTGATCAAGCTGTAACTTGTTGTGCAAGAAAAGTCAGAATTAGGGCATCTGAGGCCTCAACCAAGGGTTCCAAAGGTTCATTTCCATCATTTTGAAGTCATATGACCTTTATTTGGTCTCAGAAGAGGTTGGATGATCACAAGATTGAAGAATTTTGAGCCAAGTTAAAAGTTGCCAAAAATGGACATTACTTGAAATGCAAACTTTCCATTTTGGGAAAGATTTTCAACCTCCTCTTTCTTGATCAAAAATGCTTCAAATGGAATTTTGTTAAACATGAAAGTTGTAGATTGGATCTTCCCATTTTCAAAAATTACAAGAACTCCTCTTGATTCATCCTAGAACTCAAGATATGGCAAGTCAAAGTTGGGAAAAATCTTGTAATTTTTAAGTTTAGGCCAAAGAGGGAAATGTGCAAAAGTGAATTTCCGGCCTCTATGTGACTTCTAATCCACTCAAATGCATCATGGCATGATCAAACACCATCTCAAGATCAGATTTTGGGCTTTGAACCAAGGGATTTCATGACTTGTTTCTCAAGAAATCACAAAGTTGCAAAATTGTAAAACCTATGCAAACTCATGATCCAAGCCTTACAGCTCATAACAATTGATCCTAGGGCTCTCCTTGAAGCCAGCTGAAGCAGCTCAAGCCCTCAAATCAGTTCTGCCATGGGCCATACCTCAAGTACACAAAATTTGACTTTTTGGCCAATTGAACCATATCAATCCCACAATGTATAGCAACTCTTCTGACTTATCTCATTTGTTTATACAATGCCTAAGGATCATAAAAGAGAACACACAAGAGTTCAGAACCATCACATGCTCAGTTTGCACAAAAATCCCTCAAAACTTCCTCTATTCGATTCTCCCAATCCAGCCATCAAACTTCACAAATTCCTTCACCAATCAACCACATATCACTCCTAGAACAAGAATCAACCATTAAAATGGCCTGAAACATCACATATCAAAACCTCCATTTCTGCTAGATAAGAACTGAACATCTTAATCCAGCCTTTTTCAAAGCATTTCAAGCATTCCATTAGCCTCAGGAGGTTCAAAGGAAGCCATTTGCACAAGAGGGAGGCCTTGAAAGCTCATATTTGTAGGTCACCAGCTCAGGTATACTCAAGAATGTTTTGTCTCAAAGTTTCAATTTCTTGTCATAGAATGAAAATGCATGCTCTAGGGATCACATAAATGTCTTTAGAATTGAAAATGATGAAGAAATGAGTATGTTATGTGCTTCTAAAATTTTGACCGTATTTTTGATTTGCTTCGATTCAGCTTGTTCATGTGTTATAAATTGTGTTTGATAGTTGATTTGAGTTCCTTGGAGTGTGGGGATTGATTCTGGGTAGGTTAGAGGTCGTGTAGTGGCTTATGGAAGAAGTTGGTTGTTTGATCTCGCCGGAGAAGATGACCGGAGCACTGTTCCGGTCATCTGAAAGTGATTAGGGTTTAAGTGGGATTAGGGTTTCCAGATTGAATGTGAGCCCTTGGATCTTGTTTAGCTTAAGAAATGGACGATTCATATCGATCACTAGCCCTAATTTTAATTAATTAAAACAAATTATAATTAATTTACCCAGAATTAATATGGACCATTGGATTGTGTGCATTTAATAAGTTTAATCCTGGACCATAGGATGAGCATACCCCCAGTCAAGCTGACTTGCGCCCATGGCCCTTGATCTATCTTCCATGCAATCTGAGCCTTTCATTTTGATTACTTTCAATTTTATTTTTATTTTATTCATCTTGTTTTCTCTTATTTATTAAAAATAGCAAAACACTTTTAAAAATTCTGATTTTTTGCACTTTCACTCTAATTTATTTTAAGAACCCAAAAAACATTTTTATTTTCATTTTTTAAATTAAAAATTTATTTTTCAATCATTTAATTGTATTATTTAATTAATTAATTCATTTTAATTAATTAAAAATACTTTTAGGTATTTAAAAATAACCAAAAAAAATCGTGAAGCATCCTTGAACTTTATAATCAATTTACAAACTCATTTCACTCATTTATTTTAGGTTTTGATTCTATTTTGAGAATTAAACTTGAATTAGGGTTTTCAAAATCCCCTTTTTCACAACCTAATTTCTAAAATTCACTTCTGATCAATAAGTATGAGTTTGTACTTGGTTCTTTTTTCCTTCTTTTACATGTTGCATCTAGTATTTAGGACATTTAAATCATATTTTTGCATTGCATTTTCAATTTGATATGCATTTTTCTTTGAGAGGTACCCAAAACCCTAGCCTAACTTAGAAAAACCATAACTTGACTTTGGTAGAGCTTCTGACCTCCATCTTTGGGGAGTGTTCTTGTGTGTTTTTAGGGTTTGTTTGGTTGCAATTTCAAATTTTTATCATGTGTTTTGCTTCTATTTTGATCATGGACATCTCATGCATTCTAAAAACCCTAATCTGCCATGTATACTTGCATTCATTTTTGCATATCCTCTTCATATGAACTTGTCGTGACATCTCATACATTTGTATGTCATATTAGACACCTTAGGTCACGTGATAAAATTGGTTGATCCCTTCATTTGTTTCATTTCATCTTATTTCATACCTTATGCATTCATACTAACCATTTCAGGTGTTTCAGGTAAGTTGATCAGGATGTGGATGTGCATCCACATCCAACCCCTTCTTATCCTTTCATATGCATCTTTACTTGTCTTTGAAGTGAACTTGATTCACTTGTGTTTCTCTCTTGCTCTTATTCCACTCTTAGGTTACTTAACTTCTTCAGGAAGTAAGTAACCTATTCTTCTATCTCCTTCCTTTTGCATCTGCTTCTCGTTCCTTGGTGGCCAATCTGAAGACTTTCTTTATGCCTCACAAACCATAGGAACTACCAAGCATGATAACTTTAGGGTTGTGAATAGTCCCCCTTAGTTTTTTACCTTTTGAAACTCCTTGAGTCTTTGCTTCTCATCTCAATAACAAAGGCTAAACAGTTAATGTTTTGGGGCTAGGTATTAGGGTTATGCATGTATCCTTATCTTATGATGGAGTGTATAATTGTAATACTTAGTGTTAAACCTTTAAGTTGTTTTCACCTTCTAATCAAAACACCTAATAAATTATCAATACTTAAGCTTGTAAGTTGGGCCTTATATTAGGGTTACATCTCTGCCTCTGGGTCAGAGGGACTAACCCTAGTGTTAAATGGACAAGTCCCCCCCAGGTTTAGTCTTACAAACATAAAATTCACTTCTTAATCTAATCTCTAATCAAAATCCACTTTAATAAAGGTTTGTTATATAATGATCTTAATCCTTGACCATGGATTAAGTTGAGGTATCTTCCTCATCTTAAGTGTCCTCATCTATCATCCTTCTCTTAGGATGGTGTAATGAGTTCACTAATCCCTGGTTAGAGATTAAACTCATTACTTAACACAAAATTAAAATCCAAAAACACTTGATAATTACAAGTAAGTTAATGATCTTAATCCTGTATCATTAGGGTAATTAAGTTGGGATATTCATCTCACACTTAAGTAGACTCATTATCCCTAGTCATGGGTGATATAATGAGTTTACGACCCTTGATTAAGGCTTAAGCTTATTATCTTATGCAAAACACCAAAAACAACAAAAAAACTGAAAACACAAAAAAAAAAAAACAATAAACGTCTCCTCCGGGATTCTTTTCTCATCACACTCACTCTGAAAACGAGAACTTGCTTCTTCCGTCTAATGCAAGACAATTAGGACTCGAGCCAGACGAGTCATACACTTGAGCATAGACAAGCAAGCAGTTCACACCAAAACACTGAGTCTATTTGAGTCGAACTACGGTGTTCTGACTTCCTCATTACACGAGAGGATACGTAGGTATAACTTAACGGTTATTGAACAAAAGTCCCCAGGTCTCCCCCCTCTTCTCTTTCTAGCTTCCTTTTTCTTAGCCTCAGTTTGAACTCTTGTTCCTCTTGCACTGTCACTTTGTACATCCATCTCTTTATACACATTTAGCACGTACACTTCCCCCTTTTAAAACACAATCAGGTAAGCGTGGATCTTGTCGAGTACGACGGATGATCTGGGTGCTAATACCTTCCCAGGTCGTAACCGACCCCCTTACCCAGTCTCTTTGGTTCACAACCGTCTTATCCAGTTCTTTCTAGGTTTATGCAGCATTACCTTTCCTTCGGGATAAAAATGCCTAGATGGAGACTCTATTAAACCTTCAACATCCGACCGTTCTCGCTGACAGTTTGCGTTTGCACCGGGACGAAAGTTCTAGGAGCGAAAACTTGGCGACTCTGCTGGGGACTTTGCAACCAGAGCTTCTGAGTTCCTGAGAGGGTTTCTCCTAGCGCTTGTTTGTTTGTGTTTACGGGGGTTTTATGTGTATATGTGTTTGTGTTTTTGCTTTATTTATCGCTTTCTGTACAGCTTTATTTATCGCATTGTTTTATCGCTTTCGTTTACTGCTTTCTGCATTTCATTATTATTATTGCATCACTGTGCTGGATTTTGGTTTACCTTGGTAGGTGGGGTATTCCAGTAAGAAAGGCTCAATACAAAGGCCTGAGTGACACATAGGATTAGAGTGGTTTCGTATTCTTTCCCATTCCATTTCGGTCTGGTACGGGAATATGAAAACACGGTTCAGACATGGGTTTCCTTTTGAGAACTTTGTGCTACGGATCTCCTGTAGTGCTAGAGCTATCTGGGAAGTCTGCTAAGTCCGGATGACCTTTTTAGATGACCTTCAGCATCTGAGGTGAATTAGGGAAGGATTCTTTATGATTAAAGTAAGCATTGTACCCTCCGGGTTAGATGTGTTTGCACTTCTCATGATAAATCCAAACCTAAGGATCCTTGTTCTAGTACATACATGTGAGAGGGTTGGGATGTTTACAGGTTTGCAGGAACCCTTGACCTCATCACACCTTGCTACTGGAGAATGTTTATAAGTTTGTACTATTGTTGGACTGATTCTTTGTAACCCTGGATTGTTGACTCTTTAATTGAGTCCCCTACCCAGTTACCGGTTCTCAAGCCTCCATCTGAAACTCTAGACACTCAAGGATTCTACCAAAGGACGACTGATAATCCAACACATGATCACAAACCCTTACATATCATCATCATACATCATATTGCATCATTTCTAACATTTATCTATTTGTTTTACAGGGTATCCACTTTTCTTGGTTTCGTTTTACCGTTCTTCTGCTCAGCCTATCTGCTACAACACTTCTTCAGTTATCTCCTTCAGCATACATCTTCAGGATGGATTCAACAAGGAAAAGCAACATCACCTATCATTTCTTCGAGTATCCCTTAGCAGGCATTAAACAGATACATGCCCTCATTACTCCTGATCATGTACCTCTGTTCAGAGAAAGTTACGGTGGAATCTTGGACATAATCATGGACCTGGATACATTGCAAAGGAGCATGATTCACACTTGTCTGCAGTTTTATGACCCTCCCCTGCGTTGTTTCACTTTCCCAGACTTTCAGATAGGTCCGTTGCTGGAAGAGTACTCCATGTTATTGGATATCCCCATCTGAAGAGGAATTCCTTTCAACCCTGAAATGACTCCTCCAAAGAATGAAGACATAGCCAAAGCACTACATCTGGAAGTAACCACCATTGATGAACACATGACTTCCAAAGCTGGAACCCCAGGCCTTCCTCTGGATTTCTTGATTACTCAGGCTACGAAGCACGCTGCAAAAGGGAATTGGGAAACTGTATGTGCTCTCCTAGCTCTCAGCATTTATGGTATCATTTTGTTTGCGAATGAGCCTAAGTTTGTAAGCAAAAATGCCATCCACATCTTCATGCTAAAGAACCCGGTTCCCACCTTGTTGGGAGACTTTTATTACTCAGTTCATCAGAGGAATGAGAAACAGAGAGGAAAACTGGTAAGATATCGTGCACCTCTTTTCTACGGTTGGTTGATGAAACATATGCCAAAGACGAAAGCTTTCTTAAACCCACATCAGACAAGGAGTTGGGCTAAGAGGATGATTTCCCTTACTTCAGAAGATATCAGGTGGTGTACTTAGAACACCAAGGTTCGAGATATAGTAACGAGCTGTGGTCAATACCCAAATGTGCCTCTCATTGGAGTGAAGGGTTGCATCAACTACAATCCTTTACTTTTCAAAAGACAGTTGGGGTATGCCTTGATACATCCACCTAGGGAGCAAGACCTAGCATAATCTTTTTATTGTGCTATTCAAAACAACCATGCCACTATCCGACAAGCAGCCTGGGCTTGGGACAATATATAGACTAAAGGAACTGTCATTCTTGGAGAGTGCAATAACATAGCCTCTGCTCAGTACACTAAATGGTTGCGCATCAGAGGACAGATTACTCGTATGTCATTCACCCTGGAGGATGTACCAGGGCCATCAGCAGTTGAGCCCATAGTCACAGTGAGCCTAGAAGAGTTTGAAAAGCTGAAGGAAAGAAATACTCAGCTCGTCGAAGCTTTAAATAAGACCCTTTGTGAAAGGAATGATGCTCGTTTAGACATTGAGAGGTTAGAGAAGCTACACATCGAGCATATAGCCAAGATTGAGAAGACCGAAGACTTCATCAGGAAAGCCCGAGAGAGGGAACTTGTGTTGAAGAATGCATGTAAGGAGGCAAAAATTTAGAAGGCAATAGCTGAGCATTATCTAGAAGAGAGTCAGGGTAGATGGGTCAGAATAACTGAGGCTCGTTTGAAAGAAGACCATAAGATGCAAGCCAAGATAGATCAGTTGGAGTCCAGTGAGAGAAGAAGCCATGAAGCACTTCTATCCGCTCAGAAGGAAATCTCAGAGTTAAAACTCTGGGCAGGGTTAAAAAGATCCAAAGAGAAAGATAAGTATCAGAAGATGACGAAGGCCATCGCAACCAGAAACCTTCTCATCAGGACCATCACAGAGCACCCAGTTGGAACTGTGACCGATGCTCTCCTGAAGGAAGTCAGGGAGGATGCATATGGATTGGATGTCTGATTTTCTTTGTACTTGTTTTATTTTGTGTTGGACTCACCCTCGGGGTTTTGTTTTGTTCTTGAACTTGTTGTATTTCGACTCACAATGGTGGTTTTGTTTTTTTTCTTGAACTTATTGTATTTTGACTCACAATGAGAGTTTTTGCTTTGTTGTATTCATGAACTGGTTGTATTTTTGGAAATGCCACTTGTTTTATATGGTTTATGTATTATTGTTTCTTCTCGTGGATTTCATTTGCTCCAACATATTCATCTCCTCCAAGGGGTCTGGAAGGTCAAAACCAAGAACCAAACCGGATACCCTCGAAAAACAAAAAGATATAGTGCATTGCATCCTAACCACATACCTTTTGTTTTTGCAGGTGTTTTGTTCTTGTTTTCTCACTTTGTTGATTGTTTCAGGAAATATTGCTCGCAGAAGGGTCTTTTCCGTCAAGCGAGTCCACAGATATCCAACTCGACACAACCTTCTGAGTCTACAAATGGATCAGCTACAACAAGAACTGACAAATGTGAGAACTCAAATGACAAATGTGAGGACAGAGGTGAGGACTCGAATGAATCAATTTATGGCTATGATGACTGGACTGGCCTAGGGCCAGGAAAGATTGAGGGAGTTAGTCGAGCGGAAAACCCCGGAAGATAACCCCGCAGGCACTAGAGGTACTAGTAACAACGAGCGCGAGCAGCCACGAACGACTCCGGTAGTGTTTGGACCCGACAACAATCCTGAAGCTAACATCATTGGGAATGGCCAAAGGAATATTGGAGATCATATTCTACAGGAAGATCCTCAAGATGAGCAATTTACAGTGTTAGGTGTTGGGGCAGATGAAGCTTATGACAGTCGGTTGGACGAGATATCTGAAAAGTTAAGATCCTTGGAATCCCGGAACTCCTTGGGATTTGATGTAATGGACATGGGCCTGGTTGAGGGGGTAAGGATTCCCCACAAATTCAAGCCCCCGTGTTTTGAGAAGTACAATGGAACTTCCTGTCCTCGCACTCATTTGCAGTCCTTTCTGGGAAGGTTGAAGGCATACACTATGGATGATAAGCTATGGATGTTTTATTTTTAAGATAGCTTTACCGGGGCATCTAGAGAATGGTACTCACACTTATCTAGGGCCACTGTCAGAAATTGGAAAGATTTGGCTGAAGCCTTTGTACGCCAGTATCAATACAACTTGGACATGGCACCTAACAGGACTCTCCTAATGGGAATGTCTCAATCTTCGAGGGAAAGTTTCCGTGAGTACGCTCAGAAGTGGAGATAGCTGGTTGCTGCTGTCCAACCTCCAATGATAGAAAGGGAGATGGCTGACATGTTCATGAATACCCTGCAAGGAACTTATATTGATAGACTTGTTTCTTTCTCTTCCACTAGCTTTGTTGATGTGGTCATAGCGGGAGAGAGAATTGAAAGTTTGTTGAAGATGGTCAAGATTTCTGATAATGGCGCCAGCTCCAGCAACACAAAGAAACCATTCTCCGGACCCCGAAGGACTGGAGAAACTAATTCAGTGCATATTGGCAGAGATAGGCCTCAATATTTCCAAAGGTTAGTGGCTGTTGTCACCATTCCTACTGCAACACCTCAGCAACAACAATTCCCACAACAGCAGCAAAGAACTTATAACAACAATAATCAACAACAACGTCCATTTCAACAAAGGACTTCTCAGATCAACAGGGTAATCGATCCCATTCTGATGCCCTATGCAGTATAACTCCCACAACTGTTGAAACTCAACTTGATTGAACTGAGGACTTTGGCTCCACTAGATCCTCTCAACCTTCCAAGAAATTATGATGTCAACGCAAGATGCGCCTTCCACTCAAATGCTCCCGGCCATGCCACAGAAAAGTGTATGGTCCTGCATATGAAGGTCCAAGATCCGATTGAATCCAACGCCGTAAACTTCGCACCTCCTCCGAGTGTCACCAAAAATCTAATACCTAACCATGGTGGGCATGGGATTAATGCTATTGAGGAAGACCAACCAGCAACCCTTATTGATGATATTGCAAGTGTTCGAACACCTCTGGCCGAGGTGAAAGCTCATCTTTTAAAATGCCAAGTGTTTCCAGGATGCGAAGCCTATTGCGAAGCTTGTAAGGTTACTATTAATGGTTGTGCAAGTTTGAAGAATGGTATCAACAGTCTGATTAAGGAAGGCATCCTGCAGATAACATCAATAATTCAAGCTTCTACAATTGCAATAGAAATCACTTCGACAAATATAGCAAAAATCATTTCAACGGAATTGGCTACAACAACAACAAACACCAACAGTGATATTTCAACAGTTACTATCTACTACGACCCGACAATGGTCTCTGTTCCAGAATCTCAAAACAATACTTCCAGCAACATTCTCACCAACATTATCATCAACAAAGTCCCAGCAACACTCTCTCATCAGTTTGTCATCTCCCTGCACTTGTGCCACCTTCAGTCAGACTCCCTGTTACTATATACTACGATCCGCAGACGACCATGACTCCTTCTTCTGCTAAAATTAGTCTGGTGACCATCACGGTGCCTGGGCCAATTCCTTATGATAACAACAGTGTCGTGCCTTGGCATTACAGTTCGAATCTTTACTGCCACGGAAGAAAAGTCACTCTTGACTCCTCAACATCTGCATCACAGGTAGACAATGTAGGGGGAGGCGGAGACTTCACTAGAAGCAGACGTCTCTTCGCTTCACAAATTCCCGGAACTAATGCCGAAACGGAAGCGGTTACCAAAGCTAAAGGTAAAAGTGAGGTACCAGAAGAACCTGCAGCAAAAGAAACTCAGAAGACGCCCTTTGATCAGGATGTAGACGAGTTTATGAGGATTATCAAAATAAGTGACTGCAAAATCGTGGATCAGCTCCACCAAACACCCTCCAAGATCTCCATATTATCAGTGCTTATGTGTTCGGAGGCTCACCAGAATGCACTACTAAAAGTCCTGCATGCAACTTATGTGCCTGAAGAGATCATTGTCAATCAGTTGGAGTCAGTAGTTGCAAATGTCAATACTAGTCATGGACTAGGCTTCACCGATGTTGATTTGACTACAGAGGGGTGTAACCACAACAAGGTGTCGTTCCCATAATTTTCATCCTAGTACAAACGCGAAAGTGGCGCAGTAAAGGTAGAGTCGCCGGCCAGGCATTTTTATCCCGAAGGAACGGGAAAGGTAATGTTGCACAAACCTGAGGAAGAAGGAAAGGACAAGGTCCTGCAAACCAAAGATTTGGGTTCGGGAGTCGGTTACGACCTGGGAAGGTATTAGCACCCAAGATCGTCCGCCGTACCCGACGGGATCCACGCTTGCTTGTTTGTTTCAAAGGGTGAGAAAAATATAACTGATGTCGAACAAATGAATTGCTAACTGGAATGAGAATGAGAAAGGAACTGGAAAAGAGAAAGAACAAAACGGGGAAAATGTAGGGAAAATAAAGAATGTGCTTGAACGGGCCTTACCCCGCTGTAAGCACCCCAAATTTTCCCTCACCCATTCACACCATGGCTTGTTATCTCCTCATATGCATAAACTCAAATCATAGCATCTCATACCACATTTTTGATTCATTGCATTGGTTCAAAGTCATCTGCATCTAGGGTTTGTGATCTGAGCAACCCAAGGGCTTCTTGAGCCACTCCAAAAGTCATCAATCAATTCAAAGGGGTCCATGTATGTTCAAGCATCATATTATATCCTTTCAAAGTCAATAATGTCAAAGAATCACAAGAACTGAGAATGGTATGGAAGCAGAGCCAGGTTTGACTGCACAGATGACCTAAAATTAGGGTTTTGGTTTCAGAGGCCATAACTCCAAATTTTTTGGTCATTCTTGTTTCTATTGGTCTCTATATGGTATAGGGAGCATGCATATCAATTTTCATGAAGAAATTCCATGGGGAAGTCATCTGATCAAGGGTTGACTTTCTAAGCAAGTTAGTGTAAAATCAGGGCATCTGAGACCCCCAATGACCCAACCAAAGGGTGTTCTTCATCATTTTGATTGTGTATGATCTTTATTTGATCATGGAAGATGTTGGAAGTTCACAAAATTGAAGAATTTCAAGTCATTTGCAAAGTTGACTTTTTGGGAAAGTTTGACTTTTAATGAAATTGCCATTTTAGGAAACTTTTTCAACCTTTACTTTTTGATTCAAAAATGCTTCAAATGGAAAAACTTTGGTCATGAAAGTTGTAGAATGGATCATTCCCTTTTCAAAAAGTACAAGAACATGGCCTAATTCATTTTGGATCAAAAGTTATGGCTTGTCAAAGTTGGCTAAAATCACAAAATTTGAAGTTTTCTACCAAAGAGACATTTTGCAAAATGGTTTGTTCAAGTGTTCTAAAGGCCTCAAATGTGTATCATTTCTTCACAACATGATCATATGACCTCTAAAATTCAGAATGGGCCAAAGAACTTTGCACTTTGATGCCTTGAAACTCAAGAAATCTCAAAGAAACCAAACTTGAACCAACTTGCAAAACCTATCACAAGTTGCAAACCACTTGCTGCATTGCCTCTAAACCTTTTTCATAGCATTCCTTGATTCAAGTTGAGCCAAAGCAAGCCAAAAAGCAAGTTGTACCATAGCCCATACCTCAAGTACACATCAAGTTGACATTTTGGCCAAAGACCCATACCAATCACCATAGGCCACCAACAACTTTCTGACCTATCCCCTTTTGATACATGGACAAAACCCAGCCTAACACATAACACAACTCACTCTGATCTTGCCCACAAGCCATAGTTATCATTTTTGCTCCATGTCGCTCCCAAAGATTTGCATCCCGGTACAAGCGCGAACGGTCGGCGAAAGGAGACAGTGAGAACACACAGCCGTGAACTCACTGGAGATGAAAAGAGTCGCCAGCTAGGCATTTTTATCCCGGAGGAAAGGCAATGCTGCATAGACCTAGAAAGATACGGATAAGACGGTTTGCGAACCAGAGGGACTGAGAAAGGGGGTTGGTTACAACCTGGGAAGGTATTAGCACCCAGATTGTCCGCCGTACTCGACGGGATCCACGCTTAAAAGATTTGTGTTTCAAAGGGGTAGTGTCAGTGCAATCTGTGTATAAAGAGCTGGAAAGGATGTATAGGTGTCAGTGTAAGAGAAAGTGATGTGTGATATGTACAGTGTCAGTGCAGGAATGAGGATATGCTCAAGATAAATGAGGCTTAAAGAATGAAGCTGGAAAGAGGGGAAATATACAGAGACTTTTGTTCGATAACTGTTAAGTTATGCCTACGTATCCTCTCGTGCAATGAGGAAGTCAGAACACCGTAGTTCGACCCAAAGAGACTGAAAGATGAATTGACTTGTGAACTGCTTACTTGCCTATGCTCAAGTGTATGATCTGTCTGGCACAGATGCAAACTGTCTTGCATTAGACGGAAGAAGCAAGTTCTCGTTTGTGAATGAAGATGATGAGAAAAGAGTCCCGGAGGAGACGATTATTGTTTGTTTTTTGTGTTTTCAGTCTTTTATTGCTTTTGAAAGTTTGTCATAAGTTAATGAGCTTAAGCCTAAACCAATGGATTTAGTAAACTCATCACATCTTCCCTCTGTTTAGGGGTAATGAGAGTACCTTAAGTGTGAAGTCAGATTCTCACACTTAATCACCTTTTGATGTAGAGTTAAGATCATTAACCTACTTGTGATTAGTTAAGTGTTTTTGTTGTTTTTGTTTAGTGTTGAGTAATGAGGTTAAGCCATAATCAAGAATTAAACAGACTCATTACACCATCCTAATAGAAGGATAATAGATGAGGGTGTTTAAGCTGAGGAAGACTCCTCAACTTAATCCATGATTAGGGATTAAACTCATGACAAAAAACAAGCCTTTATTAGATGGATTTTAGTTAATGATATAATGATGAAGTGATTTTTAGGGTTTGTAAGACAACTTGAGGGGGACTTGTCCATTAACACTAGGGTTAGTCCTTCTTAACCAATTAAGGAAGAATTAGAACCCTAATGCAAGGCCCAAGTTACAAGTGTGATGTCTTGATGATTATTAGGTTAATTGATTAAAGGATTTAAACACATTAAGGGTTTAACACTTAGGATTAAAGTTATACACTCCATCCTAATAGAAGGATGCAGGCATAAGCTTAATCACAAAGCCTTAAAGCCTTTAGGGTTTAGTCCCTGATTATGAGATGAGAAGAGAAGACTCAAAGAGACACAAAGGTAAAAGCTAAGTGGGGGACTAATAAAATCCTAATTCATTGTCATGCTTGGTTGCTCCTAAGGTTTGTGAGGTTTTCAAGAACAATCTTCAAAAAGAACCACCAGGAAGCAGATGAACAGGATCAAGAGAAGCAAAGTGACTTGTTTCATTCAAGAAGTCAAGTCACTTGAAGAAAGAAAGTGGGAAGAAGAAGAATGAGTAAGCTCAAACTCAAACACAAATAGAAATGCAGCAATGGATGCAAGAGAGATGAAAAGAAAAGTTATGAGAAGTGAAGGCAAATCCACTTCTCAAGTTTACTTACCACCTGAAATGTTAGAAAGAGAATGCAATGCAAATGCAAGATGAGATGAAATGGCATGATGCTAAGCAAAACCAGAAGCATGTTGATGATGATTATGATGTTATGAGGTGCTGCAAACATGAGGCAAAGCATGGGGATGTTCATACAAGATTATGAATGCAAATGATGCAAGCATAGAAGCATGGATACACATGAAAAGTTATGAAGCATACAAGGCAAATGACATGGCAAATATGTAATGCAATGATCAAACATGCTTCCTATATGTCCTAAGATGTCAAATGAATCACAAGAATGCACAAAATGCAAAGACAAGTCATGTTATGCAAGGAGATGCAAGAAGGATGCAAGAGAAAGCCCAAATTAGGGTTCATGGATCAAACATCAAACACAAACCAAAAACAGAAGCAAACCCTAAGATAAAAAATGGAAAATGATACCCAAAGAAACCCTAGACCTATAACAAACCACTGCCCAAAGGGGAGCTCCCAACTCTCAACCAAACTCAAGATATGATTTTCCTAAGTTATTAGGGTTTTTTAGGGTCCTTAACAAAACAAATGCCAAACAATTTGAAAATGCAAGAACAATTCATGGCCTTTTTATCTTAGAAACTACATGCCAAATAGAAAACAAAGCAAGAAGAATCAATGTCTCAACCTTCTCCAATAGGCAGAAATGAATTTTCAAACTTATGATCAAATTAATGCATAAAAATGATTTAATTCAATGAAAAATTCTCAAAATGCATCAAGATCAAAAAAGAAATTTGGTTTCAAGGTTGGACAATGTTTCTAAATGTCTTAGAACATTTCATGAATTTTTTTTGTAATTTTTAAATACCTAAAAGTATTTTTAATTAATTAATTCTCATTAATCAATTAAAAATAATCTTTTAAATATTTAAAAATACTTTTTCAATGATAAAAAATAAAATAAAAATATTTTTGGGTCTTAAAAATTAATAAAACTTTAAAGAAAAAGTTTCATAATTTTTAAGTCATTTTTGCTATTTTAAAATAATTATGCAAAACAAATGAAAAAGAAATGAATTAAAATGAATTAAAATAAAAGGTCAGAGGAATGGAGGGCCAGGATGCGCCTAGGATTTGAACTGGTTGACTGGCGCGTGATCTAAGGGTCCAGGTTGCATCTGAGCTAATCACAATTAATTAAAACTAAATGAAGAATTAGGGCTAATCAGGCGCATCTGGGCCATTCAAACTGGAGGGAAGTCAACAGGTCAACGCTCATCAACGCTCAGAATTCAAACTTGACTTAATTACATAATTAGGGCATAATCACTCTCAAGTCACTGGAGACGAGCTCCGGTCGTCTTCTCCGGTGACCTTCTCACCTGAAAACTTTCAAATCCTTCCCTAGGTTACTAAAATGAAAACTAAAACCATAGAAATGATCCTTACATCCTCACGAACCAAAACCCTATCCTAAAACAAATTTATATTTCATAAACAAGCTGAATCGAAGAAAGAAAGTTCTAGGTCACACAAACTTCAAAACCAAATTAAACTCTTAAAACAAAGCCATTTTCAAAACCAATGGTACCAGAATGATCAGCAAGACATGAAGAACAAGTTTGTAACAAGAAAAATGATTTCTGGAAAAATTATTTTCGAGCTACCTGAGATTCGAAGCTTTCAGCTTGAGGACTTTCTGGCAACTTCCTTTGGTGCAAACTGCTCCACTTGATCCCCCAAAGATGTTTGAATGCTCAAAGTGAGTTTGTGCTGGCTGGATAATGAGCTTCGAAAGCTCCTGCTTCAGTTCAGTCAAAAATGGCAATGGAGATTCTGGCACTTTCAGGTCATGGTGATGGGGTGTTCAGGTCCAGATGATGTGTAGAGAAGATCTGTGGTGTTGGTTTGTGTGTTTGTAAGCTGTGATGAGAGTTTCGAAGAGAAATGCAGGCTGAGGTGAAGAATGGTTATGGGGTGTTCAGGCTGTTTCAGGCTTGTGTTCTTGATGCTGGGTGGCCTATGAAGTGTGTTGAGTTGGATGATGAAGAAAGTTTGAGTGTTTCTTGGCTGTGCAAGCAGATTCGAATGCTTATGCCAATGGAAGGTCTTTTGTGAATGTGTTGAATGTGAGAGTTTCAGCCTTGCTTGTGTTATGTTCAGCTTGCAAATTGATAACATAAACAATTCTGATTGGCTTTGTGATGTGACATGGCCTGCTATGATAGGTGAGGCAACTTTTGCAAAAAGGTCAACTTTTGTGTAAGGCAAGTATGGTGATGTGCTAGGCAAGTACAAGGCATGGGCTATGCGCAGCAAAATGAGGGGAAAGAGTCAGCTTGGTCCAGCATCCAAGGCAGCAAGTTGGTAAAGCATGATCATGAGTTTTGCAACTTGGTTAGCTTATGTTTCACATGTGATCCTTTGCATAACCAAACATGAAACCATGGGCAATCTTAGTTCAAATCTGATTCTTAGGACTTAGAGAATGCTTACATGCTGGTTTGAAGTGGATTAGAGGTTGCAATTTGACTTGGTACATGATTTTGCAAAATTCTCATTTGGTGCATAACTTGAAAAACAATGATTTTTGCCAACTTTGCATTGCCATAACTTTTGATCCAAGAAGAGTTTGATCATGTTCTTGTACTTTTTGAAAAGGGAAAGATGAGATCTACAACTTTCATGACCAAAGTTTTTCCATTTGAAGCCTTTTTGGATCATGAATCATGGCTTGAAAAATGACCTAAAATGAGGCATTTTTGAAAAGTCAACTATGTCCAAAAAGTCAACTTTTGCAAAAACCCTAAATTCTTGATTTCTATGAACTTAAACCTTCTTCCATGATCAAATAAAGATCATATACACTCAAAATGATGAAGATCACCCATTGGTTGGGTCATTGGGGGCCTCAGATGCCCTGATTTTGCACTGACTTGTCTGAAAAGTCAACTCTTGATCAGATGACTTCCCCATGGAATTTCTTCATGAAAATTGATATGCATGCTCCCTATACCATGTAGAGACCAATGGAAACAAGAATGACCAAAAGATTTGGAGTTATGGCCTCTGAAACCAAAACCCTAATTTTCAGTCAACTGTGCAGTTCAACCTGGCTCTGCATCCACTCAAACCCTAGCTCTTGTGATTCCTCTGCATTTTTGACTTTGAGGAGATGGAATATGATGTAAGAAAACACATGGATCCCTTTGAGTTGATTGGTGGCCTTTGGAATGGCTCAAGATGCTTTGGGATTGCTCAGATCACAAACCCTAGGTGCAGATGCCTTGAAATCTATGCAGTGAATCAAAAATAAGATATGAGGTGATATGATTGCATTTATGCATATGAGATGATCACAAGCCATGGTGTGAATGGGTGAGGGCAAATTTGGGGTGTTTACAGCTGCCCCTATTCAAACATGAGTTAGCTGTGCAGGATGTAAGCGACGGCTTAACAGGCGAACAAGATAACTTGTGGTTGAATACCAAAGACAGTCCAAAATTTGCACTCACAGAATGAAGAAGCAAATAAAGTATATTGTAAAGTTTGGGCGACGGAGGACGACCGTCGAGCAGATGACGACTGCTGGGTAAAGAGCAATGACGGGGACGGCCGACATGCTGGGGGATATAGTGTGTAAAGTAAAGCAATGACGGGGACGGCCGACATGCTGGGGATGAAAAGTAAAGCTAGGACGGGGACGGCCGACTAGCTGGGGAAATAAAATGATGGGGACGGCCATCAAGTAAAGCTGCAAAACTCTCTGGGGATTAATGAAACATGACAGGGACGGCCATCAAGTTCATAAAGCGAAGTAACCAACGATGGGGACGGCCATCGGGCTAAAAAGAAAAGGGACCACGACGGGTACGGCCATCGGGTTAAAGAATAAATGAAATAAACAGGTGATGGGGTACGACCATCAAAGGTGAAGGACGATCACCTAGCAGGGGACGGCTGCTCTGTTGGGGAATAAAGGAAATATGATGGGGACGGCCATCAAAGGTGGAGGACGACCACCTGGCAGGGTACGGCTGCCGAAAATATCAACGATGGGGACGGCCATCGGATAGCAAGGGTCAACGACGGGGACGGCCATCGGACGAGCATGATGGAGGACGACCATCAAGAAGTGGAGGACGACCACTCAGCAGGGGACGGCTGCTCTCAAGGTTTGTCATGACATAGGACGAATTTCAGATAACCAGAATCAACAATGGGGACGGCCATTGGATAAAGTGATGAAGGACGATCATCAAAAGGGTGGAGGACGACCACCTAGCAGGGGACGGCTGCTAAAATCAACGATGGGGACGGCCATCGGACGAGCATGATGGAGGACGACCATCAAGAAGTGGAGGACGACCACTCAGCAGGGTACGGCTGCTCTCGGGGTTATCATAACACAGGACGAGTGTTAGATAAAAAGGAAATTTGCTTTGTTGGTGATCTGCTGGGGAATGGTAAACACGGACGAGCGTTTACCTCCAAGAAACAAAAGGTATAAGTGTTTAGATGTTGTGTATAGATTAAAGATGCGGACGAGCATCCTTAAGACTATGATACGGACGAGTATCAGGTAGAAACAAACGCTTGCGCGTGTTCAAAGATGGTGATACAGACGGGTATCAACGGGTTAACAGAGAACACGGACGAGTGTTGAATCTGAGGGGATTCTTCTGGGGAATAGTAGACACAGACGAGTATCTATATTCAAGAAGATACAGTGTATGACGCGGTGTATGGATTAAAGATGCGGACGAGCATCCTTAAGATTATGATACGGACGAGTATCATGTAGAAACAAACACTAGACGCAATGTTCTGAGATGATGGTACGGACGAGTACCAACTGGTTAACAAAGAACATGGACCAATGCTGAATCTGCGGGGATATAAGTGATGATGTATACAAGATACGGACGAGTATCTGTATAAGTGTACCAATGAGGAGTGAGTATAATGTAGTGTATAGGTGGGTGTTTATCTGCTGGGGAGAATGACACGGACGGGTGCCAAGAGAGAAAAGTATAATATTAACAAGTGTATGGGTTATGAAAGTGTAAGCGACTGCGCTGGGGATATGACACGGACGGGTGTCAAGAAATTGTATATATATGTATATCTGTGAGTGCAAAGGGGATGTCTTTGGCTTTCTGCTGGTGATTCGGACGTATCTGTAATACAGGTGGTCGTGTTTGTAAAGGTGTTCAGGCGACTTTACTGGGGAGTGATGGTATGGACGGGTACCAAAAAGGTGTATATACTGGTGTTTGCGAATATGAGGCAACTGCTTTGCTGGGACTCTGGTGAGGATTTCTGAGGGAAGTATTCTGTATGGTGACATGTTACCAATATTTACAAGTATTCAATTCACAACATGACTTATGATTATGCTATGTATTTGATTTTTTTTTTGCCGTAATGCTCCGTATGAGACGGAATGCTACGCTTTGAGGGTATAATATGATGCGAATGCTATGATCATGCAAAGAGGCAAAGATCCGGGATTCGGATCCCGTTGCTGCGAAGATCTCTGGTCGACCTGCTGAGGTGAACATCCCAGCTGGGGGTGAGATCATTGGTAGACCTAATGATGTATCTGCTTGGGGATATAGGTCACTGATTGACATATCCTTATAATACGGGACCCAGCTGGGGTTTGCAGAAGCTTCTTTCACTCTGTTGTGATCTTCTATGCGCCGTTCTTCTGGATAGAGGCTGAAGATTCTGTGGGGAGACGATTCCTGTACTTAGCTGAGGATGAAATGGCAACTCGGCTGGGGAATTATGAGAGGCAATTCAGCTGGGAAGAGCAACAAAAGGCAACTCAGCTGGGAATAGGGCATTCAGATGCTGAGATTGTATGTTGATCTGGCAACTTTGCTGGGGAAGTGGGCACCTCCCAGTGCCATGTGAATTGATAATGATTCGCCAGTTTGCTGAGACGTGACTTGCATGCCCCAGGTTGCGTTCTGGATACCTGCAATCTCGCAAAGATAAAGAAACGCGCAAATGATCCCGAGGTATCCTTTACTGGATTCCGTCATAGGAGATAAGTACTTTAGAGAGTAAGTATATTCCCTGTTACGCATGTGTTTTATTTTTAAAGAAAGGCATCTGTATTTATGCAATTGTGTTTTTAGAAATATCAGACAATTCTTTGCAAAACATAAATGTAAAAACGAGACATGACTGAAATTCTGATTTTATTAATTCATGTGCCCTGAATTGGCGAGATACAGTCAAAGAAACAAATCCCCTGAAATGAGGAGATTGTTACAAATTGAGAAACAAATTGCTGGCAGTGTTGATGATGCTTTGAGGAGCTTCCCCTCCCGCTATGACTCGTATGACAATGACGTTCTTCTCGTCTTGCTTTCTGGAGAAAGTTGATTCTGATCGAAGCTTGATCCTTTGGAGCTTACCAAGTTGTAGGCGATACAGACGAATTCAGAATGCAGTTGTTCGCTTATTCCCTTATTTTGCATGGATCGCCCTTCCGGGTTTTCAATCCATCGGGATACCCATTTTTGCCTGAGCTGTCCAATGCGGCTTTTCAACTCAGCGGGTGTACATTTCTTTATATTTATTTCCCTTATTTTTGCCCGAGTCTTTTATTCTGTTTTTGACTCGCCGGGATGCCCTATTTTTGCCTGGACTTACATTCTGTTTTTGTGTCCAGCGGGTCATTTTTATGCGAAGTATTTTTTAACTGCATCTGAATTCACAGGGGATGGGAAATCTTCACCATCCATGGTGCTGAGCATCAGTGCTCCACCAGAGAAAACTTTCTTTACCACGAACGGCCCTTCGTAATTTGGAGTCCATTTGCCCCTGTGGTCTGTATGAGGAGGGAGGATTCTTTTCAGCACAAGATCTCCCACTTGGTACTCTCGGTGCCTGACTTTCTGATCGAAGGCCTTCTTCATTCTTCTCTGATATAACTGCCCGTGGCAGATCGCAGCCAATCTCTTCTCTTCGATCAGACTCAGTTGTTCGTATCGGGCCCGAACCCATTCTGCTTCACTCAGTTTAACATCCATCAGTACTCGTAAAGAGGGTAATTCAACTTCAACCGGTAGGACTGCTTCCATACCATACACAAGTTGATACGGTGTTGCCCCAGTGGACGTTCTGACTGATGTGCGGTACCCATGCAAGGCAAACGGTAGCATTTCATGCCAGTCTTTGTAGGTGACTACCATCTTCTGCACAATCTTCTTGATATTTTTGTTTGCCGCCTCAACAGCGCCATTCATCTTTGGCCTGTAAGGAGAAGAATTGTGATGTTGGATCTTGAAGTCCCGGCACAGCTCTGCCATCATTTTGTTGTTGAGATTGGAACCATTATCAGTAATGATTCGCTCGGGCACTCCGTACCGACAGATGATATCTCTTTTCAGAAATCTGGCTACCACTTGTCTTGTAACGTTTGCATATGAGGCTGCTTCAACCCACTTGGTGAAATAGTCGATGGCGACCAGGATAAATCTGTGGCCATTTGAAGCAGTTGGCTCAATCTTGCCAATCATATCAATGCCCCACATGGCAAAGGGCCAAGGTGAAGACATGATGTTCAAAGGATTGGGAGGCACATGCACCTTATCTGCGTAAATCTGGCATTTATGGCATTTCCTGGCATAAGCACAACAGTCTGCATCCATTGTGATCCAGTAATAGCCTGATCTTAACAACTTTTTAGCCATGGCATGCCCTCCAGCATGGGTACCAAAAGAGCCTTCATGCACCTCACGCATCAGCAAATCTGCTTCCGTCTTGTCAACACATCTGAGGAGTACCATATCAAAGTTCCTCTTGTATAAAGATCCATCAGTGTTCAGAAAGAAACTTCCAGCAAGCCTTCTCAAAGTCTTCTTATCATTGGAAGATGCCCCAGGTGGGTATGTTTGATCCTCCAAGAAGCACTTAATGTCGTGGAACCAAGGCTTATCATCCTTGACAATGTCTGCTGCAAATACATATGCTGGTCTATCAAGTCTGGACACTGATATCTGGGGTACAAAGTTAGCAGCTTGAACTTTGATCATGGACGAAATGGTAGCAAGAGCATCTGCAAACTGATTCTCGTCCCGAGGGATATACTCAAGTTTGACTGTTGTGAAGAAAGTCAATAACCTCCTTGTATAATCCCTGTAAGGTATCAGATGATCTTGGTGTGTGTACCACTTTCCGTTGGTTTGATTGACTACCAAAGCTGAATCTCCGAATACGGTCAATGTCTTGATCCTGAGGTCAATGGCTTCCTCAAGACCCATAATGCAAGCTTCGTATTCAGCTTCGTTGTTAGTGCAGTTGAAAGTGAGTTTTGCCGAGAAAGGCATGTGAACTCCTTTGGGTGTTATGAGTACTGCACCAACACCACGGCCATTCATGTTAACGGCCCCATCAAACATCATAGTCCATTCTTTCTCCGGGTCGGGCCCTTCAGTGTGAATAGGCTCCCTATGATCTTTTGATTTAATGAACATAATGTCTTCATCAGGGAAGTCAAACCTCATAGGCTGGTAGTCATCAATGGGTTGCCCAGCAAGATATTCAGATAGTACACTGCCCTTGATGGCTTTCTGAGATGTGTACTGTATGTCGTATTCTGTGAGAATCATTTGCCATCTTGCAACCCGTCCGGTAAGAGCTGGCTTCTCGAAAATGTACTTAACCGGATCCATCTTGGATATCAATAAAGTAGTGTGGGTCAACATATACTGCCTCAGTCGGCGAGCAGCCCACGCTAAAGCACAACAAGTTTTCTCGAGCAGTGAATAACGTTGTTCACAGTCGGTAAACTTTTTGCTTAGGTAGTATATTGCATACTCTTTTCGACCAGACTCGTCATGCTGGCCCAGCACACACCCCATTGACTCTTCTAATACTGTCAAGTACATAATCAGAGGTCTTCCTTCAACTGGCGGCATAAGGATTGGAGGTTCTTGTAAATATTCCTTGATCTTGTCAAAAGCCTTCTGGCAATCTTCGTTCCACCTGACCGTTTGTTCTTTTCTTAACAGCTTGAACAAGGGTTCACAGGTCGCTGTAAGGTGAGATATGAATCGTGAAATGTAATTCAATCGACCTAAGAATCCTCGAACTTCTTTCTCAGTTTTCGGTGCAGGCATCTCTTGAATAGCTTTGACTTTATCAGGGTCAACTTCAATCCCCTTCTCGCTTACAATAAAGCCCAGCAGCTTACCGGATCGCACCCCGAATGTGCATTTGTTGGGGTTTAGCTTTAGTTGATACTTCCTCAGACGCTTGAACAACTTCAGCAGATTTACCAGGTGGTCTTCCTCTGTAAGGGACTTGGCGATCATGTCATCCACATAACATTCTATCTCTTTGTGGATCATATCGTGGAATAATGTCACCATAGCCCGTTGATATGTGGCACCAGCATTCTTCAGTCCGAATGGCATCACTTTGTAACAGAACGTGCCCCAAGGTGTGATGAATGTTGTCTTCTCCATGTCTTCAGGCGACATCTTGATCTGATTATATCCTGAAAATCCATCCATGAAGGAGAATACCGAGAACTGAGCCGTGTTATCAACCAATACGTCAATGTGAGGTAATGGGAAGTCATCCTTCGGGCTGGCTCTGTTCAGATCCCGGTAGTCAACACACATTCTTACTTTTCCGTCCTTCTTAGGCACAGGTACTATGTTAGCAACCCACGGCGGATAGCTAGTCACAGCAAGGAACCCGGCGTCCCATTGCTTTTGTACCTCTTCCTTGATTTTCATAGCCATGTCTGGGCGAGTTCGGCGCAGCTTCTGTTTAACTGGTGGGCATTCTTCCCTCAAAGGCAGCTTGTGCACAACTATATCAGTATCCAACCCTGGCATATCCTGATACGACCAAGCAAACACATCAACATACTCTTGAAGCAGATCTATCAGTCGTCTCTTCACTGAGTCTTGCAGGCAGGCCCCGATCTTGACTTCTTTCACACTTTCCTCTGTACCAAGATTAATCACTTCAACCTCCTCCTGGTGAGGAGTAATAACCTTTTCCTCCTGTCTCAACAACCTGGCTAGCTCTTCAGGAAGCTCATATTCTTCATCAACCCCTTCGTCAGCTTGATTGATTGGATTGTCAAAGTCATACGATGTCATAGCCGTGCTGTTGTCGGTGCTGTCAGGAAGGCACTCTCTGCAAGGGTTAAGTTGTTCATTTTAGTGATTGATTTTAATCTTGCTTTAGAAAAGAGTGAAATGAAGTTATCATTTTGAAAACACCGCCATTTATTTTTGTACAAAAAGAAAAATGGAAAAACAGTGAGCAGAAAAGACTCGTTTGCAAAAAGACGTCTGATATTTCATTAATTTAATCTTGTTTGCACAAAAGTACAGATGGCCCTGATTACAAAATGAGTCTTGTCATCTTGGGCAAGATGCAAGATTTTGATGCATGCTTATAAAAATACAGGAAATAATAATTACTCTAATCGAGTAACACTTATAATTTCCTGGGAAGACCAGTTCGAGACACTGCTCCCCGGGATCTTTGGACGAATCCAATTCTCCAGATTGCGCTCCTCTTCCAGCTCGTCTCCCAGACAGTTGATTGCATCGGGGGTAAGCATCCCCCCACTGACAAAACCAGGCTCTCCAGCAGCCTTTGCTTGATGTTGAGTTGGTCTGTAACCCAACCCAAATTTGTCCTTCTTCTCCTCCACAGGTAGTAGCTTGCCCCAGCCTTGGACAGTTCCTTCCTCAACAACCTTCCGGGCTTGTTGGTAAGATGACATTGGAGTACCAGATACAGCAGATGCTTCATTCACATTCAAAGCTTCAAACCCCTGGCTCATTGTTTCATGGATCTCTCCATCCATTTCAATGTACTTATAGGTTGCCAGGTGGCTGACAAAAATGTCCTCCTCTCCACAGATTGTGACAACTTGGCCTTCCCACTCAAATTTTAACTTTTGGTGAAGGGTAGACGTTATTGCGCCGGCGGCGTGAATCCAGGGCCTACCCAACAAACAGCTGTAGGCAGGCTGAATGTCCATCACATAAAAGATAGTTTTAAAGGTCTGCGGGCCAATTGTCACGGGCAGCTCAATCTCTCCCAGAACCGACCTCTTCGAACCATCAAAGGCTCGTACCACCAGGTTGCTGGGTCTCAATGCCAATCCATCATATTCTAACTTCACCAGAGCCTTCTTTGGTAAAACATTCAGGGAAGAACCTGTGTCCACCAGCACATGAGAAAGGACAGCTCCTTTGCATTCCATGGTTATGTGCAAGGCTTTGTTGTGATTGCGGCCATCCACTGTCAGGTCAGAATTGGTAAACCCTAGCCCATTGCTAGCAGTAACATTCCCAACCACGGTTTCCAATTGGTTGACAGTAATCTCCTCAGGCACGTAAGCTGCGTGCAAGACTTTAAGTAGTGCATTCCGATGGGCTTCGGAGCACATAAGCAGTGAGAGGATGGAGATTTTGGATGGTGTCTGGTGAAGCTGATCCACCACTTTATAGTCACTCTTTTTGATGATCCGCATAAACTCATCAACTTCCTGATCAAATGGAGTCTTCAGGGCTTCTTTGGTAGCTGGATCTTCCTGCACCGGGCTCTTTCCTTTTGCCTTGGCAGCAGCTTCTGCTTCGGCGGTAGGTCTTTGAATTGGTGGAGCAAAGAGACGTCCGCTTCGAGTGAAGCCTCCGCCTCTCCCCACATTATCTACTTGTGGTGCAGGTGTTGATGTTTCAAGAGTGACTCTTTTTCCTTCGCAGTACACGTCAGATCCATAGTGCCAAGGGATGGCCCTATTGCTTTCGTATGGTACAGGTCCAGGCACCGTGACAGTGACTGGACTGATTGCTGCTGCTGAAGGGACTGTAATTGTTTGTGGATCATAAAAGATTGTAACTGGTGCTCTGGCGGGAGCAGCACCTTCTGAATGATAAGTGGAATTATTTTCAGGATCGTAGAATATGGTAACAGTGGAGACATCTTCATGATTGATTGCTGGAGTTGTAGGAGGTACTGTTGGAAGGGCTGTTGTTGTTGATGGAGATTCAAAATGAAATGAAGCTGAAGTTGTAGCAGGAGAAGTTGTTGAGAATTGATCATTTGGAAGGACAGGTGAAGTACTTGTTGATGGTGCTGATGAATTGTCGGGAACAATAGTTGCTGCGGTTGTAGGAGGGTCTGAAACCGTTGTTGATGAAGTTGCCGGATTTGCAGGAAATGATGTAGTGATCTGGAGTATGCCACTCTGAATAAGGCCATCAATGCCATTCCTCAAGTCTTCACACCCATTCCATGAAATATTGCAGTATGGGCACCCTAGTTCACACCCCGGAAATATATTGCTTTCACGGAGCTGAGCTTTGATTTCCACCAATGGTGTCCTGATCTGATCCACACTAGTTATCAAATAAGACGGCTGGTCTTCTTCAATAGCATTAATTCGGGGACCACCATGGTTTGGCATAGGGTTTTTATTGACATTGGGAGGAGGTGCAAAATTCAGAGCCTTGGAGTCTACCAAGTCTTGTACCTTCATATGCAGAGCCCTGCATTTTTCTGTACTGTGACCAGGTGCGTTCGAATGAAAAGCACACCTAGCATTGGAGTCATAGTTTCTCGGTAGACTGTTGGGATCCGGAGGTGCCAACGTTCTTAGCTCAACCAGGTTGAGTTTCAGAAGTTGTGGCAGCAAGGCAGCATATGGCATTGGGATCGGGTCGATCACTCGGTTAGCTTGGGATGGCCTTTGTTGGAATGGCCTCTGTTGATTGTTGTTGTTGGTGTTGTTGAAGTTTCTTGGAGGATATTGATTCTGATGATACTGAGGTTGTTGTTGGAAATTTTGCTGAGGAGGTTGATAGACGGGCTGAGGATGAGCTGGGGCAGGGATAGTGACTGCTGCTATCGACCTTTGAACATATTGGGGCCTACCCCTGCTGGTGTGGATGGCATTGGTCTCGCCAGTTCTTCTCGGGCCTGCGAAAGGCTTTCTTGTACCACTGGACGAACTAGCACCATTATCAGAAATTTTACCCATTTTCAATAGGCTTTCAATTCTCTCCCCGGCTATGACAACATCTGCAAAGCTGGTGGAGGAGAAGGCAGCTAGCCTATCAATATAGGTTCCCTGAAGAGTATTCATGAACATATCAGCCATTTCTCTTTCGGACATTGGTGGCTGGACAGCAGCAGCAAGCTGTCTCCATCTTTGAGCATATTCTCTGAAGCTCTCTCTTGATGATTGTGACATCCCCATTAGGAGGGTCCTATTGGGTGCCATATCCAGATTATACTGATACTGTCTGATGAAGGCCTCTGCCAGGTCCTTCCAGCATCTTACAGTTGCCCTTGTCAAATGGGAATACCACTCCCTCGATGCTCCAGTCAAGCTATCTTCAAAATAGAACATCCACAATTTCTCGTCCATGGTATAAGCTTTTAATCTTCCGAGAAAAGATTGCAGATGGGTTCGGGGACAGGAAGTCCCATTATACTTCTCAAAACATGGAGGCTTGAACTTGTGGGGAATCCTAACCCCGTCTACCAGACCCATGTCCATGACGTCGAAACCCAAAGAATTTTGAGATTCTAAGGACCTTAACTTCTCAGCTATTTCTTCCAATCTCCTATCATAAGTTTCTTCTCCAGCACCCATTACTGTAAATTGGTCCTCCTGAGGATCCTCTTGAAGTACTCTGGCTGCAGTGGCTGTTCCTTGAACATTTGCCGGAATATTGATCTCAGGATGTAGACGTGGACCAAACACAGGGGGGTTAGCATGTGGTTGCACTCTTTCATTATTACTTGTGCCTGCAGTCCCCACATGAGGTTCATCTTGATTTCTCCCTTCTACCAAAGCCCTGAGCCTCTCCTGGCTTTGCGCTAAGTTGTTCATCACTTCCATGAACTGCGTTATCTGGGTTCTCATCTCCAACCTTTCGTTGGCCATCTGGTTTCTGACCTCCGTAAGGTCTTGTTGCATCTGATCCATCTGGATTCCCGGAAGGTTGTTTCTAGTTGGGTACCTGTGTGGCCTGTTGAGAGGAAATACCCGGCGGCGAGCAATAATTCCTGAGCATCACAACAGAGGTTAGAAACAATAAAACAAAACCTACAAAACAGAAAAAAGGGTTAGTATGCAATGCAGTTATGCTTATTTGTTCTCAAGGTATCCGGTTTGGCCTTCAGTTTTGACCCTTCCAGACCCTTGAAGATGATGCTGTTGAAGTTGCTTTTGAAGTGAACTTGGATGGAAACCAACACAAATATATTACAAAGGTGAAATAATACAAATTGTTCTTTTTTACAACACAAGCCCTCCAAGGGGTCAAAATACATCACAAAAAGCAAAAGTACATGGAATGGGAAAAGACAACAAGCAAATGATCAAACTCCAAGGCCAAACTCATCCTCACGAACTTCCTTAAGAAGTGCTTCGGTCACAGGATCAGCCGGATGCTCCGTGAGATTCCTGATGAGAAGGTTTCTTGTTGCAACAGCTGCAGTCAACTTCTTGTTCTGACTTTGATCTTTGGACTTCTTCACTCCAGCTTTGATTTTTAGTTCTGATATTTCCTCCTGGGCTGCTGCCAGGGCTTTTTCCATCTGCTCCATCTTGTCTTGAACTCTCTTGTCTTCTAGAGTACGGGCCTCAGTGATCCGGACCCACCTGGCCTGACTCTCTTTCAAATACAAGTCTGTTCTTGCTCTTTGGAACTGGGCTTCTTTACAAGCGTTCTTCAGAATCTGCTCACCAGCTTTAGACTTGTTGATATAATCACCAGACTTCTCAATCTTAGTCAAGTGTTCTACTCTCAATTTCTCCAATCTTTCAATCTCCCTCACACCTTCACTCCTCTCCCGGAGGGTCTTCTGCAAGGCTTGAGTTAACTTCTCATTTCTTTCCTTCAAGCTTTCAAACTCTTTCAAACTGATAGTGGCAGGGGGTGGTGCTGAAGATGACTCAGGCATGTCTTCTATGGTGAAGGGCAATCCAGAGAATTGGGCCCTGGCATGGGACCACTCATGATATTGGGCTGATGCCACATTATTGCACTTCCCCAGAATGGTGATTCCCTTAGTTTGAACATTATCCCAGGCCCAGGCAGCCTGCCTAACAGTTGCCAGACTAACCTTGTTCTCACAGTAGAGGGTCTCAATCAAGTCTTGTACCTTGGGAGTATGGACCAGTGCATAACCCAATTGCCTCCTGAACAGCAGAGGGTTGTAATTGATACTTCCCTTAACTCCTACTAAGGGCACATTGGGGAAGTGCCCACAGCTGGTGATTATATCTCTGCCCTTGGTGCTTTGAGTACACCATCTGATATCTGCTGAAGTTAGGACAGTGAGTCTTTTAGCCCAGTTGCTTTGCTGATGAGGATTTAGAAATGCATCTGTCCTGGGTAGATGCCTGAGAAGCCAAGCATGGAATAATGGAGCACAACACCTCACTAACTTACCCCTCTGTTTCTCATTCCTCTGATGTACTGAGTAGTAGAGATCTCCTAACAAGGTTGGCACTGGGTTCTTCAGGATGAACAAGTGGATTGCATTCTTGCTGACGAATCGGGGCTCATCTGCAAACAACACAATTCCATATACACTTAAAGCCAACAAAGCACAAACAGCTTTCCAATCCCCCAGGGAGGCCTTCAGACTGGCTTGAGAAATCAGGAAGTCAAGATGAAAACCAGGGATCCCAGCTTTAGAGGTCATATGCTGCTCTATCAAGGCAGGCTCCAGGTGTAAAGCTTTTGCTATCTCTCCATTGCTGGGAAAAACCATTTCAGGGTTGAAAGGGATTTCCCTCTTGATAGGCAAACCAATCAAAGATGAGTATTCTTCTAACAGAGGCCCCAACTGAAAGTCTTGAAAGGTGAAACATCTCAATGGGGGGTCATAGAACTGAATGCAGGTGTGGATCAGGCTCCTCTGGGATGGGTCCAGATCCGTGACCAAGTCAAGTATATCTCCATAATGCTCCCTGAACAAAGGTATGTGCTCTGGAGTGATCAGGGTTTGGATCCTCCTGATGTCTGATAAGTCTGGTTGGAAGAAATGATAGGTGATGTTGCTTTTCTTTGGAGCCATGAGTGCTGAAGACTGAGTAGAATAAGTGCTGATGAAGATGCTGAGAAGTGGGCCACTGGCTGGCTAGTACTGAAGTATATGGCTAACAAGCTGAAACAAGTGCTGGTGGAGACAGGTCAAAACTACAGATGGGGTCAAAACCAAAACCAGATGAATATGGATACCCTGAAACACAAATAAGCACATGTTAATATGATGCAATGAGTATGTATGCAAATGATATGCAAGGGTCTGTGACTGAGCTGGATCTGATTAGAATGCCTTGGTATAGATCCATGTGTGTTCAAGAATTCCAGCTGGAGGTCTATAAATCCAGTAACCAGGGTAGGGGACTCAAATAAAGAGCCACATGTCCAGGGTTTAGAATCACAAGAACTATCCAACATGGAGTACTCTTAACAAAGTCAAAGTAACAGGGTATTCTGAGGTCAAGGTACCTGCAAACCTGTAAACAGCCCAACCCCCTCACAGGTGATGATCTAGAACAAGGATCCTCAGACTTGGATCAGTTATGAGAAGTGTAAACACTTCTAACCCGGAGGTACAGTGTTTACAATAACCATAACAATTCCTCCTCTAATTCACCTCAATTTCTGAAGGTCAATACTAAAAGGTCATCCAGACTTAGCAGGCTTCCCAGATAGCCCTAGCATTGCAGGAAATCCGCAACACAGAGTTCTCAAGAAGAAACCCATATCTGAACCGTGTTTCATATTCCCGCACCAGACCGAAATGGAATGGGAAAGAATATGATTCACTCTAGCCTAGGTGTCACTCAGGTCCCAGGTATAGGACCTTAACTCTCAATGAAATACCCACCCACCAAAGAAAAAAAACCAGATCCAGCCAGCAACAATGACAGTATGATATATACAAAAGCAATAAAGAAAGCAGTAAAGCAACTGTACATAAATCAATAAACAAAAATAAATACAAGCACAAACAAGCACATAACACCCCAGTAAACACAAATCAATCAAGCGCTAGGAGGAACCCACAAAAGAACCAGAAGCCCTGGTTGCAATATAAGTCTCCCCAGCAGAGTCGCCAAGCTGTCGCTCCCAAAGATTTGCATCCCGGTACAAGCGCGAACGGTCGGCGAAAGGAGACAGTGAGAACACACAGCCGTGAACTCACTGGAGATGAAAAGAGTCGCCAGCTAGGCATTTTTATCCCGGAGGAAAGGCAATGCTGCATAGACCTAGAAAGATACGGATAAGACGGTTTGCGAACCAGAGGGACTGAGAAAGGGGGTTGGTTACAACCTGGGAAGGTATTAGCACCCAGATTGTCCGCCGTACTCGACGGGATCCACGCTTAAAAGATTTGTGTTTCAAAGGGGTAGTGTCAGTGCAATCTGTGTATAAAGAGCTGGAAAGGATGTATAGGTGTCAGTGTAAGAGAAAGTGATGTGTGATATGTACAGTGTCAGTGCAGGAATGAGGATATGCTCAAGATAAATGAGGCTTAAAGAATGAAGCTGGAAAGAGGGGAAATATACAGAGACTTTTGTTCGATAACTGTTAAGTTATGCCTACGTATCCTCTCGTGCAATGAGGAAGTCAGAACACCGTAGTTCGACCCAAAGAGACTGAAAGATGAATTGACTTGTGAACTGCTTACTTGCCTATGCTCAAGTGTATGATCTGTCTGGCACAGATGCAAACTGTCTTGCATTAGACGGAAGAAGCAAGTTCTCGTTTGTGAATGAAGATGATGAGAAAAGAGTCCCGGAGGAGACGATTATTGTTTGTTTTTTGTGTTTTCAGTCTTTTATTGCTTTTGAAAGTTTGTCATAAGTTAATGAGCTTAAGCCTAAACCAATGGATTTAGTAAACTCATCACATCTTCCCTCTGTTTAGGGGTAATGAGAGTACCTTAAGTGTGAAGTCAGATTCTCACACTTAATCACCTTTTGATGTAGAGTTAAGATCATTAACCTACTTGTGATTAGTTAAGTGTTTTTGTTGTTTTTGTTTAGTGTTGAGTAATGAGGTTAAGCCATAATCAAGAATTAAACAGACTCATTACACCATCCTAATAGAAGGATAATAGATGAGGGTGTTTAAGCTGAGGAAGACTCCTCAACTTAATCCATGATTAGGGATTAAACTCATGACAAAAAACAAGCCTTTATTAGATGGATTTTAGTTAATGATATAATGATGAAGTGATTTTTAGGGTTTGTAAGACAACTTGAGGGGGACTTGTCCATTAACACTAGGGTTAGTCCTTCTTAACCAATTAAGGAAGAATTAGAACCCTAATGCAAGGCCCAAGTTACAAGTGTGATGTCTTGATGATTATTAGGTTAATTGATTAAAGGATTTAAACACATTAAGGGTTTAACACTTAGGATTAAAGTTATACACTCCATCCTAATAGAAGGATGCAGGCATAAGCTTAATCACAAAGCCTTAAAGCCTTTAGGGTTTAGTCCCTGATTATGAGATGAGAAGAGAAGACTCAAAGAGACACAAAGGTAAAAGCTAAGTGGGGGACTAATAAAATCCTAATTCATTGTCATGCTTGGTTGCTCCTAAGGTTTGTGAGGTTTTCAAGAACAATCTTCAAAAAGAACCACCAGGAAGCAGATGAACAGGATCAAGAGAAGCAAAGTGACTTGTTTCATTCAAGAAGTCAAGTCACTTGAAGAAAGAAAGTGGGAAGAAGAAGAATGAGCAAGCTCAAACTCAAACACAAATAGAAATGCAGCAATGGATGCAAGAGAGATGAAAAGAAAAGTTATGAGAAGTGAAGGCAAATCCACTTCTCAAGTTTACTTACCACCTGAAATGTTAGAAAGAGAATGCAATGCAAATGCAAGATGAGATGAAATGGCATGATGCTAAGCAAAACCAGAAGCATGTTGATGATGATTATGATGTTATGAGGTGCTGCAAACATGAGGCAAGGCATGGGGATGTTCATACAAGATTATGAATGCAAATGATGCAAGCATAGAAGCATGGATACACATGAAAAGTTATGAAGCATACAAGGCAAATGACATGGCAAATATGTAATGCAATGATCAAACATGCTTCCTATATGTCCTAAGATGTCAAATGAATCACAAGAATGCACAAAATGCAAAGACAAGTCATGTTATGCAAGGAGATGCAAGAAGGATGCAAGAGAAAGCCCAAATTAGGGTTCATGGATCAAACATCAAACACAAACCAAAAACAGAAGCAAACCCTAAGATAAAAAATGGAAAATGATACCCAAAGAAACCCTAGACCTATAACAAACCACTGCCCAAAGGGGAGCTCCCAACTCTCAACCAAACTCAAGATATGATTTTCCTAAGTTATTAGGGTTTTTTAGGGTCCTTAACAAAACAAATGCCAAACAATTTGAAAATGCAAGAACAATTCATGGCCTTTTTATCTTAGAAACTACATGCCAAATAGAAAACAAAGCAAGAAGAATCAATGTCTCAACCTTCTCCAATAGGCAGAAATGAATTTTCAAACTTATGATCAAATTAATGCATAAAAATGATTTAATTCAATGAAAAATTCTCAAAATGCATCAAGATCAAAAAAGAAATTTGGTTTCAAGGTTGGACAATGTTTCTAAATGTCTTAGAACATTTCATGAATTTTTTTTGTAATTTTTAAATACCTAAAAGTATTTTTAATTAATTAATTCTCATTAATCAATTAAAAATAATCTTTTAAATATTTAAAAATACTTTTTCAATGATAAAAAATAAAATAAAAATATTTTTGGGTCTTAAAAATTAATAAAACTTTAAAGAAAAAGTTTCATAATTTTTAAGTCATTTTTGCTATTTTAAAATAATTATGCAAAACAAATGAAAAAGAAATGAATTAAAATGAATTAAAATAAAAGGTCAGAGGAATGGAGGGCCAGGATGCGCCTAGGATTTGAACTGGTTGACTGGCGCGTGATCTAAGGGTCCAGGTTGCATCTGAGCTAATCACAATTAATTAAAACTAAATGAAGAATTAGGGCTAATCAGGCGCATCTGGGCCATTCAAACTGGAGGGAAGTCAACAGGTCAATGCTCATCAACGCTCAGAATTCAAACTTGACTTAATTACATAATTAGGGCATAATCACTCTCAAGTCACCGGAGACGAGCTCCGGTCGTCTTCTCCGGTGACCTTCTCACCTGAAAACTTTCAAATCCTTCCCTAGGTTACTAAAATGAAAACTAAAACCATAGAAATGATCCTTACATCCTCACGAACCAAAACCCTATCCTAAAACAAATTTATATTTCATAAACAAGCTGAATCGAAGAAAGAAAGTTCTAGGTCACACAAGCTTCAAAACCAAATTAAACTCTTAAAACAAAGCCATTTTCAAAACCAATGGTACCAGAATGATCAGCAAGACATGAAGAACAAGTTTGTAACAAGAAAAATGATTTCTGGAAAAATTATTTTCGAGCTACCTGAGATTCGAAGCTTTCAGCTTGAGGACTTTCTGGCCACTTCCTTTGGTGCAAACTGCTCCACTTGATCCCCCAAAGATGTTTGAATGCTCAAAGTGAGTTTGTGCTGGCTGGATAATGAGCTTCGAAAGCTCCTGCTTCAGTTCAGTCAAAAATGGCAATGGAGATTCTGGCACTTTCAGGTCATGGTGATGGGGTGTTCAGGTCCAGATGATGTGTAGAGAAGATCTGTGGTGTTGGTTTGTGTGTTTGTAAGCTGTGATGAGAGTTTCGAAGAGAAATGCAGGCTGAGGTGAAGAATGGTTATGGGGTGTTCAGGCTGTTTCAGGCTTGTGTTCTTGATGCTGGGTGGCCTATGAAGTGTGTTGAGTTGGATGATGAAGAAAGTTTGAGTGTTTCTTGGCTGTGCAAGCAGATTCGAATGCTTATGCCAATGGAAGGTCTTTTGTGAATGTGTTGAATGTGAGAGTTTCAGCCTTGCTTGTGTTATGTTCAGCTTGCAAATTGATAACATAAACAATTCTGATTGGCTTTGTGATGTGACATGGCCTGCTATGATAGGTGAGGCAACTTTTGCAAAAAGGTCAACTTTTGTGTAAGGCAAGTATGGTGATGTGCTAGGCAAGTACAAGGCATGGGCTATGCGCAGCAAAATGAGGGGAAAGAGTCAGCTTGGTCCAGCATCCAAGGCAGCAAGTTGGTAAAGCATGATCATGAGTTTTGCAACTTGGTTAGCTTATGTTTCACATGTGATCCTTTGCATAACCAAACATGAAACCATGGGCAATCTTAGTTCAAATCTGATTCTTAGGACTTAGAGAATGCTTACATGCTGGTTTGAAGTGGATTAGAGGTTGCAATTTGACTTGGTACATGATTTTGCAAAATTCTCATTTGGTGCATAACTTGAAAAACAATGATTTTTGCCAACTTTGCATTGCCATAACTTTTGATCCAAGAAGAGTTTGATCATGTTCTTGTACTTTTTGAAAAGGGAAAGATGAGATCTACAACTTTCATGACCAAAGTTTTTCCATTTGAAGCCTTTTTGGATCATGAATCATGGCTTGAAAAATGACCTAAAATGAGGCATTTTTGAAAAGTCAACTATGTCCAAAAAGTCAACTTTTGCAAAAACCCTAAATTCTTGATTTCTATGAACTTCAACCTTCTTCCATGATCAAATAAAGATCATATACACTCAAAATGATGAAGATCACCCATTGGTTGGGTCATTGGGGGCCTCAGATGCCCTGATTTTGCACTGACTTGTCTGAAAAGTCAACTCTTGATCAGATGACTTCCCCATGGAATTTCTTCATGAAAATTGATATGCATGCTCCCTATACCATGTAGAGACCAATGGAAACAAGAATGACCAAAAGATTTGGAGTTATGGCCTCTGAAACCAAAACCCTAATTTTCAGTCAACTGTGCAGTTCAACCTGGCTCTGCATCCACTCAAACCCTAGCTCTTGTGATTCCTCTGCATTTTTGACTTTGAGGAGATGGAATATGATGTAAGAAAACACATGGATCCCTTTGATTTGATTGGTGGCCTTTGGAATGGCTCAAGATGCTTTGGGATTGCTCAGATCACAAACCCTAGGTGCAGATGCCTTGAAATCTATGCAGTGAATCAAAAATAAGATATGAGGTGATATGATTGCATTTATGCATATGAGATGATCACAAGCCATGGTGTGAATGGGTGAGGGAAAATTTGGGGTGTTTACACTCCAACTTTCATTTTCATTCGAAACACTCAGCACAAGCCTCAAACACAAAAACAAACTTCACAAACAATCTTAGCAGGCCTCACTGATCACAAACCACCCATCACCATAGCCTGAAACTCCCTGAATCAAAAATACGATTTCAACACACCCTTGACCTGAGTTTCTGCCAACTTGCTATAGAGGTCATATAAACCCCAACCAAGTGTCAAAAGCTTCTAAAGAGGACCATTGGGACTTGTTTGAGCCAAAGAGACAGCCAGAAAGCTCCTGAATCGAAAGCTCAATCTCAGGTAGCATGATGAACAATTTTTCCAGAACTTTAATTTCTTGTTAGAATATTGTTCTGTATGTTGCCCTGATCATGGGGATCTATTTGTTTTTGAAAATGAGCCAGAAACAAGCATGTTATGATGTTCTGAAAGTTTGACCTAAAAACTTCTTTGATTCGATTCGTGTTTGCGTTTGAAGTTAAACATGATTTTGTGCTTGATTCGTGTTTGGGGTAGGTAGGAGATGATTTCTGGAGAGTTAGAGCTTCTGAAGTGGCCTGGAGAGTGAGATTGAGTTTTTGGTTGGCCGGAGAAGATGACCGGAACACTGTTCCGGTCATCTGAGAGTCATTAGGGCATTTAATTAGGGTTTAATCATAATTAGGAGATTTTGAATTTCAGCCCTTGGATATGGCGCCAAGTCAATTCGCGCGCGTGTGAGTTTGAATGCTGGCCCTTGATCTTGCATACTTTCATATTTTTCAGTTTAATTCAATTTTATTTACATTTTAATTCATTTCTTTTCTCCATTTTATTAAAAATAGCAAAAATCATTGAAAAATTCTGAAAATTTTTATACAACCTTTTATTAATTTTCAGAAACCAAAAACATTTTTATTTTTATTTTTTGCATTAAAATTTATTTTTAAATCATTTAAAAGTTTATTTTTAATTAATTAATGAGAATTAATTAATTAAAAATACTTTTAGGTATTTAAAAATCACAAAAAAATTCATGAAACATTTAAAATCATTTAGAAACATTGTCCAACCCTCAAACCAAATTTCTTTTTTGATCTTGATGTCTTTTGACAATTTTTTCATGAAATTAATTTCATTTTAAAGCATTATTTTGTTCCAATGTTCAAAAATTCATTTCTGCCTAGTCTTTAGGAGTTGGACTTTGATTCTTTTTGCATTGCATCTTGCATTTCATGAAGTTTATAGGATTAAATTGGCATGATTTGATCTTGCATTTTCAATTTGTTTGACTTTTTTTCTTGGCAAGGTACCTTAAAACCCTAGAAATCTTAAGAAATTCATAACTTCCACTAGGTTAAGAATTGGATACCCTCCTTTGGGAAGTGAGTTTGTATAGGTTTAAGGCTCCCTTGATTGCATTTTCAATTTTTTATCTTGATGTTTGCTTCTGGTTTTGGTTTTTGTTTTGTGCATTGATCATAAACCCTAATTTGGGCTTCCTTTTGCATTCATCTTGCATTTGTTTGCATACCATGACTTGCCATGATATTCTATGCATCCATTTGATTCATTAGACATATCAAGACATATTAGAAGCATGTTTGATCATTGCCTCATTCGTTTGCTATGTTGTATGTCATTTGCATTCCATAACTTTTCAGGTATGTTCCTGGTTCTAAGCATGCTTCTCTTGCATCCATATGTTTGTATGATCATCCTCATGCCTTGTTTCATGTTTGCATCATCTCATAGCATCATTGGCATCATACTTATGCTTCTGGTTTTGGTTTGCATCATGCCATTGCACCTCATTTGCATTGCATTCCCTTCACTAACTTTTCAGGTGGTAAGTCACTTTGAGAAGTGAATTTGCCTTCACTTCTCACAATTTCTTTTTATCTCTCTTATGCATCATTGCTGCATTTTGTTTTGTGTTTGAGATTGAGATTTCTCTTTCTTTTTTCTCCTTACTTTCTTTCCTCAAGTGACTTGTCTTCTTAAATGAAGCAAGTTACTTTGCTTCTCTTTGCTCCTTTCATCTGCTTCCTGGTGGTTCCTCTGAAGATTTCCCTTGTAAACCTCACAAACTTTAGGAACAACCAAGAATGACAATGATTAGGGTTTTGATTAGTCCCCCACTTAGTTTTTTACCTTTGTGTCTCATTGAGTCTTCTCTTCTCATCTCATAATCAGGGACTAAACCCTAAAGGCTTTAAGGCTTTGTGATTAAGCTTATGCCTGCATCCTTCTATTAGGATGGAGTGTATAACTTTAATCTTAAGTGTTAAACCCTTAATGTGTTTAAATCCTTTAATCAATTCACTTAATAATCATCAAGACATCAAGTTTGTAACTTGGGCCTTGCATTAGGGTTCTAATTCTTCCTTAATTGGTTAAGAAGGACTAACCCTAGTGTTAATGGACAAGTCCTCCTCAAGTTGTCTTACAAACCCTAAAAATCACTTCTTCATCATACCATTAACTAAAATCCACTTAATAAAGGCTTTGCTTTGTCATGAGTTTAATCCCTAATCATGGATTAAGTTGAGGAGCTTTCCTCAGCTTAAACATTCTCATCTATTATCCTTCTATTAGGATGGTGTAATGAGTCTGTTTAATCCCTGATTATGGCTTAATCTCATTCCTTAACACCAAACAAAAATACCAAAAACATCTAAATAATCACAAGTAGGTTAATGATCTTAATCCTATACCATGGTGATTAAGTGTGAGATGCTGACTTCACACTTAAGGTATTCTCATTACCCCTAATCAGAGGGAGGATGTGATGAGTTTACTAATCCATTGGTTTAGACTTAAGCTCATTTTCTTATGACAAACTTTCAAAAGCAATAAAAGACTGAAAACTCAAAAACAAACAATAATCGTCTCCTTCGGGATTCTTTTCTCATCTCATTCACTCATAAACGAGAACTTGCTTCTTCCGTCTAATGCGAGACAGTTAGCACCTGAGCCAGACAGGTCATACACTTGAGCATAGACAAGTAAGCAGTTCACAAGTCAATTTATCTTTCAGTCTCTTTGGGTCGAACTACGGTGTTCTGACTTCCTCATTGCACGAGAGGATACGTAGGCATAACTTAACAGTTATCGAACAAAAGTCTCTGTATATTCTCCCTCCTTCTAGCCTTATTCTTTAGCCTCATTATCATAAGCATTTCACCTTTATTCTTACACTGACACTTCACTTCACTTCTCTTACACTGACACATGTACATCCTTTTCCAGCTCTTTTACACACAAATTGCACTGACACTACCCCTTTAAAACACAAATCTTTTAAGCGTGGATCCCGTCGAGTACGACGGACAATCTGGGTGCTGATACCTTCCCATGTTGTAACCAACCCCCTTTCTCAGTCTCTCTGGTTCGCAACCGTCTTATCCATATCTTTCTAGGTCTATGCAGCATTGCCTTTCCTCCGGGATGAAAATGCCTAGCTGGCGACTCTTTTTCTTTTCCTGTGAGTTCACTCCTGTGTGTTCTCACATCATCCTTTCGCCGACCGTTCACGTCTGTACCTCATTTGAGCTCAGTCTCATCTTTTGGGAGCGACAGCTTGGCGACTCTGCTGGGGAAACTTATACTGTAACCAGGGCTTCTATTTCTTTTTGTGGGTTCCTCCTAGCGCTTGTTTGATTTGTGTTTACTGGGGTGTTATGTGCTAGTTGTGTTTGTATATTTGCTTTCTATATAGTTATTTTATTGCTTTCTTTATAGCTTTATATACATCATACTGTCATACTGTTATCTGGCTGGATCTGGTTTATTGTTTTGATGGGTGGGGTTCATTGAGAGTTTAAGGTCCTATACCTGGGACCTGAGTGACACCTAGGCTAGAGTGGTTCATGTTCTTTCCCATTCCATTTCGGTCTGGTGCGGGAATATGAAACACGGTTCAGATATGGGTTTCTTCTTGAGAACTCTGTGCTACAAATTTCCTATAGTGCTAGGGCTATCTGGGAAGCCTGCTAAGTCTGGATGACCTTTATTTTGACTTTCAGAAACTGAGGTGAATTAGAGGAGGATCTTTTATGGTTATTGTAAACACTGTACCTCCGGGTTAGAAGTGTTTACACTTCTCATAACTGATCCAAGTCTGAGGATCCTTGTTTTAGAACATCACCTGCGAGGGGGGTTGGGCTGTTTACAGGTTTGCAGGTACCCTTGACCTCAGCATACCCTGTTACTTTGTTTTGATTAAGAGTACTTCATTTTGGAACAGTTCTTGTGATTTTTAACCCTGGACATGTGACTCTTTATTTGAGTCCCCCACCTTGGTTACTGGATTTATGAACCTCCATCTGGATTTCTTGAACATACATGGACCTATATCAAGGCAGTTAATCAGATCCAGTTTGATCACAAACCCTTGCATATCATTTGCATACATCATCATTGCATCATTTAACATTTGCTTATTTGTTTTTCAGGGTATCCACATCATATATTTTGGCTTGGTTTTGGCCCCTTTATCTGATTAAGACCCATGTTCACCAGCTACCTGCATCACCAGCACCAGCTTATCAGTAGCCCATCTTCTAGTATCAGTCATCATCATCAGCATCTGTCTTAGCTCTTCTTCAGCAACATGTCACCCAAGAAGAGCAACATCTCCTACCATTTCTTTGAGCCTGAGCTGGCTGGCATCAGGAAGGTCCAGGCCCTGATTAGTCCAGACCATATACCACTATTCAGAGAACATTATGGAGGCATCCTTGATGTGGTTATGG
This sequence comes from Lathyrus aphaca, assembly GCA_963966055.1. Taxonomy (NCBI): domain Eukaryota; kingdom Viridiplantae; phylum Streptophyta; class Magnoliopsida; order Fabales; family Fabaceae; genus Lathyrus; species Lathyrus aphaca. Next base: position 100,838,814 of record OZ014522.1, on the reverse strand, counting down.
ATTTGGACCCTTCCTAGAGGAGCTTGATTCATACTTGCCTGCAGTTCTATGATCCCCCTCTGAGGTGTTTTACCTTCCAGGATTTTCAGTTGGGACCTTTGTTGGAAGAATATTCATCACTGATTGGTGTACATATCAGGGGTGGAGTCCCCTTCAACCTTGAGATGGCTTTTCCTAGTAATGAAGAGGTGGCAAGGGCATTGTATCTGGAACTAGTTCTGATTGAGCAGAACATGACAACCAAGGCTGGAATCTCTGGTCTACACTTGGATTTCTTGACCTCTCAGGCTACTCTGAAAGCCTCCTTGGGAGAATGGAAGGCAGTCTGTGCATTATTAGCCCTTAGCATATATGGGGTTATATTATTTGCAGATGAGCCTAAGTTTATTAGCAAGAATGCAATCCATCTTTTCATTCTGAGGAACCCAGTGCCCACTTTACTGGGAGATTTCTACTACTCTGTTCACCAAAGGAATGAAAAGCAAAGAGGAAGATTGGTGAGATGTTGTGCTCCCCTATTCCACACCTGGCTGCTCAAACACTTGCCCAAAACTGATGCATTCTTGAATCCTCACCAGCAAAATAATTGGGCTAGAAGACTCATTGCTTTGACCTCAGTCGACATCAGGTGGTGCACTCAGAGTACCAAAGGCAGGGACATCATTACTAGTTGTGGGTAGTTCCCCAATGTACCCCTAATAGGAGTGAAGGGTTGCATCAACTACAACCCTCTGCTATTCAAAAGACAATTGGGCTATGCATTGGTCCACCCTCCTAGAGCACAAGACTTGGCTGAAACCCTTTATTGTGAGGTTAAGCCTAATCTAGCTATTGTCAGGCAAGCATCCTGGGCTTGGGGCAATGTCCAGACCAAAGGGATGGCCATTCTAGGGCGATGCAACAATGTGGCCTCAGCTCAGTACTATGAGTGGTCTCATGCCAGGGCTCAAATTTCTGGGATGCCCTTCACCATTGAGGATGCACCTGGACCATCCACAGCACCACCTCCAGCCACTGTCAGCCTGGAAGAGTTTGAGAAGCTAAAAGAGAGAAATGAGAATCTGACTCAGGCTCTACAGAAGACTCTCTGGGAGAGAAGTGATGGTCGTCTGGACATTGAGAGGTTAGAAAAGCTAAAGGTGGAGCATCTAGCCAGGATTGAGAAGTCAGAGGACTACATCAAGAAGTCAAGGGCTGGAGAGCAGATTTTGAAGAATGACTGTAAAGAGGCTCAGTTTCAGAAGGCTAGGACTGATCTCTATCTGAAGGAAAGTCAAGCTAGGTGGGTCAGAATCACTGAAGCTCGCACCCAGGAAGATAAGAGGACTCAGGACAAGATTGAGCAGTTGGAGGCTAATGCAAAGGAGCAACAGGAAGCCCTATTGGCAGCCCAGAAGGAGATCTCAGAGTTGAAGATTAGGGCTGGTGTGAAGAGGTCAAAGGACCAGGGCAGACACAAGAAGCTAACTACTGCTGTCACCACCAGGAATCTCCTTATCAGGAACCTCACAGAGCGTCCAACTGACCCGGTAACTGAAGCACTTCTAAAGGAAGTTCAGGAGGATGAGTTTGGTCTTGGTGTCTGACTTTTTCTTGTTGTTGCTTCCATTTTATGTACTTTTCTTTTTTATGTTGTATTTTGACCCCTCAGAGAGCATGTATTGTGAAAAACAAACTATGTATGATTCTCCATTTGTAATATATTCATTAGTTTGTTTCATCTGAGTTCTTTTTCTCTCAAGCAACATCAAAGCATCTTCTTCAGAGGTCTGGAAAGGTCAAAACCAAGTGCCAAGTCGGATACCTCGGAGACAAATAAGCATACTGCATTGCATACTAACCTCTTGTTTTGTTTTGTAGGTTTTGTTTTGTTTTTGTTACTAACTCTGTCGTGATTCAGGAACTATTGCTCGACGTCGGGTGTTCCCACTCAACCGTCCACACAGATATCCTACCCGCAACAAACTTCCGGGTATACAGATGGACCAGGTACAACAGGACCTTACAGAGGTCAGGGCTCAAATGGCCAATGAGAGACTGGAAATGAGAAACCAAATGACCCAGTTCATGGAAGTAATGAATGGCTTGGCTCAAAGCCAAGAAAGATTGAGGGCATTGGTAGAAAGGCAGACCCCAGAAGAACCCCATCTAGGGACTGGGGGAACAAGTAACAATGAGAGGGTTCAGCCTCATGTTAACCCACCAGTATATGGGCCTCATCTTCATCCAGAGATCAACATCCCTACTAATGTGCAAGGGAATGCTACTGCAGGCAGAGTACTACAAGAAGACCCCCAAGAGGATCAATTCACTGTGATGGGAGTTGGGGATGAAGCCTATGACAGAAGGCTAGATGAAATTGCTGAAAAATTAAGGTCCCTGGAGTCTCAAAACTCCTTGGGTTTTGATGTCATGGACATGGGTTTAGTGGACGGGGTCAGGATTCCCCACAAGTTTAAACCACCGTGCTTCGAGAAGTACAACGAAACTTCCTGTCCCCGAACCCACTTACAATCCTTTCTGGGGAGGCTGAAGGCATATACCATGGATGAAAAGCTATGGATGTTTTATTTTGAAGATAGCTTACAGGGGCTTCAAGGGAATGGTACTCTCATTTGACCAGATCGACCATCAGATGCTGGAAGGACCTGGCTGAGGCCTTCATTAGACAATACCAGTACAACTTGGATATGGCTCCCAACAGGACCCTCCTGATGGGAATGTCCCAGTCATCCAGAGAAAGCTTCCGAGAGTACGCCCAGAGGTGGAGACAGCTTGCTGCTGCTGTCCAACCACCCATGTCGGAAAGGGAAATGGCCGACATGTTTATGAACACCATCCAAGGGACATACATTGATAGGCTAGCTGCCTTTTCTTCCACCAACTTCGCGGATGTAGTCATAGCTGGAGAAATATTTGAGAGCCTTCTAAAGATGGGTAAGATTTCCGACAATGGTGCGAGCTCGTCCAGCAACCCAAGAAAGCCTTTTGTGGGCCCAAGAAGAACTGGTGAGACTAATGTTATCCATACCAGCAGGGGCAGACCCCAATATGTTCATAGGTCAGTGGCAGCTGTCACTATTCCCGCTCCAATTCATCCACAACCGGCATACCAACCACAGCAACAACCCCACTACCAGCAACAAGCTCAGTATCCACCTCAGAGAAATTATAACAACAACAACACCAGCAACAACAATCAGCAAAGAACTTTTCAACAGAGACCATCTCAGGCCAATAGGGTGATTGATCCGATCCCTATGCCTTATGCCGCATTATTGCCACAACTCCTGAAACTCAACCTGGTTGAGCTAAGGACATTGGCACCTCCAGATCCTGCCAGTCTGCCCAGAAATTACGACGCCAACGCCAGATGTGCTTTTCATTCAAATGCACCTGGCCACAGTACAGAGAAGTGCAGAGCTTTGCATATGAAAGTACAGGATCTAGTGGATTCCAAAGCTCTAAACTTTGCACCCCCGCCAAATGTCAACAAGAACCCCATGCCCAACCATGGAGGGCCCAGAATCAATGTTATTGAGGAAGATAAGTCGTCTTTCTTGATAACCAGTGTTGGGCAAATTAGGACACCCCTGGTAGAGATTAAAGCTCAACTCCTTGAATGCCAGATATTCCCTGGGTGTGACCTCGGGTGCGGTTATTGCAACATTTCGGTAAATGGGTGTGAGGATCTGAGAAGCGGCATAGACAGTCTTATCCAGAATGGTCTACTTCAAATCACAACATCAATACCTTCAAATCCAGCAATCTCTCTAACAACAATTCCCGAGTCTTCTACAACTGCAACAACAATTGTTCCAAACAACTCTTCAATCTCATCAACAAATGATTCATCTGTCACTTCAACGGACCAGATATCAACAACCATCTCTTCTACAACTTCAACATCCATCCAGTCAACAATATCTCCTACAACATCAACAGCAAACAATGAAAGTGTCTCAACGGTTACAATTTACTATGATCCTGCAAATGATTCTGCCTACAACTCACAAAATGCCACTCCTATCAGAGTACCAGTTACAATATACTATGATCCACATACTATCATGGTCTCTTCTGCAGCTGCTATCAGTCCAGTCACTATCACATTGCCTGGGCCGGTTCCTTACGAAAGAAATAATGCCATCCCTTGGCATTACGACTCCGATCTATACTGCGAAGGACAGAAAATCACTCTGGAATCATCAACTTCTGCACCACAAATAGACAATGTGGGGGGAGGCGGAGGCTTCACTCGGAGCGGACGTCTCTTCGCCCCGCAAATTCCAAGACCCATCTCTGAAGCAGAAGCTGCTGCCAAAGCAAAAGGAAAAAGCATGGTGCAAGAAGAACAAGTTGCTAAAGAGGCTTTAAGGACCCCTTTTGATCAAGAGGTTGATGAATTCATGAGAATCATCAAGAAAAGTGATTACAAGATAGTGGACCAGCTTCACCAGACGCCTTCCAAGATCTCCAGTTTATCATTGCTAATGTGCTCCGAGGCTCATCGGAACGCGCTACTAAAAGTCTTGCACGCAGCTTATGTGCCAGAGGAGATTACCGTCAATCAGTTAGAGGCCGTGGTTGGAAATGTCAACGCTAGTCATGGACTAGGATTTACCAACACTGATTTGACAACGGAAGGTCGCAATCACAACAAGGCTTTGCACATTACCTTGGAGTGTAAAGGTGTAGTTCTTTCCCATGTACTGGTAGACACCGGGTCATCCCTCAATGTCTTACCTAAAAAAGCCCTTGTGAAGTTGGAGTACGAATGATTGCATTACGCCCCAGTAACTTGGTAGTGAGAGCCTTTGACGGTTCTAAGAGATCAGTTCTGGGAGAAATTGAGTTGCCTATAATGATTGGCCCACAGACTTTCAAAACGACCTTCTTCGTGATGGATATACAGCCTGCCTACAGCTGTCTATTGGGTAGACCATGGATACACGCCGCTGGCGCCGTGACGTCAACCCTTCACCAGAAGTTAAAATTCGAGTGGGAGGGCCAAGTCGTTACTATTTGTGGAGAGGAAGATATCTTTGTTAGCCATCTGGCTACATACAAATACATTGAGATGGATGGAGAGATCCATGAAACTATGAGTCAAGGGTTTGAGGCCTTGAACATAAATGAGGCATCCACTGTGCCTGGAACCTCAATGACATCTTATCAGCAAGCCCGGAAGGTTGTTGAAGAAGGGACTGCCCAAGGCTGGGGCAAGCTGTTGCCCGTGGAAAAGAAAGAGGACAGATTTGGGTTGGGTTACAAACCAACTCAACAAGATCAAGCAGAGGCTGCTAAGAAGCCCAATTTTGTCAGTGGGGGGATGCTCACCCCCGATGCAGTAAACAACTTGGAAGATGAGTCGGAAGATGACCGCAACCTGGAGAGCTGGATACGCCCAAGGATCCCGGGGAGCCGTATCTCAAACTGGTCTTCCCAGGAAATTATAAGGGTTACTCCTGCAGAGTAATTATTATTTCCTGTATATTTTAAGCATGCATCAAGTCTTGCATCTTGCCCAAGATGACAAGACTCATTTTGTAATCGGGCCATCTGTAATTTTGTGCAAACAGATAAATCAATGATAATCAGACATCTTTTGCAAATGAATTTTTTTTCTTTTCCGCTCACTGTTTTTCCATTTTTCTTTTTGTACAAAAATAAAATGGCAATGTTTTCAAAATGACAACTTTATTTCTCTTTTCTAAACAAGATTAAAATCAATCACTAAAATGAACAAACTGAACCCTTGCAGAGAGTGCCTTCCAGACTGCACCGACAACAACACGGCTATGACTTCGTATGACTTTGACAATCCAATCAATCAAGCTGATGAAGAGGTCGAAGAAGAGTATGAGCTTCCTGAAGAGCTAGCCAGGTTGTTGAGACAAGAGGAAAAGGTTATCACTCCTCATCAGGAGGAGGTCGAAACGATTAATCTTGGTACAGATGAAGACGTGAAAGAAGTTAAAATCGGGGCCTGCTTACAAGATTCGGTGAAGAGACAACTGATTGACCTGCTTCAGGAATATGTGGATGTGTTTGCTTGGTCTTATCAGGATATGCCGGGGTTGGACACCGACATTGTTATGCACAAGCTGCCTTTAAGAGAAGATTGCCCACCAGTTAAATAGAAACTGCGTCGTACTCGCCCAGACATGGCAATGAAGATCAAAGAAGAGGTACAAAAGCAGTGGGACGCCGGGTTCCTTGCTGTAACTAGCTATCTGCCGTGGGTTGCTAATATAGTACCTGTGCCTAAGAAAGACGGCAAAGTAAGAATGTGTGTTGACTACCGATATCTGAACAGAGCCAGCCCGAAAGATGACTTCCCATTACTTCACATTGATGTATTGGTTGATAATACGGCTCAGTTTTCGGTATTCTCCTTCATGGACGGATTTTCAGGATACAATCAGATTAAGATGTCACCTGAAGACATGGAGAAGACCACCTTCATCACACCCTGGGGCACGTTCTGTTACAAGGTGATGCCATTCGGACTGAAGAATGCTGGTGCAACATATCAACGGGCTATGGTAACATTATTCCATGATATGATCCATAAAGAAATCGAATGTTATGTGGATGACATGATTGCCAATTCCCTCACCGAAGAAGACCACCTGATAAACCTGCTGAAGCTATTCAAGCGTCTGAGGAAGTACCAACTGAAGTTGAACCCCAACAAATGCACATTCGGGGTGCGATCCGGTAAGCTGCTGGGATTTATCGTAAGTGAAAAAGGGATTGAAGTTGACCCTGATAAAGTCAAGGCCATTCAAGAAATGCCTGCACCGAAGTCAGAAAAAGAAGTTTGAGGGTTCTTAGGACGATTGAACTACATTTCACGGTTCATATCCCACCTTACAGCAACCTGTGAACCCTTGTTTAAGCTGTTAAGAAAAGAACAGACGGTCAGATGGAACGAAGACTGCCAGAAGGCTTTTGACAAGATCAAGGAATACTTACAAGAGCCTCCAATCCTTATGCCTCCAGTTGAAGGAAGACCTCTGATAATGTACCTGACAGTATTAGAAGAGTCAATGGGGTGTGTGTTGGGCCAGCATGACGAGTCTGGTCGAAAAGAGTATGCAATATACTACCTAAGCAAAAATTTTACCGACTGTGAACAACGTTATTCACTGCTCGAGAAAACTTGCTGTGCTTTAGCGTGGGCTGCTCGCCGACTGAGACAGTATATGTTGACCCACACTACTTTATTGATCTCCAAAATGGATCCAGTTAAGTACATTTTTGAGAAGCCAGCACTTACCGGACGGGTTGCAAGATGGCAAATGATCCTCATGGAATATGACATCCAGTACACATCTCAGAAAGCCATCAAGGGCAGTGTATTGTCTGATTATCTTGCTGAGCAACCCATTGATGATTACCAGCCTATGAGATTTGACATCCCTGACGAAGACATCATGTTCATAAAAGCAAAAGATCATGAAGAGCCTGTTCACACTGAAGGGCCTGACCCAGGAGAGGAATGGACTATGATGTTTGACGGGGCTGTTAATATGAATGGTCGTGGTGTTGGTGCAATACTTGTTACACCTAAGGGAGTTCACATGCCTTTCTCGGCAAAACTCACCTTTAACTGCACTAACAACGAAGCTGAATACGAAGCTTGCATTATGGGTCTTGAGGAAGCCATTGACCTCAGGATCAAGACATTGACTGTATTCGGAGATTCAGCTCTGGTAGTTAATCAAACCAACGGCAAATGGTACACACACCAAGATCATCTGATACCTTACAGGGATTATACAAGAAGGTTATTGACTTTCTTCACAACAATCAAGCTTGAGTATATCCCTCGGGACGAGAATCAGTTTGCAGATGCTCTGGCTACCATTTCATCCATGATCAAAGTTCAAGCTTCCAACTTTGTGCCTCGGATTTCAGTGTCCAGACTTGACAGACCAGCATATGTATTTGCAGCGGATGTTGTCAAAGATGATAAGCCTTGGTTCCATGACATTAAGTGCTTCTTGGAGGACCAAACATACCCACCTGGGGCATCTTCCAATGATAAGAAGACTTTGAGAAGGCTTGCTGGTAGTTTCTTCCTGAACACTGATGGTTCCCTGTACAAGAGAAACTTTGATATGGTACTCCTCAGATGCGTTGATAGAACAGAAGCAGACTTACTGATGCACGAGGTGCACGAAGGATCCTTTGGTACCCATGCAGGAGGGCATGCCATGGCAAAGAAGTTGCTAAGATCAGGTTATTATTGGATCACCATGGATGCCGACTGTTGTGCCTACGCTAGAAAATGCCATAAATGCCAGATTTATGCGGATAAGGTGCACGGGCCTCCCAATCCTTTGAATGTAATGTCTTCACCTTGGCCCTTTGCTATGTGGGGCATTGACATGATTAGCAAGATTGAGCCGACTGCTTCGAATGGCCACAGATTCATCCTGGTTGCCATTGACTATTTCACCAAGTGGGTCGAAGCAGCTTCATATGCAAATGTTACAAGGCAAGTAGTAGCCCGATTTCTGAAGAGGGATATCATCTGTCGGTATGGAGTTCCCGAGCGAATCATTACTGATAATGGTTCCAATCTAAACAACAAAATGATGGCAGAGCTATGCCGGGACTTCAAGATCCAACACCACAATTCTTCTCCTTACAGGCCAAAGATGAATGGCGCTGTTGAGGCATCTAATAAGAATATCAAGAAGATTGTGCAGAAGATGGTAGTCACCTACAAAGACTGGCATGAGATGCTACCGTTTGCCTTGCATGGGTACCGCACGTCAATCAGAACATCCACTGGGGCAACACCGTATCAGCTTGTGTATGGTATGGAAGCAGTCCTACCTGTTGAAGTTGAATTACCCTCCCTGCGGGTACTGATGGATGTTAAGCTGAACGAAGCAGAATGAGTCTGATCCCGATACGAACAACTGAGTCTGATTGAAGAGAAAAGATTGGCTGCAATCTGTCATGGGCAGTTGTATCAGAAGAGAATGAAGAGAGCCTTCGATTAGAAAGTCAGGCACCGAGAGTACCAAGTAGGAGATCTTGTGCTGAAAAGAATCCTCCCTCCTCATACGAACCACAGGGGCAAGTGGACTCCAAATTATGAAGGACCATTTGTAGTAAAGAAAGTTTTCTCTGGTGGAGCACTGATGCTCAGCACTATGGATGGTGAAGACTTCCCGTCCCCTGTGAATTCAGATGCAGTTAAAAAATACTTCGCATAAAAATGACCCGCTGGACATAAAAACAGAATGTAAGTCCAGGCAAAAATAGGGCATCCCGACGAGTCAAAAACAGAATAAAAGACTCGGGCAAAAATAAGGGAAAAAATGAACAAAAAATGTACACCCGCTGAGTTGAAAAGCCGCATTGGACAACTCAGGCAAAAATGGGTATCCCGATGGATTGAAAACCCGAAAGGGCGATCCATGCAAAATAAGGGAATAAGCGAACAACTGCACTCTGAATTCGTCTGTATCACCTACAACTTGGTAAAACTTCGAAAAGATCAAGCTTCTCTCCGAATCAGCCTTCTTCAGAAAGCAAGACGAGAAGAACGTCAAAATTCATACGAGTCATAGCAACAGGGAAGCTCCTTGAAACGTCGTCAACATTGCCAGCATTTTGTTTCTCAATTTGTAACAATCTTCTCATTTCAGGGGATTTGTTTTCTTTGACTGTATCTTGCCAATTCAGGGCATATAAATTAATAAAATCAGATTTTCAGTCATGTCTCGTCTTGTACATTTTATTTTCATTTGCAAAATGTCTGATGTCTTAAGAGATGCTGATTGCATAAACACATATGTTTCCTTCCTAAAGAATGCGTGCTTGCAGGAAATATACTCCTGGGAGTGTCTGGACTCCTATGAGGGAATCTGGTAAGAGATACCTCGGGATTACTTGTACGTTTCTATCTTTGCAGGATTGCAGGTATGCAAAGCGCAGCATGGGGCATGAAAGTTTCATCCCAGTAAGCTGACAAATAAGCACTCACTCAAGTCTTAGCACCCAAAGTGCTTATTCCCCAGTCGGGTTACCATTTACTATTCCTCCACAGTCAGGTGTAAGGCCTGGAAACCATCTCCCCACAGAGTTTCAGCCTCTATCCAGAAGAAGCAACACATGAAGGAATCACAACAGAGTGACGAAAGCTTCTACAAACCCCAGCTGGGTCCCTCATTACCACGGATGGGTCTATCAGTGACCTATTTCCCCAAGCAGATACATCTTGTCAGATCTACCAATGATCTCATCCCCAGCTGGGATGCCCATTTCAAACAGATCAACCAGAGATCTTCGCAGCAATGGGATCCGAATCCTGGATCGGTATCTTTTGCATAAACATAGCATTCGCATCATATTCACCCCACAAAGCGTAGCATTCCGTCTAATACGGAGCATTACGGCAAAAATCAAACATATTGCATAATCATAAGCCATGATCCGAATCAAGCGCTCGTGAATATTGACAATCCATCAACAATATACAGAATGCTCCCCAGACTCCCCAATAGAGAGCTAAAGCTAAAGCAGTTGCCTTACACTCACAAACATCAGTGTATACTCCTTGTGGCACCCGTCCGTGTCACATCCCCAGCAGAAAGCCAAAAGCAACCTCTTTGCACTCACAAATACATATTTATACAACTTCTCTGAACACTTTGTATATCAGATTTTGTTTATACTATACTTTCGTCCTTTTAACACCCGTCCGTGTCACTATCCCCAACAGTTTAAATACCCGTCTATACACCACTCATACTTATTACCTCTCAGATTCGACACTCGTCCTTGTTTCTTTGTTAACCAGTTGGTACTCGTCCGTACCATCATCTCAGAACATGTGTCAAGCGTTTTTTTCTACCCGATACTCGTCCGTATCATAGTTTTAAGGATGCTCGTCCGCATCTTTAAATCCATACACTGTGTCAAACACTTTTGTCTTCATAAATATAGACACTCGTCTGTGTCTAATATTCCCCAGAAGAGTCCCCTCAGATTCAACACTCATCCGTGTTCTCTGTTAATCAGTTGATACTCGTCCGTATCATCATCTCTGAACACGTGTCAGTATTTGTTTCTACTCGATACTCGTCCGTATCGTAGTCTTAAGGATGCTCGTCCGCATCTTTAATCTATACATAAACGTCAAAACACTTATACCCGTTATTTCTTGGATATAAACATCGTCCGAGTTTACTATTCCCCAGTAGATCGCCAACAAAGCAAAATTACCCTTCTATCTGACACTCGTCCTGTGTCATGATAAACCTTGAGATCAGCCGTCCCTTGCTAGGTGATCGTCCTTCACCTCTTGATGATCGTCCTTCATCATGCTCATCCGATGGCCGTCCCCATCGTCGACCTTTTTATCCGGCATTCGTCCTATGTCGTGATTTTTTAGCAGCCGTCCCTGCTAGGTGATCGTCCTTCACCTTTTGATGATCGTCCTTCATCATTTTATCCGATGGCCGTCCCCATCGTTGATCTTGCTATCTGACATTCGTCCTATGTCATGATAAACCTTGAGAGCAGCCGTCCCCTGCTAGGTGATCGTCCTTCACCTCTTGATGATTGTCCTTCATCATGCTCGTCTGATGTCCGTCCCCATCGTTGACCTTTTATCCGGCATTCGTCCTATGTCGCGATATTTTCGGCAGCCGTACCCTGCCAGGTGATCGTCCTTCACCTTAGATGACCATCCCTCATCTTATCCCCAACAGAGCAGCCGTCCCCTGTTAGGTGATCGTCCTCCACCTTTGATGACCGTCCCTCATCATTATTTCATTTATTCTTTAACCCGATGGTCGTCCCCGTCGTGGCCCCTTTTCCTTTTCCTGATGATCGTCCTTCATCAGTTTAGCCCGATGGCCGTTCCCATCGTTTGTTTACATTACTTTATGAACTTGATGGCCGTCCCCATCATTTTTCATTAATCCCCAAAGAATCTTATAGCTTTACTTGATGGCCGTCCCCATCATATTCCCTTTTATCCCCAGCATGTCGGCCGTCCCCGTCATTTGCTTTATTTCCCGCACTTTTCCCAGCGTGTCGGCCGTCCCCGTCATTGCTCTTTCCCAGCAGTCGTCCTCTGCTCGACGGTCGTCCTCCGTCGCCCACACTTTATAATATAATTTATTTTCCTTTACAATCTATATCCCTTTTCTTCTTCATTCTGTGAGTGCAAATTTTGGATTGTCTTTGATATTCAACCACAAGTTATCTTGTTTGCCTGATAAGCCGTTGCTTACATCTTGCACAGCTAACTCATGTTTGAATAGGGGCAGCTGTAAACACCCCAAATTTGCCCTCACCCATTCACACCATGGCTTGTGATCTCCTCATATGCATAAACTCAAATCATAGCATCTCATACCACATTTTTGATTCATTGCATTGGTTCAAAGTCATCTGCATCTAGGGTTTGTGATCTGAGCAACCCAAGGGCTTCTTGAGCCACTCCAAAAGTCATCAATCAATTCAAAGGGGTCCATGTATGTTCAAGCATCATATTATATCCTTTCAAAGTCAAGAATGTCAAAGAATCACAAGAACTGAGAATGGTATGGAAGCAGAGCCAGGTTTGACTGCACAGATGACCTAAAATTAGGGTTTTGGTTTCAGAGGCCATAACTCCAAATTTTTTGGTCATTCTTGTTTCTATTGGTCTCTATATGGTATAGGGAGCATGCATATCAATTTTCATGAAGAAATTCCATGGGGAAGTCATCTGATCAAGGGTTGACTTTCTAAGCAAGTCAGTGTAAAATCAGGGCATCTGAGACCCCCAATGACCCAACCAAAGGGTGTTCTTCATCATTTTGATTGTGTATGATCTTTATTTGATCATGGAAGATGTTGGAAGTTCACAAAATTGAATAATTTCAAGTCATTTGCAAAGTTGACTTTTTGGGAAAGTTTGACTTTTAATGAAATTGCCATTTTAGGAAACTTTTTCAACCTTTACTTTTTGATTCAAAAATGCTTCAAATGGAAAAACTTTGGTCATGAAAGTTGTAGAATGGATCATTCCCTTTTCAAAAAGTACAAGAACATGGCCTAATTCATTTTGTATCAAAAGTTATGGCTTGTCAAAGTTGGCTAAAATCACAAAATTTGAAGTTTTCTACCAAAGAGACATTTTGCAAAATGGTTTGTTCAAGTGTTCTAAAGGCCTCAAATGTGTATCATTTCTTCACAAAATGATCATATGACCTCTAAAATTCAGAATGGGCCAAAGAACTTTGCACTTTGATGCCTTGAAACTCAAGAAATCTCAAAGAAACCAAACTTGAACCAACTTGCAAAACCTATCAAAGGTTGCAAACCACTTGCTGCATTGCCTCTAAACCTTTTTCATAGCATTCCTTGATTCAAGCTGAGCCAAAGCAAGCCAAAAAGCAAGTTGTACCATAGCCCATACCTCAAGTACACATCAAGTTGACATTTTGGCCAAAGACCCATACCAATTACCATAGGCCACCAACAACTTTCTGACCTATCCCCTTTTGATACATGGACAAAACCCAGCCTAACACATAACACAACTCACTCTGATCTTGCCCACAAGCCATAGTTATCATTTTTGCTCCAACTTGCATTTTCATTCGAAACACTCAGCACAAGCCTCAAACACAAAAACAAACTTCACAAACAATCTCAGCAGGCCTCACTGATCACAAACCACCCATCACCATAGCCTGAAACTCCCTGAATCAAAAATACGATTTCAACACACCCTTGACCTGAGATTCTGCCAACTTGCTATAGAGGTCATATAAACCCCAACCAAGTGTCAAAAGCTTCTAAAGAGGACCATTGGGACTTGTTTGAGCCAAAGAGACAGCCAGAAAGCTCCTGAATCGAAAGCTCAATCTCAGGTAGCATGATGAACAATTTTTCCAGAACTTTAATTTCTTGTTAGAATATTGTTCTGTATGTTGCCCTGATCATGGGGATCTATTTGTTTTTGAAAATGAGCCAGAAAAAAGCATGTTATGATGTTCTGAAAGTTTGACCTAAAAACTTCTTTGATTCGATTCGTGTTTGTGTTTGAAGTTAAACATGATTTTGTGCTTGATTCGTGTTTGGGGTGGGTAGGAGATGATTTCTGGAGAGTTAGAGCTTCTGAAGTGGCCTGGAGAGTGAGATTGAGTTTTTGGTTGGCCGGAGAAGATGACCGGAACACTGTTCCGGTCATCTGAGAGTCATTAGGGCATTTAATTAGGGTTTAATCATAATTAGGAGATTTTGAATTTCAGCCCTTGGATATGGCGCCAAGTCAATTCGCGCGCGTGTGAGTTTGAATGTTGGCCCTTGATCTTGCATACTTTCATATTTTTCAGTTTAATTCAATTTTATTTACATTTTAATTCATTTCTTTTCTCCATTTTATTAAAAATAGCAAAAATCATTGAAAAATTCTGAAAATTTTTATACAACCTTTTATTAATTTTCAGAAACCAAAAACATTTTTATTTTTATTTTTTGCATTAAAATTTATTTTTAAATCATTTAAAAGTTTATTTTTAATTAATTAATGAGAATTAATTAATTAAAAATACTTTTAGGTATTTAAAAATCACAAAAAAATTCATGAAACATTTAAAATCATTTAGAAACATTGTCCAACCCTCAAACCAAATTTATTTTTTGATCTTGATGTCTTTTGACAATTTTTTCATGAAATTAATTTCATTTTAAAGCATTATTTTGTTCCAATGTTCAAAAATTCATTTCTGCCTAGTCTTTGGGAGTTGGACTTTGATTCTTTTTGCATTGCATCTTGCATATCATGAAGTTTATAGGATTAAATTTGCATGATTTGATCTTGCATTTTCAATTTGTTTGACTTTTTTTCTTGGCAAGGTACCTTAAAACCCTAGAAATCTTAAGAAATTCATAACTTCCACTAGGTTAAGAATTGGATCCCCTCCTTTGGGCAGTGAGTTTGTATAGGTTTAAGGCTCCCTTGATTGCATTTTCAATTTTTTATCTTGATGTTTGCTTCTGGTTTTGGTTTTTGTTTTGTGCATTGATCATAAACCCTAATTTGGGCTTCCTTTTGCATTCATCTTGCATTTGTTTGCATACCATGACTTGCCATGATATTCTATGCATCCATTTGATTCATTAGACATCTCAAGACATATTAGAAGCATGTTTGATCATTGCCTCATTCATTTGCTATGTTGTATGTCATTTGCATTCCATAACTTTTCAGGTATGTTCCTGGTTCTAAGCATGCTTCTCTTGCATCCATATGTTTGTATGATCATCCTCATGCCTTGTTTCATGTTTGCATCATCTCATAGCATCATTGGCATCATACTTATGCTTCTGGTTTTGGTTTGCATCATGCCATTGCACCTCATTTGCATTGCATTCCCTTCACTAACTTTTCAGGTGGTAAGTCACTTTGAGAAGTGAATTTGCCTTCACTTCTCACAATTTCTTTTCATCTCTCTTATGCATCATTGCTGCATTTTGTTTTGTGTTTGAGATTGAGCTTGCTCTTTCTTTTTTCTCCTTACTTTCTTTCCTCAAGTGACTTGTCTTCTTAAATGAAGCAAGTTACTTTGCTTCTCTTTGCTCCTTTCATCTGCTTCCTGGTGGTTCCTCTGAAGATTTCCCTTGTAAACCTCACAAACTTTAGGAACAACCAAGCATGACAATGATTAGGGTTTTGATTAGTCCCCCACTTAGTTTTTTTACCTTTGTGTCTCATTGAGTCTTCTCTTCTCATCTCATAATCAGGGACTAAACCCTAAAGGCTTTAAGGCTTTGTGATTAAGCTTATGCCTGCATCCTTCTATTAGGATGGAGTGTATAACTTTAATCCTAAGTGTTAAACCCTTAATGTGTTTAAATCCTTTAATCAATTCACTTAATAATCATCAAGACATCAAGCTTGTAACTTGGGCCTTGCATTAGGGTTCTAATTTTTCCTTAATTGGTTAAGAAGGACTAACCCTAGTGTTAATGGACAAGTCCTCCTCAAGTTGTCTTACAAACCCTAAAAATCACTTCTTCATCATACCATTAACTAAAATCCACTTAATAAAGGCTTTGCTTTGTCATGAGTTTAATCCCTAATCATGGATTAAGTTGAGGAGCTTTCCTCAGCTTAAAACATTCTCATCTATTATCCTTCTATTAGGATGGTGTAATGAGTCTGTTTAATCCCTGATTATGGCTTAATCTCATTCCTTAACACCAAACAAAAATACCAAAAACATATAAATAATCACAAGTAGGTTAATGATCTTAATCCTATACCATGGTGATTAAGTGTGAGATGCTGACTTCACACTTAAGGTATTCTCATTACCCCTAATCAGAGGGAGGATGTGATGAGTTTACTAATCCATTGGTTTAGACTTAAGCTCATTTTCTTATGACAAACTTTCAAAAGCAATAAAAGACTGAAAACTCAAAAACAAACAATAATCGTCTCCTTCGGGATTCTTTTCTCATCTCATTCACTCATAAACGAGAACTTGCTTCTTCTGTCTAATGCGAGACAGTTAGCACCTGAGCCAGACAGGTCATACACTTGAGCATAGACAAGTAAGCAGTTCACAAGTCAATTTATCTTTCAGTCTCTTTGGGTCGAACTACGGTGTTCTGACTTCCTCATTGCACGAGAGGATACGTAGGCATAACTTAACAGTTATCGAACAAAAGTCTCTGTATATTCTCCCTCCTTCTAGCCTTATATTTTAGCCTCATTATCATAAGCATTTCACCTTTATTCTTACACTGACACTTCACTTCACTTCTCTTACACTGACACCTGTACATCCTTTTCCATCTCTTTTACACACAAATTGCACTGACACTACCCCTTTAAAACACAAATCTTTTAAGCGTGGATCCCGTCGAGTACGACGGACAATCTGGGTGCTGATACCTTCCCAGGTTGTAACCAACCCCCTTTCTCAGTCTCTCTGGTTCGCAACCGTGTTATCCATATCTTTCTAGGTCTATGCAGCATTGCCTTACCTCCGGGATGAAAATGCCTATCTGGCGAATCTTTTTCTTTTCCTGTGAGTTCACTCCTGTGTGTTCTCACATTATCCTTTCACCGACCGTTCGCGTCTGTACCTCATTTGAGCTCAGTCTCATCTTTTGGGAGCGACACCCGCTGTCTACGTACCTCATCGGGAAAAATGAGGATCAGAGTCGACGTAGTTCGCCTAACTATGGCGGGAACTATTTGTTTGTGTTTTTTAGCACTGGAACTGCGTATGTCTATGCTCAGGTGTTGCAGGCTCGTCTGGTACGAGTGCGTTTACCGTCTTGCATGCGAGATAAGTCGTCGCGAGTTCGTGTTCAGAATGAATGAGATGAGAAAGAGAAGTTCCCGCAGGATAGTCGCTTATTGTTTGTTTTTGTCTTTTATGAGAAATGTTTTGAATTTGTTTGTGAACATTCTCATACTAAGACCTATCCATCGTGGTAAATACTTACACCTCGCCTCGAAACAGGACGCGTATAAGTACTCCGCAACAAAGTCTTGTGTCGTACAAGAACGTTCGGTTTCCATTAAGTATTTTATTATTTCTTTATGAGGAGAGAAAGAAGGACTCAAGTTGCAAAAGGCAAAAGCTAAGGGGACTAAGACTCAATCCTAATTTTAGTTATTATTCAAAAGGGGTCCTATACAAGTGGGGTTTTCTAAGCCTAATGAATAAAAGGAACTAAAACTACTAGAATTCAACTTACTTCCTAAGGAAGTTAAGTTGATTCTAAGAAACATGGGGGATCCTATACAAGTGGAAAATTCAAATATTAAGACAAACGCATTAAAATTGAAATGAGAAATAAATTCCAACAATTTTATATTTAAAGCATAAAACTAAAATACAAGCCTAAACCTTATCTAAACGTACTTAATGAAAATTCTAAGCCTAAGTCCTAAAACTAAGGGAATTTATCTAATATCATCATCCTAAAATCAGTAATTAAACTATACTAAATCATTCTAAAATCCTAAGATTAAACCTAATTAAGCTAATCCTTAATGACACATAATATCCTAAGCTAAACTAAATGGATTTACAATGTAACCATAGACTAAAAAATAATGCACTAAAAATAGTAAAAGTCCTGGAAAAAATATGAAATTAATTTTCTAGGATCCTTAACCTAACTATAGTATTGTGCTAAAAAATATCCTAAAAATTCAGAGCCTAACTATGCCTAAAAGTCACTTAAATTCACCTAAGGACCAATCACAATTTTACATGAACTAAGCTACCAAAACAGTGGATAAAATGGCCTAAAAATCTACCAAACAAAATCCTAGGTTCTACTATAAGTCCTCTAATCATAGAAAAAAGAATGGGCTAAAATACCTACAGGAGGTGGAAGAAATAAAATGAACAAAATTATGTGTAACTAAAAGAAATCAATAAAATACTAATTACATGAAAAATCGAAATTAAATCGAAAAATCCCAAAATTCAGAAAGTAAAAACGTCACAAATTTCTAAATTGAATTATAAACCTACTGGAATTTTTGTAGAATTTTATTATGAATTTTTATATTTTTTAAGGATTTATTTCTATCCTATGCTAAAACTAAAAAATAAAAATAAAAATCTAAATGAACAAAGGGGATGGGGGTGCGAAAAGCAGAACTCCAAGCCCAATTGCGTAGGAAAATTAGGGTGCATTGTATGGAACTTAGGTCAATATGTTTGACTCAATGTGGTTCGTCCGACCTCGCTAGTGGTATTGAAAATGAAATGAAAGGTGATGATGTGGGGACGAACCATTACTGTGGTGGGGGAAGTACACACGATTGCAATACAATGGTCCAACCGGGCGGTGACACGTGTCACCGCCAGAGTGGACCGGAGAACAGGAATCTTATCTCTTGAAGAAAATCAAAATGGGCGGTGAGGAGATTTTAAAGAGTTTTATGACTTTTTAATGTGTCATTAATTTGATTCTTATGGTTTTGATGAGGGATTATTTTACATTATGAGTTTTTTTTTTATTTCATAATTAAATTAATTCAAATACAATATAATTTACAATCAGAACGTGAGAAACTCAGGGTTACACAAAGCCTCCCTCCAAACCCTATGTTCATCTTCAATGGAAACCCTAAAAAAACCTAGCCGCCGCCGCGTGGCGTCCTCCCCCTCCGATCATCCGAAACAAAAACTACCTACCCGAAACTACATCCTTTTTCCATCCCTCTCTCAAATCCAAAAACAATCCCCTCCCAAGCTCACCAAAACGTCCGAAACAAAGTACACATAGAATCAAAAGAGAATAAGAAATAAAAATCAAGATTAAGGTTCACGCACCTACACTCGAGAATGCGTGACGGATGAAGTTTGTTCGCGAATCCAAGCCGTCGCGGTTTGTTGTGGTTGTTCGGCGGCGATGTAGCTGTGCGATGAGGACGAAGGAGGCGGCGAAGGTGAATCGTTGGAGACGAAGCTACGCGATTGTAAACACCCCAAATTTGCCCTCACCCATTCAAACCATGGCTTTTGATATCCTCATATACATAAATTCAACCATAGCATCTCATATTGCATATTTGCTTCACTGCATTGTCTCTAAGTCATCTGCATCTAGGGTTTGTGATCTGAGCAATCCAAGAGCTTCTTGAGCCACTCCAAAGGTCATAAATCACTTCAAAGGGGTCCATGTGTGTTCAAGCATCATATTATATCCTCTCAAAGTCAAGAATGTCAAAAATCACAAGAACTGAGATTGGCATGGAAGCAGAGCCAGGTTTGACTGCATAGATGATCTAGAATTAGGGTTTTGGTTTCAGAGGCCATAACTCCAATTTTTTTGGTCATTCTTGTTTCTATTGGTCTCTATATGGTACAGGGATCATGCATATCAAATTTCATGAAGAAATTCAATGGGGAAGGCATCTGATCAAGAGTTGACTTTTTGAGCAAGTCAGTGCAAAATCAGGGCATCTGAGGCCCTCAATGACCCAACCAAAGGGTGTTCTTCATCATTTTGATTGTGCATGATCTTTATTTGATCATAGAAGATTGTAGAAGTTCACAAAATTGAATAATTTCAAGCCATTTGCAAAGTTGACTTTTTTGGGAAAATGACTTGTAATGGAAACTTGCCATTTTGGGAAACTTTTTCAACCCTTGCTTTTTGATTCAAAATTGCTTCAAATGAGAAAACTTTGGTCATGAAAGTTATAGAATGGATCATTCCCTTTTCAAAAAGTACAAGAACTTGTCCTAATTCATTTTGGATCAAAAGTTATGGCTTGTCAAAGTTGGCCAAAATCACATAATTTCAAGTTTTCTACCAAAGAGGCAAAGTTGCAAAATCCCTTGCCAAGGAAAATTGAGCTTTCAAATGGACTTATAAACTTCACACAAACATAAACCAAGGCCTAAAGATCAGATTGCATCAAAAGTTCATTCATTTTCATGGCTTGTGGATCAAGAAATTCCAAAAGGGCCAAAAGTTCACAAATTTGCAAAATGATCCATAACTCTTCATCCACTTGAGCCAGCTCACAAAATCTGATTTCATGACACCCCTTGATCCTTGCTGCGCATAGCCATGCCCCTATCTCAGCCTGCCACTTGCCCATACTTCCAAGTACAACTTTCTTGACTTTGTGCAACTTATCCCATACCAATCCCACAGTGACACAACAACTCTCTGCCTAATCAGGACCTTACAAACACACTCCAAGGATTCATTTTCACAACACACACAAGCCTGAAACTCCAAGAACACAACACACTCAAAAATCCTCTCATTTACAAAAGCCTTCGAATCTCTTGATTCAGCCATCAAACCTTCAAACTTTTTTCACCATTCAACTCCATAAACCTCACTGATCATTTCCCACCTTCCATTTTGCCCTAAAACATCCACAATCAAAAACACGATTTTCATATTTCACAAACTGAGTTTCTGCCATTTCCATTTCAAGGCCATATAAACTCCAGCCAAGCATCTCAAGCTTCTAGGGAGGATCATTGGAGTGAATTTGAAGCAAAGAACTGGCCAGAAAGCACCATTTTCGAAAGCTTCAGTTCAGGTATCATCAAGAACTTTTTTTCCAGAAACGTATTTTTAAGTTTCTAATTGATTCTCCATGATTCACTGATGATCCTGATGTGTTTATTTTCGAAAATGATCAAGTATTAAGCATGTATTGAGTTTCTGAAATTTCTGCCATGTTTTCCGTTTTGCTCTGATTCACGAATTTGATGATGAATAAATGATTTTTGGTGAGTGATTCTTGTTGGGGTTGATATGGGGATCATTTCTGGAAAGTTAGAGAGCTTGGGGATGCGTAGAGAGTGAGATAGCATAAGTGACTCGTCGGAGAAGATGACCGGAACACTGTTCTGGTCACCTGAAAGTGATTAGGATTCAGATTAGGGTTAATGACATAATTAGCGTAGTTTGAATTCTGGCCCTTGGATGACGCGCAAAGTCAATTCCCTCCCTTTCTTGTTTGAATCCTGGCCCTCAGATTTGATTACTTTCATTAATTGACATTTTAATTTCATTTTAATTGTCTTTTCTTTATCATTTTATTAAAAACAGTAAAATACATTGAAAAATTTTGAAATTTTTTATCAAACCTTTTATAAATTTTCAGAACCCAAAAATATTTTTATTTTTATTTTTTGCATTAAAAATTATTTTTAAATCATTTAAAAGTTTATTTTTAATTAGTTAATGAAAATTAATTAATTAAAAATACTTTTAGGTATTTAAAAATCACAAAAAAATCCTAGTAACATTCAAAAACATTTAGAAACATTGTCTAACTCTCAAACCAAATTTATTTTTTGTTCTTGATAACTTTTGATCATTTTCAATGGAATTAAATTCATTTTGAGGCAATATTTTGTGACAAACTTCAAAAATTCATTTCTGCCTAACCATTGAGAGTTGGAAAATGATTCTTTTTGCATTGCATCTTGCATAACATGTAGTTTATAGGATTAAAATGGCATGAATTGATCTTGCATTTCCCATTTGTTTAGCATTTTTCTTGTCAAGGTACCTTAAAACCCTAGCAATCTTAGAAAATTCATAACTCTCACTAGGTTAAGAGTTGGATCCACTCCTTTGGGCAGTGAGTTTGTATAGGTTTAGGGTTCCTTTGATTGCATTTTCAAATTTTTATCATGTCATTTGCTTCTAGTTTTGGATTTTTGCTTTGTATGTTGCATATAACCCTAATTCATGCTTTCCTTTGCATCCATTTCTCATTTGCTTGCATCTAATGACTTTCCATGACATTTTGTGCATTCATTTGATTCATAATACATCTTAGGACATATTAGAATCATGTTTGATCATTGCATATTTCATTTGCCATGTTGTATGTCATTTGCATTTCATAACTTTTCATGAACATTCATGGTTCAAAGCATGCTTCTCTTGCACCCATATGTTTGTATGAGTATTCTAATGCCTTGCCTCATGTTTGCATCATTTCTTAGCATCATTAACATCATTCTCATGCTTCTGGTTTTGGTTTGCATCATCACATTTCATCTCATTTTCATTACATTTCATTTCTTTTGCTAACTTTTCAGGTGGTAAGGGTTTTTGAGAAGTGGATTTGCCTTCACTTCTCACAATCTCTTCTCATCTCTCTTGCATCATTGCTGCATTTTTGTTTGTGCTTTGGATTGAGCTTGCTCATTCTTGTTCATCTTACCTTCTTTCTTCAAGCAACTTGTCTTCTTAAGTGAAGCAAGTTGTTTTGCTTCTCTTTGCTTCATTCTCCTTTCATCTGCTTCTCTCCTTGGTGGCCTTTGAAGTTTCTTTCTCTCTTAAGCCTCACAAACCCTAGGAACAACCAAGCATGATAAAAATTAGGGTTTTATTAGTCCCCCACTTAGCTTTTACCTTTGTGTCTCTTTGAGTCTTCTCTTCTCATCTCATAATCAGGGACTAAACCCTAAAGGCTTTAAGGCTTTGTGATTAAGCTTATGCCTGCATCCTTCTATTAGGATGGAGTGTATAACTTTAATCCTAAGTGTTAAACCCTTAATGTGTTTAAATCCCTTAATCAATTCACTTAATAATCACTAAGACATCAAGCTTGTAACTTGGGCCTTGCATTAGAGTTCTAATTCTTCCTTAATTGGTTAAGAAGGACTAACCCTAGTGTTAATGGATAAGTCCTCCTCAAGTTGTCTTACAAACCATAAAATACACTTCTTAATCTTATCATTAACTAAAATCCATTTAACAAAGGCTTTGTTTTGTCATGAGGTTAATCCCTAATCATGGATTAAGTTTAGGAGTTTTTCTCAGCTTAAATGTTCTCATCTATTATCCTTCTATTAGGATGGTGTAATGAGTTCATTAAATCCTTGATTATGGCTTAAACTCATTACTTAACACTAAACAAAAACAACAAAAACATCTAAATAATCACAAGTAGGTTAATGATCTTAATCCTACATCAGGGTGATTAAGTGTGAGATACTGACTTCACACTTAAGGTATTCTCATTACCCCTAATCAGAGGGAAGATGTGATGAGTTTATTAACCCATTGGTTTAGGCTTAAGCTCATTAACTTATGAAAAACTTCAAAAAGCAATAAAAGACTGAAAACACAAATACAAACAATAATCGTCTCCTCCGGGATTCTTTTCTCATCTCATTCACTCACAAACGAGAACTTGCTTCTTCCGTCTAATGCAAGACAGTTTGCACCTGAGCCAGACAGGTCATACACTTGAGCATAGACAAGCAAGCAGTTCACAAGTCAATTTATCTTTCAGTCTCTTTGGGTCGAACTACGGTGTTCTGACTTCCTCATTGCACGAGAGGATACGTAGGCATAACTTAACGGTTATCGAACAAAAGTCTCTGTATATTCCCCCTCTTTCCAGCATTATTCTTTAAGCCTCATTATCATGAGCATTTCACTCCTGTTCCTACACTGACACTTCACTTATACACCTCACACTTCTTTTACACTGACACTTGCATTCTTTCCAGCTTTGATACACATTTTAGCACTGACACTACCCCTTTTAAACACAAATCTTTTAAGCGTGGATCCCGTCGAGTACGGCGGACAATCTGGGTGCTAATACCTTCCCAGGTTGTAACCAACCCCCTTTCTCAGTCTCTCTGGTTCGCGACCGTCTTATCCATATTCTTTCTAGGTTTATGCAACATTACCTTTCCTCCGGGATAAAAATGCCTTGCTGGCGACTCTTTTCTTTTCTTCTGAGTTCACCCTTGTGTGTTCTCATCCTCTTTCGCCGACCGTTCGCGTCTGTACCCCTTCTGACCCTGGTTGTCATTTTGGTGGGAGCGACAGCTTGGCGACTCTGCTGGGGATCCTTATACTGTAACCAGGGCTTCTGGTTCTTTTTGTGGGTTCCTCCTAGCGCTTGTTTGATTTGTGTTTACTGGGGTGTTATGTGCTAATTGTGTTTGTATTTATTTTGTTTACTGCTTTATGTACAGTTATTGCTTTCTTTACAGCTTTATATATCATACTGTCATATTGTCATCTGGCTGGATCTGGTTTTTGCTTTGGTGGGTGGGGTTCACTGAGAGTTTAAGGTCCTATACCTGGGACCTGAGTGACACCTAGGCTAGAGTGGTTCATGTTCTTTCCCATTCCATTTCGGTCTAGTGCGGGAATATGAAACATGGTTCAGATGTGGGTTTCTTCTTGAGAACTCTGTGCTACAGATTTCCTGTAGTGCTAGGGCTATCTGGGAAGCCTGCTAAGTCTGGATGACCTTTATTATTGACCTTCAGAAACTGAGGGGAATTAGAGGAGGATCTTTTATGGTTATTGTAAACACTGTACCTCCGGGTTAGAAGTGTTTACACTTCTCATAACTGATCCAAGTCTGAGGATCCTTGTTCTAGAACATCACCTGTGAGGGGGTTGGGCTGTTTATAGGTTTGCAGGAACCCTTGGCCACATCATACCTTGGTACTTGTTTTTAAAAATGCTTCACTTTGGACAGTTCTTGTGATTTAACCCAGGACATGTGACTCTTTATTTGAGTCCCCCACCTTGGTTACTGGACTTTTGAACCTCCATCTGGACTTCTTAGACATACATGGACCTTTATATCAAGACAGTTAATCAGATCCAGCTTGATCACAAAACCTTGCATATCATTTGCATACATCATCATTGCATCATTTAACATTTGCTTATTTGTTTTTCAGGGTATCCACATTTCATTTGGCTTGGTTTTGACCCCTTCATCTGCATAGACCCCTGTTCATCAGCTATCTACTTCAGATATCTTCATCAGTTGCCTGCTTCAGCTACCTCCATCATCATCCTCAGCCTATCAGTGGCTCACTTCTAGTATCAGTCTTCATCATCAGCATTTATCTCAGCTCTTCATCAGCAGTCATGGCACCCTAGAAGAGCAACATCTCATACCATTTCTTTGAGCCTGTGCTGGCTGGCATCAGGCAGGTCCAGGCACTTATTACTCCAGACCATATCCCATTATTCAGAGAACATTATGGAGGCATCCTAGATATGGTTATGGACTTGGACCCTTCTCAAAGGAGTTTGATTCACACTTGCCTACAGTTCTATGATCCTCCTTTGAGATGCTTCACTTTCCAGAATTTTCAGTTGGGACCTCTGTTGGAGGAGTTTTCATCTTTGATTGGAGTACCTGTCAGGGGTGGTATCCCCTTCAACCTAGAGATGGCTCCTCCCAGCAATGAAGAAGTGGCAAAAGCACCGCACTTGGAACCTATTGTGATTGAGTAGAACATGACTACAAAGGCTGGAATCCATGGTTTGCACCTAGACTTTCTAACTTCTCAGGCCATCCTGAAGGCCTCCTTGGGAGAATGCAAGGCAGTTTGTGCATTATTAGCCCTCAGTATATATGGGGTTATACTTTTTGCAGATGAGCCCAAGTTTATCAGCAAGAATGCTATTCATCTCTTCCTTTTGAGGAACCCAGTGCCCACCTTGCTGGGAGATTTCTATTATTCTGTTCACCAAAGGAATGAGAAGCAGAGAGGAAGATTAGTGAGATGTTGTGCTCCTCTATTCCATACTTGGCTGCTTAAGCACTTACCCAAAACTGATGCCTTCCTGAATCCTCACCAACAGAAGAATTGGGCCAGGAGGCTTATTGCTTTGACCTCAGATGACATCAGGTGGTGCACCCAGAGCACCAAAGGCAGGGACATAATCACTAGCTGTGGGCAGTTCCCCAATGTACCTCTGGTAGGAGTGAAGGGTTGCATCAATTACAATCCTTTGTTGTTCAAGAGACAATTGGGCTATGCTTTAGTTCACCCTCCTAGAGTGCAAGACTTGACTGAAACCATGTATTGTGAGATAAAACCTAACCTAGCTGTTGTCAGACAAGCATCCTGGGCTTGGGACAACATCCAGACCAAAGGGATGGCCATCCTTGGGAAATGCAACAATGTGGCTTCAGCTCAGTATTATGAATGGTCTCATGCTAGGGCTCTGATTTCTGGGATGCCTTTCACCATTGAGGATGCACCTGGACCATCCACAACACCACCTCCAGCCACTGTCAGCCTGGAAGAATTTGAGAAACTGAAGGAGAGGAATGAGAATCTGTCTCAAGCTCTGAAGAAGACCCTCTGGGAGAGGAGTGATGGTCGTCTAGACATTGAGAGGTTAGAAAAGCTAAAGGTGGAGCATCTAGCCAGGATTGAGAAATCAGAGGACTACATCAAGAAATCAAGAGCAGGAGAGCAAATTTTGAAGAATGCCTGTAAAGAGGCCCAGTTTCAAAAGGCTAGGACTGATCTCTATCTGAAAGAAAGTCAAGCTAGGTGGGTCAGGATCACTGAAGCTCGCGCTCAAGAGGATAAGAGAACTCAAGACAGGATTGAGCAGTTAGAGGCCATTGAGAAGAAACAACAAGAGGCTCTGCTGGCAGCCCAGAAGGAAATCTCAGAATTGAAGCTTAGGGCTGGTGTGAAGAGGTCAAAGGACCAGGACAGGCACAAGAAGCTGACTGCTGCTATTGCCACTAGGAACCTTCTCATCAGAAACATTACAGAGCATCTGGCTGGTCCTGTAACTGAATCACTTTTGAAGGATGTTAAGGAGGATGAGTTTGGCTTAGATGTTTGACTTATTTGCTTGTTGCTATTTCCATTTCATGTACTTTTCCTTTTTTATGTTGTATTTTGACCCTTCAGGGGCATGTGTTGTAAAAACAAACTATGTATGATCCACCTTTTGTAATATATTTGTTAGTTTGTTTCATTAAGTCTCTCTCTCTCTCTCAAGCAACATCAAAGCATCTTCCTCCGGGTCTGGAAAGGTCAAAACCAAGTACCAAGCCGGATACCTTGGAAACAAATAAGCATGCTGCATTGCATACTAACTTTTGTTTTGTTTTGTAGGTTTTTGTTTTGTTTGTTACTAACTCTGTTGTGGTTCAGGAACTATTGCTCGTCGCCGGGTGTTCCCTCTCAACCGTCCACACAGATATCCTACTCGCAACAACCTTCCTGGTATCCAGATGGATCAAGTACAGCAAGAGCTGACAGAGGTCAGAACCCAGATGGTTAATGAAAGGCTGGAGATGAGAAACCAAATGACCCAGTTCATGGAGGTAATGAATGGCTTGGCTCAAAGTCAAGAAAGGTTGAGGGCATTGGTGGAAAGACAGACCCTAGAAGAACCTCCTTTGGGAACTGGAGGAACAAGTAACAATGAGAGGGGTCAGCCTCATATTAACCCACCAGTATATGGGCCTCATCTGCATCCGGAAGTCAACATCCCGGGTATTGTGCAAGGAAATACTACTGGAGGAAGAGTCTTACAAGAAGACCCCCAAGAAGAGCAGTTCACTGTGATGGGAGCTGGGGATGAAGCCTATGATAAGAGGCTTGATGAAATTGCTGAGAAGTTGAGATCTCTGGCGTCTCAGAACTCCCTGGGTTTTGATGTCATGGATATGAGGTTAGTGGACGGGGTAAGGATTCCCCACAAGTTTAAACCCCCGTGCTTTGAGAAGTACAACGGAACTTCCTGTCCACGAACTCACTTGCAATCTTTTCTGGGGAGACTTAAGGCATACACCATGGATGAAAAACTGTGGATGTTTTAGTTTGAAGACAGTTTGACCGGGGCTTCAAGGGAATGGTATTCACACTTGACCAGAGCTACTATCAGATGCTGGAAGGACCTAGCTGAAGCTTTCATCAGACAGTACCAATACAATCTGGACATGGCTCCTAACAGAACCCTTCTGATGGGTATGTCTCAATCCTCCAGAGAAAGCTTCAGGGAATATGCCCAGAGGTGGAGACAGCTTGCTGCTGCTGTCCAGCCACCCATGTCGGAAAGAGAAATGGCCGACATGTTTATGAATACTCTGCAAGGAACATATATTGACAGGCTAGCTGCCTTTTCTTCCACTAGCTTCGCTGACGTAGTTATAGCTGGAGAAAGAATTGAGAGCCTTCTGAAGATGGGCAAAATTACTGATAATGGTGCAAGTTCATCAAGCAATCTCAGGAAGCCTTTTGTGGGGCCTAGAAGAACCGGTGAGACTAATGCTATTCATGCCAACAGGGGCAGACCTCAGTATGTTCATAGGTCAGTGACAGCTGTCACTATTCCAGCTCTGATCCCTCAGCAACCAGCATATCAACCACCACAACAACCACACTACCAACAGCAAGTTCAGTATCCGCCACAGAGAAACTACAACAACAACAACAACAGCAATCAACAGCAAAGACCCTTTCAGCAGAGACCATCACAGGCAAATAGGGTGATTGACCCTATCCCTATGCCTTATGCCGCTTTATTGCCACAACTCCTGAAACTCAACTTGGTTGAATTAAGGACATTGGCACCACCGGATCCCTCAAATCTCCCAAGAAACTACGATGTCAACGCCAGGTGTGCTTTTCATTCCAATGCACCTGGCCACAATACGAAAAAATGCAGGGCTTTACAAATGAAAGTGCAGGATCTAGTGGATTCCAAAGCCCTCAATTTTGCACCCCCGCCAAATGTCAACAAGAATCCCATGCCCAATCATGGAGGACCAAGAATTAATGCCATTGAGGAAGACAAGCCATCTTTCTTAATCACCAGTGTTGGACAGATTCGAACACCTCTGGTAGAAATTAAAGCTCAGCTCCTAGAATGCCAGATGTTCCCCGGGTGTGAGCTCGGTTGTGGTTACTGCAACATTTCGGTCAACGGGTGTGATAACTTGAGAAGCGGCATAGATGGTCTTATCAAAAGTGGTATACTCCAGATCACAACATCAACACCTACAAATCCAGCAATCCCTTTGACAACAATTCCTGACTCTTCTACAACTGCAACAACAAACATTCCAACCAATTCATTAATATCATCAACAATGGCTCCGTCCATCACTTCAACAAATCAGATATCAACAACCATCTCTTCTACAACATCAGCACCCATTTATTCAGCAGAATCGTCTACAACGCCAACAGAAAATAATGAAAATATCTCAGCGGTCACCATTTACTATGACCCGTCAAATGTTCCTCCAAGCAACAACTTTCAACAACAAACAGTGGCATCTCCTGTCAGGTCACCGGTCACCATTTACTACGATCCGCACACCATTTCAGTACCCTCCTCTGCAGCAGTCAGTCCGGTTACCATCACGATGCCTGGACCAGTTCCATATGAAAGCAGTAATGTCATACCTTGGCATTATGGCTCTGACCTCTACTGCAACGGGGAGAAGATCACTTGGGATTCTTCAACCTCTTCTCCACAGATTGATAATGTTGGGGGAGGCGGAGGCTTCACCAGAAGCGGACGCCTTTTTGCCTCACAATTGCAAAGACCTAATGCCGAAGCAGAAGCTGCTGCAAAAGCAAAGGGGAAGAGTGTGATATCTGAAGAACCAATCATCAAAGAAACTCAGAAGACATCTTTTGAGCAAGATGTAGACGAGTTCATGAGAATTATAAAGAGAAGTGATTACAAGGTGGTGGATCAGCTTCACCAAACTCCCTCAAAGATCTCCATATTATCCCTACTGATGTGTTCTGAAGCTCACAGGAATGCATTACTGAAAGTCCTGCACGCAGCATACGTGCCAGAGGAGATCACTGTTAATCAGCTAGAAACTGTGGTGGCAAATGTCAATACCAGTCATGGACTGGGCTTCACCAACACTGACTTAACAACTGAGGGACGTAACCACAACAAGGCTTTACACATCACTCTAGAATGCAAGGGTGCTGTCCTATCTCATGTACTGGTGGATACTGGGTCGTCACTCAATGTCCTACCAAAGAAAGCCTTGGTGAAGCTGGAGTATGATGGCTTGGCACTGCGTCCGAGTAATTTGGTGGTGAGAGCATTTGATGGCTCTAAAAGATCAGTGCTTGGGGAGATTGATCTGCCTGTGATGATTGGCCCGCAGACTTTTAAAATTACCTTCTATGTGATGGAAATTCAGCCGGCCTACAGCTGTTTGTTGGGTAGACCTTGGATCCATGCCGCTGGCGCTGTTACGTCTACCCTTCACCAGAAGCTGAAATTCGAGTGGGAAGGCCAGATCATCACCATCTGTGGTGAAGAGGACATCTTTGTTAGCCATCTGGCTACATACAAATACATTGAGATGGATGGAGAAATCCATGAAACCATGAGCCAGGGGTTTGAGGCCCTGAACATTAATGAAGCATCTGCTGTACTAGGAACCTCCATGACATCTTATCAGCAAGCCAGGAAGGTTGTTGAAGAGGGGACTGCCCAAGGCTGGGGCAAGCTGCTACCTGTGGAGAAGAAGGAGGGCAGATTTGGGTTGGGTTACAAACCAACTCAACAAGATCAATCAGAGGCTGCTAAGAAGCCCAATTTTGTCAGTGGGGGAATGCTCACCCCAGATGCAGTGAACAACTTGGAAGATGAGTCGGAAGATGAGCGCAACCTGGAGAGCTGGATACGTCCAAGGGTCCCGGGGAGCCGTATCTCAAACTGGTCTTCCCAGGAAATTATAAGGGTTACTCCTGCAGAGTAATTATTATTTCCTGTATATTTTAAGCATGCATCAAGTCTGGCATCTTGCCCAAGATGTCAAGACTCATTTTGTAATCGGTCCATCTTGTAATTTTGTGCAAACAGATCAATCAATGAATATCGGACATCTTTTGCAAATAAGTCTTTTTCTTTTTCCGCTCACTGTTTTTCATTTTTTCTCTTTGTACAAAAATAAAATGGCAATGTTTTCCAAAATGAACTTTATTTCACTTTTTCTAAACAAGATTAAAATCGATCACTAAAATGAACAATCTAAACCCTTGCAGAGAGTGCCTTTCAGACTGCACCGACAACAGCACACTATGGCTTCGTATGACTTTGACAATCCAATCAATCAAGCTGATGAAGGGGTTGAAGAAGATTATGAGCTTCCTGAAGAGCTAGCCAGGTTGTTAAGGCAAGAGGAGAAGGTTATCACTCCTCATCAGGAGGAGGTTGAAACGGTTAATCTTGGTACGGAAGAAGACGTGAAAGAGGTTAAAATCGGGGCCTGCCTACAAGATTCGGTGAAAGAGCAACTGATTGAGATGCTTCGGGAGTATGTGGATGTATTTGCTTGGTCTTATCAGGATATGCCAGGGTTGGACACCGATATTGTCATGCACAAGCTGCCTTTAAAAGAAGACTGCCCGCCAGTAAAACAGAAACTGCGTCGTACTCGCCCAGATATGGCAATGAAAATCAAAGAAGAGGTACAAAAGCAGTGGGACGCCGGGTTCCTTGCTGTGACTAGCTATCCGCCGTGGGTTGCTAATATTGTACCTGTGCCTAAGAAAGATGGCAAAGTGAGAATGTGTGTGGACTACCGGGATCTGAACAGAGCCAGCCCGAAAGATGACTTCCCTTTACCTCACATTGATGTATTGGTGGATAATACGGCTCAGTTCTCAGTATTCTTCTTCATGGACGGATTTTCAGGGTACAATCAGATCAAGATGTCACCTGAAGACATGGAGAAAACAACTTTCATCACACCTTGGGGCACGTTCTGTTATAAGGTGATGCCATTCGGACTGAAGAATGCTGGTGCCACTTATCAACGGGCAATGGTAACATTATTCCACGACATGATCCATAAAGAAATCGAATGTTATGTGGATGACATGATTGCTGAGTCCCTCACAGAAGAAGACCACCTGGTAAATCTGCTGAAGCTATTCAAGCGTCTGAGGAAATATCAACTGAAGTTAAACCCCAACAAGTGCACATTCGGGGTGCGATCTGGTAAGCTGCTGGGATTTATTGTAAGTGAGAAAGGGATTGAAGTTGACCCTGATAAAGTCAAAGCCATTCAAGAAATGCCTGCACCAAAGACTGAGAAAGAAGTTCGGGGGTTCTTAGGTAGATTGAACTACATTTCACGGTTCATATCTCACCTTACGGCAACCTGTGAACCTCTGTTCAAGCTGTTAAGAAAAGAACAGACGGTCAGGTGGAACGAAGACTGCCAAAGGGCTTTTGACAAGATCAAGGAGTACTTACAATAGCCTCCAATCCTTATGCCTCCAGTTGAAGGAAGACCTCTGATAATGTACTTGACAGTATTAGAAGAGTCGATGGGGTGTGTGTTGGGCCAGCATGACGAGTCTGGTCGAAAAGAGTATGCAATATACTACCTAAGCAAAAAGTTTACCGACTGTGAACAACGTTATTCACTGCTCGAGAAAACTTGCTGTGCTTTAGCGTGGGCTGCTCGCCGACTGAGACAGTATATGTTGACCCATACTACCTTATTGATCTCCAAGATGGACCCAGTTAAGTACATTTTTGAGAAGCCAGCACTTACCGGACGGGTTGCAAGATGGCAAATGATCCTCACAGAATATGACATCCAGTACACATGTCAGAAAGCCATCAAGGGCAGTGTATTGTCTGATTATCTTGCCGAGCAACCCATTGATGATTACCAGCCTGTGAGATTTGACTTCCCTGATGAAGACATCATGTTCATAAAAGCAAAAGATCATGAAGAGCCTGTTCACACTGAAGGGCCTGACCCGGAAGAAGAATGGACTATGATGTTTGATGGGGCGGTTAATATGAATGGTCGTCGTGTTGGTGCAGTACTCATTACACCTATAGGAGTTCACATGCCTTTTTCGGCAAAACTCACCTTTAACTGCACTAACAACGAGGCTGAATACGAAGCTTGTATTATGGGTCTTGAGGAAGCTATTGACCTCAGGATCAAAACTTTAACTGTGTTCGGAGATTCAGCTTTGGTAATCAATCAAACCAACGGCAAATGGTACACCCACCAGGATCATCTGATACCTTACAGGGATTATACAAGGAGGTTATTGACTTTCTTTACAACGGTCAAGCTTGAGAATATCCCTCGGGACGAGAATCAATTTGCAGATGCTCTTGCCACCATTTCATCCATGATCAAAGTTCAAGCTGCCAACTTTGTGCCTCGGATTTCAGTGTCCAGACTTGATAGACCAGCATATGTATTTGCAGTAGATGTTACCAAAGATGATAAGCCTTGGTTCCATGATATCAAATGCTTCTTGGAGGATCAAACGTACCCACCCGGGGCATCTTCCAATGATAAGAAGACATTAAGAAGGCTGGCTGGTAGTTTCTTTCTGAATGCTGACGGTTCCCTATACAAGAGAAACTTTGATATGGTACTTCTCAGATGCGTTGATAGGACGGAAGCAGACTTGTTGATGCACGAGGTGCACGAAGGATCCTTTGGTACCCATGCGGGAGGGCATGCCATGGCAAAGAAATTACTAAGATCAGGTTATTACTGGATCACAATGGATGCCGACTGTTGTGCCTATGCCAGAAAATGCCATAAATGCCAGATCTATGCAGATAAGGTACATGTACCTCCAAATCCTCTGAATGTGATGTCTTCACCCTGGCCCTTTGCCATGTGGGGCATTGATATGATTGGCAAGATTGAACCGACTGCTTCAAATGGCCACAGATTCATCCTGGTTGCCATTGACTATTTCACCAAGTGGGTCGAAGCAGCTTCCGATGCAAATGTTACAAGGCAAGTGGTAGCCCGATTTCTGAAGAGAGATATCATCTGTCGGTATGGAGTGCCCGAGCGAATCATTACTGACAATGGTTCCAACTTAAACAACAAAATGATGGCATAACTATGCCGGGACTTCAAGATCCAACACCACAATTCTTCTCCTTACAAGCCAAAAATGAATGGCGCTGTTGAAGCAGCTAACAAGAATATCAAGAAGATTGTGCAAAAGATGGTAGTTACCTACAAAGACTGGCATAAAATGCTACCATTTGCCTTGCATGGGTACCGTACGTCAATCAGAACATCCACTGGGGAAACACCGTATCAACTTGTGTATGGTATGGAAGCAATCCTACCTGTTGAAGTGGAGTTACCCTCCCTACGGGTACTAATGGATGTTAAGCTGAACGAAGCAGAGTGGGTCCGGTCCCGATACGAACAACTGAGTCTGATTGAAGAAAAGAGATTGGCTGCAATCTGTCATGGGCAGTTGTATCAGAAAAGAATGAAGAAAGCCTTCGATCAGAAAGTCAGGCTCCGAGAATACCAAGTAGGAGATCTTGTACTGAAAAGACTTCTCCCTCCTCATACAGACCACAGGGGCAAATGGACTCCGAACTATGAAGGACCATTCGTAGTAAAGAAAGTTTTCTCTGGTGGAGCACTCATGCTCAGTACTATGGATGGTGAAGACTTCCCGTCCCCTGTGAATTCAGATGAAGTTAAAAAATACTTCGCATAAAAATGACCCGCTGGACATAAAAACAGAATGTAAGTCCAGGCAAAAAATAGGGCATCCCGGCGAGTCAGAAACAGAATAAAATACTCGGGCAAAAATAAGGGAAAATAAACAAAAAATGTACACCCGCTGAGCTGAAAA
This sequence comes from Lathyrus aphaca, assembly GCA_963966055.1. Taxonomy (NCBI): domain Eukaryota; kingdom Viridiplantae; phylum Streptophyta; class Magnoliopsida; order Fabales; family Fabaceae; genus Lathyrus; species Lathyrus aphaca. The sequence goes on along the minus strand of OZ014522.1, from coordinate 100,803,877 downwards.
GCCGCATTGGACAGCTCAGGCAAAAAGGGGTATCCCGATGGATTGAAAACCCGAAAGGGCGATCCATGCAAAATAGGGGAATAAGCGAACAACTGTACTCTAAATTCATCTATATTACTTACAACTCGGTATGTTTCGAAAGGTTCAAGCGCCGGTCAGAATCAGCCTTCTTCAGAAAGCAAGACGAGAAGAACGTCAAATGTCATACGAGTCATAACAAAGGGAAGCTCCCTGAAGCATCGTCAACATTGCCAACATCTTTTGTTTCCCAATTTGTAACAATCTCCTCATTTCAGGGAATTTGTTTCTTTGACTGTATTTGCCAATTCAGGGCACATGGATTAATGAAATCATATTTTTCAGTCATGTTTCGTTTCGTACATTTTATTTTCGTTTGCAAAAATGTCTGATGTCTTTAATGTATTGATTGCATAAATACAGATGCTTCTCCTCTAAAAATACGTGCTTACAGGAAATATACTTACTCCCGGGAGTGTCTAAACTCCTATGATGGAATCCGGTAAGGGATACCTCGGGATTACTTGTGCGCTTGTCTATCTTTTCAGGACTGCAGGTATTCAAAGCACGACATGGGGCATGAAAGCTTCACCCCAACAAGCTGGAAAATCATTATCTACTCAGTCCTGGCACCAGGGGTGTTTTCTCCCCAGCCGAGTTGCCATTTACTATTCCTCCACAGCCAAGTGCAAAAGTCGGGGAACCATCTCCCCACAGAGCTTCAACCTCTATCCAGGAGAGCAACGTCTGAAGATCTCACAACAGAGTGAAGATAGCTTCTACAAACCCCAGCTGGGTCCCTCATTACCAAAGATAGGTCTATCAGTGACCTATATCCCCAAGCAAGAGTCCCATATGTCAGATCTACCAATGATCTCATCCCCAGCTGGGATGTTCACTTCAAGCAGATCAGCCAGAGATCTTCGTAGCAACGGGACCTGGATCCCGGATCGGTATCTTTGCATAATCATAGCATACGCATCATATCCTCCCCACAAAGCGTAGCATTCCGTCTAAAACGGAGCATTACGGCAAAAATCAAACATATTGCATAATCATAAGCCATGGTCTGAATCAAACACTTGTGAATATTGACAATCCATCGACAATATACAGAAAACTCCCCAAAATTCCCCACCAGAGAGCCAAAGCACTGGCCTTATACTCACAAATACGAATGCACACTTCTTTTGGGCACCCGTCCGTGTCATCATTCCCAAGTAAAGTCGCCCGAGCCTTCTTTACAAACAAACACTTATATATATTACAGATACTTTTTGACACCCGTCCGTGTCATATTCCCAGCAGAAAGCCAAAGCACCCTCTTTGCACTCACAGATACATATATATATATATATATATATATATATATATATATATATATATATATATATATATATATATATATATACATCTTCCCTGGCACCCGTCCGTGTCACTCTCCCCAGCAGGTTAAACACTCTCATGTACACCATTCATACTTATACAGATACTCGTGCGTATCTTGTATATATCACTCAAATCCCCTCAGATTCGACACTCGTCCGTGTTCTTTGTTAACCAGTTGATACTCGTCCGTATCATCATCTTAGAACATGCGTCAAGCGTTTGTTTCTACCTGATACTCGTCCGTATCATAGTCTTAGGGATGCTCGTCCGCATCTTTAATCCATACACGTGTCAAACACTCATGTCTTCTTGAATTTAGACACTCGTTTGTGTCTACTATTCCCTAGAAGAGTCCCCTCAGAATCAACACTCGTCCGTGTTCCTTGTTAACCAGTTGATACTCGTCCGTATCATCATCTCTGAACACGTGTCAGTATTTGTTTCTACCCGATACTCGTCCGTATCGTAGTCTTAGGGATGCTCGTCCGTATCTTTAATCTATACACAACGTCAAAACACTTATACCTTTTATTTCTTGGATGTAAACACTCGTCTGTGTTTACTATTCCCCAGTAGGTCGTCAGTAAAGCAAATTTCTTCTATTCGACATATGTCCTATGTCATGATACCCGTTCGGCAGCCGTACCCTGCCAGGTGATCGTCCTTCACCTTTGGATGACCGTCCCTCATCCTTTCCTCAGCGGAGTCTCCATATTTGGAACCCTTTTCTATCCGACATTCGTCCAATGTCGTGATTTTTAGCAGTCGTCCCGTGCTAGGTGATCGTCCTTCACCTCCTGATGATCGTCCTTCATCATTTTATCCGATGGCCGTCCCCATCGTTGATCTTGTTATCTGACATTCGTCCTATGTCATGATACCTTCAGAGCAGCTGTACCCTGCTAGGTGATCGTCCTTCACCTCTTGATGATCGTCCTTCATCATGCTTATCCGATGGTCGTCCCCATCGTCGACCTTTTTATCCGGCATTCGTCCTATGTCGTGATATTTTTGGCAACCGTACCTTGCCAGGTGATCGTCCTTCACCTTAGATGACCGTCCCTCATCTTATACCCAACAGAGCAGCCGTCCCCTGCTGGGTGATCGTCCTTCACCTTTGATGACCGTACCTCATCATTTACCTATTCCCCAGAGAATCTTATAGCTTTACTTGATGGCCGTCCCCATCATAATCTCTTATATCCCCAGCATGTCGGCCGTCCCCGTCATTGCTCTTTCCCCAGCAGTCGTCCTCTGCTCGGCGGTCGTCCTCCGTCACCCGCACTTTATAATTATACTTTATTTTCTTTTATAATCTATATCCCTTTTCTTCTTCATTCGGTGAGTGCAAATTTTGGACTGTCTTTAGTATTCAACCACAAGTTATCTTGTTTGCCTGATAAGCCGTTGCTTACATCCTACACAGCTAACTCATGTTTGAATAGGGGCAGCTGTAAACACCCCAAATTTGCCCTCACCCATTCACACCATGGCTTGTGATATCCTCATATACATAAATTCAACCATAGCATCTCATATTGCATATTTGCTTCACTGCATTGTCTCTAAGTCATCTGCATCTAGGGTTTGTGATCTGAGCAATCCAAGAGCTTCTTGAGCCACTCCAAAGGTCATCAATCACTTCAAAGGGGTCCATGTGTGTTCAAGCATCATATTATATCCTCTCAAAGTCAAGAATGTCAAAAATCACAAGAACTGAGATTGGCATGGAAGCAGAGCCAGGTTTGACTGCACAGATGATCTAGAATTAGGGTTTTGGTTTCAGAGGCCATAACTCCAATTTTTTTGGTCATTCTTGTTTCTATTGGTCTCTATATGGTATAGGGATCATGCATATCAATTTTCATGAAGAAATTCAATGGGGAAGGCATCTGATCAAGAGTTGACTTTTTGAGCAAGTCAGTGCAAAATCAGGGCATCTGAGGCCCTCAATGACCCAACCAAAGGGTGTTCTTCATCATTTTGATTGTGCATGATCTTTATTTGATCATAGAAGATGGTAGAAGTTCACAAAATTGAAGAATTTCAAGCCATTTGCAAAGTTGACTTTTTTGGGAAAATGACTTGTAATGGAAACTTGCCATTTTGGGAAACTTTTTCAACCCTTGCTTTTTGATTCAAAAATGCTTCAAATGAGAAAACTTTGGTCATGAAAGTTACAGAATGGATCATTCCCTTTTCAAAAAGTACAAGAACTTGTCCTAATTCATTTTGGATCAAAAGTTATGGCTTGTCAAAGTTGGCCAAAATCACATAATTTCAAGTTTTCTACCAAAGAGGCAAAGTTGCAAAATCCCTTGCCAAGGCAAATTGAGCTTTCAAATGGACTTCTAAACTTCACACAAACATAAACCAAGGCCTAAAGATCATATTGCATCAAAAGTTCATTCATTTTCATGGCTTGTGGATCAAGAAATTCCAAAAGGGCCAAAAGTTCACAAATTTGCAAAATGATCCATAACTCTTCATCCACTTGAGCCAGCTCACAAAATCTGATTTCATGACACCCCTTGATCCTTGCTGCGCATAGCCATGCCCCTATCTCATCCTGCCACTTGCCCATACTTCCAAGTACAACTTTCTTGACTTTGTGCAACTCATCCCATACCAATCCCACAGTGACACAACAACTCTCTGCCCAATCCAGACCTTACAAACACACTCCAAGGATTCATTTTCACAACACACACAAGCCTGAAACTCCAAGAACACAGCACACTCAAAAATCCTCTCATTTACAAAAGCCTTCGAATCTCTTGATTCAGCCATCAAACCTTCAAACTTTTTTCACCATTCAACTCCATAAACCTCACTGATCATTTCCCACCTTCCATTTTGCCCTAAAACATCCACAATCAAAAACACGATTTTCACATTTCACAAACTGAGTTTCTGCCATTTCCATTTCAAGGCCATATAAACTCCAGCCAAGCATCTCAAGCTTCTAGGGAGGATCATTGGAGTGAATTTGAAGCAAAGAACTGGCCAGAAAGCACCATTTTCGAAAGCTTCAGTTCAGGTATCATCAAGAACTTTTTTTCCAGAAACGTGTTTTTAAGTTTCTAATTGATTCTCCATGATTCACTGATGATCCTGATGTGTTTATTTTCGAAAATGATCAAGTATTAAGCATGTATTGAGTTTCTGAAATTTCTGCCATGTTTTCCGTTTTGCTCTGATTCACGAATTTGATGATGAATAAATGATTTTTGGTGAGTGATTCTTGTTGGGGTTGATATGGGGATCATTTCTGGAAAGTTAGAGAGCTTGGGGATGCGTAGAGAGTGAGATAGCATAAGTGACTCGTCGGAGAAGATGACCGGAACACTATTCCGGTCACCTGAAAGTGATTAGGATTCAGATTAGGGTGTAACACCCCAAATTTGCCCTCTTCTTGTTTAGCATCGTTATCATATCATAATCATCATGAGCATACCATATCCTTATCATTTAGCATAGAAAAATGAAGCATAACACTCACATGTTCTAGCATAAGGCATATGATCGGTCATCTGGGAAAATCTGAATCTGCAAGTCAAAATCAAGAGCATGGTGATCTGGCAAGAATCTCACAGGATCATTTTGCACAAGCCTGGTATCATGTTCAGAGCCCTAGAAAGAGAAGATGGATCAAAATTTGCTTGAAACGGTTGGTGCAGGCCTATTTTTGAAGGTTCCCACCAAAGGGAGGGAAATTCAAATTTTCCATGCGTTAACCGGTTAACGCATATGGTTAACCGGTTAACAGCTGCGAAATTTGAATTTCCAGCAGCAATTTCAGCATGTGTGTTTTGGTTCCATTTTTCCAATTTTCTGATTTTTATTCATTTGAATTAAATTTGAATTTGAGAGAAGGATCTAGAGCATTTATCCAAGCCTCATTCCAACCCTAAATCCAAATCACTTTCTAAGCTAATCCCAAACCATAATTTTGGATCCCAAACCAAAATTTTGGGCCCCAAACCTAAATCATATTTATTCCATTTCCTTCCAAACCAAAGGGGCTCTCACTCATTTTTCACTCTCATTTCTGAATTTTCATTCCTCTCACTCACAATTCTCTCACTTTTCTCTCCCAATTTTCCAAATCACTCAAAGTTCCTCTTTGAAGATCACACAACCTTGCCTTGAGGTGTGTAGATCTTGGAACTAAACCTCCATTCATAGCTTCTTTGCATCTTTTTGCTGGTTTTATTGGAGATTCAGATCTGGTTTGAGATCTAGAAGTGCTTTTGGATCCAAAATTCTGCATCAAGAGCTTGTTCTTGCATTTATTTTGCATGGAGTGTGGAGCTTAGCATCGGATCTTCAAAGTTTTGCGCGAGATCTACTGTTTTCAGCTCAATCAACAATTACCAAAGCATACCTCAGCTTTGTAGGTTGGTTAATTTCAGATCTAGCTCTGTTTTTAGCTTATTTGCATGCTTGTGCTTTAGATCCGCCATGTGTTTGTGTATTTGATTGTGTTGCATGAATTGATTGTTTGATTTGTATCCGGATCCGAATGTTATTGTTCATGAGCTTAATGATATGGATTAATGTGAATTGATCTAATTTTTCCATGTGTAATTGATTGCTGGTCTGGTGCAAGCTTATTTGAATAAGCTGTTTTGAGATGCTGTTTTCTGCAGGATTTGTTGCTGTTTTATCAGTGTTAACCGGTTAACGTATATGGTTAACCGGTTAACGCCCCTGTTTTGTGCGTATTTTGTGCAGGTTTGAGCTGGTTAACCGGTTAACGCATTTGGTTAACCGGTTAACACTGAAGCAGAATGACTTTTTAGTGTTGTTTTGAGCTTGTTTGATCCCTTTGCTTGTTCTAATTGCCATGGATCATTGCATGATCATTAAGCATGATATTTTAGGGTGATTTGCTTGCTGGTTGATGTATGCTTTCATGTTTTCGACGCGTAAGTCGTGTACTTGCAATGTTTGGCATGATGTTTGATTCTTGTTCACAAGAACCTTTGAGCATGACTAATTCCATGATTGTGTTGGTCACTTTGCTGGATTTTTTTTGTGCATACTAACCTTGCAGGGGCTATGGTAAGTGAGAGATGTGGGAATTGAGTTCCACATCTCCATTTCTCATCTTCCTCTTATGTTTATGTTACTAACCCTTTGTTGTTGGGCTTAGGCCTTTCTCATCCCTTCTTCTATCTTCTTCTTTTTCCTTCATTAGGATAGGAACCTCACTAACCTTTAGGACTTCCATGCATGTGAATACTTAGGATTATTTTAGTCCCCCTTTAGAATTTTTCCTTTAAGATCCTTTGGTGCTCTCTCTTCTCATCTTCAAACTTAATTCTAATTCATTTAAAAAAGGTTGAGTACTTTCATGTGACATGAGACTTTGCTATGAGATGCTCACATGCGTTCCATTTCGGGGCGAGGTGTGAGTCATCACTCGTGGTGGATAGGTCTTAACATGAGTACCTCACAAAGAAAAGCTAAAAAAAAAACACTTCTTAATCAAAACCACAAAAACACTTAATAATGATAATAGGTTAGTGTGCTTGAGCCTTCACTTGTGGGACTAGCTTTGGGGATTTCCTCCATAGATAGGTGTGCCTCTTGCGCATTCCATTTCGGGATGATGTGAGATGTACACATCCCATTGAGTAAGACTTGGGTACACTTACCTATGCAAACTCTCACTCATAAAAGCTTCTAAAAAACACCAAACACAATAAGCGTCTTTCCTTCGGGAATTCTTTTCTCATCTCCTTCGCTCCGTACGCGAACTTGCTCCTACTTGTCATTTTGCAAGACGGTTACGCACTCGTCGTCCGAGCCTGCAACACCTGAGCAATGGCATAGGCAGTTCAAGCCTTAATTCACAAGCAATTTCCTTTTAGTACCCCTAGTTAGGGGAACTACGGCGTCTCTGATCCTCATTGTCCCGATGGGGTACGTAGGCAGCGGGGTAGGGCCCGTTCGAGCACAATCTTTATTTTCCCTACATTTTTTCTCTTTGTTTCTTATTTCAGTTCCTTTCCATTTCCAGTTCATTTTCTTTTCTTTTGCTGCAGCTTTCATACCCTCACCCTTTGAAACAGTTATTTTCGCAAGCGTGGATCCCGTCGGGTACGGCGGACGATCTGGGTGCTAATACCTTCCCAGGTCGTAACCGACTCCCGAGCCCAGTCTCTTTGGTTCGTAGGACCTGTGTCCTTCCTCTTTCTTTCTTCTGGTTTGTGCAGCATTACCATTCCCTTTCTTCGGGATAAAAATGCCTGGCTGGCGACTCTAACCTTTTTCCGCGCCACTTTCGCGTTTGTACCAGGATGGAAATCCCGGGAGCGACAGCTGGCGACTCTGCTGGGGACGAACCCAGAATCTCTGGTTCCCCTGTGAGTCTCTCCTAGCGCTTGTGTGTTGCTGTTTCATTGGGTGATGTTTGTTTGATGTGGCTTGTTGTACTGTATTGTTGTTTATTTACAGCTTTATTTACAGCTTTATTTACAGTCTTCAGTATTTATTTTCCGCATCATTTATATCATACTGGACTGTCTGGACTGGTTTTCTGTTTGGTGGGATGGGTGATACTGTTTCTGAGAGATAAGCCAAGTACCCGGCTTGAGTGCACCCTAGGATTAGAGTGGACATATTGTACTCGCATGTGGCATGATGAGTGGCGATGTGTTTCACGCCCAGATTGCGACTGTCTTGGAAATATCTTGTGTGGGGATTTCCTCCATTTCGGGATAGGACCTTGATGGTTATGTGCATCTGGGGACCGATCATTGAGAACCTTTGTGGAAACAACCCTCTCCAGTGGTGACAGTGGCAGACCACATTTTGTGGCAAACCCATTCGCACCCGAGGGTCCACTGGGAACTCGCATAGGATGGCCTGGTTCTCTTATAGGAACTCAGTCAAAGCATCTGGTCGTATGGCATTAGTACTGTATCCTACGGGCTGAATGTACTATTGTTTCTCGATTTCAGCGCTTGAAGCTGGGAACCTGTAAGGGATGCTTGTTTTTCCCGGACTCAGCTGAGGCCTCCCTGCGTAGTATATAATGCCTAACCGATTCCCTGACTTGGTCATGAGCCACTTCTCGGAAATGGTGAAAGTATTATTGCTATTCGGCTTTGAGAGTCCGTGATGTTTGACCCGGAGCACACCCGTGAGATTTGGGATGGGTTTACAGGTTTGCAGGAACACTTGACCTCATCATACCCTTGTTATCAGTGCAGTTCATGTTATGATGCAGTTACTTTGGTTCCGGAGTTCTGGTTTTCTGGTTCTGGTATTCGTGATACTATGGTCCTGAGATTTTCTTCAGAGGGTTGTGGTTATCAGAGAGGGTGACTCAGTGAACTTTTGGTTTGTCAGAGGGATCTTGTCAGTGGCCAGATTCCAGACAGTCTCAGATGACCATATGTCTTTGCATTTGCATCTGCATTGCATCATTGCATCATTAATCATTGTTTTGTTTTCATTCACAGGTTCATATTTCTGCTTCCGGTTCCGGTATTCTCTTCAAAGATGGAAGATCCTCGCAAGCAGAATATTCACTTCAAGTTCTTTGATGTCAAGATTGGTTTGCTGAAGAAGATGGTAAAGCTGATTACGCCCAACCAGGTAGAGAGATTCAGAAAAGCTTATGGGAGTATTCTTGATGTGGTGATAGAGCTAAATCCTTCAGAGAGGAGTGCCATTCATACATTGCTTCAGTATTATGATCCTCAGCTCCGTTGCTTCACCTTTCCTGATTTCCAGTTGGGCCCTATGCTGGAGGAGTATGCTTTGATCCTGGATGTGCCAGTTCAAGATCAGGTTCCTTTCAACTCTGAGATGAGTAGACCAGCACCGGAGGCTATTGCTAAGGCTCTTTATTTGAGTCCTTCTACTGTGAAGTCTTTGACCATTATCAAAGGAGGTGTGTCTGGGTTTTCTTTGGAGGTTCTGGTAAAGAAGGCGGAAGAATTGGCTGTTGAAGAAGAATGGGATGCGGTCTGTGCTATCTTGGCTCTTTCTATCTATGGCACCATTTTGTTTGCTGATATGGAGAAGTTCATTGATATAGACGCCATACATCTCTTTTTGCTGAAGAATCCTGTGCCTACCTTACTCGGGGATTTGTATTACTCGGTTCATTACAAGACTGAAAAGAAGAGGGGAGGTTTGGTTCGTTGCTGTGCTCCATTATTTCACATGTGGTTCATGAGGCATTTGCCTAGTACGGGAGTGTTTAGTGACCATAGTCTGATATGGGCTCAGAAGCTGGAAAAGTTGCTTGCCAAGGATGTTAGGTGGTTCACTCAGAGGCTGCAAGGTGCACGTTTCATTACCAGCTGCGGAAGTTATCATAGTGTGCCTTTGTTGGGAATAACTGGAGGGATTAATTACAATCCAATCTTGTTAAGAAGACAATTAGGATACGCTTTGAGAGATGTGCCTGAAGATTTGAAGCTGACCCCCATTTTCTACTTTTCCGTGAAAGATAATATGCCCTTAGTGAGGAAGGTTGCGGGGGCTTGGAAAAGCATCAAAGGAGAAGGAATAGCTAGTTTCGGGAAGTGCAACAATCAGACGTTCCCAGGGTACGAAGCTTGGTTGAAAGACAGAACCAGAAGAGTTTTGTTACCATTTTCAGCACCAGTTGCTGAGTCCATTGATACTGTGCCTTTAGAGGAATTCGAGAAGTTAGAAGCCCAGTTACATGCAGTTAGAGTTGAAAATACCGAGATGGTAAGCTTGTATTACCAAGCTAACAGGGCCAAGAAGGAAGCTGAGGGGAAGTTGCTGAAGATACAGACGACTTTGGAGGCTAGGGAGAAAGACTTTGCAGGAAAAGAAGCGCATTTCCGCAGGTTGGGGATGATGGAAGCCCAAAGAGAAGTTGAGCGCAAGAAGAAGTCAAAGACCCTTAGAGATGCTCGTCAGTCTATTGTCTGGTTGAAGGGACAAAGAGAGCAAGAGTTGAAGCAATATAAGGAAAAAGAGGAGTTCTTTGAGACTCAGATGGCTTACAAGAAAGAAGAGGTGGAGCAGGCCCACAAGATTCGCAGAGAGAAGACCCAACAGCTTGCAGACAGTCAACAAGCCCTCGAAGAAGCACTCAAAGAGATTGAAGACCTCAAGTTGATGGCAGGAGTCAAGAAGGTCAGGTCTGATGATGGAGTTTCAGGATCCTCAGGCGGCGGTTATGCTTCTTAGTTTGTTTTCTTTGTATTTGGATTACCTACGGGCATGTTGTAGGAGTCCTAGTTGTTTGTTTACACTCTGTAAGAACTCGTACTCTATGAGGTATTCTGTTTTTATTGTGCCTAATGGGCTGATCTATGTTAAGATGTTTCTCACTATTTCTTGGTTTGCTTGCTATTATGGTTTGAATGTGGTTTCCCGCAAAGGTTTCTGAAAGTCGAGGATCAGTACCCATCTGGTTTTCTTTGCTAAATACCGGAGCCGGGGCATAAGTGACTTGTGTTTGGAAACATAAACAACTGCATTGCATCCATATAACCTGTTTGTTGTTTTGCAGGTAGTGTCTCGGTTACTAACGTATTTTGTGTTTCAGGCACTATAGCTCCTCGAAAAGCTCGGGGGCAGCCAACAGTACACAGGTACCCAACCAAGGTTAACAGAGAGAGAGCCATGGATCAAATGCAGGCGGATTTGGCAGACCTAAGACAGAGAATGGATAATTTCATGACGTTAATGACCGGCCTGGGGCAGAATCAAGAACGGCTGCGAGAGTTGGTTGAGAATCAGAACAGAAACGCTTCTGCCGCTGCTAATGCTGATAATCATACCGGTGCGGGCGCACGTCAGGGTGGACCTCATGTTATACAACCAGGGGCGACCGTAGTCAATGACGGGATGCATAACATTCATGTGGACCACCAGGAGGACCAGTTCACTTTACTTGATGAGACCGAGGGTCAAGGGGTCGAAATGAACAAGAGGTTTGAAGAGATGGCTGAGCAAATCAAGGCTATTCAGTCCCAGAGTTCTTTGGGATTCGACATAACAGACTTGGGTTTGGTTCCGGGAGTCAGAATCCCGTACAAATTCAAAGTTCCTACTTTCGAGAAGTATAACGGCACTGCTTGCCCAAAGACCCATCTGCAATCATATGTGGGAAGAATCGCCGCTCATACAGACGATGAAAAACTGTGGATGTATTACTTTCAGGACAGCTTAGTGGGAGTTTCCCTTGAGTGGTACATGAAACTCAGCAGGGTCAATGTTAAGAGCTGGAAAGATCTTGCTGAAGCCTTTGTGAGGCAGTACCAGTATAACATGGACATGGCTCCGAATCGCACCCAGTTGCAACATATGGCTCAGACAGCAAAAGAAGGCTTCAAAGAATACGCCCAGAGGTGGCGTCAGCTAGCTGCCAGGGTGCAGCCACCCTTGTTAGAGAATGAAATGGCCGATATGTTTATGGGTACCCTCCAGGGAGTATTTCTTGAAAGATTGGCGTCAAGTTCTGCTACAAAGTTCAACGATATTGTCATTGCGGGAGAAAGGGTCGAAACGCTGTTGAAAATGGGGAAGATACAAGACCCAGGTGCTAGTAGCTCAAATGGAGCGAGGAAAGCTTTTAGAGGACCTCCAAGAAGGCGAGAAGGAGAGACCAATGCTGTATTCGGCCGAAGCCAGGGCCGTGGTTACAGAAGACCTTATGAACATGTGGCTGCTGTCACCATTCCTGCAGCTCCTGTACAACAGATGCCACCTCCACCACAACAACAACAACAACCTAGAGCCAACTACCAGCAAAGACCTTATCAGCCGAGGCAGACTCGTCCTGCTAACAGGGTGATTGAAGCTATTCCGATGACATATGCTGCCTTGTTGCCGAGACTACTAGACTTGAACCTTATTCAATTAAGGACTTTGGCACCACTACCTCCTGGAGAGCTTCCAGCTGGTTACGACGTCAACGCGCGATGCGCTTTTCATTCAGGGGCACCCGGGCACTCAACCGAGAAGTGCAGGGCGCTACATCACAAAGTTCAAGATCTCGTAGATTCAAAGGCAATCAACTTTGCGCCACCACCGAATATCAACTCGAACCCTATACCTAATCATGGAGGGGCAAGAGTTAACGCTGTTGAGAGTGATGACAAGTTGAGTTTGGTACTGAGAATTGATGAAGTCAAGACGCCGTTGAAGGTGGTGAAAGAGAGACTGTTGAAAGGTCAAGTGTTTCCTGGTTGTTCTCTCGATTGTGAAGACTGTATAAGTGTTGCGAATGGCTGCGAGAAATTGAAGACGGGTTTGCAAGAGTTGATTGATGTTGGGTCCCTACAATTTAGCAAGATTAGTAATGAAAAGGCTGATGATGTGTCAACCATTACTATCTTCTACAATGAGGCTGACATGCCCGTTCGACAAGAGCCTGTTACCGTTTACGCTCCTCAGATTAGTCCTGTGACTATAACTGTACCTGGGCCAATGCCATATACCGATGATAGAGCCATTCCGTGGCATTATGGTTCCGATGTCTATGTGGCGGGACAGAAGATGGAAAGTAGACCTGTTGCTGACTTGACCATTGAAAATGTGGGAGGTGTTGGAGGTTTTACTCGAAGTGGCCGTTTGTTTGCTCCCCCTGCACTGAGAAAGGATCTTGAGGCCGAAGCTTCGTCCAAAGACAAAGGAAAGCAGACTGCGATTGACGAGTCAACTACTCCTGTGGCTGGGCAGGGGACGTTTGAAAAGGAGGTAGAGGAGTTCATGAAGATCATCAAAAGGAGTGACTACAAGGTGGTTGACCAACTGAATCAAACGCCTTCAAAGATTTCTATTTTGTCACTGTTGATGTGCTCTCCCGCGCACCGAGAAGCCTTGCTGAAAGTACTTCAAATGGCCTATGTTCCTCAAGAAATCACTGTTAATCAACTCGAAGCTGTTGTTGGAAGTGTTAATGCCAGCCATGGTTTAGGCTTCACTGACCGAGACCTTACTTCGGAGGGAAGGAATCACAATAAAGCACTGCATATCACGATGGAATGCAAGGGCGCTGTTTTGTCTCATGTTCTTGTGGACACAGGCTCTTCCTTGAATGTGCTCCCGAAGAAGGCGTTGATGAAGCTTAACATTGATGGGGTTATTCTGACGCCGAGTGATCTAGTGGTTAAAGCTTTCAATGGTTCAAGAAGATCCGTTTTCGGAGAGGTTGAGTTGCCTGTCAAGATAGGCTCTCAAGTCTTCAAGAGTGTCTTCTATGTCATGGATATCCAGCCTGCGTATAGTTGCTTGTTGGGCAGACCGTGGATACACGCAGCTGGAGCCGTCACTTCAACCCTGCACCAAAAGCTTAAATATGTGGTGGATGGCCAGGTCATCACAGTTTGCGGGGAAGAAGATATATTCGTCAGCCACCTGTCGACGTTTAAATATGTAGAAATGGACGGGGAAATTCACGAGACTTTGTGCCAAGCTTTTGAGGCAGATGTCAGTATCCTGACTCCGGTGAAGAAAAACAACGAAGGCACGTCAATTCATTCCTACCGGGAAGCAAAAGAGGCCGTCCAATCAGGCAATGCCCAGGGCTGGGGCAAGCTACTGGAGGTGGAAAAGAAGGGTGATAAATTCGGCTTAGGGTATCAACCTGGGGGGTCTATTCAGAGTGGTAAAGCTATCTCATTCACAAGTGCTGGGTCGCTCGACCGCGATCAAATCTGTATGGCAAGCCAAGACGGGGATAGTGACAGAGACTGGGACAACAATTGGATCCGCCCGTGTGCACCCGGCGAGGAGCTAGGAAATTGGTCTGCTGAGGACATTGTTCAAGTCACCTGGCTCTCAAAGTAATTGTTTTGTTTCCTTTTATTAGCATACTGCATTGTCAAATCCAGCATTCTGCCCAAGATGTTTGGATCCATTGTACTGGGCCACCATGTTTTGTATTGCATCGTTATTTTTTGCCATGAAATAAAAGGACATTTTCAGACAAATTGTGCTCTCTTTCTTTGTTTTTTAAACTTTTTCACAAAAAAAAACAATATAAAAATGGCATTGTGTTTTTTCATTTTTTGCTTTGTGTTAGCGTCTCTTTCCAAAATAAGCAGATTCTGAATAAGCACATCATTTGTGCAGTATTGATCATCCGGATTCCACGGATAACGTTCCTGCTATGACTATGCATGACTTTGATAATCCAGTCTACCAAGCTGATGAAGGGGTTGAGGAAGACTGTGACCTCCCTGAAGAGTTGGTCAGATTGTTGAAACAAGAGGAACGAGTTATTCAGCCTCATCAAGAGGAGATTGAGACCATCAACATTGGCAGTGAAGATGCAAAGAAAGAAATCAAGATAGGAGCCAATCTGCAGGCCGACGTCAAACAAGAACTGATCAGTATGTTGAGAGAGTATGTGGATATCTTTGCTTGGTCATATCAAGATATGCCAGGGTTGGATACCGACATCGTGATGCATAAGCTACCTCTGAGAGAAGGCTGTCCTCCTGTGAAGCAAAAGTTGAGAAGAACTCGCCCGGATATGGCGATGAAGATTAAAGAGGAGGTGCAGAAACAGTGGGATGCCGGGTTCCTTGCCGTGACTAGTTACCCACCTTGGGTAGCTAACATCGTACCAGTGCCTAAAAAGGACGGCAAGGTCCGGATGTGCGTTGACTATAGAGATTTGAACAGAGCAAGTCCGAAGGATGATTTTCCGTTGCCACACATCGACGTGTTGGTCGACAGTACTGCTCAATTCTCAGTATTCTCCTTCATGGATGGATTCTCCGGTTATAATCAGATAAAAATGGCGCCGGAAGACATGGAGAAGACAACGTTCATTACCCCGTGGGGAACGTTCTGCTATAAGGTCATGCCCTTCGGTTTGAAGAACGTAGGGGCAACTTATCAACGGGCAATGGTCACGTTGTTCCATGACATGATCCACAAGGAGATCGAATGTTATGTGGATGATATGATTGCAAAGTCCAAGGACGAAGAGGAGCATTTGGTTAATTTGAAGAAGTTGTTTGATAGATTGATCAAGTATAAATTGAGGTTGAATCCGAACAAGTGCACTTTCGGAGTGCGTTCTGGAAAATTGCTGGGTTTCATTGTAAGTCAAAGAGGAATTGAGGTAGATCCTGCTAAAGTGAAAGCTATTCAAGATATGCCTGCACCAAAGACAGAAAAAGAAGTGCGCGGGTTCTTAGGTAGATTGAACTACATTTCTCGGTTCATATCTCACCTAACTGCCACGTGCGAACCGATATTCAAACTGCTAAGAAAAGAGCAAACAGTCAGGTGGAATGATGATTGCCAAAGAGCTTTCGACAAAATAAAGGAATATTTGCAGGAACCTCCAATTCTGATGCCTCCAGTGGAGGGGAGACCGTTAATCATGTACTTGACCGTGCTAGAAGGGTCGATGGGGTGTGTGCTTGGCCAACATGACGAGTCTGGTCGAAAAGAGTACGCCATTTATTACCTTAGCAAAAAGTTTACCGACTGTGAATCCCGATACTCACTGCTCGAGAAAACTTGCTGCGCTTTGGTATGGGCTGCTCGCCGACTGAGGCAGTACATGTTGACCCATACTACACTTCTCATTTCCAAGATGGATCCTGTCAAGTACATCTTTGAGAAACTAGCATTGACCGGAAGGGTTGCGAGATGGCAGATGATTTTAACTGAATACGACATCCAGTACACTTCTCAGAAAGCCATCAAAGGAAGTGTATTGTCGGAATACCTTGCTCAGCAACCTCTTGAGGATGACTATCAGCCAATGAGATTTGATTTCCCTGATGAGGACATCATGTGCCTCAAAACAAACGATTATGAGGAACCACTTCCGGAGGAGGGGCCTGACCCTGAATCCAAATGGAAGTTGATGTTTGATGGGGCCGTCAATATCAATGGTCGTGGAGTTGGTGCCGTACTCATTACTCCTGAAGGTGTTCATTTACCCTTCGCTGCCAAAATTACTTTTGGCTGCACCAACAATGAAGCGGAATACGAGGCGTGTATAATGGGAATAGAGGAGGCAATTGATCTTCGGATCAAGAACCTCGACATATTCGGAGATTCAGCCCTCGTCATTAACCAAATTACCGGAAAGTGGTATACACATCAAGAGCATCTAGTTCCGTACAGGGATTATGCTAGAAAACTGTTGACATTCTTCACGACAGTTGAGCTCAAATACATACCACGGGACGAAAATCAATTTGCCGATGCTTTGGCCACTCTCTCTTCGTCGATTAAAGTCATGTGTTGGAACTTTGTGCCCAGAATTGACATCTCCAGGCTTGACTCTCCGGCTTATGCTTTCTCTGTAGACGCCGTGTCTGACGAGAAACCTTGGTATTTTGATATCAAGTTGTTCCTGGAGAAGCAAGAATACCCAACAGGGGCATCTTCCAAAGACAAGAAGACCTTGAGACGACTTGCTGCTAGTTTCTTCTTGAACACAGACGGGGTTTTGTACAAGAGGAACTTCGACATGGTCTTGCTCAGATGCGTGGATAGACACGAAGCAAGCCTGTTGATGCAGGAAGTCCATGAAGGATCTTTTGGTACCCATGCAGGAGGGCATGCTATGGCAAAGAAACTACTGAGATCAGGGTATTACTGGATGACAATGGATGCAGACTGTTGTTCATTCGCTCGTAAATGCCACAAGTGCCAAATATATGCAGATAAAGTGCATGTTCCTCCTAACCCGCTCAACGTCATGTCATCTCCTTGGCCTTTCTCTATGTGGGGCATTGACATGATCGGGAAGATTGAACCGACTGCTTCGAACGGTCATCGCTTCATCCTGGTCGCGATTGATTACTTTACCAAGTGGGTGGAAGCAGCGTCTTATGCCAATGTCACTCGTCAAGTGGTGGCAAGATTTCTGAAAAGAGATATCATATGCAGATATGGAGTGCCCGAAAGGATCATTACTGATAATGGTTCTAATCTCAACAACAAGATGATGGCAGACTTATGTCGGGACTTCAAAATACAGCATCACAATTCTTCTCCTTACCGACCAAAGATGAATGGTGCGGTAGAGGCAGCTAACAAGAATATCAAGAAGATTGTGCAGAAAATGGTTGTCACCTACAAGGATTGGCATGAGATGTTACCGTTTGCTTTGCATGGGTACCGAACGTCGGTCAGGACGTCAACGGGGGCAACTCCCTTCTCTCTAGTGTATGGCATGGAAGCAGTCCTGCCTGTTGAAGTAGAGATTCCTTCACTGCGCGTGATGATGGATGTCAAGCTGGATGAGGCTGAATGGGTGCGTGCTCGTTACAATCAGCTATGTCTAATTGAGGAAAAGAGATTAGCGGCTATCTGTCATGGTCAGCTTTATCAGAGGAGAATGAAGCGGGCATTCGATCAACGAGTACGTACTCGAGAGTATCGAGTGGGAGAGCTTGTATTGAAGAGGATCGTTCCTCCAGGTTCAGATAACAGGGGCAAGTGGACCCCAAACTACGAAGGACCATTCATAGTGAAGAAAGTATTCTCAGGAGGGGCACTGATGCTCACCACTATGGATGGAGAGGACTTCCCATCCCCTGTCAACTCGGACGCAGTTAAAAAATACTTCGCGTAAAGAGACCCGCTGGACACAAAAACAGAATGTAAGTCCAGGCAAGAAAAGGGCATCCCGGCGAGCTAAAAACAGAATAAAAAGCTCGGGCAAAAATTAGGGAAAATAAACAAAAAAAAATGTACACCCGCTGAGTTGAAAAGCCACATTGGACAGCTCAGGCAAAAAAGGGTATCCCGGTGGATTGAAAACCCGAGAGGGCGATCCACGCAAAATAAGGGAATAAGCGAACAACTGTGATCCAAGTTATCTGAACCACGTCATCGTTTCGTACGGTTTGACAATATCGGAAAGATAGGAAACAGTCCCCTTGTTCTCTCAGAAAGCCAAAGCAGAATGGAGAGTCTTGAAGACATGCAGGTCATAGCAGAAATGGAACTCCTTGGAATGCCATGTACATTGCCATTAGGATAGTTTCTTTTCTCAATTTTTATAGTGGCTACCTCTTTCCAGGTGGTTGCTTCCTGATGTAAATCTGTGCCTATTCAGAGGCCATTCAATAAAAATAATATTCAGTCAGAAAGCTGTTTGTGTTTATTTTTGTTTGCAAAATGTCCTGAATTTTTGGCAAAAATAGCATTGCATCTAAACATGGTGATAATCTTGAAAAGAAAACTGACATGCAGGGAAACTGTAACCCTCTTTGAGTGTCGGGTGATAATGGATGAACAGATCACGCCATGCAAATCCCCGGGACACACGTGTGTTTTCTGTTGTTGCAGGTTGCAGGATGGCGTCACATCAAGCAATTTACTCTCCCCCAGTAGAGTATCTCCCCAAGAAGAGATTTTTTCTTCTCCAGCAGGTAGCTGAAGGCCTGACTTGTCTAAATAGATATTTTCCTCCAACTAAGTCTTGGCAGCAGCCCAAGCAGGTTCTTCTTCCCAAGTGAAGTAGTAGTCCATTCTTCCCCAGCGGAGTGTGCCTAGCAAGTACCTGAGAGTATGTCGTCATCAGAGGTGGAATTAACAGTATTTTTATCATCAGCAAGAGTCCTTCCCAGTAGGCGTGATTGAGGGCCTGATATCCCCTCAGAGTCTTGAATCATCGGATGCTCTCCCCAGCCAGAGTATTTGCCCAGGAAGCTTCCCCAGCTAAGTCTGAAGATGATTGGTTCCCACAGAGTTCATATTTGATTTTCACCTCCGTCCGTGAAATATTCCCCAGCAGATTTGCCCTATTGTTGGTTTATTTGATGATGCAGCCAGGTATTCATCACCTCAGTCGGAGTGGGTATCCAGACCTCTTGACTTTTTCTCCCCTGCAGAGTTGTATCTCTTGTTGCCGATCAGGCATTCGTTTATTGCTCGTCTGCAATCTTCAACACTCGTATGTGTTATCCCTAAGCAAGTTTCCCCAGCGAGGACATATCACTGCTTTATGGCTGCTCGACTGCATATTTCAACACTCGTCTGTGTTAGCTCTGTATTGCTGTTTGCTCGTCTGCAATTTTCGGCATTCGTCTGTGTTTTGAAGTGATTACCTTATTATTGCTCGTCTGCAATTTCCAACACTCGTCTGTGTCATGATGCCTCCGTTGTTGCTCGTCCGCAACTCCTCAACACTCGTCTGTGTTCTGAGATGATATTTGTTGTTGCTCGTCTGCAACCTTCCAACACTCGTCTGTGTTTGGTATTGGATCCTTTGCTGCACTCGTCTGTGCCTTGATATGTATTCTCTGTTGTTGCTCGTCTGCAACTGTCCAGCACTCGTCTGTGTGTGTTTGAAGCTCGTCTGCTTTTATCCCCCGGAAGTCGTTTGTGTTCTGAAGCTCGTCTGCTTTGCCTGGATACTCGTCTGTATCATCCTCAGCACTCGTCTGTGCTAGCTTGCACCTGAATGTGAAGATTTGCTGTTTACCCTGATATCTCTGTGACTACTTCAAATGCTCGTCTGTGTTTGAACTTCTGGTATTCGTCTATACCAGTGGCTGATACTCGTCTGTATCATCGCCTGAAGCACTCGTCTGTGTTTCTCAGATCATCGTCCGATACTCGTCTGTATCTTTGACTATTGGCACTCGTCTGTGTTCTCTTGATGATCATCCAATACTCGTCTGTATTGAAGAGGTTTAAAATCCTGACAGTGGGAATTAAATGTCGAAATGGTTACCGGTCCTGGCGTAGCAGGTAAATCCGAAGGAGGCTCGTCTGTCTCAAGCACCAATTATGGTTGCTGCACCTGGCGTAACAGGTTTGCTCAGAAGACTCGTCTGTCTTATACCATATATCCGCGGATAATATATGAGGAAGGTTCGTCTACCTTGATTGCATGTCTATCCCACAGACTTATATGCATTCCCGGAGCCTGCGTAAGGGTTATCCGAAGAAGACTCGTCCGTCTTATTCCACTTATCTGCGTAAGGATTAGTGAAGGAGATTCGTCCATCTCAGGTTACTTTGAAGATCCTTAAGGGCTCGTCCGCTCTCTGCACCTGGCGTCACAGGTCATGCGAAGACTCGTCTGTCAGCATGATAGTATTCCAGATATCAGTTTCAACTTGGAAGAAGCTCGTCTGCTTTTTCTCTCCTTCTTATCCCCAGAGCGTCATCTGGTTGGGTTTATTTCCCAGTGTTGCATTCTTCGTCAGAGTGCAAATTTCAGGTCTTCTTGGTATTCAATCACAGTTTATCTCGAATGTCTGATAGCCGTTGCTCTCATCCTTTTCAGATTAACAGTTGATTGAATAGGGGCAGCTGTAACACCCCAAATTTGCCCTCTTCTTGTTTAGCATCGTTATCATATCATAATCATCATGAGCATACCATATCCTTATCATTTAGCATAGAAAAATGAAGCATAACACTCACATGTTCTAGCATAAGGCATATGATCGGTCATCTGGGAAAATCTGAATCTGCAAGTCAAAATCAAGAGCATGGTGATCTGGCAAGAATCTCACAGGATCATTTTGCACAAGCCTGGTATCATGTTCAGAGCCCTAGAAAGAGAAGATGGATCAAAATTTGCTTGAAACGGTTGGTGCAGGCCTATTTTTGAAGGTTCCCACCAAAGGGAGGGAAATTCAAATTTTCCATGCGTTAACCGGTTAACGCATATGGTTAACCGGTTAACAGCTGCGAAATTTGAATTTCCAGCAGCAATTTCAGCATGTGTGTTTTGGTTCCATTTTTCCAATTTTCTGATTTTTATTCATTTGAATTAAATTTGAATTTGAGAGAAGGATCTAGAGCATTTATCCAAGCCTCATTCCAACCCTAAATCCAAATCACTTTCTAAGCTAATCCCAAACCATAATTTTGGATCCCAAACCAAAATTTTGGGCCCCAAACCTAAATCATATTTATTCCATTTCCTTCCAAACCAAAGGGGCTCTCACTCATTTTTCACTCTCATTTCTGAATTTTCATTCCTCTCACTCACAATTCTCTCACTTTTCTCTCCCAATTTTCCAAATCACTCAAAGTTCCTCTTTGAAGATCACACAACCTTGCCTTGAGGTGTGTAGATCTTGGAACTAAACCTCCATTCATAGCTTCTTTGCATCTTTTTGCTGGTTTTATTGGAGATTCAGATCTGGTTTGAGATCTAGAAGTGCTTTTGGATCCAAAATTCTGCATCAAGAGCTTGTTCTTGCATTTATTTTGCATGGAGTGTGGAGCTTAGCATCGGATCTTCAAAGTTTTGCGCGAGATCTACTGTTTTCAGCTCAATCAACAATTACCAAAGCATACCTCAGCTTTGTAGGTTGGTTAATTTCAGATCTAGCTCTGTTTTTAGCTTATTTGCATGCTTGTGCTTTAGATCCGCCATGTGTTTGTGTATTTGATTGTGTTGCATGAATTGATTGTTTGATTTGTATCCGGATCCGAATGTTATTGTTCATGAGCTTAATGATATGGATTAATGTGAATTGATCTAATTTTTCCATGTGTAATTGATTGCTGGTCTGGTGCAAGCTTATTTGAATAAGCTGTTTTGAGATGCTGTTTTCTGCAGGATTTGTTGCTGTTTTATCAGTGTTAACCGGTTAACGTATATGGTTAACCGGTTAACGCCCCTGTTTTGTGCGTATTTTGTGCAGGTTTGAGCTGGTTAACCGGTTAACGCATTTGGTTAACCGGTTAACACTGAAGCAGAATGACTTTTTAGTGTTGTTTTGAGCTTGTTTGATCCCTTTGCTTGTTCTAATTGCCATGGATCATTGCATGATCATTAAGCATGATATTTTAGGGTGATTTGCTTGCTGGTTGATGTATGCTTTCATGTTTTCGACGCGTAAGTCGTGTACTTGCAATGTTTGGCATGATGTTTGATTCTTGTTCACAAGAACCTTTGAGCATGACTAATTCCATGATTGTGTTGGTCACTTTGCTGGATTTTTTGTGTGCATACTAACCTTGCAGGGGCTATGGTAAGTGAGAGATGTGGGAATTGAGTTCCACATCTCCATTTCTCATCTTCCTCTTATGTTTATGTTACTAACCCTTTGTTGTTGGGCTTAGGCCTTTCTCATCCCTTCTTCTATCTTCTTCTTTTTCCTTCATTAGGATAGGAACCTCACTAACCTTTAGGACTTCCATGCATGTGAATACTTAGGATTATTTTAGTCCCCCTTTAGAATTTTTCCTTTAAGATCCTTTGGTGCTCTCTCTTCTCATCTTCAAACTTAATTCTAATTCATTTAATAAAGGTTGAGTACTTTCATGTGACATGAGACTTTGCTATGAGATGCTCACATGCGTTCCATTTCGGGGCGAGGTGTGAGTCATCACTCGTGGTGGATAGGTCTTAACATGAGTACCTCACAAAGAAAAGCTAAAAAAAAACACTTCTTAATCAAAACCACAAAAACACTTAATAATGATAATAGGTTAGTGTGCTTGAGCCTTCACTTGTGGGACTAGCTTTGGGGATTTCCTCCATAGATAGGTGTGCCTCTTGCGCATTCCATTTCGGGATGATGTGAGATGTACACATCCCATTGAGTAAGACTTGGGTACACTTACCTATGCAAACTCTCACTCATAAAAGCTTCTAAAAAACACCAAACACAATAAGCGTCTTTCCTTCGGGAATTCTTTTCTCATCTCCTTCGCTCCGTACGCGAACTTGCTCCTACTTGTCATTTTGCAAGACGGTTACGCACTCGTCGTCCGAGCCTGCAACACCTGAGCAATGGCATAGGCAGTTCAAGCCTTAATTCACAAGCAATTTCCTTTTAGTACCCCTAGTTAGGGGAACTACGGCGTCTCTGATCCTCATTGTCCCGATGGGGTACGTAGGCAGCGGGGTAGGGCCCGTTCGAGCACAATCTTTATTTTCCCTACATTTTTTCTCTTTGTTTCTTATTTCAGTTCCTTTCCATTTCCAGTTCATTTTCTTTTCTTTTGCTGCAGCTTTCATACCCTCACCCTTTGAAACAGTTATTTTCGCAAGCGTGGATCCCGTCGGGTACGGCGGACGATCTGGGTGCTAATACCTTCCCAGGTCGTAACCGACTCCCGAGCCCAGTCTCTTTGGTTCGTAGGACCTGTGTCCTTCCTCTTTCTTTCTTCTGGTTTGTGCAGCATTACCATTCCCTTTCTTCGGGATAAAAATGCCTGGCTGGCGACTCTAACCTTTTTCCGCGCCACTTTCGCGTTTGTACCAGGATGGAAATCCCGGGAGCGACATAGGGTTAATGACATAATTAGCGTAGTTTGAATTCTGGCCCTTGGATGACGCGCGAAGTCAATTCCCTCCCTTTCTTGTTTGAATCCTGGCCCTCAGATTTGATTACTTTCATTAATTGACATTTTAATTTCATTTTAATTGTCTTTTCTTTATCATTTTATTAAAAATAGCAAAATACATTGAAAAATTCTGAAAATTTTTATCAAACCTTTTATAAATTTTTAGAACCAAAAAATATTTTTATTTTTATTTTTTGCATTAAAAATTATTTTTAAATCATTTAAAAGTTTATTTTTAATTAGTTAATGAAAATTAATTAATTAAAAATAATTTTAGGTATTTAAAAATCACAAAAAAATTCATGTAACATTCAAAAACATTTAGAAACATTGTCTAACTCTCAAACCAAATTTATTTTTTGTTCTTGATAACTTTTGATCATTTTCAATGGAATTAAATTCATTTTGAGGCAATATTTTGTGACAAACTTCAAAAATTCATTTCTGCCTAACCATTGAGAGTTGGACAATGATTCTTTTTGCATTGCATCTTGCATAACATGTAGTTTATAGGATTAAATTGGCATGAATTGATCTTTCATTTCCCATTTGTTTGGCATTTTTCTTGTCAAGGTACCTTAAAACCCTAGCAATCTTAGAAAATTCATAACTCTCACTAGGTTAAGAGTTGGATCCCCTCCTTTGGGCAGTGAGTTTGTATAGGTTTAGGGTTCCTTTGATTGCATTTTCAAATTTTTATCATGTCATTTGCTTCTGGTTTTGGATTTTTGCTTTGTATGTTGCATATAACCCTAATTCATGCTTTCCTTTGCATCCATTTCTCATTTGCTTGCATCTAATGACTTGCCATGACATTTTGTGCATTCATTTGATTCATAATACATATTAGGACATATTAGAATCATGTTTGATCATTGCATCTTTCATTTGCCATGTTGTATGTCATTTGCATTTCATAACTTTTCATGAACATTCATGGTTCAAAGCATGCTTCTCTTGCACCCATATGTTTGTATGAGTATTCTAATGCCTTGCCTCATGTTTGCATCATTTCTTAGCATCATTAACATCATACTCATGCTTCTGGTTTTGGTTTGCATCATCACATTTCATCTCATTTGCATTACATTTCATTTCTTTTGCTAACTTTTCAGGTGGTAAGTTGTTTTGAGAAGTGGATTTGCCTTCACTTCTCACAATCTCTTCTCATCTCTCTTGCATCATTGCTGCATTTTTGTTTGTGCTTTGGATTGAGCTTGCTCATTCTTGTTCATCTTACCTTCTTTCTTCAAGCAACTTGTCTTCTTAAGTGAAGCAAGTTGTTTTGCTTCTCTTTGCTTCATTCTCCTTTCATCTGCTTCTCTCCTTGGTGGCCTTTGAAGTTTCTTTCTCTCTTAAGCCTCACAAACCCTAGGAACAACCAAGTATGATAACAATTAGGGTTTGATTAGTCCCCCACTTAGCTTTTACCTTTGTGTCTCTTTGAGTCTTCTCTTCTCATCTCATAATCAGGGACTAAACCCTAAAGGCTTTAAGGCTTTGTGATTACGCTTATGCCTGCATCCTTCTATTAGGATGGAGTGTATAACTTTAATCCTAAGTGTTAAACCCTTAATGTGTTTAAATCCCTTAATCAATTCACTTAATAATCACTAAGACATCAAGCTTGTAACTTGGGCCTTGCATTAGGGTTCTAATTCTTCCTTAATTGGTTAAGAAGGACTAACCCTAGTGTTAATGGACAAGTCCTCCTCAAGTTGTCTTACAAACCATAAAATCCACTTCTTAATCTTATCATTAACTAAAATCCATTTAACAAAGGCTTTGTTTTGTCATGAGGTTAATCCCTAATCATGGATTAAGTTGAGGAGTTTTTCTCAGCTTAAATGTTCTCATCTATTATCCTTCTATTAGGATGGTGTAATGAGTCCATTAAATCCTTGATTATGGCTTAAACTCATTACTTAACACTAAACAAAAACAACAAAAACATCTAAATAATCACAAGTAGGTTAATGATCTTAATTCTACATCAGGGTGATTAAGTGTGAGATACTGACTTCACACTTAAGGTATTCTCATTACCCCTAATCAGAGGGAAGATGTGATGAGTTTACTAACCCATTGGTTTAGGCTTAAGCTCATTAACTTATGACAAACTTCAAAAAACAATAAAAGACTGAAAACACAAAAACAAACAATAATCGTCTCCTCCGGGATTCTTTTCTCATCTCATTCACTCACAAACGAGAACTTGCTTCTTCCGTCTAATGCAAGACAGTTTGCACCTGAGCCAGACAGGTCATACACTTAAGCATAGACAAGCAAGCAGTTCACAAGTCAATTTATCTTTCAGTCTCTTTGGGTCGAACTACGGTGTTCTGACTTCCTCATTGCACGAGAGGATACATAGGCATAACTTAACGGTTATCGAACAAAAGTCTCTGTATATTCCCCCTCTTTCCAGCATTATTCTTTAAGCCTCATTATCATGAGCATTTCACTCCTGTTCCTACACTGACACTTCACTTATACACCTCACACTTCTTTTACACTGACACTTGCATTCTTTCCAGCTTTGATACACATTTTAGCACTGACACTACCCCTTTTAAACACAAATCTTTTAAGCATGGATCCCGTCGAGTACGGCGGACAATCTGGGTGCTAATACCTTCCCAGGTTGTAACCAACCCCCTTTCTCAGTCTCTCTGGTTCGCGACCGTCTTATCCATATTCTTTCTAGGTTTATGCAACATTACCTTTCCTCCGGGATAAAAATGCCTAGCTGGCGACTCTTTTCTTTTCTTCTGAGTTCACCCTTGTGTGTTCTCATCCTCTTTCACCGACCGTTCGCGTCTGTACCCCTTCTGACCCTGGTTGTCATTTTGGTGGGAGCGACAGCGATGAAGGTGATGATAATTTTTGTGCGTGTTCGATTCTTTGATGAAGACGAAGGATACTGACTTGTCGCAGATTTGCCGAAAAATGATGAAACGATAATCGTGTGTGTTTATTAGTGATAGCTCTGCATTTCTTGTGTGATTGATTCGATTGCGTCATTGCGAATAATTTTTTGATTCTTGCAGGTTCGTCTTTGAATCCGCGGCCGAAGGATTTCAAGAGATTGGGGAAGATGATGAAAGAGTATGGAAAAAGAAGGGCGAAGTTGTGAGAAAAAGTTCAGAAGAAGAGATGGAGATGGAGAGGGTTGAACAAGGGGGTAGAAGAAGAAGGAGGAGGTTTCGGTTGAAGTGTTAAAAGATTGAAAGGGAGAAGTTGTGAGAGAGATGAATTCAGATGAAGGTGGTGAAGAATGGTGAAGATGGAGAAGTGAAAATGGAAGAGAGTGAGGGATCCGAAAATGTGGAGACTCAAGAGGAGCTGAAATTGGAGCAATAGGTCGATTTTATAGAAGAAGAATGATTGGTAGAATGAAGATTCCAGATAAAATTCGGTTAGAGGTTGTTACTCTTCTGTTATCAAATTTCGAATTTTTTTGTTTCAATTCTGTTATGATTTCAATTATAGTTTTCTGTTAATTGGATTTTAGCTTTGATTTTTGCATTTTGTTCTTCCTGCAACTAGTTCTGATATGCGAATCTCGGTGAAAAGTGAGAAAGATACTTCTGTTATCTAATCTTGGTATATCTTTTTCGTATCAATCTTTGAATTTTTCTTATGCTGAATTTTTCGTTGGACTTTTATACTGAATGTGTAACTGAATTCAAGTCTTCTTTGTAACAGGATTCCATATTGATGGTGTAATTCCTTGAAGATTTAAACCGACGCTTAGTGAAGTTGGACCTTGAGATGGATGAAGATAATTTGACAAAGGTGATGAAGATGCCTTAGGTACGAAATTGATTCTCTTTCCATCGCTCTTTGTGTTTTCCCGTTCTTTTTTTGTTCGCGAGCCTGTACCATTTTCTGATGAATCTCCGTCTTCTTCCTCTTTAGTTCATCTATCGCGGCAACAGAAAATAGCTCCAATAGTTGAAGCTATATGAGAAGCCTCAAATCAAAATACATGAAAAGAAATGAGTTGAAACGTGATGAATTGAAGCCTTCGATCAGGTATGTTTCAGAATTTCAACTTTACGAATCTTCCCTTCGTCTATGTTGCTTCTGCAATTGTGGCTTATCTGAAGTCTTATTGTTGATGAGACGCAACTCTGCGAGACGTTATTGTGATATAATGAACCTTTCTAATTTGTGAATTATCTTTGATTCGACTCTGTAACTTTTTCAGGTACTTCGGATTTATTTTGTGAATGAAAATAGAGACGAAGTTGCGCGGTTGCATGTTGATGTCGATTGATGATCATGAAGGTTGTGAAGGAGAGGTTAGGTTGGCTTGGTGATTAGATAGAGATCGAAGTTTTGTATGTGTGACTGGATTCTTTTGAAGAACAAGATTGTGAATTCTCAGATAGAGAATGGAGTCCCCTTTTTTTTTTGAAGGTTAAGTTTTGGAGATAATTAGAGAGTTGGAGTTCTGTTAGATTTTCTCCTGTCAATCGTTAGGGAGTTTTTTTTGTTTCTGTTATGTTAATAGATATGTAATCATGAAAAATTGTGGCTGAATTTCTATTTTCTGTCTCACCGTGTTTTGTTAGCAATCAAGAGTTATATCCTTTTCTTGTTATGGATTTTTGGTAATGAATATAAATGGAATTTCCTGAAATGTGTATTAAAAACTTGAATGGTGATTGATAATCAAAGGGTTTTGGATATTAACATATAAAATAAAATTAGATTCTAAGAGTGGTTCAAAATGTCAAAAAGATAGGATTTGGTTAATAAAGTCGAATACGGACATGGACAGTCAGGATAGAAACTTATTAGGATGAAACTAAATATGGATTGAATGGACTTGGAGTTTAGATTTGCCATTTAAATTTGGACAACAAAATGAGGCCAAGAGAGTGATTTTAATTAGGCTCAAAGTATGGTTAAGTGGAAATAGGATTAGAAAGGACGATGGAAATAGAATCAATAGGTTCGGAAACAAGAATATGTATATGGACTAAGAATGAATCATGAACATCAATGGATACGAATCTTGGTTATTAACTTTGATTTTGAAATAGGCACGGCATAATCATTTTGACCGGATCCGGTTTTTAATGAGCTCGTATCTTCGAATTCCACTCAATACATCTGACTAAACTTAATGTGCTTAAATCAACTCAAAGATTCAATCCGTATTAAACTTGTATTCTCAATGAATCCCATAACTTTAGTTGACTCCAATCTTGAACCTCATGAACTTGTACTACCATCAACGATCAACTGAAAGAACCATAAAGACCTGACTATCAAACGAGTCCCCCCACTTGATCCTCTTGTACCGCGAGTATCCTAATACCTTTGATATGAAAACTTGAACACCATTTTCACTTGATTAACATCATCAACCAAATCATACCAGCGATAAGAACCCTTGAACCACCAGTATTGAGTATTCCCTGATGAGGCCAATAACTTGGGCTATTAACATGACTAAGACCCTAAACATCTCACATTTTTTTGAGAAATCTTGAAGAAGATAACTCGGGTACTTGATGAACTTCAGCATGAGAATGTTCCTGTGATAATGTGAGCTCAACCTCTGTCTCAATGCAATGGTATGATAAATCATCTATGAATAGAAAAATCCAATCCCAAGGAAATACTTCGATCCCGTGCCTTAAGAGCCAATGAAAATACATGATTATGATATGACCTAATGGGTAATGGAGATGAAATGTGAAGCGAAAAGCCAGTTAAGGTAATAAATATGAGGGCAAATTTTGAGGTATTACACAAGGCATTACACATCACTCTGGAATGTAAAGGGGTTGTGCTCTCGCACGTCCTTGTTGACACTAGATCATCACTCAATGTCCTGCCAAAGAAAGCCTTAGTCAAACTAGAGTATGATGGTCTAGCCTTCTGTCCAAGCAATCTAGTTGTAAGAGCTTTTGATGGTTCTAAGAGATCGGTTCTCGGAGAGGTGGAGCTACCCGTGGTAATTGGCCCACAAGTTTTCAAAACTACCTTCTACGTGATGGACATACAGCCTGCTTATAGTTGTTTGTTGGGTCGACCATGGATACATGCCGCCGGCGCGGTAATGTCAACCTTTCACCAGAAGTTAAAATATGAGTGGGAAGGTCAGATTATCACTATATGTGGAGAAGAAGACATCTTTGTCAGTCACCTGGCTACGTACAAGTACATAGAAATGGATGGAGAAATCCATGAAACCATGAGCCAAGGTTTTGAAGCTTTGAATGTCAATGAAGCTACAAATGAGGTGTTTGCTGCATTCCAAGAGGAGAGGATGGGTACCTCAATTGCTTCCTACAAGTAGGCTTGGAAGGTTGTGGAAGAAGGGAATGCCCAAGGCTGGGGCAAGCTGCTGAAGGTGGAAATGAAAGAAGACAAATTCGGTTTGGGTTACAGACCATCCCGACAAGTTCAAGAGGAGGCTGTTGGAGGGCCAAAGTTCATAAGTGGGGGAATGTTGACCCCTGATGCTGTCAACACTCTGGAAGACGAGGCTGAGAGCGACTACAACCTGGAAAATTGGATCCGTACAAGAATCCCGGGCCGACAAGTCCTCAATTGGTCTTCCCAGGAAATTATAAGGGTTACTGCTGCAGAGTAATTATTATTTCATGTTTTAAGCATGCATCAAAGTCCTGCATCTTGCCCAAGATGTCGGGACTCATTTTGTAATAGGGCCATATGTATTTGTGCAAATTGAATACTAATGAACAATGGACATCTTTTTGCAAACAACCTTTTTCGCTCACTGTCTTTTCATTTTTGTTATTTTCGCACAAAGTAATAAATGGCAATGTTTTTCTAAATAAAAACTTCATTTACTTACTTTTTTCTAAAACAAAATAAAATCAATCACTAAAATGAACCAAATCTCAACCCTTGCAGAAATAGACCTCGAGATTGCACTGACAACGACACTGTTATGACCTTGTATGACTTCGACAATCCGATTAATCAAGCAGATGAAGGGGTTGAAGAAGACTGCGATTTACCTGAAGAGTTAGCCAGGTTATTAAGACAAGAGGAAAAGGTGATTGCTCCTCATCAGGAGGAGCTTGAGACTATTAATCTTGGTACCAAGGAAGTTGTGAAAGAATTGAAAATTGGAGCCAGTCTGCAAACTCCGGTAAAAGAATAACTTATCAGTATGCTGCGAGAATATGTCGATGTCTTCGCTTGGTCCTACCAAGATATGCCGGGTTTGGATACAGATATTGTCATGCACAGGTTGCCATTAAAGGAGGATTGCCCGCCGGTCAAACAGAAGTTGCATAGTACTCACCTGGACATGGCCATGAAAATCAAAGAGGAAGTACAAAAGCAGTGGGACGCCAGTTTTCTTGTTGTAACTAGTTACCCGCCGTGGGTTGCTAACATTGTACCCATACCTAAGAAGGATGGCAAGGTGCATATGTGTGTCAATTACCGGGATCTGAACAGAGCAAGCCCGAAACATGACTTCCCATTACCTCACATTGATGTATTGGTAGACAACACAACTCAGTTCTCGGTATTTTCCTTCATGGACGGATTTTCTGGATACAATTAGATCAAGAGGTCACCTGAAGACAAGGAGAAGATGACCTTCATCACACCATGGGGCATGTTCTGCTACAAAGTAATGTCGTTTGGTTTAAAGAATGTCGGTGCAATATATCAACGGGCTATGGTAACATTATTCTACAACATGATCCATAAAGAAATTGAGTGCTACGTGGATGACATGATTGCCAAGTCCCTCACAGAGGAAGAGCATTTGGTAAGTCTACTGAAACTTTTTAAGCGTCTGAGGAAATATCAGTTAAGGTTAAACCCCAACAAGTGCACATTCGGGGTACGTTCTGGTAAGCTGCTGAGGTTTATTGTGAGCGGAAGAGGAATTGAGGTTGACCCCGATAAAGTTAAGGCAATTTAGAAAATCCCTGCACCTAAGACTAAGAAAGAAGTTCGAGGGTTCTTGGGTAGATTGAACTACATTTCAAGGTTCATATCTCACCTCACTGCAACCTGCGAGACCTTGTTCAAACTACCAAGAAAGGAACAAATAGTCAGGTGGAATGATAATTGTCAGAAAGCTTTTGACAAGACCAAGGAGTATCTGCAAGAACCTCCAATTCTCATGCCTCCAGTAGAAGGAAGACTTCTAATAATGTACCTGACAGTGTTAGATGAATCGATGGGGTGTGTGTTGGGCCAACATGACGAGTCTCGTCGAAAAGAGTATGCAATATATTGCCTAAGCCAAAAGTTTACCAACCGTGAACAATGTTATTCACTGCTCGAGAAAACTTGTTGTGCTTTAGCGTGGGCTGCTCGCCGACTAAGACAATATATGTTGACTCATACTACCTTGTTAATCTCAAAGATGGACCCATTCAAGTACATATTTGAGAAGTCAGAACATACCGGAAGAGTTGCAAGGTGGCAAATGATTCTGACAGAATATGATATTCAGTACACCTCTCAAAAAGCCATCAAAGGCAGTGTATTATCTGACTATCTGGCTGGGCAACCCATTGATGATTACCAGCCTATGAGATTTGATTTCCCTGATGAAGACATCATGTTCTTAAAATCAAAAGATTATGAAGAGCATGTTCACACTGAAGGGCCGGATCCAGAAGGAGCATGGACTATGATGTTCAATGGGGCAATTAATTGTAACGGTCGTAGGGTTGGTGCAGTGCTTATTACACCCGAAGGAGTCCATCTTCCTTTCTCAGCGAAGCTCACCTTTTCTTGCACTAACAATGAAGCAGAGTACAAAGCTTGTATCATGGGTCTTGAGGAAGCCATTAACCTCAGGATCAAAACCTTGAATGTATTCGGAGATTCGGCTTTGGTGATCAACCAAACTAATGGCAAGTGGTATACGCATCAAGAGCATTTGGTTCCCTACCGTGACTATATGAGGAGATTGTTGACTTTATTCACAACAATCAAACTTGAATACATCCCTCTAGATGAAAATCAGTTTGCAGACGCCTTGGCCACTATTTCATCTATGATCAAAGTACAGACTGCTAACTATGTACCTCATATTTCAGTATCCATACTAAACCGATCGACATACATCTTTTCGGTGGACACTGTCATTGACAACAAACCTTGGTTCCACGAGATCAAATGTTTTTTGGAGACTCAGACGTACCCGCCCGGGGCATCGTCTAATGATAAGAAGACATTAAGAAGGCTAGCCGACAGTTTCTTCCTCAATACTGATGGCTCCTTATACACGCGAAACTTCGACATGGTCTTGCTCAGATGTGTTGACAAAAAGTAAGCAAACCTACTGATGCACGAAGTACACGAGGGTTCTTTCGGTACCCATGTCGGAGGGCATGCAATGGCGAAGAAATTGTTGAGATCAGGTTACTATTGGATCACAATGGATGCAGATTGTTGTGCCTATGCCAGAAAATGCCATAAATGCCAGATCTACGCAGACAAAGTGCATGTACCTCAAAATCCTTTGAATGTATTATCTTCACCCTGGCCCTTCGCCATGTGAGGCATTGATATGATTGGAAAGATCGAACCAACTGCTTCAAATGATCACAGATTCATCCTGGTATCCATTTATTACTTCACCAAATGGGTCGAAATAGCTTCGTATGCAAACGTCACCAAGCAAGTGGTAGCCCGATTTCTGAAAAAGGATATCATTTGTCGATATGGAGTTCCCGAGCGAATCATTATTGATAATGGTTCAAACCTTAACAACAAAATGATGATAGAAATATGTCGGGATTTCAAGATTCAACATCACAACTCTTCTCCTTACAGGCCAAAGATGAATGGCGTTGTTGAGGCAGCTAACAAGAACATTAAGAAGATTGTGCAAAAGATGGTAGTCACATACAGAGACTGACAAGAAATGTTACCATTCGCCTTACATGGGTACCTAACTTCCATCAGAACATCTACCGGGGAAACGCCTTATCAACTTGTGTATGGTATGGAAGCCGTTCTACCTGTTGAAGTTGAATTTCCCTCCTTGCGGGTAATAATGGATGTGAAACTGGACGAAGCAGAATGGGCCCGATCTCGTTATAATAAACTGAGCCTGATTGAAGAAAAGAGATTAGCAGCTATTTGTCATGGTCAGTTATATCATAAACGGATGAAAAGAACCTTCGATCAAAAGGGGAGACCTCGGGAATATCAAGTGGGAAAGCTTGTACTGAAAATAATCCTTCCTCCTTATACAGACCATAGGGGCAAGTGGACGCCAAACTATGAAGGTCCCTACGTGATAACTAAAGTCTTCTCAGGCGGAGCACTGATGCTCGCAACCATGGATGGCGAAAATTTCCTATCTCCTCTGAATTCAGATGCAATTAAAAAATACTTCGCATAAATGACCCGCTGGACATAAAAACAAAATGTAAGTCCAGGCAAAAATAGGGCATCCCGGCGAGTCAAAAACAGAATAAAAGACTCGGGAAAAAATAAGGGAAAATTTATTTAAAAAAACTGTGTACACCCGCTGAGTTGAAAAGCCACATCGGACAGCTCAGGAAAAAATGGGTATCCCGGTGGATTGAAAACCCGAAAGGGCGATCCACGCAAAATCAGGGAACAAGCGAACAACTGCATTCTGAATTCGTTTGTATTACACTTACATAACTTGGCAAGTTTCGAAAGGACAAAGCGTCGATCAGAATAAACTTTCCTCAGAAAGCAAGATAAGAAGAGCGTTTGAGGTCATATAGGTCATAGCAAGAGGAAGCTCATTGGAGCGTCGACTCCAGCATTGCCAAATAGGAAACTATTATTTTTCTTAATTTTACAACAATCTCCTCATTTCAGGTATTAGCTTCTTCACTGTACTTGCCTATTCAGGGAACACAAATCAATAAAGTCAAATGTTCATTCACACTTTGTTTTGTACCTTTTCGTTTTTTGTTTGCAATATGTCCAAAATTCGTAATACAACATTTGCATGGAAGACATATAAGCCATTTTAATAAATGCTTGCAGGAAATATGCGCTCTTAAGCGAATCTAACTCCTATGATGGAATCCATTTGAGGATGCCTTAGGATGCTTGTATGTATCCTCAGTTTAACAGGTTGCAGGTACTCAAGGCAGATAATCTTTTACAGCATGGGGCATATCAAGCACTGTATCCCCTAGCCAAGTCAGTAGTCACATCCTTAGTAGGATCACTTGACGAGAGTAATCCCCATGAAGTTAATCATTCCCCCGGGATACATCCTAGACGAAAGAATTACAACATATTACTTCCCATAAGTTCTCTTTTCCTCAAGCAGGACCTCCCGAGCTATGACTGGATTTTTTTTCTTCTCCAACAAAGACAACTGCCAACAACTTGGGGCTTTCCTCACCCTCAGCTTAAGTATCCCCACAAATTTCTCCAGAAAGATCGCCCAGTGATCCTTTCTCCTCGCAGAGTTCAGATCTCGGATCGGCTCTCTCATTTGCATAATCATAACATTCGCATCATCCTCCCCAAAAAAAGCGTAGCATTTCGTCTAATACAGAGCATTACGGAAAAAATCAAACATACATTTGCATGATCATAAGTCAGGTTCAAGCCTTTCACCTGTGGATACCAAAATTACTCCTCAAGCAGTATACAAGAGCATCTCCCCTGCAGATAAAGCTAATATACCTTTTGCACTCTCAATACAAATACTCGTTCATACTTGTACATAGTTCTTTTGATACCCGTCCGTGTCTTGCACATACTACTCCCCAGTAGATCAAACACTCGTCCGTGTTCCTTGCTTAACCAATTGGTACCCGTCTGTATCATCATCCTTAAAACACGCGTCGGCGTTTATTTCTATTGATACTCGTCCGTATCATAGTCCTAAAGATGCTCGTCCGTATCTTTAGTCTATACACACTGTCGAAACACTTATACTGTTCTATTTTGGGGCTTAAACACCCGTCCGTGTTTATCTCTTCCCACAACAAAGCTACTTTCTATCCGGCATTCGTCCTATGTCGTGATATTTTCTAGCAGCCGTCCCCTGCCAGGTGATTGTCCTTCACCTTATGATGACCGTCCCTTATAATTTATCTGATGGCCGTCCCCATCATTGACCTTTCTATCCGACATTCTCCCTATGTCGTGATATTTTCTAGCATCGTCCCCTACCAGGTGATCGTCCTTCACCTTATGATGACTGTCCCTCATCATTTATCCGATGATTGTCCCCATCGTTGATCTTTCTATTCGGCATTCGTCCTATGTCGTGATATTTTCAACAGCCATCCCCTGCTAGGTGATCGTCATTCACTTTGTGATGACCGTCCCTCATCATTATTTCATTTATTCTTTACCCGATGGTCGTCTCTGTCGTGGATTCTTTATTCTTTATTCTGATGGTCGTCCCCGTCAGTGCATTTCTCACCGTTTAACCCCTAGCAGTCGTCCTCTGCTCGATGGTCGTCCTTCATCGCTATCATTTGATGTTCACTCTACATTGTCTTGTTTTGTGAATAACAACTTATATCCCTTTTCTTCTTATACCAGAGAGCACAAATTTTGGACTGTCTTGGTATTCAACCACAAGTTATCTTGTTCGCCTGCTAAGCCTGGCGCTTACATCCTGCACAGCTAACTCATGCTTGAATAGGGGCATCTGTAAACACTCCAAATTTTCCCTCTCACTTTCTCATGCCTTGGCTTATGATCACACGTATTGCATAGCATATCATTACATTTCACGTTGCATAATTATCCTTTAGCAACTCACTATAAAGATGCATAACTAGGGTTTGTGATCAGGTGAACCCAAGAAGTGATTTGAGAAATCTCATAGG
Source organism: Lathyrus aphaca (assembly GCA_963966055.1). Taxonomy (NCBI): domain Eukaryota; kingdom Viridiplantae; phylum Streptophyta; class Magnoliopsida; order Fabales; family Fabaceae; genus Lathyrus; species Lathyrus aphaca. Next base: position 100,767,404 of record OZ014522.1, on the reverse strand, counting down.
CCTTGAAGCATGCCAAGAGGGTCCTTGAGTGTTCTATAGTTGTTTTATACCCCAAGGTTTCTTTGAAGTCAAGAAATCTCAAGAGATTGCAGAGCTATCCAAGCAAGATTGAAGCTCCTACACAGATGACTTGAAAATTAGGGTTTTGGGTTTGAGGCCCTTACATCCAAAAAAAATTGGTCATTCTTGATTCCATTGGTCTTTATATGATATAGGGAGCTTGTTTATGAAGTTTGATGCAAAAATTCACTGAGGAAGTCATCTGATCAAGCTGTAACTTATTGTGCAAGAAAAGTCATGATTAGGGCATCTGAGGCCTCAACCAAGGGTTCCAAAGGTTCATTTCCATCATTTTGAAGTCCTATGACCTTTATTTGGTCTTAGGAGAGGTTGGATGATCACAAGATTGAAGAATTTTGAGCCAAGTCAAAAGTTGCCAAAAATGGACATTACTTGAAATGCAAACTTTCCATTTTGGGAAGATTTTCAACCTCCTCTTTCTTGATCAAAAATGCTTCAAATGAAATTTTTTTAAACATGAAAGTTGTAGATTGGATCTTCCCATTTTCAAAAAGTACAAGAACTCCTCTTGATTCATCCTAGAACTCAAGATATGGCAAGTCAAAGTTGGAAAAAATCTTGTAATTTTCATGTTTAGGCCAAAGAGGGAAATGTGCAAAAGTGAATTTCAGACCTCTATGTGACTTCTAATCCACTCAAATGTATCATGGCATGATCAAACAACATCTCAAGATCAGATTTGGGCTTTGAACCAAGGGATTTCATAACTTGTTTCTCAAGAAATCACAAAGTTGCAAAATTGCAAAACCTATGCAAACTCGTGATCCAAGCCTTACAACTCATAACAATTGATCCTAGGGCTCTCCTTGAAGCCAACTGAAGTAGCTCAAGCCCTCAAATCAGTTCTGCCATGGCCCATACCTCAAGTACACAAAATGTGACTTTTTGGCCAATTGAACCATATCAATCCCACAGTGCATAATAACTCTTCTGACTTATCTCATTTGTTTATACAATGCTTAAGGATCATAACACAAGAGTTCAGAACCATCACATGCTTAGTTTGCACAAAAATCCATCAAAACTCCCTCTATTCGATTCTCCCAATCCAACCATCAAACTTCACAAATTCCTTCACCAATCAACCATATACACTCATAGAACAAGAATCAACCATTAAAATGGCCTGAAACATCACATATCAAAACCTCCATTTCTGCTACATCAAAACTGGACATCTTAATCCAGCCATTTTCAAAGCATTCCAGGCATTCCATTAGCCTTAGGAGGTTCAAACGAAGCCATTTGCACAAGAGGGAGGCCTTGAAAGCTCATATTTGCAGGTCACCAGCTCAGGTATACTCAAGAACTTTTTATCTCAAAGTTTCAATTTCTTGTCATAGAATTAAAATGCATGTTATAGGGATCACATAGATGTCTTTGGAATTGAAAATGATGAAGAAACGAGTATGTTATGTGCTTCTGAAATTTTGCCCGTATTTTTGATTTGCTTCGATTCAGCTTGTTCATGTGTTATAAATTGTGTTTGATGCTTGATTTGAGTTCCTTGGAGTGTGGGGATTGATTCTGGGTAGGTTAGAGGTCGTGTAGTGGCCTAGGGAAGAAGTTGGTTGTTTGATCTCGTCGGAGAAGATGACCGGAGCACTGTTCCGGTCATTTGAAAGTGATTAGGGTTTAAGTGGGATTAGGGTTTCCAGTTGAATGTGAGCCCTTGGATCTTGTTTAACTTAAGAAATGGACGATTCATATTGATCATTAGCCCTATTTTAATTAATTAAAACAAATTATAATTAATTTACCCAGAATTAATATGGACCATTGGATTGCGCGCATTTAATAAGTTTAAAGCTGGACCCTGGGATGAGCATACCCCCAATCAAACTGACTTGCGCCCATGGCCCTTGATCTCTCTTCCATGCAATCTGAGCCTTTCATTTTGATTACTTTCAATTTTATTTATTTTATTCATTTTGTTTTCTCTTATTTATTAAAAATAGCAAAACACTTTTAAAAATTCTATTTTTTTTTTTCACTTTCACTCTAATTAATGTTAAAAACCCAAAAAACATTTTTATTTTCATTTTTTGCATTAAAAATTTATTTTTAAATCATTTAATTGTATTATTTAATTAATTATTTCATTTTAATTAATTAAAAATACTTTTAGGTATTTAAAAATAACCAAAAAAATCATGAAGCATCCTTGAACTTTATAATCAATTTACAAACTCATTTCACTCATTTATTTTAGGTTTTGATTCTATTTTGAGAATTAAACTTTAATTAGGGTTTTCAAAATCCCCTTTTTCACAACCTAAATTCTAAAATTCACTTCTGATCAATAAAAATGAGTTTTTACTTGGTTATTTTTGCATTCTTTTACATGTTGCATCTAGTATCTAGGACATTTAAATCAGATTTTTGCATTGCATTTTCAATTTGATATGCATTTTTCTTTGAGAGGTACCCAAAACCCTAGCCTAACTTAGAAAAACCATAACTTGACTTTGGTATAGCTTATGACCTCCATATTTGGGGAGTGTTCTTGTGTGTGTTTAGGGTTTGTTTGGTTGCAATTTCAAATTTTTATCACGTGTTTTGCTTCTGTTTTGATCATGGACATCTCATGCATTCTAAAAACCCTAATTTTCCATGTATACTTGCATTCATCTTTGCATATCCTCATCATATGAACTTGTGATGACATCTCATGCATTTGTATGTCATCTTAGACACCTTAGGTCATGTGATAACATTGGTTGATCATTGTTACCTTCATTTGTTTCATTGCATCTTATTTTATACCTTATGCATTCATACTAACCCTTTCAGGTGCTTCAGGTAAGTTGATCAGGATGTGGATGTGCATCCACATCCAACCCCTTCTTATCCTTTCATATGCATCTTTACCTGTATTTGAAGTGAATTTGATTCACTTGTGTTATCTCTTGCTCTTATTTCACTCTTAGATTACTTAACTTCTTCAGGAAGTAAGTAACCTATTCTTCTATCTCCTTCCTTTTTCATCTGCTTCTCCTTCCTTGGTGGCCAATATGAAGACTTTCTTTATGCCTAAAAAACCATAGGAACTACCAAGCATTATAACTTTAGGGTTGTGAATAGTCCCCCTTAGTTTTTTTACCTTTTGAGTCTCCTTGAGTCTCTGCTTCTCATCTCAATAACAAAGGCTAAACAATTAAAGTTTTGGGGCTTTGTATTAGGGTTATGCATGTATCCTTATCTTAGGATGGAGTGTATAATTGTAATAATTAGTGTTAAACCTTTTAAGTTGTTTTCACCTTCTAATCAAAACACCTAATAAATTATCAAGACTTAAGCTTGTAACTTGGGCCTTATATTAGGGTTACATCTCTGCCTCTGGGTCAGAGGGACTAACCCTAGTGTTAAGTGGACAAGTCCCCCTTAGGTTTAGTCTTACAAACATAAAATTCACTTCTTAATCTAATCTCTAATCAAAATCCACTTTAATAAAGGTTTTTTATATAATGATGTTAATCCCTGACCATGGATTAAGTTGAGGTATCTTCCTCATCTTAAGTGTCCTCATCTATCATCCTTCTCTTAGGATGGTGTAATGAGTTCACTAATCCCTGATTAAAGATTAAACTCATTACTTAACACAAAAATAAAAATCCAAAAACACTTGATAATTACAAGTAGGTTAATGATCTTAATCCTGTATCATTAGGGTAATTAAGTTGGGATATTCATCTCACACTTAAGTAGACTCATTATCCCTAGTCAGGGGTGATATAATGAGTTTATGACCATTGATTAAGGCTTAAGCTCATTATCTTACACAAAACACCAAAAACAATAAAAAACTGAAAACACAAAAACAAACAATAAACGTCTCCTTCAGGATTCTTTTCTCATCACACTCACTCTGAAAACGAGAACTCGCTTCTTCCGTCTAATGTAAGACAGTTAGCACTCGAGCCAGAAGACTCATACACTTGAGCATAGACAAGCAAGTAGTTCACACCAAAACACCAAGTCTCTTTGAGTCGAATTACGGTGTTCTGACTTCCTCATTGTATGGGAGGATACGTAGGCATAACTTAACGATTATCGAACAAAAGTCCCCAGGTCTCCCCCCTCTTCTCTTTCTAGCTTCCTTTTTCTTAGCCTCAGTTTGAACTCCCGATCCTCTTGCACTGTCACTTTGTACATCCATCTCTTTATACACAGTTATCACGTACACTTCCCCCCTTTTAAAACACAATCAGGTAAGTGTGTATCCCGTCGAGTACGACGGACGATCTGGGTGCTAATACCTTCCCAGGTTGTAACCGACCCCCTTACCCAGTCTCTTTGGTTCGCAACCGTCTTATCCAGTTCTTTCTAGGTTTATGCAGCATTACCTTTCCTTCGGGATAAAAATGCCTAGCTGGCGACTCTATTCAACCTTCAACATCTGACTGTTCTCGCCGACAGTTCGCGTTTGCACCGGAACGAAAGTCCGGGCAGCGACAATGTTGGTGTTGTTGTTATCTTTCTTCTCGGCAGTGACGATGATGACGACAATATTGGTTGGTGCATAGTCTTCCTTCCATAACGATCGTGACAATGATGACTAAAACGACAACAACATGGTGAAGAATGGATATTGATGATGCAATCTTTGGTTGAAATCGTGTATTGTTTCACAGTATTGAACATTAGGGTTTAGGGTTGAAATCATGTATCGTTTCGTCTAGTTTCTATTTTCAATGAAAAAGGATACTGAAAAGACAAATAAACTAACTAGGAGTATACTGTAAAGGTACTACGATGGTCTATACAATCAGCTGTTATGATACAAAAAATATTGAAACTATACTACGACGATCATTATTATAAGCCATCATGATATATTCCTTTCATATTGAAATTTCATAATGAGGTGCCAGAGTCATATTTAGAATAAAAAATTAAAAATCTATACAAAATATATCACAACGGTGGATTGAACAACCATAGTCATAACCTTTAAGTTTTTTTATTTAAAAGTAAATAAAAAAATAAAAAAAAAGCGCGTCTTAACATAAAAGAAATAATATATATGATGGTGTTGAGGTTCGAACCCATGAAAGCTTGATGGTATCACCACAGTTGGCTTATCAACCGTTGTTATATACAGATAATTTTAAATCAAAAAACAAATATAATGCAGTAGCGTCATAGTTTAGATATGTCACAACGGTGTATGGCTGAATCGTGGCGAGTCTGACGTCGTTGTTTAGGCATTTTGTAGTAGTGTAGGAGGTTGTAGAAACTGATGTCTATTTGAAGATGTCTACTAGCGCTAGTTCACGGTGGCTCAAGATCGATATGAACAAATCTATCCGTTTTTGACAGATCTAAACGACGTAGATATGAGATTTTAACTTCTTGAGATTTTGAATCCTTCAATTGAGACACTTTTGTATTTTAGATCTGAGAATAAAATGCGAGATAGTGGAAATTGCAAGAATCAGAAGTCCATTCCCAGATACAGTTTTGTTGTTCTATTGTAGAACTAGAAAAAGAGAAGACCGTGAAAACACAATGGAACGAGGTTCCCAGAGCACTACAATGATGAGGCACGGTAGATAGAATGTCGCATTCACATTGATTTTTGAATCAGAGACATTGGTCTTGAATTGACGTCATTATTCTCCAACATAACAAGTCAAGGATACCTGCATAGTTAACGATCCAATACAATTCAAATGTATATTATTTTTTTTTACAAATGCATTTGATCATTTCATGATATTTATTAAAAAGTGTTTAAACTAACTAAATAGTAGCATTGTAATATTTTTTAATATATACTCTCTTTAGTCATTATTATAAATACAAAAATATTTGTAAATCCATTGAATAATTTTTATATTTAATTTTTATATAAATTAGATATATTAATTGTAATAAATATTATAAGATTTTTTTTAATAATTGTGACTGAGTGGAGTAAATATATTATTCTCTAAAAAAAATGAAATCCCAAGATTTAGTATTTCCATTTTTAATATCTTTTTCATTGAATTTTTAAACAAAAAATTTAAATAAAATCTTTTTATTTTAAGAAAGTCAAATCAAATATTTATAGTATGTTTAATATATATATATATATATATATATATATATATATATATATATATATATATATATAATCAGGATAAAATGCATAGATTAAATTTAAAAATACGTTAAATACGCCAAAAATGCAAGTTTTTATTGTTTTTAAAAAATTAATATGTATTTGGAAATTTAATATCTTAGTTACACTTGTTTTCAACCAAATCATGATATTTAATAAAAAGAATAGAACTAAAATAAAAATTAGAATTGCCATTATTTATAAATATATATTCTATCTAATCTCTATTATAAGAAAATCATGTTTTTAAATTAATTAAATATTTGATGTACCTAACTTTTAAATAAACAAAATAAATAAATTATTAAAAAAGTTTTAGAAGAAAATATTTTCTAATAATAGTGTCAGGAGAAAATATATATATATATATATATATATATATATATATATATATATATATATATATATATATATATATATATATATATATATATATATATATATATATATATATAATATGCATAGATTAAATTTAAAAATACGTTAAATACGCCAAAAATGCAAGTTTTTATTGTTTTTAAAAAATTAATATGTATTTGGAAATTTAATATCTTAATTACACTTGTTTTCAACCAAATCATGATATTTAATAAAAAGAATAGAACTAAAATAAAAATTAGAATTGCCATTATTTATAAATATATATTATATCTAATCTCTATTATAAGAAAATCATGTTTTTAAATTAATTAAATATTTGATGTACCTAACTTTTAGATAAACAAAATAAATAAATTATTTAATAAGTTTTAAAAGAAAATATTTTCTAATAATAGTGTCAGGAGAATATATATATATATATATATATATATATATATATATATATATATATATATATATATATATATATATATATATATATATATATATATATATATATATATATATATATATATATATATATATATATATATAAGAATAATATGAAATGCACATGATTAAATATTTCTAATTGGAAATTATTTTGCATTAAATATAAATATATTATTCATGTTGGGTAAACAAAAAATAGGCAATTCAAATATTTTTTCTCAATAAAGTTTAATCAAATATTTAAAATAGGTATATTAGTTATCTTTTATAATTTTAATTAAGAAAACATATAAAAAATGTGATTAAATGAATGCTCATTATTTTTATTTTTAATGCTCGAGATTTGGTTGTTTTATTCATGTTGAAAAACTTATGGCACTCAATGTTGAGTGGAAATATGAGTATGATCAAAAGCTTTTAAATTTAAATTCGAGGGAATAGTTTTGTTGTTGGCCTAAAATATATGAACTATATTACAATTAAACCTAAATATTTTCATGAGGAATTTAACTCCCTTAACAAAATTTGACACTACGAAATTAAAATAAAATATTTCCATTATTATTTTAAGAATTAATATTTATGTATTTAAGGAATAATCTTCTTATCAAATGCATTTAATTAAATCACAGTATTTACAAAATTATTTTTGAAACAAAACTAAAAAAAGTATCTTTTGTAATAATTTCAAATCAAATGCTCTCTCTTATTACTATTATAAACAAAACTTTTCTTTTCAGATTCATTAAATAATCGATTGTTTGATTGATGTATTTGACCTTTATATAGACATGATTCATCGATTATTTAAAATTAGAAGATAATATTTTTATATTTTATATAATAGTAAAAGGAAAGTATATATATATATATATATATATATATATATATATATATATATATATATATATATATATATATATATATATATAATGGATACGATAAAATATTTGTTTATTGCATTTAAGTAAATATATTGTATTCAATAAACAAAAAAGTCAAATTAAACATTTTTTTCATTAAATCAAATCAAATTTCTAAAATAGATATAATAGTTAACATATATAAAGTTTTACTAAAAATATAATAAATATATGATTAAACAAATATTGACTTTTTTTAACGCTCTACTTTATGTTGTTCTTATCTTTACATCTATTTGCATTCGAATCCTATAAAAAGCAGCGCAACAATATAAATTGGGATAACAAGTTTCAATGTCACAAGTTTCAATGTCACAAGTTTCATCTTTTATTCTTATTTTCTTTTTCCTTTTTAGCTTAATAGTTTGTTCTGATACTATAAACAATGGTTTTAGTGTTGAACTTATTCACCGTGATTCTTATAAATCACCACTCTACAATCCTACACAAACCAAATCTCAACAAATTATCAATGCTTTACACCGTTCTATCAACCGTTCCAATTATATTAACCGAGAATTTTCTCTTACTAAAAACAAAGTTGAGTCATCCTTGACCTATGAAAGTGGTGAGTATATCATGAGTTATTACGTTGGTACCCCACCATTTAAGGTTTATGGTATTCTTGATTCAGGTAGTAACCTAGTATGGCTTCAATGTAAGCCTTGTAATACATGTTACAATCAAACATCTCCAATTTTTAATCCTTCAAAATCCTTGAGTTACCAAAAAATTCCATGTTCATCTAGTAGATGTAAATCTACGGAAGCAACAACTTCTTGTTCTCATGATAGAGATGTTTGTGAATATACATTAGATTATGGTGTTAGTGTAAAGACCCGAGGAGATCTTATTTTGGAGACAATTACATTAGAGTCCACTTCTGGATCTATTGTCTCATTCCCTAATATTATAATAGGATGTGGACACAACAATTCTTTATATCTTATCGGGAAAAGTTCAGGTGTAATTGGCCTTGGAACTGGGCCTTTGTCACTTATAAAACAATTTGGATCTTTCATTGATGAAAGATTCTCATATTGTTTAGTTGATGATAATGTTAATTTATCTAGCAAGCTCAATTTTGGAGATGTTGCTGTTGTCTCCGGTAATAATGTTGTTTCAACTCCTATAGTCAAAATGATAGGAAACCACCAAGAAGATTATTACTATCTAAATTTGAAAGCGGTAAGTGTGGGAAGTAAAAGAATAAAGTATAGAGGGTTTAAGAATAAAGGAGTAAATGCTTCTACGCATAACATCTTACTTGACTCTGGTACAACAGTAACTTTTGTTCCGCGTCATTTTTACCATAAGTTAGAATCAGCGGTAAAAAAAATGGTTAAACTAGAGCGCTTTCATGACGATAGTGGTGAATTTAACCTTTGTTATAATACCACATTAAAAAATAACAAATCCAAACAACCAATTTTTCCGACCATTATTGCACATTTTAATGGCGGAGATGTTAAATTAGATTCTAAGGGCTATTTTAAATCTATATCAAAAGGGATCGAATGCTTTGCTTTTTTCCCTCACAAGAGTAATTTTGGAATCTTTGGAAACAGTGCACAAGTGAACTATTTGATTGGTTATGACCTAAAAAAGAATATTGTCTCATTTAAACCTACAGATTGTTCTAAGTATTGAATGAGAGTAAACATTTTTCACCTCATTTACTTGTTAAATTGATAATAAAATTTATATTATTTTCATATCTCTTTAAGATCATCTCCAATTTGGTTTTTATGGATTTTATTTTGAGCTTGGTACAATATATTATTGTTTTTATGGATTTGTCACATTTATGAAATTCATACAGATATTTCCCTTTGGTAATAAAAAATAATGTATCTTATATTAATGGTGATTAGATGATTTATTATGAGTCAAATAAATTGTGATGCTTTATATTATTTAAGTTAATTTTATATTTCATCGAAAATGCTGAAAATGCTCTAAGAAACCGAATGAGTTCATCTTTTTGTGAAACTTGTTAGATACTCTTATATAGGGTTGTACACTTGTTGGATTGAATCAGGTTTGACCTAACTTGTTACTCAATCCGTTTAAATTTTATTGGTTTGAGTTCGTCATTGAACTTTTAATTTTATTATCAAAATTGATTTGTGTTGGAATATAACTAGAGTAAATCTCCAACAATTGATACAAATAAAATAAACTCACAATCAAAAATTTATTACTAACTTGCAATTTTTGGACGGAAGAATTGCAATCCCTCTCAACAACTATTTTTGAACGAAAAAATAAAAATCCTCCCAACAACTATTTTTGGATAGAAAAATAGAAAACACACTCCACCATAATTTTTGTACGGGAAAACTATAAACTCTCTCAAGTCACACAACAACTCAAATCCTCAATACACCCAAAAGACTAGAATTGTTGGGGTAAATAAAATCAAACTAACTATATATTTATAATAACCTTTTACTCATTTTTTCCTTTCATATTTATCGACGTGGGACTTGAATGAGTACCCACTTTAACACAATAACCTGGACCGACCTGTTCATTTATGATTTGAGTTGAGTTGGGTTCATGTGTTGTGTTTTCGAATAAAAAATATTTGTAATAATGTTTTTAAAATTAAAATAAATAAATTAATGCAACTTAATACTATAATACTCATTTCTAAACTCAAATTCACTGAAACACATCATATAATATATAATAAAATTCATCAACACGATACAACATTTGATAATATTTTAAAATTCAACAAGATAAGTTATTTTCATAAAATACATAGGTTTGAAATGATACAAAAGAAAGAAAAAAATAACATTTAGTCTTTGAATTACATAAACTCGTTGATTTACTTGCATGATTGGTGGAGAATAAGAAAAATTAAACATTATGCTTATTAGTGAGATATTACTTTATATTTTTATTTAAAATAATAAATAATTAAAAGAAATTATCAATGTTACATCAATGAGTTTGGTCAACGAGTTCACGGGTTGCGAAACTAAAATATGATATCCAAACCAATATCATATGAGTTGTTAAGGGTTGGGTAAGATATACACGTAAATAAATGGATTTAGATCATTTATGAATTGTTTCAGTCTGGGTCAACGGATTCGCGAATTTACCTGCATTCACCAACACCCTTACTCTTATATAATATTTTATATTAATGGTGATAGGATGTTTTATTAAGAACCACATTAATGAAGATTGTAATACCTCAAAATTTTCCCTCTCATTTCCTTGATATTTTGCATAGCATTTAGCATAAACAAATTCATGAAATAGTAAAAAAAAACATTGAATCATGTGTATCATAGATGAGGCATAGGCATGTGATCATTGATTGGAACAATTGAAGGCTACACAAAGACAACCAAGGAGACACAAAGTTTCTCAACCTTGTGCAAAGGGTTCACAACATCCCACAAGTCCTCACTTGAAGCCACAAGTCATGAAAAGATTTGAATTGATCAAAGGAGGCAAGCAGTGCAACATCTCCTAATGAAAAGGGGTCAAATTAGGGTTTCATCTCTATTGGGCTTCTCAATGAAATTTTGATCCAAGGTGGATTCCATTGTATTGTATATGATGTAAAGTTCCTAGGGTTCAAATTTCATCCATAGAAACATTTTGGAAGAGGTTCAATTGGCCAGATGACTGAAAATCAAGGAATTGGGGAAAAGTCAACCATGCTGAGAAAAAAGTCAACTCCTGACTTTTTGAGGTCAAAATCATGAAATTAGAGTTGCAAGGATCCTATGGTTCAAATTTGATCAAGAAATGATGGAGGAATCAAGAGAAATCAAGAGAAATCAAGAAAACCAAAACTTACCAATTTTGGAAAATTAGGGTTTCCAAAAATGGCAAGCTTTGGCCATTTTTGCAGCAACTTCAAGAGAGGCCTTCTCCCAAAATATGAGGGCTATCAAAATTCTACCTTGAGCCAATTAAAGAGGGCATCTTAAGCTTCAAATCCATGGGTGGAACTCATTCATAACATCAAAATTGAGAGAGTTATGATCTTGTAAAGTTTGAACAAATCAAGGTAAACTAGGGCAAAACCAAGGCATGCCTAGCATCCTGCGCGCGTGCCAGGCAAGGCATTCCATCAAACAGGTGGTGGGTCATACTGCAAGCCATTTTTCTCCATGTTAAAGGCTTCAAATGAAATTTCTTTGAACTACAAAGTTATTTATTGTCATGTTTCCAACAACTTTGATGTTCAAAGATTTTTTATTTGATCAATGGTTTAAGAGTTATGGGGGGCAAAGTGTATGCCTCACAACTGATCATGTGTAGGCATCCATGGCACAAGACAAGGCAAATAGTGCAGGCCCATTGTGCAGTCTCATGATGTGATTTTCAATGGTTATTTTGAGTGGCTTACAAGCTTTACCTTCACTTGTCATCAACATCAAACATGTGGTATGAAGTATCTTCTTCAAATTTAGTACAAGAACTCAATGGAATGATTGCTTGATCTTGAAGAAACATCCTTTGGAAGATCATCATATGCAAGTTGATTACTTGTGAGCTAAGGAAATGGTATCAAGGTTGGAATCAATTCAGTTCAACTTGTATGTTGCATTCAACATGTATTGATCACAAGGCATTGCATTAGAGGGTTCAAATTGTCCTATGTCTGCATGATCATATTCATTACCATGCATCCCATGAAGATCTAAGCCAAATGATGATTTCACTTCATGCTTCTACATTGATCAATTCAACTTTGCTTCATCACTTCAAACTCACCTTAATTGGCATGCTCCTCATCTCATGTGATCACATTTGAGCAAGGGAAGATCAAACTAAACTGAATTGCACCTCACACTCTCCTTTTGATCATTCATCATCAGTTAGAACTAACCATAGTTCTAACAGTTAACTGTAGTTAATAACTGTCAACTACACATATAAAAGCTTAGCCTCTAACTGAATTGGGAGGGAGTTCACCATTTTCATCACAAATCACCAAAAATCTCACACATTATCTCTCTGATTTTGCTCTGAGTTTGGAGATCTGCATCACTGCATTTTGCTTCAACATTGCTCGATTCTCCATCTACATTCCTCAATTATCTTCTATCCATCATCATCATCATCTTCTGATCATCATCCATGGATTGATTCATCAAAGATCTGCAAGAACAAGCTAGGATTTCACTTCTGCAATCTCTGCATTTTGTTGGAATTCTCATTGATCTTCATCAATTGCATTGCACTCTTCTTTTATTCATCATCATTATCTTCTTCTGATCATCACTCATGGAGGAATCAACTTAAATGCTCAAGAAGAGGTGTGTCTACAATCTCTGCATTTTTCCAATTCATAAAGGATTCAAGCACTTTGAGCTTCTATTGCACTCAGTCAAGGATCAAAAACAAGTGTGAAGCACAAAAGTAATCTCCTCTCTGGTTTTCTGCAACATTTGAAGATCTGTGATTCACATGTTTCAGTTAATCTCTCCTTGCACGATTTTGTTCATTTTATGCTTGTTTTATGTTGTTGGAAGCTTATTAGAAGCATTGCTTATCTGGCTAGTTGATAGGCCTCTTAGAGGCATAGTTGCAATTTTCAGGTTGAAATTGGTTGCCTTTGATCTTTCTTATTCTTGCATGAGAAATGAAATCCAAATCCAGATTAATGATGTATGAAGCATGAGGAATTGAATGATGGTCTTGATTTTCGTTTTCATGGCGTTTAGAGGAAACCCTAGGTGAGGAGTGACCGGAGAAGATGATCGGAGGCAAGCTCCGGTCACCTGAACAGTGCCCTAATTCATCCCTAACTTTAAAACGTGACCATTGGATTAGCTCCATCCTAAGGCCACAGATACGCCAGCGCATAAATGAAACACATGCACCACATGTGACAATTTTGTGAAGAAATCCTCAGTGTACTATCAACCCCCCCACACATATTGTACAAAGCCCATTCTAGTTTTATTTGTTGCTGAATACACCCCTCAGGCCCAATCCAACTAGTTCAGTCTTATTCTCATTTTATTTCTTTTCATCTTTTATTCATTTTTCGTTTTTGATTTTTAAAAATACCAAAACCTCATAAAACGAGTACAAACGTGAAAGTGGCACGAAGAAGAGTAGAGTCGCCAGCCAGACATTTTTATCCTGGAGAAATGAGAAGGGTAATGTTGCACAAACTGGAAGAAGAAAATAAAGGACAAAGGTCATACGAACCAAAGTAACTGGGTTCGGGAGTCGGTTACGACTTGGGAAGGTATTAGCACCCCAGATCGTCTTCCGTACCCGACGGTATCCACGCTTGCAAGGAAATTATTTCAAAGGGTGAAGAAATAAAGCTGCTGCAAAAGAAAAGAAACTGGATCTGGATAAAAGAAAAAAAGGGGGGAAATGTAGGGAAAATAAAAGAGTGCTCGAACGGGCCCTACCCCGCTGCCTACGTACCTCATCTGGAAAAAAGATCAGATTCGCCGTAGTTCCCCTAACTAGTGAGGAAAATTGCTTGTGTTTTGAAGCTTGAACTGCTTATGTCAATGCTCAGGTGTTTCAGGCTCGTCTGGCTCGAGTGCGTTACTGTCTTGCAAAGAGACAAGTAGGAGCAAGTTCTTACGTTATGAGTGAAGGTAATGAGAAAATAATTCCCGAAGGAGAGACGATTATTCTTTGTTCAATGTTTTTAGGAGCTTTTATTTGTGTTTGGCACAAGAAAGTGAATTCAAGTCCTTTTCCATGGAGTGTGTACTTATTACTACATCCAAATATGAAATGAGTAACAAGCACACCCAAGTAAGGAGAAGACCTCCAAGACTTGCTACCAGAGATTAGGGCCTAAGATCACTAATTCATTGAATTCATTAATTATTTTTGTGATTTTGGAATGAAGAAGTTTTTTCTTAGTTTTTTTCTTTGTGAGGATGAGAAAGAGAGGGTACCTCAACCATTATTAAGTGTTTTTAAGTTTTTGTTTGAAGAGTAGAAAGAGAGAGCACCAAAAGGATCTCAAAGGTAAAAAAAACTAAGGGCGGGACTAATAATCCTAAGTGTTAGTGTGGGATACCTAAGTTAGTGTGGTTTGAGTTCTATCCTGATGAAGAAGAAAGAAAGAAGAAAATAAAGGAGAAGAAGAAGAAAGGAACAAGGGATTCAACTTACTTCTTAAGAGAAGTTAAGTTGATCCTAAAGGGGGGTGAAGAAGAAGTTGAAAAAAGATGGCCTAAGCATACCACAAACACAAGTAAGAAGACTTAAAGAAGTGAAGGAAGAAGTTAAGATGCAAAAGCATCATACACACCTCTTAAGCTTACCAAAGCCCCTAAAAAGTTAGAAGTATTCACACAAAGGAAAAAAGAGTTCAATCAAACACAAGTCATGAAAGAACAAAAGTCTAAATATCAAAACCCACACAAGTCAGAACATAATGATCATAAAAGATCTCTAAGGTTAGTCATGCAAACTCAAACAAAAAGAGATGGGAGAAGTCCCAGAAACATCTAAAAGTTACCAAAGAAGAGGTGACATGGAAGTAAGTGAACAAGTAAGATAAACAAGACAAAGTTCAACAAGTTAAGTCAAAGTCAGAAGCTAAGCATCATAATCATGTCCCTAAACAAGAGATTCAAGCATCATTCAAAGCACATAGGCACATATCCAAACAATTGGAGAAGATAGGAGAAGAAGTGAAATGAAGTGAATCATGATTCATGCTTGTGAAAGATGTGACCTGGTACACAAGGTAAGCTCAAGAAAAAGGGGATAAGTGATCACATATCAATACTAGAAGTCACACAACATGTTAACAAGCCTCAAACAAGACCTCAAATGATGGAATAAATGCCTTCTTAAGCAAGCAAGCAAGTAATGGCCAAAACATTCACAAATTAGGCAATTTAAAGTCCAAACACCAAACAAATACCAAACATGCTTAAAAAATTATGACATTTAGCATCAAAGGATCTCAAACATGTATAAACATCTAGAAAAAGTTACAAGCCAAGAATCAGAACCAAAGACATTCAAACAATTAGGAAAAACAAGGCTAGGGTTTCATTTACTTAAGCGCAAATCAACACTTCAAAAATTATCCAAACAAGACCTAAATATCAGCACAAAAATATTTAAGACACTTCAACATGTTATTGACACAATGAAAAAAGAACCAGGGTCAAACTATTATATAACTCGAGTTATAAAATCCACAAGCTAACGTGTTCATGATATAAGATAATTAAAAGGAAAATAAAGAAAAAAAAATTAAATCAGGGGATTAAAATAAAATAAAAATAGAAAATAAAATTTGCAAAAATTTTATCAACTAATAAAGAACACTAGTGAATTTTTTGGTATTTTTTGAAATCCTATTTCTAATTTTTTAAAATTAAAAAAAGGAGATGAAAAGAAATAAAGAAAATAAAAAATGAACAAAAGGATGGGGGTGGAAACAAAAACCCAAATTAGTTCAATATGGGACTGAGCCCAAAACGGAGGTATGGATAGGAAAAGGAGCCCAGTGTATATAAGACTCAGTCAATGTCAAATTCAAGGTAATCAAAATCAATGGTCCACAATCATTTTCACAAAGTATGCGCATCCAGTGGTTATCATACAAGTAAAAAAAAGTGAACCAATCCAACGCATGTGAGAGAGTCAACCATAAAAGTAATGCAAATCAATGTTTTTCAGTGGTCAGCACAAACTCAACAATGAACACATGAGATTAGTCAACACAAACGAAAGTACACCAAATGAATGCATCAGATTGAGAGGCACATAAGCTTATCATGATCAGGCAAACAAAACAATTAAATGGAAAACATAACACACAAGCCAGGAACGTGATATTTTAATGTGTTGGCTCTCTCTCATCCCTTAGATAAAACACATGGAGGGTCCATATTGTGTCTTCATCCTCAGGTCACCTTCACCTATAACAAGTCCGGTGACGGAGCCCTAGCTCCGGTCACCGGAAACTTCATGCTCATGAACAAACATTTCCAGAAATGCATACAAACCTCCAGATCCACACTAAACATTATCATGAACACGAATCCACACTCAAAATCATCATACATTCAATATTTAGAGAGAATCGAAGAGATCAAAAGTAGATCTACAAAAATTTTGATCTAAGAATGCTATGAAAGAGTTCTTGTAAGTTTTGGAAAGGGGAGAACAAGCCCTACAACTTTGATGTTTAAGAAAAATTCATTTGAAGCTTTCTTGGTCATGAAAGGGTTGATTGAAGTTAGGGGGAAAATTGCCAAAAATGGAAAGTTTCATTATAGGTCACTTTCCAATTTTAGTAAGTTTTCTTCAAACTCTTGATTCTTGGCTTTTGAGATCATTCATGCCATTTCTTGATGAAATCAAAGTCCCTATACTTGAAACTCATGATTGGAACCCTAAAAATCCATTGGTTGACTTTTCTTCTGCAAAGTTGACTTCTTTCTTCACATGCAAGTAACTGATCCATTGCCTGACTTCCTCAATGAACTTTTGAACCAAATTTCATCCTTAGGCCTTGTATACCATATAGAAGACTTTGACCACAAGAATTGATCAAAGCTATGAGGATAGTCTGCTCTGAGGCAAAACCCTAATTAGGGTTTGCTTGTGTAGGAGGAAATTGCACTGATGAACTTCTGATGAACCACACCCTTGCTAGGGTTCTGAGTATGAGTTTGAGCTTGTATAAGATATGAGGATCCCTTATTGGCTTCTTTCAAGACCACTTGGCTCTTATCTTGGCCTTGAAGAATCATGACTTGTGAAATCACTGATCACATGCCCTATGCTTCTGACCATGAATGTTATGCCTCATCTTTCTATGCAAAGATGGAATGATATGTAAACTATATGCTATGCTATATGATATGAAGTGAGAGGGAAAATTTTGGGGTGTTACAATTATGAGAAACTAAGTTAAAATAGGTTATTTTATAAATTTTTTTATGTCTTTCTTCTTTTCTGATTTACCTAAGAATATAATAAATTAGATGTACAATGCTACCTATTCTATAAAAAAATATAAATAATTTTTTTTATTATATGTAATTATTATTGTATTTTATTTAATTATTTTTGGTTTACATATTTTCTTCAATCAATTAAAATTCTTACTCACTCATGTAACTCCTCATAAATATCATAAAATAATCCAGAAATATATTGCTAAATTTTTGTTTATTTCAATCGACCAAGACACATATTTATATTTATTTATTTATGTAACATGAATTTTTTATGTTTTTTTTTTCTTTTTCTGATTTACACTAAATTAATTTATGTAGTGGACATGACACCCCACTAATTCATTTTAAGTAATTAATTAAATTTAGAAAAACGTGGATCTAGCATCTTTTGTGGCCATTTTTACTTATAAAACAATTTGATATCACATGCAATTGTGGGATGAAGATGGTCGAAAAATTTGAGATGTTGATGTCAGCAGTGAGATCTATATTTTATTTCGTTCTGTTTCATTCCGTTTCATTATGTTCTACTACGTTCCGTTCTGTTATGTTCCATTAATCCAAACATAATCAAAAGAGTAGAGAATATAAAAGAGAGAGGTGTGGAGTATATAGTGAAAAAAATGGATAGTTTTTTTATTTTTTATTTTTTATTTTATTTTTAACTTTTAATTTCAACCTTTCAATGTTTTGCTGCCACATGTTTTACATCAAAGAACCTAAATCAGATAAATTGAACATATGCTAAATGTAGCTTACCCAGAGTTCTGAGTAAACAAAAGATGCTCATTTCATGTTATTTAAATAACAGGTCCAGATTTGCTCCATTTAGCATATACACAATTTATTCCATATAGGATCTTATACGTAAAGCATATCGAAAAAAATATTTGAGGATTAAGATTAAAATTTGATTGATAAATTATTTGTTTGAATAAAATAAAATTAAAATATATCTTTTTTATTGTGGAAACCTTGCTTAAGCTCTTCCATTCTTTTTGTTTCATCAAAATCGTTTACAATTTTGTTAAAGATCCAATTTTCTATATTTCGTAATTAGTAATTGAATTTTAATTTTCTTTAAACTTTTAACCTTTCTTTTGTAAGTTTGTGTGAGAATATTTAATTCTCTTTTATTAATATATCTCTTTCTTATAATTTTTTTTTTTTTTACAATTTTGTTATTATTAGCTATCACTTTCTCATAATCGTCGACTACGATACAACAAAGAAAGTTGAAGAGTTTAAGCAAAGTTTCAACGAGAAAGAAAATATATTTTTATTTTATTTATTTTATTTAAACAAATAATTATCTGTGAAATTTTAATCTCAATCATTCAATGCTTTTTTCCAACATGTTTTACATCAAGATCTTAAATGAAAAAAATTGAGCCTATGCTAAATGGATTATATTTGGACTCGTTTATCAGACTGCATTTTTGTTTATAGACTGAATTGAGAAATATTTACATTCATTTGTTAAATATTTGACATTCTCTTAAATGTTGCCACTTCATCACTTTAAGGGTATTTTGAGTCTAAAAATTACTTTTTCCAACCAAATGACATATGTAACTAATAAGGTTAGTAATAGTTATGAAAAATGCATTGACTTGGTTACAAACTAATTAATTTGGCTTGTAAAGTAACTGAAAATGAAACAAAAAGCAAACTGATTTCATATCCCAATGCATAGTTACAAAGAACTTGTACTTTTTCTCTTTCTATTGACACGAATTTGGTTCTCCAAATTTTGTATCATTTTTCTTTCTCTCACCAAACTTTTGTTTCATTTCTATTTCTCTCTCCCATTTGTTTGTCCGAAACCCATCAACAAGAACCTAAAAGCTCGTCTGAAACATCACCAACAAGTCAACAATCTTCCATTTTGATATCGCCTGTTTCTTCTTTCCTGGTGAGTTTAGATGCTTATATCTGTTATTTTTCTTTTTGTTTATTCCACTTTGATTTGGTTTTTATGGGTTTGAAAGATGTTTAGAGATTTTTAAGACTGTTGATAGTTGTTTTTCATGTAAAAGAGTTTTTGATGCATGTTAATATTGAAAACAATAGTCATTGATGATGCATTAAGATCTTTATGGTGTTCATTTAGAATATGCTCTGAAGTTCGTCAATGAAGTAATGCCTTTATGGTCTTCAAGTAGAAGATGTTCTAATGTGTTGAAATGAAGAAATATGTTGGTGGTTTTAATGAAGTTAAATTTTGTTTGATGGACTATTTATTTATGTTAAACAGAATAATGTTACTGAAGTAAATTTTTTTATTTTAAATTTTGTTAAGGTAGCCTTCTATGGTACGATGAATAACAGAAGAAAAAAATGTTACTATTTTGTAGGCCAAAACTAATGGCAAGACCATATGAAAAGGTATCCTGCATAAATGATACAAAAGAGCTGTGGAAGATTGCAGTTCGAGTGCATCACAAATGGAGTGTGATTAGTAGCAACAAAGAGCATTTTGAACTAATTTTTGTTGATGTTGAGGTAAAGTTTGATGTATCATATAGTTATTGATAGTTTTTCTCATTGTCTGTAGTATAATATAGATGTTGATGTGTTTGTAGGGAACTGATATTCATGTTGTACCAACTGCTTTGAAAACAAAATTTGATCCTATGTTGTTGGTGAACAATACATACACAGTTACAAATTTTATGCCTCAGTCAAATGACCTTGTCTTCAAAACCTCACTACACCCGTTTATTCTCAGATTTACACCCGGAACAAGAGTGTCTGATATAAATAAGCATGAAATACTTGAGAAGAAGTTGAAGTTGAAGCCGTTTTGTGAAATTATAGATGGAAATTGGAGGAATGATCTTATGATAGGTAAATATGATTTTAACTAAAAAAAATCAGTTTCTCATTGTAGTTAGTAATAATTAGTTGAATAATATTATGTTTGTTGATAGATCTTATTGGAGTTGTTGAAGAAATTGGTTATACCCATATGAGTACCGGCAAAAAACAACAAGTCAATCTAATATTGAGAGACCTTGGGTAAGTCATTCTAATATACTATAATTTATGTTTTATGTTTATAATATATCCCTATCTATATAATTAGTATTTGTGTATTATTTAATATTTTTCATTGTTACATGTGAAGGAATGATACACTGACTTGTACTTTGTGGGAGACTTATGCTTTGAAGTTCATGATGTGAAGTCAAGCTTCTCCATGGTCAACACTTGTTTTGCTGAAGACACATCTCTTAGCTACAATGTGATAAAGAAGGAAAAGATGATATTCAAGTTTGATGCATCATGATTCAAAGACTTATTTCTTCAAGAAGAAGCTTCATGAAGGTATTTTAGCAATTATACACAAAGGTTAAAATCTTAGATGCTCAAGTGAATACTTATGTCATGGCATAATAATCTTTTAACTTCAACATCATTTAAAATTGCATTTTTCAAAGTTAAACTTGATGCAATCGATTTGCACTTTGCTGCAATCGATTTGCATCTGTTTATTTTAAGTTTTGTGGCATTTTTGACTTGGTGCAATCGATTTGCATTTTGGTGCAATCGATTGCATGTTTCAAATTTTTGAAAAATTGGGCAACGTATGCACGTGCAATCGATTTGCATTATAGTGCAATCGATTGCAATCTGAACAATTTTGAAAAATCAGTATTTTTCATAACACCTCTTCATGTGACCTTTCATGAAACCTTTTCATAATGCTTTGGCATTTGTTCATGATTTTTTATTGTTAATCACATTGTTTCTTAAGGGTGTTATGTGCATATAAAATCCAAATTTTTTCAAATCATTTGTCACCTCTTTCAAAATAATTTCATAAAATATTCAAAAAACTCTTGAACTTTTGACAAGAATTTTTCTACATTTTCATATCACATATTTGAAAAATTCTTGAGCTATATAATATTTTATGATTGTAAATTATTTTTAAAAGAAAGAGAAGATCAATTTATATTGATATCAATTATTGTATTACTCTCTTAAACAAAAAAAATATATAGAAATTATTTTGTATTTGTGACTTATGTTCCAAGGATTGTTTGGACATAAGGGTTAGTGTGGCAAGAGGATTGTTCTTGCACACTTGATTATTTTAGTTTGTTAGAAAGTAGGCCTCACCATTGAAGGTGCGATAGGTTGTACTGTTCTATAAAACTAGTGGAAATATCTTTCATATTGAAAGGGGACTGGATGTACCTTCGGATTGTGAAGGGAACTAGGATAAACCTCTGTGTCATTTTTACTTTCCCGCTTTACCGTTTTCATTACATAAACCGTAAAAAGCAAAATCCATCCATTAAAGAAAAAGGATCGAAAAATTTCTAAGAACCTAATTCACCCCCCCTCTTAGGCGCACTCATATACTTACAATTGGCATCAGAGCAGGTTTAGGTAACCTGTTCCTACAAGATCCTGTATGGCTTCCGCAAACTCGAATCCTGTTTTCAAAGATGGTGGAAGTAGCAACAAGCCTCCGCTCTTTTCCGGCGAATACTTTGATTTTTGGAAAATCAGAATGAGGGCACATCTTGAAGCCCAAGGAGAAGGCATATGGGAAGCAATCGAAGAAGGTCCTCATAATCCTGTTAATGTGATCAATGGTGTTGGAACCGCAAAGTTGAAGAATATGTATGATGAAGATGATAAGAAGAAGATCCTAAGTGAGAAGAAGGCAATCAATATACTCCAAAGCGCTCTTAGTAAGGACGAATTCTTCCGCGTATCACAATGCAAATCGACAAAGGAGATTTGGGATACTTTGGTAGAAACACATGAAGGAACAACAGAAGTAAAAAGATCAAGGCTTAACACGTTGAGTCAAGAATATGAAATGTTCCGTATGCAGCCCGGAGAATCTATTGTTGCCTTACAAAAGAGATTTGTTCATCTAACAAACCATTTGATTGCACTCGGGAAGACCTTCACCAACGACAATCTCAATTTGAAAGTTCTAAGGTCTTTGACAAGGGAATGGCAACCGAAGGTGACCGCTATTTTGGAGAAGAAGAGTCTCTCAATAATGACATCCGCATCTCTATTCGGCAAACTTCAAGAGCACGAATTGGAACTTGGAAGGTTCGAGACGCATGAAAGTCAAGAGAAAAAGTCCAAAGGAATTGCTTTGAAGATTGACGCGAAGGATGACATAGATGACGAGATTTCCGAAGATGAGAATTTCATGCTTCTTGTTAAGAAGCTTGGTAAGTTTTTAACAAAAATAATAATTCCTCTTTTCCTAAAAAGAATAAACATTTCAGGAAGAAGGATGCATCCACATCGATTCAAGAAGTTACATGTTATGAATGTGGGAAGCAAGGTCACATAAAACCGGATTGTCCAAGACTTGTAAAGAAAGGAGGATTCAAAGGCAAGAAGGACTTCAAAAATAAAAATGCTTATGTTGCTTGGGACGAAAATGAAGTTAGTTGCTCATCGGAATCGGAAAGCGATGAATGTGCAAATATGGCTCTAATGGCTTCACATCACTCCGATGAAGAAAATGACGAGGTAAAGTGCTTAATGGAAAACAACAACGAGGCATGGCTTTGGCATAAGAGATTTGCTCACATTCACATGGAGCATTTAAACAAATTAATAAAGCATGATCTAGTTGTTGGTCTTCCGAAGATAAAGTTTATCAAGGATAAACTTTGTGACGCATGTCAAAAAGGGAAGCAAAACAAAACATCCTTCAAATCCAAGAAAGTGATATCTACTTCAAGACCACTACAATTGTTACATATGGATCTTTTTCGGTCCATCAAGAACAAAAAGCTTCGGAGGTAACGTTTATGCCTTAGTTATTGTTGATGATTTCTCTAGATACACGTGGCCTTTATTTTTAGTGCAGAAAAGTGATGCCTTTAAAGCATTCAAAAAGTATGCCAAGCAAATTCAAAATGAGAAGTCACTCTCAATTGTCTCCATAAGAAGCGACCATGGTGGCGAATTTCAAAATTCATCATTTGAAGATTTTTGTGAAGAGCATGGAATCTCTCACAATTTTTCTGCACCAAGAACTCCTCAAAAAAATGGTGTCTTAGAGAGGAAGAATAGGGCATTAGTGGAACTTGCAAGGACAATGCTTAGCGACTCAAATCTTCCTAAATATTTTTGGGCGGATGCGGTTAGCACGACTTGTTTTGTAAGTAACCGTGTCAATATTCGACCAATTCTCAAAAATACTCCATATGAATTGTTCAAGGGAAGGAAACCCAACATATCTTTCTTCCACATATTCGGATGCAAATGCTTCATTCTCAACAACGGCAAGGAAAACCTTGGTAAGTTTGATGAGAAATCCGATGAAGGTATATTTCTTGGTTATTCTCTCTCAAGTAGAGCTTGTAGAATTTTCAATAAACGAACACTTACTATTGAAGAATCTATACATGTTTCGTTTGATGAGACTAACCCCTCGAAAGAGGATAATATTATTGTGGATGATGATGATGATGTAGTAGATCTATCACAACAACAAAAGGAGACTTCAAAAGAACAAGCAATATCACAAGAAGATGACTCACCAATTATTGAAGAACATCAAGATCTTCCGAAAGAATGGAGAACTCATAGAGATCACCCGATAGATAAAGTGATTGGTGATATTAGCCAAGGCGTTGCAACTCGACTTAATCTCAAGGATGCTTGTCTCAACATGGCGTTCGTATCTCAAATTGAACCAACAAAAATCGATGAAGCCTTAGGTGACGATCAATGGATAATAGTTATGCAAGAATAACTTAATCAATTCGAAAGGAATCAAGTTTGGACTCTTGTACCAAGACCGGACAACAAACATATCATAGGCACAAGATGGGTGATCAAGAACAAACTTGACGAGAACAGAATCATAGTTCGTAACAAAGCAAGATTGGTCGCACAAGGTTACAACCAAGAAGAAGGAATTGACTTTGATGAAACATTCTCTCCGGTAGCAAGGTTAGAAGCAATTAGATTATTACTTGCTTACGCTTGTTCAATGAATTTTCAGTTGTACCAGATGGATGTCAAAAGCGCTTTCCTGAATGGCTACATAAATGAAGAAGTTTATGTCAAACAACCTCCGGGTTTTGAAGACTTCAAGAATCCCTCTCATGTCTACAAGTTGAAGAAGGCTCTTTATGGCTTAAAGCAAGCACCAAGAGCATGGTATGATCACCTTAGCAATTTTCTATGTGAGAAGGGTTTTACAAAAGGAAAGGTTGACAAGACGTTGTTCATAAAGAAGTTCAAAGGTAACACCTTATTATTTCAGGTCTATGTCGACGACATCATCTTCGGTTCAACAAACAAAGATCTTTGTGAAGAATTTTCACTTATGATGCAAGGAGAATTCGAAATGTACATGATGGGAAAAATGAACTATTTTCTTGGACTACAAATCAAGCAAAAAAAGGATGGCATCTTCATCAATCAATCCAAGTATTGCAAAGAACTTTTAAAAAGATTCGATATGGATAGTTGCAAAGTAATGTCCACTCCTATGGGATCCGGAACGTACATTGATCAAGATGAATCTAGAACTTCAATTGATATCACAAAATATCGAGGTATGATCGGTTCATTATTATATTTGACGGCAAGTCGTCCTGACATTATGTTTAGTGTTTGTTTGTGTGCACGCTTTCAATCAAATACGAAGGAATCGCATCTCACTGCCGTAAAGAGGATTATGAAGTATCTCAAAGGAACAACGAATGTCGGACTATGGTATCTAAAAGGTAGTACATGTTCTTTAATTGGTTATTCTGACGCTGATTATGCAGGATGTAAGACCGATAGAAAAAGCACAAGTGGCACATGTCATATTCTTGGAAATGCACTAGTATCATGGGCATGCAAGAAGCAAGCTTGTGTCTCACTTAGCACGGCCGAAGCAGAATACATTGCGGCTGGCAGTTGTTGTGCACAAATTTTGTGGCTCAAGCAGCAACTTCTTGACTATGGCGTAGATCTCGGTTGCATTCCTCTTTGATGTGACAACACAAGTGCCATTAACATCACAAAGAACCCGGTCATGCATTCAAGAACAAAGCACATAGACATTCGGCACCATTTCCTTCGTGATCACGTTCTTAACGGAGACGTAGATGTTACCTTCATGGATACGCATAATCAATTAGAGGATATTTTCACAAAGCCACTCGCAAGAGAACCCTTTTACAAGATTAGAAGAGAACTTGGAATCTTGGATGAAAAAGATATATAAATCATCCATTAACAAAGATGCACAATATTCATTCTTTTTTTTATATTAAGCAAAAGATTTCAATATGTTTTTCTTCTTGAATTATGCCATATATGAATATGTTTCTTCTTATAATTATGCCATGTATGAATATGTTTCATTAAACTTGTTTAAAAATGTGTTAGAATGTTTATCTTTTCATATTTTTGCAAATTTTTAAACATGCAATCGATTACATGTTTACTGCAATCGATTGCAGTCTGGGAAAAATGATTTTTTACGCAAATTTGACATAGTGCAATCGATTGCATCAAGGTGCAAATCGATTGCAGTCTGTAGCTTTTTGAAAAAATTTTAATTTTTATTATTCCCTCTTATTTTCTTTGATCCTTGGTATCCTAAACTCTTATACATCAAATCATATCATTTCCTAGGCCAACTTTTCAGTTTTTGTTCCCTTTAGCCCTAACCTACAAGATTCCCTACCTTGACTCATTAAACACTTATTCAAATTTCCTTAACCACCCAAATAACTCACCATAACTCCTCTTACCAAATTCCCACACTTTTATATCCATAAATATTCTGAATTTTCTCCATCTCCCTACCAATTTTCGTTTTCCCCATATAACCTACACCAAAAATACCAAAACTTCATCCTTCTCACTCAACTTTCCCATTTCTCACCAACTCTCACCCATGGCTTCAAGGACCAAAAGAAAGGCCACTGCTGTTGAAAAAGGAAAGAGAAAGTCCTCCTCATCATCCAACATTCCACTTTATGAAGGTTTATCAAATGAAAAGATTGGGAAGTTTGAAAAGCTCTTCCAAATAAAGATGGTTCTACAACCCAAGTATGGTGATCTTTCTTCCTTTTCTGAAAATTGCTTTACTTTTCAAACCACTCTAGACAACATAAAGTTAGGAAATGCTATTGCTTCCTCCGGACCATATTACCCGGATCTTGTTCGGCTGTTTTATTGCAATATGTGCATCGAAGAAGGAAGATTTGTTACCTATGTGTTAGGAAAAAGACTTGTCTTGAACTCAAGACTTCTTGGAAACATCTTAGGAGTACCATCTTCCGGTAGTCTCCTATTTGATCCTGAAGATGAAAATTGGAATGACTATATGAAGAGATCTTTTTTCTACAAAATCGGAAGAATGACCGAAACAGAATTTTATGAACATAGAGTGAAGTCTCTAGGTGGTATTGAACCTTCTCGTAGTTCTTGGTCGGCTGGAAATTTCTACATTGATGATCGCATGCTTCACTACTTCCTTGCCTATGTTGTGTTTCCGAAAGGTGGTAACTATTGTTCGGTAAATGATACGGAAATGCAAGCTCTCTATGCTATCAAGAACAAAATTGAAGTTAATTGGGCTCGAATGATTTTGCATCACATGCTGTCCCATTCCGAGAGATCCAAAGCTCTACCCTATGCATGGTTCATCACCCGGATTTTTCAACACTTTGAGATTCCGTTTGATGGTTTTGAATGTCATTTGATGGATACACCTTCTCACAAGATTTCTATTCGGAATTTGGATATAAGAATGGGAGTTTACTATGATCGGGAAGCTGATACTATTACTTATCTTGGTGATGATGGTGGAGCACAAGAGGATAATGACCAACAACCCCTTAATGAAGAGGTTCTTGCTTCTCATGGTGTGAATGGTCCTTCTAAACAAGATCTTTTGGAGTTCATGACACAACAATTCTCCTACATGAACACCAACATCAATGACCGCTACAATGCCGTTAATGCATCTGTCAACACAAGGATTTCAAACTTTCAGCATGATGTCAACCAACAATTCTCATACCTTTACTCTCACCTCTACATACCGCCTTATGATCCATCCAACCCAGCTGCCCCACCAACTCGCCTAGCACCTCTCAACCAACAATTTCCAAACCAAGACCCTTTTGACCCCAATCTGGATATGTTTTGAAAATGTTTAGTTTATGTCTTTATGTTTGGATGTTTTAGTTATGTTCGTTATGCTTACTAGTTGTAATGTTTAAAGTCTATTTCCTTTGTTTTCGTATGTTTCGTTTTGTTTCGTTGTAATGTAAAATTCTGCACTTTGTGTTATGTATGCAATTCAACCTTTAATCTATGCTATGTTATTTCTAAGTTCATTTTGTCTTGTTTATGGCTTTTATTATTTTCACCCATCTTTCCCTTCTTTTTGAGTATGTCAAAGGGGGAGAAAGATGTTATGCTTGTACATTTTCTTGTTTTTGAATTTCCTAAAGGTACAATGCTCCAATTCACATAAAAAGGGGGAGATATGCATCTTAGGGGGAGAAGTATTCTGAAAATGTTAAAACATCTAAGAAGATTGTTTGTCATCATCAAAAAGGGGGAGAATGTGAAGTCAAGTTTCTCCATGGTCAACACTTGTTTTGATGAAGACACATCTCTTAGCTACAATGTGATAAAGAAGGCAAAGATGATATTCAAGTTTGATGCATCATGATTCAAAGACTTATTTCTTCAAGAAGAAGCTTCATGAAGGTATTTTAGCAATTATACACAAAGGTTAAAATCTTAGATGCTCAAGTGAATACCTATGTCATGGAATAATAATCTTTTAACTTCAACATCATTTAAAATTTCATTTTCAAAGTTAAACTTGATGCAATCGATTTTCACTTTGCTACAATCGATTTGCATCTATTTATTTTAAGTTTTGTGGCATTTTTGACTTGGTGCAACCGATTTGCATTTTGGTGCAATCGATTGCATGTTTCAAATTTTTGAAAAATTGGGCAACGTATGCATGTGCAATCGATTTGCATTATAGTGCAATCGATTGCAGTCTGAACAATTTTGAAAAATCAGTATTTTTCATAACACCTCTTCATGTGACCTTTCATGAAACCTTTTCATAATGCTTTGACATTTGTTCATGATTTTTTATTGTTAATCACACTGGTTCTTAAGGGTGTTATGTGCATATAAAATCCAATTTTTTTCAAATCATTTGTCACCTCTTTCAAAATAATTTCATAAAATATTCAAAAAACTCTTGAACTTTTGACAAGAATTTTTCTACATTTTCATATCACATATTTGAAAAATTCTTGAGCTATCTAATATTTTATGATTGTGAATTATTGTTAAAAGAAAGAGAAGATCAATTTATTTTGATATCAATTATTGTATTACTCACTTAAACCAAAAAAAATATATAGAAATTATTTTCTATTTGTGACTTATGTTCCAAGGATTGTTTGGACATAAGGGTTAGTGTGGCAAGAGGATTGTTCTTGCACACTTGATTATTTTAGTTTGTTAGAAAGTAGGCCTCACCATTGAAGGTGCGATAGGTTATACTGTTCTATAAAACTAGTGGAAATCTCTTTCATATTGAAAGTGGACTGGATGTACCTTCGGATTGTGAAAGGAACCAGGATAAACCTCTGTGTCATTTTTACTTTCCCGCTTTACCGTTTTCATTCCATAAACCGTAAAAAGCAAAATCCATCCATTAAAGAAAAAGGATCGAAAAATTTCTAAGAACCTAATTCACCCCCCCCCCCCCTCTTAGGCGCACTCATATACTTACACATGACATATGTGCAAAAAAATACCGATTCTGGTCCGATTATCATTTTGGTACAGTTTGCAAAAGTGAAAGTTGAAGGTATAAGTAAACTATATATTTAGATAATTGTATTGTTTCATAGTTAATGGCATAATATTTTTTGTGTTATTGATGTTATAGGAAAGTATCCGCTTTGTGTATCCAACACATACAACATAACAAAACTTGTCATTAATGAAGATATTCCTGATATTGTTGAGTTTAGAAAGAGGTAAGAACAATATATATGAACTTGGTTTTTATAAGATTTAGGATGTGATATGGTTGATTTGCAAAAAAATGACCAACTTTTCATTTTTTGTATTTGACAGCCTTCCAAAAGACTGTATTATTGGAAGTTCAACTCAACTGATGTGCACACAATCTGGGAGTTCTCAAGGAAATTCTTATGACAAGTTTATGATAAATGTTGTCCCTTTGTGTTTAGGCGATATGATTAATGTTTCTGATGTAAGTCACCAAATCAGATATTATGTAAAATAAATTATAATATTCATGTAATTATGTTATCCTTTTATACCAAAAACTAATAATGGCACATGAATTAGGGTGCATTTTTTGTAACTGTTGCAACAACAAACAAACTAAAAGCTACATCAAATGATTGGTACTATCAATCATGCTATAAGTGTCCTAAAATAGCTAAAGGAGATGGTCCTCCCTACACATGTGTTGATGGTCATTCTACAAAAATTGAAATTTATAGGTATGACATTATAACCATTTATTTTTTTGTTATAGAACATTTCATATTACTTACAACTTAATACATGTATTTTTTGTAGATATAAAATAGAAATTAAAGTTGTTGATGAAGGTTGTACAACAATATTTGTTTTTTAGGATCATGGGTGTAATGAGCTGTTGGGAATACCTGCTGCGGAACTGCGCGAAATCATGATTAAGGTATTGTTATATGTTTGACATGTTTTGAATTCCAATGGTTGTTAACTTTATTTATGTTTAATTTTTAACTTGATTTAAATATCAAATAGGCTGGAATAGAAGATCCTTTAGAGTATCCTTTGGACCTTGATAAGTTACTCGAACGTGAATTTGCATTTCTAGTGAAATGGGAACCAAAATATCACAATGCAAGTGTCATTTCTGTCAAAACTGATGAGGAGTCCAAGGATAAAGTTCGTGCTCATTGGGGTGGTTCCAAGGTATTTCAAATGTCTATTATTATGCTTTCATTTAACTTTAAAATCTAAAAATGTATATCACTTTAAATAACCATTTCGTATTTACAGTCTTCTTCAATTGCTGGTGTTGATGAACAATCTAAAAATGTAACTTCTATTTCATTTAACTTTCAAATCAATCCATTATTAAACATGCATCCAACTATGGTACTGATGAATTGTTTATGGTTTTAGGTTATGGAAAGTGTTGATGAAGCAATATTGTCAGATGATTGGAATATCATAACAGTAAGTCCAACAAAATTAAATTCAAGTTGTAATTACAGTTTATGAGTGTATTCAGACACCTTAATTGATTACAACATTTTTGTATTCGTGGACAGGATTTGGAAATCACCTCTAATCTGAAGTCACAACAATCTCTTTTAGTTCCATCTAAAATCATGGTGAATAATTTGGATTGTTAATGACATCCTGACTATATTTTATTTTGTGCTCCAAATATTAATAATGATTCATGGATTGTGTTGTTGTATTTATTGCAGATATCAAAGTCCCCTCAAAAGATTATGCCAACGACACCAGTTGAAGTAACTCCTAAGAAGGAAAAAGTCAAGTCCATGATACCACTTCAAGTAACTCCAATCAACTCAGGAAAAAGAGGTGCAGGAAAAGCCTCAGTTGAGCCTGCATCCATTAAGGAAGTTGCTGAAGGTCAAGGATCCTCCACAAAGTTACGTCGCAAAAATGTCAAACTTGAGAAAAATTGAGTAATTCAGCCTCACTGTTTTAGCTATATTATTCTAGTTCTTTTTTTTTTGTCCTAAGAGGTTTTGGAACATACATTATTCAAGTATTATGCTTGTAATATGAATACTTATAACTACTTCTGTTACAAATCAATCCTATTGGTATGGTTGTTATGTTGAAATTTTATTTTAGTTATCCTACAATTTGTATTAAATCTCCCAAAATTAATTTGATCAATTCCAATAATACATATTGGCCAATAACGTTATATGTATTTACATTAAGAAAAAATTACCATTGAAGACTATCAACAATGCTACTGGTGTAAATATGTTTACATTAACACTTATAGTTTTTCATCTTTAGAAGTGGTTATCCTAAACATTTTGTAATATGATATGTGTATATGTTTAGGTTCAACTGATATTTATCAATTAATTATCATCCTATACATCATGCTTTAAAAATATAAAATATTGATAAAAACTTATAATACAAATTAGTATTACTGATAAGCTTGAAACTGATTTTTATAGGACACCTAAAACTTTTACATTATTATATGTTGACAGCCTTTAGTTTTTCTTTAAAGTAGTTTTTTTTTTTGTAGTAGATAGAGTTTCAGAAAGTACTTGTGCAGTGTGACACATGAGTTGACGTGTTTACACAAATGGTAGTTCCCTATACAATATTGCATATTACAAGACACGTGAGTTGACATTAAACTATTAAATACAAAGAAAAATATGTTTTTTCATCTATGTGTCTATTTCTTATATAAGATAAAAAGCTATTTTTTCTCTATGTACACTGGTTTTTACCTAATTTGTGTTAAATCAAAAGCTGCTTTTTTCTCTATGTACACTGTTTTTTTTACCTAATTTGTGTTAAATGAAAAGTTGTTTTTTCACAAAGCTGTTTTTTTTTCTTATATCATTATTATATAGTAGGGACATCAGTCATTACAAAATATAAAGCTCGTGTTTTATTAACTTTTAAAAATCTGCATGTTGTTAAAAAATATATACTATGTAAGTGGTCCATGTTTTACACTTTAAATAAATATATACTATGTATGTTTTTAAATTAATATTGACTACAAACAGATTTTCACTTTATGCACATATGAACCTGAGTCAATACATGCTACCACATGTAAATAGTAAAACACTTATTATCATGATTAAGAAAAACTCCAACACTTTTGGAGGGGAGTTATAAATACCATATATATTATTTGAATCAAATGTTTCACCCACATTAAACATGTTAAACAGTTTTGGATATTGTTCAAACAATTCAATAAAGTGGCTAACAAAGTACAAGACTTATTAAAGTACATAAACATTTATGCATTTTCCAAATTTACTTTTAGAGGGAAGTTTACCCGCTACCTGTAGCATATTTTTGGAACTTAACTTTATGATAACTTAAACAAAAATCTAAGCCAATGTGTTGATAATATGGATTCAACAAACAATGTTGTTGCACAAGCTAGGAAAAAACGTAAATTATCATTGATGACCAAGAAGCACCAATCAATTTCAAATGGTAAAGAAAATGTGCCACCAACAATAAAATCGACCTCCTAATGGAATCAAACACAATCAACCCAAGAAAAAACACCTCTACAAGACTCTGCTGGTACAAGTTGTAATACTCAGCCTTCTAAGCGTCAATGTAGGAGTAAACTCAACTCATTTCTGAGACCAGTTGGTGTTAACCTTCTAAAACAGTTTCATGCTACATTTTCAGCCAACAATCAACAAATTAATACAACAGTTGAAACTTCGTTTAATGTACAAGGTTGTCCTACTGCCATCTTGATAAATAACAGCATACCAGTATTACAATCTCATGATTGAGATTCCAGTTTGGATGGTTCCTCCAATGCTGATTCTGAAAGCGATATTGATTGTAATGAAGATTACGACGTTGAAGATCACTTACAAGGTCAATTATTTTCAAAAGATAATTAATATGGTTCCTTCAATGTTTTTGTGGATGGATATACAATGGAAACTAAGAGACTGAATTGGTTACGAAAAAACCAATCTAAACTGAGAGTTGGGAAGTATCACAAACTCAAAGAAAATGAGAGCAACCCAAATCAGGACACAAATTATAAAGCCGGTAAAGAGTCGGTTTGCCTTCTTCATTTGTTGGAGGGAAACGATATATGGATCAATTGTATTTTGATGGTATGGCTATATCAAGTACAATAGGGTTTCCAGATTTATTTTTGACCTTCACTTGTAATCCAAATTGGCCTGAAATCACAAGGGAGTGTGAAAAAATCAATTTAAAGCCTCATGACAGGCCTAATATTATTTCAAGAGTCTTCAAAATAAAGTTTGATAAACTGATGCTTGATATAACCCGCAAACATATTTTTGGAAGGGTTTTAGCATGTAAGTTATCAAATTTTTCTGGAACTTTATAAATGGTGGCACATGGGTTGTTAATCTGATATACTTTATGATGTTGTTGCATGAGATTTTGATAATACCTAACTATAAACTTTGCATGTCAATAATATTTATATTTGTTAATTTAAATAGTTTTTTTTATGCATTGACCTTCATATTTATTACTGCTCCATGTGTTTTTCATTAATGTTGTACCATATCAAGTTATACACACACAAATGATTAAATGAGTTGCATGCATACTGTTTGTTACAGATGTAGACTTTTTGCTATTCTCTTAAACAAATTTTATCAAACATGCAGCATTTATTGGCAAAAAATTTCAAAATACTAACATAGTTTTTTTACATTTCAGTCATATATACTATAGAATTTCAGAAGAGAGGGTTGCCTCATGCACACATTCTAATTTTCTTGCACCCACAAAACAAGTATCCAAACCCGTGTGATATTGACAAGATTATATGTTGTGAAATACTTGATCTTGCGTTACATCCAACACTTTATAATCTGGTGAAGCAACATATGATGCATGGTCCATATGGGTTGTCAAGAAAGTTATCTACATGCATGAAAAATATGAAATTTTCAAAATTTTATCCAAAGCAGTTCAATGAAACAACTATTGTTGACAGAGATGGTTACCCTCAATACAGAAGAAGATTAAACACCTTTACGGTTGTTAAAAATGGTATATCCTTAGACAATAGACATGTTGTACCATACAACAAAGGGCTGTTGTTGAAGTATCAGGCACACATCAATATGGAATGGTGCAATCATTGCTCGGCTATAAAGTATTTATTCAAATACATTCATAAGGGTTATGATAGAGTGTAGGAATCCATAGTTCAACCCAAGACAGGTAATTCAACTTCTGGTAGGCCTATAGATGAAATTCAACAATATGTCGATTTTCACTACGTTTCACCAAGTGAGGCATGCTGGAGAATTTTCTCTTTCAAAATTCATGCCCGCAAACCTGCCATGGAAAGAAGGTTCTATCATTTTCTTGGAGAGAATTTTGTTTTTTTTTCTCAGATCATGCTACAATGGAAAATGTTATAGAAAAAGCAAGTGTTACTGAGACCATGTTTACTTCTTGGCTTATTGCAAATCAAAAGTATGAAGATGCAAAAAACCCAACTTATGCTCAATTTGTATCAAAGTTTGTTTATGATAAGAAGACAAGATGTTGGAAACCAAGGAAGAGAGGTTTTACAATCGGCCGTTTGATATGGGTTCCACCAACTACTGGTGAGTTGTTCTATTTAAGGATGATGCTAACAGTTGTGAAAGGACCACAAACATACGAAGATATACGCAAAGTTGGTGATGCACAATACTTTAGCTTCAGAGATTCATGTTTTGCAATGTGATTCCTTGAAGATGACAAGGAATTCATATTGGCTATAAAAGAAGCAAGTCAGTGGGGTTGTGGGGGATTTGTTAGGAAATTATTTGTGATAATGTTGTTGTCCAATGCAGTCAATAGACCATGCCATGTATGGAACAATACTTGGACATTATTGTCGGATGATATTTTGCATATACAAAGAGTTTTATCTTCAAATCCAGGTTCAATTTGTATAAAGTATTGTAAAATTTTCATTGTCTTTATATGAATAGTTTGGCATCTAATTATATGATTTTTCTTATAATAGGTCTTGTGTTAAATGATGAAGAAATTCAAAATCTTTCATTACATGAAATAGAAAAGATTTTGCAAGCCAACTGACGTACTTTGAAGGATTTCAAATAGATTTCATATCCCAATGACTATGTTTTGGAACAACTTTGTAATAAACTGATCTATGATGAACGTAATTATGATGTTGTTGAGCTAAAAAAACAATTTGCAGAATTGTATACATCACTTACAGGTACGTATGGCAAAGTCATTTGCAAAAAGTAATCATTTGTTATGTTTCGATGCAAAGATTCTTTACCAGTTATAACAATGATTCCAACATTAGTATTTTATGGTAATTATTACAAGTTCATCTTCAACAACTCATGAATATATAACTATGTTATGTGTTATTATATTGAAAATCATTTAGACAAATACAGGAAATGTTCTGATTATAAAAATAAAAGCCATGTGATATTGTTGTCCTAATTAACTTTATTTATGTGTTTGTAGAAGAACATAGCTCAATTTTTTCATGGATAAAAATAGTTGTTAATGATAACATTGGTGGAGTTTTCTTCCTGCATGGATATGGAGGGACGGTAAAACTTTTATGTTGCAAACTCTTGCCAGTTACTTCAGGTCAAAGCATCAAATTGTTGTAACAGTTGCTTCAAGTGGTATCACAACACTGTTGCTTCCAGGAGGGAGAACCGCCCATTCGAAATTTAAAATTCATGTACCAACTTTAGAAAATTGTCTTTGCAATATTGAACCAACAAATGATCTAGCTGAAATGCTTAGACAAACTGAATTGATTATTTGGGATGAGGCGCCTATGGCATACAAGCATTGTTTTGAAGAACTTGATAGAACACTTAGAGACATAATGGGTAAACATACAAATTCAAAAAAAAATAATTGGGGGAAAAGTAATTGTTTTTGGAGGTGATTTTAGACAAATTCTTCTGGTTGTCCCAAGAGGTACCCGTTCCGATATTGTACATAGTGATACATCATACATTTGGAATTCATGCAAAGTACTTAAACTCACAAAAAAATAAGAGACTCCATAGTGGAAAGAATCCATCAGAATGCCTTGAGATAGAGATTTTTTCAAAGCGGTAGCTTGATCTTGGTGAAGAAAAATTTCCGAACCTAATGATGGATATGCAGAATTTGATATACCTAAGGATATATTGATAAAAGATTGTGGGGATCCAATACATGCAATTGTTCTTAGTACATATCCATATTTTTTGCATAACTACCATTCATATGATTTCCTCAAGAGTAGAGCTATTCTTGCATCCACAATTGAAATAGTTGATGAATTCAACGATCATGCTCTCAACCTTATGCCAGGTAATTATTATTTCAATGTGTTGTGAACCATTTTAATTCTTATTTATTAATCTTATCAAATACTATAAACTAAAAAATTATTCATTCTATGTTTTTTTCCCATAATTTATAGGAGATACAAGGGACTACTATAGCTCTAATTTAATTGATAGATTTGAAATACATGATATAGTTGTAGTGGATCTTTTAAGTCCCGAATTTCTTAGCAGTTTAAGAACTTCAAGATTACCAGGACATCACATTAAATTGAAAATTGGCGCTCCAATTATGTTGATGCGAAATCTGGATCAGGTTGAAGGTTTGTGTAACGAAACACGTTTGGTGGTTACGAAAATGGCAAACCATGTGATTGAGGCAAAAATAATGGGTGGCAAAAATTATGGAAACATAGTTTACATTCCACGAATGGATTTGTCACCTTCTGAGTCGCCTTGGCCATTTAAATTGAATAGAAGACAATTTCCTATAATTGTTTCATATGCAATGATAATCAACAAATCCCAAGGTCAATCTCTTGTTCGGTAGGCTTATATTTGCCTCCCGGTGTTTTTAGTCACAGTCAAATTTATGTTGTTGTTTCTAGGGTGACAACAAATAAAGGAATAAATATATTGGTTCATGATGAAAAAAACATTGCTAAATATACAACAATAAATGTTGTATATAAAGAGGTTTTCCATAATATATAATAGGTATATAAAACATTTATCATAACTGAACAAGTATGAGGTTTATTACTAAATTTATTATTTGATTATGGTTAAATATTTTACTAAAATTTGCACATTTTCTTGTTTTTGGTTACAAGAATTTTAAATGAAGTTCAAGTTATATATTGGAATTTACTACAATGCAGGAAGATGCTTTTTGTGCAACATATGCATACGAAGCATAAGCTAGTTTTGGTACCTTGCATGAAAGTCCAAAACTGTGAATCTTCGTTCATACCAGAATATCCCCATAGAGAATGCCTAGCTCATTCCCCCAACAACAGTTTCAAACGAACCCGAGGATTACATATATTTGGCTTTTACCCATTGTTCTTCTATTATCCCCTGCAGAGTATTTCCTTTTATTTGTCTCTTCTATTTTTAGTCGGAAATCGGATGATATTACATCTTCGTATCCTTGGTTGTGGGTCGGTTGACACCATTTCATTTCACCCTTTGTTTGGGTATTAGATCGGTTGATCTTATTTGAGTTGTACATCGGTTGATGTTACTCCTCTTCTTTTCGAGTTGTAAATCGGGTGATATTACGTTCCTGTATCATTAGTTGTGGGTCGGTTGACACCATTTCCTTTCACCATTCGTTCGGGTGTTAGATCGGTTGATCTTATTTGGGTTGTACATCGGTTGATGTTACTCCTCTTCTTTTTTAGTCTTAAATCAGATGATATTACGTCCTCGTATCCTTGGTTGTGGGTCGGTTGACATCATTTCCTTTCACCCTTTGTTCATGTGTTAATTTGGTTAATCTTATTTGAGTTGTACATCAGTTGATGTTACTCCTCTTCTTTTCGAGTCATAAATCGGATGATATTACGTCCTCGTATCCTTGGTTGTGGGTCGGTTGACACCATTTCCTTCCACCCTTTGTTTGGTTGTTAGATCGGTTGATTTTATTTGAGTTGTAAATCGATTGATATTACTTCTCTTCCTTGTTTGAGTCTACCTTCAGCTTAGTCTCATTCTCTATAAGTCCACCTTCGGCTTGGTCTTACTTTTTTGAGTTCACCTTCGGCTTGATCTCGAACCTTATCGTAAGTCTACCTTCATCCTAGTCTTACATTTTCGAGTTTACCTTCGGCTTGATCTCGAATCTTCGTAAGTCTACCTTCGGATTAGTCTTACTTTTCGAGTCCACCTTCGGCTTGGTCTCGTATCCTTGTTTGAGTCTACCTTCAGTTTAGTTTCATTCTTTGTATGTCCACATGTGACTTGGTCTTACTTTTTTGAGTTCACCTTCAGTTTGATTTCGAATCTTCGTAAGTCTACCTTCAGCTTAGTCTTAATTTTTTAGTCCACCTTTGGCTTAGTCTCGTATCCTTGTTTGAGTCTACCTTCGGCTTAGTCTCATTCTTATTGTAAGTCAACCTTCAGCTTGGTCTTACTTTTTCGAGTTCACCTATGGCTTGATCTCGAATCTTATCGTAAGTCTATCTTCGACATAGTCTTACTTTTCGACTCCACATTCGGCTTGGTCTCGTATCCTTGTTCGAGTCTACCTTCGGCTTAGTCTCACTCTTATCATAAGTCCACCTTCGGCTTGGTCTTACTTTTTCGAGTTTACCTTCGGCTTGATCTCGAATCCTATCGTAAGTCTACCTTCGGTATAGCCTTACTTTTTTGAGTCCACATCTGGCTTGGTCTTACTTTTTCGAGTTCACCTTCGGCTTGATCTCGAATCTGATTGTAATTCTACCTTCGACATAGTCTTGCTTTTCGAGTCCATCTTCGGCTTGGTCTCATATACTTGTTTGAGTCTACCTTTAGCTTAGTCTCATTCTAATTATAAGTCCACCTTCGACTTGGTCTTACTTTTTCGATTTCACCTTCGGCTTGATCTCGAATCCTATCGGAAGTCTACCTTCGATATAGTCTTACTTTTCCGAGTCCACCTTCTGCTTGGTCTCATATCATTGCTCCTTTTGAAAGTCGGGTTAGTGTATTTCCCGCATAGCGTAAATTTTTCGGGTTATTAGGGTATTCAATCCCTCAATACCTCGAATGTCTGAGAGTCGTTAATATCATCCATTCAGGTATCCAGTGATTGAATAAGGGCAGTTGTAACACCCCAAAATTTGGCATCTTATTTATAACCAATTTCAAGTAGCTTATGCTTCATTTCCATATCATTTAGCATATCCTTTCATACATGACATTGTCTTCAAATCATAAATCATAATAAAACTAATAAAAAATCATACATCATTGGTTGAAGCATATGACATGTGATCAAGGGTTAATCAGTGATAATATAAATTATCATGTCTCAGAAGAAAAATAAGCTCAGAACAAATGATCGAAACCGAATATCCAAGTTTTCCGACCAATACAAAGAAAGAAGAAACATTCAAAATTTGTACTAAGTAAGCGCTTATCACCCTAGGAGTAACCGGTTACCACGTGCAATTTTGGCCAGAAATTAATTTTTCAACATGGAGGGATTTTCCACACTTTTTCACTTCAACTTTGCACTTCATTCTAGCTATTCCAAGGGAATATTCTAGAATAATCTACCACTTTCCAAGGGAAGGTTCTAGAAGTTTTCTTAACTAATTCATAACCATAATTCCAAACCTCACTCCTAACCCAAAACACATTCCAAGCCTAAGAGGTATATAATCATTTTTTGCTTCAAACCTCAAATCAACAATTCATTTTTCACAATTTTCTCTCATCACTCTCATTGAAACTTGAAGCTTTTGAAGCTAAACCTCCATCATTGCATTGATTTCATGGATTATTGAAGGATTTTCTATTGTTTTGGTGTTGAATTCACATCTTGGAAGTGGTTCTTGGAAGATTTTATCAAGGTTTTCGTCAAATCATATTTATTTTGCGTATTCTTGCGGAGGAGCTTCGGATCTATAGATTTCTCGTCAATAGCATATTTATCTCTCTATGCAACAATTACCAAAGCAAATCTCAGTTTTGTAGGTTGGTGAAACTCATAATAACTTTTGTTTTAAGTTATTTTGCATTTTCTCGATGTTGCACCCCAAAATTTTCCCTCACAAGACAAGACTTTGTGTACTAAGAGGCTCACAAGGTTCACAAGGTTCACAAGGTTCACAAGACATCTTATGAGGTTCACAAGACATCTTATGAGGTTCACAAGGTTCACAAGACCTCTCATGAGGTTCACAAGGTTCAAAAGACATCTTATGAGGTTCACAAGACATCTTATGAGGTTCACAAGGTTCACAAGACATCTTATGAGGTTCACAAGGTTCACAAAGTTCACAATTAGTCAGAAGATTTGACAATTCCCTCAGACAATGCATCCTCTTAAGCAGTGCATCCTAAACTAGGTTTTTGACTTTAATCAGGCTAAATGGACTTCCAAGACTTCAAGTGAGCTTCATAACATCTTATATGTGTTTAATAACAAGACTTTTCCCAAAGGTTTGCTCAGTCAGATGATCAGATAGGTCAAAATCAGTCAAAGTAGTTAAAAAGTCAAACTGAGGTCAACTGTGGTCAAACCAAAGTCAAACTTCATGATTTTTTTTGCCAACATCAAGTATATGAAGTAAAGTTCATCATTTGATCAAGGGTTGATCATGATTCATCAAGGAGATTTCAGATCATCAAGAATCAGGAGTTTCTAAATTAGGGTTTCCTTAGGAAAAGTCAACTGAACTTTGACCAGCCATAACTTTCACATGCTTCATCAAATTTTTCACATCCAAAGCTCATTTTGAAGGAAATTGAATTCTCTACAACTTTGTGTCTCACAAGCCAAGCCCAAAAATGCTTCATTTGGAAGGTATGAGCTAAGACATTATAGGTCCTTTTCAAACAAATTTTCAAAACAAAGACTTTATATATATCCGTACATGGATCATTATAAAGTACTTAAGAAAATTTCTATTCACACACTTCACATTTCAAAAACAATTTAAAGTGAGCTAAGTAACTAATAGCCCATGGATAACCATGGATGTAAAGGGTGCTAATACCTTCCCTTTACATAACCTACCCCCCGAACTCAAAAATCTTTTAAGGTCTTTCCTGTTCTTTTATGCCCTTTCCTTTGGATAAAATAAAAGTCGGTGGCGACTCTTGCTATCCGCAACATAACTAAAGTCAGTTCTCCCACCATGTTACAAGATGCATTAGCCACCATGGCATCCATGTTTGAGATCAGCTGGGATGATGAAGCTCCCAAGATTACTATTGACAGATTTGAGAAGCCTGCATACTGCAATGAGGTTGACACTGAAGAAGCAGGGGAGAAGCCTTGGTTCCATTAAGTAAAAAGATATCTTGAAGCTCAGGAGTTCCCTGAAAGGGCATCTGTCAAAGATAGGAAGTTTCTGAGGAGGTTTTCTGCTAAGTTCCTTTTGAGTAATGGCATTTTGTACAAGCGCAATCATGATTCAACTTTGCTTCGTTGTGTGGATAAGAAGGAAGCAACTGAGATTATGGAAGATATGCATGATGGGATCTTTGGCACTC
This sequence comes from Lathyrus aphaca, assembly GCA_963966055.1. NCBI lineage: Eukaryota > Viridiplantae > Streptophyta > Magnoliopsida > Fabales > Fabaceae > Lathyrus > Lathyrus aphaca. The sequence continues at coordinate 100,725,199 of OZ014522.1, read as the reverse complement.
ATTCTAGTGGTCATACCATGGCAAAGAAGATATTGAGAGCAGGTTACTATTGGTCTACCATGGAAGCTGACTGCTATCAACATTCCAGAACATGTCACAAGTGTCAAATTTATGCTGATAAAGTACATATACCTCCATCACCATTAAATGTGTTGACTGCTCCTTGGCCTTTTGCCATGTGGGGCATTGATATGATTGGTGAGATTAAGCCTACTGCTTCTAATGGACATCGTTTCATCCTGGTTGCTATTGATTACTTTACGAAGTGGGTGGAGGCAGCTTCATTTGCATCTGTTACCAAGAATGGTGTGGCTCGATTCATTAAGAATAATCTTATATGTAGGTATGGCATCCCTGAAAGGATTATTACTGACAATGGCTCTAATCTGAACAACACTATGATTACTGATCTCTGCACGCAGTTCAAGATTAAGCATCACAACTCTTCTCCGTATCGTCCAAAGACGAATGGGGCAGTAGAAGCTGCTAATAAGAACATTAAGAAGATTCTACAGAAGATGAATGTCACTTATAAGGATTGGCATGAGATGTTACCATTTTCTATTCATGGTTATCGTACTACAATACGTACTTCAACAGGGGCAACCCCATTCTCCTTAGTATATGGTATGGAAGCAGTTCTGCCCATTGAAGTTCAGATCCCCTCCTTAAGAATTATGAAGGATGCAGGCTTGGATGAAGATGAGTGGGTTTAGACTCGACTTGACCAGATAAATTTGATTGATGAGAAGAGGTTAGCAGCTGTTTGTCATGGCCAGATGTACCAGAAACGAATGATCAAAGCTTTTAACAAGAAGGTTAAGCCAAAGGTATATCAGGCTGGTGACTTGGTAATCAAGCGTATCATATTACCACAGGGTGATCCTAGGGGCAAGTGGACTCCTACATATGAAGGACCATTTGTAGTCAAGACAATGTTCTCAGGAGGTGCCATGATACTTACTACTATGGATGGTGAAGACTTCCCGCAGCCTGTAAACGCAGACATAGTTAAAAAATACTATGCATAAAAAGAGACCCGCTAGGTTGACTGGCCTAGGAAAAAATAAGGGCATCCCGGCGAACCAAAAGGGTTCGGGCAAAAATTAGGGATATATATATAAAAAAAATGTACACCCGGCAAGTCGAAAACCTGAAAAGGCGGCTTGGGCAAAAAAGGGTATCCCGGTGGATTGAAAACCTGAAAAGGAAATCCAGGCAAAAGTTAGGGATTAAAGCGTATGACTATGTCTCGTTTGGATCACCCATGAAACTACAACCAGTTGTGCTACTTACTCAAGCTCGAACAAATAAAGCTCAATCCAATCATTTCCGTCGCGACAGCAGAAGATGAGATACTTGAAGATAATGGCAATAGTAGAATTGAAACTCAATAGGATTGTTTCCCACATAGCTGATTTTCTTTGTTTTGTAAAGTTTTTCTTTACGACGAATTCCTCATACTAGGATTTCTGTCTCCTTGTACAAACTCGCCTATGTATAGGTCACTTTGTGACATAAATAAAATTCCATCTTTGAATCCAGATTTACTTTTACCCTATTTACATAAGTGAAACGTCCATTGATTGTGTTTGAATGTATGTATGCTTTTGAATATGATTGATGTTTACCAGAAATGCATGAAATGCTTAATATGATTGATGTTTACCAGAAATGCATAAAAATGCAGTAATAGTATTTACTAAGGACGAACGAGGGAAGGAATTCAACGAAGCTTCGCCGGTTCATCCCTACGAGACAACTACAAGCCCCCCAGTAGGGCAAATCCATCTTCATAGATACTTCGAGTTACATCTCCCCTGGAATTTATATCCATCTCTTTTATCGTCAGGAGGATAATCGGGAATTTATTCTTTCAATAGGAGTACGACGAACGAAGACGGGAGGTTATGGATACCTTATTATCAAACGAGACGGGAACAAGTTCCTCATATTCTTCAGCAACAAATCGGGATTTATTTTCTCTGGCCAGCAGTTGTTATACAAAGATGTCCGGACGCTTCAAGCTGCATGATGCATACATACATCATTTACATCATACCATAACATACATATCCATAATTACATAATACATTACTTAAGTGCATCATACTATGCATGCATACATAATGCATAAACTAATATTTTCCTTGCAGGATAGTTATATGTAGGTAAAACAATATCAACGACTTATACCTCAGGACGTTGTTTATCCTCCTGAAAGCTATCATGACTTTGGGCCGTTGTTTATCTTCACAAAAGTTATACCCTTACCTTGGGCCGTTGTTTATCTTCCCAAAAGTTATACTTATACCTCGGGACGTTGTTTATCCTCCTGAAAGCTATCATGACTTTGGGTCGTTGTTTATCTTCCCAAAAGTTACACTTATACCTCAGGACGTTGTTTATCCTCCTGAAAGCTACCATGACTTTGGGCCGTTGTTTATCCTCCCAAAAGTCATACTCTTACCTTGGGTCGTTGTTTATCTTCCCAAAGGTTATCTCATTACATTGGGACGTCGTTTATCTTCCCAAAAGCTATCTTGAGACGTCGTTTATCTTCTCAAAAGCCATATCCTTACCTTGGGCCGTTGTGTATCTTCCCAAGCACCCTATTATACCTCGGGACGTTGTTTATCCTCCTGAAAGCTATCATGACTGTGGGCCGTTGTTCATCTTCCCAAAAGTCATTCCATTACTTTGGGTCGTTGTTTATCTTCCCAAAGGTAATGTTGGGACGTTGGTTATCTTCTCAAAAAGTTATATCTTCATACTTTGGACTACTTGATTTTCCAAGAAGTATATTTGAAGAACTTTTCTCCAGATGGCATCTCTAAGTCTATCTCCTGTTCCTCCAAGCGACATCTTTAAGCCCACTCAAGCATATACAACATATCATCAATATACTCTATGCACTGGTGAGTGCAAATTTTTGGGCTTTTGTGTTCAATCCCCTTCAACCTTACAAGTTACGACTGGCACATATACCAATCTAACCCCTCAGGTTTCAGAAAATTGAACAGGGGCAGCTGTTGCACCCCAAAATTTTCCCTCACAAGACAAGACTTTGTGTACTAAGAGGCTCACAAGGTTCACAAGGTTCACAAGACATCTTATGAGGTTCACAAGACATCTTATGAGGTTCACAAGGTTCACAAGACCTCTCATGAGGTTCACAAGACATCTTATGAGGTTCACAAGACATCTTATGAGGTTCACAAGGTTCACAAAGTTCACAATTAGTCAGAAGATTTGACAATTCCCTCAGACAATGCATCCTCCTAAGCAGTGCATCCTAAACTAGGGTTTTGACTTTAATCAGGATAAATGGACTTCCAAGACTTCAAGTGAGCTTCATAACATCTTATATGTGTTTAAGAATCCCCATGACAAGTTTCAAGATGTTTCCCAAAGGTTTGCTCAGTCAGATGATCAGATAGGTCAAAATCAGTCAAAGCAGTTAAAAAGTCAAACTGAGGTCAACTGTGGTCAAACCAAAGTCAAACTTCATGATTTTTTTTGCCAACATCAATTATATGAAGTAAAGTTCATCATTTTATCAAGGGTTGATCATGATTCATCAAGGAGATTTCAGATCATCAAGAATCAGGAGTTTCTAAATTAGGGTTTCCTCAGGAAAAGTCAACTGAACTTTGACCAGCCATAACTTTCACATGCTTCATCAAATTTTCCCCATCCAAAGCTCATTTTGAAGGAAATTGAATTCTCTACAACTTTGTGTCTCACAAGCCAAGCCCAAAAATGCTTCATTTGGAAGGTATGAGCTAAGACATTATAGGTCCTTTTGAAAGTCAACAAAAAGTCAACAACTTCAAAAGAGCATAACTTGAGAATGGTAAAAGGTATGGACATGAAACCAATGGGGTTGGTTAGAGGACTCTTCAAGATTTCAAAAATGTCCAAGAACACCCATATAGCATTAAAATTGAAGGATTTTTGCCCTTGCAAAGTTGGGAAAGTTTTGGGAGGTTTATGAAGCAAATAGGGCTTTAAAACCAATTTCTTCCAAATGGGCTTGCAAATTTGTGATCCAAACTTCAACATGACATCATGCACTACCCAATCCTCATTCATTCATATTTTTATTATTTTTTATTTTATTTATTTTGATTTTATTCATTTAAAACCATTTTAAATTAAAGTAAAATATATAATTAAATATTTGAGGGAGATATTGTTTCTAGAAGGTCATAAACATGGATTAGATCAGATTGATATGCAATTTATGGTGATTGTCTTAAGATAGAAAGGTTACATTCAAGAATATATGAAATTCAAAGCATGATCTTTTTCAATCTCTTGGATCCAAAAAGTCCAAAGAACAATCACATATCTTGACCTAATTTCATCAAGTGATATATATACAACATAAACACAAGCATTGGACACGATTTGGCTGCCTCAAGAGTAAGTTTCAATCTTCAAAAATTCACCAAAAAACTTCAATTCGGATTCTTCATTACCAAGCTTTTCAAGGTATTTTAAGGACACTACAAGCTTCCTCAAGCATCCCTGAATCGAAACCAATCATCATATGCCTTTGAATCATGCCATAATACATAAACCGAATCATGTTCTTCAAGATATTTTTGATTTTCGATTCCATTGATTGGTTGGATTTAAATTGTTTTTGATTGTTTGATGATGTTTGTGATGAACCCTAGATGGATTCTGGGCATTTTAATTGAGTTTTTCATGCAGGTATCAAGATCCACCATTGTTAGGGTTTGCGGCCTCTTTTAGGGTTTTGTTATTGCGTCCAAATAAATGAATTATAAGAACATAGAATGATTGCAAATCTCATATAGAACTCAATGGTACCTTTAATTTTGTGAAATTTCACTGCTTGAATGAAGTTTGAGAATCACAGGTTTAGCTACGAAAATAAATTCGCAGGAAAACTTGTAGGAAATTTCGCAGGTGAATTTGCAGGAACCAAGGTTGAAGATGAAGTCATTTGGCGCGCTGGATGGAATTCAAATTTTGTTTTAATATTTTATTGTATTGTTTGTAGTTTATTTCACAGATGCACGTCTGGCCCAGTGGTGATGGATGCGCGTGTATTGGTTCAAGGCCTGGGTTCGATTCTTGGAGGCAACATTCTTTTTATTTGATTTTCATATCTATTCACATGACTTAATATATTATTATTTGTTGTGGTTATCTAAACAGATGCGCCCTTCTGGATGGATGGTTGTAGTGTGTGTTTGTTTCATGGAGGGTCCTGGGTTCGAATCCCCCCAGGCCCTTTTGTGTTGCTTTTGTTTTTTGTTGTGATTTGTGCAGGATATGAAACAAAAGCATATGGGTCTTATTCTATATCACCAGCGCGCGCTGGCCTGGATGGTTTTGTGCTCTGCATATGAGGTAGGGGACCTGGGTTCAAATCCCAGGTCCTTTCTTTTTGATCAATTTTCAATGTTTTTTTCTTATTTTCATTATATTACTTCTATTTTATTTAAATTGATAAATATAAATCATAAAAAATGTTTTCTAATATTATTAAAATATTTTTGTGTATGTATTCCTAAAATATTATTTTATTTATATTTATTTCATAGTATGTATATATATAATTTGTTAATAAATTGATTTATTTTGTACATTAATAAGAAAAACCCTAATATTTTCTAAAACCCTAATATTTTCTAAAACCCTAATAATATTTTATAAAACCTAATTATTTTATTAATATTTGTATATAAATCCTAATTATGTATATTTATTTTTATAATTTGTTTATATTACTTAAATAATTCAATAAAATAGTAAACCCTAGATTATGTTTAAAACAATTAAAAATTCTAATTTGATCTTATAAATATAATTTATTTTTATAATATGTTTATTTAATTATAATTAACCATTATTTCTATAATATGTATATAAATTTAAATCATTCGAATAATTTAGTACATAATACTTATTTCTTTTATTAAATTCTCTTAAAAAATATTATTTATCTAATTTTGAACTTTAAATTTATTTATTTTCTTTATGCTAATTTTTTCATCTTATTCTTATTTATTTTATTACTACTAACCCCATTTATTTATTTGTATATTATATGATTGTTATTATTATTGTTACTAACCCAATTAGTTATTATTATTTATTTGCTTATTTATTTTAAGTATTTTTAATTATTATAATGTAATTGTATCCCTTATGTAATAGTGGTAGTAATTTTTATCATTTATTTTTAAATGCTATGGTTAGTAAAATAGGGAGTTAAACATGTTTGTATGTAAAAATTGATTTAGATCATTAATTTAAAGATAAATATTTGAACTCGTACACTCACACACGTAAGTCGATCCTGGATCGCCATCTCACTTCTTAAGGGTTACCTCTCAAGTTGCCTAAACAAAAGGTCAAGTAAAGTGTAAAGCAAAGTCTCTCATCTCATATCATCTAGTCCCTTAACAGATAAAAAGATCAAGTCCCTTCATGGTTGCCTTCGTAATGATCTTGTCCCTTTCGAATAAAGATGATAAGTCCCTCTAAATTGCTTATACACCTTACAGTTGCCTAAATAACAGTTGTCCCTTCATTTGTCCCTCATACATCCAAGGTAATGACTACCTATTCCTTAATAATAGGGATAGTCTTACCATTTAAAGGATATTTAAGAACAGAAAAGACTTAACTTATGGTAGGTTCCTCTTATGTACTTGCTCACTTTTCAAAAACATTTCAAACACTTCACATTTTTCAAACAAATTTTCAAAACAAAGACTTTATATATATCCGTACATGGATCATTATAAAGTACTTAAAGAAAATTTTATTCACACACTACACTTCCTAAAACAATTTAAAGTGAGCTAAGTAACTAAGAGCCCATGGATAACCATGGATGTAAAGGGTGCTAACACCTTCCCTTTACATAACCTACCCCCCGAACCCAAAAATCTTTTAAAGGTTTTTCCTGTTCTTTTATGCCTTTCCTTTGGATAAAATAAAAGTCGGTGGCGACTCTTGCTATCCGCAACATAACTAAAGTCAGTTCTCCCACCGTGTTACAGAACTGGCGACTCTGCTGGGGATTTGATAAAAGAGGGGTACCCTTAGGAATTAGATCACTTTAAACTTGTTTGCTTTGTTTGCTTTACTTTACTTGTTGGGTGCTCTTATGTGTGAAAGATCCTAACCCGGATCTAGTGTACCTTAGGTAAATGGCAATAGACCAAGGAAACTGTACGGCGTATACCGATATGGTTGATCTGGTGACCATAGTTAGTGTGACTTCTTGGTTGGTGCTTATGTTCCTTAAGTCAAGTTGAGGATAATATGAGGCTGCCATATGTTGTCAATGCACTAACTAACTTTTAGAACCCTAGTCATCCCATCTTGGCCTTTAGAAAGTAGTGAGATAACCGGCTTTGGTGAAGACTGAAGTTGGTTGATACTCGATGTTACACTCATTGAGCTCTTAAACTTGGAGGGTTTTGGTTGGCAAGTAAGTTGCCTACTGAACAACCACCCTTGTGAAGGATCAATGATATTGAGATCCCTTAGAACCTGGTTACTTTTGTAGAACAGGATGAACCAACTAAACTTCAGGGGAGGGTACTTACCTTTGAACCTCATGCAAGCCTTTAAACCTAAGGCTATGGTGTGACTTGTTTGTGTGTGCCACATGTTTGTGATTGAGCATAACATCATAACATCATCATGCATCATAAGCATAGCATTTTCACTAACAATTTCAAGGACCAAAGGATTTATCTTTGTTCTTTGTTGCAGGTCATGGCTTCTGCTCGTAGAAACACTATCAGGATCAACTTTGTAGGCATACCTCCTAAGCTTAAGGAGTTGGTTTCTCAAGTGTCTGAAAACTCCCAATTCATCAAAAGACATGGTCACCTACTGGATCTAGTCACTTCAGGGTTCAATGAAGACATGATGAGTGTCCTGTTTCAGTTCTTTATTCCTAAGCACCATTGCTTCACATTCCCCGACTACCAGCTGGTTCCTACCATGGAGGAATTCTCCAAACTTCTGGGTATACCTATACTTGATCAGAAACCATTCACAGGCTGGGAAAAAGAGCCTAAACCTGAGGTTATTGCTGCAACTCTACATCTGAAGAAGTCTGACATTGTTCTACAAACGAGAAGCGGAGTTAAGGGTATTCTTGCTAAGGTGTTGATAGAGAAGGCTCAAGTGTTCTTGAAAGCTATGAGCTATGATGCTTTTGAGGAGATCTTAGCCTTGTTGATTTATGGCTTAGTGTTGTTCCCCAATCCTGATCAGTTCATAGACGTTCATGCCATCAACATATTTCTGAGTCACAACCCAGTGCCTACATTGCTTGGAGACATTCTGCACTCTCTTCATACTCGTACTACAAAGGCACGAGGAACCCTGATGTGTTGCATACCTTTGCTATCTAGGTGGTTTATTTCTCACCTTCCTCGCTCAGTGATGAAGAATGAATAAGGGTTCAGGTGGTCCAAGAGGATCATGTCACTCTCTCATTCAGATATCCATTGGTATTCCAGATCTATGGAGAATGTCACTATCATTGACCATTGTGGGGAGTTTCCTAATGTGCCACTTCTAGGAATAAGAGGAGGCATTACTTACAACCCTTCCTTAGCTTTACGACAATTTGGTTACGCTCGGAGTGATGGTCCACATGACATGTTGATTCAGGGTATTGTGTTTGATTACGACAACGATTTGCAAGGTTACCGTCAGAGGTTCATACGAGCATGGGGAAAAGTGAACAAGGTTGACAACAAGACTCTGGAGCCCAAGTACAATATTCCTATGGAAGCTTACCTCAGATGGGTGCGATCTCGTGCTCAGACTCTCATGATGCCATATCCTGCCATCCTGCCAGTTACTATGGAGCCTGTTGCTGAAGGAGATACCTCTTATACCATCCTTCACCCAGACATGCCCACTGACATGGAAGATTTACAGAGGTCCTGGATCCAGTTGAAGGAGCAAAGGGATACTTTCGAGGCTCATTACAAAGCAAGTCAAGGAAGAATCCTGGAGCTAACAAAGCAACTTCACAAGGAGCAGAATCTCAATTCATACCTCAACACAAAGAGGAAACGTCCATGGGAGACTTAAAACCCCATTTCTTGTATTTATTACATTTTTATTGTAAGCCTAAGGGGCAAGCAAATTTATTACTAATAAAAGTTTACTTTCTTAATTGTTTAAGCAAATTTAAATCCTGCGGTCCTTGAAAACATTGCATACGCATTTATACATCATACCATTGCATCACAGGTTTCTTGTGCACAGGTTTCTTATCTTCTCGCTGTTTATTTCAGCAATGGCTCTTGAACAAACAGTCAAGGATCTCCAGGCACAAAATGCACAGTTCCAAGAGCTGATCCTGAACTTGTCCAAGGGGCAGGATGAATTGAAGACACTGCTGGCCAAGAAGACTAAGAAGACTAGAATGCCAGGGGCCTGATCAACATGGGAAGAAGGTTCAGAGGTCCTGTCAAGACCAAGGAACAGGTTGAAGATTATGAGTCTGAAGAGTCTGATAAAGAGGGAGGCAGTCTCCACAACACAATGGGGGACTCTGATTCTGAAGCTAACTACTATCATGAGCCTAATGAAGATAAGTTCAAGATGTTGGTGGATAGAATGGATGCTATGGAATTGCAAAAGTCTTCTGGGCTGGATTTTGAAGACCTGAGTTTGATATCTGGGGTGGTTATACCCATTGGTTTCAAGGTTCCTACTTTCGTAGTTTATGATGGTGTCTCTTGTCCCAAGCTGCGTCTGAGGTCTTATGTTCGGAGGATCCAACCCCATACTGCTGATAAAAAGTTGTGGATCCATTTCTTCCAAGAGAGCTTATCTGGAGCTCAATTGGAGTGGTATTATCAGTTGGAGAGTGTCAACATCCGTGATTGGAATGATCTTGCTGAAGCCTTTTATAAGCAATATCAATACAATGCTGATCTAGCCCTTACTCGCATGCAACTACAAAGCATGTCTATGGGTGCTAAAGAAAATTTCAAGGAGTATGCCCAGAAGTGGAGAGATTTGGCTGGAAGAGTGCAACCTCCTCTAACTGACAGGGAGTTAGTTGATATGTTCATGTGTACGTTGAATGGTCCTTTTTACAGTCATCTTATTGGAAGCTCATCATCTGGCTTCACTGAGTTGATAATGACAGGAGAGCGCATAGAAAGTGGTATAAGGAGTGGCAATATTCAAGTAGGTGCTTCTTCATCCAGTACTACAAAGAAGCCCCCTAGTGGGAAGAAAGAGTCAAATGTTGTTTATGGTCAACCTGATCGTAATAGGAGGCATCAGTCTGTGAGTGCAGTTCATATCTCCAATCCAACTCCTGCAACACCAGAACAGCCACAGGGAAATCAACAGAGGGCTAGAAGACAGTTCACTAAGATCAACATGTCACTGGCCCAAGCCTTGCAACACTTGTTGAAGGGTGAACTTATCACTTTGAGGGACCCTCCTCAGAATCCCAATGTTACCTCTCCCAGGTACAATCCTAATGCACGATGTGCATATCATTCAAATTGTCAGGGACATGATACCAATAGTTGCTGGGTATTGAAGAATAAAATTCAAGATATGATTGATGCTGGAGAGATTGAATTTGACCCTCCGGGTACTCCAAATGTGATCACTGCTCCCATGCCAAATCATGAGAAGACTGTCAATGCCATTGAAGAGGATTCACATATTTCATCAGTTGCAGATTTGACTACACCATTGTCTGTTATTAAGAAGAAGTTGGTACAAGCTGGGTTCTTTCCAGGTTGTCGTGAAGATTGTTTATATTGTACCTATAAGCCGGATAGCTGCTGGAGGTTGAAGGACGGAATTCAACGCCTCATGAATAATTACACCATAGTGTTTGAGAGGACTCCACCTTCTATGGAGAGCATGGTTGATCATATAACTAAAGGTGCGAAGGTTGAAGAGGTGGATATGGTTGATAAAGTGCCGGTGAGGATTACTTCCAAGGGTCCTGTCAAAATCACTCATAAGGGTCCAATTAAGATTACTGCTGAAGGCCCTATGAAGATTGTTGCTGAAGCTAGAGTGGCTCCTATGATCATTACCACTTCTGGTCCTATTCCGTACACTTCTGATAAAGCTGTGCCTTAGCATTATGGCTCTGATGTTTATATTCATGGCATCAAGCAGGAACCTTTAGCTGATACACCTGTTGTTGATGGAAATCTTGATATTGATAATATTGCTGGATCTAGTAAGATCACACGAAGTGGAAGAGTTTTCTCTCCTCCAATTGCCTCCAAGAATACAGTTACTCCAGCTACTACTTCCACTGCTAATGCTCGGGGCAAAGGTCTTGTTATTTAACCTGTGCAAGCTGATGCACCAACTGCTGATGACTTTTCTAAACAAATGGAAGAAGTACTAAAAATCATTCGCAAGAGTGATTATGATGTTGTTGATCAATTGGGGCATACTCCCTCAAAGATTTCTATGTTGTCTTTATTGTTGTGTTCTGAGGCTCATGCCAAAGCCCTGATCAAGTTTTTGAAGATTGCTCACGTACCAAATGAGATTTATGTAAACCAGTTTGAAAATTGTGTTGCACACTTGACCTATGATAACGGGTTAGGTTTCTCCGATGCTGATTTGACTCCTGCCAAGAGGGATCATAACAGAGCTCTACATATCTCCATTGAATGTAGGGGCACTACTCTGTCACATGTATTAATAGACAATGGTTCCTCGCTGAATGTGTTGCCCAAAGAAGTTCTGAATAAGCTTAGTCCTGAAGATGTTGTGTTGAAGCCCAGCAATATAGTGGTGAAGGCTTTTGATGGCTCGAGAAGAGTGGTGCATGGAGAAATTGATCTCCCAATAAAAGTAGGTTCTCAGGTCTTCAATGCTACCTTTTACGTGATGGATATTCGTCCTTCGTATTCTTGTTTGCTTGGACGTCCCTGGATCCATGGGGCAGGTGCTGTAACTTCCACCTTACATCAGAAGCTGAGATATCCAGTAGAAGGAAAAGTTGTCACTGTTTACGGAGAGGAAGGATATATGATTAGCCATGTGAACACATTTAAATATCTTGAAGTGGAAGGTGAATATGTTGAAACTCCATGCCAGACATTTGAAGTGGTTCCTTGGATTGTTAATAATTATGAAGCTCCTCCTGTTGTCAAGAAAGTTCTTGTGGTCACCAGAGTACCTCCTACAATGGCTTCCCTCAAAGATGCTAGAGTTGTGGTGGATGAAGGTGGTTGTACTATTTGGGGTCAGCTTCCTGACATTCCTTACAAGTCTGACAAATTTGGTTTGGGTTTCACTGCAGAGTCCCAGAAGGCTGTTCGTCGTGCTCGTGCTGTTCGTATCACCAATCAGGGGATTTTGAAAGATCAGATCAATGCTGTGGGTGACTATGATGAAGACTACAACTTGGATGCTTGGATTTTTCCTACTGTGGGTGTTGGGCTTAATAACTGGAAAGCTGAAGATGTTATTCCTATCTCCTTTAGTCAGGAGTAAATACTATTACTGTTTTGTTACTTTTAAAGTTGTAATTTTCAAATAATTAAACTCTTAAGCCTTGTGCCTTAGCCGGGGCACAATGGTGTGCTTGTTACGGGATGTCATTTCATTTGCATACTTCATTCAATAAAAATCAGTGGACATTTCGTTTTCGTAAATATTGTGTTCCTTGTTTTTCTTTTCTTTTATTTTTGTTTTATCAGCTATGTCTTCTTACACACACCCACATCACTAAAATGCAGATCCTCATCCACTCTGGATCCTGTTAATAACAGTTCTACTATTGCCAATTATAATTTCGAGAATCTGATCTATCAAGCTGAAGACGGAAATGAGGACGATTGTGAAGTACCTGTAGAGCTTGCTAGGTTGTTACAACAAGAAGAGAAAGCTATACAGCCACATGAAGAACCAATCGAAGTTGTGAATTTGGGAACTGAAGAAAACAGGAAAGAAGTCAAGATAGGGGCTGAATTAGAGGATAGTGTCAAGAGCAGATTGATTCAGATGTTACATGATTATGTGGAGATCTTTGCTTGGTCCTACGAAGATATGCCAGGGTTGGATACAAACATTGTGGTTCACCGATTACCAGTAAAAGAAGATTGTCGTCCAAAGAAGCAGAAGGTCCGTCGTATGCGTCCTGAAATGTCAGAGAAGATTAAGGCAGAAGTAATGAAACAGTTTGATGCAGGGTTCTTAGCTGTGACTTCTTATCCTCAATGGGTTGCAAATGTGGTGCCGGTACCTAAGAAAGATGTTAAGGTACGTATGTGCGTAGATTACAGGGATTTGAACAAGGCTAGCTGCAAAGATGACTTTCCACTTCCTCATATTGATGTTCTGGTAGACAACACTGCTCAGCACAAGGTATTCTCTTTTATGGATGGTTTCTCTGGTTACAATCAAATCAATATGGCACCTGAAGATATGGAGAAGACAACATTTGTTACACAGTGGGGCACTTTTTGTTATAAAGTGATGCCATTTGGTTTGAAGAATGCAGGGGCAACATATCAGCGTGCTATGGTGGCTTTGTTTCATGATATGATTCATCATGAGATAGAGGTGTATGTGGATGATATGATAGCCAGGTCTCAGAATGAAGAACAACATCTTGATCATTTGCATAAATTGTTTGAGAGGTTGAAGAAATACAAGTTGAGATTGAACCCAAACAAATGTACTTTTGGAGTTAGGTCTGGTAAACTCCTGGGTTTCATTGTCAATGGAAAAGGTATTGAAGTAGATCCTGCAAAAGTGAAAGCTATACGAGAGATGCCAGCTCCCCGTACTGAGAAGGAAGTTAGAGGTTTCTTGGGACGATTGAAATACATTGCAAGATTTATTTCCCAATTAACTACTACCTGTGAGCCAATCTTCAAGTTGTTGAAGAAAGATCAGGTAATGGAATGGAATGATGAGTGCCAGACTGCCTTTAATGAAATCAAGAAATATCTGCTAGAACCTCTAATTTTGATGCCACCAGTTGATGGAAGACCCTTGATTATGTACTTAACAGTGTTAGACAACTCAATGGGGTGTGTCTTGGGGCAACATGACGAGCCTGGTCGAAAAGAGCAGGCAATATACTACCTTAGCAAAAAGTTTACCGACTGTGAAACAAGATACTCACTGCTCGAGAAAACTTGTTACGCTTTGGCATGGGCTGCTCGCCGACTAAGACAATATATGTTGACCCATACTACCTTATTGATTTCGAAGATGGATCCAATCAAGTACATATTCGAGAAACCTGCTCTCTCCGGAAGAATTGCAAGATGGCAAATGATCTTGACAGAATATGATATACAGTATACAACTCAGAAGGCCATTAAAGGAAGTGTGGTAGCTGATCATTTGGCTCATCAAGCAGTGGATGATTATTAGTCAATGAGTTTTGAGTTCCCCGATGAAGACATTATGATCATTACCAAAGAACCTGGACAATATGACGGACCTGAACAAGGATCCCGATGGACTATGGTTTTTGATGGAGCTTCTAATGCACATGGTAATGGTGTTGGTATTGTGATCAGTTCCCCTGAAGGTTGTCATACCCCGATTACTGCCAGACTTTGTTTCTATTGTACTAATAACATGGCTGAGTATGAGGCATGTATCCTGGGTATCAAAGCTGCCATTGATATGAAGATTCAGTTCCTTGACGTGTATGGAGATTCAGCCCTGGTAGTAAGTCAGATTAAAGGATATTGGGATACCAAGCATGATAATCTCATTCCTTACAGAGAGCATGTGTTGTCTTTGATCCCACATTTCAAAGAGATTACCTTTGGACACATTCCACGAAGAGAGAATCAGTTGGCAGATGTGTTGCACCCCAAAATTTGCCCTCACAAAACAAGACTTTGTGTGCTAAGAGATTCAAAAGGTTCACAAGGTTCATAAGACCTCTCATAAGGTTCACAAAGTTCACAATTAGTCAGAAGATGTGACCATTCCCTCAGACAATGCATCCTCCTAAGCGGTGCATCCAAAACTAGGGTTTTGGCTTTAATTAGGCTAAATGAATTTCCAAGACATCAAGTGAGCTTCATAACATCTTATATGTGTTTTAGAATCCCCATGACAAGTTTCAAGACTTTTCTCAAAGGTTTGCTCAGTCAGATGATCAGATAAGTCAAAATCAGTCAAAGTAGTTAAAAAGTCAAACTAAGGTCAACTATGGTTAAACCAAAGTCAAACTTCATGATTTTTTGTCAAAATCAAGTATATGAAGTAAAATTCATCATTTGATCAAGGGTTGATCATGATTCATCAAGGAGATTTCAGATCATCAAGAATAAGGAGTTTCTAAATTAGGGTTTCCTTAGGAAAAGTCAACTGAACTTTGACCAGCCATAACTTTCACATGCTTCATCAATTTTTTTCCATCCAAAGCTCATTTTGAAGGAAATTGAATTCTCTACAACTTTGTGTCTCACAAGCCAAGCCCAAAAATGCTTCATTTGGAAGGTATGAGCTAAGACATTATAGGTCCTTTTGAAAGTCAACAAAAAGTCAACAACTTCAAAAGGGCATAACTTGAGAATGGTAAATTATATGGACATGAAACCAGTGGGGTTGGTTATAGGACTCTTTAAGCTTTCCAAAATGTCCAAGAACACCCTCATATCATTAAAATTGAAGGATTTGTGCCCTTGCAAAGTTGGGAAATTTTTGGGTTGTTTATGAAGTAAATAGGGTCTTAAAACCATAATTCTTCAAATGGGCTGAACTTTTTGTGACCCAAGGTGTTCCATGACATCATGCACGAAATTTATTTAATATTTTCATAATTTTATTTTATTTATTTTATTTATTATGATTTTTTATATTAAAAATCATTTTAAATTCAAATAAAATATAAAATATGAAGATTTAAAATATATTTTGATTCTAGAAAGTCATAAACATGAATTGGATCAGATTGATATGCAATTGATGGTGATTGTCTTAAGATAGAAAGGATACATCCAAAAATATTTGAAATTCAAGCCATGATCTTTTTCAATCTTTTGAATCCAAAAAGTCCAAACAACCATCCAATTTTTTGACCTTGTTTCATATACTATAAGTACCTAAACACATCACAATGCATAGAGGACGAAATTGCTGCCTCAAGAGTAAGTTCCAAACTTCAAAAAATCCTTCAAAAGTGAATTTTCGGTTTCAACCCTAGAGGAGGTTTCAAGGTATTTTAAGAACATCACAAGCTTCCCTGGACATCCCTGAATCGAAACCAATATTCACATGCATCTGAACCATGACCTAATGCATAATCCGAAGCATACATGTTCTTAATATGTTTTTCTTCGATTCACTATATTTACTTGTTTATAATGAATTTTAGATATGTATTGATGTTTGTTGTTGTCTATAGATGGTTTCTGGACTGTTTGGTGAAGAACTATGGCCGAATTGTGAAAACACCATAGTTAGGGTTTTGAGCTCTAAATTGGGATTTTGTGATTCACTTAATTTAAATTGATTCTAAGACCATAATTGAATTGTATGAAGGTTGGGGATCATAACCATGTAACTAATTTTAGATTATGTTTAAAACAATTAAAAACTCCTAATTTAATCTTATAAATATAATTTATTTTTATAATATCTTTATTTAATTATAATTAACCATTATCTTTATAACATGTATATAAATTTAAATTCTTATAATAATTAGTATATAGTATGAATTGCTTATTTTTCTTCTTAAAATCTTAAAAAAATAAATTATTTATTAAAAATTGAACTTTTAATTTATTATTCATTATTATGCTAATTTCTTTATTTTATTCTTATTTATTTTATTACTACTAACCCCATTTATTTATATATTATATGATTTTTATTTTATTTTATTATTACTAACCCAATTATTTATTATTATTTGATTATTTATTTTTAATTATTATAATGTAATTGTATCCCATATGTAATAGTTGTAGTAATTTTTATTATTTATTCTTAAATGCTATGGTTAATAAAATAGGGAGTGCAAGATATGTTTGTATTTAAAAATTGAAATTAGATCATTTAATCTTAAAGATAAATATTTAAATTGGTACACTCACACACGTAAGTCGATCCTGGATCGCCATCTCACTTCTTAAGGGTTACCTCTCAAGTTGCTTAAACAAAAGGTCAAGTAAGGTGTACAAAGCAAGGTCCCTTCATTCATTAACATCATCTAGTCCCTTAAACAGATAAAAAGATCAAGTCCCTTCACGGTTGCCTTCGTAATGATCTTGTCCCTTTCGAATAAAGATGATAAGTCCCTTTGAATTGCTTATACACCTCACAGTTGCCTAAATAACAGATGTCCCTTCACTTGTCCCTCAAACATCCAAGGTAATGACTACCTATTCCTTAATAATAGGGATAGTCATACCATTTAAAGGATATTTAAGAGCAGTAAAGTCCTAAACTTAGGGTAGGTTCCTCTTATGTACTTGCTCACTTTTCAAAAAAATATTTCAAACACTTCACATTTTTCAAACAAATTTTCAAAACAAAGACTTTATATATATCCGTACATGGATCATTATAAAGTACTTAAGAAAATTTCTATTCACACACTTCACATTTCAAAAACAATTTAAAGTGAGCTAAGTAACTAAGAGCCCATGGATAACCATGGATGTAAAGGGTGCTAATACCTTCCCTTTACATAACCTACCCCCCGAACCCAAAAATCTTTTAAGGTCTTTCCTGTTCTTTTATGCCCTTTCCTTTGGATAAAATAAAAGTCGGTGGCGACTCTTGCTATCCGCAACATAACTAAAGTCAGTTCTCCCACCGTGTTACAGAACTGGCGACTCTGCTGGGGATTTAATAAAAGAGAGGTACCCTTAGGAATTAGATCACTTTAAACTTGTTTGCCTTGTTTGCTTTACACTTATCTGTTGGGCTCTTATGTGTGAAAGATCCTAACCCGGATCTAGTGTACCTTAGGTAAATGGCAATAGACCAAGGAAACTGTACGGCGTATACCGATATGGTTGATCTGGTGGCCATAGTTAGTGTGACTTCTTGGTTGGTGCTTATGTTCCTTAAGTCAAGGTGAGGATAATATGAGGCTGCCATATGTTGTCAATACACTAACTAACTTTTAGAACCCTAGTTATCCCATCTTGGCCTTTAGAAAGTAGTGAGATAACCGGCTTTGGTGAAGACTGAAGTTGGTTGATACTCGATACTACGCTCATTGAGATTCTAAACTTAGAGGGTTTTGGTTGGCAAGTAAGTTGCCTACTGAACAACCACCCTTGTGAAGGATCAATGATATTGAGATCCCTTAGAACCTGGTTACTTTCATAGGACAGGATGAACCAACTAACTTCAGGGGAGGGTACTTACCTTTAAACCTCATGCAAGCCTTCAAACCTAGGGCTATTGTGTGACTTGTTTGTGTGTGCCACATGTTTGTGATTGAGCATAACATCATAGCATCATCATGCATCATAAGCATAGCATTTTCACTAACCATTTCAAGGACCAAAGGATTTATCTTTGTTCTTTGTTGCAGGTCATGGCTTCTGCTCGTAGAAACACTATCAGGATCAACTTTGTAGGCATACCTCCTAAGCTTAAAGAGTTGGTTTCTCAAATGTCTGAAAACTCCCAGTTCATCAAGAGACATGGTCACCTACTGGATCTAGTCACTTCAGGGTTCAATGAAGACATGATGAGTGTTCTGTTTCAGTTCTTTGATCCTAAGCACCATTGCTTCATGTTCCCCGACTACCAGCTGGTTCCTACAATAGAAGAGTTATCCAAGCTTCTGGGTATACCTGTACTTGATCAGAAACCATTCACAGGCTTGGAAAAAGAGCCTAAACCTGAGGTTATTGCTGCAGCTCTACATCTGAAGAAGTCAGACATTGTCTTGGAAACAAGGAGCGGAGTTAAGGGTATTCTTGCTAAGGTGTTGATAGAAAAGGCTCAAGTGTTCCTGAAGGCTATGAGCTATGATGCTTTTGAGGAGATCTTAGCCTTGTTGATTTATGGCTTAGTGTTGTTCCCCAATCCAAATCAGTTCATAGACGTTCATGCCATCAACATATTTCTGAGTCATAATCCAGTGCCTACATTGCTTGGAGACATCCTACATTCTCTTCACACCCGTACTACAAGGGCAAGAGGAACTTTGATGTGTTGCATACCTTTGCTATCTAGGTGGTTTATTTCTCACCTTCCTCGCTCAGTGATGAAGAATGAACAGGGGTTCAGGTGGTCCAAGAGGATCATGTCACTCTCTCATTCAAATATCCATTGGTGCTCCAGATCTATGGAGAATGTCATTATCATTGACCGTTGTGGGGAGTTTCCTAATGTACCACTTCTAGGCATAAGAGGAGGCATTACTTACAACCCTTCCTTAGCTTTACGACAGTTTGGTTACGCTCGGAGTGATGGTCCACATGACATGTTGATTCAGGGTATTGTGTTTGATTACGACAACGATTTGCAAGGTTACCGTCAGAAGTTCATACGAGCATGGGGAAAAGTGAACAAGGTTGACAGCAAGACTCTGGAGCCTAAGTACACTATTCTTATGGAAGCTTACCTCAGATGGGTGCGATCTCGTGCTCAGACTCTCATGATGCCATATCCTGCCATCCTGCCAGTTACTATGGAGCCTGTTGCTGAAGGAGATACCTCTTATACCATCCTTCACCCAGACATGCCCACTGACATGGAAGATTTATAGAGGTCCTGGATCCAGTTGAAGGAGCAAAGGGATACTTTCTAGGCTCATTACAAAGCAAGTCAAGAAAGAATCCTGGAGCTAACAAAGCAACTTCATGAGGAGCGGAATCTCAACTCATACCTCAACACAAAGAGGAAACGTCCATGGGAGACTTAAAACCCCATCTTTTGTATTTATTTCATTTTTATTGTAAGCCCAAAAGGGCAAAACAAATTTATTACTAATAAAAGTTTACTTTCGTGGTTGTTTAAACAAATTTAAATCCTGCGGTCCTTGAAAACATTGCATACGCATTAATACATACCATGTCATTGCATCACAGGTTTATTGTGCACAGGTTTCTCATCTTCTCGCTGTTTATTTCAGCAATGGCTCTTGAATAAACAGTCAAAGATCTCCAGGCACAGAATGCACAGTTCCAAGAGCTGATCCTGAACCTATCCAAGGGGCAGGATGAATTGAAGACACTGCTGGCCAAGAAGACTAAGAAGACTAGAAGGTCAGGTGGCCTGATCAACATGGGAAGAAGGTTCAAAGGTTCTGTCAAGACCAAGGAACAGGTTGAAGATTATGAATCTGAAGAGTCTGAGAAAGAGGGAGGCAGTCTCCACAACACAATGGGGGACTCTGATTCTGAAGCTAACTACTATCATGAGCCTAATGAAGATAAGTTCAAGATGCTGGTGGATAGAATGGATGCTATGGAATTGCAAAAGTCTTCTGGGCTGGATTTTGAAGACCTGAGTTTGATATCTGGGGTAGTCATACCATTGGTTTCAAGGTTCCTACTTTCGTAGTTTATGATGGTGTCTCGTGTACCAAGCTGCATCTGAGGTCCTATTGTCGCTCCCGATAAGTGACGCCGGGGTCAGATAAGGGTACAGACGCGAACGGTCGGCGAGAGGGAACAGTGAGAACACACAGCCGTGAACTCACTGGAGATGAATAGAGTCGCCAGCTAGGCATTTTTATCCCGGAGGAAAGGCAATGCTGCATAGGCCTAGAAAAAGATGGATAAGACGGTTGCGAACCAGAGAGACTGAGAAAGGGGGTTGGTTACAACCTGGGAAGGTATTAGCACCCCGATTGTCCGCCGTACTCGACGGGATCCACGCTTAGAAGATTTGTGTTTTAAAGGGGTAGTGTCAGTGCAATCTGTGTATGAAATAGCTGGAAAAGAATGTACAGGTGTCAGTGTAAAGTGTATAAGTGATATGAAGTATGAAAGTGTCAGTGTAAGAACAGAGTGAAATGCTCAAGATCCTGAGGCTAAAGAATAAAGCTAGAAAGAGGGGGAATGTACAGAGACTTTTGTTCGATAACTGTTAAGTTATGCCTACGTATCCTCTCGTGCAATGAGGAAGTCAGAACACCGTAGTTCGACCCAAAGAGACTGAAAGATGAATTGACTTGTGAACTGCTTACTTGCCTATGCTCAAGTGTATGATCTGTCTGGCACAGATGCAAACTGTCTTGCATTAGACGGAAGAAGCAAGTTCTCGATTGTGAGTGAAGGTGATGAGAAAAGAATCCCGGAGGAGACGATTATTGTTTGTTTTTTGTATTTTCAGTCTTTTATTGCTTTTTGGTATTTGTCATAAGAAAATGAGCTTAAGCCTAAACCAAATGGGTTGGTAAACTCATCACATCTTCCCTCTGATTAGGGGTAATGAGATTACCTTAAGGGTGAAGTCAGATTCTCACACTTAATCACCTTTGGTGTAGGATTAAGATCATTAACCTACTTGTGATTATTTAGATGTTTTTGGTGTTTTTGTTTAGTGTTAAGTAATGAGGTTAAGCCATAATCAGGGATTTAACAGACTCATTACACCATCCTAATAGAAGGATAATAGATGAGAATGTTTAAGCTGAGGAAGACTCCTCAACTTAATCCATGATGAGGGATTAAACCCATGACAAAACAAGCCTTTGATTAAGTGGATTTTATTAATGGTATGATGATGAAGTGAATTTTATGATTTGTAAGACAACTTGAGGGGGACTTGTCCATTAACACTAGGGTTAGTCCTTCTTAACCACTTAAGGAAGAATTAGAACCCTGATGCAAGGCCCAAGTTACAAGTATAATGTCTTGATGATTATTAGATGGATTGATTAAGAGATTTAAACACATTAAGGGCTTAACACTTAGGATTAAAGTTATACACTCCATCCTAAGAGAAGGATGCAGGCATAACCCTAATCACAAAGTCTTAAAGCCTTTAGGGTTTAGCCTCTGATTATGAGGTGAGGAGAGAGGACTCAAAGAGAGACACAAAGGTAAAAACTATGGGGGAGACTAACCAAAACCCTAATTCATTGTCATGCTTGGGTGTCCTAAGGTTTGTGAGGTTTTCAAGAACAATCTTCAAAGGAGCCACCAGGAAGCAGATGAACAAGATCAAGAGAAGCAAAGTGACTTGCTTCATTCAAGAAGTCAAGTCACTTGAAGAAAGAAAGTGGGAGGAACAAGAATGAGCAAGCTCAAATCTCAAACACATATAGAAATGCAGCAGTGGATGCAAGAGAGATGAAAAGAAAAGTTATGAGAAGTGAAGGCAAATTCACTTCTCAAGTTTACTTACCACCTGAAATGTTAGAAAGAAATGCAATGCAATGCTAAATGAAATGAAATGTCATGATGCTAAGCAAAACCAGAAGCATGCACATGATGATAATGATGTTATGAAGTGCTGCAATCATGAGGCAAGACATGGAGATGCTCATACAAGATTATGAATGCAAATGATACAAGCTAAGGAGCATGAACAAGCATGAAATGTTATGAAACATACAAGGCAAATGACATGGCAAATGTGCAATGCAATGATCAAACATGTTTCCTATATGTCTTAAGATGTCAAATGGATCACAAGAATGCTTGAAATGCAAAGACAAGTCATGTTATGCAAGAGAATGCAAGAAGGATGCAAATGAAAGCCCAAATTAGGGTTCATGGATCAAACATCAAACACAAACCAAAAACAGAAGCAAACCCTAAGATAAAAAATGGAAAATGGTACCCAAAGAAACCCTAGACCTATAATAAACCACTGCCCAAAGGAGAGCTCTCAACTCTCAACCAAACTCAAGATATGATTTTTCTAAGATATTAGGGTTTTTTAGGGTTCTTAACAAAACAAATGCCAAACAAATTGAAAATGAAGAAACAAATCATGGCCATTTTATCCTAGAAACTACATGCCAAATGGAAAACAATGCAAGAAGAATCAATGTCTCAACCCTCTCCAATAGGCAGAAATGAATTTTCAAACATGTGATCAAAATAATGTATAAAAAATGATTTAATTCAATGAAAAATTCTTAAAATGCATCAAGATCAAAAAAGAAATTTGGTTTGAAGGTTGGACAATGTTTCTAAATGTCTTAGAACATTTCATGAATTTTTTTGTAATTTTTAAATACCTAAAAGTATTTTTAATCAATTAATCCTCATTAATCAATTAAAAATAATCTTTTAAATATTTAAAAATACTTTTTTTAATGATAAAAAATAAAATAAAAATATTTTGGGGTCTTAAAAATTAATAAAACTTTAAAGAAAAAGTTTCATAATTTTTAAGAATTTTCTGCTATTTTAAAACAATTATGCAAATTAATTGAAAAGAAATGAATTAAAAATTAAATAAAATAAAAGTAAACAGAATGGAGGGATGGGATTGATTCTGGGCTTGGGGGCGTTGACTACGCGCGTCATCCTGTGGCTCACATTCAAACTGAATTAATCCTAATTAATTAAATAAATTAAACCTAATTAAAACTAATGATGTGATCTGAACCACTCATATGCGCGCGGGAAGCCAGATCCAAGGGCTCACATTCAAACTTTGCCCTAATTAATGACACTTAACCCTAATCACTTTCAGGCTGCCGGAGAAGACTTCCGGTCGTCTTCTCCGGCCAGCTCTCACCTGAGAATCCTCAAACTTCCTAAAAACGTAACAAAAATGAAATCTAAGACCTGGGAAATGTTCCTCACATCCTCACGAATCAAAACCCTATCCTAAAACAAATTTATATTTCCTAAATCAACTGAATCGAAAGAAAGAAGAACTAGGGCACGCAAGCTTCAGAAGCAAATTAAATGCTCAAATCACAACCATTTTCAAAACCAATGGTACCA
The DNA here is from genome assembly GCA_963966055.1 of Lathyrus aphaca. Taxonomy (NCBI): domain Eukaryota; kingdom Viridiplantae; phylum Streptophyta; class Magnoliopsida; order Fabales; family Fabaceae; genus Lathyrus; species Lathyrus aphaca. Next base: position 100,701,314 of record OZ014522.1, on the reverse strand, counting down.
GAATGATCAGTGAAACAAATAGAACAAGTTTGTAACAAGAAAAATCATTTCTGGAAAAATAAATTTCAGGCTACCTGAGATTTGAAGCTCTCCACTTGAGGACTTTCTGGCCTTTTCTTTAAGTGCAAACCACTCCTTAGGACCCCTTGATGATGTTTGAATGCCTTAGAACAATTTATGTAGGCTGGTTGATGAGTTTCGAAAGCTCCTGCTTCAAGCTCAGTCAACAATGGCTATGGTGATTCTGGCTGATTCAGGCCATTGTGAATGATGGTTTGTGGTCTAGATGATGTATGGAGAAGCTTTGCAAGGTTTGTTTGGCTGTTTGTGAGCTAGGGAGGGAGATTCGAATGAATCTGCAGAATGAGGGTGAGGAATGGCAGTGAGATGTTTTGGCTGTTTCAGGCTTGTGCTTTGGGTGGTTTGTGATCTATGAGGCAGGGTGAGTTGAATGGTGAAGTTGGCTTGAGGGTCTGGTGGCTGTGCAAGCAGATTCGAAAGAAGTTGCAACTTGGTAGGTTTTTGTGAATGTGATGAATGTGTTGGTTTCAGCCTTGCTTAGTGTTATGGCTAGCTTGCAAATTGATAACATAAACAAATCTGATTGGCTTTGTGATGTGACATGGCCTGCTATGATAGGTAAGTCACCTTTTGCTCAAAGTCCACTTTATGTGTAAGAGAAGTATGGTGAGGTGCTAGCTTGGTACAAGGCATGGGCTATGCGCAACAAAATGAGGGGAAAAGGTCAGCTTGGTCCAGCATTCAAGGCAGCAAGTTGGTGAAGCATGATCATGAGTTTTGCAACTTGTTGTACCTTTGGTTCACATGTGAAAATCTTGTTCCAAAAGTCATGAAACATGAGAAATGCCTAGTTCATTCTGAATTTTAGGACTTACATGATGTTTGTGTGCTGGTTTGAAGTGAACTAGAGGCTGCAATATGCATTGGTTCATGACTTTGCAAAATTTCCATTTGAAACATGCCTTGAAAAACAATGATTTTTGCCAACTTTGCCTTGCCATAACTTTTGATCCAAGAAGAGTTTGATCATGTTCTTGTACTTTTTGAAAAGGGAAAGATGAGATCTACAACTTTCATGACCAAAGTTTTTTCATTTGAAGCCTTTTTGAATCATGAATCAAGGCTTGAAAAATGACCTAAAATGATGCATTCTTGAAAAGTCAACTATGCCCAAAAAGTCAACATTTGCAAAAACCCTAAATTCTTGATTTTTATGAACTTAAAACCTCTTCCATGATCAAATAAAGATCATATACACTCAAAATGATGAAGATCACCCATTGGTTGGGTCATTGGGGGCCTCAGATGCCCTGATTTTACACTGACTTGTCTGAAAAGTCAACTCTTGATCAGATGACTTCCCCATGGAATTTCTTCATGAAAATTGATATGCATACTCCCTATACCATATAGAGATCAATGGAAACAAGAATGACCAAAAAATTTGGAGTTATGGCCTCTGAAACCAAAACCCTAATTTTCAGTCAACTGTGCAGTCAAACTTGGCTCTGCATCCACTCAAACCCTAGTTCTTGTGATTCTTTTGCAATCTTGACTTTGAGAGGATGTAATATGATATAAGAACACATGTGGATCCCTTTGAAATGATTGGTGACCTTTGGAATGGCTCAAGATGCTTTGGGATTGCTCAGATCACAAACCCTAGGTGCAGATGACTTAGAAACTATGCAGTGATTCAAAAATGAGATGTGAGATGATATGATTGTGTTTATGCATATGAGGATGATCACAAGTCATGGTGTGAATGGGTGAGGGCAAATTTGGGGTGTTTACAGCTGCCCCTATTCAAACATGAGTTAGCTGTGCAGGATGTAAGCAACGGCTTAGCAGGCCAAACAAGATAACTTGTGGTTGAATACCAAAGACAGTCCAAAATTTGCACTCACAGAATGAAGAAGAAAAGGGATATAGATTGTAAAGGAAAATAAAGTATATTGTAAAGTGTGTGCGACGGAGGACGACCGTCGAGCAGAGGACGACTGCTGGGTAACTAGCAATGACGGGGACGGCCGACATGCTGGGGAAAGTGCAGAAAATAAAGCAATGACGGGGACGGCCGACATGCTGGGGATAAAAGGTAAAGCTAAGACGGGGACGGCCGACTAGCTGGGAAAAGTAAAATATCATGATGGGGACGGCCATCAAGATAAAGTTCTCTGGGGATCAAATGAAACATGACGGGGACGACCATCAAGTTCAATAAAGCAAAGTAACCAACGATGGGGACGGCCATCGGGCTAAAAGGGAAAAGGGACCACGACGGGGACGGCCATCGGGTTAAAGAATAAATGAAATAAACAAATGATGGGGTACGGCCATCAAAGGTGAAGGACGATCACCTAGCAGGGGACGGCTGCTCTGTTGGGGATAAAAGAAATACGATGGGGACGGCCATCAAAGGTGGAGGACGACCACCTGGCAGGGTACGGCTGCCGAAAATATCGCGACATAGGACGAATGCCGGATAGAAAGGGTCAACGATGGGGACGGCCATCGGACGAGCATGACGGAGGACGACCACTTAGCAGGGGACGGCTGCTCTCAAGGTTCAACATGACATAGGACGAATGTCAGATAACCAAAATCAACAATGGGGACGGCCATTGGATAAAGTGATGAAGGACGATCATCAAAAGGTGGAGGACGACCACCTAGCAGGGGACGGCTGCTAAAATCAACGATGGGGACGGCCATCGGATGAGCATGATGGAGGACGACCATCAAGAAGTGGAGGACGACCACTTAGCAGGGTACGGCTGCTCTCAAGGTTATCATAACACAGGACGAGTGTTAGATAAAAGAAAGTTTGTTGGAGATCTACTGGGGAGATAGTAAACACGGACGAGTGTTTACATCCAAGAAATAAAAGGTATAAGTGTTTGGTATTATGTATAGATTAAAGATGCGGACGAGCATCCTTAAGACTGTGATACGGACGAGTATCACGTAGAAACAAACTGACACATGTTCAGAGATGATGATACGGACGAGTATCAACGGGTTAACAAAGAACACGGACGAGTGTTGCATCTGAAAAGACTCTTCTGGGGAATAGTAGACACAGACGAGTATCTATATTCAAGAAGACAAAAGTGTTTGACACGGCGTATGGATTAAAGATGCGGACGAGCATCCTTAAGACTATGATACGGACGAGTATCATGTAGAAACAAACACTAGACGCAATGTTCTGAGATGATGGTACGGACGAGTACCAACTGGTTAACAAAGAACAAGGACTACTGTCGAATCTGTGGGGATATGAGTGATGATGTATACAAGATACGGACGAGTATCTGTATAAGTGTACCATGAGTAGTGAGTATTGTATATGAGTGTTTATCTGCTGGGGAGAGTGACACGGACGAGTGTCAGGAGAGATAAGTATAATATACAAGTATATGGGTTGATGAAGGTGTAAGCGACTGCGCTGGGGATATGACACGGACGGGTGTCAAGAAAGTGTATTTATATAGGTATATGTGAGTGCAAAGAGGATGTCTTTGGCTTTCTGCTGGTGATTTGACACGGACGGGTGTCAGAAAGTATCTGTAATACTGGTGATCTTGGTTTGTAAAGTGTATTCAGGCAACCTGCTTGGGGAAATGATGACACGGACGGGTGTCAAAAGGGAATATGTACTGGTGTTTGTGATTGGTGAGGCAACTGCTTTTGCTGGGACCCTGGTGGGGATTTCTGTACAATGTATTCTGTGTGATGACAGATTGTCAATATTTACAAGTGTTCAACTCACAACATGACTTATGATTATGCTATGCATTTGATTTTTGCCGTAATGCTCCGTATTGGACGGAATGCTACGCTCTGGGGGTGAATATGATGCGAATGCTATGATTATGCAAAGAGGCAAAGATCCGGGATTCGGATCCCGTTGCTGTGAAGATCTTTGGTTGATCTGTTTGAAGTGAACATCCCAGCTGGGGATGAGATCATTGGTAGATCTAGTGATGTATCTGCTTGGGGATATAGGTCACTGATTGACATATCCTTATAATACGGGACCCAGCTGGGGTTTGTAGAAGTTTTCTCCTTCTCTGTTGTGACTTCTTCGTGCGTTGCTCTTCTGAATAGAGGCTGAGGATTCTGTGGGAAGATGATCCCCTGATTTCTGCATTCTGCTGAGGAAGAATGGTTGGTACTTCAGTTGGGGAATGCTGTTGGTAACTCAGCTGGGGAGAGCAATGGGAAGCAACTCAGCTGGGGATAGAGCATTTCGGATGCTGATATCTTTGTTGATCTGCCAGCTTGCTGAGATATACCTTGCATGCCCCAAGTTGCGTTCTGGACCCCTGCAATCCTGCAAAGATAAGGAAACGCGCAAATGGTCCCGAGGTGTCCTTTACTGGATTCCGTCATAGGAGTTGAGTACTTTCGAGAGTAAGTATATTCCCTGTAAGCATGTGTTTTATTTTTAGAGAAAGGCATCTGTACTTATGCAATTGTATTTTTAGAGATATCAGACAACTCTTTGCAAAACATAAATGTAAAAAACGAAACATGACTGAAAATCTGATTTTATTAATTCATGTGCCCTGAATTGGCAAGATACAGTCAAAGAAACATATCTCCTGAAATGAGGAGATTGTTACAAATTGAGAAATAAAGTGCTGGCGATGTTGACGACGCTTTCAAGGAACTCCCTCTTCTGCTATGACTCGTATGACAATGACGTTCTTCTCGTCTTGCTTTCTGGAGAGAGTTGATTCTGATTGAAGCTTGATCCTTCGGAGCTTACCAAGTTGTAGGTGATACAGCCGAATTCAGAATGCAGTTGTTCGCTTATTCCCTTATTTTGCATGGATCGCCCTTTCGGGTTTTCAATCCATCGGGATACCCATTTTTGCCTGAGCTGTCCAATGCGGCTTTTCAACTCAGTGAGTGTACATTTTTTTAATTATTTCCCTTATTTTTTTCCCGAGTCTTTTATTCTGTTTTTGACTCGCCGGGATGCCCTATTTTTGCCTGGACTTACATTCTGTTTTTGTGTCCAGCGGGTCATTTTTATGCGAAGTATTTTTTAACTGCATCTGAATTCACGGGGGACGGGAAATCTTCACCATCCATGGTGCTGAGCATCAGTGCTCCACCAGAGAAAACTTTCTTTACAACAAATGGTCCTTCATAATTTGGAGTCCATTTGCCCCTGTGGTCTGTATGAGGAGGGAGGATTCTTTTCAACACAAGATCCCCTACTTGGTACACTTGGTGTCTGACTTTCTGATCGAAGGCCTTCTTCATTCTCTTCTGATATAACTGCCCATGACAGATTGCAGCCAATCTTTTCTCTTCGATCAGACTCAGTTGTTCGTATCGGGTCCGAACCCACTCTGCTTCACTTAGCTTAACATCCATCAATACCCGCAGGGAGGGTAATTCAACTTCGACAGGTAGGACTGCTTCCATTCCATACACAAGCTGATACGGTGTTGCCCCAGTGGATGTTCTGATCGATGTGCGGTACCCATGCAAGGCAAATGGTAGCATCTCATGCCAATCTTTGTAAGTGACTACCATCTTCTGCACAATCTTCTTGATATTCTTATTTGCTGCCTCAACAGCGCCATTCATCTTCGGCCTGTAAGGAGAAGAGTTGTGATGTTGGATCTTGAAGTCCCGGCACAGCTCTGCCATCATTTTGTTGTTGAGATTCGAACCATTATCAGTAATGATTCGCTCGGGAACTCCATACCGACAGATAATATCTCTCTTCAGAAATCTAGCTACCACTTGTCTTGTAACATTTGCATATGAGGCTGCTTCGACCCACTTAGTGAAATAGTCAATGGCAACCAGGATGAATCTGTGGCCATTTGAAGCAGTTGGCTCAATCTTGCCGATCATATCAATGCCCCACATGGCAAAGGGCCATGGTGAAGACATGATGTTCAAAGGATTGGGAGGCACATGCACCTTATCTGCATAAATCTGGCATTTATGGCACTTTCTGGCGTAAGCACAACAGTCTGCATCCATTGTGATCCAGTAATAGCCTGACCTTAACAATTTCTTAGCCATGGCATGCCCTCCTGCATGGGTACCAAAGGATCCTTCGTGCACTTCATGCATCAATAAATCTGCTTCCGTCTTGTCAACACATCTGAGGAGTACCATATCAAAGTTCCTCTTGTATAAAGACCCATCAGCGTTCAGAAAGAAACTTCCAGCAAGCCTTCTTAAAGTCTTCTTATCATTGGAAGATGCCCCAGGTGGGTATGTTTGATCCTCCAAGAAGCATTTAATGTCATGGAACCAGGGCTTATCATCTTTTACAACGTCCGCTGCAAATACATATGCTGGTCTATCGAGTCTGGACACTGAAATCTGAGGTACAAAGTTAGCAGCTTGCACTTTGATCATGGATGAAATGGTAGCAAGAGCATCTGCAAACTGATTCTCGTCTCGAGGGATATACTCAAGCTTGACTGCTGTGAAGAAAGTCAATAACCTCCTTGTATAATCCCTGTAAGGTATCAGATGATCTTGGTGGGTGTACCATTTCCCGTTGGTTTGATTAACTACCAAAGCTGAATCTCCGAATACGGTCAATGTCTTGATCCCGAGGTCAATGGCTTCCTCGAGACCCATGACGCAGGCTTCGTATTCAGCTTCGTTGTTAGTGCAGTTGAAAGTGAGTTTTGCCGAGAAAGGCATGTGAACTCCTTTAGGTGTAATGAGTACTGCACCAACACCACGACCATTCATGTTAACAGCCCCATCGAACATCATAGTCCATTCTTCTTCTGGGTCAGGCCCTTCAGTGTGAATAGGCTCTTCATGATCTTCTGATTTAATGAACATGATGTCTTCATCAGGGAAGTCAAACCTCATAGGCTGGTAGTCATCAATGGGTTGCTCAGCAAGATATTCAGATAGTACACTGCCCTTGATGGCTTTCTGAGATGTGTACTGTATGTCGTACTCTGTAAGAATCATCTGCCATCTTGCAACCCGTCCGGTAAGAGCTGGCTTCTCGAAAATGTACTTAACTGGGTCCATTTTTGAGATTAGTAAGGTAGTGTGGGTCAACATATACTGTCTCAGTCGGCGAGCAGCCCACGCTAAAGCACAGCAAGTTTTCTCGAGCAGCGAATAACGTTGTTCACAGTCGGTAAACTTTTTGCTTAGGTAGTATATTGCATACTCTTTTCGACCAGACTCGTCATGCTGACCTAGTACACACCCCATTGATTCTTCTAATACTGTCAAGTACATAATCAGAGGTCTTCCTTCGACTGGAGGCATGAGGATTGGAGGTTCTTGTAAATACTCCTTGATTTTGTCAAAAGCCTTCTGGCAATCTTCGTTCCACCTGACCGTTTGTTCCTTTCTTAACAGCTTGAACAAGGGTTCACAGGTTGCTGTAAGGTGAGATATGAACCTCGAAATGTAGTTCAATCGACCTAAGAACCCTCGAACTTCTTTCTCAGTTTTCGGTGCAGGCATTTCTTGAATAGCTTTGACTTTATCAGGGTAAACTTCAATCCCTTTCTCGCTTACAATAAAGCCCAGCAGCTTACCGGATCGCACCCCGAATGTGCATTTGTTGGGGTTCAGCTTTAGTTGGTATTTCCTCAGACGCTTGAATAACTTCAGCAGATTTACCAGGTGATCTTCCTCTGTAAGGGACTTGGCAATCATATCATCCACATAACATTCTATTTCTTTGTGGATCATATCGTGGAATAATGTCACCATAGCCCGTTGATATGTTGCACCAGCATTCTTCAGTCCGAATGGCATCACTTTGTAACAGAACGTGCCCCAAGGTGTGATGAATGTTGTCTTCTCCATGTCTTCAGGTGACATCTTGATCTGATTATATCCTGAAAATCCATCCATGAAGGAGAATACCGAGAACTGAGCCGTGTTATCCACCAATACGTCAATGTGAGGTAATGGGAAATCATCTTTCGGGCTGGCTCTGTTCAGATCCCGGTAATCAACACACATTCTTACTTTACCATCCTTCTTAGGCACAGGCACTATGTTAGCAACCCACGGCGGATAGCTAGTCACAGCAAGGAACCCGGCGTCCCATTGCTTTTGTACCTCTTCCTTGATTTTCATAGCCATGTCTGGGCGAGTTCGGCGCAGCTTCTGTTTAACTGGTGGGCATTCTTCCCTCAAAGGCAGCTTGTGCACAACGATATCGGTATCCAACCCTGGCATATCTTGGTAGGACCAAGCAAACACATCAACATACTCTTGAAGCAGATCTATCAGTTGTCTCTTCACTGAGTCTTGTAGGCAGGCCCCGATTTTAACTTCTTTCACGTCTTCGTCTGTACCGAGATTAATCATTTCAATCTCCTCCTGGTGAGGAGTAATAACCTTTTCCTCCTGTCTCAACAACCTTGCTAGCTCTTCAGGAAGCTCATATTCTTCATCAACCCCTTCATCAGCTTGATTGATTAGATTGTCAAAGTCATACGAAGTCATAGCCGTGCTGTTGTCGGTGCTGTCTGGAAGGCACTCTCTGCAAGGGTTAAGTTTGTTCATTTTAGTGATTGATTTTAATCTTGCTTTAGAAAAAAGTGAAATGAAGTTATCATTTTGAAAACACCGCCATTTATTTTTGTACAAAAAGAAAAATGGAAAAAAAACAGTGAGCAGAAAAGAAAAAGACTCATTTGCAAAAAGATGTCTGATATTTCATTAATTTAATCTTGTTTGCACAAAAGTACAGATGGCCCTGATTACAAAATGAGTCTTGTCATCTTGGGCAAGATGCAAGACTTTGATGCATGCTTATAAAAATACAGGAAATAATAATTACTCTGCATGAGTAACCCTTATAATTTCCTGGGAAGACCAGTTCGAGACACTGCTCCCCGGGATCTTTGGACGAATCCAATTCTCCAGATTGCGCTCCTCTTCCAGCTCGTCTTCCAGACAGTTGATAGCATCGGGGGTAAGCATCCCCCCACTGACAAATCCAGGCTCTGCAGCAGCCTTTGCTTGATGTTGAGTTGGTCTGTAACCCAACCCAAATTTGTCCTTCTTCTCCTCCACAGCTAAGACCTTGCCCCAGCCTAGGGCAGTTCCTTCCTCAACAACCTTCCGGGCTTGCTGGTAAGATGACATGGAGATACCTGACACAGCAGATGCTTCATTGACATTCAAGGCTTCAAAACCTTGGCTCATTGTTTCATGGATCTCTCCATCCATCTCAATGTACTTATACGTAGCCAGATGGCTAACGAAAATATCCTCTTCCCCACAGATCGTGACAACTTGACCCTCCCACTCAAATTTTAACTTTTGGTGAAGGGTAGACGTTATTGCGCCGGCGGCGTGAATCCAGGGTCTACCCAACAAACAGCTGTAGGCGGGCTGAATGTCCATCACATAAAAGATAGTTTTAAAGGTCTGCGGGCCAATTGTCACGGGCAGCTCAATCTCTCCCAGAACCGATCTCTTCGAACCGTCAAAGGCTCTTACCACCAGGTTGCTGGGTCTCAATGCCAATCCATCATATTCTAACTTCACCAGAGCCTTCTTTGGTAAGACATTCAGGGAAGAACCTGTGTCCACCAGCACATGAGAAAGGACAGCTCCTTTGCATTCCATGGTTATGTGCAAGGCTTTGTTGTGGTTGCGACCATCCGCTGTCAAGTCAGAATTGGTAAACCCTAGCCCGTTGCTAGCAGTAACATTCCCAACCACCGTTTCCAATTGGTTGACAGTAATCTCCTCAGGCACGTAAGCTGCGTGCAGGACTTTAAGTAGTGCATTCCGATGGGCTTCGGAGCACATAAGCAGTGAGAGGATAGAGATTTTGGATGGCGTCTGATGAAGCTGATCCACAACTTTGTAATCACTCTTTTTGATGATTCTCATAAACTCATCAACCTCTTGATCGAACGGTGTCTTCAAGGCTTCTTTAACAGTTGGATCTTCCTGCACCGGGCTCTTTCCTTTTGCCTTGGCAACAGCTTCTGCTTCGGCAGTGGGTCTTTGAACTTGTGAAGCAAAGAGACGTCCGCTTCGAGTGAAGCCTCCGCCTCCCCCCACATTATCTACTTGTGGTGCAGGTGCTGATGTTTCAAGAGTGATTCTTTTCCCTTCACAGTACACGTCAGAGCCATAGTGCCAAGGGATGGCCCTATTGCTTTCATATGGTACAGGTCCAGGCACTGTGACAGTGACTGGACTGATTGCTGCTGCTGAAGGGACTGTAATTGTTTGTGGATCATAAAAGATTGTAACTGGTGCTCTGGCGGGAGCAGCACCTTCTGAATGGTAGGCGGAGTTATTTTCAGGATCGTAGAATATGGTAACAGTGGAGACGTCTTCATGATTGATTGCTGGTGTTGTAGGAGGTTCTGTTGGAAGGACTGTTGCTGTTGTTGATGGAGAGTCGGAATGGAATGAAGCTGAAGTTGTAGCAGGAGAAACTGTTGAAAACTGATCATTTGGGAGGACAGATGAAGTACTTGCTGATGTTGCTGATGAATTGTCGGGAACAATAGTTGCTGCAGTTGTAGGAGGTTCTGAAACCGTTGTTGATGAAGTTGCCGGATTTGTCGGGAATGATGTAGTGATCTGGAGTAGGCCACTCTGAATAAGGCTGTCAATGCCATTTCTTAAGTCCTCACACCCATTCCAAGAAATATTGCAGTAGGGGCACCCTAGTTCACACCCCGGAAATATATTGCTTTCACGGAGTTGAGCTTTGATTTCCACCAATGGTGTCCTGATCTGATCCACACTAGTTATCAAATAAGACGGTTGGTCTTCTTCAATAGCATTAATTCGGGGACCACCATGGTTTGGCATAGGGTTTTTATTGACATTGGGCGGAGGTGCAAAATTCAAAGCCTTGGAGTCTACCAAGTCTTGTACCTTCATATGCAGAGCCCTGCATTTTTCTGTACTGTGACCAGGTGCGTTTGAGTGAAAAGCACACCTAGCATTGGAGTCATAGTTCCTTGGTAGACTGTTTGGATCCGGAGGTGCCAACGTTCTTAGCTCAACTAGGTTGAGTTTCAGAAGCTGTGGCAGCAAGGCAGCGTACGGCATTGGGATCGGGTCAATCACTCGGTTAGCCTGGGATGGCCTTTGTTGGAATGGCCTCTGTTGATTGCTGTTGTTGGAGTTGTTGTTGTAGTTCCTTGGAGGATATTGATTCTGCTGATACTGGGGTTGTTGTTGGAAGCTTTGTTGAGGAGGTTGATAGATTGGCTGAGGATGAGCTGGTGCAGGGATAGTGACTGCTGCTATTGTCCTTGGAACATATTGGGGCCTACCCCTGCTGGTGTGAATGGCATTGGTCTCGCCGGTTCTTCTCGGGCCTGCAAAAGGCTTTCTTGTACCACTGGACGAACTGACACCATTATCAGAGATCTTACCCATTTTTAACAGGCTTTCAATTCTCTCCCCAGCTATAACAACATCTGCGAAGCTAGTGGAAGAGAAAGCAGCCAACCTGTCAATATACGTTCCCTGGAGAGTGTTCATAAACATGTCTGCCATTTCTCTCTCAGACATTGGTGGTTGAACGGCAGCAGCCAATTGCCTCCATCTCTGGGCATATTCTCGGAAACTTTCCCTTGACGACTGCGACATTCCCATTAGGAGAGTCCTATTGGGTGCCATATCTAAGTTGTATTGATACTGTCGAATGAAGGCCTCTGCCAGGTCCTTCCAGCATCTTACAGTTGCCCTTGTCAAGTGGGAATACCATTCCCTTGATGCTCCAGTCAAGCTGTCTTCGAAGTAGAACATCCAGAGTTTCTCATCCATTGTATAGGCCTTCAGCCTTCCCAGAAATGATTGCAAATGAGTCCGAGGGCATGAAGTCCCATTATACTTTTCGAAACAAGGAGGCTTGAACTTATGGGGGATCCTGACCCCGTCTACCAAACCCATGTCCATGACGTCGAAACCCAAAGAATTTTGGGATTCCAAGGACCTCAACTTTTCAGCTATCTCTTCCAATCGCCTATCATAAGTTTCCTCTCCAGCACCCATTACTGTAAATTGGTCCTCCTGAGGATCTTCTTGAAGTACTCTGGCTGCAGTAGCTGTTCCTTGGATGTTTGCAGGAATATTGGTCTCAGGATGTAGATGTGGACCAAACACAGGGGGGTTAACATGTGGCTGCACCCTTTCATTGTTACTTGTGCCAGCAGTCCCCACATGGGGGTCATCTTGATTCCTCCCTTCTACCAAAGCTCTGAGCCTCTCCTGGCTTTGAGCTAAGTTGTTCATCACTTCCATGAACTGTGTTATCTGGGTTCTCATCTCCACCCTTTCGTTTGCCATCTGGTTTCTGACCTCTGTAAGGTCTTGTTGCATCTGGTCCATTTGGATGCCCGGAAGGTTGTTTCTAGTTGGGTACCCGTGTGGCCTGTTGAGAGGAAATACCCGGCGGCGAGCAATAATTCCTGAATGTCACAACAGAGGTTAGTAACAATAAAACAAAACCTACAAAACAGATAAAAGGTTAGCATGCAATGCAGTTATGCTTATTTGCTCTCAAGGTATCCGGTTTGGTCTTCAGTTTTGACCCTTCCAGACCCTTGAAGATGATGCTGTTGAAGTTGCTTTTGAAGTGAACCCAAATAGAAACCAACACAAATATATTACAAAGGTAAAATAATACAACTTGTTCTTTTTACAACACAAGCCCTCTAAGGGGTCAAAATACATCACAGAAAGCAAAAGTACATGAAATAGAAACAACAACAAGCAAATGATCACACTCCCAGGCCAAACTCATCCTCACGAACTTCCTTAAGAAGTGCTTCGGTCACAGGATCAGCCGGATGCTCCGTAAGACTTCTGATGAGAAGGTTTCTTGTTGCAACGGCTGCAGTCAACTTCTTGTTCTGACTTTGGTCTTTGGATTTCTTCACTCCAGCTTTGATCTTTAGTTCTGATACCTCCCTCTGGGCTGCTGCCAGGGCTTCTTCCATCTGCTCCATCTTATCTTGAACTCTCTTGTCTTCTAGAGTACGGGCCTCAGTGATCCGGACCCACCTGGCCTGACTCTCTTTCAAATACAAGTCTGTCCTCGCTCTTTGGAACTGGGCTTCTTTACAAGCATTCTTCAGAATCTGTTCACCAGCTTTAGACTTTTTGATATAATCTCCAGACTTCTCAATCTTAGTCAAGTGTTCCACTCTCAGCTTCCCCAGTCTTTCAATCTCCAGTCTTCCATCCTTCCTCTCATAGAGGGCCTTCTGCAAGGCTTGGGTTAGCTTCTCATTTCTTTCCTTCAAGCTCTCAAACTCTTCCAGGCTGACAGTGGCAGGGGGTGGTGCTGAAGATGACTCAGGCACGTCTTCTATGGTGAAGGGTAATCCAGAGAATTGGGCCCTAGCATGGGACCACTCATGATATTGGGCTGATGCCACATTATTGCACTTCCCCAGAATGGTGACTCCCTTGGTTTGAACATGATCCCAGGCCCATGCTGCCTGCCAAACAATAGCCAAACTAATCTTGTTCTCACAGTAAAGAGTCTCTACCAAGTCCTGTGCCTTAGGAGTGTGGACCAGTGCATAGCCTAATTGCCTCTTGAACAGCAGAGGGTTGTAATTGATACTTCCCTTAACTCCTACTAAGGGCACATTGGGAAAGTGCCCACAGCTGGTGATTATATCTCTGCCCTTGGTGCTTTGAGTACACCATCTGATGTCTGCTGAAGTGAGAGTAGTGAGCCTCTTAGCCCAGTTGCTTTGCTGATGAGGATTTAGAAATGTGTCTGTCCTGGGTAGATGCCTGAGGAGCCAAGCATGGAATAGTGGAGCACAACACCTCACTAACTTCCCCCTCTGCTTCTCATTCCTCTGATGCACTGAATAGTAGAGATCCCCTAATAAAGTTGGCACTGGGTTCTTCAGAATGAACAAGTGGATTGCATTCTTACTAATGAATCGAGGCTCATCTGCAAACAATACAATCCCATATACACTTAAGGCCAATAGAGCACAAACAGCTTTCCAATCCCCCAGGGAGGCCTTCAGACTAGCTTGAGAAATTAGGAAGTCCAGATGAAATCCAGGGATCCCAGCTTTAGTGGTCATATGTTGTTCAATCAAAACAGGTTCCAGGTGCAAAGCTTTGGCTACTTCTCTATTGCTGGGAAAGACCATTTCAGGGTTGAAAGGGATTTCTCTCTTGATAGGCAAACCAATCAATGATGAGTATTCTTCCAAGAGAGGACCCAACTGAAAGTCTTGAAAGGTGAAACATCTCAATGGGGGGTCATAAAACTGAATACAGGTATGGATCAGGCTTCTCTGTGATGGGTCCATATCCATAACCAAGTCAAGTATATCCCCATAATGTTCCCTGAACAAAGGTATGTGATCTGGAGTGATCAGGGTTTGGATCCTCCTGATGTCTGATAAGTCTGGTTGGAAGAAATGATAAGTGATGTTGCTTTTCTTTGGAGCCATAAGTGCTGAGACTGAGTAGAATAAGTGCTGATTGTAACACCCCAAATTTGCCCTCTTCATTTTAAGCATCATGTCGCATCATAGTCATCATAACATACCATATCTTTAGCATTTTTTTGCATAGAAAAATGAGGCATAGCACTCACATGTTCTAGCATAAGGCATATGACCAACCATCTGGAAGGTTTGAAGCACCGCAAATAAAAATCAAGAGCATGGTGACCAGGCAAAAATTTCACAGGATCACTCTGCACAAGCTCTGTACCATGTTCAAAGCTTAAAAAGAATGAAAGGATCAAAATCAGCTTGAAACGGCGGGCGCCGGCATCATTTTTGAAGTTTCCCACCAAAAGGGGGGAAATTCAAATTTTGCATGCGTTAACCGGTTAACGCATATGGTTAACCGGTTAACAGCTGCGAAATTTGAATTTCCAGCAGCAAATTTCAGCATGTGGTTTTGGCTCCATTTTCCAATTTTCTGATTTTATTCACTTGAATTTCATTTGAATTTAAGAAGGATCTAGAGCATGTACCCAAACCTCTTGCCAACCCTAGATCCAAATCACATTACCAAGCCATATTTTTTTGGATCCCAAACCAAGATTTTGGGCCCCAACCCTAAACCATATATATTCCATTTCCCTCCAAACCAAAGGATCTCTCTCATTTTTTTACTCTCATTTCTGAATTTTCATTGCTCTCACTCATAATTCTCTCACTTTTCTCTCCCAATTTTCCAAATTACTCAAAGTTCCTCTTTGAAGATCACACAACCTTGCATTGAGGTGTGTAGATCTTGGAACTAGACCTCCATCCATAGCTTCATTGCACCTTTTTGTTGGTTTTATTGAAGATTCAGATCTGGTTCGAGATCTAGAAGTGCTTTTGGATCCAAAATTCTGCATCAAGAGCTTGATCTTGCATTTATTTTGCATGGAGTGTGGAGCTTAGCATCGGATCTTCAAAGTTTTGCGCGAGATCTATCATTTTCAGCATAATCAACAATTACCAAAGCATACCTCCGCTTTGTAGGTTGGTTTAATTTCAGATCCAACTCTGTTTTTAGCTTATTTGCATTGCTTGTGCTTTAGATCCACCATGTGTTTGTGTAATTGATTGTGTTGCATGATTTGATTGTTTGATTGGTATCCGGATCCGATTGTTAGTGTTCATGAGCATAATGTTATGGATTGATGTGCATTGATCTATTTTTCCATGTGTAATTGAGTGCTGGTCTGGTGCAGCTTATTTGAATAAGCTGTTTTGAGCTGCTGTTTTCTGCAGGAATTTGCTGCTGTTTTTACAGTGTTAACCGGTTAACGTATATGGTTAACCGGTTAACGCCCTGTTTTTCTGCGTGTTTTGTGCAGGTTTTGACTGGTTAACCGGTTAACGCATATGGTTAACCGGTTAACACTGATGCAGAATGGTTTTTCAGGGCTGTTTTGAGTTTGTTTGATCCCTTTGCTTGTGCTAATTGCCATGACTCATTGTATGATCATTAAACATGATGTTTAGGGTGATTTGCTTGCTGGTTGATGTATGCTTTCATGTTCTCGACGCGTAAGTCGTGTATTTGCAATGTTGGCATGATTGTTTGATTTTTGTTTTCAAGTACCTTTGAGCATGATTGATCCCATGATTGTTTCTTGGTCAATTTGCTGGATTTTTGCTAACTTTTCAGGGGCTCATGGTAAGAGAAGTGTGGATGTTTATCCACATTTCAACTTTTTTTTCATCTTTCCTCTTTTGTTATTTGAACTAACCCTTTGTTGTTGGGCTTAGGCCTTTCTCATCCCTTCTTCTATCTTCTTCTTCTCTTCTTCATTAGGACAGAAACCTCACAAACCTAGGACCATCCATGCATGTTAACACTTAGGATTATCCTAGTTCCCCTTAGAATTTTTACCTTTATGATCCTTTTTGGTTCTTCTTCTCTTCTCATCTCATAACTCTAAAAAACACTTTAATAAATGTGAAGTGATGCATTGATCCATAGCCTTATTCCATGAGGTATGCTTGTAGTCTTCCCATCTTGGGATAGTACAAGTTTGCCTTGTGATGCACAAGTCTGATCCAGGTATCTTCTTCATAAAAGAAAAGTCTAAAAAACACTTCTTCATGTAAATAATCAAAACACCTAATAAGTAAACAGGTTAGTGAGCCTAGGCCCTAATCTTTGGGTTCGAGTTTTGGGGATCTTCTCCTTACTTAAGTGTGCTTGTTCTATTATTCCATCTTGGAATGTAGTGACAAGTGCACATTCCATTGATGAGAGCTTGAGTTCACTTCCTTGTGACACACTCATAAAAGCTTCATAAAAAACCCAAACAAACAACAAGCGTCTTTCCTTCGGGAATTCTTTTCTCATCTCATTCGCTCCGTACGCGAACTTGCTCCTACTTGTCACTTTGCAAGACGGTAACGCACTCGTCGTCCGAGTCTGCAACACCTGAGCAATGGCATAGGCAGTTCAAGCCTTAATTCGCAAGCAATTTCCTTTTAGTACCCCTAGTTAGGGGAACTACGGCGTCTCTGATCCTCATTATCCTGATGAGGTACGTAGGCAGCGGGGTAGGGCCCGTTCGAGCACAATCTTTATTTTCCCTACATTTTTCCTTTTCTTTTCTTATTCATTTCCTTTCTCATTTTTCTTTTCTTTTCATATTCATTTCTTTGCTGCATTTTTCATACCCTCACCTTTTGAAACAGTTTCTTTTGCAAGCGTGGATCCCGTCGGGTACGGCGGACGATCTGGGTGCTAATACCTTCCCAGGTCGTAACCGACTCCCGAGCCCAGTCTCTTTGGTTCGCAGGACCCGTGTCCTTCCTTTTCTTTCTTCTGGTTTGTGCAGCATTACCATTCCCTTTCTTCGGGATAAAAAATGCCTGGCTGGCGACTCTATTCTTTTTCCGCGCCACTTTCGCGTTTGTACCAGGATGGAAATCCTCGGGAGCGACAGCTTGGCGACTCTGCTGGGGAACGAACCCAGAATCTCTGGTTCCCCTGTGAGTCTCTCCTAGCGCTTGTGTGTTGCTGTTTCATTGGGTGATGTTTGTTTGATGTGGCTTGTTGTATTATATTGCTGTTTGTTTATTGCTTTATTTACAGCTTTATTTACAGCTTTATTTACAGTTTTCAGTATTTATTTTCTGCATCATATATCATACTGGACTGTCTGGACTGGTTTCCTTTGGTGGGATGGGAGTTACTGGTTCTTGAGAGATATGAGCCAAGTACCCGGCTCGAGTGCACCATAGGACTTAGAGTGGTTCCACTTTGGCCTCATGAGATCTTGTCATGGGGGTAGTAGTGAGTTCCACACCCAGGTTGCGATTGTCTTGGAAATGTCTTGATTTGGGGATCTTCCTCTCTCATTACATAACCCTGACAGTTATGTGCAGCTGGGGACCGATCATTGAGAACCTTTGTGGAAACAACCCTCTCCAGTGGTGACAGTGGCAGACCACATTTTGTGGCAAACCCATTCGCACCCGAGGGTCCACTAGGAACTCGCATAGGATGGCCTGGTTCTCTTATAAGAACTCAGTTAAAGCATCTGGTCATATGACATTAGTACTGTATCCTACGGGCTGAATGTACTATTGTTTCTTGATTTCAGCGCTTGAAGCTAGGGACTTATAAGGGATGCTTTTTTTCCCGGACTCAGCTGAGGCCTCCCTGCATAGTACATAATGCCGAACCGATTCCCTGATTTGGTCATGAGCCATTTCTCGGAGATGGTGACAGTATTATTGCTATGTGGCTTTGAGAGTCCGTGATGTTTGACCCGGAGCCTTTTACCCGTGAGATTGGGGGGTGTGTACAGGTGTGCAGGAACCCATGACCTCAACATACACTCATCTGTTCAGTTATGATCTTTGGTCCTGTGAATATGACCGGTGGTTCTATTGATTCTATGGTTCCGAAGTTATGGTCCTGGAATTCTGGATTTCTTGATACTGTGATTCTGATCAGAGGGTTGTGATTATCAGAGGGTGTGACTCAGTGAACTGTTGAGATTGCCAGTTATTCAGAGGGCTTTGTCAGTGTGCCAGTTCAGATGGTCCCCGTTGGTCATATGTTTGCATTGCATTGCATCTGCATCATTCTTTGCATTAACTGTTTATGTTTCCCATTTTTCAGGGCATTGCTCGCATTTGTTCCCAGTTCTGGTATTCTTATCTCCATGGCAGAAATCAAAAGAGATCCAAGAAAAAAGAATGTGCATTATACCTTTCTTCAGCCGGAAGTTAAAAGTGTTCAGAGGTTAGCAGGTTTGATGAACGATCAAGTCTTAGGAAACTTCAAGAAAAGATATGGCCAGATACTGAAGTTTGTGGACAAGCCTACTACAGACCAAAAGGACAGCTTGCATACCTTGTTGCAATTTTATGATCCCTTGCTGCGTTGCTTTGTTCTTTCAGGTTACATCTTAGCTCCGACATTGGAAGAGATCTCCAGCATGCTGAGTATTCCGATCAGAGAGACGTTGCCGTTCTACGGATCAGAGGTTGTGCTCAAAGATGAAGACATAGCCAAGGTTTGTAGGTTGCCAGTTGTTTCGGTCAGAAAGGCTTTGCAAGAGAGTAAAGGCAGAGGTCTACCCTGGAGTGTGCTTATCCCAGAGGCTGAGAAATATGCTACAGAAGCTAAGTGGAACGACTTTGGAGCTTTGCTTGCATTGATGGTATATGGGTCTAGCTTGTTTCCCGGAGAGAAAGAGTTTGTCAGCTTAGAAGTGATCTCAATCTTTGCAAGAGGCAATCCAGTGCCTACTTTATTGGGTGACTTTTATTTTAGTGTCCACTACAGAAACGAGAAGGGTAGAGGTGGTCCAGTGGTCTGCTGTGCTCCTTTGTTTGCCGAATGGTTCGCTAGACAGTTACCTAAATCAGGTGCCTTCAAGGATATGCGAGACGAATGGAGATGGTCCAGAAGGCTGATGGGATTGACTGAAGAAGACATTGCTTGGGGTTATGACAGGGATTTGCTAGGAAAGGAGTTGATGGTTAGTTGCGGGAGGTTTGCTGGAGTACCTTTGCTAGGAAGGAAAGGTGTCATCAGTTACTACCCGACATTAGCCAGAAGGCAGTTTGGCTACCCTTTGAAGGATCCTCCCCAGATGGAGATGTTTGCTGAATCCTTGTATTTTCCTGCTGACGGAAACGGAGAGCTAGTCCAACAAGCCGTTCAATCCTGGGATCACAGGAAAAGGAAAGGGAAGAAAGACTTCGGCCGAGTTGATCCCAAGGCATATCCACCATATGCTGAATGGTTGCAAAGGCATATCGAGGCAGTTCTCATGCCTTTTTCAGTCGAAGCTCCACTTTATCCTCGAGAGGTACCAAGTCCGAGCAGTACGGTTTCCTTGGAGGAGTACAAGAAGCTAGAAGCTCAGCTACAAGCGGTCAGAGTAGAGAATGTTGAGATGGTAAGCTTATACCACCAGGCTAATAGAGCTAAGAAGGAAGTCGAAGACAAGCTGCAGAAGCTCCAAGCTTCCTTGGAAAACAAAGAGAAAGATTTTGCCGGAAGAGAAGCCCATTTCCATCGATTGGGTATGATGGAAGCACAAAGAGAAGCCAAGCACAAGGAGACTTTAAAGACTCTCAAGAGCGCTCGACAATCCATTGTTTGGCTGAAAGGCCAAAGGGATGAAGACCAAAAGAAATTCAAAGAGAAGGAAGAGTTCTTTGAGATTCAGATGGCTTTCAAGAAAGAGGAAGTGGAACAAGCCCACGCCATCCGGAGGGAGAGGACCCAGCAGCTAGTCCAAAGTCAATTAGCTCTGGAGGAAGCCAGGAAAGAGATTGAAGAGCTCAAGCTGAGGGCAGGTGTCAAGAAAAGCAAGGCGGAGGTGGCAGAGCCGGGGTCCTTAGCTTAGTTTATTCTTCAGACTACCTACAGGCTTGTTGTAGGAGTCTTGCTTTTATTTCTTTTATCTTTATGTACTGGTTTGTAATCCTTCGGGGAATATTCTGGGATGTATTCTGACTTTTAGCCTATAGTGGTTTGTCCCTACTCAGTATTAATGTGCAAGTTATCGTTTTGAATGTGCAAGACTCGTTTGTCTGGATACTACTAACGTCTGAACACTTATCAAAGAAAAAGTTCGAAAGCTAAACACTGAAAGTGATTGCCGAGATAGATACCAGAACTGGGGCATGCCAAATGCTTAAAATTGGGAACATGAACAGTTACATTGCATTGCATATGACCTGTTTGTCTGTTTTGCAGGTGTTGCATCAATTACTAACGTATTTTGTGTTTCAGGCACTATAGCTCCTCGAAAAGTTCGAGAACAACCGGCAGTGCACAGATACCCAACCAAGATTAACAGAGAGCGGGCCATGGATCAAATGCAGGCAGATTTGGCAGACCTAAGGCAGAGAATGGATAACTTCATGACGTTAATGACCGGCATGGGGCAGAATCAAGAACGGATGCGAGAGTTGGTTGAAAATCAGAACAGAAACGCTGCTGCTGCTGCTAATGCTGATAATCATACCGGTGCGGGCGCACGTCAGGGTGGACCTCATGTTATACAACCAGGGGCGACCGTAGTCAATGACGGGATGCATAACATTCATGTGGACCACCAGGATGACCAGTTCACTTTGCTTGATGAAGCCGAGGGTCAAGGGGTCGAAATGAACAAGAGGTTTGAAGAGATGGCCGAGCAGATCAAGGCTATTCAGTCCCAGAGTTCTTTGGGATTCGATATAACAGACTTGGGCTTGGTTCCGGGAGTCAGAATTCCGTATAAGTTCAAAGTTCCTACTTTCGAGAAGTACAACGGCACTGCTTGCCCAAAGACCCATCTGCAATCGTATGTTGGAAGAATTGCTGCGCATACAGACGATGAAAAACTGTGGATGTATTACTTTCAGGACAGTTTGGTGGGAGCTTCCCTTGAGTGGTACATGAAGCTCAGCAGGGTCAATGTCAAGAGCTGGAAAGATCTCGCCGAGGCCTTCGTGAAGCAGTACCAATATAACATGGATATGGCTCCAAATCGCACCCAGTTGCAACATATGGCTCAAACAGCAAAAGAGGGCTTCAAAGAATACGCTCAGAGGTGGCGTCAGCTAGCTGCCAGGGTGCAGCCACCACTGTTAGAGAATGAGATGGCCGATATGTTTATGGGTACCCTCCAGGGGGTATTTCTTGAGAGGCTGGCGTCGAGTTCAGCTACCAAGTTCAACGATATTGTCATTGCAGGAGAAAGGGTTGAAACGCTGTTGAAAATGGGGAAGATACAAGACCCCAGTGCTAGTAGTTCAGGTGGAGCGAGGAAAGCTTTTAGCGGACCTCCGAGAAGGCGAGAAGGCGAGACCAATGTTGTATTCGGCCGAGGCCAGGGTCGTAGTTACAGAAGACCTTATGGGCATGTGGCTGCTGTTACCATTCCTGCAGCTCCTGCGCAACAAATGTTACCTCCACCACAACAACAGCAACAACAGCAACAACTTAGAGCCAACTACCAGCAAAGGCCTTATCAGCCAAGACAGGCTCGTCCTGCTAACAGGGTGATTGAAGCCATTCCGATGTCATATGCTGCCTTGTTGCCGAGACTACTAGACTTGAACCTTATTCAATTAAGGACTTTGGCACCACCACCTCCTGGAGAGCTTCCAGCCGGTTACGACGTCAACGCGCGATGCGCTTTTCACTCAGGGGCACCCGGGCACTCAACCGAGAAGTGCAGGGCGCTGCATCACAAAGTTCAAGATCTCGTGGATTCAAAGGCAATCAACTTTGCGCCACCACCGAATATCAACTCGAACCCTATACCTAATCATGGAGGGGCAAGAGTTAACGCTGTTGAGAGTGATGACAAGTTGAGTTTGGTACTGAGAATTGATGAAGTCAAGACGCCGTTGAAGGTGGTGAAAGAGAGACTGTTGAAAGGTCAGGTGTTTCCTGGTTGTTCTCTCGATTGTGAAGACTGTATAAGTGTTGCGAATGGCTGCGAGAAATTGAAGATGGGTTTGCAAGAGTTGATTGATGTTGGGTCTCTACAATTTAGCAAGATTAGTAATGAAAAGGCTGATGATGTGTCAACCATTACTATCTTCTACAATGAAGCTGACATGCCCGTTCGACAAGAGCCTGTTACCATTTACGCTCCTCAGATTAGTCCTGTGACTATAACTGTACCTGGACCGGTACCATACACTGATGATAGAGCCATTCCGTGGCATTATGGTTCCGATGTCTATGTGGCGGGACAGAAGATGGAGAGTAGACCTGTTGCTGACCTGACTATTGAGAATGTAGGAGGTGTTGGGGGTTTTACTCGAAGTGGCCGTTTATTTGCTCCCCCTGCACTGAGAAAGGATCCCGAGGCCGAAGCTTCATCTAAAGACAAAGGAAAGCAGACTGTGAATGATGAGTCGAATACTCCTGTGGCTGGGCAGGGGACGTTTGAGAAAGAGGTAGAGGAATTTATGAAGATCATCAAAAGAAGTGACTACAAGGTGGTTGACCAACTGAATCAAACGCCTTCAAAGATTTCTATCTTGTCACTGTTGATGTGCTCTCCCGCGCATAGAGAAGCTTTACTGAAAGTGCTTCAAATGGCCTATGTTCCTCAAGAGATCACTGTCAATCAACTCGAAGCTGTTGTTGGAAGTGTTAATGCTAGCCATGGCTTAGGCTTCACCGACCGAGACCTCACTTCAGAGGGAAGGAATCACAATAAAGCACTGCATATCACGATGGAATGCAAGGGCGCTGTTTTGTCTCATGTTCTTGTGGACACAGGCTCTTCCTTGAATGTGCTCCCGAAGAAGGCGTTGATGAAGCTTAACATTGATGGGGTTATTTTGACGCCGAGTGATCTAGTGGTTAAAGCTTTCGATGGTTCAAGAAGATCCGTTTTCGGAGAGGTTGAGTTGCCTGTCAAGATAGGCTCTCAAGTCTTCAAGAGTGTCTTCTATGTCATGGATATCCAGCCTGCGTATAGTTGTTTGTTGGGCAGACCGTGGATACACGCAGCGGGAGCCGTCACTTCAACCCTGCACCAAAAGCTTAAATATGTGGTGGATGGCCAGGTCATCACAGTTTGCGGGGAAGAAGATATATTTGTCAGCCACCTGTCGACGTTTAAATATGTGGAAATGGACGGAGAAATTCACGAGACTTTGTGCCAAGCTTTTGAAGCAGATGTCAGTATCTTGACTCCGGTGAAGAAAAGTAACGAAGGCACGTCCATTCATTCTTATCAGGAAGCAAAAGAGGCCGTCCAATCAGGCAATGCCCAGGGCTGGGGCAAGCTACTGGAGGTGGAAAAGAAGGGTGACAAATTCGGCTTAGGGTATCAGCCTGGGGGGTCTATTCAGAGTGGTAAAGCTATCTCATTCACAAGCGCTGGGTTGCTTGACCGTGATCAAATCTGTATGGCAAGCCAAGGCGGGGATAGTGACAGAGACTGGGACAACAATTGGATCCGCCCGTGTGTACCCGGCGAGGAGCTAGGAAATTGGTCTGCTGAAGACATTGTTCAAGTCACCTGGCTCTCAAAGTAATTGTTTTGTTTCCTTTTATTAGCATACTGCATTGTCAAGTCCAGCATTCTGCCCAAGATGTTTGGATCCATTGTATTGGGCCATCATGTTTTGTATCGCATCGTTATTTTGCTATGAAATAAAAGGACATTTTCAGACAAATTGTGCTCTCTTTCTTTGTTTTTAAACTTTTTCACAAAAAAAAAACAATATAAAAATGGCAATGTGTTTTTTTTCATTTTTTTGCTTTGTGTTAGCGTCTCTTTTCAAAATAAGCAGATTCTGAATAAGCACATCATTTGTGCAGTATTGATCATCCGGATTCCACGGATAACGTTCCTGCTATGACTATGCATGACTTTGATAATCCAGTCTACCAAGCTGATGAAGGGGTTGAGGAAGATTGTGACCTACCTGAAGAGTTGGTCAGATTGTTAAAACAAGAGGAACGAGTTATTCAGCCTCATCAAGAAGAGATTGAGACCATCAACATTGGCAGTGAAGATGCAAAGAAAGAGATCAAGATAGGGGCCAATCTGCGGGCCGATGTCAAACAAGAACTGATCAGTATGCTGAGAGGGTATGTGGATATCTTTGCTTGGTCATATCAGGATATGCCAGGATTGGATACCGACATCGTGATGCATAAGCTACCCCTGAGGGAAGACTGTCCTCCTGTAAAGCAAAAGTTGAGAAGAACTCGCCCGGATATGGCGATGAAGATCAAAGAGGAGGTGCAAAAGCAGTGGGATGCCGGATTCCTTGCCGTGTCTAGTTACCCGCCTTGGGTAGCTAATATCGTACCAGTACCTAAGAAGGACGGCAAGGTCCGAATGTGCGTTGACTATAGAGATTTGAACAGAGCAAGTCCGAAGGATGATTTTCCGTTGCCACACATCGACGTGTTGGTCGACAGTACTGCTCAATTCTCAGTATTCTCCTTCATGGATGGATTCTCCGGTTATAATCAGATAAAAATGGCGCCGGAGGACATGGAGAAGACAACGTTCATTACCCCGTGGGGAACGTTCTGCTATAAGGTCATGCCTTTCGGTCTGAAGAACGCAGGGGCAACTTATCAGCGGGCAATGGTCACATTGTTCCATGACATGATCCACAAGGAGATCGAATGTTATGTGGACGATATGATTGCAAAGTCCAAAGACGAAGAGGAGCATTTGGTTAATTTGAAGAAGTTGTTTGATAGATTGATCAAGTACAAGTTGAGGTTGAATCCGAACAAGTGCACTTTCGGAGTGCGTTCTGGAAAGTTGCTGGGTTTCATTGTAAGTCAAAGAGGAATTGAGGTAGATCCTGCTAAAGTGAAAGCTATTCAAGATATGCCTGCACCAAAGACAGAAAAAGAAGTGCGCGGGTTCTTAGGTAGATTGAACTACATTTCTCGGTTCATATCTCACCTAACTGCCACGTGCGAACCGATATTCAAACTGCTAAGAAAAGAGCAGACGGTCAGGTGGAATGATGATTGCCAAAGAGCTTTCGACAAAATAAAGGAATATTTGCAGGAACCTCCAATTCTGATGCCTCCAGTGGAGGGGAGACCATTAATCATGTACTTGACCGTGCTAGAAGGGTCGATGGGGTGTGTGCTCGGCCAACATGACGAGTCTGGTCGAAAAGAGTACGCCATTTATTACCTTAGCAAAAAGTTTACCGACTGTGAATCCCGATACTCACTGCTCGAGAAAACTTGCTGCGCTTTGGTATGGGCTGCTCGCCGACTGAGGCAGTATATGTTGACCCATACCACACTTCTCATTTCCAAGATGGACCCCGTCAAGTACATCTTTGAGAAACCAGCATTGACCGGAAGGGTTGCTAGATGGCAGATGATTTTAACTGAATACGACATCCAGTACACTTCTCAGAAAGCCATCAAAGGAAGTGTATTGTCGGAATACCTTGCTCAGCAACCTCTTGAGGATGACTATCAGCCGATGAGATTTGATTTCCCTGATGAGGACATCATGTACCTCAAAACAAACGATTATGAGGAACCACTTCCGGAGGAGGGGCCTGACCCTGAATCCAAATGGAAGTTGATGTTTGATGGGGCTGTCAATATCAATGGTCGTGGAGTTGGTGCCGTACTTATTACTCCTGAAGGTGTCCATTTACCCTTCGCTGCCAGAATTACTTTTGGCTGCACCAACAATGAAGCGGAATACGAGGCGTGTATAATGGGAATAGAGGAGGCAATTGATCTTCGGATTAAGAACCTCAACATATTCGGAGATTCAGCCCTCGTCATTAACCAAATTACCGGCAAGTGGTACACACATCAAGAGCATCTGATTCCGTACAGGGATTATGCTAGAAAACTGTTGACATTCTTCACAACAGTTGAACTCAAATACATACCACGCGACGAAAATCAATTTGCCGATGCTTTGGCCACTCTCTCTTCGTCGATCAAAGTCATGCGTTGGAACTTTGTGCCCAGAATTGACATCTCCAGGCTTGACTCTCCAGCTTATGCTTTCTCTGTAGACGCCGTGTCTGACGAGAAACCTTGGTATTTTGATATCAAGCTGTTCCTGGAGAAGCAAGAATACCCAACAGGGGCATCTTCCAAAGACAAGAAGACCTTGAGACGACTTGCTGCTAGTTTCTTCTTGAACACAGACGGGGTTTTGTACAAGAGGAACTTCGACATGGTTTTGCTCAGATGCGTGGATAGACACGAAGCAAGCCTGTTGATGCAGGAAGTCCATGAAGGATCTTTTGGTACCCATGCAGGAGGGCATGCTATGGCAAAGAAACTGCTGAGATCAGGGTATTACTGGATGACAATGGATGCAGACTGTTGTTCATTCGCTCGTAAATGCCACAAGTGCCAAATATATGCAGATAAAGTGCATGTTCCTCCTAACCCGCTTAATGTCATGTCATCTCCTTGGCCTTTCTCTATGTGGGGCATTGACATGATCGGGAAGATTGAACCGACTGCTTCGAACGGTCATCGCTTCATCCTGGTCGCGATTGATTACTTTACTAAGTGGGTAGAAGCAGCGTCTTATGCCAATGTCACTCGCCAAGTGGTGGCAAGATTTCTGAAAAGAGATATCATATGCAGATATGGAGTGCCCGAAAGGATCATTACTGATAATGGTTCTAATCTCAACAACAAGATGATGGCAGACTTATGTCGGGACTTCAAAATACAACATCACAATTCTTCTCCTTACCGACCAAAGATGAATGGTGCGGTAGAGGCAGCTAACAAGAATATCAAGAAGATTGTGCAGAAAATGGTTGTCACCTACAAGGATTGGCATGAGATGCTACCGTTTGCTTTGCATGGGTATCGAACGTCGGTCAGGACGTCAACAGGGGCAACTCCCTTCTCTCTGGTGTATGGCATGGAAGCAGTCCTGCCTGTTGAAGTAGAGATTCCTTCACTGCGCGTAATGATGGACGTCAAACTGGATGAGGCTGAATGGGTGCGTGTTCGTTACAATCAGCTATGTCTAATTGAGGAAAAGAGATTAGCGGCTATCTGTCATGGTCAGCTTTATCAGAGGAGAATGAAGCGGGCATTCGACCAACGAGTACGTACTCGAGAGTATCGAGTGGGAGAGCTTGTATTGAAGAGGATCGTTCCTCCAGGTTCAGATAATAGGGGCAAGTGGACCCCAAACTACGAAGGACCATTCATAGTGAAGAAAGTATTCTCAGGAGGGGCACTGATGCTCACCACTATGGATGGAGAAGACTTCCCATCCCCTGTTAACTCGGACGCAGTTAAAAAATACTTCGCATAAAGAGACCCGCTGGACACAAAAACAGAATGTAAGTCCAGGCAAGAAAAGGGCATCCCGGCGAGCTAAAAACAGAATAAAAAGCTCGGGCAAAAATTAGGGAAATGAATAAAAAAAAATGTGTACACCCGCTGAGTTGAAAAGCCACATTGGACAGCTCAGGCAAAAAAGGGTATCCCGGTGGATTGAAAACCCGAGAGGGCGATCCACGCAAAATAAGGGAATAAGCGAACAACTGTGATCCAAGTTATCTGAACCACGTCATCGTTTCGTACGGTTTGACAATATCGGAAAGATAGGAAACAGTCCCCTTGTCTTCTCAGAAAGCCAAAGCAGAATGGAGAGTCTTGAAGACATGCAGGTCATAGCAGAAATGGAACTCCTTGGAATGCCGCGTACGTTGCCATTAGGATAATTTCTTTTCTCAATTTTATAGTGGCTACCTCTTTCTAGGTGGTTGCTTCCTGATGTAAATCTTTGCCTATTCAGAGGCCATTCAATAAAAATAATATTCAGTCAAAAAGCTGTGTGTGTTTATTTTTGTTTGCAAAATGTCCTGAATTTTCGGCAAAAATAGCATTGCATCTAAACATGGTGATAATTTTGAAAAGAAAACTGACATGCAGGGAAACTGTAACCCTCTTTGAGCGTCGGGTGACGATGGATGAACCGATCATTCCATGCAAATCCCCGGGACACGCGTGGGTTTTCTGTTGTTGCAGGTTGCAGGTTGGCGTCGCATTCTCTCAAGCGATTTAATATTCCCCGGCGGAGTACCTCCCCAGCCGAGTACTTCCCCAGTAGGGTATCCCCCAAGCAGAGATTTCTTCTCTAACAGGTATCTGAAGCCTGGCATCTCCAGCAGAGATTTTCCTCCAAGCAAGCCTTGACAGCCGCCCAAGCAAGCTTTTCTTCCCCAGTGAAGTAGCATTTCATTCTTCCCCAGCGGAATATATCCAGCAGGTGCCCGAAAGCCTGACATCATCAAAGATGGAATTAGTAGTAGTCCATTATCCCCATCAGAGTATGCCTATCAGGTACCTGAAAGCCTGATATCCCCTCAGAGTCTTGAGTTATCAGATGCTCTCCCCAGTCAGAGTGTTTGCCCAAGAAGCTTCTCCAGCCAAGTCTGAGGATGTTCCTGTTCCCACAGCGGTCATATTTGATTTTCGCTTCCGTCAGTGAAATATGTCCCCAGCAAAGTTGCCGTACTTTGGGTATTTGATGATGCAGCCAAGTATTCATCACCTCAGTCAGAATGTGTATCCAGACCTCTTGACTTGTATTACCTTGCAGAGTCGTATCTCTTATTGCCGATCAGGCATCCGTTTGTTGCTCATCTGCAATCTTCAACACTTGTATGTGTTGTCTTTAAGCGGAGTTATCCCCAGCAATAATGTATCATGTTTTATTGCTGCTCGTTTGCATCTTTCAACACTCGTATGTGTTAGCTCGGTGGTATTGCTCGTTTGCTTTCCCCAATAGAGTCTATATCTACTAGCACTCGTCTGTGCTCGCATCTTTATTTGATGCTCATCCTCTTTCAGCACTCGTCCGTGCCTTTTCCCCAGCAGTTTCCTTTTTATTTGAGGTACTCTCCAGCAATCTTCTGTGCTAGCATCTTTGTTTGATGACCATTCGCAGCTCTCGGCACTCGTCCGTGCTTGTTAGTCTTTGAAGTTTTCTCTCCCCAGCGAAGTTGCCTGTACTCGTTGGGGCGCGTATCTTCATTTGGTGCTCGTCCGCATCCCTGCAGCACTCGCCCGTGCATGTCGTTCCTCTTTATTTGAGGCGTATTCCCTAAGAAGTGCCCAGTGCTCGTCCGTGCTCGCATCTTTATTTGATGCTCGACCGCATCTTTTAGCACTCATATGTGCTTGTTACTCCTTTGAAGGTTGCTCGGCGCCCGTCCGTGCCTGTTGCTCATCTGTTGCTCGTCCGCAACTCCTCAACACTCGTCCGTGTTTGATCGTATCGGTTGTTGACTGCTCGTCTGCAAATCCTCGGCACTCGTCTGTGCTTGGAGATGGCCCCAGCATCGTCCGCAACCTCCCAGCACTCGTCTGTGTTCGGTATGGGATCCTTCGCTGCACTCGTCTGTGCCTTGATATGTATTCTCCGCTGTTGCTCGTCTGCAACGACCCAGCACTCGTCTGTGTTTGGTTAAAGCTCGTCTGCTTTTATTCCCCAAAAGTCGTTTGTGTTTTGAAGCTCGTCTGCTTTGCCTGGATACTCGTCTGTATCATCCTCGGCACTCGTCTGTGCTAGCTTGCACCTGAATGTGAAGATATCTCTGTGACTACTTCAAATGCTCGTCTGTGTTTGAACTTCCGGTATTCGTCTATACCAGTGGCTGATACTCGTCTGTATCATCGCCTGAAACACTCGTCGGTGTTTCTCAGATCATCGTCTGATACTCGTCTGTATCATTGACTTAGGGCACTCGTCTGTGTTGTCTTGATGATCACCCAATACTCGTCCGTATTGAAGAGGTTTAAAATCCTGACAGTGGGAATTGAATGTCGAAATGGTCACCGGTCCTGGCGTAACAGGTAAATCCGAAGGAGGCTCGTCTGTCTCAAGCACCAATTATGGTAGCTGCACCTGGCGTAACAGGTTTGCTCAGAAGACTCGTCTGTCTTGTACCATATATCCGCGGATAATATATGAAGAAGGTTCGTCCACCTTGGTTGCATGTCTATCCCACAGACTTATATGCATTTCCGGAGCCTGCGTAAGGGTTATCCGAAGAAGACTCGTCCGTCTTATTCCACTTATCTGCGTGAGGATTAGTGAAGGAGATTCGTCTATCTCAGGCTACTTTGAAGTTCTTTAAGGGCTCGTCCGCTCTCTGCACCTGGCGTCACAGGGTTGTTAGAAGACTCGTCTGTCTCAGATTTTTGTCTTGAAGTGGTGGAGGACTCGTCTGTCCAGCTCCTGGCGTCACAGGATTGTTTGAAGACTCGTCTGTCAATTTGTTCTTATTTCAGATATCAGTTCCAACTTGGAAGAAGCTCGTCCGCTTCTTTCTCCCCTGCAGTCCCCAAAGCGTCATCTGGACGGGTTTATTTCCCGGTGTTGCATTCTTCGTCAGAGTGCAAATTTCTGGTCTTCTTGGTATTCAATCACAGTTTATCTCGAATGTCCGATAGCCCGTACTATCGTCCTTTTCAGATTAACTGATGATTGAATAGGGGCAGCTGTAACACCCCAAATTTGCCCTCTTCATTTTAAGCATCATGTCGCATCATAGTCATCATAACATACCATATCTTTAGCATTTTTTTGCATAGAAAAATGAGGCATAGCACTCACATGTTCTAGCATAAGGCATATGACCAACCATCTGGAAGGTTTGAAGCACCGCAAATAAAAATCAAGAGCATGGTGACCAGGCAAAAATTTCACAGGATCACTCTGCACAAGCTCTGTACCATGTTCAAAGCTTAAAAAGAATGAAAGGATCAAAATCAGCTTGAAACGGCGGGCGCCGGCATCATTTTTGAAGTTTCCCACCAAAAGGGGGGAAATTCAAATTTTGCATGCGTTAACCGGTTAACGCATATGGTTAACCGGTTAACAGCTGCGAAATTTGAATTTCCAGCAGCAAATTTCAGCATGTGGTTTTGGCTCCATTTTCCAATTTTCTGATTTTATTCACTTGAATTTCATTTGAATTTAAGAAGGATCTAGAGCATGTACCCAAACCTCTTGCCAACCCTAGATCCAAATCACATTACCAAGCCATATTTTTTTGGATCCCAAACCAAGATTTTGGGCCCCAACCCTAAACCATATATATTCCATTTCCCTCCAAACCAAAGGATCTCTCTCATTTTTTTACTCTCATTTCTGAATTTTCATTGCTCTCACTCATAATTCTCTCACTTTTCTCTCCCAATTTTCCAAATTACTCAAAGTTCCTCTTTGAAGATCACACAACCTTGCATTGAGGTGTGTAGATCTTGGAACTAGACCTCCATCCATAGCTTCATTGCACCTTTTTGTTGGTTTTATTGAAGATTCAGATCTGGTTCGAGATCTAGAAGTGCTTTTGGATCCAAAATTCTGCATCAAGAGCTTGATCTTGCATTTATTTTGCATGGAGTGTGGAGCTTAGCATCGGATCTTCAAAGTTTTGCGCGAGATCTATCATTTTCAGCATAATCAACAATTACCAAAGCATACCTCCGCTTTGTAGGTTGGTTTAATTTCAGATCCAACTCTGTTTTTAGCTTATTTGCATTGCTTGTGCTTTAGATCCACCATGTGTTTGTGTAATTGATTGTGTTGCATGATTTGATTGTTTGATTGGTATCCGGATCCGATTGTTAGTGTTCATGAGCATAATGTTATGGATTGATGTGCATTGATCTATTTTTCCATGTGTAATTGAGTGCTGGTCTGGTGCAGCTTATTTGAATAAGCTGTTTTGAGCTGCTGTTTTCTGCAGGAATTTGCTGCTGTTTTTACAGTGTTAACCGGTTAACGTATATGGTTAACCGGTTAACGCCCTGTTTTTCTGCGTGTTTTGTGCAGGTTTTGACTGGTTAACCGGTTAACGCATATGGTTAACCGGTTAACACTGATGCAGAATGGTTTTTCAGGGCTGTTTTGAGTTTGTTTGATCCCTTTGCTTGTGCTAATTGCCATGACTCATTGTATGATCATTAAACATGATGTTTAGGGTGATTTGCTTGCTGGTTGATGTATGCTTTCATGTTCTCGACGCGTAAGTCGTGTATTTGCAATGTTGGCATGATTGTTTGATTTTTGTTTTCAAGTACCTTTGAGCATGATTGATCCCATGATTGTTTCTTGGTCAATTTGCTGGATTTTTGCTAACTTTTCAGGGGCTCATGGTAAGAGAAGTGTGGATGTTTATCCACATTTCAACTTTTTTTTCATCTTTCCTCTTTTGTTATTTGAACTAACCCTTTGTTGTTGGGCTTAGGCCTTTCTCATCCCTTCTTCTATCTTCTTCTTCTCTTCTTCATTAGGACAGAAACCTCACAAACCTAGGACCATCCATGCATGTTAACACTTAGGATTATCCTAGTTCCCCTTAGAATTTTTACCTTTATGATCCTTTTTGGTTCTTCTTCTCTTCTCATCTCATAACTCTAAAAAACACTTTAATAAATGTGAAGTGATGCATTGATCCATAGCCTTATTCCATGAGGTATGCTTGTAGTCTTCCCATCTTGGGATAGTACAAGTTTGCCTTGTGATGCACAAGTCTGATCCAGGTATCTTCTTCATAAAAGAAAAGTCTAAAAAACACTTCTTCATGTAAATAATCAAAACACCTAATAAGTAAACAGGTTAGTGAGCCTAGGCCCTAATCTTTGGGTTCGAGTTTTGGGGATCTTCTCCTTACTTGAGTGTGCTTGTTCTATTATTCCATCTTGGAATGTAGTGACAAGTGCACATTCCATTGATGAGAGCTTGAGTTCACTTCCTTGTGACACACTCATAAAAGCTTCATAAAAAACCCAAACAAACAACAAGCGTCTTTCCTTCGGGAATTCTTTTCTCATCTCATTCGCTCCGTACGCGAACTTGCTCCTACTTGTCACTTTGCAAGACGGTAACGCACTCGTCGTCCGAGTCTGCAACACCTGAGCAATGGCATAGGCAGTTCAAGCCTTAATTCGCAAGCAATTTCCTTTTAGTACCCCTAGTTAGGGGAACTACGGCGTCTCTGATCCTCATTATCCTGATGAGGTACGTAGGCAGCGGGGTAGGGCCCGTTCGAGCACAATCTTTATTTTCCCTACATTTTTCCTTTTCTTTTCTTATTCATTTCCTTTCTCATTTTTCTTTTCTTTTCATATTCATTTCTTTGCTGCATTTTTCATACCCTCACCTTTTGAAACAGTTTCTTTTGCAAGCGTGGATCCCGTCGGGTACGGCGGACGATCTGGGTGCTAATACCTTCCCAGGTCGTAACCGACTCCCGAGCCCAGTCTCTTTGGTTCGCAGGACCCGTGTCCTTCCTTTTCTTTCTTCTGGTTTGTGCAGCATTACCATTCCCTTTCTTCGGGATAAAAAATGCCTGGCTGGCGACTCTATTCTTTTTCCGCGCCACTTTCGCGTTTGTACCAGGATGGAAATCCTCGGGAGCGACACTGATGAAGATGCTGAGGAGTGGGCCAATGGCTGGCTAGTGCAAGTAACTGAAGTGTATGGCTGACAAGCTGAAGCAAGTGCTGGTGGAGACAAGTCAAAACTGCAGATGGGGTCAAAACCAAAACCAGATGAAGGTGGATACCCTGAAACACAAATAAGCAAATGTTAATATGATGCGATGAGTATGTATGCAAATGAAATGCAAGGGTTTGTGACTGAGCCGGATCTGATTAACTGCCTTGGTATAGATCCATGTGTGTTCAAGAATTCCAGATGGAGGTCTAAAAAATCCAGTAACCAAGGTGGGGGACTCAAATAAAGAGTCACATGTCCAGGGTTTTAGAATCACAAGAACTGTCCAACATGGAGTATGCTTAACAAGATCAAAGTAACTGGGTATTCTGAGGTCAAGGTACCTGCAAACCTGTAAACAGCCCAACCCCCTCTCAGGTGGTGATCTAGAACAAGGATCCTCAGACTTGGATCAGTTATGAGAAGTGTAAACACTTCTAACCCAGAGGTACAGTGTTTACAATAACCATAACAATTCCTCCTCTAATTCACCTCAGTTTCTGAAGGTCAAAACTAAAAGGTCATCCAGACTTAGCAGGCTTCCCAGATAGCCCTAGCATTGCAGGAAATCCGCAACACAGAGTTCTCAAGAAGAAACCCATATCTGAACCGTGTTTCATATTCCCGCACCAGACCGAAATGGAATGGGAAAGAATATGATTCACTCTAGCCTAGGTGTCACTCAGGTCCCAGGTATAGGACCTTAACTCTCAATGAAACACCCACCCACCAAAACAAAAACCAGATCCAGCCAGCAACAATGACAGTATGATATATAAATGCAGTAAAGAAAGCAGTAAAGTAACTGTACATAAAGCAGAAATAAATACAAGCACAAATAAGCACATAACACCCCAGTAAACACAAATCAATCAAGCGCTAGGAGGAACCCACAAAAAGAACCAGAAGCCTTGGTTGCAATATAAAGTTCCCCAGCAGAGTCGCCAAGCTGTCGCTCCCGATAAGTGACGCCGGGGTCAGATAAGGGTACAGACGCGAACGGTCGGCGAGAGGGAACAGTGAGAACACACAGCCGTGAACTCACTGGAGATGAATAGAGTCGCCAGCTAGGCATTTTTATCCCGGAGGAAAGGCAATGCTGCATAGGCCTAGAAAAAGATGGATAAGACGGTTGCGAACCAGAGAGACTGAGAAAGGGGGTTGGTTACAACCTGGGAAGGTATTAGCACCCAGATTGTCCGCCGTACTCGACGGGATCCACGCTTAGAAGATTTGTGTTTTAAAGGGGTAGTGTCAGTGCAATCTGTGTATGAAATAGCTGGAAAAGAATGTACAGGTGTCAGTGTAAAGTGTATAAGTGATATGAAGTATGAAAGTGTCAGTGTAAGAACAGAGTGAAATGCTCAAGATCCTGAGGCTAAAGAATAAAGCTAGAAAGAGGGGGAATGTACAGAGACTTTTGTTCGATAACTGTTAAGTTATGCCTACGTATCCTCTCGTGCAATGAGGAAGTCAGAACACCGTAGTTCGACCCAAAGAGACTGAAAGATGAATTGACTTGTGAACTGCTTACTTGCCTATGCTCAAGTGTATGATCTGTCTGGCACAGATGCAAACTGTCTTGCATTAGACGGAAGAAGCAAGTTCTCGATTGTGAGTGAAGGTGATGAGAAAAGAATCCCGGAGGAGACGATTATTGTTTGTTTTTTGTATTTTCAGTCTTTTATTGCTTTTTGGTATTTGTCATAAGAAAATGAGCTTAAGCCTAAACCAAATGGGTTGGTAAACTCATCACATCTTCCCTCTGATTAGGGGTAATGAGATTACCTTAAGGGTGAAGTCAGATTCTCACACTTAATCACCTTTGGTGTAGGATTAAGATCATTAACCTACTTGTGATTATTTAGATGTTTTTGGTGTTTTTGTTTAGTGTTAAGTAATGAGGTTAAGCCATAATCAGGGATTTAACAGACTCATTACACCATCCTAATAGAAGGATAATAGATGAGAATGTTTAAGCTGAGGAAGACTCCTCAACTTAATCCATGATGAGGGATTAAACCCATGACAAAACAAGCCTTTGATTAAGTGGATTTTATTAATGGTATGATGATGAAGTGAATTTTATGATTTGTAAGACAACTTGAGGGGGACTTGTCCATTAACACTAGGGTTAGTCCTTCTTAACCACTTAAGGAAGAATTAGAACCCTGATGCAAGGCCCAAGTTACAAGTATAATGTCTTGATGATTATTAGATGGATTGATTAAGAGATTTAAACACATTAAGGGCTTAACACTTAGGATTAAAGTTATACACTCCATCCTAAGAGAAGGATGCAGGCATAACCCTAATCACAAAGTCTTAAAGCCTTTAGGGTTTAGCCTCTGATTATGAGGTGAGGAGAGAGGACTCAAAGAGAGACACAAAGGTAAAAACTATGGGGGAGACTAACCAAAACCCTAATTCATTGTCATGCTTGGGTGTCCTAAGGTTTGTGAGGTTTTCAAGAACAATCTTCAAAGGAGCCACCAGGAAGCAGATGAACAAGATCAAGAGAAGCAAAGTGACTTGCTTCATTCAAGAAGTCAAGTCACTTGAAGAAAGAAAGTGGGAGGAACAAGAATGAGCAAGCTCAAATCTCAAACACATATAGAAATGCAGCAGTGGATGCAAGAGAGATGAAAAGAAAAGTTATGAGAAGTGAAGGCAAATTCACTTCTCAAGTTTACTTACCACCTGAAATGTTAGAAAGAAATGCAATGCAATGCTAAATGAAATGAAATGTCATGATGCTAAGCAAAACCAGAAGCATGCACATGATGATAATGATGTTATGAAGTGCTGCAATCATGAGGCAAGACATGGAGATGCTCATACAAGATTATGAATGCAAATGATACAAGCTAAGGAGCATGAACAAGCATGAAATGTTATGAAACATACAAGGCAAATGACATGGCAAATGTGCAATTCAATGATAAAACATGTTTCCTATATGTCTTAAGATGTCAAATGGATCACAAGAATGCTTGAAATGCAAAGACAAGTCATGTTATGCAAGAGAATGCAAGAAGGATGCAAATGAAAGCCCAAATTAGGGTTCATGGATCAAACATCAAACACAAACCAAAAACAGAAGCAAACCCTAAGATAAAAAATGGAAAATGGTACCCAAAGAAACCCTAGACCTATAATAAACCACTGCCCAAAGGAGAGCTCTCAACTCTCAACCAAACTCAAGATATGATTTTTCTAAGATATTAGGGTTTTTTAGGGTTCTTAACAAAACAAATGCCAAACAAATTGAAAATGAAGAAACAAATCATGGCCATTTTATCCTAGAAACTACATGCCAAATGGAAAACAATGCAAGAAGAATCAATGTCTCAACCCTCTCCAATAGGCAGAAATGAATTTTCAAACATGTGATCAAAATAATGTATAAAAAATGATTTAATTCAATGAAAATTTCTTAAAATGCATCAAGATCAAAAACGAAATTTGGTTTGAAGGTTGGACAATGTTTCTAAATGTCTTAGAACATTTCATGAATTTTTTTGTAATTTTTAAATACCTAAAAGTATTTTTAATCAATTAATCCTCATTAATCAATTAAAAATAATCTTTTAAATATTTAAAAATACTTTTTTTAATGATAAAAAATAAAATAAAAATATTTTGGGGTCTTAAAAATTAATAAAACTTTAAAGAAAAAGTTTCATAATTTTTAAGAATTTTCTGCTATTTTAAAACAATTATGCAAATTAATTGAAAAGAAATGAATTAAAAATTAAATAAAATAAAAGTAAACAGAATGGAGGGATGGGATTGATTCTGGGCTTGGGGGCGTTGACTACGCGCGTCATCCTGTGGCTCACATTCAAACTGAATTAATCCTAATTAATTAAATAAATTAAACCTAATTAAAACTAATGATGTGATCTGAACCACTCATATGCGCGCGGGAAGCCAGATCCAAGGGCTCACATTCAAACTTTGCCCTAATTAATGACACTTAACCCTAATCACTTTCAGGCTGCCGGAGAAGACTTCCGGTCGTCTTCTCCGGCCAGCTCTCACCTGAGAATCCTCAAACTTCCTAAAAACGTAACAAAAATGAAATCTAAGACCTGGGAAATGTTCCTCACATCCTCACGAATCAAAACCCTATCCTAAAACAAATTTATATTTCCTAAATCAACTGAATCGAAAGAAAGAAGAACTAGGGCACGCAAGCTTCAGAAGCAAATTAAATGCTCAAATCACAACCATTTTCAAAACCAATGGTACCAGAATGATCAGTGAAACAAATAGAACAAGTTTGTAACAAGAAAAATCATTTCTGGA
This sequence comes from Lathyrus aphaca, assembly GCA_963966055.1. Lineage (NCBI taxonomy): Eukaryota > Viridiplantae > Streptophyta > Magnoliopsida > Fabales > Fabaceae > Lathyrus > Lathyrus aphaca. Next base: position 100,663,033 of record OZ014522.1, on the reverse strand, counting down.
AAAATAAATTTCAGGCTACCTGAGATTTGAAGCTCTCCACTTGAGGACTTTCTGGCCTTTTCTTTAAGTGCAAACCACTCCTTAGGACCCCTTGATGATGTTTGAATGCCTTAGAACAATTTATGTAGGCTGGTTGATGAGTTTCGAAAGCTCCTGCTTCAAGCTCAGTCAACAATGGCTATGGTGATTCTGGCTGATTCAGGCCATTGTGAATGATGGTTTGTGGTCTAGATGATGTATGGAGAAGCTTTGCAAGGTTTGTTTGGCTGTTTGTGAGCTAGGGAGGGAGATTCGAATGAATCTGCAGAATGAGGGTGAGGAATGGCAGTGAGATGTTTTGGCTGTTTCAGGCTTGTGCTTTGGGTGGTTTGTGATCTATGAGGCAGGGTGAGTTGAATGGTGAAGTTGGCTTGAGGGTCTGGTGGCTGTGCAAGCAGATTCGAAAGAAGTTGCAACTTGGTAGGTTTTTGTGAATGTGATGAATGTGTTGGTTTCAGCCTTGCTTAGTGTTATGGCTAGCTTGCAAATTGATAACATAAACAAATCTGATTGGCTTTGTGATGTGACATGGCCTGCTATGATAGGTAAGTCACCTTTTGCTCAAAGTCCACTTTATGTGTAAGAGAAGTATGGTGAGGTGCTAGCTTGGTACAAGGCATGGGCTATGCGCAGCAAAATGAGGGGAAAAGGTCAGCTTGGTCCAGCATTCAAGGCAGCAAGTTGGTGAAGCATGATCATGAGTTTTGCAACTTGTTGTACCTTTGGTTCACATGTGAAAATCTTGTTCCAAAAGTCATGAAACATGAGCAATGCCTAGTTCATTCTGAATTTTAGGACTTACATGATGTTTGTGTGCTGGTTTGAAGTGAACTAGAGGCTGCAATATGCATTGGTTCATGACTTTGCAAAATTTCCATTTGAAACATGCCTTGAAAAACAATGATTTTTGCCAACTTTGCCTTGCCATAACTTTTGATCCAAGAAGAGTTTGATCATGTTCTTGTACTTTTTGAAAAGGGAAAGATGAGATCTACAACTTTCATGACCAAAGTTTTTTCATTTGAAGCCTTTTTGAATCATGAATCAAGGCTTGAAAAATGACCTAAAATGATGCATTCTTGAAAAGTCAACTATGCCCAAAAAGTCAACATTTGCAAAAACCCTAAATTCTTGATTTTTATGAACTTCAAACCTCTTCCATGATCAAATAAAGATCATATACACTCAAAATGATGAAGATCACCCATTGGTTGGGTCATTGGGGGCCTCAGATGCCCTGATTTTACACTGACTTGTCTGAAAAGTCAACTCTTGATCAGATGACTTCCCCATGGAATTTCTTCATGAAAATTGATATGCATACTCCCTATACCATATAGAGATCAATGGAAACAAGAATGACCAAAAATTTTGGAGTTATGGCCTCTGAAACCAAAACCCTAATTTTCAGTCAACTGTGCAGTCAAACTTGGCTCTGCATCCACTCAAACCCTAGTTCTTGTGATTCTTTTGCAATCTTGACTTTGAGAGGATGTAATATGATATAAGAACACATGTGGATCCCTTTGAAATGATTGGTGACCTTTGGAATGGCTCAAGATGCTTTGGGATTGCTCAGATCACAAACCCTAGGTGCAGATGACTTAGAAACTATGCAGTGATTCAAAAATGAGATGTGAGATGATATGATTGTGTTTATGCATATGAGGATGATCACAAGTCATGGTGTGAATGGGTGAGGGCAAATTTGGGGTGTTTACACCTATGTCCGGAGAATCCAACCCCATACTGCTGATAAAAAATTGTGGATCCATTTCTTCCAAGAGAGCTTATCTGGAGCTCAATTGGAATGGTACTATCAGTTGGAGAGTGTCAACATCCGTGATTGGAATGATCTTGCTGAAGCCTTTTATAAACAATATCAATACAATGCTGATCTAGCCCCTACCCGCATGCAACTACAAAGCATGTCTATGGGTGCTAAAGAAAATTTCAAGGAGTATGCCCAGAAGTGGAGAGACTTGGCTGGAAGAGTGCAACCCCCTCTAACTGACAGGGAGTTAGTTGATATGTTCATGTGTACGTTGAATGGTCCTTTTTACAGTCATCTCATTGGAAGCTCATCATCTGGCTTCACTGAGTTGATAATGACAGGAGAGCGCGTAGAAAGTGGTATAAGGAGTGGCAAGATCCAAGTGGGTGCTTCTTCATCCAGTACTACAAAGAAGCCCCCTAGTGGGAAGAAAGAGTTAAATGCTGTTTATGATCAACCTGGTCGTAATAGGAGGCATCAGTCTGTGAGTGCAGTTCATATCTCCAATCCAACTAATGCAACACCAGAGCCACCATAGGGAAATCAACAGAGGGCTAGAAGACAGTTCACTAAGCTCAACATGTCAATGGCCCAAGCCTTGCAGCACTTGCTGAAGGGTGAATAATTACACCATAGTGTTTGAGAGGACTCCACCTTCTATGGAGAGCATGGTTGATCATATAACTAAAGGTACGAAGGTTGAAGAGGTGGATATGGTTGATAAAGTGCCGGTGAGGATTACTTCCAAGGGTCCTGTCAAAATCACTCATAAGGGTCCAATTAAGATTACTGCTGAAGGCCCTGTGAAGATTGTTGCTGAAGCTAGAGTGGCTCCTATGATCATTACCACTCCTGGTCCTATTCTGTATACTTCTGATAGAGCTGTGCCTTGGCATTATGGGTCCGATGTTTATATCCATGGTGTTAAGCAAGAACCCTTAGCTGATACGCCTGTTGCTGATGAAAACATTGATGTTGATAATATTGTTGGATCTAGTAAGATCACACGAAGCGGAAAAGTTTTCTCTCCTCCAGTTACTTCCAAGACTACAGTTACTCTAGTTACTACCTCTACCACTGATGCTCGGGGCAAAGGTCCTGTTATTGAACCTATACCAACTGATGTGCCAGCTGCTGATGATCTTTCTAAGCAGATGGAAGAAGTACTGAAGATCATTCGCAAGAGTGATTATGACATTGTTGACCAATTGGGGCACACTCCCTCCAAGATTTCTATGTTGTCTTTACTGTTGTGTTCTGAGGCTCATGCTAAAGCTTTGATTAAGTTCTTGAAGACTGTTCATGTACCAAATGAGATCTCTGTAGACCAGTTTGAAAATTGTGTTGCACACTTGACCTATGATAATGTGTTAGGTTTCTCCGATGCTGATTTGACTCCTGCCAAGAGGGATCATAACAGGGCTATACATATCTCTATTGAATGCAGGGGCACTACCCTGTCACATGTATTAATAGACAATGGTTCCTCTCTGAATGTGTTGCCCAAAGAAGTTCTGAATAAGCTTAGCCCTGAAGATGTTGTGTTGAAGCCCAATAATATAGTGGTGAAGGCTTTTGATGGCTCGAGAAGAGTGGTGCATGGGGAAATTGATCTCCCAATCAAAGTAGGTTCTCAGGTTTTCAATGCTACCTTTTATGTAATGGACATTCGTCCGTCGTATTCTTGTTTGCTTGGTCGTCCCTGGATCCATGGGGTAGGTGCTGTAACTTCTACTTTACATCAGAAGCTGAGATATCCAGTAGAAGGAAAAGTTGTCACTGTTTACGGAGAGGAAGGATATATAGTTAGCCATGTGAACACCTTTAAATATCTTGAAGTGGAAGGTGAATATGTTGAAACTCCCTGTCAGACATTTGAAGTGGTCCCTTGGGTTGTTAATAATTATGAAGCTCCTCCTGTTGTCAAGAAAGTTCCTGTGGTCACCAGAGTACCTCCTACAATGGCCTCCCTCAAAGATGCTAGAGCTGTGGTGGATGAAGGTGGTTGTACTATTTGGGGTCAGCTTCCTGACATTCCTTACAAGTATGACAAATTTGGTTTGGGTTTTACTGCAGAGTCTCAGAAGGCTATTCGTCGTGCTTGTGTTGTTCGTATCACCAATCAGGGGATTATGAAGAATCAGATCAATGCTGTGGGTGACTATGATGAAGACTACAACTTGGATGCTTGGATTTTTCCTACTGTGGGTGTTGGGCTCAATAATTGGAAAGCTGAAGATGTTATTCCTATCTCCTTTAGTCAGGAGTAAATACTATTACTGTGTTGTTACTTTTAAGTTTGTAATTTCTTGAACAATTAAACTCTTAAGCCTTGTGCCTTACCCGGGGCACAATGGTGTGCTTGTTACGGGATGTCATTTCATTTGCATACTTCATTCAATAAAAATCAGTGGACGTTTAGTTTTCGTAAATATTGTGTTCCTTGTCTTTCTTTTCTTTTATTTTTGTTTTATCAGCTATGTGTTCTTACACACACCCACATCACTAAAATGCAGATCCTCATCCACTCTGGATCCTGTTGATAACAGTTCTACTATTGCCAATTATAATTTCGAGAATCCGATCTATCAAGCTGAAGACGGAAATGAGGACGATTGTGAAGTACCTGTAGAGCTTTCTAGGTTGTTACAACTAGAAGAGAAAGCTATACAGCCACATGAAGAGCCAGTCGAAGTTGTGAATTTGGGAACTGAAGAAAATAGGAAAGAAGTCAAGATAGGGGCTGAATTAGAGGATAGTGTCAAGAGTAGATTGATTCAGATGTTACGTGACTATGTGGAGATCTTTGCTTGGTCTTATGAAGATATGCCAGGATTGGATACAGACATTGTGGTTCACCGTTTACCGGTAAAAGAAGATTGTCGTCCAAAGAAGCAGAAGGTTCGTCGCATGCGTCCTGAAATGTCAGAGAAGATTAAGGCAGAGGTAATGAAGCAGTTTGATGCAGGGTTCTTAGTTGTGACTTCTTATCCTCAATGGGTTGCAAATGTGGTACCGGTACCTAAGAAAGATGGTAAGGTACGTATGTGTGTAGACTACAGGTATTTAAACAAGGCCAGCCCCAAAGATGACTTTCCACTTCCTCATATTGATGTTCTGGTAGACAACACTGCTCAGCATAAGGTATTCTCTTTTATGGATGGTTTTTCTGGTTACAATCAGATCAAGATGGCACCTGAAGATATGGAGAAGACAACATTTGTTACACAGTGGGGGACTTTTTGTTATAAAGTGATGCCATTTGGTTTGAAGAATGCAGGGGCAACATATCAGTGTGCTATGGTGGCTTTGTTTCATGATATGATTCATCATGAGATAGAGGTGTATGTGGATGATATGATAGCCAGGTCCCAAAATGAAGAACAACATCTTGATCATTTGCATAAATTGTTTGAGAGGTTGAAGAAATACAAGTTGAGATTAAACCCAAACAAGTGTACTTTTGGAGTTAGATCTGGTAAACTCCTGGGTTTCATTGTTAGTGGAAAAGGTATTGAAGTAGATCCCGCAAAAGTGAAAGCTATACGAGAGATGTCAGCTCCCCGTACTGAGAAGGAAGTTAGAGGTTTCTTGGGACGATTGAATTATATTGCAAGATTTATTTCCCAATTAACTGCCATCTGTGAGCCAATCTTCAAATTGTTGAAGAAAGATCAGGTGATGGAATGGAATGATGAGTGCCAGACTGCCTTTGATGAAATCAAGAAGTATTTGTTAGAACCACCAATTTTGATGCCACCAGTTGATGGAAGACCCTTGATCATGTACTTAACAGTATTAGATAACTCAATGGGGTGTGTGTTGGGGTAACATGACGAGTCCGGTCGAAAAGAGCAGGCAATATACTACCTTAGCAAAAAGTTTATCAACTGTGAAACAAGATACTCACTGCTCGAGAAAACTTGCTGCACTTTGGCATGGGCTGCTCGTCGACTAAAACATTATATGTTGACTCATACTACCTTATTGATTTCGAAGATGGATCCAATCAAGTACATATTCGAGAAACCTGTTCTCTCCGGAAGAATTGCAAGATGGCAAATGATCTTGACAGAATATGATATACAATACACTACTCAGAAGGCCATTAAAGGAAGTGTTGTAGCTTATCATTTGGCTCATCAAGCAGTGGATGATTATCAGTCAATGAGTTTTGAGTTCCCTGATGAAGACATTATGATTATTACCAAAGAACCTGGACAATATGACGGACCTGAACAAGGATCCCGATGGACTATGGTTTTTGATGGAGCTTCTAATGCACATGGTAATGGTGTTGGTGTTGTGATCAGTTCCCCTGAAGGTTGTCATACCCCGATTAATGCCAGACTTTGTTTCTATTGTACTAATAACATGGCTGAGTATGAGGCATGTATCCTGGGTATCAAAGCTACCATGGATATGAAGATTCAGTTCCTTGATGTGTATGGAGATTCAGCCCTGGTAGTAAGTCAGATTAAAGGAGATTGGGATACCAAGCATGATAATCTCATTCCTTATAGAGAGCATGTGTTGTCTTTGATCCCACACTTTAAAAAGATTACCTTTGGACATATTCCACGAAGAGAGAATCAGTTGGCAGATGCCTTAGCCACCATGGCATCCATGTTTGAGATCAGCTAGGATGATGAAGCTCCCAAGATTACCATTGATAGATTTGAGAAGCCTGCATACTGCAATGAAATTGACACTGAAGAAACAGAGGAGAAGCCTTGGTTCCATGAAGTGAAAAGATATATTGAAGCTCAGGAGTTCCCTGAAGGGGCATCTGTCAAAGATAGGAAGTTCCTGAGAAGGTTTTCCGCTAAGTTCTTTTTGAGTAATGGAATTCTGTACAAACACAATCATGATTCAACTATGCTTCGTTGTGTGGATAAGAAGGAAGCAGCAGAGATTATGGAAGACATGCATGATGGGATCTTTGGCACTCATTCCAGTGGTCATACCATGGCGAAGAAGATATTGAGAGCAGGTTACTATTGGTCTACCATGGAAGCTGACTGCTACCAACATTCCAGAACGTGTCACAAGTGTCAAATTTATGCTGATAAAGTACATATACCTCCAACACCATTGAATGTGTTGACTGCTCCTTGGCCTTTTGCCATGTGGGGCATTGATATGATCGGTGAGATCAAGCCTACTGCTTCTAATGGGCATCGTTTCATCCTGGTTGCTATTGATTATTTCACGAAGTGGGTAGAGGCAGCTTCATTTGCATCTATTACTAAGAATGTGGTGGCTCGATTCATTAAGAATAATCTCATATGTAGGTATGGCATCCCTGAAAGGATCATTACTGACAATGGCTCTAATCTGAACAACACTGTGATTACTAACCTCTGCACGCAGTTCAAGATTAAACATCACAACTCTTCTTCGTATCGTCCGAAGATGAATGGGGCAGTTGAAGCTGCTAATAAGAACATTAAGAAGATTCTACAGAAGATGACTGTCACTTATAAGGATTGGCATGAGATGTTACCATTTGCTCTTCATGGCTATCGTACTACAATACGTACTTCAACAGGGGCAACCCCATTCTCCTTAGTATATGGTATGGAAGCAGTTCTGCCCATTGAAGTTCAGATTCCCTCCTTAAGAATTATGAAGGATGCAGGCTTGGATGAAGATGAGTGGATTCAGACTCGACTTGGCCAGATAAATTTGATTGATGAGAAGAGGTTAACAGCTATATGTCATGGCCAGATGTACCAGAAACGGATGATCAAAGCTTTTAATAAGAAGGTTAATCAGGCTGGTGATTTGGTAATCAAGCGTATCATATTACCACAGGGTGATCCTAGGGGCAAGTGGACTCCAACATATGAAGGACCATTTGTGGTCAAAATAGTATTCTCAGGAGGTGCCATGATACTTACTACTATGGATGGTGAAGACTTCCCGCAACCTTTAAACGCAGACATAGTTAAAAAATACTACGCATAAAAAGAGACCCGCTAGGTTGACTGGCCTAGGCAAAAATAAGGGCATCCCGGCGAACCAAAAGGGTTCGGGCAAAAATTAGGGATATATATATATATAAAAAAATGTACACCCGGCAAGTCGAAAACCTGAAAAGGCGGCTTGGGCAAAAAAGGGTATCCCGGTGGATTGAAAACCTGAAAAGGCAATCCAGGCAAAAGTTAGGGATTAAAGCGTATGACTATGTCTCGTTTGGATCACACGTGAAACTACAACCATTTGTGTTACTTATTCAAGCTCGAACAGATAAAGCTCAATTCAATTGTTTCCGTCTCAACAGCAGAAGATGAGATACTTGAAGATAATGGCAATAATAGAATTGAAACTCAATAAGATTATTTCCCACATAGCTGATTTTCCTTATTTTGTAAAAAAAAAATTGTTATGACGAATTCCTCTTACTAGGATTTCTGTCTCCTTGTATAAACTTACCCATGTACGGGTCACTTTGGGATGTAAATAAAATTCCATCTTTGAATCCAGATTTACTTTTACCCTATTTACATAAGCGAAACGTCCATTGGTTGTGTTTGAATGTATGTATGCTTTTGAATATGATTGATGTTTACCAGAAATGCATAAAATGCTTAATATGATTGATGTTTACCAGAAATGCATGAAAATGCAGTAATAGTATTTACTAAGGACGGACGAGGGAAAGAATTTAATGAAGCTTCGCCGGTTCATCCCCACCAGACAGCTACAAGTCCCCCAGTAGGGAAAATCCATCTTCATAGATACTTCGAGTCACATCTCCCCTGGAATTTATGTCCATCTCTTTTATCCTCGGAAGGATAATGGGGAATTTATTCCTCCAATAGGAGTACGACGAACGAAGACGGGAGGTTATGGATACCTGACTATCAAACGAAGACGGGATGTTATGGATACCTTACTATCGAACGAAGACGGGAGGTTATGAATACCCTATTATCGAACAAAGAAGGGAGGTTATGAATACTATATTATCAAACGGGAACGAGTTCCTCATATTCTTCAGCAACAAATCGGGATTTATTTTCCCTGGCCAGCAGTTGTTATACAAAGATATCCAGACGCTTCAAGCTGCATGATACATACATACATCATTTACATCATATCATACATATCCATAATTACATAATACATTACTTAAGTGCATCATACTATACATGCATACATAATGCATAAACTAATATTATCGTGCGGAATGTTATAATCTTGTTTTTCAGATTAATTCTCCAGCAGACAAACTTCATCAACAAGTTGTGACCTTGGGCCGTTGTTTATCTTCCCAAAGGTTATCTCATTACCTCGGGACGTTGTTTATCCTCCTGAAAGCTATCATGACCTTGGGCCGTTGTTTATCTTCCCAAAGGTTACCTCATTATCATGGGACGTCGTTTATCTTCCCAAAGGCTATCTTGAGACGTCGTTTATCTTCTCAAAAGCCATATCATGACTTTGGGCCATAGTTTATCCTCCCTAAAGTTATACTTATACCTCAGGACGTTGTTTATCCTCCTGAAAGCTATCATTTCTTTGGGCCGTTGTTTATCCTCCCAAAAGTTATACTTATACCTCAGGACGTTGTTTATCCTCCTGAAAGCTATCATTATACCTCAGGACGTTGTTTATCCTCCTGAAAGCTATCATTTCTTTGGGCCGTTATTTATCCTCCCAAAAGTTATACTTATACCTCAGGACGTTGTTTATCCTCCTGAAAGCTATCATTTCTTTGGGCCGTTGTTTATCCTCCCAAAAGTTATACTTATACCTCAGAACGTTGTTTATATTCCTGAAAGCTATCATTATACCTCAGGACGTTGTTTATCCTCCTGAAAGCTATCATTTCTTTGGGCCGTTGTTTATATTCCCAAAAGTTATACTTATACCTCAGGACGTTGTTTATCCTCCTGAAAGCTATCATTTCTTTGGGTCGTTGTTTATCTTCCCAAAAGTTATACTTATACCTCAGGACGTTGTTTATCCTCCTGAAAGCTATAATGACTTTGGGCCGTTGTTTATCTTCCCAAAAGTTATACTTATACATCAGGACGTTGTTTATCCTCCTGAAGGCTATCATTACTTTGGGTCGTTGTTTATCTTCCCAAAAAGCTATATCTTCATACTTTGGACTACTTTATTCTCCAAGAGGTATATTTGAAGAACTTTTTTCCAGGTGGAATCTTTAAGCCCACTCAAGCATCTACAGCTAGTCATCAGTATCACTCTACGCACCGGTGAGTGCAAATTTTTGGGCTTTTGTGTTCAATCCCCTTCAACCTTCCAGGTCACGAATGGCACATATACCAATCCAACCCCTCAGGTTTCAGAAAATTGAACAGGGGCAGCTGTTGCACCCCAAAATTTGCCCTCACAAAACAATACTTTGTGTGCTAAGAGATTCACAAGGTTGACAAGGTTCATAATACCTCTCATGAGGTTCACAAAGTTCACAATTAGTCAGAAGATGTGACCATTCCCTCAGACAATGCATCCTCCTAAGCAGTGCATCCAAAACTAGGGTTTTGGCTTTAATCAGGCTAAATGAATTTCCAAGACTTCAAGTGAGCTTCATAACATATTATATGTGTTTGAGAATCCCCATGACAAGTTTCAAGACTTTTCTCAAAGGTTTGCTCAGTCAGATGATCAGATAAGTCAAAATCAGTCAAAGTAGTTAAAAAGTCAAACAAAGGTCAACTGTGGTTAAACCAAAGTCAAACTTCATGTTTTTTTGTCAACATCAAGTATATGAATTAAAATTCATCATTTGATCAAGGGTTGATCATGATTCATCAAGGAGATTTCAGATCATCAAGAATCAGGAGTTTCTAAATTAGGGTTTCCTCAGGAAAAGTCAACTGAACTTTGACCAGCCATAACTTTCACATGCTTCATCAAATTTTTTCCATCCAAAGCTCATTTTGAAGGAAATTGAATTCTCTACAACTTTGTGTCTCACAAGCCATTCCCAAAAATGCTTGATTTGGAAGGTATGAGCTAAGACATTATAGGTCCTTTTGAAAGTCAACAAAAAGTCAACAACTTCAAAAGGGCATAACTTGAGAATGGTAAATGATATGGACATGAAACCAGTGGGGTTGGTTAGAGTACTATTTAAGCTTTCCAAAATGTCCAAGAACACCCTCATAGCATTAAAATTGAAGGATTTTTTCCCTTGCAAAGTTGGGAAATTTTTGGGTGGTTTATGAAGTAAATAGGGTCTTAAAACCATAATTCTTCAAATGGGCTGAACTTTTTGTGACCCAAGGTGTTCCATGACATCATGCACGAAATTTATTTAATATTTTCATAATTTTATTTTATTTATTATGATTTTTTATATTAAAAATCATTTTAAATTCAAATAAAATATAAAATATGAAGATTTAAAACATATTTTGATTCTAGAAAGTCATAAACATGAATTGGATCAGATTGATATGCAATTGATGGTGATTGTCTTAAGATAGAAAGGATACATCCAAAAATATTTGAAATTCAAGCCATGATCTTTTTCAATCTTTTGAATCCAAAAAGTCCAAACAACCATCCAATTTTTTGACCTAGTTTCATATACTATAAGTACCTAAACACATCACAATGCATAGAGGACGAAATTGATGCCTCAAGAGTAAGTTCCAAACTTCAAAAAATCCTTCAAAAGTGAATTTTCGGTTTCAACCCTAGAGGAGGTTTCAAGGTATTTTAAGAACATCACAAGCTTCCCTGGACATCCCTGAATCAAAACCAATATTCACATGCATCTGAACCATGACCTAATGCATAATCCGAAGCATACATGTTCTTAATATGTTTTTCTTCGATTCACTATATTTACTTGTTTATAATGAATTTTAGATATGTATTGATGTTTGTTGTTGTCTATAGATGGTTTCTGGACTGTTTGGTGAAGAACTATGGCCGAATTGTGAAAACACCATAGTTAGGGTTTTGAGCTCTAAATTGGGATTCTGTGATTCACTTAATTTAAATTGATTCTAAGACCATAATTGAATTGTATGAAGGTTGGGGATCATAACCATGTAACTAATTTGATGAATCGTTGCATATTTATGAGTGTATGAGATTGGCAGGTTTTGTACGCATGAAAATTCGTAGGAAACTTCCCAACAAATTTCGCAGGAAAACCTGCAAAAATCCAAGGAAGAAGATGAAGTCAGCGCGCCAAATTTTATATTCAAAATTTATTATACTATTTTATGTTATGTTGTTGGTGTTATATCAGAACAGGTTGCTAGCTCAGTTGGTTAGTGTGCGCGCATTTGAGGTTGAGGGTCCTGGGTTCGAATCCTCCCAGGCCCTTTTGCTTTGTTTTGCTTTTTGTTGTGATTTTACAGGTGAAGAAACAAAACACATTGGCATCCATCCCATATCACCTGCACGCGCGTAGCCCAGTGGCTGGCTTGTTGGTCTTGAGGGCCTGAAAGCACAGGGACTGGGTTCGAATCCCAGCCCAGGTAAGTTTTTTTCACTTTTTCTTGTTTTTTATTTAATTTGTTTATATTATAATTAAATAAACTTAAATGATAAAAATAAAATGTTTATATTATTTTCTTTTCTATAATTCCAAAATTCATCTTTTCAAAAAAAATTTTTTAACTTTATTAGTAAAATTATTTAATATTTATTTTGTTGTAATATTATTAATTTTGTATAATTAATTTATATTAGATAATTAACCCTAATTTATTTTTCTAAACTTATAAACCCTAAATTATTTATGTTAACATTTTCACATAAAACCCTAATATTTTCATAAACCCTAATTTATTGTGATTAACCCAAATAATATTTTTTTCTAAAACCCTAATTATTTTATATAAATGTTAATTATATTTCTTTATTTTTATTATTTGTTTATATTATCATTATCTATAGTTTTATATAAATCATGTAAATAATTTTAGATTATGTTTAAAACAATTAAAAACTCCTAATTTAATCTTATAAATATAATTTATTTTTATAATATCTTTATTTAATTATAATTAACCATTATCTTTATAACATGTATATAAATTTAAATTCTTATAATAATTAGTATATAGTATGAATTGCTTATTTTTCTTCTTAAAATCTTAAAAAAATAAATTATTTATTAAAAATTGAACTTTTAATTTATTATTCATTATTATGCTAATTTCTTTATTTCATTCTTATTTATTTTATTACTACTAACCCCATTTATTTATATATTATATGATTTTTATTTTATTTTATTATTACTAACCCAATTATTTATTATTATTTGATTATTTATTTTTAATTATTATAATGTAATTGTATCCCATATGTAATAGTTGTAGTAATTTTTATTATTTATTCTTAAATGCTATGGTTAGTAAAATAGGGAGTGCAAGATATGTTTGTATTTAAAAATTGAAATTAGATCATTTAATCTTCAAGATAAATATTTAAATTGATAGACTCACACACGTAAGTCGATCCTGGATCGCCATCTCACTTCTTAAGGGTTACCTCTCAAGTTGCTTAAATAAAAGGTCAAGTAAGGTGTACAAAGCAAGGTCTCTTCATTCATTAACATCATCTAGTCCCTTAAACAGATAAAAAGATCAAGTCCCTTCACGGTTGCCTTCGTAATGATCTTGTCCCTTTCGAATAAAGATGATAAGTCCCTTCGAATTGCTTATACACCTCACAGTTGCCTAAATAACAGATGTCCCTTCACTTGTCCCTCAAACATCCAAGGTAATGACTACCTATTCCTTAATAATAGGGATAGTCATACCATTTAAAGGATATTTAAGAACAGTAAAGACCTAAACTTAGGGTAGGTTCCTCTTATGTACTTGCTCACTTTTCAAAAAAACATTTCAAACACTTCACATTTTTCAAACAAATTTTCAAAACAAAGACTTTATATATATCCGTACATGGATCATTATAAAGTAATTAAGAAAACTTCTATTCACACACTTCACATTTCAAAAACAATTTAAAGTGAGCTAAGTAACTAAGGGCCCATGGATAACCATGGATGTAAAGGGTGCTAATACCTTCCCTTTACATAACCTACCCCCCGAACTCAAAAATCTTTTAAGGTCTTTCCTGTTCTTTTATGCCCTTTCCTTTGGATAAAAAAAAAGTCGGTGGCGACTCTTGCTATCCGCAACATAACTAAAGTCAGTTCTCCCACCGTGTTACAAGATGCATTAGCCACCATGGCATCCATGTTTGAGATCAACTGGGATGATGAAGCTCCCAAGATTACTATTGACAGATTTGAGAAGCCTGCATACTGCAATGAGGTTGACACTGAAGAAGCAGGGGAGAAGCCTTGGTTCCATGAAGTAAAAAGATATCTTGAAGCTCAGGAGTTCCCTGAAGGGGCATCTGTCAAAGATAGGAAGTTTCTGAGGAGGTTTCCTGCTAAGTTCCTTTTGAGTAATGGCATTTTATACAAGCGCAATCATGATTCAACTTTGCTTCGTTGTGTGGATAAGAAGGAAGCAACTGAGATTATGGAAGATATGCATGATGGGATCTTTGGCACTCATTCTAGTGGTCATACCATGGCAAAGAAGATATTGAGAGCAGGTTACTATTGGTCTACCATGGAAGCTGACTGCTATCAACATTCCAGAACATGTCACAAGTGTCAAATTTATGCTGATAAAGTACATATACCTCCATCACCATTGAATGTGTTGACTGCTCCTTGGCCTTTTGCCATGTGGGGCATTGATATGATTGGTGAGATTAAGCCTACTGCTTCTAATGGACATCGTTTCATCCTGGTTGCTATTGATTACTTTATGAAGTGGGTGGAGGCAGCTTCATTTGCATCTGTTACCAAGAATGTTGTGGCTCGATTCATTAAGAATAATCTTATATGTAGGTATGGTATCCCTGAAAGGATTATTACTGACAATGGCTCTAATCTGAATAACACTATGATTACTGATCTTTGCACGCAGTTCAAGATTAAGCATCACAACTCTTCTCCGTATCGTCCAAAGATGAATGGGGCAGTAGAAGCAGCTAATAAGAACATTAAGAAGATTCTACAGAAGATGACTGTCACTTATAAGGATTGGCATGAGATGTTACCATTTGCTCTTCATGGTTATCGTACTACAATACGTACTTCAACAGGGGAAACCCCATTCTCCTTAGTATATGGTATGGAAGCAGTTCTGCCCATTGAAGTTCAGATCCCCTCCTTAAGAATTATGAAGGATGCAGGCTTGGATGAAGATGAGTGGGTTCAGACTCGACTTGACCAGATAAATTTGATTGATGAGAAGAGGTTAGCAGCTGTTTGTCATGGCCAGATGTACCAGAAACGAATGATCAAAGCTTTTAACAAGAAGGTTAAGCCAAAGGTATATCAGGCTGGTGACTTGGTAATCAAGCGTATCATATTACCACAGGGTGATCCTAGGGGCAAGTGGACTCCTACATATGAAGGACCATTTGTAGTCAAGACAGTGTTCTCAGGAGGTGCCATGATACTTACTACTATGGATGGTGAAGACTTCCCGCAGCCTGTAAATGCAGACATAGTTAAAAAATACTATGCATAAAAAGAGACTCGCTAGGTTGACTGGCCTAGGCAAAAATAAGGGCATCCCGGCGAACCAAAAGGGTTCGGGCAAAAATTAGGGATATATATATAAAAAAAATGTACACCCGACAAGTCGAAAACCTGAAAAGGCGGCTTGGGCAAAAAAGGGTATCCCGGTGGATTAAAAACCTGAAAAGGCAATCCATGCAAAGGTTAGGGATTAAAGCGTATGACTATGTCTCGTTTGGATCACCCATGAAACTACAACCAGTTGTGCTACTTACTCAAGCTCGAACAGATAAAGCTCAATCCAATCATTTCCGTCGCAACAGCAGAAGATGAGATACTTGAAGATAATGGCAATAGTAGAATTGAAACTCAATAGGATTGTTTCCCACATAGCTGATTTTCTTTGTTTTGTAAAGTTTTTCTTTACGACGAATTCCTCATACTAGGATTTATGTCTCCTTGTACAAACTCGCCTATGTATAGGTCACTTTGTGACATAAATAAAATTCCATCTTTGAATCCATATTTACTTTTAACCTATTTACATAAGCGAAACGTCCATTGATTGTGTTTGAATGTATGTATGCTTTTGAATATGATTGATGTTTACCAGAAATGCATGAAATGCTTAATATGATTGATGTTTACCAGAAATGCATAAAAATGCAGTAATAGTATTTACTAAGGACGAACGAGGGAAGGAATTCAACGAAGCTTCGCCGGTTCATCCCTACGAGACAGCTACAAGCCCCCCAGTAGGGCAAATCCATCTTCATAGATACTTCGAGTTACATCTCCCCTGGAATTTATATCCATATCTTTTATCCTCAGAAGGATAATCGGGAATTTATTCTTTCAATAGGAGTATGACGAACGAAGACGGGAGGTTATGGATACCTTATTATCAAACGAGACGGGAACAAGTTCCTCATATTCTTCAGCAAGAAATCGGGATTTATTTTCCCTGGCCAGCAGTTGTTATACAAAGATGTCCGGACGCTTCAAGCTGCATGATGCATACATACATCATTTACATCATACCATAACATACATATCCATAATTACATAATACATTACTTAAGTGCATCATACTATGCATGCATACATAATGCATAAACTAATATTTTCCTTGCAGGATAGTTATATATAGGTAAAACAATATCAACGACTTATACCTCAGGACGTTGTTTATCCTCCTGAAAGCTATCATGACTTTGGGTCGTTGTTTATCTTCCCAAAAGTTATACCCTTACCTTGGGCCGTTGTTTATCTTCCCAAAAGTTATACCCTTACCTTGGGCCGTTGTTTATCTTCCCAAAAGTTATACTTATACCTCGGGACGTTGTTTATCCTCCTGAAAGCTATCATGACTTTGGGCCGTTGTTTATCTTCCCAAAAGTTACACTTATACCTCAGGACGTTGTTTATCCTCCTGAAATCTACCATGACTTTGGGCCGTTGTTTATCCTCCCAAAAGTCATACTCTTACCTTGGGCCGTTGTTTATCTTCCCAAAGGTTATCTCATTACATTGGGACGTCGTTTATCTTCCCAAAAGCTATCTTGAGACGTCGTTTATCTTCTCAAAAGTCATATCCTTACCTTGGGCCGTTGTGTATCTTCCCAAGCACCCTATTATACCTCGGGACGTTGTTTATCCTCCTGAAAGCTATCATGACTGTGGGCCGTTGTTCATCTTCCCAAAAGTCATTCCATTACTTTGGGCCGTTGTTTATCTTCCCAAAGGTAATGTTGGGACGTTGCTTATCTTCTCAAAAAGCTATATCTTCATACTTTGGACTACTTGATTTTCCAAGAAGTATATTTGAAGAACTTTTCTCCAGATGGCATCTCTAAGTCTATCTCCTGTTCCTCCAAACGGCATCTTTAAGACCACTCAAGCATATACAACATATCATCAATATACTCTATGCACTGGTGAGTGCAAATTTTTGGGCTTTTGTGTTCAATCCCCTTCAACCTTCCAAGTTACGACTGGCACATATACCAATCTAACCCCTCAGGTTTCAGAAAATTGAACAGGGGCAGCTGTTGCACCCCAAAATTTTCCCTCACAAGACAAGACTTTGTGTACTAAGAGGCTCACAAGGTTCACAAGACATCTTATGAGGTTCACAAGACATCTTATGAGGTTCACAAGGTTCACAAGACCTCTCATGAGGTTCACAAGGTTCACAAGACATCTTATGAGGTTCACAATACATCTTATGAGGTTCACAAGGTTCACAAGGTTCACAAGACATCTTATGAGGTTCACAAGGTTCACAAAGTTTACAATTAGTCAGAAGATTTGACAATTCCCTCAGACAATGCATCCTCCTAAGCAGTGCATCCTAAACTAGGGTTTTGACTTTAATCAAGCTAAATGGACTTCCAAGACTTCAAGTGAGCTTCATAACATCTTATATGTGTTTAAGAATCCCCATGACAAGTTTCAAGACTTTTCCCAAAGGTTTGCTCAGTCAGATGATCAGATAGGTCAAAATCAGTCAAAGTAGTTAAAAAGTCAAACTGAGGTCAACTGTGGTCAAACCAAAGTCAAACTTCATGATTTTTTTTGCCAACATCAAGTATATGAAGTAAAGTTCATCATTTGATCAAGGGTTGATCATGATTCATCAAGGAGATTTCAGATCATCAAGAATCAGGAGTTTCTAAATTAGGGTTTCCTCAGGAAAAGTCAACTGAACTTTGACCAGCCATAACTTTCACATGCTTCATCAAATTTTTCCCATCCAAAGCTCATTTTGAAGGAAATTGAATTCTATACAACTTTGTGTCTCACAAGCCAAGCCCAAAAATGCTTCATTTGGAAGGTATGAGCTAAGACATTATAGGTCCTTTTGAAAGTCAACAAAAAGTCAACAACTTCAAAAGAGCATAACTTGATAATGGTAAAAGGTATGGACATGAAACAAATGGGGTTGGTTATAGGACTCTTCAAGATTTCCAAAATGTCCAAGAACACCCTCATAGCATTAAAATTGAAGGATTTGTGCCCTTGCAAAGTTGGGAAAGTTTTGGGAGGTTTATGAAGCAAATAGGGCTTTAAAACCAATTTCTTCCAAACGGGCTTGCAAATTTGTGATCCAAACTTCAACATGACATCATGCACGACCCAATCCTCATTCATTCATATTTTTATTATTTTTTATTTTATTTATTTTTATTTTATTCATTTAAAACCATTTTAAATTAAAGTAAAATATATAATTAAATATTTGAGGGAGATATTGTTTCTAGAAGGTCATAAACATGGATTAGATCAGATTGATATGCAATTTATGGTGATTGTCTTAAGATAGAAAGGTTACATTCAATAATATATGAAATTCAAAGCATGATCTTTTTCAATCTCTTGGATCCAAAAAGTCCAAAGAACAATCACATATCTTGACCTAATTTCATCAAGTGATATATATACAACATAAACACAAGCATTGGACACGATTTGGCTGCCTCAAGAGTAAGTTTCAATCTTCAAAAATTCACCAAAAAACTTCAATTCGGATTCTTCATTACCAAGCTTTTCAAGGTATTTTAAGGACACTACAAGCTTCCTCAAGCATCCCTGAATCGAAACCAATCATCATATGCCTTTGAATCATGCCATAATACATAAACCGAATCATGTTCTTCAAGATATTTTTGATTTTCGATTCCATTAATTGGCTGGATTTAAATTGTTTTTGATTGTTTGATGATGTTTGTGATGAACCCTAGATGGATTCTGGGCATTTTAATTGAGTTCTTCATGAAGGTATCAAGATCCACCATTGTTAGGGTTTGCGGCCTCTTTTAGGGTTTTGTTATTGAGTCCAAATAAATGAATTATAAGAACATAGAATGATTGCAAATCTCATATAGAACTCAATGGTACCTTTAATTTTGTGAAATTTCACTGCTTGAATGAAGTTTGAGAATCACAGGTTTAGCTACGAAAATAAATTCGCAGGAAAACTTGTAGGAAATTTCGCAGGTGAATTTGCAGGAACCAAGGTTGAAGATGAAGTCATTTGGCGCGCTGGCTGGAATTCAAATTTTGTTTTAATATTTTATTCTATTTTTTGTAGTTTATTTCACAGATGCACGTCTGGCCAAGTGGTGATGGATGCACGTGTATCCTAATTTGATCTTATAAATATAATTTATTTTAATAATATGTTTATTTAATTATAATTAACCATTATTTCTATAATATGTATATAAATTTAAATCATTAGAATAATTTAGTACATAATACTTATTTCTTTTATTAAATTCTCTTAAAAAATATTATTTATCTAATTTTGAACTTTAAATTTATTTATTTTCTTTATGCTAATTTTTTCATCTTATTCTTATTTATTTTATTACTACTAACCCCATTTATTTATTTGTATATTATATGATTGTTATTATTATTGTTACTAACCCAATTAGTTATTATTATTTATTTGCTTATTTATTTTAAGTATTTTTAATTATTATAATGTAATTGTATCCCTTATGTAATAGTGGTAGTAATTTTTATCATTTATTTTTAAATGCTATGGTTAGTAAAATAGGGAGTTAAACATGTTTGTATGTAAAAATTGATTTAGATCATTAATTTAAAGATAAATATTTGAACTCGTACACTCACACACGTAAGTCGATCCTGGATCGCCATCTCACTTCTTAAGGGTTACCTCTCAAGTTGCCTAAACAAAAGGTCAAGTAAAGTGTAAAGCAAAGTCTCTCATCTCATATCATCTAGTCCCTTAACAGATAAAAAGATCAAGTCCCTTCATGGTTGCCTTTGTAATGATCTTGTCCCTTTCGAATAAAGATGATAAGTCCCTCTAAATTGCTTATACACCTTACAGTTGCCTAAATAACAGTTGTCCCTTCATTTGTCCCTCATACATCCAAGGTAATGACTACCTATTCCTTAATAATAGGGATAGTCTTACCATTTAAAGGATATTTAAGAACAGAAAAGACTTAACTTAGGGTAGGTTCCTCTTATGTACTTGCTCACTTTTCAAAAACATTTCAAACACTTCACATTTTTCAAACAAATTTTCAAAACAAAGACTTTATATATATCCGTACATGGATCATTATAAAGTACTTAAAGAAAATTTTATTCACACACTACACTTCCTAAAACAATTTAAAGTGAGCTAAGTAACTAAGAGCCCATGGACAACCATGGATGTAAAGGGTGCTAACACCTTCCCTTTACATAACCTACCCCCGAACCCAAAAATCTTTTAAAGGTCTTTCCTGTTCTTTTATGCCTTTCCTTTGGATAAAATAAAAGTCGGTGGCGACTCTTGCTATCCGCAACATAACTAAAGTCAGTTCTCCCACCGTGTTACACTCGACATGTGTGTTCATCATGTTTTGTGGATTTTTGATGCTTTAATTAATTGGATCATTAGATTTTAGGATCTTGGTGTGTTTGAGGTTCCAATTGGTGTTGAATTGGTGCATTTAGGTGTAAATTTTGTGTTCAATTGATAGGCATTACATTAGGAACTTATTTGAATAAACTGCTGCTAAATTTTCCCTTAAAATGCAGAATTTTTGATTTTGGTCC
The DNA here is from genome assembly GCA_963966055.1 of Lathyrus aphaca. Classification (NCBI taxonomy): domain Eukaryota; kingdom Viridiplantae; phylum Streptophyta; class Magnoliopsida; order Fabales; family Fabaceae; genus Lathyrus; species Lathyrus aphaca. The sequence goes on along the minus strand of OZ014522.1, from coordinate 100,642,082 downwards.
TAGAGTAACTGGTTACTCCCAGGACGGTAATCGGTTACTCGGTGTAATTCTGCATAAAAAGTTATTTTTCTGAACCAAGTAACCGGTTACTCCCAGGTGGGTAACCGGTTACCACTGAACCAAAATGAAAATTTCTTGCATTTTCTCGCATTTTTGTTATCCATTCCCCCTCCAATCATCATGGATCTTTAGGATATGATTTTAGAAAGTTTGTAGGAGTTATTTTGGTACAGGTTCACATATCTTCAACATCTTTCAACACGCGTGTTTTTCATTTTCGATTGTTGGCATAATTGTAAATTTGTGTTCATGGTGTGTTGTAAATGTTGTTCCCATGTTTGAACTTCATTGTTAGCATGATAATAATGGATTAAATCAATGTTTTGCATTGCTTTCGTGATCGATGCACGTTTTGGACACTCGTGTGCATAATTGAACATGTTGCATATTAACTGATAAAGGTGCATGGTTCATGTATGTGTGCACATTCTTGATGCATGATTGCTATATGTTGCATTTTGATGTTAATGTTTGCATTAGTTAGAATGCATGGTGGTGCATGTTCACATTGTGTGGTTCTTTGCTTACATTAAATGTTCACTTTTGAAAATGTGCATTATCCTTTTGTTTGTGAAAATCCATTGATGCAAAATGTTTGCATTCTCACATATCCATGTTCATATTAATCACATTGCGTTCTTTGATGTTGTTATTTGATGCATATCCATGTATTGTTACTCATACATTTACATGTTAAATGACTTAGTTCTGCCATGCATTTCACTACTGCATTTTTGAACAGTAGCTGTTAAATGTATGCTGCCATACCTTGTTTTTGCACTTTTTACACCTGCTGCCTTACTGTTAGGTAGTTGTAATAAGATGTTTGTATGCCATTTGCATGAGACAATTGATTGTGTGTTGAAGCATTGTAGTAGCTGCTGACTTTGAAATTTACCTAACCTTTAGGTACCTTTAGCTTTAGGTTTGACTCAAGTTAGAACCCTAATTCTTTTAGGAGATGTTTGACATCTATTTTTTTTTTCTTTTTTCTCATTTTTGCTTTCATAAATCATTGATTTTTCTAACCTTTTCAGGGGATAATGGTAAGTGATCTTACCTAATCAGGAGGGTCTTCCAAGGGTTTGAAGACTGGGCCAGAGAGTAAGGTGAGTGAGGGGGTGTACCTGCAAGGTGCTCCAATGCTTAACTTAGAAGAGGTACAGAGTAAGGTTATTTTCTGAGTAAGTTAGAATACCTGACCCTTTACTATGAAAGGGTATTTATATTGAGCCCCCAGCGCTGGGCCAAGGCTCCAAATGGGCTGGATTTAGCTAAGCCCAAGGAGGAGCTGCCAGGGGACGCGTAAGAAGCGTGAAGACCTAGACCAAAGGTCTATCCCCTGGTCCAACTACCCCTGTCCCTACGGAGATAGTATAAGGGAGTTGGGTGACGTGCCAGATGAGGTGGCAAACGTGGTTCTGCCCGACATGGCTCATGTGCCCGTGATATAGGTAGGTGATATGTGGATGAAGATCAATGAGCGGGGGACGCACTCTTTGCCCGACACGTAGTAGAGTTGTCGAGATGACGTCCCTTCGACATGGGTGGAAGGACCCTTGCCCGACGCATTTATGTGCCCGGAGGTTTGGGCCTGTACCCGACGAGCATTGGGCCGTGCCGTGCATATCATCATGGCCCAGTCCAGAACAGGAGCCCCCCAAGTCGAGTCTCTGAGTTAGAGTGATGACTTGTATTGCAACTGGGGTTCCCCGTGTTGAGGGAGAGGCGCGGTCGTTCGGCATGGGAGGTTATAATAGATCTGCTCACGAGCTCCTCTTTCCATGGTAGTGTCGGGGATGGAAAGTGATCGACGGGTGCGCATCTTCATCGTAACGGCCGAGGGCTCGACGTGGGGATATGGCGTCTTGATGAGTCGGGGAGATGGACAAATGCTCGGCGTCGTTTCTGTTTCTTTTTTCTTTGGTAGACGTGTCTCAAACTTAATGGCGTCGCTTCGTTTTGTGTTCAAAGACGGCGTAGGCAGTAGGCAATGATGACCTAGCGCGTTGGCCCACGCGCCAGGGACTATAAAAGGAAGTTGAGTGACTTCATTTTCACTTTTTCGCTCCTACGTTTACCGGAAGTTCTGAAGATTTCTCCTGTGTCTGCTCGCCTTGCCGTCTGAACCACCGCCTCAGCCCGTCTTGTTGCCTGAACCACCGTCTCTGCCCGTGCGCCACCGTCTCTTTCTCAACTTCTATATGTCAGGTACCACTTTGCTTCCGTAATCCATTATTTTCCCTTCTGTTTGTGTCAAATGTCTACAAATGTATGTTATCTTCGTAGTATGTGGTTAGATTTGACTTAGGAATAGTAAAATGGATTGTAGATGGACTATAGATGGTAGAAAATATGGTTAGGGTTATACTGTCCCGGGCAGAAATTACATATGCCGGGCAATATTTGCATAAGCTGTATGAACTTTCTGCCCGGTCTCTTAAGAACGTGCGTATCTTCGCGTCGAACACAGTTAGTGTCTGTTGTTGCTACGCCCTTTCACTTGACCTGCGGTGGAAGGGTGGATTTGATATGACGTCGAATTCACTCTTTCTGTCTGCGTTTCAGGTGCTACCGGGCGTTTACGACCGAGGGGGGAAGACTCTGGGTCCTCGACTGAAGATGCGGCCATCGCTCGTCTGCCTGTTGGGGGATGGGAGTGTCAGGGACGGTACTGAGCACGCCTCATCTTCCGGGCAGGTCGATTTCTCCTGGGTTGCGGACGAACCTTTGGAGGAGGAGTCATATTTCTGTGACGAGGCTATCCCTGCTTACGCCGTGGTCGAGGACATAAGCCGGGAAGATCCGCCGAATTGGTATTGCTATGCCCCCAAGGAGGAGGACCGTATATGCCATCATTTCCCGGGGAAGCAGTTCACTATGTACGAGTTCGCTTTCCGGGAGGCGGGGATCAGACTGCCCTTCAATTCCTTCCAAATGTCGATTTTCAAATGGCTTCGGCTGGCGCCATCCCAACTGCATCCTAATGCTCTCGCCTTCATGCGGGAATTCGAGTTGGTCTGCCTCTTCCTCGGCATCGGGTGTACTCGAGCCCTCTTCTTTCATGTCTTCCACCTCCAGCGGTCCGGCTTCCGCGGGCGCCACAGTTGGGTTTCTTTTAAACAGCCCGTGCGCTTGTTCAAGACGTTCGTGGACTCTGCCCGTCATTTCAAGGGTCGTTGGTATGTGGTGAGACCGATCACCCGTGCCGCCCTTCACTCCCTTTACTATTATCAACGAGCATCAAACGGGGAGGAGAAATTGATGTCGAAGATACCGCTGAGGTGGCAGCGCGATCATTTCGACCTCTCCACCACCCACTATAGGATCAAATATGCGATGCTCGGCGCTGAGGATAGGCTCGCGTACAAGAAGCTGGTTGATTACGTGCAGAGTTTCAGTTTGGGGGTCTGGGCGAATCGACAGGGCGTGCCCTATCTTGACGAGGCCGGAGCGCCAATTACTGAGACGCGCTATATTAATACAAAGGCCTTGCTCGAGTGTGGAACCGAGGAGAAGGCCTTAGAATTATTGAGTAGGCAGATTTTTCTTGATCTTGATCTCTAATTTTTGTCTATGTTTTCGCTCGCTAATGTTTGTGTGTAATGCTTCGCAGGTGCCATGCCCAGTACGCGTGATCGGGTCCTGAAGCTGGCCAATCAGGTCGGTGCGGCTGACCGGGTGCCGAAGAAGAAAAAGAAAACTGTGGCCCGTGTTCAGGTGGCCGCTGCTGATGCTGGGGTCGGGACTTCGAACACAGCAAGCCCGACACCTTCCTCTCCTCCTCGGGCGTCGACGATAAACATACCTGACAGTTCGCCGCAATCGGCCTCTCCTCTCCATAAACGGAAACGTTCGGCGGGGACTCTTTCGAGGTCATCCTTGGGAAGACCGGGTGGTCCGGACAGCTATTTGCTACCCCCCTGCTATGTGGAGCGGTCGTTCTTCAAAGTCGAGGATGCGATCGCGGTGCCGGCGCCTGAGGCCAAGGCCATCCTGGACCAAGATGCTGGTGTCCGACGTAAGGAGCTGGCTAGGGACCTGGCAGCTGTCATCCGGGAGATGGAGACGGCCATGGTCTTGACTGACACCTCGGTCTCTACTGCTTCCCTGGAGGACGCTCTCATGCAGGTTCGGTCGGAGAAGGACAAGCTGTCCAAAGACCTGTCGGACTACAAGGAAGAGCATCAGCTGCAGGAGGGGCTGAATAAGAAATTGGAAGAGGCAGAAAAAGAACGGGACCAGCTGAAGGTGGCCAAGGTGAGCTTGGAGGAACAGGTGGCCGGGCACCAGAAGCTGATCGAGGACAATGCTGGACTGCGGGCTCAGCTTGAATCTCTCGAGGAAAAGGTCCGTCCTTTGGCTGATGAGACCGAGGAGGAGCTTGCCCTTGGTTCCCGTGGCGAGCTGTTGGGGCACATACGTTCTCTCAACCAGGACCTTGTGGTCGTTTTCAAGGAGGTTTTCGACAATGCCGTCGAACAACTGAGGCTTCTGAACCCTGACTTGGTGACGGAGGGGTCGGCCCATAATTATTGCGTTAGGGAGGGAAAGATCGTATGCCCTTTCGAAGCTGAGGAGGAGCTGGGGGATGACGAGGAGGAGGCGGAGGATGTTGAGGAGGTGCTCCGGGCGGAGTCTTGATTATTTTTCTTTTGATTTGTTATTTTTGTTATGGCCTGCGTGCCTTGTTATGTGGCCTGCGTGCCCTTCATATATTTTGGCCTTCGGGCATGTGTAATATGGCCTTCGGGCGTACTTGGCCTCGGCCGTTGTTATGTTTTTAAATATATGAATGTTTTCTGTTGTCGTTCATTGTGTTCGTGTATGCGTTATATTTTCTTTTTATGAATTTATACTCTGCTCGACCTTGTTAGTCTCCTCGGTTTAGGGAACCGACGAAATGTCGGGCTTTGTGCCTGTTTGGATCGAAGCCGGGTTCGTTGGTCGGACTCTGGCCTCGAGGCTTGGGCCTTCCCATCTGGAGCTGGGTGCCCTGCCTGCCGTGGTACTTCGACGTTGAGTCTCGATCGAGATCTCAATCGTCGGGGAGGGTTGTGTTCGTTGTGTGGCCCGGTTCGTCCCCGGGTCTTGCGGTTCCTCTTTGGGGTTTTGGAGGCGAGGAGCGTGGTCGTACCACCCACGTCTCCCCGTGATACATTTAGCTGTAATATTGTCTAAGTTTCTCTGCGTTCCATGGTCGAGCGAGTTCTTCCCCTTGTAGATTTTCTAGGTAATAGGCCCCGTTGCTCGTCTTGTCGCGGACGCGGTAGGGGCCTTCCCAGTTGGCGGCCAGTTTACCCTCTTTTGGGTTTTTCTGGTTTCTTCTGAGGACCAGGGTGCCGACCTGGAACTCTCTTCTTATGACCTTCGCATCTTGGCGTAGTGCTATTTTTTGTTTGAGGGACATTTCCCTGAGGGCTGCTTCGGAGCGGATCTCTTCGACTAGGTCGAGTTCGGCTCTAAGGGTCTCGTCGTTCATTTCCTCGTCTAGGGGCTCTTCTATCCTCCTCGTTGGTTCCCGTATTTCCACCGGGATGACTGCTTCGGTGCCGTAAGTCAGTCGGAATGGGGTCTCCCCGGTGGTGGAGTGTGGTGTCGTGCGGTAAGCCCATAGGACGCTATGTAGTTCCTCGACCCATGCCCTCTTCGCCTCGCCGAGCCTGCGTTTAAGGCCACGTAAGATTATCCTGTTGGCCGCTTCCGCTTGCCCGTTCGTCTGTGGATGTTCGACAGACGTGAAATGCTGTTTAGTACCTAGGCTGGCGACGAAGTCTTGGAAACCTCCGTCCGTGAATTGTGTCCCATTGTCCGTGATGAGGGTCTGGGGTACGCTGAACCGAGCGAGGATGTTGCGTTTAAAGAACCGGAGAATGTTCTGTGCGGTTATTTTAGCCAATGCCTCTGCTTCAATCCATTTCGTAAAATAATCTACCCCGACGATGAGGTATTTATTCTGGTATGTCCCGGTGACAAAAGGTCCGAGGATGTCCATGCCCCACCATGCGAAGGGCCACGGGGAGGACAGTGATTTTAGGTCATTCGGGGGTGCGAGGTGCATGTCGGCGTGTCGCTGGCATTTGTCGCATTTTTTTACGTGCTCCCTTGAGTCGTTTTGCATGGTCGGCCAGTAGTAGCCTGCTCGAAGGGCTTTTCGTGCGAGCGATCGCCCGCCGAGGTGTTGAGCGTTGATCCCCCGGTGTATTTCTCCCAGTATGTCGGGAACTTTCTCTTCCTCGACACACTTGAGTAGCGGGATGGAGAACCCTCTACGGTAGAGTTTACCTTCGAGGAGTACGTATGAGCATGCCCGACGTTTGGTGGCGGTCGCCTCCTTTGGGTCGACTGGGAGTTCGTCTTTCGTTAGGTAATTGTAGATGGGTGTCATCCAACAGTGAGCATCCCCGATCGCGTTGACTTCTAATGGAGGAGGTAATTTTTCGATGCTAGGTCGAGGAAGGATTTCTTGAATTACGGATTTGTTTCCTCCCTTTTTCCTCGTGCTGGCTAGTTTTGAGAGGATATCTGCCTGTGTATTGTGCTCGCGAGGTACGTGTTGAACTTCCCACTTCTCGAATTTCTCGAGTTTTTCTTTGACGAGGGACAAGTATTCGACGAGGTTGTCGTTCTTGGTTTGGTACTCTCCTCGTACTTGTGAAGCCACGAGCTGGGAGTCTGTGGATATTTTCACTTCCTTTGCTCCTAGGTCCTCGGCTAATCTCAGACCGGCGATAAAAGCCTCGTATTCGGCCTGGTTGTTCGACGTCGGGAAAGCCAGCGCTAATGAGACCTCGATCAAGATCCCATCCTCATTCTCGAGGATGATCCCAGCTCCGCTGCCTGATGTGCTGGAGGCGCCGTCGACGAAGATCGTCCACTTGTGGGCGCCGTCCGCCGGTGTTGGGCAGTGGGTCATTTCCGCGACGAAGTCGGCCAGTGCTTGGGCTTTCAAGGCCTTTCTATTTTCGTATTGGATGTCGAATTCGGAGAGTTCTAGTGACCACTTGAGCATTCTGCCGGCCATATCTGGTCGCCCGAGTAACTGTTTGATCGGTTGGTCGGTCCTTACTTTTATCGTATGTGCAAGGAAGTAGTAACGTAGCCTCCTCGCCGCATTTATGAGGGCCAGGGCGACCTTTTCGATTTGCTGATATCGGAGCTCAGGGCCTTGGAGTGCTTTGCTCGTAAAATAGATGGGTTTTTGTCCTTCGTCGGTCTCCCTTATTAGGACAGCGCTGACGGCCTCGGTTGCCACGGATAGATATAGGTATAGGGTTTCCTTTTCCAACGGTCGTGATAAGACCGGGGGTTCGGAGAGAACCTTTTTCAAATGGAGTGACGCTTGCTCGCACTCGTTGGTCCAGTCGAAGCTGGCCTCTTTGCGAAGGAGTCTGAAGAATGGCAGTGCATGCTGGGCGGACTTGGCGATGAAACGGGAGAGTGAGGCGAGCACTCCGTTGAGGGATTGGATTGATTTCTTGGTCCTCGGGGTCGGAAATTCTGAACGCCCGACATTTGTCGGGGTTGGCTTCGATCCCCCTTTCGGTGAGGTAGAAACCCAGGAATTTTCCTGCCCGTACCCCGAACGTGCATTTTTCAGGATTGAACCTCATTTTGCACTGCCTCGCCTGCTCGAAAACTTTGGTTAGGTGTCGAGCATGGGTAACCTCCTCATGTGACTTGACGATCATGTCGTCCATGTATACTTCGAGCATGTCCCCTATTTCTTCCTTGAAGACTTTGTTCATCATGCGTTGGTACGTGGCACCGGTGTTCTTGAGCCCGAACGGCATTACGTTGTAATAGTAATTGCCCGTTGGGGTCATGAATGCCGTGTGTCTCTTGTCTGTGGGCGACATAGGGATTTGGTTGTATCAACTATATGCGTCCATGAAGGACAAGAGTTTAAAACCTGCAGAATTGTCTACGAGCATATCTATATTAGGGAGGGGGAAAGCATCTTTCGGGCAAGCCCTATTAAGATCAGTATAATCAACACACATACGCCATTTTCCATTATTTTTCTTAACGAGGACTACATTAGAGAGCCAGGTTATGTACTGGGCTTCAGAAATAAAATTTTCCTCTAAAAGGTCTTTTACAGCTCGTTCGGCAGCCTCTGCCTTCTCGGGGGACTGTTTGCGCCTACGCTGTGCTATGGGCTTGACTGCCCGATCTAAAGCTAGCTGGTGACACGCGATCTCAGGATCCAGCCCGGGCATTTCCGCGGCATTCCAGGCGAAGAGGTCAGAGTTCTCTTTGAGGCATGCCACGAGCTTCTCCCTTTTTCCCTCGGGCAGTCCCTTGCCTATCTTTACTGTCCTTTCTGGATTGTCCCCGAGAGGAATGAGTTCGAACTATCCGTCGGGGATTGGTCGGACCGGGTGTTCGAGAGATCGTTCCTCGGTGGGATTCCCTTCTTCGGTTTCGTCTAGCCCAATGCGACAGTCGAGGTCGATGGCGTTAACTCCCCGGGGAGGATCCTCGGTCCTGAGTTTTTTGTTGTTGCAGCTACTCTTTGTGTTGACCATGGCCTGTCCTTTTACCGCAGCGTCGTAGCACCGTCGGGCAGCTTCGATGTCACCGTGGATGGTGACCACGCGACCCAATTTGGTGTAGTATTTCATCTTCAGGTGGACGGTGGATGGGACCGCGATGAGTTCGGCCAATGTCGGGCGTCCAAAGATGCAATTGTAAAGGGATGGACAGTCCACGACCAGGAATTGGATCTTAATTTCCCTGGCCGTTTCCTGCTCCCCGAAGGTGACGAGGAGCTCGACATATCCCCACGGCCTTGTTGTTGCTCCGTTGAATCCCTGGAGGTCGGATCCGACGTAGGGGGCCAGGTTGGTCTTGTCTAATTTCAGAGTCTTGAAGAGGTGGACATACATGATATCCACCGAGCTGCCCTGATCGACCAGGATGCGTCTGACGTCGAACTGGTCCATCTTTGCCCTGATCAACAGTGGGATGCCCGAATTCGGGGATCCGCCCGGAAGTTCCTCCAGAAAGAAGGATATTGGGTTGGATTTAACCCGATATTTTGTCAGCGTCGCCTTTTGCTCGGGGGCAGTCAGTAGGAGCTCGTCGAACTTGCGTTTGACCGAGAGGGCAGCGGCTTCACCGTTAATTCCTCCACCTGATATAACCAATGCGGTTGGGAAATCTTCCCAGGGGCTGAGTGCAGTGATTTTACCTTCGGGCAATGGCTCGGGGAGGATGAAATCTTCCGGGCGTGACACGCAGAGGGCCACTTGATAAGGAGAGTTGTCGGGGGGTGTTTCTTCCCGAGGTCTCTTCTTCTCTGCCTCGTCATGTCTGGGGGTTTCGTTCTTCCTCGTATACTATTTTAGGTGCCCTTCTTGGATTAAAATCTCTATTGCATCCTTCAGGTGGACGCAGTCTTCGGTCACATGCCCGTGGCTCCTATGGAACCGGCAGTACTTGGATTTGTCGGTGTGAGGCTTTGGCGCAGATGGTTTTGGGAACCTTACTCTGCCCTGTTTAAATTCAGAGTTGATGCATTCCGCGAGGATGCGCTCTCGAGGAGCTGTCAGTAAGGTGTACTCGCTGTATCGGCCCGCGGGGCCTCTTCCTTCTCGGAGCTCGCGAGGCCTTTCTTCCCTTCGCTTGTCCCCGTTGCGACGGGGGATGTTTGGATCCTCGCGTTTGGAATGCTAGGTATCCCCAGCATTACGGCCGTTGCGGGCGTTGTGCGCTACCTGTTTTTCCTCATATCTGATGTAGGCCTGGGCCTTGTGCAGAAGTTCGTTCAAGGTGCGGGGAGGCTCGATCCCGACGGCTCTGCTAAGTTCGCTGCCGGGCAAGAGTCCTCTTTCGAGGAGATACTTCTTCATGTGTTCGGTGGTATCCACCTCGACAGCTTCCTGGTTGAATCGCTCGATGTATGAGCGCAGTGTTTCATTCTTCTTTTGTACTATGGCTTCAAGGGTCGCCTCAGTCTTGGGATGACAACGGGAAGCCGTGAAGTGCCTGGTGAACATGGACCTCATGACTCTCCAAGATGTGATGGATTCGGGAGCCAAGCTTCTATACCAAGCCATGGCCCATTTCCTGAGGGTTGTTGAAAACAGTCGGCATTTGAGATGACCGGTGATATCATTACGGTAGTCGAGCATTGCGTTGACGTTGTCGACGTGGTCGTCGGGATCTGTAGTCCCGTCGTACATAGCTAGATTGGGCGGTTTCTCCATGCCTTTGGGGAGCGGGGCTTCCATTATTGCTCGAGACAGGGGGCAGTGCAAGTCTTCCTCGTCGCTCCTTAATGGAGATAGTTCATTGTTGTCGGGGTTGCGCCCGCGCCTTGGTGATGTTCCTGCTCGATCATTGTCACGACGGGCGCGCGCCCTGCTGACGTGAGGTTCGGGAGAGCGACGCCCTCGCTTCTTTGCTGGCTCTGGACGTTGCTGTGTCCTCCTCTCCTGCTGGGGTCGGACCTCCTGTCGCTCGGCTTCGAGGGCCATGATTCTCTCGTGCTGCTGGTAGAGCATAGAACCGGCCTGGTTGAGGGCATTCACCATGGCAATCATGGTGGCGTCTCCTTCAACGGGGACGGGGATGGGATGGAACGTCTCTGCCCCCTTGGTTTTGGGCGTGAGCGACATCCCCGTTGTTTTGAGGCTCTGGAGACGGGGTAGATGGGCGACTGTCTCGAGCGTCTGCTTCATGGGGCTGCGGGCCGTCATCCATAGTGTAGTCGACGAGGGGACGGCTGCGCTCGCTAGGTTGTTCTCCGGCCATGTTGGAAGGACAGGAATGGATGAGCTTTTGATCCTCTGTTGATGAAGATGGGGATAGCTGTTTCCCACAGACGGCGCCACTGATCTTACCTGATCAGGAGGGCCTTCCAAGGGTTTGAAGACTGGGCCAGAGAGTAAGGTGAGTGAGGGGGTGTACCTGCAAGGTGCTCCAATGCTTAAGTTAGAAGAGGTACAGAGTAAGGTTATTTTCTGAGTAAGTTAGAATACCTGACCCTTTACTATGAAAGGGTATTTGTATTGAGCCCCCAGCGCTGGGCCAAGGCTCCAAATGGGCTGGATTTAGCTAAGCCCAAGGAGGAGCTGCCAGGGGACGCGTAAGAAGCGTGAAGACCTAGACCAAAGGTCTATCCCCTGGTCCAACTACCCCTGTCCCTACGGAGATAGTATAGGGGAGTTGGGTGACGTGCCAGATGAGGTGACAGACGTGGTTCTGCCCGACATGGCTCATGTGCCCGTGATATAGGTAGGTGATATGTGGATGAAGATCAATGAGCGGGGGACGCACTCTTTGCCCGACACGTAGTAGAGTTGTCGAGATGACGTCCCTTCGACATGGGTGGAAGGACCCTTGCCCGACGCATTTATGTGCCCGGAGGTTTGGGCCTTTACCCGACGAGCATTGGGTCGTGCCGTGCATATCGTCATGGCCCAGTCCAGAACAGTAAGTATGAAGAGTTTGGGTGTGCATCCACATTTTACCTTCTCCCTTCCTCTTTTAAGCTTTCAATTCGTGTGATTACGACAAGCATTTTATGCTTCTTTGACATATCATTTCTCTTCATCCCTTTGAGTTCTTATCTCATCTTCAATCCTTGAAGTGAGTTAGAACTTATTCTTCTCTTTTCTTTTAGGATTAGAAAACCACACTTAACCTTTAGGATCTCTAAGCATGATAACACTAGGGTGAGTCTTAGTTTCAGTGAGCCTGCAACACCTGAGTTTAAACTTTGGCAACGTCATCATAAAAAACACAAATAAATTTCATCCCTAGTTAGAGGAACTACGTTGACTCTGATTCTCATTCCCGATGAGATACATAGGTAGTGGGGTAGGGCCCATTGGAGCACAATTCTTTCTTTTCCCTACATTTTTCCGCTCTTGTTCTTTCTAGTTTATCAGTATACGAAGAAGATGTTTACACCCTTCGAGCAGTACAAGAAATCATGGATCTCGTCGAGTACGACGGACGTGAATGGGTGTTAATACTTTCCCTTCATGTAACCAACTTCATTACTTATTCTCTCTGGTTCGCAAGACCTCGTTCTTTCCTTTCCCCTGGTTTGTGCAATATTACCTTTCCCTTTCCTTGGGATAAAAATGCATGGTTGGCGACTCTTCTTCTTTTTTCTGCGCCACTTTCGCGTTTGTACTAGGATAAAAATCCCGGGGAGCGACATTGGGTAATTGTGTTTTCTCATTTGGTGCTTGCCTTTACTATTACTTGTCTTGTGAAACATGATTGTGTCCCTTTTCTGAAAAGTTTCTTATTCATCTAGTATTCTTGTTCATTTCTTCATCTTCTTATTTTCTTCTTGGATTTGTGTTGATCAAACGAAACTTGAGATGAGCTCTTTAGTTAATTCTCCTTTGAATCAGCTGGTTTTCATCAAGGAAAATTTGTGGATTTTGATGAGTTGCTTAAGATTGGTTTCAACTTCTATAAGTTTGTGTCTGAACAAGGCTGGAATGGCTACTTTGAAATGCTATGTGATTTTACTTATCCAAGTCTTGTCAAAGAGTTTTGGACTAATTCCTCCATTGTTGATATGAATTCAGGGTGTGTTATTCTATCTAGATTAACTGGTGTTTCTATAACAGTAACCTCTAAAAAGATTTCTAATGTGATCAATTGTGAGGAGATTGGAGAAACTGCAAGAACTCTTGTTTGAGAACACTTTCTTCCTACTTGGAGTATCTTTGTAGATCCATCTAATTCATCAGAGGTCTCAAATCTTCTTTCGATGTTATTGTTTGGAATCAGATTTTGAATTTGTTCTGGACTGGGCCATGACGATATGCACGGCACGGCCCAATGCTCGTCGGGTACAGGCCCAAACCTCCGGGCACATAAATGCGTCGGGCAAGGGTCCTTCCACCCATGTCGAAGGGACGTCATCTCGACAACTCTACTACGTGTCGGGCAAAGAGTGCGTCCCCCGCTCATTGATCTTCATCCACATATCACCTACCTATATCACGGGCACATGAGCCATGTCGGGCAGAACCACGTCTGCCACCTCATCTGGCACGTCACCCAACTCCCCTATACTATCTCCGTAGGGATAGGGGTAGTTGGACCAGGGGATAGACCTTTGGTCTAGGTCTTCACGCTTCTTACACGTCCCCTGGCAGCTCCTCCTTGGGCTTAGCTAAATCCAGCCCATTTGGAGCCTTGGCCCAGCGCTGGGGGCTCAATATAAATACCCTTTCATAGTAAAGGGTCAGGTATTCTAACTTACTCAGAAAATAACCTTACTCTGTACCTCTTCTAACTTAAGCATTGGAGCACCTTGCAGGTACACCCCCTCACTCACCTTACTCTCTGGCCCAGTCTTCAAACCCTTGGAAGGCCCTCCTGATCAGGTAAGATCAGTGGCGCCGTCTATGGGAAACAGCTATCCCCATCTTCATCAACAGAGGATCAAAAGCTCATCCATTCTTGTCCTTCCAACATGGCCGGAGAACAACCTAGCGAGCGCAGCCGTCCCCTCGTCGACTACACTATGGATGACGGCCCGCAGCCCCATGAAGCAGATGCTCGAGACGGTCGCCCATCTACCCCGTCTCCAGAGCCTCAAAACAACGGGGATGTCGCTCACGCCCAAAACCAAGGGGCAGAGACGTTCCATCCCATCCCCGTCCCCGTTGAAGGAGACGCCACCATGATTACCATGGTGAATGCCCTCAACCAGGCCGGTTCTATGCTCTACCAGCAGCACGAGAGAATCATGGCCCTCGAAGCCGAGCGACAGGAGGTCCGACCCCAGCAGGAGAGAAGGACACAGCAACGTCCAGAGCCAGCAAAGAAGCGAGGGCGTCGCTCTCCCGAACCTCACGACAGCAGGGCGCGCGCCCGTCGTGACAATGATCGAGCAGGAATATCACCAAGGCGCGGGCGCAGCCCCGACAACAATGAACTATCTCCATTAAGGAGCGACGAGGAAGACTTGCACTGCCCCCTGTCTCGAGCAATAATGGAAGCCCCGCTCCCCAAAGGCATGGAGAAACCGCCCAATCTAGCTGTGTACGACGGTACTACAGATCCCGACGACCACGTCGACAACGTCAACGCAATGCTCGACTACCGCAATGATATCACCGGTCATCTCAAATGCCGACTGTTTTCAACAACCCTTAGGAAAGGGGCCATGGCTTGGTATAGAAGCTTGGATCCCGAATCCATCACATCTTGGAGAGTCATGAGGTCCATGTTCACCAGGCACTTCACGGCTTCCCGTCGTCATCCCAAGACTGAGGCGACCCTTGAAGCCATAGTACAAAAGAAGAATGAAACACTGCGCTCATACATCGAGCGATTCAACCAGGAAGCTGTCGAGGTGGATACCACCGAACACATGAAGAAGTATCTCCTCGAAAGAGGACTCTTGCCCGGCAGCGAACTTAGCAGAGCCGTCGGGATCGAGCCTCCCCGCACCTTGAACGAACTTCTGCACAAGGCCCAGGCCTACATCAGATATGAGGAAAAACAGGTAGCGCACAATGCCCGCAACGGCCGTAATGCTGGGGATACCGAGCATTCCAAACGCGAGGATCCAAACATCCCCCGTCGCAACGGGGACAAGCGAAGGGAAGAAAGGCCTCGCGAGCTCCGAGAAGGAAGAGGCCCCGCGGGCCGATACAGCGAGTACACCTTACTGACAGCTCCTCGAGAGCGCATCCTCGCGGAATGCATCAACTCTGAATTTAAACAGGGCAGAGTAAGGTTCCCAAAACCATCTGCGCCAAAGCCTCACACCGACAAATCCAAGTACTGCCGGTTCCACAAGAGCCACGGGCATGTGACCGAAGACTGCGTCCACCTGAAGGATGCAATAGAGATTTTAATCCAAGAAGGGCACCTAAAACAGTATAAGAGGAAGAACGAAACCCCCAGACATGACGAGGCAGAGAAGAAGAGACCTCGGGAAGAAACACCCCCCGACAACTCTCCTTATCAAGTGGCCCTCTGCGTGTCACGCCCGGAAGATTTCATCCTCCCCGAGCCATTGCCCGAAGGTAAAATCACTGCACTCAGCCCCTGGGAAGATTTCCCAACCGCACTGGTTATATCAGGTGGAGGAATTAACGGTGAAGCCGCTGCCCTCTCGGTCAAACGCAAGTTCGACGAGCTCCTACTGACTGCCCCCGAGCAAAAGGCGACGCTGACAAAATATCGGGGTAAATCCAACCCAATATCCTTCTTTCTGGAGGAACTTCCGGGCGGATCCCTGAATTCGAGCATCCCACTATTGATCAGGGCAAAGATGGCCCAGTTTGACGTCAGACGCATCCTGGTCGATCAGGGCAGCTCGGTGGATATCATGTATGTCCACCTCTTCAACACTCTGAAATTAGACAAGACTAACCTGGCCCCCTACGTTGGATCCGACCTCCAGGGATTCAACGGAGCAACAACAAGGCCGTGGGGATATGTCGAGCTCCTCGTCACCTTCGGGGAGCAGGAAACGGCCAGGGAAATTAAGATCCAATTCCTGGTCGTGGACTGTCCATCCCTTTACAATTGCATCTTTGGACGCCCGACACTGGCCGAACTCACCGCGGTCCCATCCACCGTCCACCTGAAGATGAAATACTACACCAAATTGGGTCGCGTGGTCACCATCCACGGTGACATCGAAGCTTCCCGACGGTGCTACGACGCTGCGGTAAAAGGACAGGCCATGGTCAACACAAAGAGTAGCTGCAACAACAAAAAACTCAGGACCGAGGATCCTCCCCGAGGAGTTAACGCCATCGACCTCGACTGTCGCATTGGGCTAGACGAAACCGAAGAAGGGAAGCCCACCGAGGAACGATCTCTCGAACACCCGGTCCGACCAATCCCCGACGGAGAGTTCGAACTCATTCCTCTCGGGGACAATCCAGAAAGGACAGTAAAGATAGGCAAGGGACTGCCCGAGGGAACAAGGGAGAAGCTCGTGGCATGCCTCAAAGAGAACTCTGACCTCTTCGCCTGGAATGCCGCGTAAATGCCCGGGCTGGATCCTGAGATCGCGTGTCACCAGCTAGCTTTAGATCGGGCAGTCAAGCCCATAGCACAGCGTAGGCGCAAACAGTCCCCCGAGAAGGCAGAGGCTGCCGAACGAGCTGTAAAAGACCTTTTAGAGGCAAATTTTATTTCTGAAGCCCAGTACACAACCTGGCTCTCTAATGTAGTCCTCGTTAAGAAAAATAATGGAAAATGGCGTATGTGTGTTGATTATACTGATCTTAATAGGGCTTGCCCGAAAGATGCTTTCCCCCTCCCTAATATAGATATGCTCGTAGACAATTCTGCAGGTTTTAAACTCTTGTCCTTCATGGACGCATATAGTGGATACAACCAAATCCCTATGTCGCCCACAGACAAGAGACACACGGCATTCATGACCCCAACGGGCAATTACTATTACAACGTAATGCCGTTCGGGCTCAAGAACGCCGGTGCCACGTACCAACGCATGATGAACAAAGTCTTCAAGGAAGAAATAGGGGACATGCTCGAAGTATACATGGACGACAAGATCGTCAAGTCACATGAGGAGGTTACCCATGCTCGACACCTAACCAAAGTTTTCGAGCAGGCGAGGCAGTGCAAAATGAGGTTCAATCCTGAAAAATGCACGTTCGGGGTACGGGCAGGAAAATTCTTGGGTTTCTACCTCACCGAAAGGGGGATCGAAGCCAACCCCGACAAATGTCGGGCGTTCTCAGAATTTCCGACCCCGAGGACCAAGAAATCAATCCAATCCCTCAACGGAGTGCTCGCCTCACTCTCCCGTTTCATCGCCAAGTCCGCCCAGCATGCACTGCCATTCTTCAGACTCCTTCGCAAAGAGGCCAGCTTCGACTGGACCAACGAGTGCGAGCAAGCGTTACTCCATTTGAAAAAGGTTCTCTCTGAACCCCCGGTCTTATCACGACCGTTGGAAAAGGAAACCCTATACCTATATCTATCCGTGGCAACCGAGGCCGTCAGCGCTGTCCTAATAAGGGAGACCGACGAAGGACAAAAACCCATCTATTTTACGAGCAAAGCACTCCAAGGCCCTGAGCTCCGATATCAGCAAATCGAAAAGGTCGCCCTGGCCCTCATAAATGTGGCGAGGAGGCTACGTTACTACTTCCTTGCACATACGATAAAAGTAAGGACCGACCAGCCGATCAAATAGTTACTCGGGCGACCAGATATGGCCGGCAGAATGCTTAAGTGGTCACTGGAACTCTCTGAATTCGACATCCAATACGAAAATAGAAAGGCCTTGAAAGCCCAAGCACTGGCCGACTTCGTCGCGGAAATGACTCACTGCCCAACACCGGCGGACGGCGCCCACAAGTGGACGATCTTCGTCGACGGCGCCTCCAGCACATCAGGCAGCGGAGCTGGGATCATCCTCGAGAATGAGGATGGGATCTTGATTGAGGTCTCATTAGCGCTGGCTTTCCCGACGTCGAACAACCAGGCCGAATACGAGGCTTTTATCGCCGGTCTGAGATTAGCCGAGGACCTAGGAGCAAAGGAAGTGAAAATATCCACAGACTCCCAGCTCGTGGCTTCACAAGTACGAGGAGAGTACCGAACCAAGAACGACAACCTCGTCGAATACTTGTCCCTCGTCAAAGAAAAACTCGAGAAATTCGAGAAGTGGGAAGTTCAACACGTACCTCGCGAGCACAATACACGGGCAGATATCCTCTCAAAACTAGCCAGCACGAGGAAAAAGGGCGGAAACAAATCCGTAATTCAAGAAATCCTTCCTCGACCTAGCATCGAAAAATTACCTCCTCCATTAGAAGTCAACGCGATCGGGGATGCTCACTGTTGGATGACACCCATCTACAATTACCTAACGAAAGACGAACTCCCAGTCGACCCAAAGGAGGCGACCGCCACCAAACGTCGGGCATGCTCATACGTACTCCTCGAAGGTAAACTCTACCGTAGAGGGTTCTCCATCCCGCTACTCAAGTGTGTCGAGGAAGAGAAAGTTCCCGACATACTGGGAGAAATACACCGTGGGATCAACGCTCAACACCTCGGCGGGCGATCGCTCGCACGAAAAGCCCTTCGAGCAGGCTACTACTGGCTGACCATGCAAAACGACTCAAGGGAGCACGTAAAAAAATGCGACAAATGCCAGCGACACGCCGACATGCACCTCGCACCCCCGAATGACCTAAAATCACTGTCCTCCCCGTGGCCCTTCGCATGGTAGGGCATGGACATCCTCGGACCTTTTGTCACCGGGACGTACCAGAATAAATACCTCATCGTCGGGGTAGATTATTTTACGAAATGGATTGAAGCAGAGGCATTGGTTAAAATAACCACACAGAACATTCTCCGGTTCTTTAAACGCAACATCCTCGCTCGGTTCGGCGTACCCCAGACCCTCATCACGGACAATGGGACACAATTCACGGACGGAGGTTTCCAAGACTTCGTCGCCAACCTAGGTACTAAACAGCATTTCACGTCTGTCGAACATCCACAGACGAACGGGCAAGCGGAAGCGGCCAACAGGATAATCTTACGTGGCCTTAAACGCAGGCTCGGCGAGGCGAAGAGGGCATGGGTCGAGGAACTACATAGCGTCCTATGGGCTTACCGCACGACGCCACACTCCACCACCGGGGAGACCCCATTCCGACTGACTTACGGCACCGAAGCAGTCATCCCGATGGAAATACGGGAACCAACGAGGAGGATAGAAGAGCCCCTAGACGAGGAAATGAACGACGAGACCCTTAGAGTCGAACTCGACCTAGTCGAAGAGATCCGCTCCGAAGCAGCCCTCAGGGAAATGTCCCTCAAACAAAAAATAGCACTACGCCACGACGCGAAGGTCATAATAAGAGAGTTCTAGGTCGGCACCCTGGTCCTCAGAAGAAACCAGAAAAACCCAAAAGAGGGTAAACTGGCCGCCAACTGGGAAGGCCCCTACCGCGTCCGCGACAAGACGAGCAACGGGGCCTATTACCTAGAAAATCTACAAGGGGAAGAACTCGCTCGACCATGGAACGCAGAGAAACTTAGAGAATATTACAGCTAAATGTATCACGGGGAGACGTGGGTGGTACGACCACGCTCCTCGCCTCCAAAACCCCAAAGAGGAACCGCAAGACCCGTGGACGAACCGGGCCACACAGCGAACACAACCCTCCCCGACGATTGGGATCTCGATCGAGACTCAACGTCGAAGTACCACGGCAGGCAGGGCACCCAACTCGCGATGGGAAGGCCCAAGCCTCGAGGCCAGAGTCCGAACAACGAACCCGGCTTCGATCCAAACGGGCACAAAGCCCGACGTTTCGTCGGTTCCCTAAACCGAGGAGACTAACGAGGTCGAGCAGAGTATAAATTCATAAAAAGAAAATATAACGCATACACGAACACAATAAACGACAATAGAAAACATTCATATATTTAAAAACATAACAACGGCCGAGGCCAAGTACGCCCGAAGGCCATATTACACATGCCCGAAGGCCAAAATACATGAAGGGCACGCAGGCCACATAACAAGGCACGCAGGCCATAACAAAAATAACAAATCAAAAGAAAAATAATCAAGACTCCGCCCGGAGCACCTCCTAAACATCCTCCGCCTCCTCCTCGTCATCCCCCAGCTCCTCCTCAGCTTCGAAAGGGCATACGATCTCTCCCTCCCTGACGCAATAATTATGGGCCGACCCCTCCGTCACCAACTCAGGGTTCAAAAGCCTCAGTTGTTCGACGGCATTGTCGAAACCCTCCTTGAAAACGGCCACAAGGTCCTGGTTGAGAGAACGTATGTGCCCCAACAGCTCGCCACGGGAACCAAGGGCAAGCTCCTCCTCGGTCTCATCAGCCAAAGGACGGACCTTTTCCTCGAGAGATTCAAGCTGAGCCCGCAGTCCAGCATTGTCCTCGATCAGCTTCTGGTGCCCGACCACCTGTTCCTCCAAGCTCACCTTGGCCACCTTCAGCTGGTCCCGCTCTTTTTCTGCCTCTTCCAATTTCTTATTCAGCCCCTCCTGCAGCTGATGCTCTTCCTTGTAGTCCGACAGGTCTTTGGACAGCTTGTCCTTCTCCGACCGAACCTGCACGAGAGCGTCCTCCAGGGAAGCAGTAGAGACCGAGGTGTCAGTTAAGACCATGGCCGTCTCCATCACCCGGATGACAGCTGCCAGGTCCCTAGCCAGCTCCTTACGTCGGACACCAGCATCTTGGTCCAGGATGGCCTTGGCCTCAGGCGCCGGCACCGCGATCGCATCCTCGACTTTGAAGAACGACCGCTCCACATAGCAGGGGGGTAGCAAATAGCTGCCCGGACCACCCGGACTTCCCAAGGATGACCTCGAAAGAGTCCCCGCCGAACGTTTCCGTTTATGGAGAGGAGAGGCCGATTGCGGCGGACTATCAGGTATGTTTATCATCGACGCCCGAGGAGGAGAGGAAGGTGTCGGGCTTGCTGTGTTCGAAGTCCCGACCCCAGCATCAGCAGCGGCCACCTGAACACAGGCCACGGTTTTCTTTTTCTTCTTCGGCACCCGGTCAGCCGCACCGACCTGATTGGCCAGCTTCAGGACCCGATCACGCGTACTGGGCATGGCACCTGCGAAGCATTACACACAAACATTAGCGAGCAAAAACATAGACAAAAATAAGAGATCAAGATCAAGAAAAATCTGCCTACTCAATAATTCTAAGGCCTTCTCCTCGGTTCCACACTCGAGCAAGGCATTTGTATTAATATAGCGCGTCTCAGTAATTGGTGCTCCGGCCTCGTCAAGATAGGGCGCGCCCTGTCGATTCGCCCAGACCCCCAAACTGAAACTCTGCACGTAATCAACCAGCTTCTTGTACACGAGCCTATCCTCAGCGCCGAGCATCGCATATTTGATCCTATAGTGGGCGGTGGAGAGGTCGAAATGATCGCGCTGCCACCTCAGCGGTATCTTCGACATCAATTTCTCCTCCCCGTTTGATGCTCGTTGATAATAGTAAAGGGAGTGAAGGGCGGCACGGGTGATCGGTCTCACCACATACCAACGACCCTTGAAATGACGGGCAGAGTCCACGTACGTCTTGAACAAGCGCACGGGATGTTTAAAAGAAACCCAATTGTGGCGCCCGCGGAAGCCGGACCGCTGGAGGTGGAAGACATGAAAGAAGAGGGCTCGAGTACACCCGATGCCGAGGAAGAGGCAGACCAACTCGAATGCCCGCATGAAGGCGAGAGCATTAGGATGCAGTTGGGATGGCGCCAGCCGAAGCCATTTGAAAATCGATATTTGGAAGGAATTGAAGGGCAGTCTGATCCCCTCCTCCCGGAAAGCGAACTCGTACATAGTGAACTGCTTCCCCGGGAAATGATGGCATATACGGTCCTCCTCCTTGGGGGCACATCAATACCAATTCGGCGGATCTTCCCGGCTTATGTCCTCGACCACGGCGTAAGCAGGGATAGCCTCGTCACAGAAATATGACTCCTCCTCCAAAGGTTTGTCCGCAACCCAGGAGAAATCGACCTGCCCGGAAGATGAGGCGTGCTCAGTACCGTCCCTGACACTCCCATCCCCAACAGGCAGACGAGCGATGGCCGCATCTTCAGTCGAGGACCCGGAGTCTTCCCCTCTCGGTCGTAAACGCCCGGTAGCACCTGAAACGCAGACAGAAAGAGTGAATTCGACGTCATATCAAATCCACCCTTCCACCGTAGGTCAAGTGAAAGGGCGTAGCAGCAACGGACACTAACTGTGTTCGACGCGAAGATACGCACGTTCTTAAGAGACCGGGCAGAAAGTTCATACAGCGTATGCAAATATTGCCCGGCATATGTAATTTCTGCCCGGGACAGTATAACCCTAACCATATTTTCTACCATCTATAGTCCATCTACAGTCCATTTTACTATTCCTAAGTCAAATCTAACCACATACTACGAAGATAACATACATTTGTAGACATTTGACACAAACAGAAGGGAAAATAATGGATTACGGAAGCAAAGTGGTACCTGACATATAGAAGTTGAGAAAGAGACGGTGGCGCACGGGCAGAGACGGTGGTTCAGGCAACAAGACGGGCTGAGGCGGTGGTTCAGACGGCAAGGCGAGCAGACACAGGAGAAATCTTCAGAACTTCCGGTGAACGTAGGAGCGAAAAAGTGAAAATGAAGTCACTCAACTTCCTTTTATAGTCCCTGGCGCGTGGGCCAACGCGCTAGGTCATCATTGCCTACTGCCTACGCCGTCTTTGCACACAAAACGAAGCGACGCCATTAAGTTTGAGACACGTCTACCAAAGAAAAAAGAAACTGAAACGACGCCGAGCATTTGTCCATCTCCCCGACTCATCAAGACGCCATATCCCCGCGTCGAGCCCTCGGCCGTTACGAGGAAGATGCGCACCCGTCGATCACTTTCCATCCCCGACACTACCATGGAAAGAGGAGCTCGCGAGCAAATCTATTATAACCTCCCATGCCGAACGACCGCGCCTCTCCCTCAACACGGGGAACCCCAGTTGCAATACAAGTCATCACTCTAACTCAGAGACTCGACTTGGGGGGATCCTGTTCTGGACTGGGCCATGACGATATGCACGGCACGGCCCAATGCTCGTCGGGTACAGGCCCAAACCTCCGGGCACATAAATGCATCGGGCAAGGGTCCTTCCACCCATGTCGAAGGGACGTCATCTCGACAACTCTACTACGTGTCGGGCAAAGAGTGCGTCCCCCGCTCATTGATCTTCATCCACATATCACCTACCTATATCACGGGCACATGAGCCATGTCGGGCAGAACCACGTCTGCCACCTCATCTGGCACGTCACCCAACTCCCCTATATTATCTCCGTAGGGATAGGGGTAGTTGGACCAGGGGATAGACCTTTGGTCTAGGTCTTCACGCTTCTTACGCGTCCCCTGGCAGCTCCTCCTTGGGCTTAGCTAAATCCAGCCCATTTGGAGCCTTGGCCCAGCGCTGGGGGCTCAATATAAATACCCTTTCATAGTAAAGGGTCAGGTATTCTAACTTACTCAGAAAATAACCTTACTCTGTACCTCTTCTAACTTAAGCATTGGAGCACCTTGCAGGTACACCCCCTCACTCACCTTACTCTCTGGCCCAGTCTTCAAACCCTTGGAAGGCCCTCCTGATCAGGTAAGATCAGAATTCAAATTTACTTCCTAAGGATAATGATTTAGACCTTGTGGACCCTATTGAAAAAGATATGCTTCTATTTCTTAATTCATACTTGAAGATTGAAATTCCTCAAGCTTTGTTTGACCATTTGAAGAAGACTCTTTGTAGCGGTAAAAATCGTGAGTCTAAGCTATTGATTAACTTAACTCATAGAACAAGAGTTGCCACCACTCTTTTATTTGTTTCCACAAGGGAAAGAAAAAATAAAGAACAAAATCTAAAGAACTCTAAAGGAAAAAAAAAACTAATAAAACAAACAAAGATAGGGTAAGGGGTTGGTTACGCGAAGGGAATGTGTTAGCACCTAAAACGTCTATAGTATTCTGATCGTACCTGGAGATCAGGATCCGATATGACTGCGTCGAGCGTGGATGAGTGTTGTTGGTGATGAAGAAGAGATGGGGGTGTACCTGCAAAGTCACTCCGATGCTAAAGTCAGAAAGCGAGCAACGAGTGAGCAAGTACAATTTTTTGGGTCAAGATTTGAATACCTGGCCCTCTCAAATGAGAGGGTTTTTATACTGGTCCAAGTGGATGGTTATTGGCCTAAATAGTAGGGCGCAGATCGCGGATTCCGTAATAACTGTTGACGATTAGGAACTAGCCGTTGGGACAAGAATAGATCTACCCGATTTGGCCTTGGTCGGATATCCTTAACACCGAGCAAGGGGTCCGTCGAACAATTGGTCTTCAGGATTCCGAGCATCGTGGAGTCATTGGGTCGTTGGGCCGCGAGATAGATTTGGCCCAATCCCAAGGGTTGGGCCAGTCCGGAACAAGAGCCCCCAAGTCATTGCTTTCGGTCAAGTAAGTGATGACTTAAAGGTAGCTCGGTGCTCGGGAATAAAGGCAAACGTCGGGGGATCGACTTTCCGAGCATCATGTCTATAGGTCGGCACAAAGGAAGTGGAAACAAATGGTAGCATGTTTCGGGATTTGTGCCAATTTAATGCTCTGACGGCTAGCATAGGGCCTAGCGCATAGGCTATTATTTCCTAGGGATAAGGGTCACGCTTCAGTGCACGTGCCCTTTTCCCTATAAATAGTAACGTTGTCCCACATAGGGAACTTTTCGCTTTGTCTTCTACCTCTCTACACTGCTCGTGCAATTGTCTGTCGCTCACTGTTGTCGATCACTGCAAGCCGTCGTCGACCACCGTACTTCTCAAGTCATTTTTCTGTGATGGCCTCTCAAGGCCAAGGTTAGACCTCTATTCTGACTTTTTTAGGCTTAGTCTTTAAGAAGTAGTAATGCATGCGGCTTAGGACTTGATTTTATCGGTAGATTAGAGTAATGTGTAGGTTTTAGGTTTTGGTAAAAGTTGTACAGTTGCCTACTGTGAACATGGTTCACGGTGGGCGGTGGTTGAGCTCGTCGTTCGACCAAGGTTAGGAATTTGCGAAGAGCTCACGGACATAGTGAATCACGTGCATTAATGATCCCTGCTGAATGTTGATCGTCCGTCCCGGACGTCGGTCGTTAAAGGGGTTAATGATTGGGACCCTGTTTTCGGGCCGTTTCACGCCCTTTCACTTGACAGGTAGTGGAAAGGTGAATTTGATATTCAGATCGAATTCACTGACGCCTTTCCTCTGCTTTTCAGGTGAAAATGTGTTGGTCGATCCCTTCGACATATCCTCGAAAGAGTGTTCGTCGGAAGATTCGGGCTCCTCGGAGACCGTCCCGTCTGGTTCCGAGAGTTCTTCAGGAGATTCAGAAGCGACCAAAGCGAATGATACTGGGATAGCTTCTGGTGACGAGGTTGGTGTTCCCGAAGTTACGCAAGAGGAAGAGAGGGTGCTGGCGCCCGAGGAATGGGTCGTTGAGGATCTATTGGACAAGGTTTCGTCTTACGCCCGACCGCGCGCGGATCCTTTGCCAGTAGTGGGGGATCCCGATCACTAGAGAGTGACATGCCCGGTCGACGACGATCGGATCTACTCAAATTTCGGCGGGAGAAAGTTCTCAATGTATGAATATGCTATCACGACCTTGGGGATAAGGATGCCTTTCAGTGACCTGGTTTGCTCGGTGCTCGTTTATCTGGGGGTAGCACCCTCACAACTGCACCCTAACTCCTATGCTTTAATGAGGGCATTCGAGATGACGTGCGCGCATCTGGGGGGCGGGGGCTACTCTCCCTTTATTCTTCTGGTTATTTTCTTTGCAACAGCAGGTGGGGCGTGGAACTTCTCGAAAATGGTTCGTATCCTTCAAGCAAAGGGCCAAAATTTTCAAAGCGCATTCGGAGTCCATCCGGTCGTTTAAAGGTGATTATCTTCTGATCGAGCCAATGACTAAAATGGCGACCAGGTCGATTAGTTTCATGGGGAACGACACTGATGAGAATGACGTGCCCCGGTTGGACGTCAAAGGTCGACCGATTCATAGGAGGGTCTGGAGATTCCCCTTCTCTTGGGAACACAGTCACTACGGGCGACCGGTGTGTGACTTTGTCCAAGTAGGGGATAACATTGGCGAGAACGATGCGACCAGTTTTGAAGAATTCCGCAAATTGGTTTCTTCCTTCACTCCGATCCCTATGGTCGACGGGGAGGGGAAGGTGATGCTGGCCTCCGATGAAGGGGAAGCTGTGGAACGTTCGTTGATTGACGTCACAGCCCTCTTGGCCTGCAAAAGCGGACAGAAGTTTCTGACCTATTTGGTATTTCTTGCTTTATCTAAATTGTTTGTTTATTGTGATTCCATGTTCATGGTCGATCTGACCTTTGTTTACTTTGTTTTGCAGGCTCGATGAAATCTCTGGACAAGATCCAGGAACGATTGATACAGGGTAACAAACATAAAGCTAAGACCGTCCAAACCCAACTGATCGGAAACGATACGAGCGGCTCTGGCTCTGGTCCTATAGCTCGAGGGTCTCCGGGCGTGACATCCAGTTCAACCCTCAAGAAGCACAAAGTCGGATCGGTCGTAACGGATCTGACGACCAACGCCTCTGTGAAACTGAAGCATCCTTTGCCTCCGTGTTTCGTGCAACGGAATTATTTTGAGCGCACATCTTTGGAGGTTGATCGGGAGGATTCGTTGTACCTCGAACAAATGGACCGCCCCAGTCGAAGGTTGTCCTTGGCGCAGGATGCTAGCGCAGTGACGAGGATGTTGTCGATGGTGTCGATGTTTGCTGAGGGGAGCTCTGGGAAGGAGCTGGAAATAACCCATTTGAAGGCTCTCCTGGCTGCTTCGGAGGAAAAATCCAAGAAGGCCGCCGAGGATGTTGAGGCCGCGGCCACGGAGTTGATAGTTCGGGCAGATGTGATTGCTAAGCTGGAGGTCGACAAAAAGAAGGTCGTCGATCAGAATAGGAAACTGAGAGACACCTTCTTCCCCAAGGATGATGAGGATGAAGATACCAAAGGGTTGATGAGTCGGGCGCATTTCCTTACGCGACTGGATCAGGATCTCGAGGATCTGAGGGACTCGACCAAGTTGAGTTTCCAGAATGTTGTGGACCAGATAAAGGCCCTCAATCCTGAGCTGAACCTCGATGCCGATCAGATCAGCTACTTGTACAAAGTTGAAGATGGTCGGGACGTGGTTCCCGATTACATGGTCGTGGATGATTCTCAATCTAGGGAATCCGAGCAGCCGATCCAGCCATCCGCCCAGCAACTTCCGGACGAACATCAGCCTGGGGTGCTAGAGGGAGAGGGTAATTAGGTCGGCCTACGAGCCTAAATTACTTTTAATTTTAAATCTTTGTTTGGGGGACGTGGTCCCCTTTTTGTGTAATCTTGAACAAGTTGGCCTTTAGGGGTCACACCTTCTTTTAATTAACATTTCCGGCCTTGATGGTCGTTTTACGATTTATGCCGCGTTTTTAATAATGTGTATGATTGCTCGTCCGTCGGAGGACTTTCGTTTTAAAAGTTATTTTTTGTTAAGTGTTTTGCACTCGTTTGACGCGAGGAGTGTGACGTAATGGTCGATAGACGGGGATAACTCCTCGTAGGGGGTGTGATTCGTTAGTTTGGGGGACCGATCAGATGTATGGAGGTTGATCCAGGGTCGGTATCCGGGCCAAGTTAGTGGCTCAGATATCCGTGGCTTGAATGTCCCATCGCGAGCTGGGGTTATGCCTGGTCATGGTACTTAGGTGACGTCGGGATCGTTCGAGTATCCGTTCGTGCGGCAGTTACTTTCCTCGGTACGACGAGGATGTTTTGTTGGTCAAACGTTTTGGACTGCGATGCTCGTACCTGGGCATGCAGGTTTGGTCGGGCCTTTCGCCCTTCGTAGGGGGTAAGGTGACCTTCATACTAACTGTAGTATTGTTTAAGTTTCTCGGCGTTCCATGGCAGTGCGAGCTCTTCCCCTTGGATATTTTCTAAGTAGTAGGCTTTGTTTTTGGTCTTTTCTCGGACGCGATAGAGACCTTCCTAGTTTGGTTCTAGCTTCCCTTCTCGGGAGTCTTTGTGGTTTTTTCTCAATACGAGGCACCCGACTTCGAACGCTCGTTTAATAACTTTTGCGTTATGTCGAGCTGTGATTCTTTGTTTGAGTGTGGCTTCTCGAAGAGCTGCTCCCGATCGGATTTCTTCAACCAAGTCGAGCTCTTCTCTTAGCATTTTCGAGTTAGTATCTTGGTCCATGGGCGACTCTGTGCACATGGGCGATATGTGCATCTCTATGGGGATGACAGCTTCGGTCCCGTATGCCAGTCGGAACGGGGATTCTCCATTCGTCGAATGAGGTGTGGTCCTGTGCCCAAAGGACGCTATGTAGTTCTTCGACCCAACATTTTTTGTGCTCGTCTAATCTTCGTTTGAGGCCCCTCAAGATTACTCTGTTAGCAGCTTCAGCCTGCCCGTTAGTCTGAGGGTGTTCGAAAGAAGCGAAGTGTTGTTTGGCTCCAACTGAGGATACGAACTCTTGGAAGTGTTTGTCGGTGAACTGTGTTCCGTTGTCCGTCACGATGGCGAGAGGTATTCTGAACCGGGCGAAGATGTTTCGCTTGAAGAAGCGTAGGATGTTCAGTGCGATGATTTTGGCTAGGGCCTCTGCTTCGATCCATTTGGTGAAATAGTCGACGCCTATGATGAGATACTTGTTTTGGCCGGTGCCGATGATGAAGGGCCCAAAGATGTCTAGTCCCCACCAGGCGAACAACCATGGGGACGATAGTGATTTTAACTCAGTAGGGGGTGTTATGTGTTTGTCACCATGTCGTTGGCATTTTTCACATTTTTTAACGTCCTCCTTTGCGTCGTCCTGCATCGTCGGCCAGTAGTATCCTGCTCGTAGGATCTTGCGAGCGAGTGATCTTCCGCCAGGGTGTTGCGCGTTGATCCCCTCGTGGACTTCTCTCAGCACGTGTGGGACATTTTATTCCTCAACGCATCTGAGGAGAGGTGTGGAGAAGCCTCGACGATACATCTTCCCTCTGACCATCGTGTACGAGCATGATCTACGCCGTATGGTGCTGGTCGGTTTTGGGTATGCTGGAAACTCGTCTTTGGTCGGATAATTTAATATCGGGGTCATCCAACAGTTAGCGTCGCCTATGATGTTGATGTCTATTCGCGTTGATGTTTTTCCAATGCTGGGTTGGGGGAGTATCTCATATATGACGGATTTGTTGCCCCTTTCCTCTTGGTGCTCGCCAGCTTGGACAATATATCCGCTCGGATGTTGTTCTTGCGCGGGACATGCCTGACTTCTACGGATGTGAATCGTTTTAGTTTTTCCTTGACCAAGGCTAAGTACTCGGCCACATTGTCGTTCTTAGCTTGAAAATCGCCTTGTACTTGGTTAGCGACCAACTGTGAGTCTGTGCATATTATTATTTCTTCTGCTCCTAGGTCGTTTGCAAGGCATAAATCGGCCAGGAAAGCTTCGTATTTTGCCTGATTATTGGACGTGGGGAAAGATAGGGTTAAGGATGCTTCGATGAGTGTTCCCTCCTCGTTCTCTAGCATCACCCCGGCCCCGCTGCCTGTCGAACTGGATGCTCCATCGACGAAGATGGTCCATTTAGATGGAGATGTTACTATTTGCTCGTTGAAGGTAAGTTCTGCTACGAAGTCGGCTAATGCCTGAGCCTTGAGGGCCTTCCATCCTTCGTATTTGATGTCGAACTCGGCTAATTCTAACGACCATTTAAGCATTCATTCGTCCATGTTTGGCCTTCCGAGCATCTGTCTGATGGGTAGGTCTGTTCTGACGATGATAGTATGGGCCAAGAAGTAGTGTCGTAACCTCCTTGCTGCGAAGAGTAGGGCTAGAGATACTTTTTCAATTTGTAAGTATCTGAGTTCGGGGCCGTTTTGCTCGTGAAGTATATGGGTTTTTGCCCCTCGGGGAGCTCTCAAATAAGGGTTGCGCTAACCGCCTCGTTCGATACGGCGAAGTAAAGGTATAACGTTTCACCTTCATTGAGCCTGGAAAGTACTGGTGGTTCGGATAGTGCTTTTTTCAAGTGAGCTAGGGCTTGCTCACATTCGTCGGTCCATCTCGAAAGCTGACTCTTTGCGGAGAGTTTGGGGTAGATATTTTTGTGAACACTCGACATTTATCCGGGTTGGCTTCGATCCCTCGCTCGGTTAAATAAAACCGAGGAATTTACCAGCTCGAACTCCGAATGTACATTTTTCAGGGTTGAAACGCATCTTGCATTTTCGAGCTTGGTAGAACACCTTCCGTAGGTGGGAAGCATGATCCGTTTCTTCCTTAGATTTGACTATCATGTCGTCCATGTATACTTTGATCATGTCCCCAATTTCAGCTCGGAATACTTTGTTCATCATGCGCTGATAAGTGGCGCCCGCATTTTTTTAGACCGAAGGGCATAACGTTGTAATAGTAGTTGTCTGATTCGGTCATGAAGGCTGTGTTTTTGTCGGCCATGACCATAGGGATTTGATTATATCCTGAATAAGCATCCATAAATGATAGTAGTTTGAAATCGGCCGAGTTGTCGACCAATTTATCAATATTTGGTAAAGGGTAAGCATATTTCGGGCAAGCCCCGTTAAGGTCGATATAATCAATGCACATTCGCCACTTTCCATTAGATTTTTTCACAAGTACAACATTGGAAAGCCAGGTGGTGTACCTGGATTCCGTTACAAAGTTTGCCTCTAGGAGGTCTTCTACAGCTTTTTCGGCCTCTTTAGCTTTTTTGGTCGACTGTTTTCTCCTCCGTTGGGCGACGACCTTGTGACTCGGGTGAATGGATAGATGGTGGCATGCTACGTCTGGATCGAGTCCGGGCATTTCTGCCGCACTCCATGCGAATAGGTTGGCGTTCCCCTTCAGGCATGCTTCCAGTTGTCTTTTAGCTAATTCTGGGAGGTGTGCTCCGATCTTCACGCATCTGCTCGGATCCTCCCCCAGCAGGATCAGCTCGAATTCCCCGTCGGGGATAGGTCGGGCTAATGAAGAGGAGGGTTGCTGGGAACTCTCGCCTCATCTGGAAACCTGCAATCGAGGTCGATGGAATCGACCCGGGGGAGAGGTGCAGGTACATCAGTGTTCAGGGAGGAAGCTGAAGTGGAGGCTTTTGGCCGGTAAGATATCGAGCTAAGGCCTTTAGAGGCCGCTTCGAAACAACGACGGGGGGCCTCCACGTCACCATGCAGGGTGGAAACCCTTCCTGAAGTGGTGTAGTATTTCATCTTTATATGGACAGTGGATGGGACGGCTAGGAGGTCGGCCAGAGTTGGTCGACCTAGAATGCATTGGTACAGAGAAGGACAATCGACGACCAGGAATTGGACGTGGATTGATCGGGCAGTTTCAGCGGCTCCAAACGTGACTATGACATCGACGTAATCCCACGGTCGCGATACTGCACCGTTGAAACCTTGTAGGTCTGATCCTACGTACGGTGTCAGATGAGTTTTGTTCAGCTGGAGTGTAGCGAATAGTTGCGAATACATGGTGTCGCATGAGCTACCATGGTCGACCAATATCCTGCGGACGTTGAAGTTGGCCATTTGGGCTCGGATGAGTAGTGGAATGTTGGCATTAGGAACTCCTCCCAATAGTTCTTCTTTATAGAAAGAGATGGGCACTGAATTGTCTCTAGGGGGTCCAGTGTGGCGTTCAAGGCCGGTCCTTTCGCAATTAGCTAGTCGAACTTCCTTTTTATGGAGCCGACAGTGATTTTGTTGAATCCCCCGCCTGAGATCACCATGGCGGAAGGAAAGGCTTCCCATGGGCTATGGGAAGAGAGATAACCTGTACTCGCCGGACGGTCGGGCAGAAAGATGTCTTTCGGGCGATAGATGTTGAGGGCCACTTGCATATTGGTATCAGCGGGGACTGCCGCTGCTTCCTCGATTTTGATGGCTTCTTGCATATCTGGCCTAAAGGTCTCTTTGGATTTAGTGAACTGTTTGAGGTGACCATCTTGGATGAGTATCTTTATTGCATCCTTCAGGTGGATTCAATCCTCGGTGTTGTGCTCGTGGCTCTTGTGATACCGGCAGTACTAGGTTTTATCGGTGCCCGGTTTGGCAGGTAGCTGCTTGGGGAAGCGCACTCCCGCTTGCCAAAACTCCGAATTAGCACATTCAGACAGTATTTTCTCCCTCGTGTGAGGGGGTGAAGCTCCCCCGTTGAGTAATGAGGACACCATCAGCTGTTCGGGCTTCGCACGGTATGTCGTTAGCAGTCATGGATCTTTATGAATAGTAACTTTGGTTCTTGAATTTCTTTGGTGAAGAAGAACGGGGAAGTTTGTTTCCCACAGACGGCGCCACCTGATCGTACCTGGAGATCAGGATCCGATATGGTCGCGTCGAGCGTGAATGAGTGTTGTTGGTGATGAAGAAGAGATGGGGATGTACCTGCAAAGGCACTCTGATGCTAAAGTCAGAAAGCGAGCAACGAGTGAGCAAGTACAATTTTTTGGGTCAAGATTTGAATACTTGACCCTCTCAAATGAGAGGGTTTTTATACTGATCCAAGTGGACGGTTATTGGCCCAAATTGTGGGGCGCGAGTCGCGGATTCCATAATAACCGTTGACGGTTAGGAACTAGCCGTTGTGGCAAGAATAGATCTGCCCAACTTGTCCTTGGTCGGCTATCCTTAGCACCGAGCAAGGGGTCCGTCGAACAATTGGTCTTCAGGATTCCGAGCATCGTGGAGTCGTTGGGTCGTTGGGCCACGAGATAGATTTGGCCCAATCCCGAAGGTTGGGCCAGTCCGGAACATATTCTTTAGGAACCTCTTTGAAAAAACTGCACTTTTTAGTTTGATAGATTTGCTCGAAATGAGATTGGGGAGATGAGAAGATAATTTATTTCTTAAGATTTTTGTGTTTGACAAGACTTATCGCCTCATGCCTATATACCCACAAAATACAATATATGATTAAAACCCCGTAGTTCGTAATACAAAGAATAAAATTAGTTTGTTTTTGTTGATTTTAAAAATACATCTAACTTATCATTTTAAGTGGACAACCCAACTTATCAATCATAATGAGTTTTTCGAGAAGATACTCCGAATTTTAGAAAGTCTTTGATAGATGGGATGCAATGGATATTATTTTTTGAGTTTTATTGTGTAGTTTTCTTTCTTTTTGGGCTTAGCATCTCTTTCTAAAAATAAAGAAGTTTCTAAAAAATAAATTATATAAATTAAAAAAAAAAAAAAGAAGTAAAATTGACCAACATTTTTAATTAATAGTTAACAATTCCTTTTCATTTTTAACTTTTAGAATGAAATTGAATAACTCCCGTACTGAATTCCATAAATAATCATTCTTATAAAATGAACGACTAATATATATATATATATATATATATATATATATATATATATATATATATATATATATATATATATATATATATATATATATATATATATATATATATATATATATATATGAGTTCGATTGTTAATTGTATAGAAATATCAAAAGTAATATATATATATATATATATATATATATATATATATATATATATATATATATATATATATATATATATATATATATATATATATATAATAACTTTATTTTTTTAGTATGTTTTTTAGTTGGATTGATAATTGTATGGAAATATCAATTATTGAGATACGAACGTGCTATAATAAATTCAAATGAAGAGGTTTAACGAGATATTTTTAGTATGTTTTTTAGTGTAATCTTTCATTTTTTTTTATAATATTTTTAATGTATTGCCGATATATACCTACATTACTTTAAACTCGTGATAAAATTGTTCAAGCTTTAAAATTAAAAAAAAAAACTTGGAAATTAGTAATACCTTAAGAGTGAGTCATGTCGATGTTGATAATAAAGTTCATAAAGATGACATACTTGTGGAAGGGACCACATGCAATGGAAAGGAAAATCTAAACTAAAAGCTCATTAATCCAAGAAAGTTGATTTGAGATCCCTACACATATGCAGTGTTGAATGTTTGGTTTCACGATTAGACCACACTCATAATTGATTGTAAAATTGATTCTACACAAAACTATAATTTGTAACTTTTGAAAATAATTATGATTTTTACACTAAAATTTAGAACTCAATTTTACAATAAATTTATTCAAATATAAATCACTACTCCTTCTTAGCGAAAACACAACAATCAATTCCCAATATCAACAAAACAATAAAGGTAAATTCTTATCTACACAACTCACACCTGGATTCTTGCTCGAAACTTTATCTAAATTTGGAAGCTATTTGTTGTGGACTATACTCGTAATATTGCTTCCGCTTCTCCCCTACGCGACCAAATTCAACTCAGGTGACCGAGTTTTTCTACCTACAAAAACAATTTACACTTCTTTCATTACATCACTACAACTGTTGCATATAATCACAGAGTCGACACACAAACCACCTTTCGTATGAGTGCAATCTATCTGAGTCAACGAAAACTTGATATTCATTGATTCATTTGAACTCTTAGAAACAAAGTTTCCTACATGGTAGAGGATCCAGTGCCCTGGATTATCCAAATGCGTATGGGATACAGCACGTTGACCGTCAGAAGTTGTTAGCTGAAACTTGACAGGCTTCATGTCCCATCCATGGATGTGCTCGGTCTTACAAACTCGTCGACCGAGCTTCTTGGATGACCTGCCAAGATGAAGTCTGAAGTACACATTGTATGTCCCTTCTGGGAATTGGAAATCAATGTCGCCTTTAACTTCAAGCCACCAAATTTGATGAAGATAAGCAACTGTATGGAACCTATTCACACACAAACAAGAGTACACTATATAAAGTTCCACCATATTCATGTGTTCAAGAAGTTGTCGAAAGCATGAAATGAACATTCCAATCTTCTGTATGCAGCAAGACAGAACAAGTTCTACCATATTATCACAAGCAACATAGTTTCACTTACAATAACCTCACCTTGACTCTTCAGTCAAAATGTGATTCCAATATCTGCGATCATCTATCCCCGTAATCCTTAACGCTTTGGAAGAAATTGCAAAACAAACCCCACCAGTTCTCTTATCCAGCCAAATTTCCTAAACAGAAGTAACATTTTTGACAAGTTAACATCAATCACTTGAAAATTATGTCATGATTTAACCGAATGAATATACTCTACATATCTTTCCATTACTACATTTTAATGAGTATAAATCACATGTTTCTTAAATTGGTGATATTAATAAACACCTTAGAGCCAGAGCCGCTCTCAAATTTTTCTGTAGATTAATCGTAGTTTAATCAAGAAAAAACAAATAAAGACCTTATCTAATCATCGTTTCACCATTCTAAACATTTTATGAGGCCCTATTTAGACACATGCTAACTATGTCAAATTTGAGGCTTTGTGCGGTATCCCGCCTTGCACTCCCTCGAAGACGGTCCTGCTCAGAGCCATTGAATCTGCAGCATATGCACTGTGTGCAGCCGCAACGGCTGCACTATGCAACTAACCTATGGATCCATTTCTTAATGAAGATGTTCACTACCCGAGTTAACGGGCCAAGTTAACTTACCTTGGTTCCATTGTCAAACAAGTTATGCTTGCAAAGTCTAGCATAAATATCCCTCTTCCCCAATTCAGCAACAAAACTAGTATTATCATCCTCGAAAGCTTTTCCCATGATGAACTTATAATTCAAAGGCAACTTCGATTCCCAAACAAAATCAGCACAAGAAGCATCACGAAACGCCCTATTCAATCGTGCTAGCTTACATATATCTGGTGGATCCAAATACATCAACACCAATGCCACACAACTCTCAGGTATATCCCCAAGTCTTGGCCTCATAGAACTTGAACCCCCATCATCACATACACATGAGGAAAAATTAGCACCCATATTCAACAGAAACCAAACCAAACCACTTTATCCTCACAATGTAAAATTCTTAGATTTCACACACCCAGAATATGAATTCAAGTAAAAACTTGATCTTGAACCTTAATTTGTCAATTTCATCGCATACCAAACCAAACTACTCCATACCCACAATTTAAAACTCTGAAATTTCACAAACCCAGGATATAGATTCAACTAAAAACTATATCTTGAACTTGAATTCATCAAATTCGTCACACAATAAATCAATTGTATACTATACCTCCCAATGTTGAAAGCAAACGAAAAAGCCTAACTGTGATGAACGGAAATTGGAGATGAGAACGAAACGTATGGAGTTGTCATGAATTATATGAGCGACACGAGTGTTTGCGCCGTTTTCCAGTTGAACTGGGTTCTTCAAGATCTATGCTTAAAAGAAGATGATGTTCACGACTTGAGAAAGAGATAAAGAAGAAAAAAGTGACGTGTATGTCCAAGATCATCATTTAAGAATTTTAAATATTAAATTTTTGTTTTAAAAAATTGGCAAAATACTCAAATTGGTCATTTAACTCTACATCAGGATCCAATTTGGTCCCTTAATTCTAAAAGTGACAAAATTGTTCCTTAAGTTTTTAAAAAGGGTCCACGTTAGTCTGTGCCGTTAGCACCGTTAATCAAAGTCAACCAAATTGTACATGTGGTCCTGATATGTGATGAGTCATGTGTCATATGGATGCCATGTTGGATCTGAAAACATAAATTTGTTAATATATCTATCTACCTATGTCTTACTTTTTTCTAGAAAATTTCCAAAATAAGTCTGAAAATGAAACAAAATCAAAACTAAAATGAATATTACTAGTAGCTAACAAACCTTCCATTCATCCTCAAAATTTACATTCCCGAAATATTAATGTATAGTTGTACTTTGTTTGTATGTACATAAAAAAAATACAAGGATCTAAATCTAACTAAAATTGTAAACCAATCACAGAACATGCAAATCGATCGACACAAGTTTTGTATCTTAAACATTCTCATCTTTTGTTGTTTTTGTTGTTCTTGTTTTTGCTGTTATTGTTGTTCTTTCCACATTCTATGTTCTTCCAACACCATTTTCACCACCACTTTCTTGTTTCACACTTGAATCACTACCACCACCATCGTTATTGGTATCATCATTCATATGTTCCTTCAATTTCTGGTTATGGTCACAAGTACAAGTAATAATGTTATCACCAAAAGACGAGGATCTGCTTGTTCCTATATTTGATGAAGACATGTTTGGTGTTGCTAAGAGTGTTGGTTTCTCTTGTCCGACCATAATCACCAAGATTTTCTCCTCGTAAGGCTTCTGAGGTTTTACATCTGTGTCATTTGTTGCTTGTCCGGCTTCGTGACTCAGCATAAACAAAGAATCTCTTTTTCCATAAACGAAGATTTTCCCTAGAATTTGATTGAAACGATTTGGGGAAGAATTTTTCTAGAAACCCTAGAATTCACTGCTAATAATTTGGGGATAAAGAGACTCAACATAAACGAAGAAGAAGATACATATGCCATGTCAGCTGCCACATATGATTAATTAAACGTCCGTTTGGGGGTGGTTGACGGAAAGGACCAATTTGTCACAATTTAAACACTTAAGGCACCATTTTGTCACTTTTTAGAATTAAGGGACCAAATTGGACCCTGGTGTAGAGTTAAGGGACCAATTTGGATATTTTGCCTAAAAAATACTAAGTTAAATAGTTGTCGGAATAATTATACATTTTCTTTAATGCAAAAATTACTTCTACATGCTCCTTAGAATTTGAAAAAGCATTTCCTAGATGCACCATATGTATTTTTCAAATGTAATCAAATTCAGTAGCATCTTAATATTATTTAAAATTTGTTACCACCATGTATCTCTTTAACAATTCAATGTACACCATATATATTGTTCAGCAAAATGTCATATGTCGATAAAAAATGTTCTAAAGATATATTTTCGTATAACACCATATTAATTCTAGATATGTATCCTGTAATCACACCTGATAACAATTTTCTGCAATTGATTTATGAATTTGATGAAATATGACTTTAATGTATAATATAAATCACACACTTTCGAAAAAAATGTGAATATGACATATATAAGTTAATACATTCAAAGTACACAATAAAGTCAAAATCCAGAGTACAAAATAAAATATATCAGAAAATAGTGTTCTTAATACAAAAACTATAAACTACTGCGTATGACGAATTGCAACGCGATTTTTTCTACATTACCTCTTGTACGCTAGTGACCCATGTGCCTCCCCATCATGACATTTATAACGACCCTCACTATAGAGATATCCAAAAATAGTTTGTTTTTCGTATAAGCCTGTCCAATCTACAAGATACGACAACATCTAAGCAACACATCACCAACATGATCAACCATAGTCTGCTTCTCCTCTAGTATCTCCTGATGAGATGACCTATGTGGGTCTTTCGGGGCATCTGATACTATATAAGGATGTGACACC
This sequence comes from Lathyrus aphaca, assembly GCA_963966055.1. NCBI lineage: Eukaryota > Viridiplantae > Streptophyta > Magnoliopsida > Fabales > Fabaceae > Lathyrus > Lathyrus aphaca. Next base: position 100,604,037 of record OZ014522.1, on the reverse strand, counting down.
CTAAAGTACCATCAAATGTAGTTGTGCACATCACTCCAATCGCTATAAGATGGGGTACTATGTGTCTATCTGGTACCAGATGATTAAGATAATCATCAAACATGGTATCCATATCTTAGCGCCTCATATCCGGTGGAACATATTGTGAAGGGTCTCTAGGAACAAGATGCATGTAGTCGTACTTCCTCATGATGCACTCAGGTAAAAGAGGATACTGAAATTCTGTGATCAGGTATGAGATGTCCTATGAGATGTTCCAACACTTGACAGATTTAACCAAAACTTAAAGTGCAAGAAGATTAAACAACACAGTAGTTTGTTAACCCAGTTCAGTGTATAACCACACTTACATCTGGAGGCTACCAAGCCAGGAGGAAATCCAATATAAGTAATATTAATTCTAGACTTAAACCACCCAGTTTAATCTTTCACTTAATATCTACCCAATGCAATTTCTACCTAAGACACAACTTAGATATGAGTATCAACTCACTCACCCTCAATCACACAGTGATATTGTTTACAAGTTTAATAAAATTGAAGTCATCCTTCAAACAAAACAGCTTAATCTTACTTCACAGTTTCAATCAAGACACAAATACACTTTTGCTTAAAAGCTCATAAAGTGGTACAATAAAACAACCTGCTATTAAAACTCAAAACACCCTATTTTGTCTTCTGAAATTCGTACTCAATTCTGAGATATTCTGTTGCTTAAATAGGTGTATGGATTTTGGGCTTTCTGTAGGTTAATCCAGTCCTAAAACGCATGCAGCTTCCACCTTGAATTAGGGTTTGTTACTTCCTAGATTCTAGGTGATTTAGTTCTTCTGATTATGCTGAAGTCTCATAACAACACTCCCTACATATGCGCCTTATTCTGTTTTTGTCCATCTATAATTAATTCCAGATAACTTTCCTTAAATTACTCAGATCAGTTAGTCATTAATTTAAATCTGGTAGCAGGTTTGAGATGTCACAACATCTGTTGGGACATCCTGAAAAAACTGAACTTAAGTCATTTACACAATGTCCCAACATCTGGTGTAACATCCTGAATTAAGTTCTTATACTCTGTTTGATAATGTCCCAACATCTGATAGGACATTCTAAACATCTACAGATACGTCAAACGTGAACTACAAGCCAATAAACTAGAGTAAAAGGAAATGTAATCTAAGGGACGTGTCTGACTATGAAGGAGATATGTGTTCAATTTTATATCCTTTTTTACTAGGCGGTCAAGACACACTTTGTGTAGATGTCTCGCATAGTTCCCTTGGAGTGGGGCATATGTCATATCATGTGGCATATCCTTAATGTAGGTCGATACATATGGCCATCCAGATATGTGTGGAAAGCGATGGAAAATCCAAGCCTAATGGTAGGTTTAAATAATTGGCAAGAGATGAAAAAAATGGACATATATTTTAAGTATTACGAAAATGACACTAAATGATGTTGAAATATTACTGTCAAAAGTGTGATGTTGCTTGTAACCTATTTCATTTCTCACATACAACATTCACATAACTTGAAGTACATGTATACCTGTAGCGGTAAAAATTATGAGTGTAAGTTATTGATTTACTTAACTCAAAGAAAATAGAGTCGCCACCGCGCTTTTATTTATTCCAAAAAAAGAAAAGGAAAAAAGAGAATAAATCCTAAAAAATGAATCTAAAAGTGAAAGCTAAAAGAAACAAATAGAGAATGGGTAAGGGGGTTGGATACGAAATGGGAAGGTGTTAGCACCCAAAACGTTTGTGGTACTCCACGGGGGCCCTTTGAAATATTTACGCCTTTTGGTTTGAAAAGGGTTTATTAAATGAGAGTGAGGGGATGCGAAAAGAATTGATTTTTAATGTTTTTATGTTTGACGAGACTTTCGTCTCATGCCTACGTACCCACAAAGTTCAATGTAAGATCAAAACCCCGTAGTTTGTGGTAAAAAGAACAAAGTTATTTGTTGCTTTTGATTGATTTTAAGAATGTAAAGACTAGTTGTCATCCTTTAGCAAATAATTCTGCTAAAAAGGATGAATCATGTCTAAACATATGAAAAAAGTTAAAAGAAAAAGTGCACAAAGCACAAAAGAGTTTTTGTATTTTTAAGGTCTTTTGAAAATTATGTCAATATGCTTAAGTTCATTAACATTTATCAAAAAAATGAAAATAAAAAGTTAAAAACCACTTGACCAAGGTCAAGGTTTGAATTATGAAAGTGGTGAAGGTTTTAAAAACAAGAGAATCCTTTGAAAAAGGGAGAAGATTTTGAAAATTAAAGAATGGGAGGAGATGAATAGACTACCCTATAAATAAAAGAAAAAAGATAATGTATGAGAGATCTAACCACTTGAAGACACTTTAAAGAAAAAGTAACTTAGAATTTCATCCTCTTGAGCAAATGATGAACCAAATAAAGGCTAGCATAAACACTCCATAATCAAGCAAAGGGAGAAAATTTTAGTACTAAGTTCATTGGTCCAAAATGTAGAAATCCTCCAAAGCAAGGGATAATAACCATAGTCCATAATTAAGAACAAGTCTTTTAAAGTGTTTAGGCCTTTATTAATGTTTTTATTGTCCAAATGGACAAGAAGAAAAGAAAAGCACAAGAAATAATGACATAAATATAAACATGATCATGGATAATATAAAGCATAATAAAATAAAAGAGAAAGGATCAAGAAGTAAAATAAAAAGGATAGTGAGCAAGAAGAAAATAAAAGCAATATAATAATATACATAATAATGTGGTGAACTTAATCATCCACAAAGAAAAAAAGAGACAAGGGCACCAAGGCCAAAAATCTCAAAGCGACATCTGAATTCCATCTCGCATTTGCAATATATGGTTAACCTATGTACTTATGTCATTGATTAACAAAACTTGTCAGAATATTGATAGAATCAAAGCCTCTACAACAATAAGTTTGTGAATTATGAACTTAGTGTCGCTCCCGAGATTTTCATCCTAGTACAAATGCAAAAGTGGCTTGAAACAATAAGAAGAGTCGCCAACCATACATTTTTATCCCAAGGAAATGGAAAGATAATTTTGCACAAACCCGGGGGAAAGGAAAGAACAAGGTCTTGCGAACCAGATATAATGGGTAACGAAGTCGGTTACATGAAAGGAATGTATTAAATCCCCTTCACGTCTATCGTACTCGACGGGATCCACGATTTCTTGCACTTCTCAAAGGGTATTGTGATCTGCGCACTTGAATGAGAACATAAAGAAAACAATAAATAATGTAGGGCAAAGAAAGAATTATGCTTGAATAGGCCTTACCCCACTGCCCACGTATCTCAATAGGAATGATAATCAGAGTGATGTAGTTCCCTTAACCTAGGGAGGCAATTTGTCTGTTTGTGTTTTTTAAAGGAACGACTACTGCTCTAGCTTAAGTGTTGCATGCTTGCTGAATCAAGTGTGTTTACTGTATTGCACAAGAATATGAAGAAGCGCGTTCTTACAATGAGAGTGGGTGAGATGAGAAAATAATTCCCGAAGGAAAGACGTCTTTGTTTGTTTTGAGGTTTTTTTAAGAGTTTTTTTATTTGAAGTGTTTGTGTAAGCGAGTGTACTAAAGTCTCTAACATTAGAGTGTGTACTACATACATCACTCCAAGATGGAATGATAATAAATCACACTAAATATGAGGAAGACCCTCAAACTTAACTCCAATTCTCAAGGCTTAATAACACTAACATACTTCCTTTATTAAGTGTTTTTGTTGTCTTTAAATGAAGAAGTGTTTTTTATTTTGTTTGTGATACAACTCCATGCTAAAGATTTGTTCAACATGCTAGGCAACTTACAATGCATTCCAAGATGGAATGTTTGCAAGCACACGTTAAACACCCCAAATTTTCCCTCACTTTTTCTCACACCATGACTTGTGATCTTTCATTTTTGTTTTAACATAAGCATTACATCTCATATTGCATGTTTACTTCACTGTATAGTTCAATTTCATCTGCATCTAGGGTTTGTGATCTGAGCAATCCAAGAATCAATATGAGCCATCCCAAAGGTCTTGAAGCATTCAAAGGGGGTCCATGTGTGTTCTATAATCATATTTTACTCGCCAAAGCTCATGAAAGTCAAGAAGTCACAAAGTTGGCAAAGGCATGGGAGCAGAGCTAAGGTTTTCACTGCACAGATGACCAAAATTAGGGTTTTGGTTTCAGAGGCCTTAACTCCAAATTTTTTTGTCATTCTTGTTTCTAATGTTATTAATATGTTATAAGGATCATGTGTACCAAGTTCGATGAAGAAAATCATTGTGGAAGTCATCTGATCATTGGGTAACTTCTTGAGCAAGTTAAGTCAAAATCAGGGCATATGAGGCCCCCAACAAGGGTACCAAAGGATCATTTTCATCAAATTTAAGTTCTATGATCTTTATTTGATTTTAGAAGTGGTTAGAAGTTCACAAGATTGAAGAATTTGGAGCCAATTGCAAACTTGCCATTTTTGGAAATAACTTGAAATGCAAACTTTCCATTTTGGGAAAGATTTTCAACCTCCTCCTTCATGACCAAAAATGCTTCAAATGAAAAATTCTTGTTCATGAAAGTTGTAGATTAGGTCTTTCCCTTTTCAAAAAGTACAAGAACATGTTTTGATTCATCCTAGAACTCAAGATATGGCCTTTCAAAGTTGGCAAAAATCCTATAATGTTCATGTTCATGTCAAAGAGGGATTTATGCAATTTTGAGTTTCAAGCTTCTAAGTGACCTCTAATCCACTCAATTATGTCACAACATGTTAATTCAACTTTCCAAGATCAGAATTGGCCCAAGGATTGAAGCATTTCATGGCTTGATTCACAAGAAACATCAAAGTTGGAAAATTGCATAAGCATTGAAATCTCTTCATCCAAGCATTACAGCTGCACTCTAATGATCTAAGGGCTCCCCACAAACTCTGTCGAGGCCAAGACACCCCTTGAAACAACACATACACCTACCCCCTTTTAAACACAATCTTGTAAGCGTGGATCCCGTCGAGTACGACGGACAATATGGGTGCTAATACCTTCCCAGGTTGTAACCAACCCCCTTTCCCAGTTTCTCTGGTTCGCAACCGTCTTATCCATCTTTTTCTAGGTTTATGCAGCATTACCTTTCCTTCGGGATAAAAATGCCTAGCTGGCGAGTCTATTCAATTCACCTTCATTTCTCTTTTTACCGACCGTTCGCGTCTGCACCGGGATGCAAATCTTTGGGAGCGACAACTTGGCGACTCTGTTGGGGAACCTATCTTGCAACCAGGGCTTCTGGTTCTTTTTGTGGGTTTCTTCTAGCGCTTGTTTGATTTGTGTTTACGGGGGTGTTATGTTCTATATGTGCTTTTTGTTTATTGCTTTATTTATTGCTTTCTGTACAGCTTTATTTATTGCTTTCATTTACTGTTTTTTATGCATTTCATATTATTGCCATCATATCATCTGTGTTGGATTTGTTGTTTACTTTGGTGGGAGGGATATCCAGTGATTAAGGTTTCATACCGGGAGCCTGAGTGACACATAAGATAGAATGGCTTCATATTCTTTCCCATTCCATTTCGGTCTGGTGCGGGAATATGAAACACGGTTCAGACATGGGTTTCTTCTTGAGAACTCTGTGCTACGGATTTCCTGTAGTACTAGGGCTATCTGGGAAACCTGCTAAGTCTGGATGACCTTTTTTTATGACCTTCAGCATCTGAGGTGAATTAGAGGAGGATCCTTTATGATTATTATAAACAATGTACCTCCGGGTTAGAAGTGTTTACACTTCTCATAACTGATCCAAGTCTGAGGATCCTTGTTCTAGAACAATACATGTGATGGGGTTGGGATATTTACAGGTTTGCAGGAACCCTTGGCCTCATCATACCCTGTTACTAGATATTATCTAAGGTTACATCATTTTGGATTGTTCTTGTGAAACCCTGGACTTGTGGCTCTTTATTTGAGTCCCCCACCTGGTTACTGGTTCTTTAAACCTTCATCTGGATTTCTGAACACACATGGACCTTATCAAGGCAGATAACAGATCCAACACTTGATCACAAACCCTTGCATATCATTCTGCATACATCATTTTGCATCATTTTAACATTTGTCTATTTGTTTTACAGGGTATCCACATCTTATCTTTGGTTTGGTTTTGACTGTTCCTCTGCTCAGACATCTTCATCAGATATATTCATAAGCCATCTTCACTAGAGGTTCCCTTCAGCACCTTCATCAGTTGTCTTCACCAGTGTTTCCCTTCAGTCATTTTCATCAGCATCCATTGTCATCATGGACCCATCCAGGAAGAGCAACATTACATACCATTTCTTTGAGCCCTCCCTAGCAGGCATCAGGCAGATTCAGACACTCATCACTTCTGATCATGCCCCTTTATTCAGGGAACATTATGGTGGTATCATGGACATGATCATGGACTTAGATGCATCACAAAGGAGTATGATCCACACTTTCCTTCACTTCTATGACCCTTCTCTCAGATGTTTTACCTTTCCAGACTTTCAGTTGGGCCCTTTGTTAGAGGAATTTTCCATGTTGTTGGGTGTCCCCATCAGGAGAGGGATTCCTTTCAACCCTGAGATGACTACTCCCAGGAATGAGGATATATATAAGGCTCTGTATTTGGAATCCACTATCATTAATCAGAATATGACTACTAAGGCTGGAATCCCAGGCCTCCATTTGGACTTCCTGATCACTCAGGCCACCAGTCATGCTGCAGTAGGTAGGTGGGACACTGTTTGTGCTCTCTTAGCCCTTAGAATATATGGTATCATCTTGTTTGTAGACGAGCCTAAGTTTGTAAGCAAGAATGCTATCCATCTCTTCCTGCTGAAGAATCCAGTTCCTACCTTGCTCGGGGATTTCTACTACTCAGTGCATCAAAGGAATGAGAAGCAGAGGGGAAAATTAGTCAGATGTTGTGCACCTCTCTTCTACTGCTGGTTATTGAGACACTTGCCAAAGTTAGAAGCTTTCTTGAATCCTCACTAGTCAAGAAATTGGGCTAAAAGAATGACTGCTCTCACTTCAGAAGACATTAGGCGGTGCACTCAGAGCACTAAGGGCAGATATATCATCACCAGCTGTGGGCAGTATCCCAATGTACCTCTGATTGGAGTGAAGGGTTGCATCAACTACAATCCTTTGCTACTCAAAAGGCAATTAGGGTATGCCTTGGTACATCCACCAAGAGAGCAGGACTTGTCAGAAACCCTTTACTGTGACATTCAGCATAACCATGTCATTGCCCGACAAGCAGCTTGGGCTTGGGATAACATTCAGACAAAAGGGATTGCCCTTCTTGGAAAGTGCAACAACATAGCTTCAGCTTAGTATATTGATTGGTCTCGTATTAGAGGACATATTGCCCGCATGCCATTCACCCTGGAGGATGTGCCTGGACCATCAGCAGTAGAGCCTGTAGCTATAGTCAGTTTAGAGGAGTTTGAAAAGTTGAAGGAAAGGAATACTCAGCTTTCTGAAGCTCTAAAGAAGACCCTCTGGGAGAGGAATGATAGTTATCCAGACAATGAAAGGTTAGAGAAGCTCCGGATCGAGCATATGACCAAGATTGAGAAGACAAATGATTACATCAGAAGAGCCTGAGCAGGGGAGTTGGTATTGAAGAATGCTTGCAAGGAAGACAAGATTCAAAAGGCCAGAGCTGAGCACTACTTGGAAGAGAGTCAAGCTAGATGGATCAGAATTATTGAGGCTCGTTCATAGGAAGATCAGAGGACACAGGATATGATAGAGCAGCTAGAAGCTAATGAGAAGAAGAATCAGGAAGCCTTGTTAGCAGAACAGAAGGAAATCTCCGAGTTGAAACTCCGGGCGGGGTTGAAGAGATCAAAAGACCAAGACAAGTATAAGAAGTTGACAAGTGCTATTGCCACCAGGAACCTCCTTATCAGGACTATCACAGAGCATCCAGTTGGACCAGTGACTGATGCTCTCCTGAAGGAAGTCAGAGAAGATGACTATGGGCTAGATGTTTGATTTCTTTGTATTTGTACTTTTGTTGATTTTGTTGTATTTTGACCCATCATGGGAACTTGATGTAATCATAAACTATGTATCTTTACATTTTGTAATATATGGTTAGTGTGTTATTCTGTGGGCTTCATTTATCTTCAACATCATCATTCCTCGAGGTCTGGAAGGTCAAAACCAAATAACCAAACCGGATACCCTTGGAAGACAAATAGACATCTTGCATTGCATACTAACTTCATTCTTTGTTTTGTAGGTATTTTTGTTGTTGTTTCTCACTTTGTTATGGTTTCAGGAAACATTGCTCGTAGGAGAGTCTTCCCCATCAACAGAGTTCACCGATATCCGACAAGAAACAACCTCCCGAGCTTATAGATGGACCAGGTTCAGCAAGATTTGACTGATGTGAGAACCCAGATGGCTAATGAAAGAATTGAAGTGAGGGCTCAGATGAACCAATTCATGGCAGTAATGACTGGGCTAGCCCAAAGCCAAGAAAGATTAAGAGAGTTGGTCGAGCGGCAAACTCCTGAAGAAACCCACCCAGGTACAGGGGGTACCAACAATAATGATCATGTACAACCTCTTACTGATCCCCCGGAGTTTGGACCTCATCTCAACCCTGACATTAATGCTATCAGGAATACCCAGGGTAATACTGGAGGGCGTGCCTTGCAAGAGGACCCTCAGGAGGAACAGTTCACTGTAGTTGGAGCTGGAGATGAAGTCTATGATCGTCGGCTGGACGAGATAGCAGAAAAGCTGAGATCCCTGGAGTCCCAAAACTCTTTAGGATTTGATGTTATGGATATGGGGCTAGTAGAGGGAGTTAGAATTCCTCACAAATTCAAACCTCCCTGCTTCGAAAGATATAATGGAACATCTTGCCCTTGCACCCATCTTCAATCCTTTATGGGAAGATTGAAGGCTTACACTATGGATGAAAAGCTATGGATGTTTTATTTTGAGGATAGCTTGACCGGGGCATCCCGTGAGTGGTACTCTCATCTGACTAGGGAAACAATCATAAATTGGAAAGATTTGGCCGAGGCTTTCATACGCCAATACCAATACAATCTAGACATGGCTCCTAACAGAACTCTTCTAATGGGTATTGAAATTCTGTAATGAGATGTCCTAAGAGATGTTCCAACACTTAATAGGACATTTGACAAATTTAACCAAAAACTTAAACAGCAGGAAAAATAAACAACACAGAAGTTTGTTAACCCAGTTCAGTGTATAACCACACCTACATCTGGAGGCTACCAAGCCAGGAGGAAATCCACTATTAGTAATATTAATTCTAGACTTAAACCACCCTGTTTAATCTATCACTTAATACTTACCCAATGCAATTTCTACCTAAGACTCACTTAGATAAGAGTACCCTACTCACTCCCCCTCAATCACACAGTGATTTTGTTTACAAGTTTAATTTAAAATGAAGTCACACTTCAAACAAAACAGCTTGATCTTACTTCACAGTTTCAATCAAGTCACAAATGCACTTTTGCTTAAAAGCTTATAAAGTGGTACATAAAAACAGCCTGCTATTAAAACACTAGACACCCTATTTAGTCTTCTGAAATTCGTGCTCAAGTCTATGAGATTCTGTTGTTTAAATAGGTTCTGAATTTTGGGCTTTCTGTAGAATGATCCAGCCCTAATGTGCAGCAGCTGTCACCTTGAATTTAGGGTTTGTTACCTCCTATATTCTAGGTGCATTAGGTCTTCTGTTTTAATCTGAATCTTCAATTTAAAACTCCCTACAGATGCGCCTTGTTCTGTTTTATATCCATCATTAATTAATTCCAGATAATTCTCCTTAAATATCTCTGATCTGTTAATCAATAATTAATTCTGGTAGCAGGTCTGAGATGTCTCAACATCTGTTGGGACATCCTGACAAAACTGAACTTAGTCATTTAAACAATGTCCCAACATCTGATAGGACATCCTGAACCAAGTTCACATACTCTGTTTGCTAATGTCCCAACATCTGATAGGACATTCTGAACTGAATTTAACATTTCTTGTTTGGTCAAAAATTCTGCCAATTCTTAAACATCTACAAACTCCCCCTTTGGCTAATTTTTGGCTAACATCTTTTCTGGTTTTCAGAGTGCAGCAGAAGTTCTTTTTATCAGAGTAAATCATTACTATTCTGTTGATTCAAATTTGAGTTTTACTCCCCCTCAAACATATATGAGTCCAGTCTTGTTTCAACATCAATTTTCACACTTATTCAGTTCAGTCAGAAACAAACAGATTTCATTCATCATTTAAACAGCAATTACATTTGATGTTGTTCTCCCCCTTGGTAGGCACAAAATTAGGGCCCAAAGAACTATTATCCAGAATTACACATCATTGCTGTCATTACAAATGCCTCACATACAAAGATCACTCAGATTCATCACTCTCAGTAGCTTCCTCCACTTCAGTGTCTTCATCTTTATCAGCTTCACTTTCAGCTTCACTGTCTTCATTAGATGCAGCTGTCTGATCTTCTTCACTTTCCAACCTCTTAATCATTTCCTCCAGCTTCTTCTTTCTAGCTTCAAGCTCTTTGCAGGTGCACTTTAGCTCAGCAATTAATTCTTTCTTGGAGATAGAAGACTTAGCAGTTGAGGGACCAGCAGATGTCCCAGAAGGAGCTTCAACATCTGCAGCATGGTGACTTAGGAATAATTTGTAATGAAAAGCCAGGGGGCTCTCTCTTTTGCATGCAGTATCCTTGTCAGTTAAAATCCCAGGATATTTATTGAGTACAATACCACACAGCAATGATGGAAAGGCTATTGGTAGCTTGGTTGCAGAGGAGCTGGCATGCTTCATGGTTTGATCAAAGATGAAGGCTCCATAGTCCATTTTGGTTTGAGTTCCAACAGCATATATAAATCTGGCTAGACCAGTTGAGATTGAGGAAGTGTGGTTAGTAGGCACCCAATTAGATGTACCAATCCTGTTCAGCATGGCATACTTTCTGGTAAGCATGCTTACAGATAGTTTTCCCTTCACAGGCCATGCCTTTACCTGGTCAGCAGTTATCACCTTACAGACTTGATTATCTGTCTTGCCCAGCTCATTTGGTCCATCTGTTTCTCTTCCTAGATACTGATTTATGATTTGGGGAGAAAACTCCACACATCTACCTCAAAAACTTTTTGGAATTCAGAGGACTTACCATGTGAACAATCTTCCTGAAGATTCACAATGAACTCTTTGACAAGAAGTTCATAGCAGGGAGAGAGGTCTGAGACTGTCTTGAACAGTCCTGCAGCAGATATGAGGTCTATCAGTTCTGTGCACTCAAGTGCATTGCTGCTCAGTTCTCTTTCCAGGGCAACCCTTCTTTGGTACACATATTTCCACCTGTTCACACTAGAGACATGGTGAAATGATATGTTATCCAAGGGAGCTTCTGGTACAGCAGATGAAGCTCTGGATATTGCTGGTCTCTTCTTAGGAGGAGATGTTGGGACATCTGATTCAACATCTGAATCTGATGGTGTGACAGCCTTTCTTTTCTGAGTTTGAACTTTACTCCATTGTTTTGATGGCCCAAAAGAGGCTTTAGCTTTCCCTTTCTTTGGAGAGGCTTTCTTCTTTTCAAGAATTGCTGCTTCAGCTTGCATCTTACCCTGCCTGGACCTGAGTCTTTTGGCTATGCTGGGTTTGACAGATGCTATGATTTCTGCATCAGAGTCCTGCTCCAGATTGACCACTGGAGGAGATTGAGCAGTCTCTTCTTCAGCTTGTTGATCAGCAGGGATTAGATCTTCATCTGAGGCTTTGGTCTGATCCTCAGAGTTCTCTTTATCACTTTCACTTGAGGCCTTTTCTTGGACCTCAGTCTGTTCAGCATCAGATGAATTTTCTTTCTCATCTGTAGATGTTCCAACATTTATTGGGACATCTTGTTCTGTAGAAGTGCCCTCTGCAGTTTGAGATGGTTCTTCTTGGGGAGCAGGCATGGTTTGCAATGGAACAGAGATCCCACTCACCTTTCTTTGTTCAAACAGAATTTGGGTGACAATCTCCTTGATTGAATCATCCACATAGTTTGAAGATTTTGGTGGCATGTTAGCAGGAGAAGGAATGCCTCCTTTGGCTTTGCTACAAACTTGATCTTTAGCTCTCTTTGGTGTTCTTGCCTTTTTAGAGTGAGAAGGGCTTCCCCTGAGCTCGTCTAATGGTGTTGATTGCATTGGCACCATAGAAATAGGAGTAGCATGAACCACGTCTTTCTGATTGAGAACTTCTTCAGATGTTTTAGGGTTTTGAGACATTGTTGAAGAAGATGAATGTGCAGCTTTAGGGTTTATGATTTCTGAAGAATTGCTAGTTAATGTGATTCGCTTGTGATGATGATGAGACTCTTGATAGCTGCTTATAAGGAGTTCCTAAATAAGTAGCCGTTACAGTCCAAATGATTAGGATTGGAATTCTCAAAGATCTTGTCCAGACCAGTTTTGCCATCTGGAAATTAAGCCATGCAATGTCATATGACATGTTGGCACATCTCATTAACTGCTAGATATCACATAAACATATTCCAAGTTTGCCCCTTAAGTTCTCAAATTGAGTAGCATCCAATGCCTTGGTAAAAATATCAGCTAACTGCAGATCAGTAGATACATGCTCCAATGAAATCACCTTTTCTTCTACAAGATCTCTGATGAAATGATGTCTGATATCAATATGCTTTGTCCTGCTGTGTTGGATAGGATTCTTAGATATGTTGATTGCACTCAAGTTGTCACAGTACAATGTCATGACATCCTGTGGGACATTGTACTCAGTGAGCATCTGCTTCATCCAAACCAACTGAGAACAACTGCTACCTGCTGCTATGTACTCAGCTTCAGCTGTAGATAAGGATACACAATTCTGTTTCTTACTGAACCAAGAAATCAGATTGTTTCCTAGAAAGAAGCATCCTCCTGAAGTGCTTTTTCTGTCATCAGCACTTCCTGCCCAATCAGCATCACAGAAGCCAGTGAGAATTGGTTTGCACCCATGAAAGTACATTATGCCATAGTCACAAGTACCATTAACATATTTAAGGATTCTCTTGACTTGATTGAGATGACTGACTTTTGGATCAGCTTGATATCTTGCACAAACTCCTACTGCAAATGCAATGTCTGGTCTGCTAGCAGTCAAGTATAACAAGCTTCCAATCATGCTTCTATATAAACTTTGATCTACCTTCTCACCCTTTTTATCTTTAGTCAGCTTTAAATGTGTAGGAGCAGGAGTTCTTTTATGAGAAGCATTTTCCATTCCAAATTTCTTCACTATGTTCTTGGAGTACTTGCTTTGTGAGATGAACATTGAGTCTTCCATTTGCTTAACTTGCAGACCAAGAAAATAGGTTAATTCACCTACTAGACTCATTTCAAATTCAGCTTCCATCTGCTTGACAAAATGTTTGACCATCTTATCAGACATCCCACCAAACACAATGTCATCAACATATATTTGTGCAATCATGACATTTCCTTCTTCATCTTTAACAAACAGGGTTTTATCAATCCCACCTTTTCTGTATCCTTGCTTGATAAGAAATGTGGTAAGTCTCTCATACCATGCCCTTGGAGCTTGCTTCAGACCATAAAGTGCTTTCTTGAGTTTGTATACATGATTTGGACAGCTTGGATCAACAAATCCTTTAGGCTGTTCTACATATACCTCTTCATTAAGATAACCATTAAGAAAGGCACTTTTCACATCCATTTGAAATAGCTTGAACTTTAAGATACAAGCAATTCCCAACAGTAGTCTTATTGATTCAAGCCTTGCTACTGGTGCAAAGGTTTCATCAAAGTCTACCCCTTCAATTTGAGTGTATCCTTGAGCCACAAGTCTAGCTTTGTTCTTTGTAACAATTCCTTGTTCATTTGACTTGTTCTTGTACACCCATTTAGTACCAATCACATTTATGTCATTAGGTCTAGGAACAAGATTCCACACTTCATTCCTTGTGAATTGACCTAATTCCTCTTGCATAGCACAAATCCAGTATTCATCAGTGAGAGCTTCCTTGACATTTTTAGGTTCTATTTTGGAAACAAAGCAAGAACCTGAAATCACTTCTCTTGATCTAGTGCTCACACCTCTGTTGGGATCACCAATTATTAAATCTTTGGGATGATCCTTCTGTATTCTGATGGAGGGAGGTTTGCTTGAATCTTCTGACCTTGTATCATTTTGAGTGAAGTTATATTGATCATTCTTTTCTTCAGCTTCAATCTTGATATCAGCAGATGTTCCAACATCTTCTGGGACATCTGTAGGAGCATCATCAATTATCACATTTATGGATTCCATGATAACATTTGTTCTGTAGTTAAATACTCTATATGCTCTGCTGTTTATAGAGTATCCAAGGAAAATTTCTTCATCACTTTTAGGATCCATTTTTCTCCTTTGCTCCCTATCTGCCAGAATATAGCATTTACTTCCAAACACATGAAAGTACTTCACAGTGGGTTTTCTGCCCTTCCAGACTTCATATATTGTGGACAGGGTTCCTTTTCTCAAGGTAACTCTGTTATGGATGTAGCAGGCAGTGTTCATAGCTTCAGCCCAGAAATACATAGGTAACTTCTTAGCATGGATCATAGCTCTTGCTGATTCTTGAATGGTTCTATTCTTCCTTTCAACAATCCCATTCTGTTGAGGAGTGATAGGTGAAGAATACTCATGGTTGATTCCTTCTGAAGAACAGAAATCTAAGAACTTTTGATTCTCAAATTCCTTTCCATGATCACTTCTTATTCTGATCACACAGCTGGATTTTTCCCTTTGCAATCTTTGACATAATTCTTTGAATACATCAAATACATCTGACTTTTCTTTGATGAAGTTTATCCATGTATATCTTGAAAAATCATCAACCACAACATAGGCATACCTCTTACCACCAAGACTTTCAACTTGCATAGGTCCCATAAGATCCATATGAAGAAGTTCCAAAACTTTGGAAGTTGTCAGATGTTGGAGCTTTGGATGGGACATCTTGGTTTGCTTGCCTATTTGACATTCACCACATATTTTGCCATCATCAATCTTCAATTTAGGAATACCTCTTACAGCATCCATAGATATGATCTTTTTTATGCCTCTGAAATGAAGATGACCTAGTCTTTGATGCCACAGTTTCACTTCTTCTTCTTTAGCTAGAGTGCAGGTTGAAGTGAGACTGAGATTTTGGGATTCCCACATGTAACAGTTGTCTTTAGATCTGGCTCCTTTCATGACAACCTCTTGTTCTTTGTTAGTCACTATGCATTCAGATTTGGTAAAGTTTACACTGTATCCTTGATCACATAGTTGACTTATGCTGATCAGGTTAGCAGTTAAACCTTTGACTAGTAGCACATCATCTAATCTTGGAACATCTTGACAATCCAAGGTTCCAACTCCCTTGATCTCTCCTTTAGCTCCATCTCCAAAGGTAACATATCTGGATGAATGTGGCTTTAAGTTTACTAGCAAATTCTTCAATCCAGTCATGTGTCTTGAGCATCCACTGTCAAAGTACCAGTCTTCCTTAGCTGATACTTTCAATGATGTATGTGCTATGTATGCAGTATTCTTCTTTGACCAGATGAGTTGAGATTTCTTTTGATTCCTCTGCTCTGAGTGTTGTTCAGCTGATCTCCAAGCTTGATTGTTGATCTTGTTCTTGGGTGTGTGGCTTTGATCAGTCTGAATGTCAGCTTTTGGTCTCCAAATTTTCTTGATTACTTCTGTCTTTTGCTTAGGAGGTTGCTGATTTCTAAGCTGCATATTCTTGGTACCTTCTACTTTCTGCTTGGAAGGTTGCTGACACATCTGATTTGGATATCCATGTAACTTATAACAGTGAGGTTTGATATGCCCAAATCTTCCACAGTGATGGCATCTCCATCTTTGATACTTCTTCTTCATTTTGTTCTTTCCAGAATGTTGAGACATCTGTTGGAACATTATGTTAGTCTTTGTGTTCTGATGTTGAAGCATTTGTTGGGACATCTTGTTTGACTGTGTAATTTTTGAAGTGGCTTTGCTAGAGCTGGCTTCTTCTCTGTTGTATCCCAGTCCACTTTTGTCCCCTGAATGTTTATTATTGCAAAGAATAACATCCAGTGTATTTGAGCTGCTGTTCATCATTCTAACAGATTTGGACATATGTTCCATCTTAGAATTGAGAAGAGTTACTTCACTTTTCAAGGTATCAATGATTACTTGATCACTTGCTTTTTCCTCTTCTAGTACTTCATTCTGCTTCTTTAGCTTTATAACCTCACTGCATATTTCAGAGCTTCTTTTGTATAGATCTTTGAATGCTTGCTCAAGTTGTTCATAAGTAAGCTCTCCACAACTAGAATCACTATCATATTCACACAGTCCAGCTAAAGCAGTAATATGCTTAGCTGATTCTTCTTCTGAATCTCCTCCTGAGTCTTCATCAGACCAGGTTACAGATAGTCCCTTCTTTTGTCTTTTTAAGAAGTTGGGACATTCCTTCTTGATGTGTCCATATCCTTCACATTCATGGCACTTGATTCCTTTTTCTTGACTGGTCTTTTCAGCAAGATTTGATCTTCTGTTAGCATCATAGGTTCTCTTGTTTTCAGAAGAGTTTGTGAATCTTCCACTGGAATTTGATTTACCTTCCATACCTCTGAGAATCTGTTTGAACTGTTTTGTAATCAATGCAAGATTTTCTGAGAAGCTTTTATCATTTGCTAGTTCATCATCTTCTTCTTCATCTGCATTTGAAACCAAGGCAATGCTTTTGTTCTTTTTAGCATGTGTGTCATTCATTCCCATTTCAAAAGTTTGAAGGGAACCAATGAGTTCTTCAGCTTTCATGGAGCATATGTCTTGAGCTTCTTCTATTGCTGTGACTTTCATGTCAAATCTTTTTGGCAAAGATCTGAGAATCTTCCTTACAAGCTTTTCATCAGTCATCTTTTCTCCCAAGGCTCCAGAAGTATTGGCTATATCCAAGATGTTCATGTAGAACTCATGAATTGATTCATCTTCCTTCATTCTCAAGTTTTCAAACTTGGTGGTGAGAAGTTGAAGTCTTGACATTTTCACTTTTGATGTTCCTTCATGAGTTGTCTTGAGGGTATCCCACACATCTTTGGCCAGCTCACAATGATGCACCAGTCTGAAAATATTTCTATCAATGCCATTGAATAAAGCATTTAGGGCTTTTGAGTTGCCTAGTTCTGAATCTTCTTCCTCTTTACTCCATTCTTCTTCAGGTTTCAGAACTATTGATCCATCTTTGGTGTCTTTAACAGGATGTTTCCATCCAACAATTACTGCTCTCCATGCCCTGTTGTCAAGTGACTTTAAGAATGCAATCATTCTTGGCTTCCAGTAGTCATAATTAGAACCATCCAGTATAGGTGGTCTATTTACTGACCCTATATCTCTGTCCATGTTACAGAATTTGTTTTCCCTAGATCTCACCCAGTATAAACAGGCAGGGTGCCTGCTCTGATGCCAATTGAAATTCTGTAATGAGATGTCCTAAGAGATGTTCCAACACTTAATAGGACATTTGACAAATTTAACCAAAAACTTAAACAGCAGGAAAAATAAACAACACAGAAGTTTGTTAACCCAGTTCAGTGTATAACCACACCTACATCTGGAGGCTACCAAGCCAGGAGGAAATCCACTATTAGTAATATTAATTCTAGACTTAAACCACCCTGTTTAATCTATCACTTAATACTTACCCAATGCAATTTCTACCTAAGACTCACTTAGATAAGAGTACCCTACTCACTCCCCCTCAATCACACAGTGATTTTGTTTACAAGTTTAATTTAAAATGAAGTCACACTTCAAACAAAACAGCTTGATCTTACTTCACAGTTTCAATCAAGTCACAAATGCACTTTTGCTTAAAAGCTTATAAAGTGGTACATAAAAACAGCCTGCTATTAAAACACTAGACACCCTATTTAGTCTTCTGAAATTCGTGCTCAAGTCTATGAGATTCTGTTGTTTAAATAGGTTCTGAATTTTGGGCTTTCTGTAGAATGATCCAGCCCTAATGTGCAGCAGCTGTCACCTTGAATTTAGGGTTTGTTACCTCCTATATTCTAGGTGCATTAGGTCTTCTGTTTTAATCTGAATCTTCAATTTAAAACTCCCTACAGATGCGCCTTGTTCTGTTTTATATCCATCATTAATTAATTCCAGATAATTCTCCTTAAATATCTCTGATCTGTTAATCAATAATTAATTCTGGTAGCAGGTCTGAGATGTCTCAACATCTGTTGGGACATCCTGACAAAACTGAACTTAGTCATTTAAACAATGTCCCAACATCTGATAGGACATCCTGAACCAAGTTCACATACTCTGTTTGCTAATGTCCCAACATCTGATAGGACATTCTGAACTGAATTTAACATTTCTTGTTTGGTCAAAAATTCTGCCAATTCTTAAACATCTACAGGTATGTCACAATCCTCTAGGGAAAGCTTCATAGAGTATGCTCAGAGGTGGAGGCAATTAGTTGTTGTCGTTCAACCTCTAATGTTGGAAAGAGAAATGGCAGATATGTTTATGAACACCCTATAGGGGACATACATTGATAGGTTGGCTGCTTTCTCTTCCACTAGCTTTGCAGATGTGGTCATTGCCGGAGAAAGGATTGAGAGTTTGTTAAAATTTGGGTAAGATTTCTGATAATGGCGCCAACTCTAGCAGCACAAGGAAACCTTTTGTGGGACCTCGCAGGTCGGGGAAAACTAATTCAGTTCACATGGGTAGAGGAAAGCCCCAATATATGCCAAGAACAATTAACGTTGTCACAATTCCCACTCCACCTCCTCAACAACAATACGCTCCGCAACCATAACAGTTCCCTCAGCAATATTTTCCTCAACAAAGGTCCTACAACAACAACAACAACAACCAATAACAACGTCCTTTCCAGCAAAGGCCATCTCAAGTCAACAAGGTAATTGACCCTATACCAATTCCTTATGCCACTTTGTTACCACAACTTCTGAAGCTTAATCTTGTTGAATAAGGACTCTGGCTCCACCAGATCCTCAGAACCTTCCCGAAAATTACGACGTCAATGCCAGATGTGCCTTCCATTCTAATGCACCTGGCCATGCCACATAAAAGCTCATCTTTTAAGGTGCCAGGTGTTCCCAAGTTGTGAGGCCTGCTGTGAATCTTGCAAAGTTTTCGTCAATGGGTGTGAAAGCTTGAGAAATGGCATCAATGGCCTTATCAGAGAAGGTATCCTGCAGATAACATCAACGGTTTCTACAACATCAGTAATTCCTACTACAGCAACAACAAACACTCCTCCTACAACTGCAAAAACAATTGTTCCAACAAACTCGTCTATAAAGTCAACAATCATCCCTTCCACCACTTCAACAAATGTTAGTTCAACCGCATCCGCTTCTACAACGGCAGCAACCATTAACAACGACATCTCCATAGTCACCATATACTACGATCCAGCAATGGTCCCCGATTCCAACAATTCTCAGCAATAATCTCAACAACAACCCAACTTCAATCTTTTATCACCACCACCAGTCAGAAATCCTGTCACCATATATTACAACCCACGGATAATAACAATTCCTACTTCCGCTACAGTCAGTCCAGTCACCATCACGGTACCTGGACCCATTCCGTATGAAAAAGATAATGATGTACCATGGCACTATGGTTCAGACCTCTACTGCAACGGGGAGAGAGTCTCTTTTGATTCTTCAACTGATACACCACAGGTCGGTAATGTCGGGGGAGGCAGAGGCTTCACCCGAAGAGGATGCCTCTTCGCTGTCACAAATTCCAAGAGTTAACACCGAGGCAGAGGCTGCTGCCAAAGCTAAAGGTAAAAATGTGGTGCTTGAGGAACCAATTTTGAAAGAAGCCCATAAAACATCCTTTGATCAAGATGTGGATGAATTTATGAGGATAATCAAGAGAAGTGATTACAAGGTTGTGGATCAGCTCCACCAGACTCCTTCCAAGATCTCCATTCTATCATTGTTGTTGTGTTCCGAAGCTCATCGGGATGCATTACTTAAGGTCTTGCACGCAGCCTACGTGCCTGAGGAGATCACGGTAAATTAGCTAGAGACAGTGGTTTCTAATGTTAATACTAGTCATGGACTAGGCTCCACCAACGCTGATTTGATAACGGAAGGTCGTCATCATAACAAAGCTTAACACATCACTATGGAGTGTAAAGGGGCTATGCTTTCACATGTCCTAGTTGACACTGGGTCTTTACTCAATGTCTTGCCAAAGAAAGCCCTTGTTAAGCTTGAATATGATGGTATTGCTCTCCGACCAAGCAATCTGGTGGTTAGAGCTTTTGATGGTTCCAAGAGGTTTGTTCTTGGAGAGGTGGAGCTGCCTGTGATAATTGGCCCTCAGGTATTTCAAACTAATTTCTACGTGATAAAAATTCAGCCGGCCTACAACTGTTTGTTGGGTCGACCATGGATTCACGCCGTTGGCGCAGTTACGTTAACCCTTCACTAGAAATTAAAATACGAGTGGAAAGGGAAAATTATCACAATCTGTGGTGAAGAGGATATTTTTGTTAGCCATCTGGCCACCTACAAATACATTGAGATGGATGGTGAAATCCACGAGACCATGAGCCAAGGTTTCGAAGCACTGAATGTCAATGAGGCGACAACTGAAGTATTTGCTGCATCCCAGGAGGATAGGATGGGTACTTCAATTTTCTCCTATCAACAAGCTCGGAAGGTTGTTGAAGATGGAAACGCCCAAGGCTAGGGCAAGCTGCTACCTGTGGAGAAGGAGGAGGACAAATTCGGTTTGGGTTACAAACCATTCCGACAAGATCAAGCAGAGGCTTCTAAGAAGCCCAAGTTCGTAAGTGGGGGAATGCTGACCCCAGATGCTGTCAATAACGTGGAAGACGAGGCTAAAAGCGACCTCAACCTGGAGAGCTGGATTCGTCCAAGGATCTCGGGCCAACAAGTCCTTAACTAGTCTTCCTAGGAAATTATAAGAGTTACTCCTGCAGAGTAATTATTATTTCCTTCTTTTTAACATGCATCAAGTCCTGCATCTTGCCCAAGGTGTCAGGACTCATTTTGTAATAGGGCCATATTTGTATTTTGTGCAAATGGAATATCAATGAACAATGGACATCTTTTGCAAACAATTTTCTTTTTCGCTCACTGTCTTTTCATTTTTGTTATTTTTCGCACAAAACAATAAAATGGCAATGTTTTCAAAATAATAACTTCATTTTTTCTGAACAAGATTAAAATTGATCACTAAAAAGAACAAATCTCAACCCTTGCAGAGATTATCCTCCAAATTGCACCGACAACAGCACCGTGTAAACACCCTAAATTTTCCCTCACTATTTATCATACCATGGCTTGTGATCTTTAATTTTTGCATAAGCATAAGCATTACACCTCATATTGCATTTTTGTTTCACTGCATAAGTTCAAGTTCATCTGCATCTAGGGTTGCGATCTGAGCAATCCAATAATCCATATGAACCATCCCAAAGGTCTCAAAGCTTTTCAAGAGGGTCCATGTGTATTCTATCATCATATTATTCTCCTCAAAGTTCATGAAAGTCAAGGGATCACAAGAACTGGCAAAAGCATGGAAGCAGAGCTAGGGTTTTCACTACACAGATGGCCAAAATTAGGGTTTTGGTTTCAGAGGCCTTAACTCCAAGTTTTTGGGTCATTCTTGTTTCTAATGGTCTTAATATGTCATAGGGATCATTTGTACCAAGTTTTATGAAGAAACTCATTGTGGGAGTCATCTGTTCACTAGGTAACTTCTTGAGCAAGTTAAGTCAAAATCAGGGCATCTGAGGCCCCCAACAATGGAACCAAATGGGTATTTTCATCAAATTGAAGTTCAATGATATTTATTTGATCTTAGAAGTGGTTATAAGTTCACAAGATTGAAGAATTTTGAGCCAATTGCAAACTTGCCATTTTTGGAAATGACTTGAAATGCAAACTTTCCATTTTGGGAAAGTTTTTCAACCTCCTCTTTCATGACCAAAAATGATTCAAACGAAATATTCTTGGTCATGAAAGTTGTAGATTAGGTCTTTCCCTTTTCAAAAAGTACAAGAACATGTCTTGATTCATCATAGAACTCAAGATATGGCCTTTCAAAGTTGGCAAAAATCACATAATTTTCAAGTTCATGCCAAAGAGGGAATTTTGCAATTTTACTTACCAAGCATTCTAATGACCTCTAATGTGCACAAATACTTCACAACATGTAAAAAGAACCCCTAAACACCAGAATTGGCCCAAGTTTTCATTGTTTCCATTACTTTATCTTCAAGAAATCTCAAAAGGGCCAAAACTCTCAAAATTTGCAAAATGCCTTGGATCCTTCCATCCACTTGTGCCAGTTTCATCAGGGATTCTTCTTCAGTACCTTCTCTGGTTATCTTCATCAGTTTTCAGCGGTTGCCTTCATCAGTGCTTCTCCTCAGTCTTCTTCACCAGCATCCATTGTCAGTATGGACACATCCAGGAAGAGCAAAATCACCTATCACTTCTTTGAGCCCACTCTAACAGGCATCAGGCAGATGCAGACACTCATCAATCTTGATCATGTCCCTTTATTAAGGGAACATTATGGTGGAATTATGGACATGATCATGGATTTGGATGCATCACATAGGAGCACGATCCACGTATGTCTTCAGTTCTATGACCCTCCTCTCAGATGTTTCATTTTCCCAGATTTTCAGTTGGGACCTTTGCTAGAAGAGTTCTCCATGTTGTTGGGTGTCCCCATCAGAAGGGGGATTCCTTTCAACCCTGAGATGAATGCTCCCAAGAATGAAGATATAGCTAAGGCTTTGCACTTGGAGTCCACCCTCATTGACCAAAATATGACCACCAAGGCTGGAATCCCAGGCCTTCATTTGGACTTCTTGGTTACCCAGGCCACCATTCATGCTACAGTAGGGAAATGGGACAATGTTTGTGCTCTTCTGGCCCTTAGCATATATGGAGTCATCTTGTTTACAGACGAGCCTAAGTTTGTAAGCAAGAATGCTATCCACCTTTTCCTGTTGAAGAATCCAGTCCCTACCTTGCTTGGAGACTTTACTACTCAGTGCATCAAAGGAATGAGAGGAAGAGGGGAAGATTAGTCAGATGTTGTGCACCTCTCTTCTACTGTTGGTTATTGAGGCACTTGCCGAAGTCGAACACTTTCTTGAATCCTCATCAGCCAAGGAATTGGGCTAAAAGAATGATTGCCCTTACATCAGAAGACATTAGATGGTGCACTAAGAGCACCAATGGCAAAGATATCATCACCAGATGTGGGCAGTATCCCAATGTACCCTTGATTGGAGTAAAGGGTTGCATCAACTACAATCCTTTGTTGTTCAAAAGGCAATTAGGATATGCCTTGGTACATACACCAAGAGAGCAAGACTTGACATAAACCCTCTATTGTGACATTCAGCACAACCTTGCCATTGCCAGACAAGCAGCATGGGCTTGGGACAATAATCAGACTAAGGGGACTGCTATTCTTGGCAAGTGCAACAACATAGCTTCAGCTCAGTATCTTGATTGGTCTCGTATCAAGGGACAAATCACCCGTATGCCATTCACCTTAGAGGATGTGCCTGGACCATCAGCAATGGAGCCTGTAGCCACAGTCAGTTTAGAGAAGTTTGAGAAGTTGAAGGAAAGGAATACTTAGCTCTCTGAAGCTTTGAAGAAGACCCTCAGGGAGAGGAATGATAGTCGTCTGGACAATGAAAGGTTGGAGAAGCTCCGGATTGAGCACATGACCAAGATTGAAAAGACGAATGATTACATCAGAAAAGCTAGAGCATGAGAGTTGGTATTGAAGAATGCTTGCAAGGAAGCCAAGATTCCAAAGGCCAAAGCTGAGCACTACTTGGAGGAGAGTTAGGCTAGGTGGATCAGGATCACTAAGGCTCAATCACAAGAAGATCAGAGGACCCAGGCTAGGATAGAACAGCTGGAAGCTAGTGAGAAGAAGAATCAGGAAGCCTTGTTAGCAGCACAGAAGGAGATCTTTGAGTTGAAGCTCCGAGCAGGGTTGAAGAGATCAAAGGACCAAGACAAGCATAAGAAGTTGACCAGTGCCATTGCCACCAGGAACCTTCTTATCAATACCATCACAGAGCATCCAATTGGTCTAGTGACTGAGGCTCTCCTGAAAGAAGTCAGAGAGGATGATTATGGATTGGATGTTTGATTTCTTTGTACTTGTACTTCATTTTGATTGTATTTTTGTTGTTGTAATTTGACCCACCATGGGGACTTTGTTGTAATCAAACTATGTATCTTTACACTTTGTAATATATGGGTTGTGTTATTTCATGGGGCTTTATCTTTCTTTAACATCATCATTCCTCGAGGTCTGGAAGGTCAAAACCAAAGAACCAAACCAGGATACCCTTGGAAGACAAATAGGCATCCTGCATTGCATACTAACCTCATTTCTTTGTTTTGTAGGTTTTTGTTTTTGTTGTTTCTCACTTTGTTATGATTTCAGGAAACATTGCTCGTAGAAGAGTGTTCCCTGTCAATAGAGTGCACCGGTATCCGACAAGAAACAACCTTCCGGGCTTACAAATGGATCAGGTTCAACAGGATCTGTCTGACGTGAGAACCCAAATGGCCAATGAAAGGACTGAGATGAGGGACCAAATGAACCAGTTTATGGTAGTGATGACTGGGTTGGCCTAGAGCCAAGAAAGACTGAGAGAGTTAGTCGAGCGGCAAACTCCCGAAGAAAACCACTCAGGTACAGGGGGTACCAGCAACAACGATCATGTACAACCTCGTACTGATCCCCAAGAGTTTGGACCTCATCTGAACCCAGAAATCAATGCTATAAGAAACACCCAAGGCAACACTAGAGGGAGGGCCTTGCAGGAGGACCCTCAGGAAGAACAATTTACTGTGGTTGGGGCAGGAGACGAAGTCTATAATCGTCGTTTGGACGAGATAGCAGAAAAGCTAAGGTCCCTGGAATCTCAAAACTCTATGGGCTTTGCTGTCATGCATATGGGACTAGTGGAGGGGGTTAGAATTCCTCACAAGTTCAAACCTCCCTGTTTTGAAAGATACAATGGAACATCCTGCCTACATACCCATCTCCAATCCTTCCTGGGGAGATTAAAAGCCTACACCATGGATGAAAAACTGTGGATGTTTTATTTTGAGGATAGCTTGACAGGGGCGTCCCATGAGTGGTAATCTCATTTGACCAGGGCCACAATTAGGAATTGGAAAGACTTGGCCAAGGCTTTCATTCGTCAATATCAATATAATCTAGACATGGCTCCAAACAGAACCCTTCTGATGGGAATGTCACAGTCTTCCAGGAAAACTTTAGAGAGTACGCCCAAAGATGGAGGCAATTAGCTGCTGCCGTTCAACCCCCGATGTCAGAAAGGGAAATGGAAGATATGTTCATGAACACCCTCCAGGGGACTTATATTGATAGGTTGGCTGCATTCTCTTCCACTAGCTTTGCAGACGTGGTTATAGCTGGGGAAAGAATTGAGAGCTTATTGAAAATGGGAAAGATTTTTGACAATGACGCTAGTTCAAGCAGTGCAAGGAAACCATTTGCAGGGCCCCGCAGATCCGGTGAAACAAATTCTGTACATATGGGAAGAGGAAGACCCCAGTATCTTCCAAGATCAATTTCCGCTGTCACTATTCCTACTTCGCCCCCTCAATACACTCAACAGCCACAACACTTTCCTCAACAGAAACAGTTTCCTCAAAAGAGGTCCTACAACAACAACAACCAACAACAATGCCCTTTCCAGCAAAGGCCATCTCAGATCAATAGGGTGATTGACCCTATACCAATGCCATATGCCACATTGTTGCCACAACTCCTGAACCTTCCGAGAAATTACGACGTCAACGCCAGATGTGCCTTTCATTCTAATGCACCTGGTCACACTACAGAAAAGTGCAGAGCTTTGCACATGAAGGTCCGGGATCTGGTTGATTCAAAGGCCCTAAATTTTGCACCACCTCCTAATGTCACGAAAAACCCTATACCCAGCCATGGCGAGCCAAGGATAAATGCAATAGAGGAGGGCCCAGCCATGAATTTAATTGAAGATACTGCAAGTATTCAAACACCTCTGGCAGAGGTTAAAGCTCAACTTTTAAAATGCCAAGTGTTCCCAGGTTGTGAGGCCTGCTGTGAATCTTGCAAGGTTTCCTCCAATGGGTGTGCAAGCTTGAGGAATGGCATCAATGGCCTAATCAAAGAAGGTATCCTGCAAATAACAACAACAACTTCTACAACACCAGCAACTCTTTTTTTAACAACAAATGTTTCTCCTACAACTGCAAAGACAATTGTTCCTACAGACTCGTCTACAAAGTCAGCAACCACCTCTTCCATCACATCAACAAACACCAGTTCAATCACCTCCACTTCTACAACTACAAAAACTACTAACAACGACGTATCCACAGTCACCATCTATTATGACCCTGCAATGGTCCCTAATTTCAACAATTATCACTAACAATCTCAACAACAGTTTCAGCAACAATCAAGCTTTAGTCAATCACCACCACCATCAATCAGAAGTCCTGTTACTATATTTTATGATCCACAAACAATAACGGTTCCTACCTCTGCTGAAGTCAGTCCAGTCACCATCACGGTGCCAGGGCCCATTCCATATGATAAAGACAATGATGTACCATGGCACTATGGTTCAGACCTTTACTGCAACGGAGAAAGAGTCCTTCTTGATTCTTCGGTTCATACGCCACAAGTGGATAATGTCGAGGGAGGCGGAGGCTTCACCCGAAGCGGACGCTGTTGCACCCCAAAATTTGCCCTCACAATACAAGACTTTGTGTTCTAAGAAGGTTCACAAGGTTCACAAGTTTCTCAATGCTTATATAACCTTTCATGAGATTCATGAAGTCTACAAGTCACTTCTTGAAGGTTCACAAGGTTCACAAGCTTTCTCAACATTTCCAATACCTTTCATGAGGTTCATGAAGTCCACAAGTTACTTCTTGAAGGTTCACAAGGTTCACAAGTTCCTCTACATTTACAAGACCTTTCTTGAGGTTCATGAAGTCCACAAGTTACTTCAAGGTTCACAAGCTTCACAATACCTCCCATGAGTATCACAAGACACTTTATGAAGATTCACAAGGTTCACAAAGTTCACAATTGGTCAAAAGAGTTGACAATTCCCTCAGACAATGCACCTCCTAAGCAGTGCATCCAAAACTAGGGTTTTGACTTTAATCAGGCTAAATGGACTTCCAATACCTCAAGTAAGTTTCATAACATCTTATATGTGTGTAATAACCCCCATGACAAGTTTCAAGACTTTTCTCAAAAGTTTGCTCAGTCAGATGATCAGATAAGTCAAAATCAGTCAATGCAGTTAAAAAGTCAAACTGAGGTCAACTGTGGTCAAACCAGAGTCAAACTTCATGATTTTTTGCCAACATCAAGTATATGAAGTAAAATTCATCATTTGATCAAGGGTTGATCATGATTCATCAAGGAGATTCCAGATCATCAATAATCAGGAGTTTCTAAATTAGGGTTTCCTCAGTAAAAGTCAACTGAACTTTGACCAGGCATAACTTTCACATACTTCATCACCAAGTCTCCATCCAAAGCTCATTTTGAAGGAAATTGAATTCTCTACAACTTTGATGTTGAAAGTTAAACCCAAAAATGCTTCATTTGAAAGATATGATCTAAGACATTATAGGTCATTTCAAAAGTCAACAAAAAGTCAACAACTTCAAAAGGGCATAACTTGAGATTGGTAAATGATATGGACCTGAAACCAATGGGGTTGTTTAGAGGATTCTTCAAGCTTTCCAAAAAGTCCAAGAACACCCTCATACCTTTAAAATTGAGGGAGATGTGCCTTTGCAAAGTTGGGCAATTTTGTGATGGTTTATATTGAAAATGGGGGCTTAAAAACAATTTTCTCCAAATGGGCTGGCCAAATTATGACCCAACCCATACAATAACATCTTGCACGAAATTTCCATAATATTTTCATAATTTTTATTTTATTTAATTAATTTATTATGATTTTTTATTCTTAAAATCATTTTAAATTTAAATAAAATATTAAATGAGAAGATTTAATTGATTTGTTGATTCTAGAAAGTCATAAAATCAATATGGAACAAATTGATGCAAGAATTATATGGAGTGGCTTGAAATAGAAAGCTTTGGTATAAAAATATTGAACTTTCATGACATGATCTTTCTCAATCTCAAAATATCAATTCTTCCACCAAAACAATGAATCTTTTTGACCTAATTGAGTCTACTATAAGTAGACAACATGAAGCAACCCTCATTCACGAATTTTGCAGCCTCAAATAACACTCTCCAACTTCAAAAATTTCAAACAAAACTCATAATCGAATTTCGAATTGAAGGTAGTTTTAACACATTCCAAGCACACCAATCTCTTCTATGATGATCATTGAGCATAACCAGATCACTACATGGCCTTATAGCATAGCATATGGATGAACCCGAATCATTCTTTTCATGTTTTTTTGATTTTTCGTTCATAACAATTTACTTGATATTAATGGATTTTGCTTATTGATTTGTGTTCAAGGAAGGTTTGTGATGAATTCTGGGCAGGTTAATTGAAGAAAACATGGCCGAAACTCATAATGCCATTTTAGGGTTCATGACCTTCATATTAGGGTTTAAGGATCCAGTGAACATAAATGAATTTTAAGACCATGGTTTGATTTGAATTGACCTCTGATCATGTTTGCGTTTTCAATTTTGTAAAATTTCACTGTTTGGTTGCCCATTGTATTTCGTAGGTTTTGCTAGGGTTTTGTTTTTCGCAGGAAAAGTCATAGAAGAAACCGCAGCAAATTTTGAAGGTCACAAGGTTGAAGACGATCCCCTGGCGCCAAGATTCAAAATTCAAATTATGATTAATTTATTTTATATTGTTTTGCTGTTTTGTAATCACAACTATGAGGTTAGCCCAGTGGTTGGGGCGTGCGCGTACATGGACTTAGTCTGGGGTTCGATTCCCCGTTTGTGACATTTTTTCCATTTATTTTGTTTACTTTCCAGGTTTGATATATTATTAGTTATGGCCAACAAGCTGACAGGAAGGCTCTCCCAGCCAGGCGGTTACGTATGCATGCTTGTCACTGAAAGGTCCTGGGTACGAATCCCCCCCAGGCCTTTTTGTCTCTCTATTTTTCTGGATTTTTTTTAGATGAAGCATAAAACAAATTCTCTTCTCCTCAATACTGCCTGCGCATGGATGGCCCAGTGGTGTGATCTCTTGGCTGCAAGCATAGGGGACTGGGTTCAAACCCCAGCCCCACCAGGTTTTGATTTTTTTTCTCTTTTATTTTATTTTCTTAATTTAAGTATTATTGTATATAAAATAAATTATGATTTTAATTTTCTTATATTATAATATGTATATAGTATGTGAAATTGTTTATTTTTTTTTTCTAAATAATACTAAACTCTTATTTTCTCAATTTAAATTTTATAATTAAGACAATTTCATATAGTTAGTTAAAAAATAAATTTTTGTATATAAACAAAACCCTAATTTTCCAATAAAACCCTAAAATATTTTCTAAATGAACTTTAACCTAATTTTATTTTCCAAATAATTTTTATTTTTCTAATTTTTAATATAGTTAACATGTATATATTATAACTTTTTTTTGTAAATAAAATTAAATCTTATAAATGCAAATATTTTGTAAATATGTTCTTATGATACTTAAAGTTTATATAATGTCTAAATTTGTTTTTTATAATTAAATTTTTGTAAATAATTAAAAGTTATAATTATATTGTGCTTAAATTTTTTTTTCTTCTTATTATATTTGGAATTAGACTTTATTGTTAATATCATTATAATTTATTTTAATTATTTTTACTAACCATATTATTATTATTATGTTTCTAACCTTGTTCATTATTTCTAAATTATTATTATTATTGTTACTAACCCCTTTATTATTTATTTTTATTATTATTGCTTATTATTTAATTTGCTATTTTATTTATTATTATTATTATGTTGTAATTGTTTCCCGGATGTAATTTTGTAATTATTTTAATTATTTTTGCTATGGTTAGTAATTAGGGAGTGCTAATATGTATGTTATTTAAAAATAAATTAGATCACTTTAATATAAGATAATTAAATTAAACACGTCACACACGTAAGTCGATTTTAATCGCCGTCTCACATTTCTAAGGTTATCCCTCAAGTTGCCTACGAATAATGGTCAAGTGGGGTGTATAAAGCAAGTCCCTTAAGATAGAAAATCATCAAAGTCCCTTATGGTTGCCTTTACGAATCGAGTCCCTTTCGAAAAATGATGATAGTCCCTCATATGTGCTTATTACACCCCACAGTTGCCTTTTATAAACAAATTGTCCCTCACATGTCCCTTAACATCCAAAGTAAGGACTACCTACTCCTTAATAGTAGGGATAGTCTTACCAAGGAAAGGATAAAGAATAAGAAAGACCTTAAACATTAGGGTAGGTTACTCCTATGTACTTGCTCACTTCAAAACTTTTTCACACTTAAACAAATTTCCAACAAATTTTCAAACAAGTTTTTACACATCCGTACATGGATTATTTATTAACTATTCTGAAAATTTTCTATTCACACACTACACTTTCAAAAACCATTTAAAGTGAGCTTAAGTACCTAAGAGCCCATGGATAACCATGGATGAAAAGGATGCTAATACCTTCCCTTTTCATAACCTACCCCCCGGACCCAAAATATTCTCTTAAGGTCTTTCCTGTTCTTTTATAACCTTTCCTTATGGATAAAATAAAAGTCGGTGGCGACTCTTGCTATCCGCAACATTGCTTAAAGTCAGTTCTCCCACCGTGTTACAGAACTGGCGACTCTGCTGGGGATCTATTTAAGAGGGGTACCCTTAGGAATTAAGATCACTTTGAATTGTTTTCCTTGTTTGTTTTATATTACTTGTTGGGGTGCTCTTATGTGTGAAAGGTCCTAACCCGGATCTAGTGTACCTTAGGTAAATGGCAATAGACCAAGGAAACTGTACGACGTATATCGATACGGTTGATCTGGTGGCCATAGTTAGTGCGACTTCTTGGTTGGTGCTTATATTCCTTAAGTCAAGTTGAGGATAATATTGAGGCTGCCATATGTTGTCAATGCACTAACTAACTTTTAGAACCCTAGTTAACTCATCTTGGCCTTTAGAAAGTAGTGAGGTAACCGGCTTTGGTGCAGACTGAAGTTGGTTGACACTCGATGCTACGCTCATTGAGATCTTAAACTTGGAGGGTTTTGGTTGGCAAGTAAGTTGCCTTCTGATCAACCACCCTTGTGAAGGATCAATGATATTGAGATCCCTTAGAACCTGGTTACTTTTGTAGGACAGGATGAACCATCTAACTTCAGGGGAGGGTACTTACCTTTGAACCTCATGCAAGCCTTTAAACCTAGGGCTATGGTGTGACTTGTTTGTGTGTGCCACATGTTTGTGATTGAGCATAACATCATGACATCATCATGCATCATAAGCATAGCATTTTCCCTAACCATTTCAAGGACCAAAGGATTTATCTTTGTTCTTTGTCGCAGGTCATGGCTTCAGCTCGTAGAAACACTATTAGGATCAACTTTGTGGGCATACCTGCTAAGCTTAAAGAGTTGGTTTCTCAAGTGTCTGATCACTCCCGGTTCATCAAGAGACATGGTCACCTATTGGATCTAGTCACTTCAGGGTTCAGTGAAGACATGATGAGTGTCCTGTTTCAGTTCTTTGACCCTAAGCACCATTGCTTTACATTCCCTGATTATCAGCTGGTTCCAACCATGGAGGAGTTCTCTAAACTTCTGGGCATACCTGTTCTTGATCAAAGACCCTTCACAGGTCTGGAGAAGGAGCTTAAACTAGGGGTTATTGCTGCAGCTCTACATCTGAAGAAGTCTGACATTGTTCTAGAGACGAGAAGTGGAGTTAAGGGTATTCTTGCCAAGGTATTAGTGGATAAAGCTCAAATGTTCTTGAAGGCCATGAGCTATGATGCTTTTGAGGAGATCTTAGCCTTGCTGATTTATGGCTTAGTATTGTTCCCCAATCCAGATCAGTTCATAGACGTTCATGCCATCAACATTTTCCTGAGTCACAATCCAGTGCCTACATTGCTTGGAGACATCCTACATTCTCTTCACACCCGTACTACAAGGGCAAGAGGAACTTTGATGTGCTGCATACCTTTACTTTCTAGGTGGTTTATTTCTCACCTTCCTCGCTCAGTAATGAAGAATGAGCAAGGGTTCAGATGGTCCAAAAGGATCATGTCACTTTCTCACTCAGATATCCATTGGTGCTCCAGATCTATGGAGAATGTCACCATCATTGACCGTTGTGGGGAATTTCCTAATGTGCCACTTCTAGGCATAAGAGGAGGCATCACCTACAACCCCTCTCTAGCTTTACGACAGTTTGGTTACGCCCGAAGTGATGGTCCACATGACATGTTGATTCAGGGCATTGTGTTTGATTACGACAACGATCTTCAGGGTTACCGTCAGAGATTCATACGAGCTTGGGGAAAGGTAAACAGGGTTGACAGCAAGACACTGGAGCCTAAGTACACTATTCCTATGGAGGCTTATCTCAGATGGGTACGATCTCGTGCTCAGACACTCATGATGCCATATCCTGCCATCCTACCAGTTACCATGGAACCTGTTGCTGAAGGAGACACTGCTTATACCATCCTTCACCCAAACATGCCTACTGATAAGGAAGACTTGCAGAGATCATGGATCCAACTGAAGGAGCAAAGGGATACTTTCGAGGCTCATTACAAGACAAGCCAAGAAAGAATCCTGGAACTAACAAAGCAACTTCACGAGGAACGGAATCTCAACTCATACCTCAACACAAAGAGGAAGCGTCCATGGGAGACTTAAAACCCCATCTTTTGTACTTATTTCATTTCCATTTTTGTAAGCCTAAAAGGAAAAACAAGTTATTACTAATAAAAAGTTACTTTCTTGTTTGTTTAAGCAAATTTAAATCCTGCGGTCCTTGAAAACATTGCATATGCATTCCCATATCATTTCATTGCATCACAGGTTTATAATTGTGCACAGGTTTCTCATCTTCTCGCTGTTTATTTCAGCAATGGCTCTTGAACAATCAGTTAAGGATCTTCAGGCACAGAATGCACAGTTCCAAGAGCTGATCTTGAACCTGTCCAAGGGGCAAGATGATTTGAAGGCACTGCTGGCCAAGAAGACTAAGAAGACTAGAAGGTCTGCTGGGTTGCTCAACATGGGAAGAAGGTTCAAGGGTCCTGTCAAGACCAAGGAACAAATTGATGACTATGAATCTGAGGAATCTGAGAAAGAGGGAGGCAGTCTCCACAACACTATGGGGGACTCTGATTCTGAGGCTAATTACTATCATGAGCCTAATGAAGACAAATTTAAGAGGCTGGTGGATAGGATGGATGCTATGGAATTACAGAAATCATCTGGGCTGGATTTTGAGGATTTGAGTCTGATATCTGGGGTTGTGATACCCATTGGTTTCAAAGTTCCTACCTTTGTTGTTTATGATGGGGTCTCTTGTCCCAAGCTGCACTTGAGGTCTTATGTCAGAAGGATTCAACCTCACACTGCTGACAAGAAGTTGTGGATCCATTTTTTCCAGGAGAGCTTATCTGGAGCTCAGCTGGAATGGTATTATCAGTTGGAGAGTGTCAACATCAGAGATTGTAATGATCTTGCTGAAGCTTTCTACAAGCAGTATCAATACAATGCTGACTTAGCCCCCACTCGCATGCAGCTTCAGAGCATGTCTATGGGTGCCAAAGAAAGTTTTAAGGAGTATGCTCAGAAATGGAGAGATTTAGCTGGAAGAGTTCAACCCCCTTTGACTGACAGGGAATTGGTTGATATGTTCATGTGTACGCTGAATGGTCCGTTTTACAGTCATCTCATTGGAAGCTCATCATCTGGCTTCACTGAGTTGATCATGACAGGAGAGCGGGTAGAGAATGGTATCAAGAATGGTAAGATCCAAGTGGGCACTTCTTCATCAGGTGCTGCAAAGAAGCCTCCCACTGGGAAGAAAGAGTCCAATGCTGTTTATGGTCAACCTGATCGTAACAGAAGGCATCAGTCTGTTAGTGCAGTTCATATTTCAAATCCAACTCCTGCAACAACAGAGCAGCCTCAAGGCAACCAACAGAGGGCTAGAAGACAGTTCACGAAGATCAACATGTCAATGGCTCAGGCATTGCAACACTTGTTGAAGGCTGAACTTATTACCCTGAGGGAGGCTCCTCAGAATCCCAATGTTACCTCTCCGAAGTACAATCCTAATGCACGATGTGCATATCATTCAAACTGTCCAGGACATGATACTAATAACTGCTGGGTCTTGAAGAACAAAATTCAAGATATGATTGATGCTGGAGAAATTGAATTTGATCCACCAAATGTGATTACAGCACCACTGCCAAATCACGAGAAGACTGTCAATGCCATTGATGAAGACATTGATGAAGATCTGCATGTCTATTCAGTTATGGAGTTGACCACACCATTGTCTGTTATCAAAAAGAGGTTAGTACAAGCTGGGATCTTTCCAGGTTGTCGTGAAGATTGTCTGTATTGTACCTATAAACCGGATAGTTGCTTCATTTTGAGAGATGGAATTCAACGTCTCATGGATAAGTATACTATAGTGTTTGAAAGAAGACCAACATCTGTAGAAGATATGGTGGATCATTTGACTCGGGATAAGAAGATTGAAGAGGTTGACATGGTTGACAAAGTACCGGTAAGAATCACTTCAAAGAAGCCCATCAAAATTTCTCATCAGGGTCCAATCAAGATTACTGCTGAAGGTCCTGTGAAAGTTGTTGCTGAAGCCAGAGTGGCTCCTCTGATCATTACCACTCCTGGTCCTATTCCTTATACATCTGACAAAGCTGTGCCTTGGCACTATGGGTCTGATGTTTACATCCATGGTGTCAAGCAGGAGCCTTTACCTGATATGCCTGCTGACATTGATAATATTGCTGGATCTAGCAAGATCACTCGTAGTGGAAGAGTCTTCTCTCCTCCAGTTGCTTCTAAGAGTGCAGTTACTCCTGCTGCTGCTTCCACCACTGATGCTCGGGGCAAAGGTCCTGTTATTGAGCCTGTATCTACTGATGTGCCAGCTACTGATGATCTCTCTAAGCAAATGGAAGAAGTATTGAAAATCATTCGCAAGAGTGATTATGACATTGTTGATCAATTGGGGCATACTCCCTCAAAGATTTCTATGTTGTCCTTGTTGCTGTGTTCTGAGGCTCATGCCAAGTCCTTGATCAAGTTTCTGAAGTCTGCTCATGTGCCCAGTGCAATTTCTGTTGACCAATTTGAGAACTGTGTTGCCCACTTGACCTATGATAATGGGTTAGGATTTTCTGATGCTGATTTGACTCCTGCCAAGAGGGATCATAACAGGGCCTTGCATATTTCAATTGAATGCAGGGGCACTACCCTGTCACATGTACTGATAGACAATGGTTCCTCTCTGAATGTGTTGCCCAAGGAAGTCCTGAATAAGTTGAGTCCTGAAGATGCTGTGCTGAAGCCCAGTAATATTGTGGTAAAGGCTTTTGATGGTTCTAGAAGAGTAGTGCATGGGGAAATTGATCTTCCAATCAAGGTTGGCTCTCAGGTGTTTACTGCTACATTCTATGTGATGGATATTCGTCCTTCGTATTCTTGTCTGCTTGGTCGTCCCTGGATCCACGGGGCAGGTGCTGTGACCTCTACATTACACCAAAAGTTGAGGTATCCGGTGAATGGAAAGGTTGTTACTGTCTTTGGAGAGGAAGAATACTTTGTCAGCCATGTAAACACTTTCAAGTATCTGGAAGTGGAAGGTGAATACATTGAGACTCCGTGTCAGTCATTTGAAGTGGTTCCCTGGGTTAATGACTATGTAGCTCCTCCTGCTGTGAAGAAAGTTCCTGTGGTCACCAGAAAACCTCCAACAATGGCAATGGCCTCCCTCAATGATGCTAGAGCTGTGGTGGATGAAGGTGGTTGTACTATTTGGGGTCAGCTTCCTGATATCCCATACAAGTCTGACAAGTTTGGTTTGGGTTTCACTGCAGAGTCCCAGAAGGCTGTTCGTCGTGCTCGTGCTGCTCGTATCACCAATCAAGGGGTTATCAATGCTGTGGGAGATCAAGATGAAGACTACAACTTGGATGCATGGATTTTTCCTACTGTGGGTGCTGGACCCAATAATTGGAAAGTTGAAGATGTTATCCCTATCTCCTTTAGTCAGGAGTAAATACTATTACTGTGTTGTTGCTTTTAAGTTTGTAATTTCTTGAACAATAAAACTTTCAAGCCATGTGCCTTACCCGGGGCACAATGGTGTGCTTGTTACGGGCTGTCATTTCATTTGCATACTTCATTCAATAAAATCAGTGGACGTTTCGTTTTAGTAAATATTGTGTTCCTTGTCTTTCTTTTTCTTTTATTTTTGCTTTATCAGCTATGTGTTCTTACACACACCCACATCACTAAATGCAGATCCTCATCCACTCTGGATCCTGTTGATAACAGTTCTACTATTGCCAATTACAATTTCGAGAATCCGATCTATCAAACTGAAGACGGAAATGAGGACGATTGTGAAATACCTGTAGAGCTTGCTAGGTTGTTACAACAAGAAGAGAAAGCTATACAGCCACATGAAGAGCCGGTCGAAGTTGTGAATCTGGGAACTGAGGAAGACAGAAAAGAGGTCAAGGTAGGGGCTGATTTAGAAAACAGTGTCAAGAGCAGGTTGATTCAGATGTTACGTGACTATGTAGAGATCTTTGCTTGGTCTTATGAAGATATGCCAGGGTTGGATACAGACATTGTGGTTCACCGTTTGCCAGTGAAAGAAGATTGTCGTCCGAAGAAGCAGAAGGTTCGTCGTATGCGTCCTGAAATGTCAGAAAAGATCAAGGCAGAGGTAATGAAACAGTTCAATGCAGGGTTCTTAGCAGTAACTTCTTATCCTCAGTGGGTTGCAAATGTGGTACCAGTTCCTAAGAAAGATGGTAAGGTACGTATGTGTGTGGACTACAGAGATTTGAACAAGGCTAGCCCCAAAGATGACTTTCCACTTCCTCATATTGATATTCTGGTAGACAACACTGCTCAGCATAAGGTATTCTCTTTTATGGATGGTTTCTCTGGTTACAACCAGATCAAGATGGCACCTGAAGATATGGAGAAGACAACATTTGTGACACAGTGGGGCACTTTTTGTTATAAGGTGATGCCATTTGGTTTGAAGAATGCAGGGGCAACATATCAGCGTGCTATGGTGGCTTTGTTTCATGATATGATTCATCATGAGATAGAGGTATATGTGGATGATATGATAGCCAGATCTCAGAATGAAGAGCAACATCTTGATCATCTGCACAAGTTGTTTGAGAGGTTGAAGAAATACAAGTTGAGGTTGAATCCGAACAAGTGTACTTTTGGAGTTAGATCTGGAAAGCTCCTGGGTTTCATTGTCAGTGGAAAAGGTATTGAAGTGGATCCCGCAAAAGTGAAAGCTATACGAGAGATGCCAGCTCCCCGTACTGAGAAGGAGGTTAGAGGTTTCTTGGGACGATTGAACTACATTGCAAGATTTATTTCCCAGTTAACTACCATCTGTGAGCCAATCTTCAAGTTGTTGAAGAAAGATCAGGTGATGGAATGGAATGATGAGTGCCAGACTGCCTTTGATGAAATCAAGAGATATTTGCTAGAACCACCAATTTTGATGCCACCAGTTGATGGAAGACCCTTGATTATGTACTTAACAGTGCTAGACAACTCAATGGGGTGTGTGTTGGGGCAACATGACGAGTCTGGTCGAAAAGAGCAGGCAATATACTACCTTAGCAAAAAGTTTACCGACTGTGAAACAAGATACTCACTGCTCGAGAAAACTTGCTGCGCTTTGGCATGGGCTGCTCGCCGACTAAGACAGTATATGTTGACCCATACTACCTTATTGATTTCGAAGATGGATCCAATCAAGTACATATTTGAGAAACCTGCTCTCTCCGGAAGAATTGCAAGATGGCAAATGATCTTGACAGAATATGACATACAGTATACTACTCAGAAGGCCATTAAGGGAAGTGTTGTTGCTGATCATTTGGCTCATCAAGCAGTGGATGATTATCAGTCAATGAGTTTTGAGTTCCCTGATGAAGATATTATGACTGTTACCAAAGAACCTGGACAATATGACGGACCTGAACAAGGATCCCGATGGACTATGGTTTTTGATGGTGCCTCTAATGCACATGGTAATGGTGTTGGTGTTGTAATTAGTTCCCCTGAAGGTTGTCATACCCCGATTACTGCTAGACTTTGTTTCTATTGTACCAATAACATAGCTGAGTATGAGGCATGTATCATGGGTATTAAAGTTGCTATTGATATGAAGATTCAGTTCCTTGATGTGTATGGAGATTCAGCCCTGGTAGTGAGTCAGATTAAAGGAGATTGGGATACCAAGCATGATAATCTCATTCCTTACAGAGAACATGTGTTGTCTTTGATCCCACATTTCAAAGAGATTACCTTTGGACATATTCCACGAAGAGAGAATCAGTTGGCAGATGCATTGGCCACCATGGCATCTATGTTTGAGATCAGCTGGGATGATGAAGCTCCCAAGATTACCATTGATAGATTTGAGAAGCCTGCATACTGCAATGAGATTGACACTGAAGGGGCAGAGGAGAAGCCTTGGTTCTATGAAGTGAAAAGATATCTTGAAGTTCAGGAATTTCCTGAAGGGGCATCTGTCAAAGATAGGAAGTTTCTGAGGAGGTTTTCTGCCAAGTTCTTTTTGAGTAATGGGATACTGTATAAGCGCAATCATGATTCAACTATGCTTCGTTGTGTGGATAAGAAGGAAGCTACAGAAATTATGGAAGAGATGCATGATGGGACCTTTGGCACTCATTCTAGTGGTCATACTATGGCAAAGAAGATTTTGAGAGCCGGTTACTATTGGTCCACCATGGAAGCTGATTGCTATCAACACTCCAGAACTTGTCACAAATGTCAAATCTATGCTGATAAAGTTCATGTACCTCCATCACCATTGAATGTGTTGACTGCTCCTTGGCCCTTTGCCATGTGGGGCATTGATATGATTGGTGAGATCAAGCCTACTGCTTCTAATGGGCATCGTTTCATCCTGGTTGCTATTGATTATTTCACGAAGTGGGTGGAGGCAGCTTCATTTGCATCTGTTACTAAGAATGTTGTGGCTCGGTTCATTAAGAATAATCTCATATGTAGGTATGGCATCCCTGAAAGGATTATCACTGACAATGGCTCTAATCTGAACAACACTATGATTACTGATCTCTGCACGCAGTTCAAGATTAAGCATCATAACTCTTCTCCGTATCGCCCAAAGATGAATGGGGCAGTTGAAGCTGCTAATAAGAACATTAAGAAGATTATACAGAAGATGACTGTTACTTACAAGGATTGGCATGAAATGTTACCATTTGCTCTTCATGGTTATCGTACCACAATACGTACTTCGACAGGGGCAACCCCATTCTCCTTAGTCTATGGTATGGAAGCA
This sequence comes from Lathyrus aphaca, assembly GCA_963966055.1. Taxonomy (NCBI): domain Eukaryota; kingdom Viridiplantae; phylum Streptophyta; class Magnoliopsida; order Fabales; family Fabaceae; genus Lathyrus; species Lathyrus aphaca. The sequence goes on along the minus strand of OZ014522.1, from coordinate 100,564,255 downwards.
GTTCTGCCCATCGAAGTTCAGATCCCCTCCTTGAGAATTATGAAGGATGCAGGCTTGGATGAAGATGAGTGGATTCAGACTCGACTGGACCAGATAAATTTGATTGATGAGAAGAGGCTAGCAGCAGTTTGTCATGGCCATATGTACCAGAAGCGAATGATCAAAGCTTTTAACAAGAAGGTTAAGCCAAAGGTATATCAGGCTGGTGACTTGGTAATCAAGCGTATCATATTACCACAGGGTGATCCTAGGGGCAAATGGACTCCAACATATGAAGGCCCATTTGTAGTCAAGACAGTGTTCTCAGGAGGTGCCATGATACTGACTACAATGGATGGGGAGGACTTCCCACAGCCTGTAAACGCAGACATAGTTAAAAAATACTACGCATAAAAAGAGACCCGCTAGGTTGACAGGCCTAGGCAAAAATAAGGGCACCCCGGCAAACCAAAAGGGTTTGGGCAAAAATTAGGGATATATATAAAAAAAAAGATGTACACCCGGCAAGTCGAAAACCTGAAAAGGCGGCTTGGGCAAAAAAGGGTATCCCGGTGGATTGAAAACCTGAAAGGGCAATCCAGGCAAAAGTTAGGGATTAAAGCGTATGACTATGTCTCGTTTAGATCACCCATGAAACTGCAACCAGTTGTACTACTTATTCAAGCTCGAACAGATAAAGCTCAATCCAATCGTTTCCGTCTCAACAGCAAGAAGATGAGATACTTGAGTGGCAATAGTAGAATTGAAACTCAATAGGATTGTTTCCCACATAGCTGATTCTCTTTTGTAAAACTTTATGACAAAATCCTCTTACTAGGGTTTATGTCTCCTTGTATAAACTTACCCGTGTATGGGTCACTTTTTGATATAAATAAATTCCATCTTTTGAATCCAGATTTACTTTTACCCTATTTACATAAGCGAAACGTCCATTGGTTGTGTTGGAATGTATGTATGCTTTTGAATATGATTAATGTTTACCAGAAATGCATGAAAATGCAGTAATAGTATTTACTAAGGACGAACGAGGGAAGGATTTCAACGAAGCTTCGCCGGTTCACCTTGACAAGACAGTTACAAATCCCTCAGTAGGATAAATCCATCTTCATAAAGTCTCATCTCCCCTGGAATTTATATCCATCTCTTTTATCCTCATACGGATGTACGGGAAATTACTTTCCAATAAGGGTACGACGAACGAAGACGGGATGTTATACTTATCCTACTATCAAACGAAGACGAAGGTTATATATACCCTACTATCCCCAGCAGACGGGAGGTTATATATACCTTACCATCCCCAACAACGGGAGGTTATATCTATACCTTACTATCCCCAGCAGAAAGAGGGTTATATATTCTTCAACAACAAATCGGGATTTATTTTCCCTGGCCAGCAGTTGTTATACGAAGATATCCAGACGCTTCCGGCAGTATCATATCATACATACATCATTTACATCATACCATAACATACATATCCATAGACATATAGTACATTACTTAAGTGCATCATATCATATATGCATACATAAAGCATAAACTAATGTTATTATACAAAAGCTACCTTGTTTCAGGTTAATTATCCAACAAACAAGCTTATGATCTTTGGGACTGCTTTATTGTAACCTCAGGGTTACTTTATCCTCCTGAAATCACATTATTATTTCAAGACTGCTTTAGAGCTATTGATTGCTCTATCCTCCTGAAATCACATTATTATTTCAAGACTGCTTTAGAGCTATTGATTGCTCTATCCTCCTGGAATCACATTATTATTTCAAGACTGCTTTAGAGCTATTGATTGCTCTATCCTCCTGAAATCACATTATTATTTCAAGACTGCTTTAGAGCTATTGATTGCTCTATCCTCCTGAAATCACATTATTATTTCAAGACTGCTTTAGAGCTATTGATTGCTCTATCCTCCTGGAATCACATTATTATTTCAAGACTGCTTTAGAGCTATTGATTGCTCTATCCTCCTGGAATCACATTATTATTTCAAGACTGCTTTAGAGTTATTATGGCTCTATCCTCCTGGAATCATATTATTATTTCAAGACTGCTTTAGAGTTATCATGGCTCTATCCTCCTGAAATCATTACTTCAAGACTGCTTTAGAGTTATCATTATTGATTGCTCTATCCTCCTGAAGACATATCACATTATTATTTCAAGACTGCTTTGGAGTTGTCATTATTGATTGCTCTATCCTCCTGAAATCATATTATTTCTTCAAGACTGCTTTAGGGTTATCATTATTGATTGCTCTATCCTCATGAAGACATGCTATTACATCAGTATTACTCCAGACTCCTGACAGCTCTCATTATACTGCTGAAGAACTTTCTCCTAGTGGCATCTTTAAGCCCACTCAATCATGTTCAACCAACCATCAATATCACTCTGTGCACCGGTGAGTGCAAATTTTTGGGCTTTTGTGTTCAATCCCCTTCAACCTTCCAGGTTACGACTGGCAAATATACCAATCTAACCCCTCAGGTTTCAGAAAATTGAACAGGGGCAGCTGTTGCACCCCAAAATTTGCCCTCACAATACAAGACTTTGTGTTCTAAGAAGGTTCACAAGGTTCACAAGTTTCTCAATGCTTATATAACCTTTCATGAGATTCATGAAGTCTACAAGTCACTTCTTGAAGGTTCACAAGGTTCACAAGCTTTCTCAACATTTCCAATACCTTTCATGAGGTTCATGAAGTCCACAAGTTACTTCTTGAAGGTTCACAAGGTTCACAAGTTCCTCTACATTTACAAGACCTTTCTTGAGGTTCATGAAGTCCACAAGTTACTTCAAGGTTCACAAGCTTCACAATACCTCCCATGAGTATCACAAGACACTTTATGAAGATTCACAAGGTTCACAAAGTTCACAATTGGTCAAAAGAGTTGACAATTCCCTCAGACAATGCACCTCCTAAGCAGTGCATCCAAAACTAGGGTTTTGACTTTAATCAGGCTAAATGGACTTCCAATACCTCAAGTAAGTTTCATAACATCTTATATGTGTGTAATAACCCCCATGACAAGTTTCAAGACTTTTCTCAAAAGTTTGCTCAGTCAGATGATCAGATAAGTCAAAATCAGTCAATGCAGTTAAAAAGTCAAACTGAGGTCAACTGTGGTCAAACCAGAGTCAAACTTCATGATTTTTTGCCAACATCAAGTATATGAAGTAAAATTCATCATTTGATCAAGGGTTGATCATGATTCATCAAGGATATTCCAGATCATCAATAATCAGGAGTTTCTAAATTAGGGTTTCCTCAATAAAAGTCAACTGAACTTTGACCAGGCATAACTTTCACATACTTCATCACCAAGTCTCCATCCAAAGCTCATTTTGAAGGAAATTGAATTCTCTACAACTTTGATGTTTAAAGTTAAACCCAAAAATGCTTCATTTGAAAGATATGATCTAAGACATTATAGGTCATTTCAAAAGTCAACAAAATGTCAACAACTTCAAAAGGGCATAACTTGAGATTGGTAAATGATATGGACCTGAAACCAATGGGGTTGTTTAGAGGATTCTTCAAGCTTTCCAAAAAGTCCAAGAACACCCTCATACCTTTAAAATTGAGGGAGATGTGCCTTTGCAAAGTTGGGCAATTTTGTGATGGTTTATATTGAAAATGGGGGCTTAAAAACAATTTTCTCCAAATGGGCTGGCCAAATTATGACCCAACCCATACAATAACATCTTGCACGAAATTTCCATAATATTTTCATAATTTTTATTTTATTTAATTAATTTATTATGATTTTTTATTCTTAAAATCATTTTAAATTTAAATAAAATATTAAATGAGAAGATTTAATTGATTTGTTGATTCTAGAAAGTCATAAAATCAATATGGAACAAATTGATGCAAGAATTATATGGAGTGGCTTGAAATAGAAAGCTTTGGTATAAAAATATTGAACTTTCATGACATGATCTTTCTCAATCTCAAAATATCAATTCTTCCACCAAAACAATGAATCTTTTTGACCTAATTGAGTCTACTATAAGTAGACAACATGAAGCAACCCTCATTCACGAATTTTGCAGCCTCAAATAACACTCTCCAACTTCAAAAATTTCAAACAAAACTCATAATCGAATTTCGAATTGAAGGTAGTTTTAACACATTCCAAGCACACCAATCTCTTCTATGATGATCATTGAGCATAACCAGATCACTACATGGCCTTATAGCATAGCATATGGATGAACCCGAATCATTCTTTTCATGTTTTTTTGATTTTTCGTTCATAACAATTTACTTGATATTAATGGTGTAGATGTTTAAGAATTGGCAGAATTTTTGAACAAACAAGAAATGTTAAATTCAGTTCAGAATGTCCTATCAGATGTTGGGACATTAGCAAACAGAGTATGTGAACTTATTTCAGGATGTCTCATCAGATGTTGGGACATTGTGTAAATGACTAAGTTCAGTTTTGTCAGGATGTCCCAACAGATGTTGAGACATCTCAGACCTGCTACCAGAATTAATTATTGATTAACAGATCAGAGATATTTAAGGAGAACTATCTGGAATTAATTAATGCTGGATAAAAACAGAACAAGGCGCATCTGTAGGGAGTTTTAAATTGAAGTTTCAGATTAAAACAGAAGACCTAATGCACCTAGAATATAGGAGGTAACAAACCCTAAATTCAAGGTGACAGTTGCTGCACATTAGGGCTGGATCATTCTACAGAAAGCCCAAAATTCAGATACCTATTTAAACAACAGAAACTCATAGAATTGAGTACGAATTTCAGAAGACTAAATAGGGTGTCTAGTGATTTAATAGCAGGTTGTTTTTATGTACCACTTTATGAGCTTTTAAGCAAAAGTGCATTTGTGACTTGATTGAAACTGTGAAGTAAGATCAAGCTGTTTTTGTTTGAAGGATGTCTTCAATTTCAGTAAACTTGTAAACTTAATCACTGGGTGATTGAGGGGGAGTGAGTAGGGTACTCTTATCTAAGTGAGTCTTAGGTAGAAATTGCATTGGGTAAGTATTAAGTGATAGATTAAACAGGGTGGTTTAAGTCTAGAATTAATATTACTAATAGTGGATTTCCTCCTGGCTTGGTAGCCTCCAGATGTAGGTGTGGTTATACACTGAACTGGGTTAACAAACTTCTGTGTTGTTTACTTTTCTTGCTGTTTAAGTTTTGGTTAAATTTGTCAAATGTCCTATTAAGTGTTGGGACATCTCTTAGGACATCTCATACCTGATCACAGAATTTCAATTGGCATCAGAGCAGGCACCCTGCCTGTTTATACTGGGTGAGATCTAGGGAAAACAAATTCTGTAACATGGACAGAGATATAGGGTCAGTAAATAGACCACCTATACTGGATGGTTCTAATTATGACTACTGGAAGCCAAGAATGATTGCATTCTTAAAGTCACTTGACAACAGGGCATGGAGAGCAGTAAATGTTGGATGGAAACATCCTGTTCAAGACACCAAAGATGGATCAATAGTTCTGAAACCTGAAGAAGAATGGAGTAAAAAGGAAGAAGATTCAGAACTAGGCAACTCAAAAGCCCTAAATGCTTTATTCAATGGCATTGATAGAAATATTTTCAGACTAGTGCATCATTGTGAGCTGGCCAAAGATGTGTGGGATACCCTCAAGACAACTCATGAAGGAACATCAAAAGTAAAAATGTCAAGACTTCAACTTCTCACCACCAAGTTTGAAAACTTGAGAATGAAGGAAGATGAATCAATTCATGAGTTCTACTTGAACATCTTGGATATAGCCAATACTTCTGGAGCCTTGGGAGAAAAGATGACTGATGAAAAGCTTGTAAGAAAGATTCTCAGATCTTTGCCAAAAAGATTTGACATGAAAGTCACAGCAATAGAAGAAGCACAAGACATATGCTCCATGAAAGCTGAAGAACTAATTGGTTCCCTTCAAACCTTTGAGATGGGAATGAATGACACACATGCTAAAAAGAACAAAAGCATTGCCTTGGTTTCAAATACAGATGAAGAAGAAGATAATGAACTAGCAAATGATAAAAGCTTATCAGAAAACCTTGTATTGATTTCAAGACAGTTCAAACAGATTCTCAGAGGTATGGAAGGTAAATCAAATTCCAGTGGAAGATTCACAAACTCTTCTGAAAACAAGAGAACATATGATGCTAACAGAAGATCAAATCTTGCTGAAAAGACCAGTCAAGAAAAAGGAATCAAGTGCCATGAATGTGAAGGATATGGACACATCAAGAAGGAATGTCCTAACTTCTTAAAAAGACAAAAGAAGGGACTATCTGTAACCTGGTCTGATGAAGACTCAGGAGGAGATTCAGAAGAAGAATCAGCTAAGCATATTACTGCTTTAGCTGAACTGTGTGAATATGATAGTGATTCCAGTTGTGAAGAACCTACTTATAAAGATCTTGAGCAAGCATTCAAGGATCTGTACAAGAGAAGTACTGAAGCATGTAGTGAGATCATAAAGCTAAAGAAGCAGAATGAAGTACTAGAAGATGAAAAAGCAAGTGATCAAGTAATCATTGATACCTTAAAAAGTGAAGTAACTCTTCTCAATTCTAAGCTGGAACATATGTCCAAATCTGTTAGAATGATGAACAGCAGCTCAAATACACTGGATGCTATTCTCTGCAATAATAAACATTCAGGGGACAAAAGTGGACTGGGATATAACAGAGATGGAGCCAGCTCTAGCAAAGCTACAGCAAAAACTACTCAGTCAAACAAGATGTCCCAACAAATGTTCCAACATCAGAACACAAAGACAAACATAATGTTCCAACAGATGTCTCAACATTCTGGAAAGAACAAAATGAAGAAAAAATATCAAAGATGGAGATGCTATCACTGTGGAAAATTTGGGCATATCAAACCTCACTGTTATAAGCTACATGGATATCCAAATCAGATATGTCAGCAACCTTCCAAGCAGAAAGTAGTAGGTACCAAGAAAGTGCTGCATAAAAGTCAGCAACCCCCTAAGCAAAAGACAGAAGTAATCAAGAAAGTTTGGAGACCAAAAGCTGACATTCAGACTGATCAAAGCCACATACACAAGATCAACAATCAAGCTTGGAGATCAGCTGAACAAGACTCAGAGCAGAGGCATCAAAAGAAACCTCAACTCATATGGTCAAAGAAAAATACTGCATACATAGCACATACATCATTGAAAGTATCAGCTAAAGAAGACTGGTATTTTGACAGTGGATGCTCAAGACACATGACTGGATTGAAGAATTTGCTAGTTAACTTAAAATCACATTCATCCAGGTATGTTACCTTTGGAGATGGAGCTAAAGGAGAGATCAAGGGAGTTGGAACCTTGGACTGTCAAGATGTTCCAAGACTAGATGATGTGCTGCTAGTTAAAGGTTTAACTGCTAACCTGATCAGCATAAGTCAACTATGTGATCAAGGATACAGTGTAAACTTTACCAAATCTGAATGCATAGTGATTAACAAAGAACAAGAAGTTGTCATGAAAGGAGCCAGATCAAAAGACAACTGTTACATGTGGGAATCTCAAAACCTCAGTCTCACTTCAACATGCTCTCTAGCTAAGGAAGAAGAAGTGAAACTGTGGCATCAAAGACTAGGTCATCTTCATTTCAGAGGCATAAAGAAGATCATATCTATTGATGCTGTAAGAGGTATCCCTAAACTGAAGATTGATGATGGCAAAATCTGTGGTGAATGTCAAATAGGCAAACAAACCAAGATGTCCCATCCAAAGCTCCAACATCTGACAACTTCCAAAGTTTTGGAATTGTTACATATGGATCTCATGGGACCTATGCAAGTTGAAAGCCTTGGTGGTAAGAGGTATGCATATGTGGTGGTTGATGACTTTTCAAGATATACATGGATAAATTTCATTAAAGAAAAGTCAGATGTCTTTGATGTATTCAAGGAATTATGTCAAAGATTACAAAGGGAAAAATCCAGCTGTGTGATCAGAATTAGAAGTGATCATGGAAAGGAATTTGAGAATAAAAAATTCTTAGATTTCTGCTCTTCAGAAGGAATCAATCATGAATACTCCTCTCCTATCACTCCTCAACAGAATGGGATTGTTGAGAGAAAAAATAGAACTATTCAAGAATCTGCAAGAGCTATGATACATGCCAAAAAGCTACCTCTGTATTTCTGGGCTGAAGCCATGAACACTGCCTGCTACATCCATAACAGAGTTACTTTGAGGAAAGGAACTTTGTCCACATTATATGAAGTATGGAAGGGCAGAAAACCCACAGTGAAGTACTTTCATGTATTTGGAAGTAAATGCTATATTCTGGCAGATAGGGAGCAAAGGAGAAAAATGGATCCTAAAAGTGATGAAGGAATTTTCCTTGGATACTCTATAAACAGCAGAGCATATAGAGTATTTAACTACAGAACAAATGTTATCATGGAGTCCATAAATGTAATAATTGATGATGCTCCTACAGATGTCCCAGAAGATGTTGGAACATCTGCTGATATCAAGATTGAAGCTGAAGAAAACAATGATCAATATAACTTCACTCAAAATGATACAAGGTCAGAAGATTCAAGCAAACCTCCCTCCATCAGAATACAGAAGGATCATCCCAAAGATTTAATAATTGGTGATCCCAACAGAGGTGTGAGCACTAGATCAAGAGAAGTGATTTCAAGTTCTTGTTTTGTTTCCAAAATAGAACCTAAAAATATCAAGGAAGCTCTCACTGATGAATACTGGATTTGTGCTATGCAAGAGGAATTAGGTCAATTCACAAGGAATGAAGTGTGGAATCTTGTTCCTAGACCTGATGATATAAATGTAATTGGAACAAAATGGGTGTATAAGAACAAATCAAATGAACAAGGAGTTGTTACAAAGAACAAAGCTAGACTTGTAGCTCAAGGATACACTCAAATTGAAGGGGTGGACTTTGATGAAACCTTTGCACCAGTAGCAAGGCTTGAATCAATAAGATTACTGTTGGGAATTGCTTGTATCTTAAAGTTCAAGCTATTTCAAATGGATGTGAAAAGTGCCTTTCTTAATGGTTATCTTAATGAAGAGGTATATGTAGAACAGCCTAAAGGATTTGTTGATCCAAGCTGTCCAAATCATGTATACAAACTCAAGAAAGCTCTTTATGGTCTGAAGCAAGCTCCAAGGGCATGGTATGAAAGACTTACCACATTTCTTATCAAGCAAGGATACAGAAAAGGTGGGATTGATAAAACCCTATTTGTGAAAGATGAAGAAGGAAATGTCATGATTGCACAAATATATGTTGATGACATTGTGTTTGGTGGGATGTCTGATAAGATGGTCAAACATTTTGTCAAGCAGATGGAATCTGAATTTGAAATGAGTCTAGTAGGTGAATTAACCTATTTTCTTGGTCTGCAAGTTAAGCAAATGGAAGACTCAATGTTCATCTCTCAAAGCAAGTACTCAAAGAACATAGTGAAGAAATTTGGAATGGAAAATGCTTCTCATAAAAGAACTCCTGCTCCCACACACTTAAAGCTAACTAAAGATGAGAAGGGTGAGAATGTAGATCAAAGTTTGTATAGAAGCATGATTGGAAGCTTGCTATACTTGACTGCTAGCAGACCAGACATTGCATTTGCAGTAGGAGTGTGTGCAAGATATCAAGCTGATCCAAAAGTCAGTCATCTCAATCAAGTCAAGAGAATCCTTAAATATGTTAATGGTACTTGTGACTATGGCATATTGTACTTTCATGGTTGCAAACCTATTCTCACTGGCTTCTGTGATGCTGATTGGGCAGGAAGTGCTGATGACAGAAAAAGCACTTCAGGAGGATGCTTCTTTCTAGGAAACAATCTGATTTCTTGGTTCAGTAAGAAACAGAATTGTGTGTCCTTGTCTACAGCTGAAGCTGAGTACATAGCAGCAGGTAGCAGTTGTTCTCAAATGGTTTGGATGAAGCAGATGCTCACTGAGTACAATGTCCCACAGGATGTCATGACATTGTACTGTGACAACTTAAGTGCAATCAATATATCTAAAAATCCTATTCAACACAGCAGGACAAAGCATATTGATATCAGACATCATTTCATCAGAGATCTTGTAGAAGAGAAAGTAATTTCATTGGAGCATGTTGCTACTGATCTGCAGTTAGCTGATATCTTTACCAAGGCATTGGATGCTACTCAATTTGAGAACCTAAGGGGCAAACTTGGAATCTGTTTATGTGATATCTAGCAGTTAATGAGATGTGCCAACATGTCATATGACATTGCATGGCATGAGTTCCAGATGGCAAAACTGGTCTGGACAAGAACTTTGGGAATTCCAACCCTAATCATTTGGACTGTAACGGCTACTTATTTAGTAACCTCTTATAAGCAGCTATCAAGAGTCTCATCACATCATCACAAGCGAATCACATTAACTAGTAATCCTTCAGAAATCTTAAACCCTAAAGCTGCACATTCATCTTCTTCAACAATGTCTCAAAACCCTAAAACAGCTGAAGAAGTTCTCAACCAGGAAGACGTGGTTCATGCCACTCCTATTTCTATGGTACCAATGCAATCAACACCATTAGACGAGCTCAGGGGAAGCGCCTCTCACACTAAGAAGGCAAGAACACCAAAAAGAGGTAAAGATCAAAACAGAAGCAAAGCTAAAGAAATTCCTTCTCATGTCAAATACTCCAAATATGTTGACGATTCCATCAAGGAGATTGTTAACCAAGTTTTTTCTGAACAAAGAGTAGTGAAAGGAATCTATGTTCCCTTGAACACCATTCCTGCACCTCAAGAAGATCCAGCTCAAGCTACAGAGGACACTGCTGCAGAACAAGATGTCCCAACAGATGTTGGAACATCTGAAGATAAGAAAAAGAACTCCTCTGATGTTGAACAAACTGAGGATAAAATCTCAAGTGAAAGTGATAAAGAAGTTTCTGTGGAACAGGCTAAAGAATCAGATGAAGATCAAATTTCTGCTGATCAACAAGCTGATGAGGAGACTGCTCAATCCCCTCCAGTAGTCAATCTGGAGCAGGACTCTGATGCAGAAATCATAGCATCTGTCAAACCCAGCATAGCCAAAAGGCTAAGGTCCAGGAAAGGAAAGATGTAAGATGAACCTGTCATTCCTGAGAAGAAGAAGGCTAGTCCAAAGAAAGGCAAGGCTAAAGCCACTTTTGGTCCAGCAAAACCGTGGAGCAAGGTTCAAACTCAGAAGAGAAAAGCTGCAACACCATCAGATTCAGATGTTGGATCAGATGTCCCAACATCTCCTCCCAAGAAGAAACCAGCACCAGCTAGAGCTTCAACTGTTGTTCCAGAAGCTCCCTTGGACAACATATCCTTCCATCATGTCTCCAGTGTCAACAGATGGAAGTATGTGTATCAAAGAAGGGTTGCCCTGGAAAGAGAACTGAGCAGCAATGCACTTGAGTGCACAGAACTCATTGACCTAATCTCTGCTGCAGGACTATTCAAGACAGTCTCAGAGTTCTCTCCCTGTTATGAACTTCTTGTCAAAGAGTTCATTGTGAATCTTCAGGAGGATTGCTCAAATGGTAAGTCCTCAGAGTTCAGAAAGGTATTTGTAAGAGGTAAGTGTGTTGAGTTCTCTCCTCAGATCATTAATCAGTATCTAGGAAGGGACACAGATGGACCCAATGAGCTAGGGAAAACAGATAATCAAATCTGTAAGGTGATCACTGCAAACCAGGTCAAAGCTTGGCCTGTGAAGGGAAAGCTCTCTGTGAGCATGCTCACTAGAAAGTATGCCATGCTTAACAGGATTGGAACTGCAAACTGGGTGCCTACCAATCACACTTCATCAATCTCAACTGGTCTGGCCAGATTCATCTTTGCTGTGGGGACTCAAACCAAGATGGATTATGGAGCATATATTTTTGATCAGACTATGAAGCATGCCACCTCTACTGCAACAAAGCTGCCAATAGCTTTTCCATCTTTGCTATGTGGTATTGTTCTCAATCAATATCCTGGGATTTTAACTGACAAGGATACTGCCTGCAAGAGAGGGAGCCCCCTGGCTTTTCACTACAAGTTATTCCTCAGTCATCATGCTGCAGATGTTGAAGCCCCTTCTGGGACATCTGCTGGTCCCTCCACTGCTAAGAATCCAATCTCCAGGAAGACTTTAATTGCTGAACTCAAAAGCACCTGCAAAGAGCTTGAAACTAGAAGACAGAAGCTTGAGGAAATAATTAAAAGGTTGGAAAGTGAAGAAGATCAGAAAGCTGCATCTGATGAAGACAGTGAAACTGATGAAGCAAGTGAAGCTGCTGAAGACACTGAAGTTGAGGAGGGAACTGAGAGTGATAATTCTGAGTGATCAAATGTATGTGAGGCAAATGTAATGACAGCAATGTAATGACTGAAATAGTGTCTTTGGCCCCTAATTTTGTGCCTACCAAGGGGGAGAACAACATCAAATGTAATTGCTGTTTAAATGAATGAAAAAATTCTGTTTGTTTGCTTCTGAACTGAATAAGTTTTCTGTTGCAACAAGACTGGACACATATATGTTTGAGGGGGAGTAATCTCAAATAAAAATCAACAGAAAAGTAATGCTATACTCTGATAAAAAGAACTTCTGCTGCACTCTGAAAACCAGAAAAGATGTTAGCCAAAAATTAGCCAAAGGGGGAGTTTGTAGATGTTTAAGAATTGGCAGAATTTTTGAACAAACAAGAAATGTTAAATTCAGTTCAGAATGTCCTATCAGATGTTGGGACATTAGCAAACAGAGTATGTGAACTTATTTCAGGATGTCTCATCAGATGTTGGGACATTGTGTAAATGACTAAGTTCAGTTTTGTCAGGATGTCCCAACAGATGTTGAGACATCTCAGACCTGCTACCAGAATTAATTATTGATTAACAGATCAGAGATATTTAAGGAGAACTATCTGGAATTAATTAATGCTGGATAAAAACAGAACAAGGCGCATCTGTAGGGAGTTTTAAATTGAAGTTTCAGATTAAAACAGAAGACCTAATGCACCTAGAATATAGGAGGTAACAAACCCTAAATTCAAGGTGACAGTTGCTGCACATTAGGGCTGGATCATTCTACAGAAAGCCCAAAATTCAGATACCTATTTAAACAACAGAAACTCATAGAATTGAGTACGAATTTCAGAAGACTAAATAGGGTGTCTAGTGATTTAATAGCAGGTTGTTTTTATGTACCACTTTATGAGCTTTTAAGCAAAAGTGCATTTGTGACTTGATTGAAACTGTGAAGTAAGATCAAGCTGTTTTTGTTTGAAGGATGTCTTCAATTTCAGTAAACTTGTAAACTTAATCACTGGGTGATTGAGGGGGAGTGAGTAGGGTACTCTTATCTAAGTGAGTCTTAGGTAGAAATTGCATTGGGTAAGTATTAAGTGATAGATTAAACAGGGTGGTTTAAGTCTAGAATTAATATTACTAATAGTGGATTTCCTCCTGGCTTGGTAGCCTCCAGATGTAGGTGTGGTTATACACTGAACTGGGTTAACAAACTTCTGTGTTGTTTACTTTTCTTGCTGTTTAAGTTTTGGTTAAATTTGTCAAATGTCCTATTAAGTGTTGGGACATCTCTTAGGACATCTCATACCTGATCACAAAATTTCAATTGGCATCAGAGCAGGCACCCTGCCTGTTTATACTGGGTGAGATCTAGGGAAAACAAATTCTGTAACATGGACAGAGATATAGGGTCAGTAAATAGACCACCTATACTGGATGGTTCTAATTATGACTACTGGAAGCCAAGAATGATTGCATTCTTAAAGTCACTTGACAACAGGGCATGGAGAGCAGTAAATGTTGGATGGAAACATCCTGTTCAAGACACCAAAGATGGATCAATAGTTCTGAAACCTGAAGAAGAATGGAGTAAAGAGGAAGAAGATTCAGAACTAGGCAACTCAAAAGCCCTAAATGCTTTATTCAATGACATTGATAGAAATATTTTCAGACTAGTGCATCATTGTGAGCTGGCCAAAGATGTGTGGGATACCCTCAAGACAACTCATGAAGGAACATCAAAAGTAAAAATGTCAAGACTTCAACTTCTCACCACCAAGTTTGAAAACTTGAGAATGAAGGAAGATGAATCAATTCATGAGTTCTACTTGAACATCTTGGATATAGCCAATACTTCTGGAGCCTTGGGAGAAAAGATGACTGATGAAAAGCTTGTAAGAAAGATTCTCAGATCTTTGCCAAAAAGATTTGACATGAAAGTCACAGCAATAGAAGAAGCACAAGACATATGCTCCATGAAAGCTGAAGAACTAATTGGTTCCCTTCAAACCTTTGAGATGGGAATGAATGACACACATGCTAAAAAGAACAAAAGCATTGCCTTGGTTTCAAATACAGATGAAGAAGAAGATAATGAACTAGCAAATGATAAAAGCTTATCAGAAAACCTTGTATTGATTTCAAGACAGTTCAAACAGATTCTCAGAGGTATGGAAGGTAAATCAAATTCCAGTGGAAGATTCACAAACTCTTCTGAAAACAAGAGAACATATGATGCTAACAGAAGATCAAATCTTGCTGAAAAGACCAGTCAAGAAAAAGGAATCAAGTGCCATGAATGTGAAGGATATGGACACATCAAGAAGGAATGTCCTAACTTCTTAAAAAGACAAAAGAAGGGACTATCTGTAACCTGGTCTGATGAAGACTCAGGAGGAGATTCAGAAGAAGAATCAGCTAAGCATATTACTGCTTTAGCTGGACTGTGTGAATATGATAGTGATTCCAGTTGTGAAGAACCTACTTATAAAGATCTTGAGCAAGCATTCAAGGATCTGTACAAGAGAAGTACTGAAGCATGTAGTGAGATCATAAAGCTAAAGAAGCAGAATGAAGTACTAGAAGATGAAAAAGCAAGTGATCAAGTAATCATTGATACCTTAAAAAGTGAAGTAACTCTTCTCAATTCTAAGCTGGAACATATGTCCAAATCTGTTAGAATGATGAACAGCAGCTCAAATACACTGGATGCTATTCTCTGCAATAATAAACATTCAGGGGACAAAAGTGGACTGGGATATAACAGAGATGGAGCCAGCTCTAGCAAAGCTACAGCAAAAACTACTCAGTCAAACAAGATGTCCCAACAAATGTTCCAACATCAGAACACAAAGACAAACATAATGTTCCAACAGATGTCTCAACATTCTGGAAAGAACAAAATGAAGAAAAAATATCAAAGATGGAGATGCTATCACTGTGGAAAATTTGGGCATATCAAACCTCACTGTTATAAGCTACATGGATATCCAAATCAGATATGTCAGCAACCTTCCAAGCAGAAAGTAGTAGGTACCAAGAAAGTGCTGCATAAAAGTCAGCAACCCCCTAAGCAAAAGACAGAAGTAATCAAGAAAGTTTGGAGACCAAAAGCTGACATTCAGACTGATCAAAGCCACATACACAAGATCAACAATCAAGCTTGGAGATCAGCTGAACAAGACTCAGAGCAGAGGCATCAAAAGAAACCTCAACTCATATGGTCAAAGAAAAATACTGCATACATAGCACATACATCATTGAAAGTATCAGCTAAAGAAGACTGGTATTTTGACAGTGGATGCTCAAGACACATGACTGGATTGAAGAATTTGCTAGTTAACTTAAAATCACATTCATCCAGGTATGTTACCTTTGGAGATGGAGCTAAAGGAGAGATCAAGGGAGTTGGAACCTTGGACTGTCAAGATGTTCCAAGACTAGATGATGTGCTGCTAGTTAAAGGTTTAACTGCTAACCTGATCAGCATAAGTCAACTATGTGATCAAGGATACAGTGTAAACTTTACCAAATCTGAATGCATAGTGATTAACAAAGAACAAGAAGTTGTCATGAAAGGAGCCAGATCAAAAGACAACTGTTACATGTGGGAATCTCAAAACCTCAGTCTCACTTCAACATGCTCTCTAGCTAAGGAAGAAGAAGTGAAACTGTGGCATCAAAGACTAGGTCATCTTCATTTCAGAGGCATAAAGAAGATCATATCTATTGATGCTGTAAGAGGTATCCCTAAACTGAAGATTGATGATGGCAAAATCTGTGGTGAATGTCAAATAGGCAAACAAACCAAGATGTCCCATCCAAAGCTCCAACATCTGACAACTTCCAAAGTTTTGGAATTGTTACATATGGATCTCATGGGACCTATGCAAGTTGAAAGCCTTGGTGGTAAGAGGTATGCATATGTGGTGGTTGATGACTTTTCAAGATATACATGGATAAATTTCATTAAAGAAAAGTCAGATGTCTTTGATGTATTCAAGGAATTATGTCAAAGATTACAAAGGGAAAAATCCAGCTGTGTGATCAGAATTAGAAGTGATCATGGAAAGGAATTTGAGAATAAAAAATTCTTAGATTTCTGCTCTTCAGAAGGAATCAATCATGAATACTCCTCTCCTATCACTCCTCAACAGAATGGGATTGTTGAGAGAAAAAATAGAACTATTCAAGAATCTGCAAGAGCTATGATACATGCCAAAAAGCTACCTCTGTATTTCTGGGCTGAAGCCATGAACACTGCCTGCTACATCCATAACAGAGTTACTTTGAGGAAAGGAACTTTGTCCACATTATATGAAGTATGGAAGGGCAGAAAACCCACAGTGAAGTACTTTCATGTATTTGGAAGTAAATGCTATATTCTGGCAGATAGGGAGCAAAGGAGAAAAATGGATCCTAAAAGTGATGAAGGAATTTTCCTTGGATACTCTATAAACAGCAGAGCATATAGAGTATTTAACTACAGAACAAATGTTATCATGGAGTCCATAAATGTAATAATTGATGATGCTCCTACAGATGTCCCAGAAGATGTTGGAACATCTGCTGATATCAAGATTGAAGCTGAAGAAAACAATGATCAATATAACTTCACTCAAAATGATACAAGGTCAGAAGATTCAAGCAAACCTCCCTCCATCAGAATACAGAAGGATCATCCCAAAGATTTAATAATTGGTGATCCCAACAGAGGTGTGAGCACTAGATCAAGAGAAGTGATTTCAAGTTCTTGTTTTGTTTCCAAAATAGAACCTAAAAATATCAAGGAAGCTCTCACTGATGAATACTGGATTTGTGCTATGCAAGAGGAATTAGGTCAATTCACAAGGAATGAAGTGTGGAATCTTGTTCCTAGACCTGATGATATAAATGTAATTGGAACAAAATGGGTGTATAAGAACAAATCAAATGAACAAGGAGTTGTTACAAAGAACAAAGCTAGACTTGTAGCTCAAGGATACACTCAAATTGAAGGGGTGGACTTTGATGAAACCTTTGCACCAGTAGCAAGGCTTGAATCAATAAGATTACTGTTGGGAATTGCTTGTATCTTAAAGTTCAAGCTATTTCAAATGGATGTGAAAAGTGCCTTTCTTAATGGTTATCTTAATGAAGAGGTATATGTAGAACAGCCTAAAGGATTTGTTGATCCAAGCTGTCCAAATCATGTATACAAACTCAAGAAAGCTCTTTATGGTCTGAAGCAAGCTCCAAGGGCATGGTATGAAAGACTTACCACATTTCTTATCAAGCAAGGATACAGAAAAGGTGGGATTGATAAAACCCTATTTGTGAAAGATGAAGAAGGAAATGTCATGATTGCACAAATATATGTTGATGACATTGTGTTTGGTGGGATGTCTGATAAGATGGTCAAACATTTTGTCAAGCAGATGGAATCTGAATTTGAAATGAGTCTAGTAGGTGAATTAACCTATTTTCTTGGTCTGCAAGTTAAGCAAATGGAAGACTCAATGTTCATCTCTCAAAGCAAGTACTCAAAGAACATAGTGAAGAAATTTGGAATGGAAAATGCTTCTCATAAAAGAACTCCTGCTCCCACACACTTAAAGCTAACTAAAGATGAGAAGGGTGAGAATGTAGATCAAAGTTTGTATAGAAGCATGATTGGAAGCTTGCTATACTTGACTGCTAGCAGACCAGACATTGCATTTGCAGTAGGAGTGTGTGCAAGATATCAAGCTGATCCAAAAGTCAGTCATCTCAATCAAGTCAAGAGAATCCTTAAATATGTTAATGGTACTTGTGACTATGGCATATTGTACTTTCATGGTTGCAAACCTATTCTCACTGGCTTCTGTGATGCTGATTGGGCAGGAAGTGCTGATGACAGAAAAAGCACTTCAGGAGGATGCTTCTTTCTAGGAAACAATCTGATTTCTTGGTTCAGTAAGAAACAGAATTGTGTGTCCTTGTCTACAGCTGAAGCTGAGTACATAGCAGCAGGTAGCAGTTGTTCTCAAATGGTTTGGATGAAGCAGATGCTCACTGAGTACAATGTCCCACAGGATGTCATGACATAGAAGAAACCGCAGGAAAAGTCATAGAAGAAACCGCAGCAAATTTTGAAGGTCACAAGGTTGAAGACGATCCCCTGGCGCCAAGATTCAAAATTCAAATTATGATTAATTTATTTTATATTGTTTTGCTGTTTTGTAATCACAACTATGAGGTTAGCCCAGTGGTTGGGGCGTGCGCGTACATGGACTTAGTCTGGGGTTCGATTCCCCGTTTGTGACATTTTTTCCATTTATTTTGTTTACTTTCCAGGTTTGATATATTATTAGTTATGGCCAACAAGCTGACAGGAAGGCTCTCCCAGCCAGGCGGTTACGTATGCATGCTTGTCACTGAAAGGTCCTGGGTACGAATCCCCCCCAGGCCTTTTTGTCTCTCTATTTTTCTGGATTTTTTTTAGATGAAGCATAAAACAAATTCTCTTCTCCTCAATACTGCCTGCGCATGGATGGCCCAGTGGTGTGATCTCTTGGCTGCAAGCATAGGGGACTGGGTTCAAACCCCAGCCCCACCAGGTTTTGATTTTTTTTCTCTTTTATTTTATTTTCTTAATTTAAGTATTATTGTATATAAAATAAATTATGATTTTAATTTTCTTATATTATAATATGTATATAGTATGTGAAATTGTTTATTTTTTTTTTCTAAATAATACTAAACTCTTATTTTCTCAATTTAAATTTTATAATTAAGACAATTTCATATAGTTAGTTAAAAAATAAATTTTTGTATATAAACAAAACCCTAATTTTCCAATAAAACCCTAAAATATTTTCTAAATGAACTTTAACCTAATTTTATTTTCCAAATAATTTTTATTTTTCTAATTTTTAATATAGTTAACATGTATATATTATAACTTTTTTTTGTAAATAAAATTAAATCTTATAAATGCAAATATTTTGTAAATATGTTCTTATGATACTTAAAGTTTATATAATGTCTAAATTTGTTTTTTATAATTAAATTTTTGTAAATAATTAAAAGTTATAATTATATTGTGCTTAAAATTTTTTTTCTTCTTATTATATTTGGAATTAGACTTTATTGTTAATATCATTATAATTTATTTTAATTATTTTTACTAACCATATTATTATTATTATGTTTCTAACCTTGTTCATTATTTCTAAATTATTATTATTATTGTTACTAACCCCTTTATTATTATTGCTTATTATTTAATTTGCTATTTTATTTATTATTATTATTATGTTGTAATTGTTTCCCGGATGTAATTTTGTAATTATTTTAATTATTTTTGCTATGGTTAGTAATTAGGGAGTGCTAATATGTATGTTATTTAAAAATAAATTAGATCACTTTAATATAAGATAATTAAATTAAACACGTCACACACGTAAGTCGATTTTAATCGCCGTCTCACATTTCTAAGGTTATCCCTCAAGTTGCCTACGAATAATGGTCAAGTGGGGTGTATAAAGCAAGTCCCTTAAGATAGAAAATCATCAAAGTCCCTTATGGTTGCCTTTACGAATCGAGTCCCTTTCGAAAAATGATGATAGTCCCTCATATGTGCTTATTACACCCCACAGTTGCCTTTTATAAACAAATTGTCCCTCACATGTCCCTTAACATCCAAAGTAAGGACTACCTACTCCTTAATAGTAGGGATAGTCTTACCAAGGAAAGGATAAAGAATAAGAAAGACCTTAAACATTAGGGTAGGTTACTCCTATGTACTTGCTCACTTCAAAACTTTTTCACACTTAAACAAATTTCCAACAAATTTTCAAACAAGTTTTTACACATCCGTACATGGATTATTTATTAACTATTCTGAAAATTTTCTATTCACACACTACACTTTCAAAAACCATTTAAAGTGAGCTTAAGTACCTAAGAGCCCATGGATAACCATGGATGAAAAGGATGCTAATACCTTCCCTTTTCATAACCTACCCCCCGGACCCAAAATATTCTCTTAAGGTCTTTCCTGTTCTTTTATAACCTTTCCTTATGGATAAAATAAAAGTCGGTGGCGACTCTTGCTATCCGCAACATTGCTTAAAGTCAGTTCTCCCACCGTGTTACAGACGCCTCTTCCCGTCACAAGCTCCAAGAACTAATACCGGGCAGAGGCTGCTGCCAAAGCCAAAGGTAAAAGTGTGGCACCTGAAGAACCTGTACCAAAAGAGGCCCATAAATCATCCTTTGATCAAGACGTGGATGAATTTATGAGGATAATCAAAAGAAGTGACTATAAGGTTGTGGATCAGCTCCACCAGACTCCTTCCAAGATCTCCATCTTATCCATGTTGTTGTGTTCCGAAGCTCATCGGGATGCACTACTTAAAGTCTTGCATGCAGCCTACGTGCCAAAGGAGATCACAGTGAATCAGCTCGAGACAGCGGTGTCCAATGTAATACTAGAAATTGGCTAGGTTTCACCAATGCTGACTTGACAATGGAAGGACGTCACCACAACAAAGATTTACACATCACCCTGGAGTGTAAATGGGTTGTGCTCTCGCATGTTCTTGTTGACACTCGGTCTTCACTCAATGTCTTGCCAAAGAAGGCTCTTGTCAAGCTCGAGTACGATGGTATTGCTCTCCGACCAAGCAATCTGGTGGTCAGAGCTTTTGATGGCTCCAAGAGGTCTGTTCTTGGAGAGGTGGAGCTTCCTGTAATAATCGGTCCGCAGGTCTTTCAGACTAATTTCTATGTGATGGACATTCAGCCGACCTACCGTTGTTTGTTGGGTCGACCATGGATTCACGCCGCTGGCGCAATTACGTCGACCCTTCACCAGAAATTGAAATATGAGTGGGAAGGACATATTATCACCATCTGTGGTGAAGAGGATATCTTTGTTAGCCATCTGGCTACATACAAATATATTGAGATGGA
This sequence comes from Lathyrus aphaca, assembly GCA_963966055.1. NCBI lineage: Eukaryota > Viridiplantae > Streptophyta > Magnoliopsida > Fabales > Fabaceae > Lathyrus > Lathyrus aphaca. The sequence continues at coordinate 100,542,995 of OZ014522.1, read as the reverse complement.
TGGTGAGATTCATGAAACCATGAGCCAGGGGTTCGAAGCACTGAACGTCAATGAGGCGAAAACTGAAGTATTTGCTGCATCCCAGGAGGATAGGATGGGTACTTCAATTGTCTCCTATCAGCAAGAACGGAAGTTTGTTGAAGATGGAAGTGCCCGAGGCTGGGGCAAGCTGCTACCAGTGGAGAAGAAGGAGGACAATTTCGGTTTGGGTTACAAACCATTCTGACAAGATCAAGCAGAGGCTGCTAAGGAGCTCAAGTTCATCAGTGGGGGGATGCTCACCCCAGATGCTGTCAATAACATGGAAGACGAGGCGGAAAGTGACCTCAACCTGGAGAGCTAGATTTGTCCAAGGATCCCGGGTCACCAAGTCCTTAACTGGTCTTCCCAGGAAATTATAAGGGTTACTCCTGCAGAGTAATTATTATTTCCTGCTTTTTTTCTAGCATGCATCAAGTCCTGCATCTTGCCCAAGGTGTCAGGACTCATTTTGTAATAGGGCCATATTTGTAATTTTATGCAAATGGAATATCAATGAATATCAAACATCTTTTGCAAATAATTCTCTCTTTTGCTCACTGTCTTTTCATTTTTTACTTTTGTACAAAACAATAAAATGGCAATACTAATTTCATTTTACACTTTTTCTAAAACAAGATTAAAATTGATCACTAAAACGAACAAATTGTCGCTCCCACCAAATGACACCTGGTCAGAAGGGGTACAGACGCGAACGGTCGGCGAAAAGAGAAGGAATGAATAGAGTCGCCAGCTAGGCATTTTTATCCCGGAGGAAAGGTAATGCTGCATAGACCTAAGAAAAGATGGATAAGACGGTTGCGAACTAGAGAGACTGAGAAAGGGGGTTGGTTACAACCTGGGAAGGTATTAGCACCCAGATTGTCCGCCGTACTTGACGGGATCCACGCTTGAAAGTTTGTGTTTTAAAGGGGTAGTGTCAGTGCAATTTGTGTATCAAAGCTGAAAAAGAATGCAAATGTCAGTGTAAAAGAAATGTGAAGTGTATAAGAGAAGTGTCAGTGTAAGAACAAGAGTGAGATGCCCAAGATGATGAGGCTTAAAGAATAATGCTGGAAGGAGGGGGAATATACAGAGACTTTTGTTCGATAACTGTTAAGTTATGCCTACGTATCCTCTCATGAAATGAGGAAGTCAGAACACCGTAGTTTGACTCAAAGAGACTGAAAGGTAAATTGACTTGTGAACTGCTTGCTTGCCTATGCTCAAGTGTATGATCTGTCTGGCTCAAGTGCAAACTGTCTTGCATTAGACGGAAGAAGCGAGTTCTCGTTTGTGAGTGAATGAGATGAGAAAAGAATCCCGGAGGAGACGATTATTGTTTGTTTTTGAGTTTTCAGTCTTTTATTGCTTTTTGAAGTTTGTCATAGGAAAATGAGCTTAAGCCTAAACCAAGGGTTAGTAAACTCATCACATCCTCCCTCTGATTAGGGGTAATGAGAATACCTTAAGTGTGAAGTAAGCACCTCACACTTAATCACCATGATGTAGGATTAAAATCATTAACCTACTTGTAATTACTTAGATGTTTTTGGTTGTTTTTGTTTAGTGTTGAGTAATGAGATTAAGCCATAAATCAAGGATTTAATGGACTCATTACACCATCCTAATAGAAGGATAATAGATGAGAACATTTAAGCTGAGGGATGCTCCTCAACTTAATCCATGATTAGGGATTAACCTCATGACAAAACAAAGCCTTTATTAGATGGATTTTAATTAATGATAAGATGAAGAAGTGATTTTTATGGTTGGTAAGACAACTTGAGGGGGACTTGTCCATTAACACTAGGGTTAGTCCTTCTTAACCAATTAAGGAAGAATTAGAACCCTAATGCAAGGCCCAAGTTACAAGCTATTTGTCTTAGTGATTATTAAGATGGATTGATTAAAGGATTTAAAAACATTAAGGGTTTAACACTTAGGATTAAAGTTATACACTCCATCCTAATAGAAGGGTGCAGGCATAAGCTTAATCACAAAGCCTTAAAACCTTTAAGGTTTAGTCCCTGATTATGAGATGAGAGGAGAAGACTCAAAGATGACACAAAGGCAAAACTAAATGGGGGACTAATCAAACCCTAATTATTATCATGATTGGTTATTCCTAGGGTTAATGAGGTTTGCAAGAAGATCTTCAGGAGAGAAGCCACCAGGAAAGAAGCAGATGAAAGGAGGAGGAAGCAGAGAGAAGCAAAACAACTTGCTTCACTTAAGAAGACAAGCTGCTTGAAGAAAGAAATTAAGATGAACATGAATGAGCAAGCTCACTCCAAAGCACAAGATAAAATTCAGCAATGATGCATAAGAGATATGAAAGGAGATTGTGAGAAGTGAAGGCAAATTCACTTCTCAAAACAACTTACCACCTGAAAAGTTAGCAAAAGAAATGAAATGCAATGCAAATGAGATGAAATGCAATGAGGGAAACCAAAATCAGAAGCATAAACATGATGTTAATGATGCTAAGAGAAGATGCAAACACAAGAAAAGAGATGAGAGGGATCAAGCAAGCATAAGAATTCAAATGAAGCATGCCTTGAACCATAAGGATTCATGAATGTTTATGAAATGAAATGAACATACAACATGGCAAAGGAATGATGCAATGATCAAACATGATTCTAATATGTCCTAAGATGTATCATGAATCATGTGGATGCACAAAATGTCATGGCAAGTCATTGAATGCAAGCAAATGAGAGATGGATGCAAAAGAAAGCACAAATTAGGGTTACATACATCATGCAATGCAAAAATTCAAAACCAGAAGTAAATGATATGATAAAAAATTGAAAATGCAATCAAAGACACCCTAAACCTATACAAGTTCACTGCCCAAAGGACGGGACCTAGATCTAAACCTAGTGGAAGTTATGATTTTTCTAAGTTGGCTAGGGTTTTAAGGTACCTCATTATGAAAAATGCAAAAAACATTGAAAATTGAAGATCAATTCAAACCAATTTTACCCTATAAACTTCATTCCATTAAGGATGCAATGCAAGAAGAACCAACATCAAACTCTCAAAGGTTAGGCAGAATGGTTTTTTCAAAGTTTGCACAAAAATATTGCCTTAAAATGAATTTAATTCCATGGAAAATGATCAAAATGCATCAAGAACCAAAAAGAAATTTGTTTTGAGAGTTGGGTAATGTTTCTAAATGTTTCTAAATACCATATGATTTTTTTTGGAATTTTTAAATACCTAAATGTATTTTTAATTTATTAATTTTCATTAACTAATTAAAAATAATCATTTAAATGATTTAAAAATAATTTTTAATGCAAAAAATAAAAATAAAAATATTTTTGGGTTCTGAAAATTAATGAAATGTTTGACAAAAATTTTCAGAATTTTTAAATGCATTTTGCTATTTTAAATAATTCGTAAAAGATAAATCAAATTAAATGAAATAAAAAAATTGAATTTATGAGAAGTATGCAAATCCACTGGCTGAGATTCAAAGAGAAAAAGGAGGGAATTGACCCGCGCGCATCTGGACGGCCCACATTTGAACTGAATGAATTAAATTAAACTTAATTAATTAATCTAATTAATTAGGATTAGGGTTTAATGAAATGATCCAGGCCATTCAAACACGCGGGAGTCAACAAAAGTCAGCCAGATCTATGGTCCACATTCAAACTGAACCCTAAACGTGATTAATACACTAATGACTCTCAGGTGGCCGGAAATGACCTCCGGTCATCTTCTCCGGCCACAACCCTCCCTGAAAATTGCTAACTTCTTCCCTAGGTCACTAAAATCCAATCTCTCTGCCCAGAAATGATACCCATACATCGTGCATCAAGAATCAACAAACAAACAACATTTAAAACACATCATCAAGGAGAATCGAATCAAAACAGTTTTAGGTCAAAAAGTTTCAGAACACGAATACATACTCATTTCTCAACCATTTTCGAAACAAAACATATCAACATGATCAGTGAAGCATAGAGAATCATTTAGGAACTTAAAAACATGTTTCTGGAAAAAATGTTCTTGAGCTCACCTGAACTGGAGCTTTGATCTTTGGAACTTTCTGGCTGCCTCTTTGATCCAAAACGCCTCTAATGAACCTCCTGAGAAGCTTGCAATGCTTGGTTGGAGTTTCTTTTGGCTGATTTGAGAGTTTGATAGAGTTTTGTTCAGGAGAGGTGAGAAATCGTGTTTCTGCTTGGGGTGGTTTCAGGGACAAATGAGGGTTGGGAAATGATCAGAGGAACATGTCGATTGATTCTATGAAGTTTGTTTTGATGTTTGATGCTTGTGTTTTGAGATTCGAAGCAAAATGCATAAGAGGTCAGTTTTGAGAACTATGGCTTGTGAGATGTTTCAGGCTGTGTTGTGTTATATGTTGGGTTGCTTTTGGTACACATATCAATCCTTGATAGGTCAGAGAGTTGTTGTGGAGCAGTGTGATTGGTATGGAGCAAAATGCATAAAGTCAACTTTTTGTGTAAGAGAGGTATGGGCTATGGCAGTCAAGGTACAAGGCATGGCTTGGCTGCAGCTTGAATCAGGGAGAACCATGGAAATGGATTAGAGGCAATGCAGCAAGTGGATTAGGGTTTATGAGAGTTTTTGCAATTTCACAAAGTCTTGGCCCTTTTGAAGTTTCTTAATGCACAAGTCATGAAATTGGACAATTCTTTGGTGCATTCTGACTTTTAGGTCATGGTTCATGTTTGTGCAAAGGTTAGAAGTCACATTGAAGTCATATAAAGGCTTGGCATGAGGTTTTGCAACTTTGCCTCTTTGGTACAAAACTTGAAATTATGTGATTTTGTCCAACTTTGACAAGCCATAACTTTTGATCCAAAATGAATTAGAATGAGTTCTTGTACTTTTTGAAAATGGGAAGATCCATTCTACAACTTTCATGACCAAAGTTTTCCCATTTGAAGCATTTTTGAATCAAAAAGAAAGGGTTGAAAAACTTTCCCAAAATGGCAAGTTTTCAATACAAGTCACTTTCCCAAAAAGGCAACTTTGCAAATGGCTTGAAAATTCTTCAATTTTGTGAACTTCTAACATCTTCTATGATTAAATAAAGATCATACACATCCAAAATGATGGAGAACACCCTTTGGTTGGGTCATTGGGGGCCTCAGATGCCCTGATTTTGCACTGACTTGCTCAAGAAGTCAACTCTTGATTAGATGCCTTCCCCATGGAATTTCTTCATGAAACTTGATATGCATGATCCTTATAACATATAGAGACCAATAGAAATAAGAATGACCAAAAAATTTGGAGTTATGGCCTTTGAAACCAAAACCCTAATTCTAGGTCATCTATGCAGTCAAACCTGGCTCTACTTCCATGCCTTTCTCAGTTCTTGTGATTCTTTGACTCCTTTAATCTTGAAAGGATATAATATGATGCTTGAACATACATGGACCCCTTTGAAGTGATTGATGACCTTTGGAGGGGGTCAAATGGCTCTTGGATTGCTCAGATCACAAACCCTAGATGCAGATGACTTTGAAATAATGTAGTGAATAAAAAATGTGATATGAGATGCTATGATTGAACTTATGCAAATGAAAAGATCACAAGCCATGGTGTGAACTGGGTGAGGGAAAATTTGGGGTGTTTACACAAATCTCAACCCTTGCAGAGATAATCCTCCAGATTGCACCGACAACAACACCGCTATGACCTTGTATGACTTCGACAATCTAATTAATCAAGCTGGTGAAGGGGTTGAAGAAGACTATGATTTGCCTGAAGAGTTAGCCAGGTTGTTAAGCCAAGAAGAGAAAGTGATTACTCCTCATCAAGAGGAGGTTGAAACTGTTAATCTTGGTACCGAGGAGGATTTGAAGGAAGTGAAGATGGGGCCAGTCTGCAAGCCTCAGTAAAAGAACAGCTTATCGACATGCTTCGAGAATATGTCAACGTCTTTGCTTGGTCCTATCACGACATGCCAGGTCTAGATACAGATATTGTCATGCACAAGTTACCCTTGAAAGAAGATTTCCCTCCAGTGAAACAAAAGCTACGCCGTACTCGCCCATATATGGCCATGAAGATTAAGGAAGAAGTACAAAAACATTGGGACGCCGGTTTCCTTGCTATAACTAGTTACCCTCCGTGAGTTGCTAACATTGTACTAGTGCCTAAGAAGGAGGGCAATGTGCATATGTGTGTGGATTACCGGGATCTGAATAGAGCTAGCCCAAAGGATGATTTCCCATTACCTCACATTGATGTATTGGTCGACAACACAACCCAGTTCTCGGTATTTTCTTTCATGGATGGATTTTCTGGGTATAATCAGATCAAGATGTCACCCGAAGACATGGAGAAAACAACCTTCATCACACCTTGAGGCACATTTTGTTACAAGCTAATGCCTTTTGGACTGAAGAACGCTGGTGCCACTTATCAACGGGCTATGGTAACGTTATTCCATGATATGATCCACAAAGAAATTGAATGCTACATGGATGACATGATTGCCAAGTCCCTTACTGAAGAAGACCATCTGGTGAATCTGCTGAAGTTGTTCAAGCGTCTGAGGAAGTACCAGCTGAAGTTAAACCCCAACAAATGCACATTCGGGGTACGTTCTGGTAAATTGCTGGGATTCATCATAAGTGAAAAGGGAATTGAGGTTGATCCAGACAAAGTCAAAGCCATTCAGGAGATGCCTGCACCTAGGACTGAAAAAGAAGTTCGAGGGTTCTTGGGTAGATTGAACTACATCTCAAGGTTCATATCTCACCTCACTGCAACCTGTGAACCCTTGTTCAAGCTATTGAGAAAGGAACAGATAGTCAAGTGGAACGACGATTTTCAGAAAGCTTTTGACAAGATCAAGGAGTACCTGCAAAAACCTCCAATTCTCATGCCTCCAATTGAAGGAAGACCTCTGATAATGTACCTGACAGTATTAGAAGGGTCAATGGGGTGTGTGTTGGGCCAGCATGACGAGTCTGGTCGAAAAGAGTATGCAATATACTACCGAAGAAAAAAATTTACCGACTGTGGACAACGTTATTCACTGATCGAGAAAACTTGTTATGCTTTAGCGTGGGCTGCTCGCCGACTAAGACAATATATGCTGACTCACACTACTTTGTTGATCTAAAAAATGGACCCCATCAAGTACATATTTGAGAAGCCAGCACTTACCGGAAGGGTTTCAAGATGGCAAATGATTCTGATAGAGTATGACATTCAGTAAACATCTCAAAAGGCCATCAAGGGCAGTGTGTTATCTGACTATCTGGCTGAGCAACCCATTGATGATTACCAGCCCATGCGATTTGACTTCCCTGATGAAAATATCATGTACTTAAAAGCAAAAGATTGTGAAAATCCAGTTCACACTAAAGGGCCTGACCCAGGAGAAGAATGGACTATGATGTTTGATGGGGCTGTCAATATGAATGGTCGTGGGGTTGGTGCAGTGCTCATTACACCTAAGGGAGTTCATATGCCTTTCTCGGCAAAACTCACCTTTTCCTTTACTAACAATGAAGCTGAATACGAAGCCTGTATCATGGGTCTTGAGGAAGCCATTGACCTTAGGATCAAGACTTTGAATGTATTTAGAGATTCAACTTTGGTAATCAATCAGACCAACAGCAAATGGTACACTCACCAAGAGCATTTGATTCCGTATCGTGACTATACGAGGAGATTATTGACTTTCTTCACAACAGTCAAACTTGAGTACATCCCTCGGGACGAGAATCAGTTTGCAGATGCTTTAATTACCATTTCCTCCATGATCAAGGTTCAAACTGCCAATTATGTGCCTCGAATTCTAGTATCCAGACTAGACCGACCAGCATACGTATTCTCTGTGGACATTGTTAAAGATGACAAGCCTTGGTTCCATGGCATCAAAAGCTTCTTAGAGGATCAAACATACCCACCTGGGGCATCATCCAATGATAAGAAGACATTAAGAAGGCTAGCTGGTAGTTTCTTCCTTAATGCTGATGGTTCATTATACAATCGAAACTTTGACATGGTTCTGCTCAGATGTGTTGACAAGAAAGAAGATGACTTGCTGATGCACGAGGTGCATGAAGGTTCATTCGGTACCCATGCTGGAGGACATGCAATGGCTAAGAAATTGTTAAGATCAGGTTATTACTGGATCACAATGGATGCAGACTGTTGTGCCTATGCCATAAAATGCCACAAATGCCAGATCTACGCAGATAAAGTGCATGTGCCTCCAAACCCTTTGAACGTGATGTCTTCACCTTGGCCCTTTGCCATGTGGGGAATTGACATGATCAGAAAGATTGAACCGACTGCGTTAAATGGTCACAAATTCATCCTGGTAGCCATTGATTACTTCACCAAATGGGTCGAAGCAGCTTCATATGCAAACGTCACCAGACAAGTGGTAGCCAGATTTTTGAAAAGAGACATCATCTGTCGATATGGAGTTCCCGAGCGAATCATTACTGATAATGGTTCCAATTTGAACAACAAAATGATGGCAGAACTGTGTCGGAACTTCAAAATCCAACATCACAACTCTTATCCTTACAGGCCAAAGATGAATGGCGCTGTTGAGGCAGCTAACAAAAACATCAAGAAGATTGTGCAGAAGATGGTGGTTACTTATAAAGACTGGCACGAAATGCTACCGTTTTCCTTGCATGGGTACCGAACCTCAATCAAAACGTCTACTGGGGCAACGCCTTATCAGCTTGTATACGGTATGGAAGCTGTCCTACCTGTTGAAGTTGAGCTACCCTCCTTACGTGTAATGATGGATGTAAAGCTGGACGAAGCAGAGTGGGTCCGGTCTCGGTACAATCAACTGAATTTGATCGAAGAAAAGAGATTAGCTGCTATCTGTCACGGGCAGTTATATCAGAAAAGGATGAAGAAAGCCTTCGATCAGAAAGTCAGGCTTCGGGAATACCAAGTGGGAGATCTTGTGCTGAAAAGACTTTTTCCTCCTCATATAGACCATAGGGGAAAATGGACTCCAAATTACGATGGTCCATTCATAGTAAAGAAGGTTTTCTCTGGTGGAGCAATGATGCTCACTACTATGGATGGTGAAGATTTCTTATCCCCTGTGAATTCAGATGCACTTAAAAATACTTCGCATAAAATGACCCGCTGGACATAAAAACAGAATGTAAGTCCAGGAAAAAATAGGGCATCCCAGCGAGACAAAAACAGAATAAAAGACTCAGGCAAAAATAAGGGAAAAAATGTGTACACCCGCTGAGTTGAAAAGCCGCATTGGACAACTCAGGAAAAAATGGGTATCCCGGTGGATTAAAAACCCGAAAGTGTGATCCATGCAAAATCAGAGAATAAGCGAACAACTGCATTCTGAATTCGTCTATATCACTCACAACATGGCAAGCTTCGAAAGGATAAAGCATCGGTCAGAATCAGCCTTCTTCAGAAAGCAAGATAAGAAGAACGTCAAGGTCATACAGGTTATAGCAAAGGAAGTCCACTGGAACGTCGTCGTCAGCATTGCCAACACCTTTATTTTCTCAATTTACAGCAATCTCCTCATTTCAAGGGATTTGTTTCTTTAACTGTATTTACCGATTCAGGGCACCCAAATTAATAAAATCAGAGTTTTCAGTCACACCTCGTTTTGTACATTTTTGTTTCGTTTGCAAAATGTCCAATATTCATAATACAACACTTGCATAAAACAAATGAGCCCTTTTTAATGAATGCTTTCAGGAAATATATTACTTTCAGGAAAGTCTAACTCCTATGATGGAATCCGGTTAAAGGATACCTCAGGATACTTGTGCGTTTACTTTTGTCTTAACAGGTTGCAGGTATTCAATACACATCATGGGGCATGTCAAGCATTGAATCCCCGACATGTTACTTCCAGAATTTATCTCCTTCCCAAAGCAGGACCTCCTGAGCAATACTTGACAGCCCATCCTCAGCAAAGTCATGGGAACTGTCTCCCCACAAAGTTTCCATTCTTCCCCCAGAAGAGCAATGCCTGAAACCCATCCCCAACTGAGTTCTCCTTACGGATAGATCTACCAATGATCTATTCCCCAGCTAGGATATCCCTCCAAGCAGATCAGCCAGAGATCTTTATCCCAGCAGGATCCGAGTCTCGGATCAGTTTCTCCCCTTTTACATAATCATGGCATTCACATCATATTCACCAAATAAGCGTAGCATTCCGTCTAATACGGAGCATTACGGAAAAAATAAAACATTTGCATGATCACAAGCCAAGTTCGAGCCAGTCACCTGCGATTAAAATGAAAAACAAATACTCGTTCATAACATGTTCTTTTCGACACCCGTCCGTGTCATCCTATCCCCCCACAGAAAGCCAAAGCATATCTTTTGCATTCTAAAAAACGATTCCAGTTTATATATAGTATATTTGACACTCGTATGTGTCATACATTCCCTAGCAAGTCGAATACTCGTCCGTATCTTGCTCATACTTCAATCAACAAACCAATACTCACTCATACTTATACATCCGACACTCGTCCGTGTTCTTTGTTAACTAGTTGGTACTCGCCCGTATCATCATCTCTGAACACGCGTCGGCATTTGTTTCTACCAATACTCGTCCGTATCATGGTCTTAAGGATGCTCGTCCGCATCTTTAATCTATACACAGCATCAAACACTTATATCTTTTATTCTTAAGCGTAAGCACTAGCCCGTGTTTACCGTTTCCCAGTAAGTCACCAACAAAAACAACTTTCTTCCATCCGATATTTATCCTATGTTGTGATATTTTCGGCAGCCGTCCCCTGCCAGGTGATCGTCCTTCACCTTTGGATAACCGTCTCCCATCCCCTTCCCTAGCGGAGTCCCCATTAGTGGAACCCTTTTCTATCCGACATTCATCCTATGTCGTGATAAAGAGCAGCCGTCCCCTGCTAGGTGATCGTCCTTCACCTTTTGATGACCGTCCCTCATCATTTCATCCGATGGCCGTCCCTATCATTGATCTTGTTATCCGACATTCGTCCTATGTCGTGATAAACCCCAAGAGCAGCCGTACCCTGCTAGGTGATCTTCCTTCACCTCTTTGATGATTGTCCTTCATCATGTTTATCTGATGGTCGTCCCCATCGTTGACCTTTTCTATCCGACATTCATCCTATGTCGTGATAAAGAGCAGCCATCCCCTGCTAGGTGATCGTCCCTCACCTTTGATGACCGTCCCTCATCATTATTTCATTTATTCCTTAACCGATGGCCGTCCCCGTCGTTGTTTACTTTACCTTTTCAAGCCTTGTGGTTGTCCTCATCATTGCTTTTTCCCTTTACTTTAATCCCCAGAGAATATTATTTCCTTACCTGATGGTCGTCCCTATCATGATCTCTTTATTTCCCCAGCTTGTCGGTCGTCCCCGTCATTGCCTTACTTACCGCTTTATCCCCAACAGTCGTCCTCTGCTCGATGGTCGTCCTCCGTCGTTTTCATTTGATAATCATACTATAATACCTTTTACAATTTATATCTCTTTACTTCTTCTATCCAGCAAGTGCAAATTTCAGACTGTCTTTGGTATTCAACCACAAGTTATCTTGTTTGTCTGTTAAGTCAGGCACTTACATCCTGCACAGCTAACTCATGCTTGAATAGGGGCAGCTATAAACACCCCAAATTTTCCCTCACTATTTATCACACCATGGCTTGTGATCTTTCATTTTTGCATAAGCATAAGCATTACACCTCATATTGCATTTTTGTTTCACTGCATAAGTTCAAGTTCATCTGCATCTAGGATTTGTGATCTGAGCAATCCAAGAATCCATCTGAGCCATCCCAAAGGTCTCAAAACTTTTCAAGAGGGTCCATGTGTGTTCTATCATCATATTATGCTCCTCAAAGTTCATGAAAGTCAAGGGATCACAAGAACTGGCAAAAGCATGGAAGCAGAGCTAGGGTTTTCACTGCACAGATGGCCAAAATTAGGGTTTTGGTTTCAGAGGCCTTAACTCCAAATTTTTGGGTCATTCTTATTTCTAATGGTCTTAATATGTCATAAGGATTATGTGTACCAAGTTTGATAAAGAAACTCATTGTGGAAGTCATTTGTTCACTAGGTAACTTCTTGAGCAAGTTAAGTCAAAATCAGGGCATCTGAGGCCCCCAACAATGGAACCAAAGGGGTATTTTCATCAAATTGAAGCTCAATGATATATATTTTATCTTAGAAGTGGTTATAAGTTCACAAGATTGAAGAATTTTGATCCAATTGCAAACTTGCCATTTTTGGAAATGACTTGAAATGCAAACTTTCCATTTTGGGAAAGTTTTTCAACCCCCTCTTTCATGATAAAAAATGCTTCAAATGAAAAATACTTGGTCATGAAAGATGTAGATTTGGTCTTTCCCTATTCAAAAAGTACATGAACATGTCTTGATTCATCATAGAACTCAAGATATGGCCTTTCAAAGTTGGCAAAAATCACATAATTTTCAAGTTCATGCCAAAGAGGGAATTTTGCAATTTCACTTACCAAGCATTCTAATGACCTCTAATGTGCACAAATACTTCACAACATGTCAAAACAACCTCTAAACACCATAATTGACCCAAGTTTTCATTGTTTCCATGACTTGATCTTCAAGAAATCTCAAAAGGGCCAAAACTCTCAAAATTTGCAAAGTGCCTTGGATCCTTCCATCCACGTGTGCCAGCTGCATCAAACTGATTCTATGGCTCTCCATGAATGTTGCTGAGGCCAGGAACCTCAAAAAGCTAGCTCTGCCATGGCCCATACCTCAAGTACACATAAATTGACTTTTTTGCAAAACCTCCTATACCATTCAAGCTGAGCCACAACCACTCTTCTGACCAATCAAGACTTCACATACATGTCTAATAGACCCCATTTCATAACATCTTGGAGCCTGAATCATCTCACAAGTCAGAATTCACAAAATCCATCAAAAACTTCCCTTCTTCGAAATTCATAGCTCAGCCACTCAAACTTAAAACTTCTTCCACCAATCAACTCAGCATCACCCCAGGATCATTTCCCACCCATCACCATAGCCTTAAACACTCTCAAACACAAATACGATTTCTGCATACTCAGAACTGGAACTCATGATTCAGCCAAAATAAACTCACTCCAAGCATCCCAATAGACTCAGAGGGACCAAAGAAGTTGGTTTGCACGAAAGAAAGGCCTAGAAAGCTCCATTTTCAAGAACTACAACTCAGGTAACCTCCATGAACATTTTTTCCAGAAGTTTTTTTTCTTGTTAAAATATGATTCTATGGCTTACACTGATCATGAGGATGTGTTTAGTTTTGAAAATAAGCAAGAATTGAGTATGTATTGATGATCTAAAATTTTGACCTAAAAACTTGTTTGTTTCAATTCAGTCATTTGATGCATGATTAATTGTTTTTGTTGTTGGATTTGTGTTTGTTGTTGGTTAAGGATCATTTCTGGAGCTTGTGGTGAGTTTTTGTGAGGTTTTGAGAGATTCAGGGAGGGAGTCTGGCCGGAGAAGATGACCAGAGGTCTTCTCTGGCCACCTAAAAGTGATTAGGGTTAATCCTGTTTAAATCCCCAGTTTGAATCTTGGCCTTTGGATTAAGATTAGGGTTAGCGTGTGTACGGCTAGGATTAGGTCATTAAATCCTAAATATAATTAATTAAATTAAATAAGATTAATTAGCCAGGAGTGATCTAGACCACTGATTCACGCGCGCAGTCAACCATTACCCTCTGAATTTGAATCTCAGCCCTTGGATACGCATACTTGTCATTTTTATTTTATTTATTTGCATTTCTTTTGCACAATTTATTTAAAATATCAAAAAGCTTTCAAAAATTATTTCCCTTTGCATTCTGACTTTAAATATTTTTCTTTATCCAAAAATAATTTTTATTTTATTTTTTGCATTAAAAAAGTATTTTTAAAATATTTAAATGTTATTTTTAATTAATTAAAGTATTTTAATTAATTAAAAATGCATTTAGGTTTCTAAAAATCACCAAAAAAATCATGAATCATTACAATGCATTTAGAAACATTTTCAAACTCTTCATACAAATTTCTTTTTAGGTTTGATCATAGTTTGCCAATTTTCTTTGAATTAAGGGTTATAAAAATCACATTTTTGAACCCTAACTTTGAGAAGTCATTTCTGCCTAACTAAGAAGAGTTTGAACTTGATTCTTTTTGCATTATGTTACATATTGCATGTAGTTTCTATGTCTTTTTCCTCATGAATTTATCTAGCATTTTCAATTTGATTTGCATTTCCCCTTTGAACCACCCAAAAAACCCTAGAAACTTAGGAAAATCATAACTTTTGATAGGTTAGGCTTCTGACCTTCTCCTTTGGGGTGTGACCTAATATGAGATTAGGGTTTGTTTGAGCTTAATTTCAAATTTTTATCATGTCATTTGCTTCTGTTTTATCCATTTGCATCTCACATGTCCATGTAACCCTAATTTCTCATGTTCATTTGCATTCACCTTGCATATGCATCATTACATGAACTTGCCATTACATTTCATGAATTCATATGTCATCTTAGACATCTTAGGACATATTATAACCTTGCTTGATCATTTCTTCATTCGTTTTCCATGTTTAGCATTCTTTTCATTTCATAAACTTTCATGTGTTTTCAAACTTCAAAGCATGCTTCCTTTGCATCTCATCTTTGTATGATCACACATATGCATTTTGTATGACTTTGAATCATTTCACATGACATTTACATTGCATAAAACCTTCTGAATTTGGTCACTTCATCTCATTTCAATTCATTTCTTCATGCTTTATACTTTATGCATTCATGTTAACACTTTCAGGTTTGGTAAGTTATTATGGGAGGTGGATTTGCCTTCACCTCTCATTTCTTCTTATCTCTTTCATTAGAATTCTAACTTGTATTTGATGTGAATTTGATTCACTTATGTTCCATCTCTCACTTTCTTTCTTCAAGTTACTTATCTTCTTCATTGAAGTAAGTAACTTGTTCTTCTTTCTCATCCTCCTTTCATCTGCTTCTTCCATTGGTGGCTTCCTTGAAGATCTTTCTTAAGCTTCACAAACCATAGGATATCCAAGAATGATAATGATTAGGGTTGTAATTATCCCCCCTTAGCTTTTTACCTTTGAGTCTCCATGAATCTCTCTTCTCATCTCAATAATCAGAGACTAAACTCTTAAAGTTTTAGGACTTTGGAATTAGGGTTATGCCTGCATCCTTCTCTTAGGATGGAGTGTATAACTTTAACCCTAAGTGTTAAACCTTTAATTTTTTTAAACCTCTTAATCAAATTACTTAATAACCATCAATACTTTATCTTGTAACTTGGGCCTTACATGAGGGTTCTAATTCTTCCTTATGGTTAAGAAGGACTAACCCTAGTGTTTAATGGACAAGTCCCCCTCAAGTTGTCTTACAAACCATAAAATTCACTTCTTAATCTCATCCCTTAATTAAAATCCATTTAATAAAGGCTTCGTTATATAATGAATTTAATCCCTAACCATGGATTAAGTTGAGGTATCATCCTCGACTTAAGTGTTCTCATCTATTATCCTTCTATTAGGATGGTGTAATGAGCCCACTAATCTGTGATTAGAGATTAAACTCATTACTTAACACTAAACAAAAACCCAAATAAAACATCTAATTAATCACAAGTAGTTTAATGATCTTAATCCTACATCATCATGGTAATTAAGTTGAGATGCTTATCTCATACTTAAGTAGGCTCATTATCCCTAATCAGGGAGGATATAAATGAGTTTACAAGCCCTTGATTTAGGCTTAAGCTCATTAACTTATGTAAAACACCAAAAAATAATAACAAAACTGAAAACACAAAAAAACAAACCATAATCGTCTCCTTCGGGATTCTTTTCTCATCACACTCATTCATTAACGGGAACTTGCTTCTTCCGTCTAATGCAAGACAGTTAGCACTCGAGCCAGACGAGTCATACACTTGAGCATAGATAAGCAAGCGGTTCACAGTCAATTTATCTTTCAGTCTCTTTGTGTCGAACTATGGTGTTCTGACTCCCTCATTGCACGCGATGATACGTAGATATAACTTAATAGTTATCGAACAAAAGTCTCTGTGTCTTCCCCCTCTTTCAGCATTCTCTTTTCTAAGCCTCAGTTCCTGAGCAATTCACTTTCTTGCACTGACACTTGTACATTTATTTTCCAGCTTTTGCACACAGATAACACATACACTTACCCCTTTAAACACAATCTTTTAAGCGTGGATCCCGTCGAGTACGACGGACAATCTGGGTGCTAATACCTTCCCAGGTTGTAACCAACCCCCTTTCTCAGTTTCTCTAGTTCGCAACCGTCTTATCCATCTCTTCCTAGGTTTATGCAACATTACCTTTCCTTCAGGATAAAAATGACTAGGTGGAGACTCTATTCATCTTCACCTTCATTTCTCCTTTCGCCGACCGTTCGCGTCTGCACCTTGGGGACCCGGTGTCTTTTTAGGGGAGCGACACACCTCTATGACCTTGTATGACTTCGACAATTCAATTAATCAAGCAGATGAAGGGGTTGATGAAGACTACGAGTTTCCTGAAGAGTTGGCCAGGTTGTTAAGGCAAGAAGAGAAAGTGATTACTCCTCATCAGGAGGAAATTAAAACTGTTAATCTTGGCACCGAGGAAGATTTAAAATAAGTGAAGATTGGGGCAAGTCTGCAAGCTCCAGTAAAAGAACAGCTTATCAGCATGCTTCGGGAATACGTCGACGTCTTTGCTTGGTCCTATCAAGACATGCCAGGTCTAGATACGGATATTGTCATGCACAGGATACCCTTGAAAGAAGATTGCCCTTAGTTAAACAGAATTTGCACCGCACTCGCCCAAATATGGCCATGAAGATTAAGGAAGAAGTACAAAAGCAGTGGGATGTCGGTTTCCTTGTTGTAACTAGTTACCCACCGTGGGTTGCTAACATTGTACCTGTTCCTAAAAAGGATGGCAAGGTGCGTATGCGTGTTGATTACCGGGACCTGAACAGAGCTAGCCCGAAGGATGATTTCCCATTACCTCACATTGATGTATTGGTGGACAACACAACTCAGTTCTCGGTATTTTCTATCATGGATGGATTTTCTAGGTACAATCAGATCAAGATGTCACCCGAAGACATGGAGAAAACAACTTTCATCACACATTGGGGCACATTTTGTTACAAGGTAATGCCGTTTGGACTGAAGAATACCGGTGCAACGTATCAACAAGCTATGGTAACATTATTCCACGATATGATCCACAAAGAAATTGAATGCTACGTGGATGATATGATTGCCAAGTCCCTTACTGAAGAAGACCATCTGGTAAATCTGTTGAAGTTGTTCAAGTGTCTGAGGAAGTACCAGCTGAAGTTAAACCCCAACAAATGCACATTCGGGGTACGTTCTGGTAAGCTGCTGGGATTTATTGTAAGTGAAAATGGGAATTGAGGTTGATCCCGACAAAGTCAAATCCATTTAGGAGATGCCTTCACCTTAGACTGAAAAGGAAGTTCGAGGTTTCTTAGGTAGATTAAACTATATCTCAAGGTTCATATCTCACCTCACTGCAACCTGTGAACCCCTGTTCAAACTGTTAAGGAAAGAACAAAAAGTCAGGTGGAACAACGATTGTCAGAAAGCTTTTGACAAGATCAAGGAGTACCTGCAAGAACCTCCAATTCTCATGCCTCCAATTGAAGGAAGACCTCTAATAATGTACCTGACAGTATTAGAAGGGTCAATGGGTGTGTGTTGGGCCAACATGATGAGTCTGGTCAAGAGTATGCAATATACTACCTAAGCAAAAAGTTTACCGACTGTGAACAACGTTATTCACTGCTCGAGAAAACTTGATGTGCTTTAGTGTGGGCTGCTCGCCGACTAAGACAGTATATGCTGACTCACACTACCTTGTTGATATCAAAAATGGATCCTGTCAAGTACATATTTGAGAAGCCAGCACTTACCGGAAGGGTTGCAAGATGGAAAATGATCCTGACAGAGTATGACATTCAGTACACTTCTCAAAAGGCCATCAAGGGCAGTGTATTATCTGACTACCTGGCTGAGCAACCCATTGATGATTACCAGCCCATGAGATTTGACTTCCCTGATGAAGACATCATGTACTTAAAAGCAAAAGATCTTGAAGAGCCAGTTCACACTGAAAGGCCTGATCCAGAAGAAGAATGGACTATGATGTTTGATGGGGTTGTCAATATGAATGGTCGCGGGGTTGGTGCAGTGCTCATAACACCTAAAGGAGTTCATATGCCTTTCTCGCCAAAACTCACCTTTGCCTGCACTAACAACGAAGCAGAATACGAAGCATGTATCGTGGGTCTTGAGGAAGCCATTGACCTCAGGATCAAAACCTTGAATGTATTCGGAGATTCAGCTTTGGTAATCAACTAGACCAACGACAAATGGTACACTCATCAGGAGCATCTGATTCTGTACCGTGACTATACGAGGAGATTACTGACTTTCTTCACAACAGTCAAACTTGAGTACATCCCTCGAGATGAGAATCAGTTTGCGGACGCTTTGGATACCATCTCCTCCATGATCAAAGTTCAAGCTGCCAGTTATGTACCTCGGATTTTGGTATCCAGACTGGACCGACCGACATATGTATTCTTCGTGGACACTGCTAGTGATGACAAGCCTTGGTTCCATGACATCAAATGCTTTTGGAGGATCAAACATACCCACCTGGGGCATCATCCAATGATTAGAAGACAATGGGAAGGCTGGCCAGTAGTTTCTTTCTCAATGCTGATGGTTCATTATACAAGCGAAACTTCGACATGGTCCTGCTCAGATGTGTTGACAAGAAGGAAGCAGACCTGCTGATGCACGAGGTACACAAAGATTCTTTCGGCACCCATGCCGGAGGACATGCAATGGAAAAAAAGTTATTTAGACCAGGGTACTACTGGATCACAATGGATGCAGATTGTTGTGCCTATGCCAGAAAATGCCACATATGCCAGATCTACGCGGATAGAGTGTATGTGCCTCCAAATCCTTTGAACATGATGTCTTCACCTTGGCCGTTTGCTATGTGGGGCATTGACATGATTGGAAAGATTGAACTGACTGCTTCAAATGGTCACAGATTCATCCTGGTGGCCATTGATTACTTCAGCAAATAGGTCAAAGCAGCTTCGTACGCAAACGTCACCAGACAAGTGGTAGCCAGATTTTTAAAAAGAGACATCATTTGTCGATATGGAGTTCCCGAGCGAATCATTACTTATAATGGTTCCAATTTGAACAACAAAATGATGGAAGAAATGTGTCGACACTTCAAAATCCAACATCATAACTCTTCTCCTTACAGGCCAAAGATGAATGGCGCTGTTGAGGCGGCTAACAAGAACATCAAGAAGATTGTGCAGAAGATGGTTGTTACCTACAAAGATTGGCATGAGATGCTACCATTTTCTTTACAAGGTGTAAACACCCCAAATTTTCCCTCACTCATATCACACCATGGCTTGTGATCTTTCATTTCTTGTTTTAACATAAGCATTACATCTCATATTGCATTTTTGCTCCACTGCATAAGTTCAAGTTCATCTGCATCTAGGGTTTGTGATTTGAGCAATCCAAGATTCCATCTGAGCCATCCCAAAGGCCTCAAAGCTTTCCAAGAGGGTCAATGTGTGTTCTATCATCATATTATGTCCCTAAAAGTTCGTGGAAGTCAAGAGATCAAAAGCACTGGCAAGGCATGGAAGCAGAGCTAAGGTTTTCACTGCACAGATGACCAAAATTAGGGTTTTGGTTTCAGAGGCCTTAACTCCAAATTTTTGGGCCATTATTGTTTCTAATGTTCTTAAGTTGTTATAAGTATCATGTGTACCAAGTTTGATGAAGAAATTCATTGTGGAAGTCATTTGTTCACTAGGTAACTTCTTGAGCAAGTTAAGTCAAAATCAGGGCATCTGAGGCCCCAAACAATGGAACCAAAGGGGTATTTTCATCAAATTGAAGTTATATGATATTTATTTGATCCTAGAAGAGGTTGGAAGTTCACAATATTGAATAATTTTGAGCCTTTTGCAAACTTACCAAAAATGGAAATGACTTGTAATGGAAACTTTCCATTTTGGGAAAGTTTTTCAACCTCCTCTTTCTCAACCAAAAATGCTTCAAATGAAAAATTCTTGGTCATGAAAGTTGTAGATTAGGTCTTTCCCTTTTCAAAAAGTACAAGAACATGTCTTAATTCATCCTAGAACTAAAGATATGGCCTTTCAAAGTTGGCAAAAATCCTAAAATTTCAAGTTTCATGTCAAAGAGGGATTTTGCAAATTGGCATGATCAAGCATTCTAATGACTTCTAATAGGCACAAATACTTCACAACATGTCAAGACAACCTCTAAACATCAGAATTGGCCCAAGTTTTCATTACTTCCATGGCTTGAACTTCAAGAAATCACAAAAGGGCCAAAACTTTCAAGAATTGCAAAATGGTATGAAACTCTTCATCCACTTGTTCCAGCACATCAAAACCAATTCCATGGATCTCCACAAAGTCAGCTGAGGCCAGACACCCCTAGAAAGCAGGCCTGCACCATGCCCATACCTCAAAGTACAAAATCTTGACTTTTTGCAAAAGCTCCCATACAAATCACACTATGCCACCACCCACTTTCTGAACACTCTCATTGGCCTATACTAACCTTATGGACCTCATTTCACATAAGACACAAGCTCAGGACCTCCCACAAGTTAGGATTAACAAAATCATCAAAAACTTCATCTCTTCGAATCTGAAAAACCAGCCAGCAAAAATCATAAACTCTTCCACCAATCAACTCAGCAACACCCCAGGATCATTTCCCACCCATCACCATAGCTTAAAACACAGCCAAACACAAATACAATTTCTGCATCCTCAGAACCAAACACCTCAAAATAGCCACTCTAAGCTTCATTCAAGCTTGCCAATAGCTTCAGGAGGATTAAAGGGAGTGGATTGCACAAATGGAGAGCTCTGAAAGTCCAGATTGCAAAGCTTCAACTCAGGTAGTCATCAAGAACTTTTTTTCCAAAAATGCGTTTTCATGTTATAGAATGATTCCTCATGCTTCACTGATCATGCTGATGTATTTATTTTTGAAAATGGTTGAGTTTTAAGCATTTCATGATGTTCTGAATTTTTGCCATTTTGATGTTTTGATTCGAATCTTGTTGATGATGAATGATAAATGATTTTTTAGGCTGGATTATTGTTTAGGGTATTTAGTTGATCATTTATGGAGATTTTGGGGGCTTGGGGTGATAATTTGAGGAAGTTCAAGTGAGGAGCTGGCCGGAGAAGATGACCGAAGGTCTTCTCCGGCCACCTGAAAGTCATTAGGGCTAAAACTCTGATTAAATGCCCAAATACGTTTGTGGCCGTTAGATGAGGATTAGGGTTAGTGAGCGTGTGGTCCAGATTGAGTCATTATCATTTAATCCTGATTAATTAATTTAAAACATAATTAAAAGCCAGTTTGAATGTGGGCCGTCCAATCACGCGCCAGTCAACTCCCTCCCTTTTTGTTTGAATCCTGGCCCTCAGATGCGCTGACTTTCTCATTTATTTCATTTTATTTTATTTTCTTTTCATTTCTTTTAAATAATTAATTAAAAATAGAAAAAAGCATCCAAAAATATATGAAACTTTGCATTTCTGTTTTAAATATTGTTCTCAACCTGAAAATGATTTTTATTTTATTTTTTGCATATAAAAAGTATTTTTAAAATATTTAAATGTTATTTTTAATTAATTAAAGTCTTTTAATTAATTAAAAATACATTTAGGTTTCTAAAATTCACAAAAAAAATCATGAATCATCCCATTGCATTTAGAAACATTTTCAAACTCTTCACACAAATTTCTTTTTATGTTTGATCATAGTTTGTGAATTTTCATTGAATTAAGGGTCATTTAAATCATATTTTTGAACCCTAACTTTAAAAAATCATTTCTACCTAACTAAGAAGAGTTTGAAGATGATTATTTTTGCATTGTGTTACATATTGCATGTAGTTTATAGGACATTTTTCACATGAATTTATCTTGCATTTCCAAATTGATTTGCATTTTTCCCTTTGAACCATCCAAAAAACCCTAGAAACTTAGGAAATTCATAACTTTTGATAGGTTAGGTTTCTGACCTTCTCCTTTGGGGTGTGACCTAATATGGGATTAGGGTTTGTTTGGGTTTGGTTTCATTTTTTTTATCATGTCATATGCTTCTGTTTTGTTCATTTGCATCTTGCTTGTCCATAAAACCCTAATTTTATGTGTTCATTTGCATTCATCTTGCATATGCATCCTTACATGAACTTTCCATGACTTTCTTGCATTCATGTGTCCTCTTAGACATATTAGGACATGTTACAACCTTGCTCAATCATTTCTTCATTCATTTTCCATGACTTGCATTCATTTCATTTCATTAACTTTCATGTGTTTTCAAACTTCAAAGCATGCTTATATGGCATCTCATTCTTGTATGATCATACATATGCACTTTGTATGCCTTTGCATCATCTCACATGACATTAATATTGCATAAACACTTCTGACTTTGTACATTTCATCTCATTGCATCTCATTTCATTTCATTTATTTATGCTTTATACTTTATGCATTCATGCTAACATTTTCAGGTGGTAAGTTACTTTGAGAAGTGGATTTTCCTTCACTTCTCACTTCTCCTTATCTCTTTCATTTGCATATTGTTTGTATTTTAAGTGAACTTGTTCACTTGTGTTCCATATTTCTCACTTTCTTTCTTTAAGTTACTTATCTTCTTCAATGAAGTAAGTAACTTATTCTTCTGCTTCATCCTCCTTTCATCTGCTTCTTCCATTGGTGGCTTCCTTGAAGATCTTTCTTAAGCCTCATTAACCATATGAACAACCAAGCATGATAATGATTAGGGTTTTAATTAGTCCCCCTTAGCTTTTACCTTTGAGTCTCATCGAGTCTCTCTCCGCATCTTCATAATCAGAGACTAAACTCTTAAAGTTTTAGGACTTTGGAATTAGGGTTATGCCTGTATCCTTCTCTTAGGATGGAGTGTATAACTTTAATCCTAAGTGTTAAACCTTTAATTTGTTTAAACCTCTTAATCAAATCATCTTAATAATCACTAAGACTTCATCTTGTAACTTGGGCCTTACATTAGGGTTCTAATTCTTCCTTATGGTTAAGAAGGACTAACCCTAGTGTTTAATGGACAAGTCCCCCTCAAGTTGTCTTTCAAACCATAAAATCCACTTCTTAATCTCATCCCTTAATTAAAATCCACTTAATACAGGCTTTGTTATATAATGAATTTAATCCCTGACCATGGATTAAGTTGAGGTATCTTCCTCAGCTTAAGTGTTCTCATCTATTATCCTTCTATTATGATGGTGTAATGAGCCCACTAATCTGTGATTAGAGATTAAACTCATTAATTAACACTATACAAAAAAACCAAAAACATCTAAATAATCACAAGTAGGTTAATGATCTTAATCCTACATCATCATAGCAATTAAGTTAAGATGCTTATCTCATACTTAAGTAGGCTAATTATCCCTAATCAGGGAGGATATAATGAGTTTACAAACCCTTGATTTAGGCTTAACCTCATAATCCTATGCAAAACACCAAAAATAATAAAAAACTGAAAATACAAAAACAAACAATAATCGTCTCCTTCTGGATTCTTTTCTCATCACACTCATTCACAAACGAGAACTTGTTTCTTCCGTCTAATGCAAGACAGTTAGCACCCGAGCCAGACGAGTCATACACTTGAGCATAGGCAAGTAAGCAGTTCACAGTCAATTCATCTTTCAGTCTCTTTGAGTCGAACTACGGTGTTCTGACTTCCTCATTGCACGAGAGGATACGTAGGCATAACTTAACACTTATCGAACAAAAGTCTCTTTGTCATCCCCTCCCTCAACATTCTTTTTTAAGCCTCATTCCTGAGCAATTCACACCTTTTTGCACTGACACTTATATATTCTTTTCCAGCTTTTGCACACAGATAGCACATACACTTACCCCTTTAAATACAATCTTTTAAGCGTGGATCCCGTCGAGTACAACGGACAATCTGGGTGCTAATACCTTCCCAGGTTGTAACCAACCCCCTTTATTAGTTTTTCTGGTTCGCAACCGTCTTATCCATATCTTCCCTAGGTTTATGCAGCATTACCTTTCCTTCGGGATAAAAATGCCTAGCTGGCGACTCTATTCACTTCACCTTCGTTCTCTCTTTTCGCAGACCGTTCGCGTCTGTACCCTATCTGACCCGATGTCATTTCGGGGGAGCGACACATGGGTACCGAACCTCAATCAGAACATCTACTGGGGCAACGCCTTATCAGCTTGTGTACGATATAGAAGTTGTCCTACCTGTTGAAGTTGAGCTAACCTCCTTACGGGTAATGATGGATGTGAAGCTGGATGAAGCGGAATGGGTCCGGTCTCGGTACAATCAACTGAATCTGATTGAAGAGAAAAGATTAGCAGCCATCTGTCATGGGCAGTTATTTTAAAAGTGAATGAAGAAAGCCTTCAATCAGAAAGTCAGACCTCAGGAATACCAAGTGGGAGAGCTTGTTCTAAAAAGAATCCTTCTTCCTCATACTGACCACAGGGGCAAGTGGACACCAAACTATGAAGGTCCCTACGTAATAACCAAAGTCTTCTCAGGTGGAGCACTGATGCTCGCAACCATGGATGGTGAAGACTTCCCGTCTCTTGTGAATTCAGATGCAATTAAAAAATACTTCGCATAAAAAGACCCACTGGACATAAAAACAGAATGTAAGTCCAGGCAAAAATAGGGCATCCCGGCGAGTCAAAAACAGAATAAAAGACTCGGGCTAAAATAAGGGAAAAATAAAAAAATGTACACCCACTGAGTTGAAAAGACGCATTAGACAGCTCAGGAAAAAATGGGTATCCCGGTGGATTGAAAACCTTAAAGGGCGATCCACGTAAAATCAGGGAATAAGCGAACAACTGCATTCTGAATTAATCTGTATCACCCACAACATGGAAAGCTTCGAAAGAACAAAGCGTCGGTCAGAATCATCCTTCTTCAGAAATCAAGATAAGAAGAACGTCAAAGTTATACAGGTCATAGAAAAGGAAGCTCATTGGAGCGTCATCTTCAACATTGCCAACACTTTTATTTTCTCAATTTACAACAATCTCCTCCTTCCAGGGAATTCACTTCTTTTGACTATACTTGCCAATTCATGGCACGCAAATTAATAAAATCAGAGTTTTCAGTCACACTTTGTTTTTGTACATTTTTGTTTCGTTTGCAAAATGTCCGATGTTCATAATACAACACTTGCATAAAACATGTGAGCCATTTTTATAAATACTTGTAGGTAATATAATACTTTCAGGTAAATCTAACTCCTATGACGGAATCCGGTTAAGGAAATCTCGGGACACTTGTGCATTTTCCTTTTGTCTTAACAGGTTACAGGTACTCAAGACAAACAATCTTTCGAAACATGGGGCATATCAAGCATTACATCCCCAACACACTACTTCCAGGAAGTTATCTCCTCCCTGATCAGGATCTCCCGAGCAATGCCTGTCAACTCTTCCACAGCAAAATGGTCAAAGAGCTTTCTCTTCCCCACCAGAGATACCAGATTTCTCTCATCCTCAGCAGAGTTGCTGGAACCGATTCCCCACGGAGTTGCCTCCCCGGAAGAGCAATACCTGAAACATATCCCCAACTGAGTTTCTAAAACTTTCTCATCCCAAGACAGATCTACCAATGGTCTATTTCCCCAAGCAGATTTCTCCCTCCGGACAGATCTATCAATGATCTCTTCCCCCAGCCGGGCTATCCTCCAAACAGATCAGCCAAAGATCTTTATCCCCGCAGGATCCGAGTCTCGGATCGAGCTTCTCATTTGTATAATCATAGCATTTGCATCATATTCACCGAAATAAGCGTAGCATTCCGTCTAATACGGAGCATTACGGCAAAAATCAAACATTTGCATGATCGTAAGCCAGGTTCGAGCCAGTCGCCTACAAATACCAATCAATATTTCACCAACAATATACAAAACTCATATCTCCTGCAGATAAAAGCCAAAGCATCCCCTTTGCACTCTCAAGACAGATACCTGTTTATATTTATACATGTTCTTTTCGACACTCATCTGTGTCATCCTAACCCCCACAGGTCGCCAGGATACCTTTTGCACTACCAAATACAGATACTTGATTCACAACTTGTACATATTCTTTTTGGCACTCGCCCGTGACATACTTCCCCGGCAAGTCAAACACTCGTCCGCGTCCCTTGCCCAATCTTTCGACACTCGGCCGTGTCTTGCACATACTTCACCAACAAATCATACTTGTACATACTAATACAGAAGTCTTTAATACTCGTCCGTATCCTTTATATGTCTCCCCGGCAGATTAAACACTCGTCCGTGTTCCTTGCTTAGCCGAATGACACTCGTCCGTATCCTCATCCTTAAACACGTGTTAGCGTTTGTTTCTACCGATACCCGTCTGTATTATGGTTCTAAGGATGCTCGTCCACATCTTTAATCTATGCACACCGTCAAACACTTATATCTATTATTTTTGAAGAGCGTAAGCACTCGTCCGTGTTTACCATTCCCCAGTAAGTCGTCAGCAAAACAACTTTCTCTTATCCGACATTCGTCCTATGTCGTGATACTTTCGGCAGCCGTCCCCTGTCAGGTGATCGTCCTTCACCTTTGGATGACCGTCCCTCATCCTTTCCCTAGTGGAATCTCCGTTATTGGAACCTTCTATCCGGCATTCGTCCTATGTCGTGGTATTTTTAGCAGCCGTCTCCTGCTAGATGTTTATCCTTCACCTTTTGATGACCGTCCTCATCATTTATCTGATGGCTGTCCCCATCGTTGAAATTGTTATCTGACATTCATCCTTTGTCGTGATAATCCCCGAGAGCAGTCGTACCCTGCTAGGTGATCGTCCTTCACCTCTTGATGATTGTCCTTTATCGAGCTTACCCGATGGTCGTCCCCATTGTTGACCTTTTCTATCCGGCAGTCGTCCTATGTCGTGGTATTTTTAGCAGCCGTCCCCTGCTAGATGTTCTTCCTTCACCTTTTGATAACCGTCCCTCATCATTTATCCGATGGCCGTCCCCATCGTTGATCTTGTTATCCGACATTCGTCCTATGTCGTGATAATCCCCGAGAGCAGCCGTACCCTGCTAGGTGATCGTCCTTCACCTCTTGATGATCGTCCTTCATCATGCTTACCCGATGGTCATCCCTATCGTTGACCTTTTCTATCTGACATTCGTCCTATGTCGTGATATGTTTAGCAGCCATCCCCTGCTAGGTGATTGTCCTTCACCTTTGAGGACCGTTCCTCATCATTATTTCATTTAATCTTTAACCCGATGGCCGTCCCCATCGTTGTTTACTTTACTTTCCAAGCCTAATGGCCGTCCCCATCAATGCTTGCCTAAATACCCAAATAATTCTATTACCTGATGGTTGTCCCCATCGTGATCTCTTTATTTACCCAGCTTGTCGGCCGTCCCCGTCATTGCTTAGCTTATCGTTTACCCCCAACAGTCGTCCTCTGCTCGATGGTCGTCCTCCATTTCTTTAATTTGATAATGATAGTATATTACCTTTTATAATTTATATCCCTTTTCTTCTAAATCCCCACCGAGTACACATTTCAGATTGTCTTTGGTATTCAACCAGAAGTTATCTTGTTTGTCTGTCAAGCCAGGCGCTTACACCCTGCACAACTAACTCATGCTTGAATATGGGCAGCTATAAACACCCCAAATTTTCCCTCACTTTTTCTCACACCATGGCTTGTGATCTTTCATTTTTGTTTTAACATAAGCATTACATCTCATATTGCATGTTTGCTTCACTGCATAGTTCAATTTCATCTACATCTAGGGTTTGTGATCTGAGCAATCCAAGAATCAATCTGAACCATCCCAAAGGTCTTGAAGCATTCCAAGGGGGTCCATGTGTGTTCTATAATCATATTTTACTCCCCAAAGTTCATAAAAGTCAAGAATTCACAAAGTTGGCAAAGGCATGGGAGCAGAGCTAGGGTTTTCACTACACAGATGACCAAAATTAGGGTTTTGGTTTCAGAGGCCTTAACTCCAATTTTTTTGGTCATTCTTGTTTCTAATGTTCTTACTATGTTATAAGGATCATGTGTACCAAGTTTGATGAATAAACTCATTGTGGAAGTCATCTGATCATTGGGTAACTTCTTGAGCAAGTTAAGTCAAAATCAGGGCATCTGAGGCCTCCAACAAGGGTACCAAAGGATCTTTTTCATCAAATTGAAGTTCTATGATATTTATTTGATCTTAGAAGTGGTTATAAGTTCACAATATTGAAGAATTTGGATCCAATTGCAAACTTGCCATTTTTGGAAATGACTTGAAATGCAAACTTTCCATTTTGGGAAAGATTTTCAACCTCCTCTTTCATGACCAAAAATGCTTCAAATGAACAATTATTGGGCATGAAAGTTGTAGATTAGGTCTTTCCCTTTTCAAAAAGTACATGAACATGTTTTGATTCATCCTAGAATTCAAGATATGGCCTTTCAAAGTTGGCAAAAATCCTATAATGTTCATGTTCATGTCAAAGAGGGATTTATGCAATTTTGAGTTTCAAGCTTCTAAGTGACCTCTAATCCACTCAATTATGTCACAACATGTTAATGCAACTTGCCAAGATCAAAATTGGCCCAAGGATTGAAGCATTTCATGGCTTGATTCACAAGAAACATCAAAGTTGGAAAATTGCATAAGCATTGAAATCTCTTCATCCAAGCATTACAGCTACACTCTAATGATCTAAGGGCTCCCCACAAACTCTGCTGAGGCCAAGACACCCCTTGAAACATCACATACACCTACCCCATTTTAAACACAATCTTGTAAGCATGGATCCCGTCGAGTACGACGGACAATATGGGTGCTAATACCTTCCCAGGTTGTAACCAACCCCCTTTCTCAGTTTCTCTGGTTCGCAACCGTCTTATCCATCCTTTTCTAGGTTTATGCAGCATTACCTTTCCTTCGGGATAAAAATGCCTAGCTGGCGACTCTATTCAATTCACCTTCATTTCTCTTTTCGCCGACCGTTCGCGTCTGCACCGGGATGCAAATCTTTGGGAGCGACACACACCATGGTATAATGCTCTTGGAACATGAAGATGTATATAACCTTTATTAGATGTTTTTTTAATTTGTTTTGAGATGAGAGAAGAAGACTCAAAGGAGAGAAAAGTTAAAATCTAATGAGGGGGACTAAACAATCATAATTGTTGTCATACATGGGTGTTCCTAATGGTTAAGTGTGGTATAAGAAACCTAAGCCTAAGATAAAAAGAAGGAGAGAAATAGGTAGAATTACTCCGTTCTAAGATAGAATTTGAGTTATGAACCTAAAGGGAGAAGAAAGAAGTTAAGCAAATAAAGCATATTTATGCTTATCACAAACACAAAAGAGAAAGCATAAAGGAGAACGGAGAAGATGCATGAGCATGGATAAGCATCCCACATTCTCAATACTTACCATAGCCCCTACATGAAATGTTTAGCATCAAAACAAATTGCAATTTGAAGTTCAAGTGAAAGTAAGAGGCAACAAGTGGTAAACATCTATATGAATGAACCTAAACCACAAACAAGGTTGGAATCAAAAGGTAAAGGCCCTAATGGTTGAGAACTAACCTAGGTCAGTATCTAAAGATTGTAGGTCTCTAAGGATGCTAGGGTACCACACACGATCAAACTATACCAAGTTATGCATCGAAAGTTAGCACAATTGCAAGTTAGAGTTCACATGTGCAAGATGAATGAATATGGAAGTCAAACATGTATGAATGCATGAACATGGATCTAGATCAAAATTGAATGACATTTGAGAATTCATATGAATGTAAATGAATGAAAATACAATCATGGATGCAAGCATGTAAGAAGAGAAGACAAGAAGAAGATAATTCAAACATTGTTCAAGTTCACAAGAGATGGCATACTTGTAATGCAAGTTATAAATGAATGATGAAAGATGAAAATGAATGAGAATGGATGTAGTTTAGTACCATATTATATGATTAATGAAGTTAATATGTAATAATTATCATACAAAGATGCATACAAAACATGTTGAAGTACATTGAAGAGGATGCACACAATTTGGTTAAAACAAATTCACATAAGTATCAAGCATTTATGAAACTAAACATGAAAATAAGTGACATATAATATGATATGTATGACCTATAATGTCTAACAAAATGTGTCAAAACAACTCACAAAACAAGCTTAATTGGATCAAAACCCTAAGACTAGTTACCTAAAGATCACACAAACATTGATGTCACAAAAGTAAATGGCAATCAACGTTTAAAGGGATGGGGAAAATGGATGAATATAAGCCATATGAAGTATGATCCAAATGAAAAGATGACACAAACTTATAGGTCAAGATTCAATAGAGAACTGTAAACACCCCAAATGTTCCCTCTCTTTTTTCTCACACCTTGGCTTGTGATCCTTCATATAGCATTGCATAAGCATACCATCTCACATTACATAGTTATTTCACTGCATAAGTTGCATAACCAGGGTTTGTGATCAAATGAATCTTAGAAGTGGTTTGAGCTATCTCAAAGAACATGAAGCATGCCAAGAGAGTCCATGAGTGTTCTATGATCATATTATACCTCCAAGTTTTCTTTAAAGTCACAAAATCTCAGAGGATTGCACAGCTGCCCAGGCAGGTTTAGGGTTTCCTACACAGATGACCATAAATTAGGGTTTTGGGTTTGAGACCCTTACACTTAATTTTTTTTGGAAATTCTTTATTCTATTGGTCTATATATATGTTATAAGGAGCATGTGTATCAAATTTGAAGCAAAAATTCATTGTGGAAGTCATCTGATCAAATGGTAACTTGTTGTGCAAGAAAAGTCAGAATCAGGGCATCTGAGGCCTCCAACAAGGGTACCAAAGGGTCATCTTCATCAATTTGAGGTCCTATGATATTTATTTGATTTTGGGAATGGTTAGAAGTTCACAAGATTGGAGAATTTTGAGCCATTTGCAAAGTTGCCATTTTTGGACATGACTTGTAATGTAAACTTTCCATTTTGGGAAAGATTTTCAACCTCCTCTTTCTTGATCAAAAAGGTTTCAAATGAATTTTCTTCAAACATGAAAGTTGTAGATTGGATCTTCCCATTTTCAAAAAGTACAAGAACTCCTCTTGATTCATCCTAGAACTCAAGTTATGATGGATCAAAGTTGGAAAATTTCACATAATTTTCAAGTTCATGCCAAAGAGGGAAATGTGAAATTTTGCTCTCCAAGCCTTCTCATGACCTCTAATGCACTTCTACACATCATAGAAACATAATGCAACTTGTTTAAACCAGAATTGAGCCAAGAACCAAGGCATTTCATGGCCAATTTTCACAAACTTCACAAAGTTGGAAATTTGAAAAATCACTTCAAACTTTTTTCCAAGCATCACAACTCACCACATTTGATCCAAAGGTCATCCTTGAAGCCAACTGAACATAATCCAGCCAGAAAATCAGCTCTGCCATGACCCATACCTCAAGTACACAAACTTTTGACTTTTTGGCCAATTGAGCCATGCCATTCCCACAATGCACAACCACTCTTCTGATCAATCCCTATTGTTTATACAAACCCTAAGCATCATAAAACATATGACAACAAGTCTTGAACAAGGACACAAGCTCAGATTCACAAAAATCCTCTAAAACTTTCTCTTTTCGAAACTCTCAATCCAGCCAACAAAAATCACATTTTCTTTCACCATTCAACTCCTTATCACTAGAGGAACAAAACCCACCCATCACTATGACCTGAAACAACATTAAACACAAACAAGATTTCTGCCATATCAGAACTGTATCTCACAAACTAGCCAAAATAAACTTCATCCAAGCATCTCAATAGCTTCAGGAGGTCCAAAGGAGTTGGTTTACACAAAGGGAAAGCCTTGAAAGCTCCAGTTTGAAGAACTCCAGCTCAGGTATCCCTCAAGAACAATTTTTCCAGAACCTTAATTTCTTGTTAAAATGTGAATCTACATGTTATGCTGGTCATGTTGATGTGTTTAAAACTGAAAATGAGTGAAAAATAAGCATGTTATGGTGTTCTAAAAGTTTGACCTAAAAAATGTTTGGTTTCAAATCAGCTTGTTCATGCAATATAAATGGTTTTTGTTTGTGAATTCGTGTTCTATGATGTTTGGGGTTTGATTCTGGGCAGGTTTGATGCGTTTTAGTGGCTTGTAGGTGAAGTTGGGGTTAGGAGCTCACTGGAGAAGACGACCGGAGCTTATCTCTGGTCGCCTGAGATTAATTAGGGTTAGGGTGCCCATATTGAATGTGAGCCCTAGGATCTTGCTTAATTAGTGGAACAAACGGCCCAGATCATGTCAGTAACCCTAATTTCATTTAATTATGTTAATCCTAATTAATTAAATCAGAGCAAATACTGGCCCTTAGATCACGCGCGTAATGGAAGTTTGAATCTGGACTCTTAGATCCCCATACCCCAAGTCACGCTGACTTGCAATATCAGCCTTTGATCCAGTTCCCACGCAATCTGAACCATCCATTGTGATTACTTTGCATTTTTATTTTATTTTTTCATTTTATTTTCCTTTATTTATTTAAAATAGTAAATCATTTTATAAAAATATAATCTTTTGCACTTTCACTTTAAATAATTTTCAGAAACCAAAAACATTTTTATTTTTTATTTTTGCATTAAAAATATATTTTTAAATCATCTAATTGTTTTATTTTATTAATTAAAAATACTTTTAGGTATTTAAAAATCACCAAAAAAATCGTGAAGCATTCTTAAACATTTAGAACAATTTACAAACTCATCTTACAAATTTCTTTTAGGGTTTGATCATGTTTTGACAATTAACCATGAATTAGGGTTTCCAAATTTCCTATTTTTCTAACCCTAACTTCAAAATTCCATTTCTGATCAACCAAGATGAGTTTGCACATGGTTCTTTTTGCATTATTTCATACTTTGCATGTAGTATCTAGGGAATTTAACTCATATTTTTGCATTGGATTTTCTATTTGTTTGGCATTTTTCATGAAGAAGTACCCAAAACCCTAACCTAACTTAGAAAAACCATAACTTGACTTTGGTATAGCTTCTGACCTCCATCTTTGGGGAGTGATCTTATGTGTGTTTAGGGTTCATTTAGTTGCATTTTCAAATTTTTATCATGTGTTATCCATCTGTTGTGGACATGTGCATCTCATACTTTCTTAAAACCCTAATTTGCCATGTTCATTTGCATTCATCTTTGCATACCTTCATCATATGAATTTGTCATGACATCTCATGCATTTGTATGTCATCTTAGATACCTTAGGACATGTATTAACATTGGTTGATCATTGTTGCATCCATTTGGTATGTTTTGCATTCATTACTTCTTATGTGTATTCATGTGATTTCAAGCTTCTAACATGCCTTGCTTTGCATCCCATCTCTTGTATGATCATGCATAAACATTGTACATGTCTTTGCATAATTTCATAACACATTTGCATTGTGTTTGCACTTCTGGTCTTGATCATTGTATCTTCATTTTCCTTATTTCCTTTTGTTTCATATCTTATGCATTCATACTAACTTTTTCAGGGGCTTCAGGTAAGTTGTTTAGGATGAGGATTTGCCTCCACATCCAACCTCTTCTTATCTTTCCATTTGCATCTTCATTTGTCTTTGAAGTGAGTTTGACTCAATTATGCTCTCTCTTGCTCCCTTTCTTTCTCTTAGGTTACTTAACTTCTTCAGGAAGTAAGTAACATATTCTCCTTTCTCTTCTCTTTTCATCTGCTTCTTCTTCCTTGGTGTCCATCTAAAGATCTTTGTCTAAGCCTCACAAACCATAGGAATATCCAAGCATGATAACTTTAGGGTTGTACATAGTCTCCCCTAGTTTTTACCTTTGAGTCTCCTTGAGTCTCTGCTTCTGATCTCATAATCAATGCAAAAAAGTTAAAGTTTTAAGGCTCTGAATTAGGGTTATGCCTGTATCCTTATCTTAGGATGGAGTGTATAACTTTAATACTTAGTGTTAAACCTTTAAGTTGTTTACACCTCCTAATCAAAACACCTAATAATGATTAAGACTTAAGCTTGTAACTTGGGCCTTATATTAGGGTTACATCTCTGCCTATTGGTTAAGAGGGACTAACCCTAGTGTTCAATGGACAAGTCCCCCTCAGGTTTAGTCTTACAAACATAAAATTCATTTTTTAATCCCACCTTTAATTAAAATCCACTTTAATAAAGGCTTGTTATATAATGATTTTAATCCCTAACCATGGATTAAGTTGAGGAGTCTTCCTCATCTTAAGTGTTCTCATCTATTATCCTTCTCTTAGGATGGTGTAATGAGTTCATTAATCCCTGATTAGAGATTAAACACATTACTTAACACAAAACAAAAAAAACACTTAATAATCATAGGTAGGTTAATGATCTTAATCCTACATCATTAGGGTAATTAAGTTGAGATTTTCATCTCATACTTAAGTAGACTCATTATCCCTAATCAGGGGTGATATAATGAGTTTACGACCCTTTATTAAGGCTTAAGCTCATTATCTTATGCAAAACACCAAAAACAATAAAAAACTGAAAACACAAAAACAAACAATAAACGTCTCATTCGGGATTTTCTTCTCACCACATTCATTCTGAAAACGAGAACTCGCTTCTTCCGTCTAATGCAAGACAGTTAGCACCTGAGCCAGACGGGTCTTACACTTGAGCATAGACAAGCAAGCAGTTCACAACAAAAACACTAAGTCTCTTTGAGTCGATCTATGGTGTTCTGACTTCCTCATTGCACGAGAGGATACATAGGTATAACTTAACAGTTATCGAACAAAATTCCCTTTGTCCCCCCTCTCCTCCTCCCAGTTCTCTTTCCTCAGCCTCAGTTTTGAGCACTCACTTTCTTCTTGCACTGACACTTTGTACATCCATTCCTCCCTGCCGCTCCCCGGATTTCCATCCTGGTACAAACGTGAAAGTGGCGCGGAAAAGAATAGAGTCGTAAGCCAGGCATTTTTATCCCGAAGGAACGGGAATGGTAATGCTGCACAAACCCGAAGAAAGAAGAGGAAGGACACGGGTCCTGCGAACCAAAGAGACTGAGTTCGGGATTCGGTTACGACCTGGGAATGTATTAGCACCCAGATCGTCCGCCGTACCCGACGGGATCCACGCTTTTAAAGAAACTGTTTCAAGGGGTGAATAAATGAAAGTTGCTGCAAAAAGAAAATAAACTGGAAATGAGAAAGGAAACTGAAAAGAAAACAAAGAGGAAAAATGTAGGGAAAATAAAGATTGTGCTCGAACGGGCCCTACCCCGCTGCCTACGTACCTCTTTGGGAAAATGAGGATCAGAGACGCCGTAGTTCCCCTAACTAGGGGTGAAAAAGATTGCTTGTGTCTTAAGGCTTGAACTGCCTATGTCAATTCTCAAGTGTTGCAGGCTCGAACGACGAATGTGTTACTGTCTTGCAAAATGACAAGTAGGAGCAAGTTCATACGATGAGAGTGAAGGTGATGAGAAAAGAAGTCCCGAAGGAGAGACGTTTATTGTTTGTTTGTGATTTTTAGAAGCTTTTAGGAGTGTGTCACAAGAAAGTGAACTCAAGCTCTTTTCCATGGAATGTGCACTTGTCACTATATTCCAAGATGGAATAATAGAACAAGCATACTCAAGTAAGGAGAAGATCCCCAAAACTTGAATCCAGAGATTAGGGCTTAAGCTCACTAACTCGTTGAATTTATTAAGTGTTTTTGTATTTACAATGAAGAAGTATGTTTTATGATTTTCTTGGTGAAAATGATATCCTGATCAGACTTGTACATCACAAGACAAGCTTGTACTATCCCAAGATGGGAAGACTACAAGTGTCTCATGGGATAAGGCTATTGCTCAAGATATCACTTCAATCTTTATTAAGTGTCTTCTTTAAGGTTTTGAGATGAGAAGAGAAGAGAAACCAAAAGGATCACAAAGGCAAAAGTCTAATGGGGGACTAATGAATCCTAATTATTGTCATGCATGGAAATCCTAGGTTAGTGAGGTTTACTATCCTAAAGGAGAAAGAAAGAAGAAGAGAATAAGAAGAAAGAAGAAGGGGGAAGTAAGGCCTAAGCCCAACAATCACAAGGTTAGAACACATAATAATAAGAAGAGAAGAGATAAGATTTGGATATGTGGGAATCACATCCACACCTCTCACTTACCTAAGCCCCTGAATAGGTTAGTAACACAAGTATAAAGGCAATATAAAATGATCACAATGCCATAACAACATCATACAAACAGAAGTGAAGTCATACACACAAATTCTCAATGCAAATGCAAGTCACAAGAATGAGAGAAGAAGCACACAAGTCAACATGAGGCAACATGAAGCACATAACAAAGTAAAGCAAACTTGATAAGATACAAAAATCACACATAAATTACACTCCATTAAGAGTCCAGAGCAAAAAGAACCAATCAAAAATTCAAAATGAGGACCAATGTGGAAAATGGACAAGTTAACATGCTCAAAAAAGAATTAAAATGAATTAATTAAATGAACAATTAATATCCACGTGTCAAAATAAAATAAATGGAAAATAAAAATATTAAAAATTAAAGAAAACTAAAAGTAACATTCCTGAATTTTTTCATAATTGTTTGAAACTTAGAACTATTTTTTTAAAAATTAAAAAACCAAATTGATATTAAATGAAATAAAAAGAAAAAGAAAATAAAAGGAATTAGGCAGTGGGGTGCGAATAGAAGGGATTTCAGTTCAAATCATTTGGGCTCAAGTCAAAGGGGGGTGGGAATAGTCATCCAGGCCCACTGGGTCCTGCGCAGCACACAACATATATGGTGGATATTTCAATAAATCAGCAAAAAACACAAGCCATGGGATCAAAAGGAAGGCCAGGATCAGTCAACTCATTAATCCAAGTCATCACAATAATTGGCTTGGAGAGAGGGAGCATGTTAGTTATTATGGGGTGCGTGACAATTGGTTTACTCAGAATGAAAATATAAAAAACAAAACACGTGAGGGGGAGGGTATTCATTAAATGAGTTGGAAGCATCACAAGCGTCCAGATGGGAGATCTAAGGGCTCTGACATCATCTTCTTCCCTGAAACCCTAGGTCACACAAGCCCAGAATCCGGTGACCGGAGCTAGGGCTCCGGCACCGGAAAACGCAAACAATGAACAAAGCTCAATGGAAAAATATCACAAGCCCCAGATTGAGCAATCAAGTCACACTGAATCCAAATATGGCCATTAAAATCTCAATAGATCAAAGAATACTCCAGATCGAAAGCAAACAGGTTTCACCATGAAAATTCAAATCCACATACAAAGCTCAATAATGCATCATTTTCGAATTTAAAACAAGCAGAATCATCAGCACAACCAGAAGATCACAATGCACACATCTATTTTCATTTCTAGATCTGAGAATTTTGAGCTTACCCGAGACTTGCAGATCTGGAAATAGCTTGTTAGAAGCCAAGAAATAGCTGCCAATCCACTCCAAATACACTCTAGTTGCAAAATAAATGCAACTAGAGCCTTGAAAGTTGCTGGATCTAGGAGCTTGAAGCTTGCTGCTCTGAAATGGCAAGGTGTGTAATCTTGAGAATCAGCTTGAACAAAGGATGGATTTGTGATCCTAAGCCCTCAAGGATGAAGAATATGTGATTGGATTGTGAAGAGAGTAAGTGTAGAGAATGATTCGAAGGAAAATGAAAAATGAGCAAACACTTGAGAGCTGTGAAATATGATGGATCTGAACCACACTAAAACCCTAATTCTCTTATAAATGGGCTCATGAAGCAATGCTGAAAGAATGAATGCATTGGCACGTGGAAGGAGAGTGTGGGAGAGAATTTGCACAATTTGAAAATTTGGTGTGATGAGGTGAAAAACTCGTGCATTTCTCTCTCTCTTTTCCCATGTGCATTCCACATCTCACCCTTGATTTAAATCCACAAAGATTCTGGCCCTTGGATGTAAGCATCACACATTTCTCATGATCATGCATTTTTTGCACTTATGGAATAAATTTCACACCATGCACGAATTTGATGTTATTCTTGGAGAAAAATGGACCATTTGCATTGCATTGTAACATTGTGACCTCATTTGGTATATACCAACACCCAAAAATAAGTTTCATGACTTTTTGCCTTTGTGTACAATTGAAAATTCAAGCCTTGCCCTAGTTTTCAAGCAATTTTCAAGGGCCTCATCTTTCAAACCATAAAGGCTATGAAAAAGTACTTGTACTTTTTGAAAATGGGAGGCTTTAATCTCCAACTTTCATGTTTGGCAAAACCTTGCTAAAAATGGCATTTTCCATGACCAACCTTACACCAATTTTGCAAAACACCTCAAAACCTCATGATTCTTGATCTTTGATCTTGCCAAACCTCTTTTAATATTATAAGAACATCCCTTGGCTAGAAAAATGGGGTTGGACCCCTTGAAATCTCACAGTTGACTTTTCTAAGGCACAGTTGACCAATTTCTTCAATTACAAGCAACTGAAGAAATACTTGACTTCCACAAGGAATTTTCTCACCAAATTTAATCCATATGATCCTCTTAACATGTTGTCGCTCCCGATAGATGAGACTGGCTCAAATATGGTACAGACGCGAACGGTCGGCGAAAGGATGAAATGAAAAGAGTCTCCAGCTAGGCATTTTTATCCCGAGGGAAAGGTAATGTTGCATAAACCTAGGAAAAGATATGGATAAGAAGGTTGCGAACCAGAGAGACTGAGAAAGGGGTTGGTTACAACCTGGGAAGGTATTAGCACCCAGATTGTTCGTCGTACTCGACGGGATCCACGCTTAAAAGATTTGTGTTTTAAAGGGGTAGTGTCAGTGCAATTTGTGTATCAAAGAGCTGGAAAAGGATGTACAAGTGTCAGTGTAAAAGAAAGTGATGTGTGATATGTATAGTGTCAGTGTAAGAACAAAGATGAAGTGCTCATGATAATGAGGCTAAAGAATAAGGCTAGAAGGAGGGGGAATATACAGAGACTTTTGTTCGATAACTGTTAAGTTATGCCTACGTATCCTCTCGTGCAATGAGGAAGTCAGAACACCGTAGTTCGACCCAAAGATACTGAAAGATAAATTGACTTTGTGAATTGCTTGCTTGTCTATGCTCAAGTGTATGACCTGTCTGGCTCAGGTGCAAACTGTCTTGCATTAGACGGAAGAAGCAAGTTCTCGTTTGTGAGTGAATGAGATGAGAAAAGAATCCCGTAGGAGACGATTATTGTTTGTTTTTGAGTTTTCAGTCTTTTATTGCTTTTTGAAGTTTGTCATAAGTTAATGAGCTTAAGTCTAAACCAATGGGTTAGTAAACTCATCACATCCTCCCTCTGATTAGGGGTAATGAGAATGCCTTAAGTGTGAAGTCAGCTTCTCACACTTAAACACCTTTGGTGTGGGTTTAAAATCATTAACCTACTTGTGATTAATTAGATGTTTTTTGTTGTTTTGTTTAGTGTTGAGTAATGAGATTAAGCCATAATCAAGGATTAAACAGACTCATTACACCATCCTAATAGAAGGATAATAGATGAGAATGTTTAAGTTGAGGAATGCTCCTCAACTTAATCCATGATTAGGGATTAAACTCATGACAAAACAAAACCTTTATTAAGTGGATTTTAGTTAATGATAAGATGAAGAAGTGAGTTTTATGATTTGTAAGACAACTTGAGGGGGACTTGTCCATTAACACTAGGGTTAGTCCTTCTTAACCAGTTAAGGAAGAATTAGAACCCTAATGCAAGGCCCAAGTTACAAGTTTGATGTCTTGATGGTTATTAAGTGAATTGATTAAAGGATTTAAACACATTAAGGGTTTAACACTTAGGATTAAAGTTATACACTCCATCCTAATAGAAGGATGCAGGCATAAGCTTAATCACAAAGCCTTAAAGCCTTTAGGGTTTAGTCCCTGATTATGAGATGAGAAGAGAAAACTCAATGAGACACAAAGGTAAAATCTAAATGGGGGACTAATCAAAACCCTAATTATTGTCATACTTGGTTGTTCCTAAGGTTTGTGAGGGTTTCAAGAGAAATCTTCAGAGGAAACACCAGGAAGCAGATGAAAGGAGCAAAGAAAAGCAAAGTAACTTGCTTCATTTAAGAAGACAAGTCATTTGAGGAAAGAAAGTAAGAAGAAGAAGAAAGAGCAAGCTTAATCTCAAACACAAAATAAAATGCAGCAATGATGCATAAGAGAGATGAAAAGAAAATGTGAGAAGTGAAGGCAAATTCACTTCTCAAAGAACTTACCACCTGAAAAGTTAGCAAAAAGGGATGAAATGCAATGCAAAATGAGATGGAATGGCATGATGCAAACCAAAACCAAAACCAGAAGCATAAGTATGATGATAATGATGCTATGAGATGATGCAAACATGAAACAAGGCATGGGGATAATCATATGAACATATGAGTGCAAATGAAGCATGCTAAGAACCATGGACATACATGAAAAGATATGAAATGCAAATGACATACAAAATGGAAAATGAAAGATGTAATGATCAAACATGCTTCTAATATGTCTTAAGATGTCTAATGAATCAAATGGATGCATAAAATGTCATGGCAAGTCATGGTATGCAAGCAAATGCAAGATGAAAGCAAAAGGAAGCCCAAATTAGGGTTTATGATCAATGCACAAAACAAAAACCAAAACCAGAAGCAAACATCAAGATAAAAAATTGAAAATGCATCAAAGGGAACCCTAAACCTATACCAACTCACTTCCCAAAGGAGGGGATCCAATTCTTAACCTAGTCAAAGTTATGAATTTCCTAAGATTTCTAGGGTTTTAAGGCACCTTGTCAAGAAAAATGTCAAACAAATTGGAAATGCAAGATCAAATCATGCCAATTTAATCCCATAAACTTCATGATATGCAAGATGCAATGCAAAAAGAATCAAAGTCCAACTCTTAAAGACTAGGCAGAAATGAATTTTTGAACATTGGATCAAAATAATGCCTTGAAATGAAATTAATTCCATGAAAAATTGTCAAAAGACATCAAGATCAAAAAAGAAATTTGGTTTGAGGGCTGGACAATGTTTCTAAATGATTTTAAAGGTTTCATGAATTTTTTGGTGATTTTTAAATACCTAAAAGTATTTTTAATTAATTAATTCTCATTAATTAATTAAAAATAATCTTTTAAATGATTTAAAAATATTTTTAATGCAAAAAAATAAAAATAAAAATGTTTTTGGTTTCTGAAAATTAATAAAAGGTTGCATAAAAATTTTCAGAATTTTTAAATGATTTTTACTATTTTTAATAAAATACACAAAACAAATGAATTAAAATGAAAATAAAATTGAATAAAAAAGAAAGTATGCGCATCCAAGGGACAGGATTGGTTCTGGGGATATTTTGCTTGACTTCGCGCGCAATCTAATGGCCACAATTCAAACTGAGCTAATTTCCCATTAAATTTAATTAAACTGAATTAATTAGATTAATTATGGATTAGGGTTTCTAATGGTGCATCCTGTCCATTCAAACGCGCGCCAGTCAGTCTAAGTCAACTCATCCAACACACCAAATTCAAACCTCATTTAATGACACAGATTAGGGCTAATGGTTCTCAGGTGGCCGGAGAAGACTTCCGGTCGTCTTCTCCGGCGAACCAAAACCCTAGGTTTCACTACAAGCCACCCCACTTCAAATTAAACACAGGGAAATGATCCTCTAACATCAAGGAACATAAATCAACCATCAAACAACATTTAAACTACATGAATCAAGCAAATCGAAGCAAACATTTTTCACGGGAGAAATTTCAGAACATCAATACATCCTCATTTTTCACTCATTTTCAATTTCAAACACATCATGATGATCAGGATAACATGTAGAATCAATTTATAACAAGTAAATGAAGTTCTGGAAAATTTGTTCTTGAGCTATACCTGAGATGGAACCTTCTGGTTCTGGGCTTTCTGGGCTGTTTCTTGGTGCAAACTCACTCCTCTTGAGCTCCTAATGAAGTCTTGATACTTGAAAGAAGTTTGTGATGGCTGGTTTGGAAGATCACAGAAGTTCTGTTCAAGGTGGGGTGGAAATCGTATTTTGATTTCAGGGACTTTCAGGCTATGGTGATGGGTGGTTTTTGATCAGGGATGTGTGCTGAGTTTGTTTGTGAAGGTTGTTTGTGTGTTTGCAGCTTGTGGAGAGTGTTTCGAAGGCTTTTGCAAATGGGAGAGATTTTGATAACTATGGCTTGTGGTCTGTTTCAGCTTAGAATGAATGGTGTGTTATGCTGGCTTTGGTCCATGTATCAAAAGGGGATAGGTCAGAAAGTTGTTGGTGGCCTATGGTGATTGGTATGGGTCTTTGGCCAAAATGTCAACTTGATGTGTACTTGAGGTATGGGCAATGGTACAACTTGCTTTTTGGCATGCTTGGGCTCAGCTGAGTTTAGGGAGAGCCATGGAATTGTTTATGAGGTGATTCAGCAAGTGATTTGTAACTTATGATAAGTTTTGCAATTTGATTCAAGTTTGGTTCCTTTGAGATTTCTTGAAGTTCAAGGCATGAAATGAGATGATTCTTGGGCCAATTCTGATTTTTAGAGGTCAAGTAATCATGTTGTGAAGAAATTGTACACATTGAGGTCTTTAGAACACTTGATCAAGTCATTTTGCAAAATGCCTCTTTGGTGGAAAACCTCAAATTTTGTGATTTTAGCCAACTTTGACAAGCCATAACTTTTGATCCAAAATGAATTAGGTCATGTTCTTGTACTTTTTGAAAAGGGAATGATCCATTCTACAACTTTCATGACCAAAGTTTTTCCATTTGAAGCATTTTTGAATCAAAAAGTAAAGGTTGAAAAAGTTTCCTAAAATGGCAATTTCATTAAAAGTCAAACTTTCCCAAAAAGTCAACTTTGCAAAAGACTTGAAATTCTTCAATTTTGTGAACTTCCAACTTCTTCTATGATCAAATAAAGATCATATACAATCAAAATGATGAAGAACACCATTTGGTTGGGTCATTGGGGGCCTCAGATGCCCTGATTTTATACTGACTTGCTTGAAAAGTCAACCCTTGATCAAATGACTTCCCCATGGAATTTCTTCATGAAAATTGATATGCATACTCCCTATACCATATAGAGACCAATAGAAACAAGAATTACCAAAAAATTTGGAGTTGTGGCCTCTGAAACCAAAACCCTAATTTTGGGTCATCTGTGCAGTCAAGCCTGGCTCTGCTTCCATACCATTCTCAGTTCTTGTGATTTTTTGACATTATTGACTTTGAGAGGATATAATATGATACTTGAACATACATGGACCCCTTTGAAGTGATTGATGACCTTTGGAGTGGCTCAAGAAGCTCTTGGATTGCTCAGATCACAAACCCTAGGTGCAGATGACTTTGAACCAATGCAATGTGTCAAAAATGTAATATGAGATGCTATGATTGGATTTATGCATATGAAATGATCACATGCCATGGTGTGAATGGGTGAGGGAAAATTTGGGGTGTTTACACATGTAAGAGACTTTTCCCAAATGAAATGGCCAAAGTCTTGAGGTTTTCATGCTTGAAACTCAAACCCTAATTTGGGATCATTGTGTATGA
The DNA here is from genome assembly GCA_963966055.1 of Lathyrus aphaca. Lineage (NCBI taxonomy): Eukaryota > Viridiplantae > Streptophyta > Magnoliopsida > Fabales > Fabaceae > Lathyrus > Lathyrus aphaca. The sequence goes on along the minus strand of OZ014522.1, from coordinate 100,499,112 downwards.
GCTTTGCCCTAGCCTGGATTCCCTAATGATCTTCCAACCTTCTGAGCTTTTGTAAATGAACTTGAGCTTATGAATGCAATATAGACCCCTCATGGGACTTGTAAAATTCCATTGGGCCCCTTGTCATAGCTTGTGATGCTTCAAGAACCTCCACAGATGATCATATGCCTAATGCTAGGTCATGAAGATGTTATGCGTCATCTTTCTATGCTAAGATGCTAAAAATATGATATGTTCATAATGAATATGATGTGATATGATGCTTAAAAAGAAGAGGGAAAATTTGGTGTGTTACACTCCCTAGCCTTTTATACACAATTTAGCACATACAATATCCCTTTTTTTTAATCACAATCAGGTATGTGTGGATTCCGTCGAGTACGACGGACGATCTGGGTGCTAATACCTTCCCAGGTCGTAACCTAACCCCTTACCTAGTCTCTTTGGTTCACAACCTTCTTATCCATCTCTTTCTAGGTTTATGCAGCATTACCTTTTCTTCGGGATAAAAATGGCTAACTGGCGACTCTATTCAACCTCAACCTTCAACATCGCCGACGCCAGTTCGCGTTTGCACCGGGATGAAAATCCGGTGAGCGAGAGCTTGGCGACTCAGCTGGGGACTTTGCAACCAGGGATTCTGGTTCTCTTGTGGGTTTCTCCTAGCGCTTTTTTGTTTGTGTTTATTAGGGGTGTTATGTGCTATTTGTGTTTATATTTTTGCTTTATTTATTGCTTCTTGTACAACTTTATTTATTGCATTTACTTTATCGCTTTCATTTATTGCTTTCTGCATTTCATTTATTATTATCATATTGTGCTGGATTTCTGGTTTGCTTTGGTAGGAGGGGTATTCCAGTGAGAAAGGTCCAACACAAAGGCCTGAGTGACTCATAGGATTAGAGTGGTTTTGTATTCTATCCCATTCCATTTCGGTCTGGTGCGGGAATATGAAAACACGGTTCAAACATGGATTTCCTTTTGAGAACTCTATGCTACGGATTTCCTGTAGTGCTAGGGCTATCTGGGAAGCCTTCTAAGTCTGGATGACCTTTTTAGATGACCTTCAGCATCTGAGGTGAATTAGAGGAGGATCCTTTATGATTAAGGTAAACACTATACCTCCGGGTTAGAAGTGTTTGCACTTCTCATAATAGATCTGAACCTGAGGATCCTTGTTCTAGAACAATACCTATGAGTGGGTTGGGTTATTTACAAGTTTGCAGGAACCCTTGACCTCAACATACCTTGCTACTGGAATTTGTTCTTAAGGTTGTACTATTTTGGACTAGTTCTTTGAAACCCTGGATTATTGACTCTTTATTTGAGTCCCCCACCTGGTTACTGGTTCTCAGACCTCCCTCCGAAACTCTGAACACTCAAGGATCCTGTTAAAAGGCAATTTATAATCCATCACATGATTACAGACCCTTGCATATCATAAGCATACATCATATTGCATCATTTAACATTTGTCTATTTTTTTTATAGGGTATCCATCTTCCCTTGGTTTGGTTTTGACCGTTCTTCTACTCAGCTTATCTGCTTCAACACTTCTTCAGCTATCTTCATCAGCTATCTTCTTTAGTTATCCTCTTCAGTTATCTCCTTCAGCACACATCTTCAACATGGATTCAACCAGGAAAAGCAACATCACCTACCACTTCTTTGAGTATCCTCTAGCAGGCATCAGGCAGATACAAGCCCTTATCACCCCTGATCATGTTCCCTTATTTAGAGAGCATTATGGTGGAATCCTGGACATGATCATGGACTTGGACACATTGGAGAGGAACATGATTCACACATGTCTTCAATTTTATGACCCTCCTCTACGTTGCTTCACTTTCCCAGATCTTTAGATAGGTCCTTTGCTGGAAGAATACTCTATGCTATTAGGTGTCCCTATAAGAAGAGGAATTCCTTTCAATCCTGAAATGACTTCTCCAAAGAATGAAGACATAGCCAAAGCATTACATCTGGAAGCAACTATCATTGATGAGAACATGACTTCCAAAGCTAGAATCCCAGGCCTTCATCTGGATTTCTTGATTACTCAGGCTACAAAGGAAGCTGCAGTAGGGAATTGGGAAACTGTGTGTGCTCTCCTGGCCCTCAGCATTTATGGTATCATTTTGTTTGCAGACGAGCCTATGTTTGTAAGCAAAAATTCCATCCACATCTTCATTCTAAAGAACCCGGTTCCCACCTTATTGGGAGACTTCCACTACTCATTTCATCAGAGGAATGAGAAACAGAGAGGAAGGCTGGTAAGGTGTTGTGCCCCTCTCTTCTACAGTTGGTTGATGAAGCATATGGCGAAGACGAAAGCTTTCTGGAACCCACATCCGACAAGGAATTTGGCTAAGAGGATGATTTCCCTTACTTCAGAAGATATCAGGTGGTGTACTCAGAATACCAAGGGTCGAGATATAGTAACCAACTGTGGTCAATACCCAAATGTGCCTCTCATTAGAGTGAAGGGTTGCATCAATTACAATCCTTTACTTTTCAAAAGACAGTTGGGGTATGCCTTGATACATCCACCTAGGGAGCAGGACTTAGAAGAGTCTCTTTATTGTGCTATTCAGAACAATCATGCCATTGTCCGATAAGCAGCCTGGGCTTGGGACCACATACAGACTAGAGGGACTGCTATTCTAGGGAAGTGCAACAACATAGCCTCTGCTCAGTACATTGAATGGTCGCATATCAGAGGACAAATCACTCGCATGCCATTCACCCTGGAGGATGTGCCAGGGCCATCAGCAGTTGAGCCCATAGCCACAGTCAGTCTGGAAGCATTTGAGAAGATGAAAGAAAGGAATGCCCAGCTGGCTGAAGCTTTGAAAAAGACCCTTTGGGAAAGGAACGATCGTCGTCTAGACATTGAGAGGTTAGAGAAGTTGTGCATCGAGCATGTAACCAAAATTGAGAAGACTGAAGACTTCATCAGGAAAGCCCGAGCAGGGGAACTTCTATTGAAGAATGCATGTAAGGAAGCAAAAATTTAAAGGGAAAGAGCTGAGCATTATCTGGAGGAGATTCAGGATAGATGGGTCAGGATAACTGAGGCTCGTCTGAAAGAAGACCAGAAGATGCAAGCCAAGATAGAGCAGTTAGAGTCTAATGAGAAAAGAAGCCAAGAAGCACTGCTAGCAGCTCAGAAAGAGATCTCAGAGTTGAAACTCCAGGCGGGGTTAAAGAGATCCAAAGAACAAGACAAGTATCAGAAGATGACAAATGCCATTGCAACCAGAAACCTTCTAATCAGAACCATTACAGAGCACCCAGTTGGACCGGTAACTGATGCTCTCCTGAAGGAAGTCAGGGAGGATGCTTTTGGAATTGATGTCTAATTTTCTTTACTTATATCTATTTGATTGTACTTTAGCTCACCATGGTGATTTTGTTTGTTGTATTCTTGAAATTGATTGTATTTTGATTCACCATGGGAGTTTGTTTGGTTATAATTCATGAACTATTTATATTTTGGCATTGCCACTTGTATTTTTATGGTTATGTATTGGATTTTCTTATGGACTTCATTTGCTTCAACATCTTCATCTCCTAGAGGTCCGGAAGGTCAAAACCAAGAACCAAATCGGATATCCTCTGAAGACAAATAGACATATTGCATTGCATGCTAACCTCATATCCCTTGTTTTGCAGGTGTTTTGTTGTTGTTTTCTCACTTTGTTGATTGTTTTAGGAAATATTGCTCGCAGAAGGGTCTTTTATGTCAACCGAGTCCATAGATATCCAACTCGGCACAACCTTTCGAGTCTACAAATAGATCAGCTACAACAGGAACTGGCGGATGTGAGGACTCAAATGATAGATGTGAGGCAGAGGTCAGGACTCAAATGAATCAGTTTATGGCTGTGATGACTGGATTGGCACAGACCAAGGAAAGATTGAGGGAGTTGGTCGAGCGGCAAACTCCAGAAGATAACCATGCAGGTACTAGAGGTACTAGTAACAATGAGCGCGAGCAGCCGTGAACGACTCCAGTAGTGTTTGGACCTGACAACAATCCTAAAGATAATGTCCTTGCGCATGGCCAAAGAAACACTTGAGATCGTATTCTACAGTAAGATCCTCAAGATAGGCAGTTTACAGTGTTAGGTGCTGGGGCAAATGAAGCTTATGACCGTCGTCTGGACGAGATATCTGAGAAGCTGAGATCCCTGGAATCCCATAACTCTTTGGGATTCGATGTGATGGATATGGGCTTAGTGGAAGGGGTAAGGATTACCCACAAGTTCAAACCTCCATGCTTTGAAAAGTATAATGGTACCTCCTATCCTCGTACCCATTTGCAATCTTTTCTGGGAAGATTGAAAGCATATACCATGGATGAGAAACTGTGGATGTTTTACTTTGAAGACAGTTTAACCGAGGCATCTAGAGAGTGGTATTCACACCTATCAAGGCCTACTATCAGGAACTGGAAAGACTTAGCTGAGGCCTTTATACGCCAATATCAGTACAACCTGGATATGGCACCCAATAGGACCCTCTTGATGGGTATGTCTCAGTCCTCGAGAGAAAGTTTCTGCGAATACGCTCAAAGGTGGAGACAACTCTCTTCTTCTGTCCATCCACCTATGTCTGAAAGGGAAATGGCTGATATGTTTATGAATACCTTGCAAGGAACCTACATTGATAGACTTGCTGCCTTCTCTTCTACCAGTTTTGCTGATGTGGTTATAGCAGGCGAGAGAATCGAAATCCTATTGAAGATGGGTAAGATTTCTGACAATGGTGCTAGCTCCATCAATGCAAAGAAACCTTTCTCAGGACCTAGAAGGACATGGGAGACTAATGCAGTGCATGTTAGTAAAGGTAGACCCCAGTACTTGCAAAGATCAGTGGCTGCAGTTACCATCCCTACTCCAGCACCTCAACAACAACTGTTCCAACAACAACAGCAAAGACCTTACAATAACAACAACCAATAACAACGTCCTTTCTAACAAAGGCCTTCTCAGATTAATAGGGTGATCGATCCCATCCCGATGCCCTATGCAGTCTTACTCCCGCAACTATTGAAGCTTAACCTGACTGAACTGAGGACTTTGGCTCCACCAGATCCTCTGAATCTCCCAAGGAATTATGATGTCAACGCCAGATGTGCTTTTCACTCCAATGCACCTGGTCATTCAACAGAGAAGTGTAGGGCCCTGCACATGAAAGTCCAAGATTTGATTGACTCCAAAGCTTTGAATTTTGCACCTCCACCAAATGTCACAGGGAATCCAATACCAAATAATGGTGAGCCAAAGATCAATGCCATTAGGGAGGACCAACCAACAATTCTGATTGATGACATTGCAAATATTTAAACACCATTGGCTGAAGTAAAAGCTCAGCTATTGAAGTGCCAAGTGTTTCCGGGTTGTGAGGCCCGTTGTGTAGCTTGCAAAGTTTCTACCAATGGTTGTGCAAATCTGAAGAATGGTATTAGCAGTCTTATCAGAGAAGACATCCTGCAAATCACATCAACAGTTCCATCTTCTACAACTGCAACAAAAATCTCTCCTACAACACCAGCTAACATTATCTCAACAGAATCTTCTACAACGCCAACAGAAGTCATTCCAACATAATCGACTACAACAATAACCAACACCAGTGACGACATCTCAATGGTTACCATATATTATGATCCAACAACCATCCATATTCCGAATTCTCTCAACAACAACTTTCAATTACACACTCATCAACATCAACAACTTCCTGCACCTACACCATCTTCAATCATACCTCCTGTCACCATCTACTACGAACCGCAGACAATCATGACTCCTTCTTCTGCTGCAATTAGTCTGGTAACCATCACGGTGCCTGGGCCAACTCCTTATGACAGCAACAGTGTCGTGCCTTGGCATTACGGCTCAGATCTTTACCGCCACAGAAGGAAAGTTACTTTTGACTCTTCAAATTCTACACCACAAATTGACAATGTCGGGGGAGGTAGAGGCTTCACTCGGAGCGGACGTCTCTTTGCTTCACAGTTTCCAAGAATTAATGCTGAAGCAGAAACTGCTGCCAAAGCAAAAGGAAAAAGTGTGTTGCCAGAAGAACCAACTGCAAAAGAAACTCAGAAGACGTCCTTTGACCAGGATGTGGACGAGTTCACGAGGATTATCAAGAAAAGTGATTACAAAGTTGTGGATCAGCTCCACCAAACACCCTCCAAGATCTCCATACTATCTCTTCTCATGTGTTCCGAGGCTCACCGGAATGCACTACTCAAGGTCTTGCACGCATCTTATGTGTCGGAAGAAATCACAGTTAATCAGTTAGAAACGGTGGTCGCAAATGTCAATACTAGTCATGGACTAGGTTTCACCAATGCTGACTTGACTACGGAGGGGCGTAACCACAATAAAGCTTTGCATATCACTTTAGAATGTAAAGGTGATGTACTTTCTCATGTCCTTGTTGATACTGGATCATCACTCAATGTGTTTCCAAAGAAAGCTTTAGTCAAGCTGGAGTATGATGGTCGTGCACTCCGTCCTAGCAACCTAGTTGTTAGAGCTTTTGATGGTTCTAAGAGATCCGTTCTCGGAGAGTTTGAGCTCCCCGTGGTAATTGGCCCACAAGTTTTCAAAACTACCTTCTATGTGATGGACATACACCCTGCCTACAGTTGTTTGTTGGGTCGACCCTGGATCCATGCCGCCGGCGCGGTAACGTCTACCCTTCACCAGAAGTTAAAATATGAGTGGGAATGCCAAATTATCACCATCTGTGGAGAAGAAGACATCTTTGTTAGTCACCTGGCTACGTACAAATACATAGAGATGGATGGAGAGATCCATGAAACCATGAGTTAGGGTTTTGAAGCCTTGAACGTCAACAAAGCTACAACTGAGGTGTTTGCTGCATCCCAAGAGGAAAGGATGGGCACCTCAATTGCTTCCTACAAACAAGCTCAGAAGGTTGTGGAAGAAGGGAATGCCCAAGGCTGGGGCAAGCTGCTGAAGGTTCAGATGAAAGAAGACAAATTCAGTTTGGGTTACAGACCATCCCGACAAGTTCCAGAGGAGGCTGCTGAAGCTCCCAAGTTCATAAATGGGGGAATGCTGACCCCGAATGCTGTCAACACTTTGGAAGACGAGGCTGAGAGCGACTACAACCTGGAAAGCTGGATCCGTCCAAGAGTCCCGGGCCAACAAGTCCTCAACTGGTCTTCCTAGGAAATTATAAGGGTTACTGTTGCAGAGTAATTATTATTTCCTGTTATAAGCATGCATCAAAGTCCTGCATCTTGCTCAAGATGTCGAGACTCATTTTGTAATAGGGCCATATGTATTTGTGCAGATTGAGTATTAATAAACAATGGACATCTTTTTGCAAACAATCTTTTTCGCTCACTTTCTTTTCATTTTTTTTATTTTCGAACAAAACAATAAATGGCAATGTTTTTCTCAATAATAACTTCATTCACTTTTCTAAAATAAGATAAAATCAATCACTAAAATGAACCAAATCTCAACCCTTGCAGAGGTAGCCCTCCAGATTGCACCGACAACGACACTGCTATGACCTTGTATAACTTCGACAATCTGATTAATCAAGCAGATGAAGGGATTGAAGAAGACTACGATTTACCTGAAGAGCTAGCCAGGTTATTGAGACAGGAGGAGAAGATGATTGCTCCTCATCAGGAGGAGGTTGAGACTATCAATCTTGGTACCGAGGAAGATGTGAAAGAGGTGAAGATTGGAGCCAGTCTGCAAGCTCTAGTAAAAGAATAACTTATCAGTATGCTGCGAGAATATATCGATGTGTTCGCTTGGTCCTATCAAGATATGTCGGGTTTGGATACATATATTGTCATGCACAAGCTGCCATTGAAAGAGGATTGTCCGCCAGTTAAAAAGAAGTTGCTCCGTACTCGCCCAGACATGGCTATGAAAATCAAAGAGGAAGTACAAAAGCAGTGGGACGCCGGTTTTCTTGCTGTAACTAGTTACCCGCCGTGGGTTTCTAACATTGTACCCGTACCTAAGAAGGATGGCAAGGTGCGTATGTGTGTCGATTACTGGGATCTGAACAGAGCAAGCCCGAAAGCTGACTTCCCATTACCTCACATTGATGTATTGGTAGACAACACAACTCATTTCTCGGTATTTTCCTTCATGGACAGATTTTCTGGATACAATCAGATCAAGATGCCGCCTGAAGACATGGAGAAGGCAACCTTCATCACACCATGGGGCATGTTCTTCTACAAAGTAATGCCGTTTGGTTTGAAGAATGCTGGTGCAACATATCAACGAGCTATGGTAACATTATTCCACGACATGATCCACAAAGAAATTGAGTGCTACGTGGATGACATGATTGCCAAGTCCCTCACATAGGAAGAGCATTTGGTAAATCTATTGAAACTTTTCAAGCGTTTGAGGAAATATCAGTTAAGGTTAAACCCCAACAAGTGCACATTCGAAGTATGTTCTGGTAAGCTTCCGGGGTTTATTGTGAGCGGAAGAGGAATTGAGGTTGACCCCGACAAAGTCAAAGCAATTCAGGAAATGCCTGCACCTAAGACTGAGAAAGAAGTTTGAGGGTTCTTAGGTAGATTGAACTACATTTCAAGGTTCATATCTCATATCACTGCAACCTGCGAGCCCTTGTTCAAATTGCTAAGAAAGGAACAAACAGTCAGGTGGAACGATGATTGTCAAAGAGCTTTTGACAAGATCAAAGAGTATTTGCAAGAACCTCTAATTCTCATGCCTCCAGTTGAAGGAAGACCTCTAATAATGTACCTGACAATATTAGATGAATCAATGGGGTGTATGTTGGGCCCGCATGACGAGTCTGGTTGAAAAGAGTATGCAATATACTACCTAAGCAAAAAGTTTACCGATTGTGAACAACGTTATTCACTGCTCGAGAAAACTTGTTGTGCTTTAGCGTTTGCTGCTCGCCGACTACGATAGTATATGTTGACTCATACTACCTTGTTGATCTCAAAGATGGACCCTGTCAAGTACATATTTAAGAAGCCAACACTTACCGTAAGGGTTGCAAGGTGGAAAATGATTCTAACAGAATATGATATTCAATACACCTCTCAGAAAGCCATCAAGAGCAGTGTATTGTATGACTATCTGGCTGAGCAACCCATTGATGACTACTAGTCTATGTGATTTGATTTCCCTGATGAAGACATCATGTTCTTAAAGTCAAAAGATTGTGAAGAGCCTATTCACACAGAAGGGCCTGATCCATAAGAAGCATGGACTATGATGTTCGATGGGGTAGTTAATTATAACGGTCATGGAGTTGGTGCAATGCTTATTACACCTAAAGGAATCCATCTGCCTTTCTAAGCAAGGCTCACCTTTGCTTGCACTAACAACGAAGCAAAATACGAAGCTTGTATCATAGGTCTTGAAGAAGCCATTGACCTCAGGATCAAGACCTTGAATGTATTTGGAGATTCAGCTTTGGTGATCAACCAAACTAATGGAAAGTGGTATACTCATCAACAACATCTGATTCCCTACCATGACTATATGAGGAGATTGTTGACTTTCTTCACAATAGTCAAGCTTGAATACATCCCTCGAGATGAGAATCAGTTTGCAGACGCCTTGGCCACTATTTCATCTATGATCAAAGTACAGACTGCTAACTATGTACCTCAGATTTTAGTATCCATATTGGACCTACCAACATATGTCTTCTCTGTGGACACTGTTACTGACAACAAACCTTGGTTCCACGACATCAAATGTTTCTTGGGGACTCAGACATACCCACTTAGGGCATCGTCTAATGATAAGAAGATATTGAGAAGGCTAGCCGGCAGTTTCTTCCTCAATACTGATGGCTCCTTATACAAGCGGAACTTCGAGATGGTCTTGCTCATATGTGTTGACAAGAAGGAAGCAGACCTACTAATGCACGAAGTACACGAGGGTTCTTTCGGTACCCATGCCGGAGGACATGCAATGTGTCGCTTCCGATAAGTGGGAATGGCCCAGATAAAGGTACAGACGCGAACGGTCGGCGAGAGGAGGGTGTGAGAACACACAGCCGTGAACTCACTGGAAAAGAAAAGAGTCGCCAGCTAGGCATTTTTATCCCGGAGGAAAGGCAATGCTGCATAGACCTAGAAAGAGATGGATAAGACGGTTGCGAACCAGAGAGACTGAGAAAGGGGGTTGGTTACAACCTGGGAAGGTATTAGCACCCAGATTGTCCGCCGTACTCGACGGGATCCACGCTTAAAAGATTTGTGTTTTAAAGGGGTAGTGTCAGTGCAATTTGTGTATAAAGAGCTGGAAAAAGGATGTACAGGTGTCAGTGTATAGTGTATAAGTGATATGAAGTATGAAGGTGTCAGTGTAAGAACAGAGTGAAATGCTCAAGATCATGAGGCTAAAGAATAAAGCTAGAAAGAGGGGGAATATACAGAGACTTTTGTTCGATAACTGTTAAGTTATGCCTACGTATCCTCTCGTGCAATGAGGAAGTCAGAACACCGTAGTTCGACCCAAAGAGACTGAAAGATGAATTGACTTGTGAACTGCCTACTTGTCTATGCTCAAGTGTATGACCTGTCTGGCTCAGGTGCAAACTGTCTTGCGTTAGACGGAAGAAGCAAGTTCTCGTTTGTGAGTGAATGGGATGAGAAAAGAATCCCGGAGGAGACGATTATTGTTTGTTTTTGAGTTTTCAGTCTTTTATTGCTTTTTGAAGTTTGTCATTAGTTAATGAGCTTAAGCCTAAACCAATGGGTCAGTAAACTCATCACATCTTCCCTCTGATTAGGGGTAATGAGAATACCTTAAGTGTGAAGTCAGATTCTCACACTTAAACACCTTTGGTGTAGGATTAAGATCATTAACCTACTTGTGATTATTTAGATGTTTTTGTTGTTTTTGTTTAGTGTTAAGTAATGAGGTTAAGCCATAATCAAGGATTAAACAGACTCATTACACCATCCTAATAGAAGGATAATAGATGAGAATGTTTAAGCTGAGGAAAGCTCCTCAACTTAATCCATGATTAGGGATTAAACTCATGACAAAACAAGCCTTTGATTAAGTGGATTTTATTTAATGGTATGATGATGATGTGTTTTTTATGATTTGTAAGACAACTTGAGGGGGACTTGTCCATTAACACTAGGGTTAGTCCTTCTTAACCATTTAAGGAAGAATTAGAACCCTAATGCAAGGCCCAAGTTACAAGTGTGATGTCTTGATGATTATTATGTGAACTGATTAAGAGATTTAAACACATTAAGGGTTTAACACTTAGGATTAAAGTTATACACTCCATCCTAATAGAAGGATGCAGGCATAAGCTTAATCACAAAGCCTTAAAGCCTTTAGGGTTTAGTCCCTGATTATGAGATGAGAAGAGAAGACTCAAAGAAGACACAAAGGTAAAACTAAGGGGGGAGACTAATCAAAACCCTAATCATTGTCATGCTTGGTTTCTCCTAAGGTTTGTGAGGTTAAACAAGAAAGATCTTCAATGGAACCACCAGGAAGCAGATGAAAGGATCAAGAGAAGCAAAGTGACTTGCTTCATTCAAGAAGTCAAGTCACTTGAAGAAAGAAAGTAAGAAGAAGAAGAATGAGCAAGCTCAAACTCAAACACAAACAAAAATGCAGCAATGGATGCAAGGGAGATGAAAAGAAAAGTTATGAGAAGTGAAGGCAAATTCACTTCTCAAGAACACTTACCACCTGAAAGGTTAGAAAAGAACTGCAATGCAATGCAAAATGGGGTGAAATGGTATGATGTGGAACAAAACCAGAAGCATGTTGATGATGATAATGATGCTATGAGATGCTACAAATATGAAACAAGGCATGGAGATGATCATACAAGTTTATGAATGCAAATGAAGCAAGTTAAGAAGCATGGACATACATGAAAAGTTATGAAGTGCACATGGCATACAACATGGAAAATACATGATGCAATGATCAAACATGCTTTCAATATGTCTTATGATGTCAAATGAATCAAATGGATGCTTGAAATGTCATGGCAAGTCATGTTATGCAAGAGAATGCAAGAGGGATGCAAATGAAAGCCCAAATTAGGGTTTATGAATCATGCATCAAACAAAAACCAAAATCAGAAGCAAACCCTAAGATAAAAAAATGGAAAATGTCACTCAAAGGACCCCTAATCCTATACTAAACCAATGCCCAAAGGAGAGGTCTCAACTCCTAACCAATTCCAAGTTATGGTTTTTACAAGATTTTAGGGTTTTTAGGGTTCCTAAACAAAAGAAATGTCAAACAATTGAAAAATGCAAGATCAAATCATGGCCATTTTATCTCAAAAACTACATGCTAAACACAATGCAATGCAAGAAGAATCAATGTCCAACTCCTCATAAATAGGCAGAAATGATTTTTTGAACTATGGATCAAATTAATGCACAAAAATGATTTTAATTCAATGAAAAATTCTCAAAATGCATCAAGATCAAAAAAGAAATTTGGTTTGAAGGTTGGACAATGTTTCTAAATGTCTTAGAACATTTCATGAATTTTTTGGTGATTTTTAAATACCTAAAAGTATTTTTAATAAATTAATTCTCATTAATCAATTAAAAATAATCTTTTAAATATTTAAAAATACTTTTTTGATGATAAAAATAAAAATGAAAATATTTTCGTGTCCTAAAAATTATTAAAACTCTTAAGAAAAAGTTTCATAATTTTTAGACAATTTTTACTATTTTAAATTAATTATGCAAATTAAATGAAAAGAAATGAAATAAAAAATGAAATAAAAGAAAGTCAAACAGATGAAAGGCTGGGATGAGCCCTGGATTCAAAAGTGTTGACCGCGCGCGTGAATGAAGGGTCTAGATTCACTCTGGATAAATTAATTTAATTATGATTCATTAAAACTAATTAAAAGGATTAGGGCATAATGATCAGATCTGAGCCATTCACACGCGCGGGAGGTCAACGAGTCAAAGCAATCGCACGCTCCAGATTCAAACTCAATTAATTACAGGGATTAAACCCTAATGATTTTCAGGTGGCCGGAGAAGACCTCCGGTCGTCTTCTCCGGTGGGAACCCCACCTGAAAATCCCTAAAAACTTCAAAACGCAACAAAAATGAAAACCAAGCATACATAAATGATTCCCATGATCCACTGAATCAAAACCCCATCACCAAACACATTTATTTTTCCCCAGAGCCATGAATCGAACAAAACAATTTCTAGGTCAACAGAGTTTCAGAAAGCAATTAAATTCTCATTTCATCACCATTTTCAAAACTAAAAGCATCAGAACAATCAGTGAAGCATGGAGAACAAGTTTAGAACTTAAAAATCCATTTCTGGAAAAAAAGTTCTTGAGCTACCTGAGATTCGAAGCTTTCACTCCAGCAACTTTCTGACCTCCCCTCCTTGTGCAATCCACTCCTTATGACCTCTTGATGATGCTTGAATGCTTTGGAGAAGTTTATGCTGGCTAGATGAAGAGTTTGAACAGCTTCTGCTCAAGCTCAGTTGAAAATGGCAATGGTGATGCAGGCAGTTTCAGGTCAATGTGAATGGTTCTTTGTGATCAGGGTGATGTTTTAAGAAGGTTTGTGGAGTTTGTTTGGATGTTTATGGCCTGTGGAGTGAGTTTCGAAAGAAACTGCAGGTTGGAGTGGAAATGGAGAAGTGGTGTTCTTGCTTGATTCAGGCTTGGTTCTTTGTTGCTTTGGGCTCAGTGAAGTATGGTGATTTGATTTGTGAAACTTGTTTGTATGTTTGAGAGCTGGGCAGAGAGATTCGAAGAGAAATGCAAATGGGGTGAGTTTGGTATATGTGATGCTATGGTGTGTTTCAGCCTTGCTTCCTCTTATGTTTTGCTTGCCAAAGGATAGTATAAACAATTCCAAGTGGCCAGAGGATGTGACATGGCCTGCTGTGATTGGGATGTTTGCTTTTGCCAAAAGTCAACTTTTTTGTAAGAGAGGCATGGCTTGAGTTATAGCTTGGTACCATGGCTAGGGCTGGCGCAGCATGGTGTGTAAGTGAAGCTAGAAAGGTTCAATAGCCAATGCAGCAAGTTGGTGAAGTGTGATCATGAGTTTTGCAAGTTGGCTCATTTTGAAACTTCATGAAAAAGTCTTGTTACACAAACCATGGACATGAGAAACTTTGGTCCAATTCTGACTTTTAGGGCCTATGTGATGTTTGTACATTGGTTTGAAGTGAATTAGAAGTTACAAATGGCATTGGTTCATGATTTTGCAAACTTCTCATTTGGTGCACATCTTGAAAATTTGTGATTTTTGGCAACTTTGTCATACCATAACTTTTGATCCAAGAAGAATTTGATCATGTTCTTGTACTTTTTGAAAAGGGAAAAATGTATTCTACAACTTTCATGACCAAAGTTTTTCCATTTGAAGCTTTTTTGGATCAAGAATCAAGGCTTGAAAAATGACCTAAAATGACATATTCTTGAAAAGTCAACCATGCCCTAAAAAGTCAACATTTGCAAAAGCTTGTAATTCTTGATTTTTGTGAACTTCAACCTTCTTCCATGATCAAATAAAGATCATATACACTCAAAATGATGAAGATCACCCATTGGTTGGGTCATTGGGGGCCTCAGATGCCCTGATTTTGCACTGACTTGTCCAGAAAGTCAACCCTTGATCAGATGACTTCCCCATGGAATTTCTTCATGAAAATTGATATGCATACTCCCTATACCATATAGAGACCAATGGAAACAAGAGTGACCAAAAAATTTGGGGTTATTGCCTCTGAAACCAAAACCCTAATTTTAGGTCAACTGTGCAGTCAAACCTGGCTCTGCATCCATTCCAAACCCAGTTCTTGTGATTCTTTTGAAATCTTGACTTTGAGAGGATGTAATATGATATAAGAACACAAATGGACCCCTTTGAAGTGATTGGTTGCTTTTGGAGTGGCTCAAGATGCCCTTGGATTGCTCAGGTCACAAACCCTAGGTGCAGATGACTTTGAATCTATGTAGTGACTCAAGATTGAGATATGAGATGTTATGATTGTGTTTATGCATATGAAATGATCACAAGCCATGGTGTGAATGGGTGAGGGAAAATTTGGGGTGTTTACAGCTGCCCCTATTCAATCATGAGTTAGCTGTGCAGGTTGTAAGCGACGGCTTAACAGGCAAACAAGATAACTTGTGGTTGAATACCAAAGAAAGTCCAAAATTTGCACTCACAAAATGAAGAAGAAAAGGGATATAGATTGTAAAAGGGAAAATAAAGTATATTGTAAAGTGTGGGCGACGGAGGACGACCGTCGAGCAGAGGACGACTGCTGGGTAAAAAGCAATGACGGGGACGGCCGACATGCTGGGAAAAGTGCGGAAAATAAAGCAATGACGGGGACGACCGACATGCTGGGGATAAAAGAATTATGATGGGGACGGCCATCAAGATAAAGCTGTAAAATTCTCTGGGGATTAATGAAACATGACGGGGACGGCCATCAAGTTCATAAAGTAAAGTAACCAACGATGGGGACGGCCATCGGGCTAAACTGATGAAGGACGATCATCAGGAAAAAAGAAAAAAGGGACCACGACGGGGACGGCCATCGGGTTAAAGAATAAATGAAATAAACAGATGATGAGGTACGGTCATCAAAGGTGAAGGACGATCACCTAGCAGGGGACGGCTGCTCTGTTGGGGTTAAGATGAGGGACGGTCATCTAAGGTGGAGGACGACCACCTGGCAGGGTACGGCTGCCGAAAATATCGCGACATAGGACGAATGCCGGATAACAGGTCAACGATGGGGACGGCCATCGGATGAGCATGATGGAGGACGACCATCAAGAGGTGGAGGACGACCACCTAGCAGGGGACGGCTGCTCCCAAGGTTTTTCATGACATAGGACGAATGTCAGATAACCAAAAATCAACAATGGGGACGACCATTGGATAAAATGATGAAGGACGATCATCATAGGTGGAGGACGACCACCTAGCAGGGTACGGCTGCTAAAAATCAACGATGGGGACGGCCATCGGATGAGCATGATGGAGGACGACCATCAAGAGGTGGAGGACGACCACCTAGCAGGGTACGGCTGCTCTCAGGGTTTATCAAGACACAGGACGAGTGTCAGATAAAAAGGAAAATCTGCTTTGTTGGCGATCTACTGGGGATATAGTAAACACGGACGAGTGTTTACAACCAGGAAAAGAAAGTATAAGTGTTTAGATGTTGTGTATAGATTAAAAATGCGGACGAGCATTCTTAATACTACGATACGGACGAGTATCGGGTAGAAACAAACTGACACATGTTCAGAGATGATGATACGGACGAGTATCAACGGGTTAACAAAGAACACGAACGAGTGTTGCATCTGAAGGGACTCTTCTGGGGAACGGTAGACACAGACGAGTATCTATATTCAAGAAGACACAAGTGTTTGACACAGTGTATGGATTAAAGATGCGGACGAGTGTAGAAGCAAGCTTCAATCAAAAGTTTTGATGATGTCAACACTTGATTGCAAAAAGACAAGCCTTTCAAAGTTTCACAAAGATCAAGTCAAGATTTTAATCAAGACAAGCACTCATGGAAATGAATTTTCAAGAATTGGACACAAAGATGGTATATCATAATCTACCTCTCTAAATAACTTTTACAAGTGTTCAATTGCATAAAATATTTTTACATGCTGCATTAAATTTTTTTTGAAAATAATTGGTTTTGGTATAACATTTTTTTATTAAGTATTTTTGGAAATTTCTTCAGTGTTAACCGATTAACCATATAGGTTAACCGGTTAACGCCCTAAAATTTTGAATATTCTGGGCCAACGTACATGTGTTAACCGATTAACCATATGGGTTAACCGATTAACACTGGACGTTTTCTGAAAAATTATTTATTTTAAATATCAAATGATTTTCAAATGTTATATCTTTTCAACCATTAATTGGCACTTTGTTATACCTTTCTGAAATGGTGTTATACATCATATAAATTCAGAAACTTTCAAATTTCAAAGGACCTCCTACACTTTCTACATTTTCAAGATCATCAAAAAGAATCAAATTCACTTTTCTACAAATATTTTTCAAAGTGTTCATCTTGTTCATATTTTCATATTCTACATTGAACACTTGTATTAATTTTAGAAGTGGATTGTGATCAAAAGGAGAAGATCAATATTATTATTGATATCACAAAATTACTCACAAAAATAGTTCTTTATGTTATTTGGAATTGACTTGTAATCCAGGATTGTTGGATACAAGGGTGAAAGTGTTTACAAGAGGATTGTTCTTGTACACTTGTTATGATTGATAGTAGTCCTCACCGGTTGATGGTGTGTTAGGGTGTACTGATCAAAACAATAGTGAAAATCTCTTTCGTGTGAAAGGGGAGTGGAGTACCCTCGGAATGTGGGGGGAACCACTATAAATCCTGGTGTTCATCGTCTCTTTATTTTTACCGCTTTCATAACCATAAACACCAACCAAAATATTTAAGAATCAGAAAAACCGGAAAAAGATTTCAAGTCCTAATTCACCCCCCCTCTTAGGCATTCTCTGAACTTACAATTGGCATCAGAGCAGGTTAAGGTAACCTGTTCCTATCGATCCTATGGCTTCCGCTAGTACTAACCCGGTTTTTAAGGATGGTGGAAGTAGCAATAAGCCACCACTCTTTTCTGGAGAATACTTTGATTTTTGGAAACTCCGTATGAAAGCACATTTGGAGGCTCAAGGAGAAGGCATATGGGAAACCGTTGAAGATGGTCCACATATTCCGATGAATGTTATCAATGGCGTTGGAACCGCGAAGTTGAAAAACACTTTTGATGAAGATGATAAGAAAAGGATTCTAAATGAGAAAAAGGCAATCAACATACTCCAAAGCGCTCTTAGTATGGATGAGTTCTTTCGCATATCTCAATGTAAATCGGCAAAGGAAATTTGGGACACCTTGGTAGAAACACATGAAGGAACCACCGAAGTAAAGAGATCAAGGCTAAACACCCTAAGTCAAGAATACGAAATGTTCCGAATGCAGCCCGGAGAATCCATTGTAGAAATGCAAAAGAGATTTGTTCATCTTACAAATCATTTGATTGCTCTTGGAAAAACATTTACAAATGATGATCTCAATCTTAAAGTCCTAAGATCCTTAACAAGAGAATGGCAACCGAAAGTGACGGCTATTTCCGAGAAAAAGAGTCTCTCAACGATGACATCCGCATCCTTGTTTGGAAAACTCCAAGAACATGAATTGGAACTTGGAAGGTTAGAAAGACATGAGAATCAAGAGAAGAAGTCTAAAGGAATTGCCTTGAAAGTCGAAACCAAACAAAATAAAGATGAGGACACATCGGAAGATGAAGACTTCGTGCTACTTGTGAAAAAACTCGGTAAGTTGTTTAAAAATGATAAATCTCTTTTTACTAAAAAGTTTAGACATTTCAGAAAAAGAGAAGGATCCACACCAAGTCAAGATGTTACATGCTATGAATGTGGGAAGCAAGGACATATCAAACCGGATTGTCCAAAGCTTCAAAAGAAAGGAGGATTCAAAGGCAAGAAGGACTACAAAAACAAGAAGGCATATGTTGCTTGGGAAGACAATGAAATAAGTTCATCATCGGAATCGGAAAATGAAGAACGTGCAAATATGGCTTTAATGGCTTCTCACCAATCCGATGAAGAAAATGAGGTTAGTAGTAATTTTTCTGTTTATGATGATGATGTGCAAGAAGTTATTGATGAACTTCTAAAAAAGTGCAAGACTTTGTACAAAGACATCTCATCACAAAAGAAAAAAATTTTACTTTTAGAAAAACAAAATTCTGATTTCATGAAAAATATTGAAGAACAAAAAGTGATGGATGAAAAACAAAGTCTTGTATGCAAGAATTGTGAATCTTTGTCTTTTCAAATTGTTCAACTTAAAAGAGTTTTGGAAAGATACGAAAAGGGTCAAATTGGCTTGGAAGAAATTCTTAAACATCAAAGGTATCCTAATGATAAAAGTG
This sequence comes from Lathyrus aphaca, assembly GCA_963966055.1. Lineage (NCBI taxonomy): Eukaryota > Viridiplantae > Streptophyta > Magnoliopsida > Fabales > Fabaceae > Lathyrus > Lathyrus aphaca. Next base: position 100,480,071 of record OZ014522.1, on the reverse strand, counting down.
GATTAGGATATTCAAAATTTTCAAAACCAAGTACCAATAAGACCATTTTCGTAAAAGCAAGTGAACAAATTGTTAAAGAAGAGATAAACACTTCTAAAATTCAGCATCAACATCATAAGAAGAAAATTGCTAAAACTTATGTTCCTAGATATAAAAGTAATTTTCAACCTACTTGCTTTTATTGTGGAATCAAAGGGCACACACCTAATGCATGTTATGTTCGTAATATTGGAGTTGCAAAAGGGCATTATGTGTGGGTTGAAAAAGGCACTAACTATCAAGGACCCAAAGCAACTTGGGTACCTAACACTACCTAATTTTGTTTTGTAGGAATGCTTGAAGACAACCACAAACCAATGGTATCTTGACAGTGGTTGTTCAAAGCATATGACGGGAGATGTAAACAAATTTTCAAATCTAAAGCTTAAGGCCAAGGGTTATGTTACTTATGGTGACAATAACAAAGGAAAGATTCTTGGCTTTGGCACCATTGGTTCACCACCTTTTACAACTATAGAAGATGTACTCTATGTCGAAGGACTCAAGCACAATCTTCTTAGCATTAGCCAACTTTGTGACAAAGGATTCAAGATCAACTTCAATAAAGATGAATGCTTGATTATAGACGAAGTCACTCATGAGGTTATGTTAAAAGGTAATAGAATCAATAATATTTTTATGATTTCTCTTGACAATGTTTCTTTGAAGGTAAATTGCCTTATGGCAAACAACAATGAGGCATGGTTATGGCATAAAAGATTTGCTCACATTCACATGGAGCATCTAAACAAATTAATAAAACATGATCTGGTTGTTGGGCTTCCGAAGATAAAATTCATCAAGGATAAATTGTGTGATGCATGTCAAAAGGGAAAACAGACCAAGACAACTTTCAAATCCAAGCAAGTGATCTCTACATCAAGACCACTGCAATTGTTACACATGGATCTGTTTGGTCCATCCAGAACAAAGAGCTTTGGAGGTAGTATTTATGCTTTAGTAATTGTTGATGATTTTTCTCGATATACCTGGACAATGTTTTTAGTGCAGAAAAATGATGCTTTTAAAGCATTCAAAAAGTATGCAAAACAAATTCAAAATGAGAAGTCACTCACTATAGCCTCCATAAGAAGCGACCATGGTGGAGAATTTCAGAATTCAGATTTTGAGGAATTTTGCGAAGAACATGGAATTTCTCATAATTTTTCCGCAACCAATGAAATAAATGAAACCAACATTGTGAAGAACACCGGCATCCTCCGAGCGGCTGATGGTACTTATCGGTATGCTGATGAAGGCCCTGCTCAACCCGCCTATCCCATTCCAGAAGGAGGTATCTCTAATGAATTTCTCTATACCACAATGATGAATCAACATAGGGAATCAATGAACATGCATAGAGAGACCTCTAGAGCGATTGCCTCCCTTCGGAGCCTTATGCTTAATCCTTCCCATTCCCATTCCCATTCTAATACACGGGTTGTTGAAGAGGAAATTGAAGAATTGGAAAGTGATGAAGACGAAGGAAACGAGGATGATGCGGATATGGAGGACGAGGACCTTTGAGATTATGATGCTGCTGCTTTTATGTTATTTTTATTGAATTCTAGTTTTTAGTTTCTTTGCACTATGGTTTATGTATTAAGAACATTTCTTGCTTTGCTGCATTTTATTTGTTTTTCCTTATAATATGTGTTCTTGCAATGTATGTTTATTATATGCTGCTGCATTTTATGTTGGCTCTTTGAAAGCTCTTCCTTTTTGCTGATGTCAAAGGGGGAGAAGAGCTTGGTTCTGTTTTTTTTCTCTATGTGTGCAGATGTTTGAAAGTCTCTCAAGATAGGGGGAGTTGCTAAACATAGGGGGAGCATCACATATCAAGAACCAAGAAGTATTGCACAACAATTTTCAATTGCCATCATCAAAAAGGGGGAGAATGTAGAAGCAAGCTTCAATCAAAAGTTTTGATGATGTCAACACTTGATTGCAAAAAGACAAGCCTTTCAAAGTTTCACAAAGATCAAGTCAAGATTTTAATCAAGACAAGCACTCATGGAAATGAATTTTCAAGAATTGGACACAAAGATGGTATATCATAATCTACCTCTCTAAATAACTTTTACAAGTGTTCAATTGCATAAAATATTTTTACATGCTGCATTAAATTTTTTTGAAAATAATTGGTTTTGGTATAACATTTTTTTATTAAGTATTTTTGGAAATTTCTTCAGTGTTAACCGATTAACCATATAGGTTAACCGGTTAACGCCCTAAAATTTTGAATATTCTGGGCCAACGTACATGTGTTAACCGATTAACCATATGGGTTAACCGATTAACACTGGACGTTTTCTGAAAAATTATTTATTTTAAATATCAAATGATTTTCAAATGTTATATCTTTTCAACCATTAATTGGCACTTTGTTATACCTTTCTGAAATGGTGTTATACATCATATAAATTCAGAAACTTTCAAATTTCAAAGGACCTCCTACACTTTCTACATTTTCAAGATCATCAAAAAGAATCAAATTCACTTTTCTACAAATATTTTTCAAAGTGTTCATCTTGTTCATATTTTCATATTCTACATTGAACACTTGTATTAATTTTAGAAGTGGATTGTGATCAAAAGGAGAAGATCAATATTATTATTGATATCACAAAATTACTCACAAAAATAGTTCTTTATGTTATTTGGAATTGACTTGTAATCCAGGATTGTTGGATACAAGGGTGAAAGTGTTTACAAGAGGATTGTTCTTGTACACTTGTTATGATTGATAGTAGTCCTCACCGGTTGATGGTGTGTTAGGGTGTACTGATCAAAACAATAGTGAAAATCTCTTTCGTGTGAAAGGGGAGTGGAGTACCCTCGGAATGTGGGGGGAACCACTATAAATCCTGGTGTTCATCGTCTCTTTATTTTTACCGCTTTCATAACCATAAACACCAACCAAAATATTTAAGAATCAGAAAAACCGGAAAAAGATTTCAAGTCCTAATTCACCCCCCCTCTTAGGCATTCTCTGAACTTACAACGAGCATCCTTAAGACTATGATACGGACGAGTATCATGTAGAAACAAACACTCGACACATATTCTGAGATGATGGTACGGACGAGTACCAACTGGTTAACAAAGAACATGGACCAATGCCGAATCTGTGGGGATATAAATGGCATGTACAAGATACGGACGAGCATCTGTATAAGTGTAACATGAGTAGTATGAGTGGTGTATAGATGAATGTTTATCTGCTGGGGAGGGTGACACGGACGAGTGTCAAGAGAGAAAAGTATAATATCAACAAGTATATGGGTTGCAAAAGTGTAAGCGACTGCGCTGGGGATATGACACGGACGGGTGTCAAGGAAGGGTATATACAAGTATATGTGAGTGCAAAGAGGATGTCTTTGGCTTTCTGCTGGTGATTTGACACGGACGGGTGTCAGGAAGTATCCGTAATGCGGGTGGTCTTGTTTGTAAAGTATGTTCAGGCGATTTTACTGGGGATAGATGACACGGACGGGCGTCCAAAGGAGTATATACTGGTGTTTGTGAATTGTGGGCAACTGCTTTTGCTGGGAACTCTGGTGGGAATTTTGGGGGAAAGTATTCTGTATATTGACGGATTGTCATTATTCACAAGTGTTGATTGAAAATATGGCTTATGATTATGCTATATATTTGATTTTTTCCGTAATGCTCCGTATTAAACGGAATGCTACGCTTTGTGGGGTGAATATGATGCGAATGCTATGATTATGCAAAGATGCCGATCCAGGATTCGGATCCCACTGTTGCGAAGATCTCTGACTGATCTGTTTGAAATGGACCTCCCAGCTGGGGATAAGATCATTGATAGATCCGGTGAGATGTATTTGCTTGGGGATCTAGGTCACTGACTGACATATCCTTGTAATATAGGACCCAGCTGGGGTTTGTAGAAGCCTTCTGTACTCTGTTGTGACTCTTTTATGCGTTGCCCTTCTGAATAGAGGCTGAGAATTCTGTGGGGAGATGATTCCCTGACTCCGGCATTCTGCTGAGGAAGAATGGTTGGTACTACAGCTGGGGAATGTTGTTGGTAACTCAGCTGGGGAGAGTAATGAGAGGCAACTCAACTGGGGAGAAAGCACCTTGAGTGCTAAAACTGTTTGTTGATTTGCCAGCTTGCTGAGATGTAGCTTGTATGCCCCAAGTTGCGTTCTGGATACCTGCAACCCTGCAAAGACAAGGAAACGCACCAATGGTCCCGAGGTATCCTTTACTGGATTCCGTCATAGGAATTAAGTACTTTCGAGAGTAATTATATTCCCTGCAAGCATGTGTTTTTATTTTCTTAGAGAAGAGCATCTGTACTTATGCAATTAGTTTCTAAGAGACATCAGACATTCTTTGCAAATAAAAATGTACAAGACGAAACATGACTGAAAAATCTGATTTTATTAATTCTTGTGCCCTGAATTGGCAAGATACAGTCAAGGAAACAAATCTCCTAAAATGAGGAGATTGTTACAAATTGAGAAACAAAGTGCTGGCGATGTTGACGACGCTTTCAAAGGAGCTTCCTCTTCTGCTATGACTCATATGACTCTTGACATTCTTCTCGTCTTGCTTTCTGAAGAAAGCTGATTCTGATTGAAGCTTGATCCTTTTGAAGCTTTCCAAGTTGTAAGTGATACAGACGAATTCAGAACGCAGTTGTTCGCTTATTCCCTTATTTTGCATGGACCGCCCTTTCGGGTTTTCAATCCATCGGGATACCCATTTTTGCCTGAGTTGTCCAATGCGGCTTTTCAACTCAGCGGGTGTACATTTTTTGTTTATTTTCCCTTATTTTTGCCCGAGTCTTTATTCTGTTTTTGACTCGCCGGGATGCCCTATTTTTGCCTGGACTTACATTCTGTTTTTGTGTCCAGCGGGTCATTTTTTATGCGAAGTATTTTTTAACTGCATCTGAATTCACAGGGGACGAGAAATCTTCACCATCCATGGTGCTGAGCATCAGTGCTCCACCGGAAAAAACTTTCTTTACTACGAATGGTCCTTCATAATTTGGAGTCCATTTGCCCCTGTGGTCTGTATGAGGAGGGAGGATTCTCTTCAGCACAAGATCTCCTACTTGGTATCCTCGGTGCCTGACTTTCTGATCGAAGGCTCTCTTCATCCTTTTCTGATACAACTGCCCATGACAGATTGCAGCCAATCTTTTCTCTTCAATCAGACTCAGTTGTTCATATCGGGACCGAACCCATTCTGCTTCGTTCAGCTTAACATCCATCAATACCCGTAGAGAGGGTAATTCAACTTCAACAGGTAGGACTGCTTCCATACCATACACAAGCTGATACGGTGTTGCCCCAGTGGATGTTCTGATTGACGTGCGGTACCCATGCAAGGCAAATGGTAACATCTCATGCCAGTCTTTGTAAGTGACTACCATCTTCTGCACAATCTTCTTGATATTTTTATTTGCTCTCTCAACAGCGCCATTCATCTTTGGCCTGTAAGGAGAAGAATTGTGATGTTGGATCTTGAAGCCCCGGCATAGCTCTGCCATCATTTTGTTATTTAGATTGGAACCATTGTCAGTAATGATTCGCTCGGGAACTCCGTACCGACAGATGATATCTCTCTTCAGAAATCTGGCTACCACTTGTCTTGTAACATTTGCATATGAGGCTGCTTCAACCCACTTGGTGAAATAATCAATGGCGACTAGGATGAATCTGTGGCCATTTGAAGCAGTTGGCTCAATCTTGCCAATCATATCAATGCCCCACATGGCAAAGGGCCATGGTGAAGACATTATGTTCAAAGGATTGGGAGGCACATGCACCTTATCTGCGTAGATCTGGCATTTGTGGCATTTTCTGGCGTAAGCACAACAGTCTGCATCCATTGTGATCCAGTAATACCCTGATCTTAGCAATTTCTTGGCCATGGCATGCCCTCCGGCATGGGTACCAAAAGATCCTTCGTGCACTTCATGCATCAACAAATCTGCTTCCGTCTTGTCAACACATCTGAGGAGTACCATATCAAAGTTCCTTTTGTATAAAGATCCATCAGTGTTCAGAAAGAAACTACCAGCAAGCCTTCTCAAAGTCTTCTTATCATTGGAAGATGCCCCAGGTGGGTATGTCTGATCCTCCAAGAAGCACCTGATGTCATGGAACCAAGGCTTATCATCTTTAACAACATCTGCTGCAAATACATATGCTGGTCTGTGGAGTCTGGACACTGAAATCTGAGGTACAAAGTTAACAGCTTGAACTTTGATCATGGATGAAATGGTAGCAAGAGCATCTGCAAACTGATTCTCGTCCCGAGGGATATACTCAAGCTTGACTGTTGTGAAGAAAGTCAATAACCTCCTTGTATAATCCCTGTAAGGTATCAGATGATCTTGGTGTGTGTACCATTTGCCGTTGGTTTGATTGACTACCAAAGCTGAATCTCCGAATACAGTCAATGTCTTGATCCTGAGGTCAATGGCTTCCTCAAGACCCATAATGCAAGCTTCGTATTCAGCTTCGTTGTTAGTGCAATTGAAAGTGAGCTTTGCCGAGAAAGGCATGTGGACTCCTTTGGGTGTAATGAGTACTGCACCAACACCACGACCATTCATATTAACAGCCCCATCAAACATCATGGTCCATTCTTCCTCCGGGTCAGGCCCTTCAGTGTGAATAGGCTCTTCATGATCTTTTGCTTTAATGAACATGATGTCTTCATCGGGAAAGTCAAATCTCATAGGCTGGTAGTCATCAATGGGTTGCTCAGCAAGATATTCAGACAATACACTGCCCTTGATGGCCTTCTGAGAAGTGTACTGGATGTCATATTCCGTGAGAATCATTTGCCATCTTGCAACCCGTCCGGTAAGAGCTGGCTTCTCAAAAATGTACTTAACTGGGTCCATCTTTGAGATCAATAAAGTAGTGTGGGTCAACATATACTGTCTCAGTCGGCGAGCAGCCCACGCTAAAGCACAGCAAGTTTTCTCGAGCAGTGAATAACGTTGTTCACAGTCGGTAAACTTTTTGCTCAGGTAGTATATTGCATACTCTTTTCGACCAGACTCGTCATGCTGGCCCAGCACACACCCCATTGACTCTTCTAATACTGTCAAGTACATAATCAGAGGTCTTCCTTCAACTGGAGGCATAAGGATTGGAGGTTCTTGTAAGTACTCCTTGATCTTGTCAAAAGCCCTCTGGCAGTCTTCGTTCCACCTGACCGTCTGTTCTTTTCTTAACAGCTTGAACAAGGGTTCACAGGTTGCTGTAAGGTGAGATATGAACCGTGAGATGTAGTTCAATCGACCTAAGAACCCTCGAACTTCTTTCTCTGTTTTCGGTGCAGGCATCTCTTGAATAGCTTTGACTTTATCAGGGTCAACTTCAATCCCCTTCTCGCTTACAATAAAGCCCAGCAGCTTACCAGATCGCACCCCGAATGTGCATTTGTTGGGGTTCAGCTTCAGTTGGTACTTCCTCAGACGCTTGAACAACTTCACCAGATTTAACAGGTGATCTTCCTCTGTAAGGGACTTGGCGATCATGTCATCCACATAACATTCTATTTCTTTATGGATCATATCGTGGAATAATGTCACCATAGCCCGTTGATATGTTGCACCAGCATTCTTTAGTCCGAATGGCATCACTTTGTAACAGAACGTGCCCCAAGGTGTAATGAATGTTGTCTTCTCCATGTCTTCAGGTGACATCTTAATCTGATTGTATCCTGAAAATCCGTCCATGAAGGAGAATACCGAGAACTGAGCCGTATTATCCACCAATACATCAATGTGAGGTAATGGGAAGTCATCTTTCGGGCTGGCTCTGTTCAGATCCCGGTAGTCAACACACATCCTTACTTTGCCGTCTTTCTTAGGCACAGGTACTATGTTAGCAACCCACGGCGGATAGCTAGTTACAGCAAGGAACCCGGCGTCCCATTGCTTTTGTACCTCTTCCTTGATCTTCATTGCCATATCTGGGCGAGTGCGGCGCAACTTCTGTTTGACCGGTGGGCACTCTTCTCTCAAAGGCAGCTTGTGCACAACAATGTCGGTGTCCAACCCTGGCATATCTTGATACGACCAAGCAAAAACATCCACATATTCTTGAAGCAGATCAATCAGTTGTCTTTTCACTGAGTCTTGCAGGCAGGCCCCGATTTTAACCTCTTTCACGTCTTCATCTGTACCAAGATTAATCACTTCAACCTCCTCCTGGTGAGGAGTAATAACCTTTTCCTCTTGTCTCAACAACCTGGCTAGCTCTTCAGGAAGCTCATATTCTTCTTCAACCCCTTCATCAGCTTGATTGATTGGATTGTCAAAGTCATACGAAGCCATAGCCGTGCTGTTGTCGGTGCTGTCTGGGAGGCACTCTCTGCAAGGGTTCAGTTTGTTCATTTTAGTGATTGATTTTAATCTTGTTTAAAAAAGTGAAATAAAGTTGTCATTTTGAAAACATCGCCATTTATTTTTTGTACAAAAAGAAAAATGGAAAAACAGCGAGCGAAAAAAGGAAAAGACTCATTTGCAAAAAGATGTCTGATATTTCATTGATTAATCTTGTTGCACAAAAAGTACAGATGGCCCGATTACAAAATGAGTCTTGTCATCTTGGGCAAGATGCAAGACTTTGATGCATGCTATAAAAGTACAGGAAATAATAATTACTCTGCATGAGTAACTCTTATAATTTCCTGGGAAGACCAGTTTGAGATACTGCTCCCCGGGATCTTTGGACGAATCCAATTCTCCAGATTGCGCTCCTCTTCCAGCTCGTCTTCCAAATTGTTGATAGCATTAGGGGTGAGCATCCCCCCACTGACAAATCTGGGCTTCTCAGCAGCCTCCGCTTGATTTTGTTGAGTTGGTCTGTAACCCAACCCAAATTTGTCCTTCTTCTCCTCCACAGATAAAACCTTGCCCCAGCCTTGGGCAGTTCCTTCTTCAACAACCTTCTGGGCTTGTTGATAAGATGACATGGAGATTCCAGATACAGCAGACGCTTCATTGACATTCAAGGCCTCAAATCCTTGGCTCATTGTTTCGTGGATCTCCCCATCCATCTCAATATACTTATAAGTAGCCAGATGGCTAACAAATATATCCTCCTCCCCACAGATAGTGACAACTTGGCCTTCCCACTCAAATTTTAACTTCTGGTGAAGGGTAGACGTTACTGCGCCAGCGGCGTGAATCCAAGGTCTACCCAACAAACAGCTGTAGGCAGGCTGAATGTCCATCACATAGAAGATCGTTGTAAAGGTCTGTGGGCCAATTGTCACAGGTAGCTCAATCTCTCCCAGAACCGATCTCTTAGAACCATCAAAGGCTCTTACTACCAGGTTACTGGGTCGCAATGCTAATCCTTCATACTCTAGCTTCACCAGGGCCTTCTTTGGTAAGACATTAAGGGATGACCCTGTGTCTACCAACACATGGGAAAGGACTGCTCCTTTGCATTCCATGGTGATGTGCAAGGCTTTGTTATGGTTGCGGCCATCCGTTGTCAAATCAGTATTGGTGAACCCTAGCCCATTGCTAGCAGTAACATTCCCAACCACGGTTTCCAATTGATTGACAGTGATCTCTTCAGGCACGTAAGCTGCGTGCAAGACTTTGAGTAGTGCATTCCGATGGGCCTCGGAGCACATAAGCAGTGAGAGGATAGAGATCTTGGATGGCGTCTGGTGAAGCTGATCCACAATTTTGTAATCACTCTTTTTGATGATTCTCATAAACTCATCAACTTCTTGATCGAATGGTGTCTTCAAAGCTTCCTTAACAGCTTGATCTTCCTGCACCGGGCTTTTTCCTTTTGCCTTGGAAGCAGCTTCTGCTTCGACAGTGGGTCTTTGAGTCTGTGGAGCAAAGAGACGTCCGCTTCGAGTGAAGCCTCCGCCTCCTCCCACATTATCTACTTGTGGTGCAGGTGTTGATGTTTCAAGAGTGATTCTTTTTCCTTCGCAGTACACGTCAGAGCCATAGTGCCAAGGGATGGCCCTATTGCTTTCATAAGGTACGGGTCCAGGCACTGTGACAGTGACTGGACTGATTGCAGCTGCTGAAGGGACTGTGATAGTTTGTGGATCGTAATAAATTGTAACTGGTGCTCTGATGGGAGCAACACCTTCTGAATTGTAGGCAGAGTTGCTTTCAGGATCATAAAATATGGTGACAGTAGAGACATCTTCATGATTTGTTGCTGGAGTTGTAGGAGACATTGTCGGAAGGATGGATGTTGTTGTTGTAGGAGATTCAAAATGGAGTGAAGCTGAAGTTGTAGCAGGAAAATTTGTTGAAAACTGATCAGTTGAGATGATAGATGAAGTACTTGTTGATGAAGCCGAAGAATTGTCAGGAACAATGGTTGCTGCAGTTGTAGTAGATACGGGAATTGTTGCTGTTGAGATTGCTGGATTTGTTGGAAATGATGTGGTGATCTGGAGTTGGCCACTCTGAATAAGGCCATCTATGCCATTCCTCAGATTATCGCACCCATTTACTGAGATATTGCAGTAAGCACACCCTAACTCGCATCCTGGGAACATCTGACATTCCAAGAGCTGAGCCTTGATTTCTACCAATGGTGTCCGGATCTGACCCACACTGGTTATTAAATAAGACGGCTTGTCTTCTTCAATAGCGTTGATTCGGGGACCACCATGGTTTGGCATAGGATTTTTGTTGACATTGGGTGGTGGTGCGAAATTCAGAGCTTTCGAGTCTACCAGGTCTTGTACCTTCATGTGCAAGGCTCTGCACTTTTCTGTACTATGGCCAGGTGCGTTTGAATGGAAGGCACATCTGGCGTTGGAGTCGTAATTCCTGGGTAGACTGTTGGGATCTGGAGGTGCCAACGTCCTTAGCTCAACTAGGTTGAGTTTCAGGAGCTGTGGCAGCAATGTAGCATATGGCATGGGGATTGGATCGATCACTCTGTTAGCTTGAGATGGCCTCTGTTGGAATGGCCTTTGCTGGTTATTGTTGTTGGTGTTGCTGTTGTTGTAATTCCTTGGAGGATACTGATTTTGCTGATGGTACTGGGGTTGTTGCTGATAGTTTTGCTGAGGAGGTTGATAAACTGGTTGTGGATGAGCTGGAGTAGGGATGGTGACTGCAGCCACAGATCTGTGAACATATTGGGGCCTACCCCTGTTGGTGTGGATGGCATTAGTCTCACCAGTCCTTCTTGGGCCTGCAAAAGGCTTTCTTGCATTACTGGATGAGCTTGCACCATTGTCTGAGATCTTCCCCATTTTCAATAGGCTTTCAATTCTCTCCCCTGCTATGACAACATCTGCAAAGCTGGTAGATGAGAAGGCAGCTAGCCTATCAATATAGGTTCCCTGAAGGGTATTCATGAACATATCAGCCATCTCCCTTTCAGACATAGGTGGCTGAACAGCAGCAGCAAGCTGTCTCCATCTTTGAGCATATTCTCTGAAGCTCTCTCTAGATGACTGTGACATTCCCATTAGGAGGGTCCTGTTGGGTGTCATATCTAGATTATACTGATACTGTCTGATGAAGGCCTCTGCCAAGTCCTTCCAGCATCTAATAGTTGCTCTTGTCAGATGGGAATACCATTCTCTTGAAGCTCCGGTCAAGCTATCCTCGAAGTAGAACATCCACAGCTTCTCGTCCATGGTATAGGCCTTTAGCCTTCCGAGAAAAGATTGCAGATGAGTTCGGGGACAGGAAGTCCCATTATACTTTTCAAAGCATGGAGGCTTAAACTTGTGGGGAATCCTGACCCCGTCTACCAAGCCCATATCCATAACGTCAAAACCCAAAGAATTTTGAGACTCCAAGGATCTCAACTTCTCAGCTATCTCATCCAATCTTCTATCATAAGCTTCTTCTCCAGCTCCCATTACTGTGAACTGGTCTTCTTGAGGGTCTTCTTGCAGTACCCTCCCTGCTGTGGCAGGCCCTTGAATATTGACAGGAATGTTGGCCTCTGGATGGAGGTGAGGACCAAAGACTGGGGGATTGGCATGTGGTTGGACCCTCTCATTGTTGCTAGTCCCAGCAGTCCCCGGCTGGTGATCCTCCTGGTTTCTCCCTTCTACCAGTGCTCTGAGCCTCTCCTGGCTTTGAGCCATGTTGTTTATTACTTCCATAAACTGTGTCATTTGAGTTCTCATCTCTAACCTCTCGCTAGTCATCTGATTTCTGACCTCCGTAAGGTCCTGCTGCATCTGATCCATCTGTATGCCCGGAAGATTGTTTCGGGTAGGGTACCTGTGTGGTCTGTTGAGTGGGAACCCTCGTCGCCGAGCAATAATTCCTGAACATCACAACAGAGTTAGCAACAACAAAATAAAAACCTACAAAACAACAAAGGGTTAGCATGCAATGCAGTATGCTTATTTGTTCTCAAGGTATCCGGCTCGGCATTCAGTTTTGACCCTTCCAGACCCTTGAAGATGCTGTTGAAGTTGCTTGAAGGAAACTCAGATGAATCAAACCAACATAGATATATTACAGAAAGTAAAATAATACAACTTGTTCTTTTTACAACACAAGCCCTCTAGGGGGTCAAAATACATCATAAGAAAATAAAAGTACATGGAAAGCAAACAACAACAAGCAAATGGTCAAACACCAAGGCCAAACTCATCCTCCCGAACTTCCTTGAGAAGTGCTTCGGTCACACGATCAGCCGGACGTTCCGTGAGATTCCTGATGAGGAGATTCCTTGTAGCCACAGCTGTAGTTAGCTTCTTGTGCTGACTTTGGTCCTTAGACCTCTTCACTCCAGCTCTGATCTTCAGCTCTGATATCTCCCTTTGGGCTGCTGCCAGGGCTTCTTGCTGCTCTTTTGCACTAGCTTCCATCTGCTCCATCTTGTCTTGGACCCTCTTGTCCTCCAGAGTACGAACCTCGGTGATCCTGACCCACCTAGCCTGACTCTCCTTCAGATACAAGTCTGTCCTGGCTTTCTGGAATTGGGCTTCCTTGCAAGCATTCTTCAGGATTTGTTCTCCAGCCCTAGACTTCTTAATGTAATCCTCAGACTTCTCAATTCTAGCCAAGTGCTCTGCCTTCAACTTCTCTAACCTCTCAATATCCAGTCTCCCATCACTCCTCTCATAGAGGGTCTTCTGCAAAGCTTGCGTCAACTTCTCATTTATTTCTTTCAACTTCTCAAACTCTTCTAAACTGACAGTTGCTGGAGGTGGTGTTGTGGAAGGCCCAGGCACATCTTCTATAGTAAAGGGCATCCCAGAGAATTGAGCCCTGGCATGGGACCAATCATAGTATTATGCTGATGCCACATTGTTACACTTTCCCAAGATGGTTATCCCCTTAGTCTGCACATTATCCCAGGCCCAGGCTGCCTGTCTAACAATAGCCAGACTAATCTTGTTCTCACAGTAAAGAGTCTCAACCAAGTCCTGTGCTTTAGGAGTATGGACCAGTGCATAGCCCAGTTGTCTTTTGAACAGCAGAGGGTTATAATTAACATTACCCTTAACTCCTATTAGGGGCACATTGGGAAAATGCCCACAGCTGGTGATGATATCCCTGCCTTTTGTGCTTTGAGTGCACCACCTGATATCAGCTGAAGTTAGAGTAGTAAGTCTTCCAGCCCAGTTTTTCTGTTGATGAGGGTTCAAAAATGCATCTGTCCTGGGTAGATGCCTGAGAAGCCAAGTATGGAACAAAGGAGCACAACACCTCACTAGTCTTCCCCTCTGCTTTTCATTCCTCTGATGCACTGAATAGTAGAGATCACCCAATAAAGTTGGCACTGGGTTCCTTATAATGAACAGATGGATTGCATTCTTACTAATGAATCGAGGCTCATCTGCAAATAAAACAATCCCATAGATGCTCAAGGCCAGTAAAGCACAGACTGCTTTCCAATCTCCTAAAGAAGCTTTCAGGGTGGCTTGAGAGATCAAGAAATCCAGATGGAGGCCAGGGATTCCAGCCTTGGAAGTCATATGCTGCCCCACCAGGGCTGGTTCCAAATGCAATGCCTTTGCTACCTCCTCATTACTTGGGAAAACCATCTCAGGGTTGAAAGGGATTTCTCTCCTGACAGGTATACCAACTAATGATGAGTATTCTTCCAATAGAGGGCCCAACTGAAAGTCCTGGAAAGTGAAACACCTCAGTGGGGGATCATAAAACTGAAGGCAGGTGTGGATCAGGCTTCTCTGTGAAGGGTCCAGATCCATAACCATATCAAGTATATCTCCATGGTGTTCCCTGAACAATGGTATGTGATCTGGAGTGATCAGGGTCTGAATCCTCCTGATGTCTGCTAGCTCTGGCTGGAAGAAGTGGTAGGTGATGTTGCTCTTTTTAGGTGCCATGATGCTGGGACTGAGTAGAGACAAGTGCTGATGAGGATACTGAAGAATGGGCCACTGATTGGCTGGTGCAGGTGACTGGAGTAGACAGCTGATAGCTGAAGCAGGTGCTGATGAAGATAGGTCAATACTGAAGATGGGGTCAAAACCAAAATCAAATGAAGATGGATACCCTGAAACACAAATAAGCAAATGTCAATATGATGCAATGACTATGTATGCAAATGATATGCAAGGGTTTGTGACTGAGCTGGATCTGATCAAGTGCCCTGATATAAGTCCATGTGTGTAAGAAATCCAGATGGAGGTCCATAAGTCCAGTAACCAAGGTGGGGGACTCAAATAAAGAGCCACATGTCCAGGGTTTAGAATCACAAGAACTGTTCCAAGATGGAGTAATCTTAATCATATCAAAGTAACAGGGTATTCTGAGGTCAAGGTACCTGCAAACCTGTAAACATCCCAACCCCCTCACAGGTAGTGTTCTAGAACAAGGATCCTCAGACTTGGATCAGTTATGAGAAGTGTAAACACTTCTAACCCGGAGGTACAGTGTTTACAATAACCATAACAGTTCCTCCTCTAATTCTCCTCAATTTCTGAAGGTCAATACTAAAAGGTCATCCAGACTTAGCAGGCTTCCCAGATAGCCCTAGCATTGCAGGAAATCTGCAACACAGAGTTCTCAAGAAGAAACCCACATCTGAACCGTGTTTCATATTCCCGCACCAGACCGAAATGGAATGGGAAAGAATATGATTCACTCTAGCCTAGGTGTCACTCAGGTCCCAGGTATAGGGCCTTAACTCTCAATAAATCACCCACCCACCAAAGTAAACAACAGATCCAGCCAGCACAGCATGACAAATATGACAATATGCAAAACTATAAAGAAAACAGTAAACAACTGTACATAAAGCAAAAGTAAATACAAATATACAAACACCAATAAGCACATAACACCCCAGTAAACACAAATCAAACAAGCGCTAGGAGGAACCCACAAAAAGAACCAGAAGCCCTGGTTACAGTATAAGGCTCCCCAGCAGAGTCGCCAAGCTGTTGCTTCCGATAAGTGGGAATGGCCCAGATAAAGGTACAGACGCGAATGGTCGGCGAGAGGAGGGTGTGAGAACACACAGCCGTGAACTCACTGGAAAAGAAAAGAGTCGCCAGCTAGGCATTTTTATCCCGGAGGAAAGGCAATGCTGCATAGACCTAGAAAGAGATGGATAAGACGGTTGCGAACCAAAGAGACTGAGAAAGGGGGTTGGTTACAACCTGGGAAGGTATTAGCACCCAGATTGTCCGCCGTACTCGACGGCTTCCACGCTTAAAAGATTTGTGTTTTAAAGGGGTAGTGTCAGTGCAATTTGTGTATAAAGAGCTGGAAAAAGGATGTACAGGTGTCAGTGTATAGTGTATAAGTGATATGAAGTATGAAGGTGTCAGTGTAAGAACAGAGTGAAATGCTCAAGATCATGAGGCTAAAGAATAAAGCTAGAAAGAGGGGGAATATACAGAGACTTTTGTTCGATAACTGTTAAGTTATGCCTACGTATCCTCTCGTGCAATGAGGAAGTCAGAACACCGTAGTTCGACCCAAAGAGACTGAAAGATGAATTGACTTGTGAACTGCCTACTTGTCTATGCTCAAGTGTATGACCTGTCTGGCTCAGGTGCAAACTGTCTTGCGTTAGACGGAAGAAGCAAGTTCTCGTTTGTGAGTGAATGGGATGAGAAAAGAATCCCGGAGGAGACGATTATTGTTTGTTTTTGAGTTTTCAGTCTTTTATTGCTTTTTGAAGTTTGTCATTAGTTAATGAGCTTAAGCCTAAACCAATGGGTCAGTAAACTCATCACATCTTCCCTCTGATTAGGGGTAATGAGAATACCTTAAGTGTGAAGTCAGATTCTCACACTTAAACACCTTTGGTGTAGGATTAAGATCATTAACCTACTTGTGATTATTTAGATGTTTTTGTTGTTTTTGTTTAGTGTTAAGTAATGAGGTTAAGCCATAATCAAGGATTAAACAGACTCATTACACCATCCTAATAGAAGGATAATAGATGAGAATGTTTAAGCTGAGGAAAGCTCCTCAACTTAATCCATGATTAGGGATTAAACTCATGACAAAACAAGCCTTTGATTAAGTGGATTTTATTTAATGGTATGATGATGAAGTGTTTTTTATGATTTGTAAGACAACTTGAGGGGGACTTGTCCATTAACACTAGGGTTAGTCCTTCTTAACCATTTAAGGAAGAATTAGAACCCTAATGCAAGGCCCAAGTTACAAGTGTGATGTCTTGATGATTATTATGTGAACTGATTAAGAGATTTAAACACATTAAGGGTTTAACACTTAGGATTAAAGTTATACACTCCATCCTAATAGAAGGATGCAGGCATAAGCTTAACCACAAAGCCTTAAAGCCTTTAGGGTTTAGTCCCTGATTATGAGATGAGAAGAGAAGACTCAAAGAAGACACAAAGGTAAAACTAAGGGGGGAGACTAATCAAAACCCTAATCATTGTCATGCTTGGTTGCTCCTAAGGTTTGTGAGGTTAAACAAGAAAGATCTTCAATGGAACCACCAGGAAGCAGATGAAAGGATCAAGAGAAGCAAAGTGACTTGCTTCATTCAAGAAGTCAAGTCACTTGAAGAAAGAAAGTAAGAAGAAGAAGAATGAGCAAGCTCAAACTCAAACACAAACAAAAATGCAGCAATGGATGCAAGGGAGATGAAAAGAAAAGTTATGAGAAGTGAAGGCAAATTCACTTCTCAAGAACACTTACCACCTGAAAGGTTAGAAAAGAACTGCAATGCAATGCAAAATGGGGTGAAATGGTATGATGTGGAACAAAACCAGAAGCATGTTGATGATGATAATGATGCTATGAGATGCTACAAATATGAAACAAGGCATGGAGATGATCATACAAGTTTATGAATGCAAATGAAGCAAGTTAAGAAGCATGGACATACATGAAAAGTTATGAAGTGCACATGGCATACAACATGGCAAATACATGATGCAATGATCAAACATGCTTTCAATATGTCTTATGATGTCAAATGAATCAAATGGATGCTTGAAATGTCATGGCAAGTCATGTTATGCAAGAGAATGCAAGAGGGATGCAAATGAAAGCCCAAATTAGGGTTTATGAATCATGCATCAAACAAAAACCAAAATCAGAAGCAAACCCTAAGATAAAAAAATGGAAAATGTCACTCAAAGGACCCCTAATCCTATACTAAACCAATTCCCAAAGGAGAGGTCTCAACTCCTAACCAATTCCAAGTTATGGTTTTTACAAGATTTTAGGGTTTTTAGGGTTCCTAAACAAAAGAAATGTCAAACAATTGAAAAATGCAAGATCAAATCATGGCCATTTTATCTCAAAAACTACATGCTAAACACAATGCAATGCAAGAAGAATCAATGTCCAACTCCTCATGAATAGGCAGAAATGATTTTTTGAACTATGGATCAAATTAATGCACAAAAATGATTTTAATTCAATGAAAAATTCTCAAAATGCATCAAGATCAAAAAAGAAATTTGGTTTGAAGGTTGGACAATGTTTCTAAATGTCTTAGAACATTTCATGAATTTTTTGGTGATTTTTAAATACCTAAAAGTATTTTTAATAAATTAATTCTCATTAATCAATTAAAAATAATCTTTTAAATATTTAAAAATACTTTTTTGATGATAAAAATAAAAATATAAATATTTTCGTGTCCTAAAAATTATTAAAACTCTTAAGAAAAAGTTTCATAATTTTTAGACAATTTTTACTATTTTAAATTAATTATGCAAATTAAATGAAAAGAAATGAAATAAAAAATGAAATAAAAGAAAGTCAAACAGATGAAAGGCTGGGATGAGCCCTGGATACAAAAGTGTTGAACGCGCGCGTGAATGAAGGGTCTAGATTCACTCTGGATAAATTAATTTAATTATGATTAATTAAAACTAATTAAAAGGATTAGGGCATAATGATCAGATCTGAGCCATTCACACGCGCGGGAGGTCAACGAGTCAAAGCAATCGCACGCTCCAGATTCAAACTCAATTAATTACAGGGATTAAACCCTAATGATTTTTCAGGTGGCCGGAGAAGACCTCCGGTCGTCTTCTCCGGTGGGAACCCAACCTGAAAATCCCTAAAAACTTCAAAACGCAACAAAAATGAAAACCAAGCATACAGAAATGATTCCCATGATCCACTGAATCAAAACCCCATCACCAAACACATTTATTTTTCCCCAGAGCCATGAATCGAACAAAACAATTTCTAGGTCAACAGAGTTTCAGAAAGCAATTAAATTCTCATTTCATCACCATTTTCAAAACTAAAAGCATCAGAACAATCAGTGAAGCATGGAGAACAAGTTTAGAACTTAAAAATCCATTTCTGGAAAAAAAGTTCTTGAGCTACCTGAGATTCGAAGCTTTCACTCCAGCAACTTTCTGACCTCCCCTCCTTGTGCAATCCACTCCTTATGACCTCTTGATGATGCTTGAATGCTTTGGAGAAGTTTATGCTGGCTAGATGAAGAGTTTGAACAGCTTCTGCTCAAGCTCAGTTGAAAATGGCAATGGTGATGCAGGCAGTTTCAGGTCAATGTGAATGGTTCTTTGTGATCAGGGTGATGTTTTAAGAAGGTTTGTGGAGTTTGTTTGGATGTTTATGGCCTGTGGAGTGAGTTTCGAAAGAAACTGCAGGTTGGAATGGAAATGGAGAAGTGGTGTTCTTGCTTGATTCAGGCTTGGTTCTTTGTTGCTTTGGGCTCAGTGAAGTATGGTGATTTGATTTGTGAAACTTGTTTGTATGTTTGAGAGCTGGGCAGAGAGATTCGAAGAGAAATGCAAATGGGGTGAGTTTGTTATATGTGATGCTATGGTGTGTTTCAGCCTTGCTTCCTCTTATGTTTTGCTTGCCAAAGGATAGTATAAACAATTCCAAGTGGCCAGAGGATGTGACATGGCCTGCTGTGATTGGGATGTTTGCTTTTGCCAAAAGTCAACTTTTTTGTAAGAGAGGCATGGCTTGAGTTATAGCTTGGTACCATGGCTAGGGTTGGCGCAGCATGGTGTGTAAGTGAAGCTAGAAAGGTTCAATAGCCAATGCAGCAAGTTGGTGAAGTGTGATCATGAGTTTTGCAAGTTGGCTCATTTTGAAACTTCATGAAAAAGTCTTGTTACACAAACCATGGACATGAGAAACTTTGGTCCAATTCTGACTTTTAGGGCCTATGTGATGTTTGTACATTGGTTTGAAGTGAATTAGAAGTTACAAATGGCATTGGTTCATGATTTTGCAAACTTCTCATTTGGTGCACATCTTGAAAATTTGTGATTTTTGGCAACTTTGTCATACCATAACTTTTGATCCAAGAAGAATTTGATCATGTTCTTGTACTTTTTGAAAAGGGAAAAATGTATTCTACAACTTTCATGACCAAAGTTTTTCCATTTGAAGCTTTTTTGGATCAAGAATCAAGGCTTGAAAAATGACCTAAAATGACATATTCTTGAAAAGTCAACCATGCCCTAAAAAGTCAACATTTGCAAAAGCTTGTAATTCTTGATTTTTGTGAACTTCAACCTTCTTCCATGATCAAATAAAGATCATATACACTCAAAATGATGAAGATCACCCATTGGTTGGGTCATTGGGGGCCTCAGATGCCCTGATTTTGCACTGACTTGTCTAGAAAGTCAACCCTTGATCAGATGACTTCCCCATGGAATTTCTTCATGAAAATTGATATGCATACTCCCTATACCATATAGAGACCAATGGAAACAAGATTGACCAAAAAATTTGGGGTTATGGCCTCTGAAACCAAAACCCTAATTTTAGGTCAACTGTGCAGTCAAACCTGGCTCTGCATCCATTCCAAACCCAGTTCTTGTGATTCTTTTGAAATCTTGACTTTGAGAGGATGTAATATGATATAAGAACACATATGGACCCCTTTGAAGTGATTGGTTGCTTTTGGAGTGGCTCAAGATGCCCTTGGATTGCTCAGGTCACAAACCCTAGGTGCAGATGACTTTGAATCTATGCAGTGACTCAAGATTGAGATATGAGATGTTATGATTGTGTTTATGCATATGAAATGATCACAAGCCATGGTGTGAATGGGTGAGGGCAAATTTGGGGTGTTTACACAATGGCGAAGAAATTGTTGAGGTCAGGTTACTATTGGATCACAATGGATGCAGACTGTTGTGCCTATGCCAGAAAGTGCCATAAATGCCAGATCTACGCAGCCAAAGTGCATGTGCCTCCCAATCCTTTGAATATATTGTCTTCACCCTGGACCTTCGCCAAGTGGGGCATTGACATGATTGGAAAAATCGAGCCAACTGCTTCAAATGGTCATAGATTCATCCTGGTAGCCATTGATTACTTCACCAAATGGGTTGAAGCAGCTTCGTATGCAATTGTCACCAAGCAAGTAGTAGCCCGATTTTTGAAAAGGGATATCATTTGTTGATATGGAGTTCCCAAGCAAATCATTACTGATAATGGTTCAAACCTTAACAACAAGATGATGGCAGAACTATGCAGAGACTTCAAAATTCAAAATCACAACTCTTCTCCTTACAGGCCAAAGATGAATGGTGCTGTTGAGGCGGCTAATAAGAACATTAAGAAGATTGTGCAAAAGATGGTAGTCACATATATAGACTGGCACGAAATGTTACCATTCGCCTTGCATGGGTACCGAAATTCCATCAGAACATCTATCGGGGCAACACCTTATCAGCTTGTATATGGTTTGGAAGTAGTCCTACCTGTTGAAGTTGAATTACCCTCCTTGAGGGTAATGATGGACATAAAACTGGACGAAGCAAAATGGGTCCGATCTCGTTATAACCAACTGAGCCTGATTGAAGAAAATAGATTAGCAGCTATCTGTCATGGTTAGTTATATCAAAAACGGATGAAGAAAGCCTTCGATCAAAAAGTCAGACCTCGGGAATATCAAGTGGGAGAGCTTGTACTGAAAAGGATCCTTCCTCCTCATACAGACCACAGAGGCAAGTGGACACTAAACTATGAAGGTCCCTATGTGATAACTAAAGTATTCTTGGGAGGAGCACTAATGCTTGCAACCATGGATGCTGAAGACTTCCCGTCTCCTGTGAATTCAGATGCAGTTAAAAAATACTTCGCATAAATGACCTGCTGGACATAAAAACAGAATGTAAGTCTAGGTAAAAATAGGGCATCCCGGCGAGTCAAAAAGAGAATAAAAGACTCGGGCAAAAATAAGGGAAGAATTTAAAAAATGTACACCCGCTGAGTTGAAAAGCCACATTGGATAGCTCAGGCAAAAAAAGGGTATCCTGGTGGATTGAAAACCCGAAAGGGCGATCCACGCAAAATCAGGGAATAAGCTAACAACTGCATTTTGAATTCATCTGTATCACTCACATAACATGGCAAGCTTCGAAAGGACAAAGCGCCGGTCAAGAATCAACTTTCTTCAGAAAGCAAGATAAGAAGAGCGTTCAGGTCATAGCAAAGGAAGCTCATTGGAGCGTCAACTTCAACATTGTCGAATATGACTTTTATTTTCTCAATTTTATAGAAATCTCCTCATTTCAGGGATTAGCTTCCTCACTGTACTCGCCTATTCAAGGCACACAAATCAATAAAGTCAAATATTTATTCACACTTTGTTTTGTACCTTTTTGTTTTGTTTGCAAAATGTCCAAAGTCCGTAATACAACATTTGCATGAAAACATATAAGCCATTTTCAATAAATGCTTGCAGGAAATATGTGCTCTTAAGCAAACCTAACTCCTATGACGGAATCCGGTTGAGGATACCTCAGGGCACTTGTGCGTTTCCTTTTTTGACAGGTTGTAGGTACTCAAGGCGGACAACCTTTCACAGCATGAGGCATATCAGGCACTATATCCCCAGCCAAGCTGACAGTCACATCATCAGAAGGACTACTTGACGAAAGTATTCCCCCACGGAGATTTTTATCCCCTCAGGGTATTCCTCATAAAGCTGATCCTCCGACAGATTACTTCCCAGAAGTTCTCTCCTCCCCAAGCAGGATCTCCAAAGCAATGCCTAAATCACGTTTCCCCAGTGAGTTGCTAGATCTTCTCATCCCCAGCATTGGATCCCCACAGAGTTCTTCCCCAGAGTTCTCCAGAAAGATCGTGCAATGATCCTTTCTCCCCACAGATCGCCCAGTGATCCGTTCTACCAGCTGATTTTAGATCTCGGATCTCTTTTCTCTCATTTGCATAATCATAGCATTCACATCATTCCTCCCCAAATAGAGCGTAGCATTCCGTCTAATACGGAGCATTACGGCAAAAAATCAAACATTTGCATGATCATAAGCCAGGTTCGAGCCAGTCACCTACAAATACCAAAATCACTCCTCCAGCAATACGCGGAAACTTATCCCCTGCAGATAAAAGCCAAAATTTCCTTTTGCACTCTCAATAAAAATACTTGTACATACTTATACACAATCCTTCTGATACTCGTCCGTATCCTACTTGTGCGTAATTCTTTGATACTCGTCCGTATCTTACGCATCTCCCCAGCAGATCAACAATCTTCCGTGTTTCTTGTTCAAACAGTTGATACTCGTGTGTATCATCACTCCTTAAAACACGCGTCGTTGTTTGTTTCTATCGACACGCGTCCGTATCATGGTCCTAAGGATACTCGTCTGTATCTTTAATCTATACATACTGTCGAAACACTTATACCATTTCTTTTATTGGGCTTAAACACTCGTCCATTTTTATCTATCCCCATAAATCCCCAACAGAGCAGCCGTACCCTGCTAGGCGATCGTCCTTCATCTTTTGATGACCGTACCTCATCATTCATCTGATGGCCGTCCCCATCGTCGATCTTTTTTATCCGGAATTCGTCCTATGTCGAGATAATCCCCAACAGAGCAGTCGTACCCTGCTAGGTGATCTTTCTTCACCTTTTGATGACCGTACCTCATCATTCATCCGATGGCCGTCCCCATCGTCGATCTTTTTATCCGACATTCGTCCTATGTCGAGATAATCCCAAACAGAGTAGCCGTCCCCTGCTAGGTGATCGTCCTTCACCTCTTGATGACCGTCCCTCATCATTTATTTTGATGACCGTCCCTCATCATGTTATCCAATGGCTGTCCCCATCGTTGATCTTTCTATCCGACATTCGTCCTATGTCGTGATCTTTTCAGCAGTCGTCCCCTGCTCGGTGATCGTCCTTCACCTTTTTGATGACCGCCCCTCATCATTATTTCATTTATCCTTTACCTGATGGATTTCCCCGTCGTGGTTTTCTTCTTTATCTTGATGATCGTCCTTCATCACTTTACCCGATGGCCGCCCCCGTCGTGGATTCTTTATTCCCTAGCATGATAGCCTTCCCCGTCAGTGCGTTTCTCACCGTTTTTATCCCCAACAGTCATCCTCTGCTCGATGGTCGTCCTCTATCGCCGTCATTTGATATACATTCTATATTGTCTAGTACAATTTATATCCCTTTTCTTCTTATAATAAAGAGTGCAAATTTTGGACTGTCTTTGTATTCAACCACAAGTTATCTTGTTTGTCTGTTAAGCCAGGCGCTTACATCCTACACAGCTAACTCATGCTTGAATAGGGGCAGCTGTAGACACCCCAAATTTGCCCTCTCTTTTTTCTCACACCTTGGCTTGTGATCCTTCATATAGCATTACATAAGCATACAATCTCACATTGCATAGTTATTTCACTGCAGAAGTTGCATAACTAGGGTTTGTGATCAAATCAATCTTAGAAGTGGTTTGAGCTATCTCAGAGACCATGAAGCATGCCAAGAGGGTTCATGAGTGTTCTATGATCATATTATACCTCCAAGTTTGCTTTAAAGTCACAAAATCTTAGAGGATTGCACAGTTGCCCAGGAAGGTTTAGGGTTTCCTACACAGATGACCAGAAATTAGGGTTTTGGGTTTGAGGCCCTTACACTTAAATTTTTTTTGTCCATTCATGATTCTATTGGTCTATATATGTTATAAGGAGCATGTGTATCAAATTTGAAGCAAAAATTCATTATGGAAGTCATCTGATCAAATGGTAATTTGTTGTGCAAGAAAAGTCGGAATCAGGGCATCTAAGGCCTCCATCAAGGGTACCAAAGGGTCATCTTCCTACCCATAGTGCACAACCACTCTTCTGATCAATCCCAATTGTTTATACAAACCTTAAGCATCATAAAACATATGACAGCAAGCCTTGAACAAGGACACAAGCTCAGATTCACAAAAATCCTCTAAAACTTTCTCTCTTCGAAACTCTCAATCAAGCCAACAAAAATCACATTTTCTTTCACCATTCAACTCCATATCACTCAAGGAACAAAACCCACCCATCACCATGACCTGAAACAACCTTAAACACAAACACGATTTCTGCCATATCAGAACTGTATCTCACAAAGTAGCCAAAATAAACTTCATCCAAGCATCTCAATAGCTTCAGGAGGTCCAAAGGAGTTTGTTTGGACAAAGGGAAAGCCTTGAAAGCTCTAGTTTGAAGAACTCCAGCTCAGGTATCCCTCAAGAACAATTTTCCAGAACCTTAATTTCTTGTTAAAATGTGAATCCACATGTTATGCTGGTCATATTGATGTGTTTAAAACTGAAAATGAGTAAAAAATAACCATGTTATGGTGTTCTGAAAGTTTGACCTAAAAAATGTTTGGTTTCAATTCAGCTTGTTCATGCAATATAAATGGTTTTTGTTTGTGAATTCATGTTCTATGATGTTTGGGGTTTGATTCTGGGCAGGTTT
Organism: Lathyrus aphaca; assembly: GCA_963966055.1. Taxonomy (NCBI): domain Eukaryota; kingdom Viridiplantae; phylum Streptophyta; class Magnoliopsida; order Fabales; family Fabaceae; genus Lathyrus; species Lathyrus aphaca. The sequence continues at coordinate 100,454,858 of OZ014522.1, read as the reverse complement.
GATGCGTTTTAGTGGCTTGTAGGTGATGTTGGGGTTGAGAGCTCACCGGAGAAGACGACTGGAGCTAATCTTCGGTCGCCTGAGATTAATTAGGGTTAGGGTGCCCATATTGAATGTGAGCCCTATGATCTTGCTTAATTAGTGGAACGAACGGCCCAGATCATGTCATTAACCCTAATTTCATTTAATTATGTTAATCTTAAATAATTAAATCAGAGTGAATACTGGCCCTTAGATCACACACGTAATGGAAGTTTGAATCTGGACTCTTAGATCCCCATACCCCAAGTCACACTGACTTGCAATCTCAGCCTTTAATCCAGTTCCCACGCAATCTGAACCATCCATTGTGATTACTTTGCATTTTTATTTTATTTTTTCATTTTATTTTCCTTTATTTATTTAAAATAGCAAATCATTTTATAAAAATATAATCTTTTGCACTTTCACTTTAAATAATTTTCAGAAACCAAAAACATTTTTTATTTTTTATTTTTTCATTAAAAATCTATTTTTAAATCATTTAATTGTATTATTTAATTAATTAATTAATTATAATTAATTAAAAATACTTTTAGGTATTTAAAAAAAATCATGAAGCATTCTTAAACATTTAGAATAATTTACAAACTCATACAAATTTCTTTTAGGATTTGATCATGTTTTGACAATTAACCATGAATTAGGGTTTCCAAATTTCCTATTTTTCTAACCCTGACTTCAAAAATCCATTTCTGATCAACCAAGATGACTTTGCACATGGTTCTTTTTGAATTCTTTCATAATTTGCATGTAGTATCTAGGGAATTTAAATCATATTTTTGCATTTCATTTTCTATTTGTTTGGCATTTTTCATGAAGAAGTACCCAAAACCCTAACCTAACTTAGAAAAACCATAACTTGACTTTGGTATAGCTTCTGACCTCCATCTTTGGGGAGTGATCTTATGTGTGTTTAGGGTTCATTTGATTGAATTTTCAAATTTTCCATGTTCATTTGCATTCATCTTTGCATACCTTCATCATATGAACTTGTCATGACATCTCATGGATTTGTATGCCATCTTAGATACCTTAGGACATGTATGAACATTGGTTGATCATTGTTTCATCCATTTGGTATTTTTTGCATTCATTACTTCTTATGTGTATTCATGTGATTTCAAGCTTCTAACATGCCTTCCTTTGCATCCCATCTCTTGTATGATCATGCATAAAAATTGTACATGTCTTTGCATCATTTCATAACACATTTTCATTGTGTTTTCACTTCTGGTCTTGATCATTGCATCTTCATTTTCCTTATTTCCTTTTGTTTCATATCTTATGCATTCATACTAACTTTTTTAGGGGCTTCAGGTAAGTTGTTTAGGATGAGGATTTTCCTCCACATCCAACATCTTCTTATCTCTTCATTTGCATCTTCATTTTTATTTGAAGTGAGTTTGACTCACTTATGCTCTCTCTTGCTCCCTTTATTTCTCTTAGGTTACTTAACTTCTTCAGGAAGTAAGTAACCTATTCTCCTTTCTCTTCTCTTTTCATCTGCTTCTTCTTCCTTGGTGGCCATCTGAAGATCTTTCTCTAAGCCTCACAAACCATAGGAATATCCAAGCATGATAACTTTAGGGTTGTACATAGTCTCCCCTAGTTTTTACCTTTGAGCCTCCTTGAGTCTCTACTTCTCATCTCATAATCAAGACTAAACAGTTAAAGTTTTAAGGCTCTGAATTAGAGTTATGTCGGTATCCTTATCTTAGGATGGAGTGTATAAATTTAATACTTATTGTTAAACCATTAAGTTGTTTACACCTCCTAATCAAAACACCTAATAATCATTAATATTTAAGCTTGTAACTTGGGCCTTATATTAGGGTTACATCTCTGCCTGTTGGTTCAGAGGGACTAACCCTAGTGTTCAATGGACAAGTCCCCCTCAGGTTTAGTCTTACAAACATAAAATTCATTTCTTAATCCATACTTTAATTAAAATCCACTTTAATAAAGGCTTGTTATATAATGATTTTAATCCCTAACCATGGATTAAGTTGAGGAGTCTTCCTCATCTTAAGTGTTCTCATATATTATCCTTCTCTTAGGATGGTGTAATGAGTTCACTAATCCCTGATTAGAGAATAAACTCATTACTTAACACAAAACAAAAATCCAAAAAAAAACACTTAATAATCACATGTAGGTTAATGATCTTAATCCTGCATCATTAGGGTAATTAAGTTGAGATTTTCATCTCATACTTAAGTAGACTCATTATCCCTAATCAGGGGTGATATAATGAGTTTACGACCCTTGATTAAGGTTTAAGCTCATTATCTTATGCAAAACACCAAAAACAATAAAAAACTGAAAACACAAAAAAAAACAATAAACGTCTCCTCTGGGATTCTCTTCTCACCAAATTCATTCTGAAAACGAGAACTCACTTCTTCCGTCTAATGCAAGACAGTTAGCACTCGAGCCAGACGGGTCATACATTTGAGCATAGACAAGCAAGCAGTTCACAACCAAAACACTAAGTCTCTTTGAGTCAAACTATAGTGTTCTGACTTCCTCATTGCACGAGAGGATACATAGGCATAACTTAACAGTTATCGAACAAAAGTCCCTTTGTCCCCCCCTCTCCTCCTCCTAGTTCTCTTTCCTCAGCCTCAGTTTTGAGCATTCACTTTCTTCTTGCACTGACACTCTGTACATCCATTCCTCCGTAGCCTTTTATACATAGTTTAACACATACATTATCCCTTTTTTAAACACAATCAGGTATGCGTGGATCCCGTCGAGTACGACGGACGATCTGGATGCTAATACCTTCCCAGGTTGTAACCTACCCTTTACTCGGTCTCTTTGGTTCGCAACCGTCTTATCCACCTCTTTCTAGGTTTATGCAGCATTACCTTTCCTTCGGGATAAAAATGCCTAGCTAGCGACTCTATTCAACCTCAAACTTCAACATCGCCGATGCCAGTTCGCGTTTGCACATGGATGAAAATCCGGGAGCGACAAGAACATGCTCAACTAGAGGTCACAACTTCATTCAAATCACTTCATAATGATGCACAAAGATGACTCTAAAAACCTAACCTTAAATGCTTCTAAAATCTAACAAAAATATGAATGAGATGCATTAAGATGTCATAAAATCACATAACAAATTGCATGCCAAAAATCATATGACAACTATGCTAACTAAAATGGAAATGAAGCATGTATCATGCAAAGAAGCCTTTAAAAAGAAATTAAAAGAAAAATATAAAAATAATGCAAAAATAAAAGAAACCAGAAATAAAAAGTGTCAAAATTAGTTAAATGTGTCAAGATAAAACATGAATTGTTTTGGAATTTTATGATGAGCAAAAGTATTTTTAAAATTTAAAAATGAAATGTGTATAAAAGAAATAAAAAAAATGAATGAAAAGAGAAAGGAGGTACAAAGATAGCAATTTTTCAGTTAAAATATGTGTTGGGCTTAAAAACTGATGGTACAAATAGCAAACAAGTCCAAGTCCATTATACGTGCATGTGTATGAGAATTATGATGCACAACAGTCAAAGATTTGACTCTATCAAAGCCACACAATACAGTCAATGCGTATGATCAAGAGATGGTGAATTTGAATTTGAATTCTTGAACTTCACTGAGCCAAATAAAGGCTTGAAGCAACTTGCAAACTCTTGAGAACCTCAAAACTGAAAATGAACCTGATGAAGAGGCTTGAACTTCAATACTCCATGGTTTCTTGATGCTGAAGTTGAAATAAAATGATTGAAGATCTGAGGGAGAAGAAGCTTCGATTACAAAGTTTTCAGAGAGAGAAATGTGAGATTCTTGAGAGTGAAGTTTGTGTAATTGTGAAGATGAAAAAAAAAATTCGTTATGAAATCTGTTTGGAGGCATTTATATGTCAGGTTAACTTGTTAACTATTGTAGTTAACAGTTACAACCAGGGTTACTTGTGGTGTAATGAGAGAGCAAAGGTGGGCTAATAAATTTTCAAATGAAATAGGGAAAGACTCATGTATTGTTGTTGTGTTATGTGATGGATGATGATGTTAATGATGTTGATACATGATGTTGTTGTGAAACATAGCTTATGAAATAAGTTTATTCATTTTACTCTCTCATGAATGATATTATGTATTAACATATGTGTGTAAAAACATGTGTGTGCAAATAAGGAAATAAAGGTGTGATGTATGATTATGCATGTGGCTATGTAAATCAAGACAAAAACAAAATGCAATGCTTCTTTCTTTAGTAACCATGGATCAATGAAAAAAATGAATTTCAATGGATGAATTCTTCATGCATGGTTCATGAAATTAGATGATTTTGGTGGCTATGGATTAAGGACATGTAATAGAACATGATTGATGTATGAATTAAGATGAATGGAGACCTCTAAGATACTTGAAAATAGAATTGAAGACACTTGAGAAAAATTGACTTCATGGGCTTGGAAAATTAATGTATGCATGGCCATGGGCCTATGGAGTGATCAGTATGAAACCCTAGTCTTGGATCCCTCATATCTCTTAATGCATTGATCATATGAAAAATCTCCCAACATGAAAGTTGTAGAGGAGATCAAGAGGAAAAGCTTTAATGTTCAACGTTTTTCCGTTTGAAGCCTTCATCATTGAGAAAAATTGCTTGGAAGTTGAACACAACAAGCACACCAAGTGTTTGCAGAAATTATGGCGCATATGGCTCGCCCATTCCTTGTCTTGACCAGTCATTTTGCCTTGATTTCTCTCCACTTTGATTTGTCATAACTTCTTTACTTTTAATCCAGTCATTTTGCCTTGTCTTGACCAGTCATTTTTGTAATACCTCAAAATTTTCCCTCTTATTTCCTCAACATTTAGCATAGCATTTAGCATAAATAAATTCATGAAATAATAAAAAACATTGTATCATGTGCATCATAGCTGAGGCATAGGCATGTGATCTTTGATTGGAGCAATTGAAGGCTATACAAAGGCAACCAAAGAGCCACAAAGCTTATCAACCTTGTGCAAAGGGTTCATAACATCCCACAAGTCCTCACTTGAAGCCACAAGCCATGGAAAGATTTGAATTGATCAAAGGAGGCAAGCAGTGCAACATCTCTTGATGAAAGGGGCCAAATTAGGGTTTCACTTCTACTGGGCTTCTCCATGAAATTTTGATTCAAAGTGGATTCCATTATCTTATATATGATGTTAAATGGATAGGGTTCAAATTTCATCCATATAAACATTTTGGAAGAGGTTCAATTGGCCAGATGACTGAAAATCAGGGATTTGGGGAAAAGTCAACCATGCTGAGGAAAAAGTCAACTCCTGACTTTTTGAGATCAAAATCATGAAATTAGGGTTACAAGGATCCTATGGTTCAAATTTGATCGAGAAATTATGGAGGAATCAAGAGAAATTAAGAAAACCAAAACATACCACTTTTGGAAAATTAGGGTTTCCAAAAATGGCAAGTTTTGGCCATTTTTGCAGCAACTTCAAGAGAGGCCTTCTCCCAAAATATGAAGGCTATCTAAATTATACCTTGAGCCAATTAAATAGGGAATCTTAAGCTTCAAATCCATAGGTGTAACTCATTCACATCATCAAAATTGAGTGAGATATGATCATTCAAAGTTGGTGCAAATCAAGGAAAGCTAGGGCAAAAACTAAGGAAGGCCTTTCCTCCTGCGCGCATGTCAGGCAAGGCATTCCATCAAAAAAGTTGTGGGTCACAATTCTAGTCATTTTTCTCCATGTTAGAGGCCTCAAATGAAATTTCTTTGAACTACAAAGTTGTTCATTGTCATGTTTCCAACAACTTTGATGTTCAAAGATTTTTCATTTGATCAATGGTTTGAAAGCTATGAAGGGGGAAAATGTGTGCTTCACAACTAATCATGTGTATGCATCCATGGCACAAGGCAAGGCAAATCATGCAGGCCCATTGTGCAGCCTCATGATGTGATTTTCAATGGTCATTTTGAGTGGCATATAAGCTTTATCTTCACTTGTCATCAACATCAAACATGTAGTGTGAAGTTTCCTCTTCAAATTGATCACAAGATCTTCATCATTTAGTGCCTTGTCTCTGAAGAAATCATCAATGGAAGATCATCACATTAAACTTGCTTGATTTCTGCATAAGGCATTGCATTGTGAAGATGTTTCTAAGTTCAGTCAACACATATTTTCCAGTTAACATATTGGTATCATATTGCATTCAAACAATTTCAAGGGATCATATGGCTGCAGGATCATGATAGCTATCATGAACTTCATGAGAATCAAGTCAAGGATGCATCTTCAAGCATTGAACTCAAGCTGTGTTGGTTTGCTTTATCACAAGTCAATGAGTTTGCCTCACCATAATTATCATGAACATCACTACATGAGAGCTTGCTCGAGCAAACAGGATTCAGTTGCACCCTTTTCAACTCATTTCAATTCATCATAACAAACTTGACTCAGCCCTAACTAATTTGACTCAGTTAACCACACTTCCAACTGTTAACTGAGTTAGTCAAGAGCTTAACCATGGCTATATAAGGAATCAACCATAGCTGAACCAAACAAACTTCATCTTTTACTCTGAAAATCACACATTGCACTCACCAATTCTCTATTAATTTCTTCTTCATTTGGCTTTGAAGAAGCTTCAATTGTCATTTCCATAACTCATTCTTCTTCAGATCATCATCATCATCATCATCTTCTGATCATCATCCATGGACTGATTCATCAGAGATCTGCAGGAACAAGCTAGGATTTCACTTCTGCAATCTCTACATTTTGTTGGATTTCTCATTAAGCTTCATCAATTGCACTGCAAGCATCTTCAATCCATCATCATCTTCATCTTCTGATCATTTTCCATGGATTAGTCAAGTGGAAACTCCAAGAACAAACATAAATGATTTCCTGCATTGTCTACACTTTGACAAGAATCAAGTGACTCAGAGTGTTTATTTCACTCTCTGAGGATCAATAGAAACAACAAGAGGCATTGGAATATCACCTCTGGTTTTCTGTAGCATTTGAAGAGCTTCAATTCACAGGTTTCAGTCAATCTCTACTTGCACGATTTTGTCAATTTTATGCTTGTTTCATGTTGATTAGAAGCTTATTAGAAGCATTATTTATCTGGCTAGTTGATAGGCCTCTTAGAGGCATAGTGTAAACACCCCGAATTTTCCCTCACTCATTTCACACCATGGCTTGTGATCTTTCATATTTGCATTAGCATATGCATACCATCTTATATTGCATTTTTGTTTCATCTGCATAGTTCAAGTTCATCTGCATCTAGGGTTTGTGATCTGAGCAATCCAAGGATCCATCTGAGCCACTCCAAAGGTCTCCAATCATTCCAAGAGGGTCCATGTGTGTTCTATCATCATATTATATCCCTCAAAGATCAAGGAAGTCAAGAAATCACAAGAACTTGGAAAGCATGGAAGTAGAGCTAGGGTTTCACTACACAGATGACCTGAAATTAGGGTTTTGGTTTCAGAAGCCATAACTCCAAATTTTTTTGTCATTCTTGTTTCTAATAGTCTCAATATGTTATAAGGACCATGTGTACCAAGTTTTATGAAGAAATTCATTGTGGAAGTCATTTGTTCACTGGGTAACTTCTTGAGCAAGTTAGAGCAAAATCAGGGCATCTGAGGCCCGCAACAATGGAACCAAAGTGGTATTTTCATCAAATTGAAGTTATATGATCTTTATTTGATCATTGAAGTGTTTGGAAGTTCACAAAATTGAAGAAATTTGAGCTAAACCGAAAGTTACCAAAAATGGAAATGACTTGTAATGGAAACTTTCCATTTTGGGAATGTTCTTCAACCTCCTCTTTCTCAACCAAAAATGCTTCAAATGAAAAATTGTTGGTCATGAAAGTTGTAGATTGGATCATTACCTTTTCAAAAAGTACAAGAACATGTTCTAATTCATTATGTAACTCAAGTTATGTCCTTGCAAAGTTGGCAAAAATCCTATAATTTTCACTTTCACACCAAAGAGGGATTTTTGCAAAACCACTTGACAAGTCATTTTGTGACCTCTAATGCACCTCTAGGCATCATACAAACATAGTACATTGCATTATGATCAGAATTGCCCAAGGAATCACTTGTTTTCATGCCTTGCATCACAAGATATTTCAAAGGGGCAAAAATGCAAAGTCTTGCAAAATCTACGAAACCTTTTCCTCCAAGCCATCCAGCTGCATAATTTCAATCCCATGGCTCTCCTTGAACCTAGCTGAGGCCAGACATGCCCTTGAATAGCTGCTGCACAAGCCCATACCTCAAGTACACAAGTTGTTAACTTTTTGCAATTGGACCCATACCAATCAGCTGCAGCCACCACCCACTCTCTGGCCAATCAAGACATATTATGTGGACTCAAAGCAAGCCATAACACACATCACACAAGCCTGAAACACAACCATAGCTCAGATTGAAAAAAAACCTCAAGAAACTTCCTCTCTTAGAAACTTTCAAACCAACCATCAAAACTTCAAACAAACTTCACCATTCAACTCAGCATCACTCATAGATCATTTTCCACCCCTCACATTGGCCTGAAACCACCTCAAACAAAAACACGATTTCCATCACCTTTGAACTGAAACCTTCAAAACACTCCATATAAACTCATTCAAAGCCTTGCAACATCATTAGGAGATCATGCTGATGTGTTTAGAATTGAAAATGGTTGCGTATTGAGCATTTCATGGATGTCTGAAATTTTTCCCGTAAAAATGTTTTGCTTCGATTCTCTTGATTTACATGTTATAAATGTTGTTTGATTGTTGATTTGAGTTCCATGATGTTTGGGGATCATTTCTGGGCAAGAAATTTGGAGTTTAGTTGCTTATTTAGGAAGTTAGCATTTTGTCCCGCCGGAGAAGATGACCAGAGCTTAGCTCCGGTCACCTGAAAGTCATTAGGGCTAATCCACGTTTTAATTCCCAGTTTGAATCTTGGTCGTTAAATGAGGATTAAGGTTAGACATTGAGTGGTCAAGATTAGATCATTAGGATAATTTCAGATTAATTAAATTAAAACTCAATTAATTAGCCAGGAGTGATCCCAGCCTTTGATTCACGCGCGCAGTCAATGGTCTCCCCTACAGTTTGAATCTCAGCCATGGATCTTGCATACTTCTCATTTTATCTAATTTTATTTTATTTTATTTTCATTTCTTTTGCATATTTATTTTAAAATACCAAAAATCATCACAAAAATATTTCCTTTTGCATCCTGACTTCAAATATTTTTCTTCATCCAAAAACATTTTTTATTTTATTTTTTGCATTTAAAAAGCATTTTTAAAATATTTAAATGTTTATTTTAATTAATTAATGGAAATTAATTAATTAAAATACCATTTAGGTTTCTAAAAATCACAAAAAAATTCACATTGCATCTTAAGACATTTAGAAACATTGTCAAACCATTCTTACAAATTTCTTTTTGGTTTTGAACATACTTTGACATTTTCTTTGAATTTAGGGTTCATAAAATTCCCTTTTTAGAACCCTAACTTTGAAAAATCTTTTCTGCCTAACCATGAATGGTTTGATGATGATTCGTTTTGCATTGTTTTCCACATATCATGTAGTTTCTAGGATATTTTTGTCATGAATTTATCTTTCATTTTCAAATTGATTTGCATTTTTCCTTTAAGGTACCCAAAAACCCTAGTTAACTTAGGAAAATCATAACTTCCTTTAGGTTAAGAGTTAAACCTTCTCCTTTGGGATGTGATATCATATGGGGTTAGGGTTTGTTTGAGCTCATTTGCAAATTTTTATCATGTGAATTGCTTCTGTTTTGATCATTTGCATCTCATCCTTTCATGTAACCCTAATTTTGCATCCTTACTTGCATCTTACATTGCATTGCATGAACATATGAACTTGCCATGACATTCTAAGCACTTGTATGCCATATTAGACATCTTAAGACATTACTTGAACATTGCTTGGTCATTTATTCATACATTTGCTATGCTTTGCATCCATTTCATTTCATAAACATCCATGTGTTTTCATGCTCCCACATGCCTCATATGCATTTATTCCCTTGTATGATAACACATGTGCACCTTTTATTCTCTCACATCATCTCATAGCATCATTTACATCATGTGTTTGCTTCTGGTTTTGTTTCTTTGTCATTACATGTGCATCATTTCATGTCATTTCTTTCATTATGCACCTTGTACTAACATTTTCAGGTGGTAAGTTAACTTGAGAAGTGAATTTGCCTTCACTTCTCATTTCTCTCCATCTTCTTCATATGCATCCTTGCTTCATTTTTCATTGTCTTTGAGTGGGCTTGCCCATTCATGTTCATCTCTCACTTTATTTCTCTAAGTTACTTATCTTCTTCAGTGAAGTAAGTAACTTATTTCTTCTGCTTCCTTCTCCTTTCTTCTGCTTCTTCCATTGGTGGCTTCTTTGAAGATCTTTCTCAAGCCTCACAAGCCATAGGAACATCCAAGCATGATAATAATTAGGGTTGTAATTAGTCCCCCCTTTAGTTTTTACCTTTAAGTCTTCTTTGTGTCTCTCTTCTCATCTCATCATTAGAGACTAAACCTTTAAGGCTTTAGGACTTTGGAATTAGGGTTATGCTTGCATCCTTCTCTTAGGATGGAGTGTATAACTTTAATCTTAAGTGTTAAACCCTTAATTTGTTTAAACCTCTTAATCAATCCATCTAATAATAACTAAGAAACTAACTTGTAACTTGGGCCTTACATTAGGGTTCTAATTCTTCCTTTATTGGTTAAGAAGGACTAACCCTAGTGTTTAATGGACAAGTCCCCCTCAAGTTGTCTTACAAACTATAAAACTCACTTCTTAATCTCACCTCTTAATTAAAACCCACTTAATAAGGATTTGTCATCTAATGACTTTAATCCATAATCATGGATTAAGTTGAGGTATCTTCCTCAGCTTAAGTGTGCTCATCTATTATCCTTCTCTTAGGATGGTGTAATGAGTTCACTAATCCTTGATTATGGCTTAAACTCATTACTTAACACTAAACAAAAAAACAAAAACATCTTAATAATCACAAGTAGGTTAATGATCTGAATCCTACATCATCATGGTAATTAAGTTGAGATGTTTATCTCATACTTAAAGTATTCTCATTATCCCTAATCAAAGGGAGGATATAATGAGTTTACTAACCTTTGATTTAGGCTTAAGCTCATTAACTTATGACAAACACGAAAAACAATAAAAAAACTCAAAACACAAAAACAAACAATAATCGTCTCCTTCGGGATTCTTTTCTCATCACTTTCACTCACAACCGAGAACTTGCTTCTTCCGTCTAATGCAAGACAGTTAGCAATTGAGCCAGACAAGTCATACACTTGAGCATAGACAAGCAGACAGTTCATCAGTCAATTTATCCTTCAGTCTCTTTGAGCTGAACTACGGTGTTCTGACTTCCTCATTGCATGAGAGGATACGTAGGCATAACTTAACAGTTATCAAACAAAAGTCTTTGTGTCTTCCCTCCTCTTTCAGTATTCTTTTCCTAATCCTCAGTTCCTGAGCATTCACCCTTTTTGCACTGACACTTGTATATTCTTTCCCAGCGTTTGCACACAGATAGCACATACACTATCACTTTAAGCACAAACTTTCAAGCGTGGATCCCACCGAGTACGATGGACAATCTGGGTGCTAATACCTTCCCAGGTTGTAACCAACCCCCTTTCTCAGTTTCTCTGGTTCGCGACCGTCTTATCCATCATTTTTATAGGTTTATGCAGCATTACCTTTCCTTCGGGATAAAAATGCCTAGCTGGCGACTCTATTCATCTTCACCTTCATTTCTCTCCTTTCGCTGACCGTTCGCGCTTGTACCGGGATGCAAATATTTGGGAGCGACACATAGTTGCAGTTCTCAGGTTTAAATTTGTTGCCTTCGATCCAGCTTATTCTTGCACGAAAAATGAAATTTAAAACCAGATTAGTTATGTATGAAGCATAAGGAATTGAATGATGGTCCTATTTTTCATTTTAGTTGAGTTTGGAGAAAGCCCTAGGTCAGGGGTGACCGGAGAAGATGACTGGAGGTCACTTCCGGTCACCTGAACAGTGCCCTAAACTTAATGGTGAGAACATGTCCTGGCCCTTAGGTCATGATCATCCAACGCTCACAAACTAGCCAGTGCATTAATGAACATATGCATCTCACGTGACTAATTTTGTGAAGAGGTTTTCATCCTTCTCTTATCACCCCCTGCGTGTGTTTCAAAGCCCAAGTTAGTTGATTTTGTTGCTCATAGCACCCCCCAGGCCCACACCACAATTCAGTCCACTTCTTTTTCATTATTTCTTTTTCTCATTTTATTCATTTTCGTTTTTGCTTATTAAAAATATTAAAACTTCATAAAAAAATTCCAATTTAATTCATGAGGGATCTTTACATTTTTCTCTATTTTTCTATAATTTTTGTTCATATTTTTTCTTTTATATTTTAATCAGAATTAATTTCTATTTTCTCATTTTTTGACCAACCTTCTTGTCCATTTTCTTTCTCCCAAACCACAAAACATAAAGAGTTCATTCTTTTTGCATTAATCAGTATACTCATCAAAGTTCCTCACCATATTTTTGTTTTGATTTTTAGGTCCCCTTAAACCATGTTTTGAACCCTTTCTTCCACATACATGCTCATAAACCCTAATCTACTTCCATACATCATTTGAACCCTCAAAAATGAGAATTTTTGTATGCAATTCACTCTCTGGATTTTGTATTCAAGTGTCAATTTTCATAAATTTTCATGACCATTTGGAATTTTTCCAAGTGACTTGAGCCACAAGTCATATTTTTGTTCATTTACTTCACATCCTCTAGTCCCATTAGTGTAAAGCCTTTATGCCAATACTTTGGGGTCCTAATCTTGAGCCTCTTAGATCATTTAGGATGTATATAAGAGTTGATTACAATCCTTGGGTCTTCACCTTTAATTTTTAGGCTTGTCTTGAGTCTTAAGTCATACATGTCTCATTTTAACCTAATCTCCCTCCTCCTTCCATCTTAAACACTTCAAATTCCTTTTGCACATGAATTAACTTCATTTTGTATTTTTTTAGTCTTATAAGTGCTTTATGATCATACATACTTGTTTATCTCATTTTAGAACCTTTTTTTTTCTTTTTGAACTTCATTTGTCACTTAAAAGACCTTAGGAGCCCTAATTTGAACACCTAGCCTTAGGATTCTTTTTAACCCATCATTTGTGAACATTTTCCAAGTGTAATTTCCATTTTATTTTGTTATCAAGCCCTTGGTTTTTGTATGGGGAGGTCAAGTCCCTTTGGGCCTTTTTTGAATTTTCTTCTAAGTCACTTTGTTCCATCTTTAGAACCATGCTTCTATATGCATTCTTTCATCCTTCAATTTCACATTAGAGTACCTTTAATTTGAATCTCTTCCTTCCCATTTGATCTATTCATTTCTTTAACTTCCATATAATTCTAAGTTCTGGATTTTTCATTTGCCTTGGAGCTTAGGAGATTTTAGAAATAGTAAACACTTAGGTTATCTTCCTAACCTCATCCTTAGGGTTTAGTAGTACCTTAGGGAATAGTTTGACTTTGATCCTATTAATCCCTTTAGATACTTTTGAATTGATTTAGCTACTGACTTTTTAAGTGATTTACCTTATAAGATACTTTAGGCTTAGGTATTAACCTTAGAAGTTCACTAATACTTTCTATTAGCTAGTGTGAGTTGTTATTGAAATTTTCCATGGCATAATTGTTCATATTTATTCTTCATGCTAACATTTGTTTTGTAGGGGGGAAGATGAGGTAATCATACTTCATTCCTTATCTCTTATGAATTTAATTGTCTTTGCCTTAGCACTTTGTGCTTTATTCATAGGTTCCCTTTTGTTCTTTAGATTCAACTTAACTTCCTTAGGAAGTAAGTTGAATTCTAACTTGCTTTTCTTTTCCTTAGGTTAGAATACCTCATTAACCATAGGATCACCTCTTTGTACATAATAAGATAACTTAGGGTTGTGTCTTAGTCCCCCGTTAGCTTTGACCTTTGCCTTTTGAGTCTTTCTCTTCTCATCTTCAAACAAAAATCAAAAAGACTTAATAAATGCATGAAAGGATCTCTTGTGTATAGCCTTATTCCATGGGGAACTTACATTCATTCCATCTTGGAATAGTGTAGGCGTGTCTAGCATGATGTACAAGTCTGATCAAGATATTATTTCACAAAGAAAACATAAAAGATACTTCTTCACAAAAGCTACAAAAACATGTAATAAGTTCAACAAGCTAGGGAAATTAGACCCTAATCTTTGGAAACAAGTCTTGGATAAATTCTCCTTACATGGTGTGCTTGTTCTATTATTCCATCTTGGAATGTAGTAGCAAGTACAATTCCATGCAAAAGAGTTTGAATTCACTTTCTTGTGCCAAATTCATAAAAAAAACTCTTAAAAAGCAAACAACAAACAATAAGCGACTTTCTTGCGGGAAATTCTCTTCTCATCTCATTCATTCTGAACGTGAACTTGCGACGACTTGTCTCACATACAAGACGGTAAACGCACACGTACCAGGCAAGCCTGCAACACCTGAGCATAGACATACGCAGTTCCAACCATAAAAAACACAAACAAAGTTCCCACCTGGTTAGGCGAACTACATCGACTCTGATCCTCATTTTCCCGATGAGGTACGTAGGCAGCGGGGTAGGGCCCATTCGAGCGCATTCATTATTTTCCCTACATTTTCCCCATTCTTTCTTTTTGTTCTCTTGTTCAACTCCTTTCTCATTGCAGTTCCAGTTTCTAGTTAGCAGTTCATTTGTTCAGCAACATTCTTATTTCTCACCCTTTGAAACAAACAAGCAAGCGTGGATCCCGTCAAGTACGGAGGACGGTCTGGGGTGCTAATACCTTCCTAGTTTGTAACCGACTCCCGAACCCAGATCTTTGGTTCACAGGACCTTGTCTTTTCCTTCTTCCTTAGGTTTGTGCGGCATTACCTTTCCCATTCCTTCGGGATTAAAATGCCTGGCTGGTGACTCTACCTTTTCCGCGCCACTTTCGCGTTTGTACTAGGATGAAAATCCCGGGAGCAACAACTGACGACTCTGCTGGGGACTGAACCCAGAATCTCTGGTTTCCCATGTAGGGTCAATCCTAGCTCCTGTTTGTTTTTGTTTCTTTGGGTGTTTATATGTGTGTTGTGTGTGTTGTTGTGTTTATTTACTGTTTTCATTGACAGTTTATTTACAGTTTTATTTACTGCTTACAATATTTATTTTCACATGCATCATATGTTGGACTGTGTTGTTTCATTTTTTCTGTGGCATGGGCTTTGTTACTGTGAGATAAGCCAAATACCCAGCTTGAGTGCACCTAGGATTTAGAGTGGTTCCACTTTGACTTCATGGCATTTTTCTATGTTGGTATTAGTGAGTTCCACGCCTTGACTTGCGACCTTCTCGGAAATTTATTGATGCTAGAATCTTTCTGGGGCAATACACAACCTTGATAGTTATGTGCAGTCAGTGGAGCGATCATTGAGAACCTTTGTGGAAACATCCCTCTCCAGTGATGACAGTGGCAGACCATATTTGTTGGCAAACCCACTCGCATCTGAGGGCCCACTGGGAACTCGCATAGGATGGCCTAGTTCTTTCATAGGAATCCAATTAAAGCAAACTGTTCGTATGATGATAGTATTATACCCTTCAGGATGAATGTACTATTGTTTCTCGATTCATTGCTTGAATCTGGGGAATTATGAGAGATGCTTGTTTCCTTGGACTCAGCTGAGACCTCCCTGAGTAGTACATAATGCCAAATTGATTCCCTGTTTTGGTCATGAGCCACTTCTCGGAGATGGTGGACATATTATTACTATTCGGATTTGAGAGTCTGTGATGTTGACCCGAGTAGCACACCCGTAAAATTGGGAGGGGTTTACAGGATTGCATGAGCCTTGACCTTCAACATACCTAGTGTACTAACATGTTTCAGTATTATGATCTGTTCTGTTACACATGGATTCTGAGATCTGAACCTCTGATCAGAGAGATACTTGTGATGATGTTATGACCCTGCACAAACACTTGATTACATGATTGACACCACACAGACACATCACTGATCACATGCCTTGCCTTGCATAAGCATCATAACATCATTAATCATTTGTGTTCTTTTTATTCTCAGGGTCCATATTACTTCCTATTCCCGGTCATATTGCTGCTTCAAGATGGAGATTCCAAGGGAGAAGAATGTCCACTATACTTTCCCACAACCAGAGACAGAGGGTATTCAGAAGTTGATTAGCTTGATGGGTGACAAAGTTCTTGATGACTTCAGAGGGGAGTTTGGAAAGATTCTGGATTATGTGAATAAGCCAACCATTGATCATAGGGATAGCTTGCATTCCTTGTTGCAATTCTATGATCCACAACTGAGGGTCTTTGTTTTCCTTGATTACATCTGGGCTCCTACATTAGAAGATATTTTCAGCATCCTTAGGATTCCCATAAAAATGGTGCTCCTTACTATGGCTTAGAGGAGATACCTTCATGCAGGGACATATCTGAATCTTTTCATTTGCATTTGTCCAAGGTCAGTATAGGGCTGGATGCCAGCAAAGTTAAAGGACTTCTCTTGGATTTTCTTGTCAAGGAAGCTCGAGATATAGCCTTTGAAAACAAATGGGCTAAGTTCAGTACATTGCTTGCTTTGATAGTGTATGAGATTGGGTTGTTTCCAGGTGAGAAAGGATTAATCAGCATGGAGGCTATCACTATATTTGTTAGTAGAAACCCAGTGCCTACTTTGCTGGGTGACTTCTACTATGGGGTTCACCACAGGAATGAAAAGAGGAAGGGACATGTGAATTGTTGTGTTCCCTTGTTTGCTGACCGGTTTGTAAGGCAACTCCTTAAATCAGGACCTTTCCAAGATTTGAAAAAATCTTGGAAGTAGTCCAAAAGATTGATGGGCTTAACCTCAGATGACATTGCTTAGGGATGCAACAGAGATCTTGTGGGAAAAGAAATCTTGGTTAGTTGTGGTAGCTTCCCAAATGTACCCTTAATAGGAAGGAAGGGTGGAATCAACTACAATTCTATCTTGTCCAGGAAACAATCTTGTTATCCTTTGAGAGATGTACCATTGATTGAGGAGATGAGTGAGTCACTATACTTTCTAGCAGAAGGTAACTTGAAGATGAGCATACTAGCATCCCATGCTTTGGAAGTTAGAGTGATGAAGGGGAAGAAAGACTTTGGGAGAGTATATCCCAAGACTTATGATCCTTTTGCCACCTGGTTGGAAGATCGTGTAGAGACTTTATTACTCCCATTCTCTAAGGAACCACCTCTCTACCCTAAGGAGGTAGCACCCATAGCTTTAGTTCCTCTTCAGGAGTATCAGAAGTTGGAGGCCTTGGTTAAGCAACTCAGGATGGAGAATCAAGAAGCCAACAACTTATGCCAAAAGCTGAAGATTCAAAACCAGAAATTGGAAGAAAGAGCTCACCAAAATGAGGAAATGGTCAGGCTCAAGCAGCAAGACTTTCAGGAGAGGGAGCTCTATTTCAAGAAAATGGGATTAGCTGAAACTTACAAGGCGGTCCAGCGGCGGATAGATAAGAAAGAGTTTAATGAAGCTAATGAAACTATCACCTTATGGCAAGAGAAATGGGAAGACAACTTGAAGAGACAAAAAGAGCTGGAAGTCAGGTATAAGTTAGAGATCAAAGGTCTTCAAGATTCTTTGGTTGAATAGGGAGAGCTCCTTCAGAAGGCCCATCACCAAGAGAAGAGTCATCTTCAAGATATAGCAGAAAGTCAGCAGAAAAGGATGCTCAGAAAGAGATAGAAGAGTTGAAGCTGAGAGCTCATGTCAAGAAGACCAAGACTGAATCCATTGCAAATAAGGAGAGTGAGAAGGTATTCCTGCAACAAATTGAGGATTTACATGCCTCCTTTGACCTTAGGGATATCCTGATTCAAAATCTCATACATGAACCTACACATCCAGATATAGCCCAATTGCTGGAAGGTGTCAAACGCCTTAACTGGAGGTTGCAGGATGTAGATCTTCCTAGGCTTTAGTCTTGTATTCATATGATTTGGATTACCCACAGGCCTGTTGTGGGAATCCTCTCTTGTTGATGTACTTTTCTCTCTTTGATGTATGAACTTGTACCCTATGAGGGATTTTCTATTCCAGTTTTCTTACCTGAAGTCTCTGGTTGTTACTTGTTGCACGAACACGAGATATTAAATACTTCCACTTCACATCTGAATGTCACACAAGGTCTTCTTGCAAAGGCCATTTTCTCAACACCAGAATGGGAAAGTAAACAAAACCTTGGGGATAAAAGGGACACATTGCATTGCATACATATCATTTGCATTGTTCTTTATTTTTTGCAGGTTTCTCCAGGTTGCTTAACTTCTCTGCATTTTCAGGCAAGGATTACGAGATCTGCTAAGACACGACACTTCAGACAAAATATTCCTCATTGTTACGCAAAACGCAACAACCAAAGGACTTTCATGGATGCTATGCAAACTGAGCTCAATGAATTCCGCACCAGGATGGGGGAATTTATGGTCATGATGCAAGGAGTGGCCTGTAAACACCCCAAATTTGCCCTCACTAGGTTCACACCATGGCTTGTGATCTTTCATATTGGCATTAGTTCAATCATATCATGTCATGTTGCATTTTTGCTTCACTGCATTTGTTCAAGTTCATCTGCATCTAGGGTTTATGATTTGAGCAATCCAAGATCCTTCTGAGCCACTCCAAAGGTATTCAATCATATCAAGAGGGTCCATGTATGTTCAATCATCATATTTTATCCTCCAAAGATCAAGGAAGTCAAAGAATCACAAGAAATGGCAAGGCATGGAAGCAGAGCTAGGGTTTAACTGCACAGATGACCTAAAATTAGGGTTTTGGTTTCAGGGGCCATAACTTCAAATTTTTTGGTCATTCTTGTTTCTATTGGTCTCAATATGTTATAAGGATCATACATACCAAGTTTGATGAAGAAATTCATTGTGGAAGTCATCTGATCACTGGGTAACTTCCTGAGCAAGTCAGAGCAAAATCAGGGCATCTGAGGCCCCCAACATGGAACCAAAGTGGATTTTTCATCAAATTGAAGTTATATGGTATTTATTTGATCAATGAAGTGCTTAGAAGTTCACAAATTTGAAGAAAAGTGAGCTAAACCAAAAGTTGCCAAAAATGGAAATGACTTGTAATGTAAACTTTCCATTTTGGGAAAGTTTTTCAACCTCCGCTTTCTTAACCAAAAATGCTTCAAATGGAAAATTGTTGGTCATGAAAGTTGTAGATTGTATCATTCCCTTTTCAAAAAGTACAATAAAAATATCTAATTAATTTTGGAACTCAAGTTATGGCTTTCCAAAGTTGGCAAAAATCACATAATTTCATGTTTCATGCCAAAGAGGGATTTTTGCAATTTCAAGTTTCAAGCTTCTTAATGACTTTTAATGCACTCCAATACATCATATTTTGATCACACAACACATTTGGACAAAAATTGTGCCTTGGATCACAAGAAACCATGAGCCATTCTTCACAAAATTCGAAAGAGGGAAATATGCAAGAACATTGGAAACTCTTGATCAAGGCCATCCAACTCACAAAATCTGATCCAAAGGCCTTCCTTGATCCAAACTGAAGCAAGATAAGCCCTAAGATCTTCTCTGACCCGAGCCATGCCTATGGTACACAAAATCTTGACTTTTTGCATTTTCACCCATACCAATCAAGTTGTGACATTACCAACTCTCTGGCCAATCAGCATACATTATGTGGACCTCATGGACCTAAAACAACACAAGACACAAGCTGAGAACATCCCACAACTCAGCATTCACAAAACTTGCCAAAAACTTCAAGTCTTCGAAACTCTCAGCACAAGCATCAAACCTCAAATATTTTTCCACCAATCATCTCCACACATCATAGGGAGCAAAAACCACTCTTCATTTTGCCCTGAAAGTCACTCAAATTCAGACACGATTTTCCACCTCTCAGAACTGAACCTTCAAAAGGAGGCCATTTAAACACTTGCAAAGCTTCTCAATAGCATCAGGGTGATCAAAGGATGTGTCTAGCACAAGAAGCAGGCTTTGAGGGTCCACATTTGCTCAACTCCAACTCAGGTATAGCTCAAGAACTTTTTTCTCAGAGCTTTGATTTTAAGTTACAATGTGATAAAGCATGTTTCTCTGATCATTATGAACTTTGAATCACTGAAAATGGTTAAGTATGTGGGATGTATTCAACTTCTGAAATTTTTGCCAGTTTTCCGTTTGGCTTCGATTCTCTCTTCTGATGCAAAATAAATTGTTTTTGTTTGTGGATTCTTGTTGTTTGATGTTAGAGGATTGATTCTGGAGATTTTGGCATGTTTTCATAGCCTTGAGAGAGAGATAGGGGTTTGGTGTTGCCAGAGAAGAGGACCGGAGCTTGCTCCGGTCACCTGAGAGTAGTTAGGGTTCTAATTAGGGTTTAAGTGTCAGATTTAATGTGGACCATTGGATGCGTGTTTTAGTTAGTGGATGGATGGCCCATATTAGTTCGTTAGCCCTAATTCCCAATTCATTAAGTAAATTACAATTAATAAGCCAGGACTGATCCCAGCCCTTAAAACACGCGCGCGGTCAACTCCCTCCATCCCAGTTTGAATCTGGAGCCTTGGATCAGCACACCTTTCATTAAATTCATTTTTATTTCACATTTTTCTTATTTATTTTGTACGAATTATTAAAAATAGTAAAACTCATCAAAAAATTCTGAAATTTTTTATCAAACATTTTATTAATTTTCAGAAACCAAAAATATTTTTATTTTTTATTTTTTACATTAAAAAAGTATTTTTAAATCATTTAAATGTTTTATTTAGTTAATTAATGAAAATTAATTAATTAAAAATACATTTAAGTATTTAAAAATCACCAAAAAAATCAGAGAACATTCTTGGACATTTAGAAACATTTACAAACTCACCATACAAATTTCTTTTTGGTTTTGATCATGCTTTGACATTTTTCAATGAATTAGGGTTCTTAAAATTGTTCATTTTCTAACCCTAACATCAAAAATTCATAACTTTTAAACCAAGTTGACTTTGTGAATGATTCTTTTTGCATTGTTTTATGCATGACTCCTAGTTTCTAAAAACATTTTTGTTTCATTATTATCTTGCATTTTCAAATTATTTGGCATTTTACATTGAGGATCACCCAAAAAACCCTAGAAACTTAGGAAATTCACAACTTCTTCTACGTTTAGCTTCTGATCTCCCCCTTTGGATGGTAACCTAGTATAGGGTTAGGGGTCCTTTGAGTGCATTTTCAATTTTTTATCTCATGTTACATGAAAACCCTAATTTTCTATCTTCCTTTGCATACATCTTGCATAAGCACTCATATAAGAACCTGCCATGACATTTCTTGCATCCACATGACTTATAAGACATCTTAGGACACATTATAATCATGTTTGTTCATTGCAGCATCGATTTGCCATGTTATGTTTTCATTTCATTTCATGTGCATTCATGAACTTTCATGCCCCCTTTCATGCTTCATTTGCATCTTCATTACTTGTATGATCATTCACATCTTATGACATACATTTGCATCATATCTTAGCATCATTTTCATCATGAATGTGCTTCTGGTTTTGGTTTGCATCTTTGCATTCATTTCATTTCACTTCCTTTTGCTAACTTTTCAGGTGGTAAGTACTTTGAGAAGTGAATTTGCCTTCACTTCTCACCATCTCTTCTCATCTCTCTTATGAATTCATTGCTGCATTTTGTATTTGTCTTAGAGTGATCTTGCTCATTCATGTTCCTTCCTCACTTTCTTTCTTCAAGTAACTTATCTTCTTAAGTGAAGTAAGTTGGCTTGCTTCTTCTGCTTCTCTTCCTTCCATCTTTGCTTCTTCCTTGGTGGCTCCTCTTGAAGATCTCTTGCAAGCCTCATAAACCCTAGGAATACCCAAGCATGATCACAATTAGGGTTTGATTAGTCCCCCCTTAGTTTTACCTTTGTGTCTTCTTTTGTGTCTTCTCTTCTCACCTCTTAATCAAGGATTAAACCTTTAAGGTTTTAAGGCTTTGTGATTAAGATTATGCATGCATCCTTCTCTTAGGATGGAATGTATAACTTTAATCCTAAGTGTTAAACCCTTGATGTGTTTAAATCTCTTAATCAATTCACCTAATAATCACTAAGACATCAAGCTTGTAACTTGGGCCTTGCATTAGGGTTCTAATTCTTCCTTTATTGGTTAAGAAGGACTAAACCTAGTGTTAATGGACAAGTCCCCCTCAAGTTGTCTTACAAACCATAAAACTTATTTCTTAATCTCACCCTTAATTAAAATCCATTTTAATAAAGGCTTGTTTTGTCATGAGGTTAATCCCTAATCATGGATTAAGTTGAGGAGCCTTCCTCAGCTTAAATGTTCTCATCTATTATCCTTCTATTAGGATGGTGTAATGGGTCCATTAAATATATGATTGTGGCTTAAACTCATTACTTAACACTAAACAAAAACTCCAAAAAACATCTAAATAAATACAAGTAGGTTAATGATCTTAATCCTACATCATGGTGATTAAGTGTGAGGTGTTTACTTCATACTTAAGGTATTCTCATTACCCCTAATCAGAGGGGGGATGTGATGAGTTTACTAACCCTTGGTTTAGGCTTAAGCTCATTTTCTTATGACAAACTCCAAAAGCAATAAAAGATTGAAAACACCAAAAACAAACAATAATCGTCTCCTCCGGGATTCTTTTCTCATCATCTTCACTCACAAACGAGAACTCGTTTTTTCCGTCTAATGCAAGACAGTTTGCACCTGAGCCAGACAGGTCATACACTTGAGCATAGACAAGTAAGCAGTTCACAAGTCAATTTATCTTTCAGTCTCTTTGAGTTGAACTACGGTGTTCTGACTTCCTCATTGCACGAGAGGATACGTAGGCATAACTTAACTATTATCGAACAAAAGTCTCTGTATATTCCCCCTTCTTCCAGCATTATTCTTTTAAGCCTCATAGTCTTGAGCATTGCACTCTTTTCTTACACTGACACTCCTTTATTCCACTTCACATTTCTTTTGCACTGACACTTGTATTCTTTTCCAGCTTTTTGCACACAAAATAGCACTGACACTACCCCTTTAAACACAAATCTTTTAAGCATGGATCTCATCGAGTACGACGGACAATCTGGGTGCTAATACCTTCCCAGGTTGTAACCAACCCCCTTTCTCAGTTTCTCTGGTTCGCAACCGTCTTATCCATCTTTTCTAGGTTTATGCAGCATTACCTTTCCTTCGGGATAAAAATGCCTAGCTGGCGACTCTTTTCAGTTCATCTTCCTGTTCTCCTTTCGCCGACCGTTCGCGTCTGTACCCCTTCTGGCCATGTGTCATTTGGTGGGAGCGACAATTTGGCGACTCTGCTAGGGACCCTTATACTGCAACCAGGGCTTCTAGTTCTTTTTGTGGGTTCCTCCTAGTGCTTGTTTGATTTGTGTTTACTGGGGTGTTATATGCTATTTGCGTTTATTTATTTGCTTTATTTATTGCTTTATGTACAGCTTTATTTACTGCTTTCTTTATAGTTTTTTATACATCATACTGTCATTATCATTGTTGGATCTGGTTTTCTGTTTTGGTGGGTGGGGTTCCACTGAGTGATTAAGGTCCTATACCTGGAACCTGAGTGACACCTAGGCTAGAGTGGTCCATGTTCTTTCCCATTCCATTTCGGTCTGGTGCGGGAATATGAAACACGGTTCAGATGTGGGTTTCTTCTTGAGAACTCTGTGCTACAGATTTCCTGTAGTGCTAGGGCTATCTGGGAAGCCTGCTAAGTCTGGATGACCTTTATTTTGACCTTCAGAATCTGGGGTGAATTAGAGGAGGATATTTTATGGTTATTGTAAACACTGTATCTCCGGGTTAGAAGTGTTTACACTTCTCATAACTAATCCAAGCCTGAGGATCCTTGTTCTAGGACATTACATGTGAGGGGGTTGGGTTGTTTACAGGTTTGCAGGAACCCTTGGCCACATCATACCCTGTTACTGTTTTGTTTAAGAGTACTTCACTTTGGATAGTTCTTGTGATTAACCCTGGACATGTGACTCTTTATTTGAGTCCCTCACCCTGGTTACTGGATTTCTGAGCCTCCATCCGGACCTTTGAACATATATGGACCTTATATCAAGACAGATAATTAGATCCAGCTCTTGATCACAAACCCTTGCATATCATTTGCATATATCATCATTGCATCATTTAACATTTGTTTATTTGTTTTTCAGGGTATCCACCTCATTATATCTTGGTTTGGTTTTGACCCTTTCTATTTCTTAGACCTCTGCTTCAGCTATCTCCTTCAGCACTTGCATCAGTTTGTCAGAGACTCACCTGCATCAGTCTGTCAGAGACTCACCTGTATCAGTCTGCCAGAGACTCACCTCCAGCTCCTCAGTCTGTGACCTTCATCAGCATTTGACTTCAGCTTCTTCAGCACTCATGGATGTTCCAAGGAAGAGCAACATATCTTACCACTTCTTTGAGCCCATCTTGACTGGTATCTGTCGCTCCCACCAAATGACACCTGGTCAGAAGGGGTACAGACGCAAACGGTCGGCGAGAGGGGTGAGAACACACAAGGGTGAACTCAGAAGACAAGAGTCGCCAGCTAGGCATTTTTATCCCGGAGGAAAGGTAATGCTGCATAAACCTAAGAAAGATATGGATAAGACGGTTGCGAACCAGAAAAACTGAGAAAGGGGGTTGGTTACAACCTGGGAAGGTATTAACACCCAGATTGTCCGTCGTACTCGACGGGATCCACGCTTAAAAGATTTGTGTCCTAAAGGGGTAGTGTCAGTGCAATTTGTGTATCAAATCTGGAAAAGAATGCAAGTGTCAGTGTAAAAGAAATGTGAAGTGTATAAGTGAAGTGTCAGTGTAAGAACAAGAATGAAATGCTCATGACTATGAGGCTTAAAGAATAATGCTGGAAATAGGGGGAATATACAGAGACTTTTGTTCGATAACTGTTAAGTTATGCCTACGTATCCTCTCGTGCAATGAGGAAGTCAGAACACCGTAGTTCGACTCAAAGAGACTGAAAGAATAAATTGACTTGTGAACTGCTTACTTGTCTATGCTCAAGTGTATGACCTGTCTGGCTCAGGTGCAAACTGTCTTGCATTAAACGGAAGAAGCAAGTTCTCGTTTATGAGTGAATGAGATGAGAAAAGAATCCCGGAGGAGACGATTATTATTTGTTTTTGTGTTTTCAGTCTTTTATTTCTTTTGGATTTGTCATAAGTTAATGAGCTTAAGCCTAAACCAATGAGTTAGTAAACTTATCACATCCTCCCTCTGATTAGGGGTAATGAGAATACCTTAAGTATGAAATAAACACCTCACACTTAATCACCATGATGTAGGATTAAGATCATTAACCTACTTGTGATTATTTAGATGTTTTTGTTGTTTTTGTTTAGTGTTAAGTAATGAGTTTAAGCCATAATCAAGGATTTAATGGACTCATTACACCATCCTAATAGAAGGATAATAGATGAGAACATTTAAGCTGAGAAAGACTCCTCAACTTAATCCATGATTAGGGATTAACCTCATGACAAAACAAAGCCTTTATTAAAGTGGATTTTAGTCAATGATAAGGTTAAGAAGTGGATTTTATGGTTTGTAAGACAACTTGAGGGGGACTTGTCCATTAACACTAGGGTTAGTCCTTCTTAACCAATTAAGGAAGAATTAGAACCCTAATGCAAGGCCCAAGTTACAAGCTTGATGTCTTAGTGATTATTAGGTGAATTGATTAAAGGATTTAAACACATTAAGGGTTTAACGCTTAGGATTAAAGTTATACACTCCATCCTAATAGAAGGATGCAGGCATAAGCTTAATCACAAAGCCTTAAAACCTTTAGGGTTTAGTCCCTGATTATGAGATGAGAAGAGAAGACTCAATGATGACACAAAGGTAAAAGCTAAATGGGGGACTAATCAAACCCTAATTGTTATCATGCTTGGTTATTCCTAGGGTTAATGAGGCTTGCAAGAAGATCTTCAGAGAAACCACCAGGGAAGAAGCAGATGAAAGGAGAAAGAAGCAGAGAGAAGCAAAACAACTTGCTTCACTTAAGAAGACAAGTTGCTTGAAGAATGAAAGTAAGAGATGAACATGAATGAGCAAGCCCACTCTAATACACATAAAAAATGCAGCAAGGAAGTATGGAAGAGATGAAAAGAGATTGTGAGAAGTGAAGGCAAATTCACTTCTCAAACAACTTACCACCTGAAATGTTAGCATAAGAAAATGAAATGCAATGCAAAATGAGATGCAATGTTATGATGCAAACCAAAAACAGGAGCAAGAACATGAAGTTAATGATGCTAAGAGATGATGCAAACATGAGGCAAGCCATGAGAATGATCAAGCAAACATAAGGATGCAAATGAGGCATGCTTTGAACCATGAATGCACATGAAAAGTCATGAAATGCAATGGACATATAACATGGCAAATGAAAGATGCAATGATCAAACATGAACCTAATATGTCCTAATATGTATTATGAATCATGTGGATGCACAAAATGTCATGGCAAGTCAATGGATGCAAGCAAATGAGAAATGGATGCAAAGGAAGGCACAAATTAGGGTTACATGCCTCATACAAAGAAAAAATCCAAAACCAGAAGCAAATGACATGATAAAAATTTGAAAATGCAATCAAAGATACCCTAAACCTATACAAACTCACTGCCCAAAGGAGAGGATCCAACTCCTAACCTAATGAAAGTTATGAATTTCCTAAGATTGCTAGGGTTTTGGGGTACCTCACCAAGATAAATGCTAAACAAATTGAAAATGCAAGATCAAATCCAGCCCATTTTATCCTATAAACTACAAGCTATGAAGAGTACAATGCAAGCAGAATCATCATTCAACTCTCAAAGGTTAGGCAGAAAGAAATTTTTGAAGTTTGACACAAAATATTGCCTTAAAATGAAATTAATTCCAATGAAAATGATCAAAAGGCATCAAGAACAAAAAATAAATTTGGTTTGAGAGTTGGACAATGTTTCTAAATGTTTCTAAATGCAATGTGAATTTTTTTGTGATTTTTAAAT
The DNA here is from genome assembly GCA_963966055.1 of Lathyrus aphaca. Taxonomy (NCBI): domain Eukaryota; kingdom Viridiplantae; phylum Streptophyta; class Magnoliopsida; order Fabales; family Fabaceae; genus Lathyrus; species Lathyrus aphaca. The sequence continues at coordinate 100,427,558 of OZ014522.1, read as the reverse complement.
ACCTAAATGCATTTTTAATTAATTAATTTTCATTAACTAATTAAAAATAGACATTTAAATGATTTAAAAATATTTTTTAACGCAAAAAATAAAAATAAAAATATTTTTGTGTTCTGAAAATTCATGAAACCCTTGACAAAAATTTTCATAAATTTTAAATGATTTTAGCTATTTTTAAAAATTCGTGCAAAATAAATATGAAACAAATAAAATTAAAATGAATTTTAATGGAAAAAGGGAAAGTCAAAGGATCTGAAGGCCAGGATTCAAACTCACAGAGGCGGGAGTTGACTGCGCGCGCGAATGAACGGCCTAAATTCAAACTGGCCTAATTAAGTCATTAGCCCTAATCCTAACCCTAATCACTTTCAGATGACCGAAACAGTGTTCCGGTCATCTTCTCCGGCAAGCAGTTCATGCTATCTCACTCCCTACGCATCAAATCTTCACCAAAATCTCCAGAATCAATCTTTAAACATCATTAAACCAAAACCCCACCCCAAAAATCATTTATTTTCATTGAATCAAACGAATCAAACCAAAACTCATTTCACGGGCAAAGTTCAGAACCAACATACATGGCCATTTTTCACTCATTTTCAAAACAAATCACATCATGATAATCAGTGAAGCACAAGGAAGCATTTAGAAACTAAAAATGGAAGTTCTGGAAAAATAAATGCCATGGCTACCTGAGCTTGAGCTTTCGAAACAGGGACTTTCTGGCTGCTTCTTTGGTTCAAACAAGCTCCAATGATCCTCCTTTGAAGCTTTTGACACTTAGCTAGAGTTTATATGGCCTCCAAAGAAAGTTGGCAGAAGCTCAAGTCAAGGGAGTGTGGAAATCGTATTTTTGATTGTGGTGGTTTCAGGGGCAAGTGAGGGGTGGGAAATGATCAGTGGATCATGGTGAGTTGATTAGTGAAAGAATTTCTAAGTTTTAGTGGCTGAGTTGAGAGATTCGATAGAAAATGCAAAAGGAGGGATTTTTGTGTATGCTGGCTTGTGTGTGTGTTCAGGCTCCAAGATGATATGAAATGGCTTGCTTGAAGTGTGTTTGTAAAGTCTTGATTGGTCAGAATAGTTGGTGTGGCACAGGCTGATTGGTATGGGTGTTTTTGCATAAAGTCCAAGTTAGGTGTACTTGAGTTATGGGCAAGTGTGAGGTTGTGATAGGGGCATGGTTGGGCTCAGCTGAGATCATGGAGTTCTTGTGGATCAGATTCTATAAGTTGTAACAAGTAGAGGCATGGCTTCATGAGTTTTTGCAAGTTGGTACATATTTGCCCCCTTTTGAAATTCATGAAGTTCAAGGTACCAAAATGCATAATTCTTGGGCCAATTCTGGTTTTTAGAAGTCACATGAGCATGTTGTGAGGAGTTTGTGCACATTTGAAGTCTTTAGAATGCTTGATCATACAATTTTGCAAAATGCCTCTTTGGTACAAAACTTGAAATTATGTGATTTTTCCCAACTTTGACAAGCCATAACTTTTGATCCAAAATGAATTAGAATGAGTTCTTGTACTTTCTGAAAAGGGAATGATCCATTCTACAACTTTCATGACCAAAGTTTTCCCATTTGAAACATTTTTGAATCAAAAAGAAAGGGTTGAAAAAGTTTCCCAAAATGGCAAGTTTACATTACAAGTCATTTTCCCAAAAAGGCAACTTTGCAAATGGCTTGAAATTCTTCAATTTTGTGAACTTCCAACATCTTCTATGATCAAATAAAGATCATACACATTCAAAATGGTGTAGAACACCCCTTGGTTGGGTCATTGGGGGCCTTAGATGCCCTGATTTTGCATTGACTTGCCCAAGAAGTCAACTCTTGATTAGATGCCTTCCCCATGGAATTTCTTCATGAAACTTGATATGCATGATCCTTATAACATATAGAGACCAATGGAAACAAGAATGACCAAAAAATTTGGAGTTATGGCCTCTGAAATCAAAACCCTAATTTTAGGTCATCTGTGCAGTTAAACCTGGCTCTGCTTCCATGCCTTTCCCAGTTCTTGTGATTCTTTGATTTCCTTGACTTTGTGGGGATATAATATGATGCTTGAACATACATGGACCCCTTTGAAGTGATTGATGACCTTTGGAGTGGCTCAAATGGCTCAGGATGGCTCAGATCACAAACCCTAGATGCAGATGACTTAGGATCAATGCAGTGAATCAAAAATACAACATGAGATGCTATGATTGAACTTATGTATATGAAGAGATCACAAGCCATGGTGTGAATGGGTGAGGGAAAATTTGGGGTGTTTACAGTATCAGGCAGGTCCAGTCACTCATCACACCTGACCACATCCCACTGTTTAGATAGCACTATGGGGGTATTTTGGACATGGTTATGGACCTTGATTCTTCTCAGAGGAGCATGATCCACACATGCTTGCAGTTTTATGACCCTCCACTTAGATGCTTCACCTTTCCAGACTTTCAGATAGGGCCTTTGTTGGAAGAGTTTTCTTTGTTTATTGGAGTGCCTATCAGAGGAGGAATCCCCTTTAACCCAGAGATGACTACTCCCAGAAGTGATGAGATAGCAAGGGAATTGCACTTGGAGCCTGCCCTTATTGAGCAAAACATGACAACAAAAGCTGGGATTCCTGGTTTACATCTGGACTTCTTGATTTCTCAAGCCATCCTGAAGGCTGCAGTGGGAGAATGGAGGGCAGTCTGTGCACTTTTAGCCCTCAGCATATATGAGGATATATTGTTTGCAGATGAGCCTAAATTTGTAAGTAAGAATGCCATCCACTTGTTTCTGCTGAGGAACCCAGTGCCTACATTGCTAGGAGATTTTTACTACTCCATCCATCAGAGAAATGAAAAACAAAGGGGGAAGTTGGTCAGATGTTGTGCTCCCTTGTTATACTCTTGGCTACTCAGACACCTGCCTAAATCAGATGCTTTCTTGAACCCACACCAGCAGAAGAATTGGGCCAAGAGATTCATTGCTTTAACCTCAGATGATATCAGATGGTGCACCCAGAGCACCAAAGGCAAGGATATTATTACCAGCTGCGGGCAATACCCTAATGTGCCTCTGATAGGAGTAAAAGGTTGCATCAATTACAACCCTTTACTGTTTAAGAGACAATTGGGATATGCCTTAGTTCACCCTCCCAGAGGACAGGATTTAGCTGAGACCCTATACTGTGAAGTGCAACCTAATTCAGCTGTTGTCAGGCAAGCTGCTTGGGCTTGGGACAACATCCATACCAAAGGGACAACCATCCTTGGAAGGTGCAACAATGTTGCTTCAGCTCAGTACTCAGATTGGTCCCGTACTAGAGCTCAGATTACCAGGATTCCTTTCACCTTGGAAGACACACCTGGACCATCTACAGTACAGCTTGCAACAACTGTTAGCCTGGAGGAATTTGAAAAGCTCAAAGAGAGGAATAATCAACTGTCTGAGGCCCTAAAGAAGACCCTTTGGGAAAGAAATGACAGTCGCCTGGACATTGAAAGATTGGAAAGACTCAAGACTGAGCATCTGACCAAGATTGAAAGGACAGATGACTATATAAGGAAAGCAAGGGCAGGAGAGCTGGTTTTGAAGAATGCCTGCAAGGAGGCCAAGATTCAGAAAGCTAGGGCTGAGCATTACCTGGAAGAGAGCCAGGCTAGGTGGATCAGGATCACCAAAGCCTGTGCACAAGAAGACCAGAGGACTCAGGCCAAGATTCAGCAGCTGGAGGCCAATGAGAAGAGACAGCAGGAAGCTTTGTTGGCAGCTCAGAAGGAGATATCAGAATTAAAACTCCGGGCGGGGTTAAAGAGATCAAAGGATCAGGACAGACATAAGAAGCTGACCAATGCCATTACTACCAGGAACCTCCTCATTAGGACCATTACGGAGCACCCAGCTGGTTCGGTGACTGAGGCACCCCTGAAGGAAGTCAGGGAAGATGACAATGGATTGGATGTGTGATTCCTCTTTGCTTGTATTTCTTTTCTTTTGATGTACTTTTCCTTTTTTGTTGTATTTTTGATCCACCATGGGCATGTATTGTAAACAAACTATGTATTTTTCATCATTTGTAATATATATCAGTTTGCTTTACTTTGGTGGACTTTCTCTCAACATCATCAAGCATCTCCTCGAGGTTTGGAAAGGTCAAAACCAAGAACCAAACCGGATACCTTGGAAAACAAATAAGCATACTGCATTACATACTAACATTTTCTTTGTTTTGTAGGTTTTTGTTCATTATTTGTTTCTCACTTTGTTGTGCTTTCAGGAAACATTGCTCGTCGCAGAGTGTTCCCTGTCAATCACACACACCGGTACCCAACACGTAACAACCTTCCAGGCATTCAGATGGAGCAGGTACAACAGGACCTGAATGAAGTGAGAAATCAGATGGTAAATGAAAGGGTCGAAATGAGAAACCAAATGACCCAGTTTATGGCTGTGATGACTGGCTTAGCCCAGAGCCAAGAAAGGCTGAGAGAGTTGGTAGAAAGACAGACACCTGAAAAGCCCCACCTTGGGACAGGAGGAACCAGCAATAATGAACGAGGACAACCTCGTATCGACCCACCAGAGTATGTACCCCATTTGAACCCAGATGTTAATATCCCAAGAAATGTTCAAGGTAATACTGCTGGGGGCAGAATCCTGCAAAAGGATCCCCCAAGAAGAACAATTCACTATTATTGGGGCTGGGCATGAAGTGTATGACAGAAGACTGGATGAGATTCCTAAAAAGCTAAGATCTTTGGAATCTCAGAATTCTTTAGGCTTTAACGTAATGGATATGGGACTGGTAGATGGGGTGAGGATTCCCCACAAATTCAAACCCCATTGCTTTGAGAAATATAATGGTACCTCATGCCCGCGTACTCATCTGCAATCTTTCTTAGGAAGACTCAAGGCTTATACCATGGATGAGAAGTTATGGATGTTCTATTTTGAGGACAGCCTGACTGGAGCTTCAAGAGAATGGTATTCGCATCTGACAAGGGCCACTATAAGATGTTGGAAAGACTTGGTCGAAGCCTTCATCCGGCAATACCAGTACAACCTAGACATGGCTCCCAATAGAAATCTTCTAATGGGCATGTCTCAGTCTTCGAGGGAAAGCTTTCAGGATTATTCTCAGAGGTGGAGACAGCTTGTTGCTGCTGTCCAGCCACCCATGTCAAAACGAGAGATGGCTGACATGTTTATGAACACCTTGCAGGGAACTTATATTGACAGACTTGCTGCTTTCTCTTCTACCAGTTTTGCCGATGTATTTATAGCTGGTGAGAGAATTAAGAGTCTTTTGAAGATGGGCAAAATCTCTGACAATGGTGCCAGTTCCTCCAACAACCCCAGAAAACCTTTTGCAGGACCCCGAAGGGCAGGATAAACAAATGCTATCCATGCAGGCAGGGGCAGACCCCAGTATTCTCACAGATCAATAGCAGTCGTTACTATTCCGGCTCCAGCTCCACAACAACCTTTATTTCCTCAACAACAACAACAACATCACTATCAGCTGCAATCTCATTTTCTGCAACAAAGAACGTACAACAATAACAATAGCAACCAACAGCAGCGCCCCTTTCAACAGAGGCCATCTCAAGCAAATAGGGTGATTGACCATATCCCTATGCCTTATGCTGCTCTACTGCCACAACTCCTGAAGCTTAACCTAGTTGAGTTAAGGACGTTGGCACCACCAGATCCCCTCAATCTCCCGAAGAATTATGATGCTAATGCCAGGTGTGCCTTTCACTCCAATGCACCTGGTCACAATACCGAGAAATACAGAGCCTTGCAAATGAAAGTTCAAGATCTGGTCGATTCCAAAGCTCTCAATTTCGCACCTCCTCCGAATGTTAACAGAAATCCTATGCCTAATCATGGTGGGCCCAAGATTAATGCCATAGAAGAGGACCAACCATCTGCATTGATTGAAAATGTTGCACAGATTCAAACACCATTGGCAGAAGTCAAAGCTCAACTCTTAAGATGCCAAGTGTTCCCGGGCTGTGGGACCTGCTGCAAATCGTGCAAAGCTGCTATTAATGGTTGTGAGAAGCTAAGGTTTGACATAGATGGCCTCATCAGAGATGGAATCTTGCAAATTACCACAACGACTCCTTCAACATGAACTCCTTCTTCAACAACAAAGGAGTTTTCTTCAACATCAACATTTCTTTCTTCAGCAACAACGGATACTCCTACAACTGCAACAACTATCATTCCCACTGATTCATCAACAACTCCAGCAATCACTCCATCCATTATTTCAACAGATCAGAGTTCAACAATGTTTTCTTCTACAACATCAGCACCCATCTTATCAACGGAATCGCCTACAACACTAGCAAACATTAATGAAGATGTCTCAACGGTCACGATTGTCGCACCTCGAAAAATACGACCTCGCGATAATTTTTTTACCGCGGATTAAAAACAACAGAGTCGCCACCGAACTTTTTATTCCAAAAATTTATGGAAAGGGAAAATATCGAGAAACCCTTTTTAGAAAAATGGATAGAACAAGGTCTTTAAAACCAGATTCTAGGTTCGGGAGTCGATTCCGTAAGGGGAAGGTATTAGCACCCCTTACGGCCGTTGTACTCAACGGGAACCTCTTAATTTAACTTGCGATCTAATGTTGACTTATGCTTTCTGTTTTCTTCGAATAAAAAAAATAAATGCGAATGATTCTAATATAAGGTTAATAGGGAAAATGGGTTATTTTGTTCCTAAGGTGCTCGGCAAGGAGTAAGATCCGTGTGCCTACGTATTCCCTTGTGCAATGGGAAAGTCAGAGCTTCGTAGTTCGTGGTACTAAGGTTGGTCGGTTTATTTGTTTTAATGAACGAGTATTTAAACCGCATTCTAACTGCTAAGCGTTGGCTTGTCTGCTCGCGATAGGAGGCTGAAGCGCTAGCTTGTTTGCGAGATAGAAAGGATTTAAATAATGTTCGTTTGAAGAAATGCTTAATTCGATTAGGGTTTTTAAGAATGAAAGGGTAAATAAACTGCGTCCTGAGGGGCGGGCCTTAGGAGAGTTTATTCGAGAATTTGAGGAATGCGAGACTCCAGAATTCAATTCTTTCATTATTTGATATGTGTATTAAATATTTTAAATTACGGAAAGTCTAATGAACCAGCATCCCGTGGAGCGAGCCTCGGGAGTGTTCATTCAAGAATTCGAAGAATGCGAGACTCCAGAATTCAGTTTATCCGTTATTTTGATTATGAAAATATTCGAATGTCGAGTTCGAAAAAATTCGATGGCTAGGTACGATGCGCTCGACTTACATGATTCGTGAATCGATTAAGAAGATAACAAAAAGAAATAAATTAAATTGCGACAATTAAATCGGAATGAAATAATAGATATAAATAAATTAATTAATTGAATTTAATAAAGTATTAAATAATTGAAATAATATAATAGAATAAAAATTAAATTAAACTTACTTTATTGAAATTGAATTACATAATAAATAAAATAGAAGGCATCATAGTAATTAAATTCTCCAATTAAAAATATTGGAAATAATTTAATTTTGTTTTATATCATTGGCCCATAAAAAAAATAATGAGAAAAGAAATCAAAGTAATAATAAAGAAACTAAGAAAACTAAAACAAATGTTATTTTAGAAAATAAAAGAAGTAAAAAAAATACTATATAAACAAAATTCCAATAACATCATTCCCAACATACATGGGTGGAAATACACACAGAAAGAGAAACCGACCATGTAAAGTCCATGGCATTAATAATGGAACCCACATGTTTTGGATAGTGAATCAATAGTTTTGGAAGATGAAACCCATAAAAATACACAAGAAATATGATTAATAAATAAAAACAGTAATAACTTAGCAACAAAACGTGTAATCTCAAGAAAGAAAACACCTATAAATAAATTTGAAAATAATAAAGGAAAAACAAGAAAGAAAAATAACTAAAAAGAAAGAGATGGGAGGGTGAATCGGATTTGGCGGTGTATGGCGGTGTATGCAATAGAAAACTCCATGGGCTTAATCCAAGAACCAAGCATATAAATGTATAAAATAAAAATAATAAAATAAAAAATAGAAAAATATCCAAAGCTTTAAAACAAAATATGCAGTCAATAGTTAACAAAGAAAAATAAGGATTCCTCTTCACCGCACAACACAGTAATGCGAAAAAACAAACAAAGCCAAAAAAGAAACCCACCCTCTTCACTATCAGCGGCTAGGTCGGTTGCGGATTTGGTGAGTTTCGCGATTTGATTTGCTCTCTTTCAATGTAATTTTGTGTTACGGTCTGGTTCAGATTTCATGTTGTTGTTTTTTTGTAGATCTGGTTCTCTCATCTCGTTTCTCTCGCTCGTCCACTCATCCCAATTTTTCTGCATTTTGCGTTTTCTATTTTGATGGTTTCAGTTTGACGATGTGGTTTTCGGTGGTTCGAGGGTGGAAGGACAAAGTGGGCTTACGGTCTCACGATTTGGTTTGTGTGGTGCTGTTTTTTTACGGCGGTTAAACGGTGATGATGATGATGAGATATGGAGATGACGGTGATTTTAAGTGGTGAGGTTCTATTATTTTGTGAAAAAAGAAAATTATTTACTATCTGTTTATTGACGAAGGTTGAAGAATTTTTTGGTTTTATTTGTTTGAAGCTGGAAATTTTTTGTGCAGGTTTCGAGATTGTCCTAGCCTCTTTTTTTTTCTTTGAGAGATACTGAGTGGTTTTTATAGAGATTGAGAAAGGGATAAAATTGGAAAACTTTGAGAAAAAGATTGAAAAGGATTTAAAAAGATCTAGACAGGCTGGGAAATTTGGTTGTGCTGATTTTTGTTTTGCAGGTTGTTGCAAGCTGTAATGAAATTGGTGTTGTGCTGTGTTTTGTGAATTGTGGAATTGAGTGGTGGGGTCATGTGCTTGTGCTGAATTTTGAGATACACTTTGTGATGCAGACTGTTTCTTCTAGAACAAATAATAATAATAAAAAGTATAATAATAATAAACATAATAATAATAATAAAAGTATAATAATAATAATAATAACAAAAAGTAATGATAGTAACAAGAGTAATAATAATAAAGATGGTAAAAATGGTTAGAATAATAAAAATATTAAGAATGATAATAATAATAGTGAATTTTTTTTAGAAATAATAATAGTGATGAAAATAATAATAATAAAAATAGTAATAACAATAATAATATAATGAAATTAAAGTAAAAAGGAATATGAAAATTAAATCTTGTGATGGGCTTAAGAATAAAAGGGAGATAATGGGCTTATGTGAAATGGTTTTGATAATATAAGAAGAGAATTTAAATTTTTAGTTTGAAGATAATAAAATGCGTTTTTGGATTTGTTAGACAGGAAAAAAAAAGGTACATATTTTGGGCTTTTTTCGAATATCAGACAAAAAAAGAAAATAAGACATATTTTTGGACTTTTGAAATATCTGACAAAAAAATAAAATGATACCTATTTTTGAAACTAAAATGAAATACTTCTTAGACATAAATGAAATAGTGTACGTTTTTTTAGGATTTTTAGAATATATTGGTAGATAGACAATAACACATATTTTGAATTTCTGAAAAAAGCTGAGACAGTAAAATAAAAAGGTGCAGGTAGGACAAATTTGGGGTATGACAACGATCTACTATGACCCAACAATTGTTCATCCCAACAACAATTTCCAACAACAAACTGCAACACCTCCTGTCAGATCTCCAGTTATAATCTATTACGACCCGCATACCATCACAGTTCCTTCCGCTGCAACAATCAGTCCGGTCACCATTATGGTACCAGGACCCGTTCCTTATGAAAGCAGTAATGCCATACCTTGGCACTACGACTCTGATCTCTACTGCGAAGGAAAGAAGATCACTCTAGATCCATCAACCTCTTCACCACAAGTTGACAATGTTGGGGGAGGCGGAGGCTTCACCAGAAGCGGATGCCTTTTTGCCTCACAAACACCAAGACCCAATGCTGAAGCAGAAGCTGCTGCTAAGGCAAAAGGGAAGAATGTGGTGCTTGAAGAGCCAACTGTTAAAGAAACTCTGAAGACGTCTTTTGAGCAAGAGGTGGACGAGTTCATGAGAATAATCAAAAAAGAGTGATTACAAAGTGGTGGACCAGCTTCATCAAACACCCTCCAAAATCTCTATATTGTCATTGCTAATGTGTTCCGAAGCCCATAGGAATGCATTGTTGAAGGTCCTGCACGCAGCATATGTGCCGGAAGAGATTATTGTTAACCAGTTAGAAACAGTGGTTGCAAATGTTAACACTAGTCATGGATTGGGCTTCACAAATGCTGATTTAACAACGGAGGGACACAACCATAACAAGGATTTACATATCACCTTAGAATGCAAAGGTGTTGTTCTGTCTCATGTGCTGGTGGACACTGGGTCTTTGCTCAATGTCCTCTCGAAGAAGGCCTTAGTGAAGTTGGAATATGATGGTTTGGCATTGCGTCCAAGTAACTTGGTGGTGAGAGCATTTGATGGCTCTAAGAGATCAGTGCTTGGAGAAATTGATCTACCTGTGTTGATTGGCCCACAGACCTTTAAAACTACCTTCTTCGTGATGGACATACAACCAGCCTATAGTTGTCTATTGGGTAGACCTTAGATTCACGCCGCTGGCGCTGTTACATCTACCTTTCACCAAAAGTTAAAATTTGAGTGGGAAGGCCACATCATCACAATCTACGGAGAGGAAGATATTTTTGTTAGCCAGCTGGCTACTTATAAGTATATAGAGATGGATGGGGAGATCCATGAGACTATGAGTTAGGGGTTTGAGGCCCTTAACATCAATGAAGATACTGATGTATCTGGAACTTCCATCACTTCATATCAACAAGCCCGGAAGGTTGTTGAGGAGGGTACCGCTCAAGGATGTGGCAAGCTGCTGCCAGTTGAAAAGAAAGAAGACAGATTCGGGTTGGGTTACAGACCAACTCGACAAGATCAACCAGAGGCTGCAACAGAGCCCAAATTTGTCAGCGGGGGAATGCTTACCCCGGATGCTGTGAACAGTTTGGAAGATGAGGAAGAAGACGAACGCAACCTGGAAAACTGGATACATCCAAAGATCCCGGGGAACCAAGTCTCAAACTGGTCTTCCCAGGAAATTATAAGTTACTCCTGCAGAGTAATTATTATTTCCTGTCTTTAAGCATGCATCAAGTCTATCATCTTGCCCAAGATGTCAGGACTCATTTTGTAATCAGGCCATCTTGTATTTTGTGAAACAATCAATTAATGAATATCAGGACATCTTTTGCAAATGAGTCTCTTTTTTTCCCGCTCACTGTTTTTCATTTTTCATTTTTTGTACAAAAATAAAATGGAAATGTTTTTCAAAATAACAACTTCATTTTCACTTTTTCTAAGCAAGATAAAATTTATCACTAAAATGAACCAATCTAAACCCTTGCAGAGAGTGCCCTCCAGACTACACCGACAACGTCACTGCTATGACTTCGTATGACTTTGACAATCCGATTAATCAAGCCGATGAAGGGGTTGAAGAAGATTATGAGCTACCCGAAGAGCTAGCCAGATTGTTAAGGCAAGAGGAGAAGGTTATCACTCCTCATCAGAAGGAAGTTGAGACGGTTAATCTTGGTACCAAAGAAGACTTGAAAGAGGTGAAGATCGGGGCCCGTCTGCAAGATTCAGTGAAAGAACAACTTATTGACATGTTGCGAGAGTACGTTGATGTCTTTTCTTGGTCTTATCAATATATGCCAGGTCTGGATACCGACATTGTTATGCACAAGCTGCCTCTAAAAGATGACTGTCCTCCAGTGAAACAGAAACTGCGCCGTATTCGTCCGGATATGGCCATGGAGATAAAATAAGAGGTACAGAAACAGTGGGACGCCTGTTTCCTTGCTGTAACTAGTTACCCCCCGTGGGTTGCTAATATTGTACCAGTGCCTAAGAAGGATGGTAAAGTACGGATGTGTGTGGATTACCGGGATCTGAACAGAGCCAGCCCGAAAGATGACTTCCCATTACCTCACATTGATGTATTGGTCGACAATACGGCTCAGTTCTCGGTGTTCTCCTTCGTGGATGGATTTTCAGGATATAATCAGATCAAGATGTCACCTGAATACATGGAGAAGACTAGTTTCTTCACACCATGGGGCACATTTTGTTATAACGTAATGCCATTCGGACTGAAGAATGCGGTTGAAGCTAAACCCCAACAAATGCACATTCGGGGTGCGATCCGGTAAGCTGCTGGGATTTATTGTAAGTGAGAAGGGAATTGAAGTTGACCCTGACAAAGTCAAAGCCATTAAAGAAATGCCTGCACCAAAGACTGAAAAAGAAGTTCGGGGGTTTCTAGGGTAGATTGAACTACATTTCAAGGTTCTTATCTCATCTTACAGCAACCTGTGAGCCCCTGTTCAAGTTGTTAAGGAAAGAACAAACGATCAGGTGGAATGAAGACTGCCATAGGGCTTTTGACAAAATCAAGGAATATTTACAAGAGCCACCAATCCTTATGCCTCCAGTTGAAGGAAGACCTCTAATAATGTACTTGATAGTATTAGAAGAGTCAATGGGGTGTGTGCTGGGCCAACATGATGAGTCTGGTCGAAAAGAGTACGCAATATACTACCTAAGCAAAAAGTTTACCGACTATGAATAACGTTATTCACTTCTCGAGAAAACTTGTTGTGCTATAGCGTGGGCTGCTTGCCGACTAAGGTAGTATATGTTGACCCACACTACCTTATTGATCTCAAAGATGGACCCAGTCAAGTATATATTTGAGAAGCCAGCACATACCGAACGGGTTGCAAGATGGCAAATGATTCTCACAGAATATGAAATTCAGTACACATCTCAGAAAGCCATCAAAGGCAGTGTATTGTCTGACTATCTAGCCGAGCAACCCATTGACAATTACCAGCCTATGAGATTTGACTTCCCTGATGAAGACATCATGTTCCTGAAAGCAAAAGATCATGAAGAGCCTATTCACACCGAAGGGCCTGACCCAGAAGAAGAATGGATAATGATGTTCGATGGGGCGGTTAATATGAATGGTCCTGGAGTTGGTGCAGTACTCATTACACCTAAAGGAGTTCAAATGCCTTTCTCGGAAAAACTCACTTTTAACTGCACTAACAACGAAGCTGAATATGAAGCCTGTATCATGGGTCTTGAGGAAGCCATTGACCTTAGGATCAAGACGTTAACTGTATTCAGAGATTCAGCTCTGGTAATCAATCAAACCAATGACAAATGGTACACTCACCAGGAGCATCGGATTCCATACCGGGATTACACGAGGAGATTACTGACTTTCTTCACTACAGTCAAACTTGAGTATATCCCTCAAGATGAAAATCAGTTTGCAGATGCTCTGGCTACCATTTCCTCTATGATCAAAGTTCAAGCTGCCAACTTTGTGCCTCGGATTTCAGTATCCAGACTTGACAGACCAGCATACGTGTTCTCTGTGGACATTGCCAAAGATGACAAGCCTTGGTTCCATGACATCAAATTCTTCTTAGAGGATCAAACATACCCACCTGGGGCATCGTCCAATGATAATAAGACATTAAGAAGGTTGGCTGGTAGTTTCTTCCTGAATGCTGATGGCTCCTTGTACAAGCAAAACTTTGACATGGTACTTCTCAGATGTGTTGATAAGGCAGAGGCAGACTTGTTGATGCAAGAGGTGCATGAAGGATCTTTTGGTACCCATGCTGGAGGACATGCAATGGCTAAGAAATTGCTAAGATCAGGTTACTACTGGATCACAATGGATGCAGACTGTTGTGCCTATGCCAGGAAGTGTCATAAATGCCAGATTTATGTAGACAAAGTGCATGTGCCTCCAAACCCTTTGAACGTGATGTCTTCACCTTGGCCCTTTGCCATGTGGGGCATTAACATGATAGGAAAGATTAAGCCGACTGCTTCAAATGGCCACATATTCATCCTGGTAGCCATTGACTACTTCACCAAGTGGGTCGAAGCAGCTTCATATGCCAATGTCACCAGGCAAGTGGTAGCCCGATTCCTGAAAAGAGACATCATCTGTCGGTATGGAGTGCCCGAACGAATCATTACTAGTAATGGTTCCAATTTGAATAATAAAATGATGGCAGAACTGTGCCGGGACTTCAAGATCCAACATCACAACTCTTCTCCTTACAGGTCGAAGATGAATGGCGCTGTAGAGGCAACTAACAAGAATATCAAGAAGATTGTGAAGAAGATGGTGGTAACTTGTAAAGACTGGCATAAAATGCTACTATTTGCCTTGCATGGGTACCGTACATCAATCAGAATGTCTACCGGGGCAACACCGTATCAGCTTGTGTATGGTATGGAGGCAGTCCTACCTGTTGAAGTTGAATTACCCTCCTTACGAGTATTGATGGATGTCAAGTTGAACGAATCATAATGGGTCCGCTCTCGGTACAATCAACTGAGTCTGATCGAAGAGAAGAGATTAGCTACAATCTGTCATGGGCAGTTATATCAGAAGAGAATGAAGAAAGCCTTCGATCAGAAAGTCAGGCTTCGGGAATACCAAGTAGGAGATCTTGTGCTGAAAAGACTTCTTCCTCCTCATACAGACCACAGGGGCAAGTGGACTCCAAATTATGACGGTCCATTCATAGTAAAGAAATTTTTCTCGGGTGGAGCGCTGATGCTCACTAGTATGGATGGTGAAGATTTCTTGTCCCCTGTGAATTCAGATGCAGTTAAAAAATACTTCGCATAAAATGACCCGCTGGACATAAAAACAAAATGTAAGTCCAGGCAAAAATAGGGCATCCCGACGAGTCAAAAACAGAATAAAAGACTCGGTTAAAAATGAGGGAAAAAAATGTACACCCGCTGAGTTGAAAAGCCGCATTGGACAGCTCAGGCAAAAATGGGTATCCTGGTGGGTTGAAAACCTGAAAGGGAAATCCACGCAAAATAAGGGAATAAGCGAACAACTGCATTCCGAATTCGTCTGTATCACTTATAACATGGCAAGCTTCGAATGGTTAAAGCATCGGTTAGAATCATCCTTCTTCAGAAAGCAGGATGAGAAGAAGGTCAAGGTCATACGGGTCATAGCAAAAGGGAAGCTCACTAAAGCGTCACCAACATTGCCAACACCTTTACTTTTCTCAATTTTGTAACAATCTCCTCATTTCAGGGGATCTGTTTCCTTGACTGTATTTGCCAATTCAGGGCACAAAAATTAATAAAATCAGATTTTCAGTCACATTTCGTCTTGTACATTTTATTTCATTTGCAAAAATGTCTGATATCCTTGATATAACATTTGCATAAAAACAGATGTGCTTTTCTAATCACATGCTTGCAGGAAATATATTTTTACTTCCAGGAATGTCTAACTCCTATGATGGAATCCGGTAAGGGATACCTCGGGATACTGGCGCGTTTCTTTGTTATAACAGGATTGCAGGTATTCAAAGCGCAACATGGGGCATGAAAGGTTTTCCCCAAAAAAGTTGCTAAATCATTATCTTCCAAACAACACCGGAAACGCTCTCTCCCCATCCGAGTTTCCAGGCATCACTTCTCCAACACATTTTCTTCAGAGCAGCACCAGAAGGTGCTCATTCCCCCAGCTGAGTTGTTAGATATCATCATCTTTAGTAGGATCCCCACAGAAATATCTAGGAAGATCATTCAGTGGTCTTTCCTCTCCGAACAGAGTACTAGACAGGGAACCATCTCCCCACAGAGCTCCAGCCTCTCCCAGAAGAGCAATGTCTGAATTTCTCACACAACAAAGTGACGAAACTTCCGCATCCCCAGCTGGGCTCCTCATTATTAAGATAGGTCTATCAGTGACCTATTTCCCCAAGTAGAGTCATACATCTTATCAGATCTACCAATGATCTCATCCCCAGCTGGGATATTCTTTCAAGCAGATCAGTTGGAGATCTCCACAACAGCGGGATCCGAATCCCGGATCGACATCTTTTGCATAATCATGGTATTCACATCATATTTCCCCTCAGAGCGTAGGATTCCGTCTAATACGGAGCATTACGACAAAAATCAAACATATTGCATAATCACAAGTCAGGTTTTGAATCAGTCACCTGTAAATATCAGATACTTCATCAGCAATGTGTATAAAGACTCACAGTCCCCGCAGAACACCAAAGCATCCCTTTGCACTCCTAAAATACAGATACATACTCCTTTTGGCACTCGTCCAAGTCATCTTTCCCCAGTAAAGTCGCCAGAGCACTCTCTACAAACAGATACTTATACATGACCTGCATGTCCCGACACTCGTCTGTGTCATCTCCATCTCATATTTCCTCAGCAGAAAGCCAAAGTGTCCCCTTTGCACTCTCCAACACAAGTACATGTTTATATATATTCACTCGACACTCGTCCATGTCATATCATTCCCCTGCAGATATAAACCCCAAACAGATATCTATATACTCTCCTGACACCCATCTGTGTCACCATTCCCCAACATGGTTGCCTAAACACTTATTGTAAACCAAACACTTGTTTATAATACACTTCTTTTGACACCCGTCCATGTCATCCTATCCCCACAGATCGCCGGATTACCTTTTACCCTTATAAGTTCATAACTTATGCGTTTCTCTTTTTTGACACCCGTCCATGTCATACTCTCCCCAGCAAGTTGAACACTCATCTGTGTCTCACTTATGCTTATTATTACTCATACAGATACTCGTCTGTATCTTGTATACACCACTTATTTCCCCTCGGATTCAACACTCGTTCGTGTTCTTTGTTAACTAGTTGATACTCGACCGTATCATCATCTTTAAACACGCGTCAGCGTTTGTTTCTACCGATACTCGTCCATATCATAGTCTTAAGGATGCTCGTCCGCATATTTAATCTATACACAGTGTCAAACACTTATTCCTTTCATTTCTTGGATGTAAACACTCGTCCGTGTTTACTATTCCCCAGCAAAGTCCCCAGCAAAATTTCTTTTCTATCTGACATTCGTCCTATGTCATGATACTTTCGGCAGCCGTACCCTGCCAGGTGATCGTCCTTCACCTTTGGATGATCGTCCCTCATCCTTCCCCCAGCGGAGTCTTCATTATTGGAACCCCTTTTGTTATCCGGCATTCGTCCTATGTCGTGATATTTAGCAGCCGTCCCCTGCTAGGTGATCGTCCTTCACCCTCTTGATGATCGTCCTTCATCATTTTATCCGATGGTCGTCCCCATCGTTGACCTTGTTATCTGACATTCGTCCTATGTCATGATAAACCCCGAGAGCAGCCGTACCCTGCTAGGTGATCGTCCTTCACCTCTTGATGATCGTCCTTCATCAGGATTATCCGATGGCCGTCCCCATCGTCGACCTTTTCTATCCGGCATTCGTCCTATGTCGTGATACTTTCGGCAGCCGTACCCTGCCAGGTGATCGTCCTTCACCTTTTGATGACTGTCCCTCATCATTCCCCCAACGGAGTCTCCATTATTGGAACCCTTTCTATCCGACATTCGTCCTATGTCGTGATATTTTAGCAGCCGTCCCCTGCTAGGTGATCGTCCTTCACCTCTTGATGATCGTCCTTCATCATTTTATCTGATGGCCAACCCCATCATTGACCTTGTTATCTAACATTCGTCTTATGTCATGATAAACCCCGAGAGCAGCCGTACCTTGCTAGGTGATCGTCCTTCACCTCTTGATGATCGTCCTTCATCATGCTTATCCGATGGTCGTCCCCATCGTCGACCTTTTCTATCCGACATGCGTCATATGTCGTGATACTTTCGGCAGCCGTACCCTGCCAGGTGATCGTCCTTCACCTTGGATGACCGTCCCTCATCCTTATCCCCAACAAAGCAGCCGTCCCCTGCTAGGTGATCGTCCTTCACCTTTGATGACCATCCCTCATCATTTATTTCTTTAAACCGATGGTCGTCCCCATCGTTGTTTACCATTACTTTGCAAACCTGGTGGCCGTCCCCATCATTTCCTTCACCTTCAATCCCCATAGAATATGTTTTCTTTACCTGATGGCCGCCCCCATCATGGTCTCTTTATTTCCACAGCATGTCGGTCGTCCCCGTCATTGCTTTATCCCCAGCAGTCGTCCTCTACTCGATGGTCGTCCTCCATCGCCCACATTTTATAATCATACTATATTTCCTTTTACAATCTATATCCCTTTTCTTCTTCTCCTCAGTGAGTGCAAATTTTGGACTATCTTTGGTATTCAACCACAAGTTATCTTGTTTGTCTGTTAAGCCAGGCGCTTACATCCTACACAGCTAACTTGTGTTTGAATAGGAAGCTCGAGATATAGCCTTTGAAAACAAATGGGCTAAGTTCAGTACATTGCTTGCTTTGATAGTGTATGAGATTGGGTTGTTTCCAGGTGAGAAAGGATTAATCAGCATGGAGGCTATCACTATATTTGTTAGTAGAAAACCAATGCCTACTTTGCTGGGTGACTTCTACTATGGAGTTCACCACATGAATGAAAAGAGGAAGGGACATGTGAACTGTTGTGTTCCCTTGTTTGCTGACTGGTTTGTAAGGAAACTCCCTAAATCAGGACCTTTCCAAGATTTGAAAAAATCTTGGAAGTAGTCCAAAAGATTGATGGGCTTAACCTCATATGACATTGCTTAGGGATGCAACAGAGATCTTGTGGGAAAAGAAATCTTTGTTAGTTGTGGTAGCTTCCCAAATGTACCCTTAATAGGAAGGAAGGGTGGAATTAGCTACAATTCTATCTTGTCCAGGAAACAATTTGGTTATCCTTTGAGAGATGTACCATTGATTGAGGAGATGAGTGAGCCAATATACTTTCTAGCAGAAGGTAACTTGAAGATGAGCATACTAGCATCCCAAGCTTTGGAAGTTAGAGTGATGAAGGGGAAGAAAGACTTTGGGAGAGTATATCCCAAGACTTATGATCCTTTTGCCATCTGGTTGGAAGATCGTGTAGAGACTTTGTTACTCCCATTCTCTAAGGAACCACCTCTCTACCCTAAGGAGGTAGCACCCATAGCTTCAGTTCCTCTTCAGGAGTATCAGAAGTTGGAGGCCTTGGTTAAGCAACTCAGGATGGAGAATCAAGAAGCCAACAACTCATGCCAGAAGCTGAAGATTCAAAACCAGAAATTGGAAGAAAGAGCTCACCAAACTGAGGAAATGGTCAGGCTCAAGCAGCAAGACTTTCAGGAGAGGGAGCTCTATTTCAAGAAAAGGGGATTAGCTGAAACTCACAAGGCGGTCCAGCGCCGGAAAGATAAGAAAGAGTTTAATGAAGCTAATGAAACTATCACCTTATGGCAAGAGAAATGGAAAGGCAACTTGAAGAGACAGAAAGAGCTGGAATTCAGGTATAAGTAAGAGATCAAAGGTCTTCAAGATTCTTTGGTTGAATAGGGAGAGCTCCTTCAGAAGGCCCATCACCAAGAGAAGAGTCATCTTCAAGATATAGCAGAAAGTCAGCAGACAGTAAAGGATGCTCAGAAAGAGATAGAAGAGTTGAAGCTGAGAGCTCATGTCAAGAAGACCAAGACTGAATCCATTGCAAATAAGGAGAGTGAGAAGGTATTCCTGCAACAAATTGAGGATTTGCATGCCTCCTTTGACCTTAGGGATCTCTTGATTCAAAATCTCATACAGGAACCTACACATCCAGATATAGCCCAATTGCTGGAAGGTGTCAAACGCCTTAACTGGAGGTTGCAGGATGTAGATATTCCTAGGATTTAGTCTTGTACTCATATGATTTTGATTACCCACAGGCCTGTTGTGGGAATCCTCTCTTGTTGATGTACTTTTCTCTCTTTGATGTATGAACTTGTACCCTATGAGGGCTTTTCTATTCCAGTTTTCTTACCTGAAGTCTCTGGTTGTTACTTGTTGCACGAACACGAGATATTAAATACTTCCACTTCACATCTAAATGTCACACAAGGTCTTCTTGCAAAGGCCATTTTCTCATCACCAGAATGGGAAAGTAAACAAAACCTTGGGGATAAAAGGGACACATTGTATTGCATACATATCATTTGCATTGTTCTTTATTTTTTGCAGGTTTCTCCAGGTTGCTTAACTTCTCTGCATTTTCAGGCAAGGATTACGAGATCTGCTAAGACACGACACTTCAGACAAAATATTCCTCATCGTTACGCAACACGCAACAACCAAAGGACTTTCATGGATGCTATGCAAACTGAGCTCAATGAATTCCGCACCAGGATGGGGGAATTTATGGTCATGATGCAAGGAGTGGCCTGTAAACACCCCAAATTTGCCCTCACTAGGTTCACACCATGGCTTGTGTTCTTTCATATTGGCATTAGTTCAATCATATCATGTCATGTTGCATTTTTGCTTCACTGCATTTGTTCAAGTTCATCTGCATCAAGGGGTTTATGATCTGAGCAATCCAAGATCCTTCTGAGCCACTCCAAAGGTCTTCAATCATCTCAAGAGGGTCCATGTATGTTCAATCATCATATTTTATCCTCCAAAGATCAAGGAAGTCAAAGAATCACAAGAACTGGCAAGGCATGGAAGCAGAGCTAGGGTTTAACTACACATATGACCTAAAATTAGGGTTTTGATTTCAGGTGCCATAACTTTAATTTTTTTGGTCATTCTTGTTTCTATTGGTCTCAATATGTTATAAGGATCATACATACCAAGTTTGATGAAGAAATTCATTGTGGAAGTCATCTGATCACTGGGTAACTTCCTGAGCAAGTCAGAGCAAAATCAGGGCATCTGAGGCCCCCAACATGGAACCAAAGTGGATTTTTCATCAAATTGAAGTTATATGGTCTTTATTTGATCAATGAAGTGCTTAGAAGTTCACAAATTTGAAGAAAAGTGAGCTAAACCAAAAGTTGCCAAAAATGAAAATGACTTGTAATGTAAACTTTCCATTTTGGGAAAGTTTTTCAACCCCCACTTTCTTAACCAAAAATGCTTCAAATGGAAAATTGTTGGTCATGAAAGTTGTAGATTGTATCATTCCCTTTTTCAAAAAGTACAAGAACAAGATATAATTCATTTTGGAACTCAAGTTATGGCTTTCCAAAGTTGGTAAAAATCACATAATTTCATGTTTCATGCCAAAGAGGGATTTTTGCAATTTCAAGTTTCAAGCTTCTTAATGACTTCTAATGCACTCCAATACATCATATTTTGATCACACAACACATTTGGACCAAAATTGTGCCTTGGATCACAAGAAACCATGAGCCATTCTTCACAAAATTCCAAAGAGGGAAATATGCAAGAACATTGGAAACTCTTGATCAAGGCCATCCAGCTCACAAAATCTGATCCAAAGGCCTTCCTTGATCCAAACTGAAGCAAGACAAGCCCTAAGATCTTCTCTGACCCGAGCCATGCCTATGGTACACAAAATCTTGACTTTTTGCATTTTCACCCATACCAATCAAGTTGTGACATTACCAACTCTCTGGCCAATCAGCATACATTATGTGGACCTCATGGACCTAAAACAACACAAGACACAAACTGAGAACCTCCCACAACTCAGCATTCACAAAACTAGCCAAAAACTTCAAGTCTTCTAAACTCTCAGCACAAACATCAAACCTCAAATCTTTTTCCACCAATCATCTCCACACATCACAGGGAACAAAAACCACCCTTCATTTTGCCCTGAAAATCACTCAAACTTAGACACGATTTTCCACCTCTCAGAACTGAACCTTCAAAAGGAGGCCATTTAAACACTTGCAAAGCTTCTCAATAGCATCAGGGTGATCAAAGGAGGTGTCTAGCATAAGAAGCAGGCTTTGAGGGTCCACATTTGCTCAACTCCAAGTCAAGTATAGCTCAAGAACTTTTTTCTCAGAGCTTTGATTTTAAGTTACAATGTGATAACGCATGTTTCTCTGATCATTATGCACTTTGAATCACTGAAAATGGTTAAGTATGTGGGATGTATTCAACTTCTGAAATTTTTTCCAATTTTCCGTTTGGCTTCGATTCTCTCCTTTGATGCAAAATAAATTGTTTTTGTTTGTGGATTCTTGTTGTTTGATGTTAGAGGATTGATTCTGGAGATTTTGGAATGTTTTCATGGCCTTGAGAGAGAGATAGGGGTTTGGTGTTGCCAGAGAAGATGACCGGAGCTTGCTTCGGTCACTTGAGAGTAGTTAGGGTTCTAATTAGGGTTTAAGTGCCAGATTTAATGTGGACCATTGGATGTGTGTTTTAGTTAGTGGATGGATGGCCCAGATTAGTTCGTTAGCCCTAATTCCCAATTAATTAAGTAAATCACAATTAATTAGCCAGGATGGATCCCAGCCCATGAAACACGCGCGCGGTCAATTCCCTCCATCCCAGTTTGAATCTGGAGCCTTGGATCAGCATACCTTTCATTAAACTCATTTTTATTTCACATTTTGCTTATTTATTTTGTACGAATTATTAAAAATAGTAAAAATCATCAAAAAATTCTGAAAATTTTTATCAAACATTTTATTAATTTTCAGAAACCAAAAATATTTTTATTTTTATTTTTTGCATTAAAAAAGTATTTTTAAATCATTTAAATGTTTTATTTAATTAATTAATGAAAATTAATTAATTAAATATACATTTAAGCATTTAAAAATCACCAAAAAAATCAGAGAACATTCTTGGACATTTTGAAACATATACAAACTCACCATACAAATTTCTTTTTGGTTTTGATCATGCTTTGACATTTTTCAATGAATTAGGGTTCTTAAAATTGTTCATTTTCTAACCCTAACTTCAAAAATTCATAACTTTTAAACCAAGTTAAGTTTGTGAATGATTCTTTTTGAATTGTTCTATGCATGACTCCTAGTTTCTAAAAACATTTTTGTTTCATTTTTATCTTGCATTTTCAAATTATTTGGCATTTTACATTGAGGATCACCCAAAAAACCCTAGAAACTTAGGAAATTCATAACTTCTTCTAGGTTTAGCTTCTGATCTCCCCCTTTGGATGGTAACCTAGTATAGGGTTAGGGTTCCTTTGAGTGCATTTTCAATTTTTTATCTTGTCATTTGCTTCTGTTTTTGAGTTTTGCATCTCATGTTACATGAAAACCCTAATTTTCCATCTTCCTTTGCATACATCTTGCATAAGCACTCATATAAGAACCTGCCATGACATTTCTTGCATCCATGTGACTTATAAGACATCTTAAGACACATTAGAATCATGTTTTATCATTGCATCATCGATTTTCCATGTTATGTTTTCATTTCATTTCATGTGCATTCATGAACTTTCATGCCTCCTTTCATGCTTCATTTGCATCTTCATTACTTGTATGATCATTCACATGTTATGACATACATTTGCATCATATCTTAGCATCATTTGCATCATGAATGTGCTTCTGGTTTTGGTTTGCATCTTTGCATTCATTTCATATTCATTTCATTTCACTTCCTTTTGCTAACTTTTAAGGTGGTAAGTACTTTGAGAAGTGAATTTCCTTCACTTCTCACCATCTCTTCTCATCTCTCTTATGCATTCATTGCTGCATTTTATATTTGTCTTAGAGTGAGATTACTCATTCATGTTCCTTCCTCACTTTCTTTCTTCAAGCAACTTATCTTCTTAAGTGAAGTAAGTTAGCTTGCTTCTTCTGCTTCTCTTCCTTCCATCTTTTCTTCTTCCTTGGTGGCTCCTCTTGAAGATCTCTTGCAAGCCTCATAAACCATAGGAATACCCAAGCATGATCACAATTAGGGTTTGATTAGTCCCCCCTTAGTTTTACCTTTGTGTCTTCTTTTGTGTCTTCTCTTCTCACCTCTTAATCAAGGATTAAACCTTTAAGGTTTTAAGGCTTTGTGATTAAGATTATGTCTGCATCCGTCTCTTAGGATGGAGTGTATAACTTTAATCCTAAGTGTTAAACCCTTGATGTGTTTAAATCTCTTAATCAATTCACCTAATAATCACTAAGACATCAAGCTTGTAACTTGGGTCTTGCATTAGGGTTCTAAATTCTTCCTTTATTGGTTAAGAAGGACTAACCCTAGTGTTAATGGACAAGTCCCCCTTAAGTTGTCTTACAAACCATAAAACCCATTTCTTAATCTCACCCTTAATTAAAATCCATTTCAATAAAGGCTTGTTTTGTCATGAGGTTAATCCCTAATCATGGATTAAGTTGAGGAGCCTTCCTCAGCTTAAATGTTCTCATCTATTATCCTTCTATTAGGATGGTGTAATGGGTCCATTAAATCTTTGATTATGGCTTAAACTCATTACTTAACACTAAACAAAAACTCCAAAAAACATCTAAATAAATACAAGTAGGTTAATGATCTTAATCCTACATCATGGTGATTAAGTGTGAGGTGTTTACTTCATACTTAAGGTATTCTCATTACCCCTAATCAGAGGGAGGATGTGATGAGTTTACTAACCCTTGGTTTAGGCTTAAGCTCATTTTCTTATGACAAACTCCAAAAGTAATAAAAGATTGAAAACACCAAAAACAAACAATAATCGTCTCCTCCGGGATTCTTTTCTCATCATCTTCACTCACAAATGAGAACTCGCTTCTTCCGTCTAATGCAAGACAGTTTGCACCTGAGCCAGACAGGTCATACACTTGAGCATAGACAAGTAAGTAGTTCACAAGTCAATTTATCTTTCAGTCTCTTTGAGTCGAACTACGGTGTTCTGACTTCCTCATTGCACAAGAGGATACGTAGGCATAACTTAACTGTTATCTAACAAAAGTCTCTGTATATTCCCCCCTCTTCCAGCATTATTCTTTTAAGCCTCATAGTCTTGAGCATTGCACTCTTTTCTTACAATGACACTCCTTTATTCCACTTCACACTTCTTTTGCAGTGACACTCGTATTATTTTCCAGCTTTTTGCACACAAAATAGCACTGACACTACCCCTTTAAACACAAATCTTTTAAGTGTGGATCCCGTCGAGTACGATGGACAATCTGGGTGCTAATACCTTCCCAGGTTTAACCAACCCCCTTTCTTAGTTTCTCTGGTTCGCAATCGTCTTATCCATCTTTTCTAGGTTTATGCAACATTACCTTTCCTTCGGGATAAAAATGCCTAGATGGCGACTCTTTTCAGTTCATATTCATGTTCTCCTTTCGCCGACCATTCGCGTCTGTACCCCTTCTGGACATGTGTCATTTGGTGGGAGCGACATGGCCCAAGGACAACATGATTTGAGGAATGCTATACAAGGGCTCAATCCTCCTCAGACTGACCCTCCTGTACTCACTCCAGAGGTTCAAGTGAATCCTCCCAACACTAACAATGGAATAGGTGGGCCTCCAGTTCCAGAGACTGGCACGCCAACCCTCATTCCTACGATGGAACGACAAGAGGATCAGTTCCATCCTTTTAACAAAGATATGGGCTTTGGCGGAGAAGGAAATTTTCAGGACTTCTTGTTGCTTGCTGAAAAGGTCAAGGCCATTGAGTGTAGAGACACTATTGGGATAGATGTATCTAACATGGGCTTAGTTCCTGGGGTGGTTATCCCTCCCAAATTCAGGCCACCAACTTTTGACAAATATAACGGTAACTCCTTCCCCAAAACTCACCTGCAGGCGTTATACCGAAAGATTGCTGCCCATACTAGGGACGAGAAGCTCTGGATGTACTATTTCCAGGATAGTCTCTCCGGAGGATCGTTGGAATGGTATATGAAGTTAGAGAGAAGTTTCGTTCGAAGCTGTCGCACTCAGCTCCAAAGTCTGACACAGAAAAATTCAGAAAGCTTCAAAGATTACACACAGAGATGGCGTGAACTGGCCGCCAGGGTGCAACCAACATTGCTAGAAAGAGAAATGGTAGACCTTTTCATGGACACCCTTCCTGCGCATTTCATGGAAAGGTTGGGTGGGTGTTCTTCAAGCGGTTTTTCATACATTATCTTGACTGGTGAGAGGATAGAGAGTTGGATCAAGCAGGGAAAGATCCAGAATGGTGGTGCTTCAGCTTCCGGTGTCAAGAAACCTTTCATGAAGAAGAGGGAAGGAGAGACTGGGGAAGTGTATGCACAGAGAGGCGGAGGCAATAAAGGTGTTTATCAGCAAGTGGCTCCTATCACTATCTCAGCTCAGCCTAATCAACATCAAGTTCAACAACCGCAACAACAACGCCAACAAGGTTATCAGCAACAGAGGGCTCCCCGTCCCTATTATTCTCAGAAGACCACATAAAGGCATCTTGAAACTCCACATATGTCTTATTCACAACTCTTGAAGAATCTCCTCCAGCTCCAAATGATCCAGCTCAGAACATTACAACCTCCGAGGCTGGGGCAACTCCCCGAAGGTTATGATACAAACACCCGATGCGAATTCCATTCCGGAGCTCCGAGTCATACTACAGAAAACTACAAAGCCCTGAAGCATGTCGTTCAAGACTTGTTAGATTCCAAAGCCGTTAATTTCTCTCCCACTCTGAATGTGATACAAAACCCCATGCCTCCTCATGGAGGTACAGTTGGGGCAATTGATGATGGAGAGAATCTGAATTTGGTGCGTGATATCAATGACCTGCAAACTCTGTTGAGTACTGTCAAAGCTTGTTTGGCCCAGAAGGGATCTTTCCGGGTTGTCAGAATAATTGTCCAAATTTTTCTAAAGCTCCTGATGGTTGTGAACACTTGAAAAAGGGGATACAGGGTATGATATATGAATGGGTCTTGCAGTTTGACAAAATTGCAAAAGAGAAAGAAGTTTCTACGGTGACCATTTTCTATGATCCATCACAAGCTCCTCCTCAAGCCAGAGTAGCACCAATAACTATCACTACTGCAGGGCCAGTGATGTATCAAAGTGATAAGGCCATCCCTTGGCATTACGGAGGTGAAATGTATTGCAACAGCCAGAAGCAAGATTTGGCCACACCTAGTATGGCTCCAGCTCAAGTAGAAATTGTTGGAGTAGGAGGCTTTACTAGGAGTGAAAGGGTTTTTGCACCGGAGACACTGAGAAATAGAGTAATACCACCCAGAGATTCTGCAGAAGCCCAAGCTAAGGCTAAAGGGAAGCAACCAGTAACTGCTAATGAGCCCACAACTGTGGTTAACCCTGACATTACATTTGGCAAAGAGGCTGAAGAGTTTTTAAGAATCTTTAAGAAGAGCGATTATAAAATCGTGGACCATTTGCAACAGACTCCAACAAAGATTTCCATCTTATCTCTGTTAATGTGTTCTGACTCTCACGGAAAAGCTCTCTTGAACATCCTGAACAAAGCTTATGTACCTCAGGATATCTCAGTGAACCAATTAGAAACTATGGTGTCCAGTGTGAACGCCAGTCATGGATTGGGTTTTACTGACACAGACCTAACATCTGAGGTCCGTGCCCACAATCGGGCACTGCATATTTCTTTGGAGTGTAAGGGTGCTATGTTATCTTATATGTTGGTGGATATTGGATCATCACTGAATGTTCTTCCCAAGAAGGCATTAATGAATTTGGATTATAACAGAGTAATTCTGAAGCCCAGTGACCTGGTGGTTCGAGCGTTTGATGGATCAAGAAGATCATTGTTTGGGGAAGTGGACTTGCCAATCAAGGTATGCCCATAAGTATTCAATACCACATTATATGTAATGGACATACAACCTGCATATAGTTGTTTACTAGGGAGGCCCTGGTTCCATTCGCCAGGGGCAATATCGTCCACGCTTCATCAGAAAGTGAAATTCGTCTGGGAAGGGAAAATCGTAACGGTCTGTAGAGAGTAGGATATCTTTATCAGTCATCTGGCTTCATTTAAATATGTAGAGATGGATGGTGAATTGGCATCTTCGTCAGCAGCTTCTTCCGAAGAGTCAAAGAAAGGGGTTCCCATAACCTCTTATAAGCAAGCTCTGAAGGTAGTGGAATCAGGGATACGTGAAGGTAGATTGAACTACATTTCAAGGTTCATATCTCATCTTAAAGCAACCTGTGAGCCCTTGTTCAAGTTTTTAAGGAAAGAACAAACGGTCAGGTGGAATGAAGACTGCCAGAGGGCTTTTGACAAAATCAAGGAGTACTTACAAGAGCCTCCTATTCTTATGCCTCCAGTTGAGGGAAGACCTCTAATAATGTACTTGACAGTATTAAAAGAGTCAATGAGGTGTGTGTTGGGCCAGCATGACGAGTCTAGTCGAAAAGAGTATGCAATATACTACCTAAGCAAAAAGTGTACCGACTGTGAACAACGTTATTCACTGCTCGAGAAAACTTGTTGTGCTTTAGCGTGGGCTGCTCGCCGACTATGGCAGTATATGTTGACCCACACTACCTTGTTGATCTCAAAGATGGACCCAGTCAAGTACATATTTGAGAAGCCAGCACTTACCGGAAGGGTTGCAAGATGGCAAATGATCCTGACAGAATATGACATTCAGTACACATCTCAAAAAGCCATCAAGGGCAGTGTGCTGTCTGACTATCTGGCTGAGCAACCCATTGATGATTACCAGCCTATGAGATTTGACTTCCCTGATGAAGACATCATGTTCTTGAAAGCAAAAGATCATGAAGAGCCTGTTCACACTGAAGGGCCCGACCCAGAAGAGGAATGGATATTGATGTTTGATGGGGCTGTTAATATGAATGGTCGAGGAGTTGGTGCAGTACTCATTACACCTAAAGGAGTTCACATGCCTTTCTCGTCTAAACTCACCTTTAACTGCACTAACAACGAAGCTGAATACGAAGCCTGTATCATGGGTCTTGAGGAAGCCATTGACCTCAGGATCAAGACAATAACTGTATTCGGAGATTCAACTTTGGTAATCAATCAGACCAACGGTAAATGGTACACTCACCAAGAGCATCTGATTCCGTACCGGGATTATACGAGGAGATTACTGACTTTCTTTACTACAGTCAAACTTGAGTATATCCCTCGAGATGAAAATCAGTTTGCAGATGCTCTGGCTACCATTTCCTCCATGATCAAAGTTCAAGCTGCCAACTTTGTGCCTCGGATTTTAGTATCCAGACTTGACAGACCGACATATGTATTCTCCGTGGATATTTCTAAGGATGACAAGCCTTGGTTCCATGACATCAAATGCTTCTTAGAGGATCAAACATACCCACATGGGGCATCATCTAATGACAAGAAAACATTAAGAAGGCTGGCTGGTAGTTTCTTCCTGAATATTGATAGTTCGTTGTACAAGAGAAACTTTGACATGGTACTTCTCAGATGTGTTGATAAGGCAGAAGCAGACTTGCTGATGCACGAGGTGCACGAAGGATCTTTTGGTACCCATGCTGGAGGACATGCAATGGCTAAAACGTTGTTAATATCAGGTTACTACTGGATCACAATGGATGCAGACTGTTGTGCTTATGCCAGGAAGTGTCACAAATGCCAGATTTATGCAGACAAAGTGCATGTGCCTCCGAATCCTCTGAATGTAATGTCCTCACCTTGGCCCTTTTCCATGTGGGGCATTGACATGATTGGGAATATTGAACCAACTACTTCAAATGGCCACAGATTCATCCTGGTAGCCATTGACTATTTTACCAAATGGGTCGAAGCAGCTTCATATGCAAACGTCACCAGACAAGTGGTAGCCAGATGTTTTAAAAGAGACATCATCTGTAGATATGGAGTACCCGAACGAATCATTACTGACAATGGTTCCAATTTGAACAACAAAATGATGGCAGAACTATGCCGGGACTTCAAGATCCATCATCACAACTCTTCCCCTTACAGGCCAAATATGAATGGCGCTGTTGAGGCAGCTAACAAGAACATCGAGAAGATTGTGCAAAAGATGGTGGTAACTTATAAAGACTGGCATGAAATGTTACCATTTGCCTTGCATATGTATGGTATGGAGGCAGTCCTACCTGTTGAAGTTGAATTACCCTCCTTAAGGGTCCTGATGGATGTCAAGCTGAATGAAGCAGAATGGGTCCGTTCTCGGTACAATCAACTGAATCTGATCGAAGAAAAGAGATTAGCTGCAATTTGTCATGGGCAGTTATACCAGAAAAGAATGAAGAAAGCCTTCGATCAGAAAGTTAGGCTTCGGGAATACCAAGTAGGAGATTTTGTGCTAAGGAGACTTCTTCCTCCACATACAGACCACAGGGGCAAGTGGACTCCTAATTACGACGGTCCATTCATAGTAAAGAAAGTTTTCTCTAGTGGAGCACTGATGCTCACTACTATGGATGGTGAAGATTTCCTGTCCCCTATGAATTCAGATGCAGTTAAAAAATACTTCGCATAAAATGACCCGTTGGACATAAAAACAGAATGTAAGTCCAGGCAAAAATAGGGCATCCCGGCGAGTCAAAAATAGAATAATAGACTCGGGCAAAAATAAGGGAAAATAAAGAAAAAATGTACACCCTCTGAGTTTAAAAGCCACATTGGGCAGCTCAAGCAAAAATGGGTATCCCGGTGGATTGAAAACCCGAAAGGACGATCCACGCAAAATAAGGCAATAAGCGAACAACTGCATTTTGAATTCGTCTGTATCACTCGCAACATGGCAAGCTTCGAAAGGTTCAACCTTCTTCAGAGAGAAGGATAAGAAGAACGTCAGAGTCATACGAGTCATAGCAAAAGGGAAGCTCACTAAAGCGTCGTCAACAATCTCCTCATTTCAGGGGATCTGTTCCTTTGACTGTATTTGCCAATTCAGGGCACCCAAATTAATAAAATCAGATTTTCAATCACACTTCGTCTTGTACATTTTATTTCATTTAAAAAAAATGTGTCTGGTATCCTTGATATAACGTTTGCATAAAAAAAGATGTGCCTTTCTAATCACATGCTTGCAGGAAATATATTTCTTCTCCCAGGAGTGTCTAAACTCCTATGACGGAATCCAGTAAGGGATACCTCGGGCCACTTGTACGTTTCTTTTTCATAATAGGATTGCAGGTATTCAGAGCGCAACATGGGGCATGAAAGGCTTTCCCCAACAAAGTTTCCAAATCATTATTTCCTTAACATATCCTCCAAACAGCACCAGAAATGCTTTCTCCCCATCAGAGTGGCCGGGCATCACTTCTCCAACACATTTTTCTTCATAGCAGCATCAGAAGGTGCTCATTTCCCCAGCTGAGTTGTCAGGTATCATCATCCTCAGCAGGATCCCCACAGAAATCTCTAGGAAGACCGTTCAGTGGTCTTTCCTCCCCCAACAGAGTACTAGACAGGGAACCATCTCCCCACAGAGCTCCAGCCTCTCTCAGAAGAGCAATGTTTGAAATCCTCGCACAACAAAGTGACGGAAGATTTCTCATCCCCAGCTGGGCTCCTCATTACAAAGATAGGTCTATCAGTGACCTATTTCCCCAAGCAGAGTCATACATCTTACCAGATCTACCAATGATCTCATCCCCAGCTGGGATATCCTTTCAAGCAGATCAATCGGAGATCTTCACAGCAACGAGATCTGAATCCCGGATCGGTATCTTTTGCATAATCATAGCATCCGCATCATTTTTCCCCCCAGAGCGTAGCATTCTGTCTAATACGGAGCATTACAGCAAAAATCAAACATATTGCATGATCACAAGTCAGTTTCGAACCAGTCACCTGTAAAAAACCGACAATATCCACATCAGCAATGTATACAAAATACCTCTCAATCTCCCCACAGAAAACCAAAGCGTCCCCTTTGCACTCTCCAACACAAATACATGTTCATATATACCGCTTTCAACACTCGTCCGTGCCATTTTATCCCCCGCAGATAAGCCATAAACATCCTTTTTGAATACGGAAACCTATATACACTCTCTTAACACCCGTCCGTGTCACCACCCCCCAGCATAGCTGCCTAAACACTTGTTGCAAACCAAACACTTGTTTATAACACGCTCTCATTGACACTCGTCCATGTCATCCTATCCCCACAGGTTTCCAGAATACCTTCAAAGCTCATAACTTATACACTTTCCCTTCTGACACCCGTCTGTGTCACTTTTTCCCAGCAAGTTAAACACTCGTCTGTGCCTTGCTCATACTTCACAATACTTGTTCATACTTATACAAATACTCGTCCATATCTTATATATATATATATATTATTCCCCACAGATTCGACACTTGTCCATGCTCTTTGTTAACCAGTTGGTACTCGTCCGTACCATCATCTCTGAACATGCGTCAGCGTTTGTTTCTACCGATACTCGTCCGTATTATGGTCTTAAGGATGCTCGTCCGCATCTTTAATCTATACACAACGTCAAACACTTATACATTTTATTTCTTGGATGTAAACACTCGTCCATGTTTACTATTCCCCAGTAAGTCCCCAGTAGAACAACCTTTCTCTTGTCTGACATTCGTCATATGTCATGATACTTTCGGCAGCCGTACCCTGCCAGGTGATCGTCCTTCACCTATGGATGACCGTCCCTCATCCTTCTCCCAGCGGAGTCTCCATTATTGGATCCTTTTTTTTAATCCGACATTCGTCCTATGTCGTGATATTTAGCAGTCGTACCCTGCTAGGTGATCGTCCTTCACCTTTTGATGATCGTCCTTCATCATTTTATCTGATGGCAGTCCCCATCTTTGATCTTGTTATCTGACATTCGTCCTATGTCACGATAAGCCCTGAGAGCAGCCGTACCCTACTAGGTGATCGTCCTTCACCTTATTGATGATCGTCCTTCATCATTTCACCCGATGGTCGTCCCTATCGTTAATTTTGTTATCTGACATTCGTCCTATGTCACGATAAGCCCCGAGAGCAGTCGTACCCTGCTAGGTGATCGTCCTTCACCTTTTGATGATCGTCCTTCATCATTTTATCCGATGGCCGTCCCTATCTTTGATCTTGTTATCTGACATTCGTCCTATGTCACGATAAGCCCTGAGAGCAGCCATACCCTGCTAGGTGATCGTCCTTCACCTTTTGATGATCGTCCTTCATCACGCTTATCCGATGGCCTTCCCCATCGTTGACTTTTTCTATCCGACATTCGTCTTATGTCGTGATAAAGAGCAGTCGTCCCCTGCTAGGTGATCATCCTTCACCTTTGATGACTGTCCCTCATCATTACTTCATTTATTCTCTGAACTTGATGGCCGTCCCCATCATTGCCTTTATTTTAATTCCCAGAGAACTTTGTTACTTTCCTTGATGGTCGTCCCCATCATGATCTCTTTATTTTCCCAGTATGTCGACCGTCCCCGTCATTGCTTTATCCCCCGCAGTCGTCCTCTGCTCGATGGTCGTCCTCCATCGCCCGCACTTTATAATCATACTATACTTTCCTTTTACAATCTATATCGCTTTTCTTCTTCTCCCCAGCGAGTGCAAATTTTGGAATGTCTTTGGTATTCAACCACAAGTTATCTTGTTTGTCTGTTAAGCCCGTCGCTTACATCCTGCACAGCTAACTCATGTTTGAATAGGGGCAGCTGTAAACACCCCAAATTTTCCCTCACTAAGTTCACACCATGGCTTGTGATCTTTCATCTTTTCATTAGTTTAAACATACCATCTCATATTGCATTTTTGTTTCACTGCATTAGTTCAAGTTCATCTGCATCTAGGGTTTGTGATCTGAGCAATCTAAGGATCCATTTGAGCCACTCCAAAGGCCATCAATCATTCCAAGAGGGTCCATGTATGTTCAATCATCAATTTATATCCCTCAAAGATCAAGGAAGTCAAAAAATCACAAGAACTTGGAAAGCATGGAAGCTGAGCTAGGGTTTCACTGCACAGATGACCTGAAATTAGGGTTTTGGTTTCAGAGGCCATAACTCCAAATTTTTTGGTCATTCTTGTTTCTACTGGTCTCAATATGTTATAAGGATCATGTGTACCAAGTTTGATGAAGAAATTCATTGTGTAAGTCATCTGATCACTGGGTAACTTCTTGAGCAAGTCAGAGCAAAATCAGGGCATCCGAGGCCCCCAACAATGGAATCAAAGGGGTATTTTTCATCAAATTGAAGTTATATGATCTTTATTTGATCATTTAAGTGTTTAGAAGTTCACAAAATTGAAGAAAAGTGAGCTAAACCAAAAGTTGCCAAAAATGGAAATGACTTGTAATGTAAACTTTCCATTTTGGGAAATTTTTTCAACCTCCTCTTTCTCAACCAAAAAAGCTTCAAATGAAAAATTGTTGATCATGAAAGTTGTAGATTGGATCATTCCCTTTTCAAAAAGTACAAGAACAAGACCTAATTCATTTTGTAACTCAAGTTATGGCTTGTCAAAGTTGAAAAAAATCACATAATTTTCAAGAATGCACCAAAGAGGGATTTTTGCAAAATCACTTGCCAAGGCTTTTTGTGACTTCAAACACACTTCAATACATCACAACATCATAGTACATTGCTTCTAGGTCAGAATTTCCCAAGGAATTGCAAGATCACATGCCTTGAACATCAAGATTTCTCAAGGGGCCAAAACTTCACATAATTGCAAAACACCCCATAACTTGTTTCCCACATGTTGAATTGCCTCAAGAATGAATTTGTGGACTTCCTTGAAGTCAGCTGCGCATGGACATGCCCAAAGGCCAGCTGCATCCTTGCCCATACCTCAAGTACACAAGTTGGTGACTTTTTGCAAGAAGGCCATACCAATCACCATAGGGCACAACCACTCCACAAACCTATCACAAGTTGATATGTGGACCAAATGCTGATCATAACACACAAGAACACAAGCTGAACCCTAAGAATTACCAAGTTAGCAAAAACACCCCCTCTTTCAAAAGCTTTCGAAATTCATAACCCAGCCACTCAATCTTCAAACAAATACCACCATTCATTTCTAAATCACTCACTGATCACAAACCAACCATTGAAACAGCCAAAAGCACCTCATACACCTAATACGATTTCTGACCAGTTGGAGTGCAAGCTCACAAACCAGCCATCCTCAAAGCTTTCAAAGCATTGCAACTTCTTCAGGAAGGTCATTAGAGGCATTTTGCACCAAGGAAGTGGCCAGAAAGCTCAAGG
The DNA here is from genome assembly GCA_963966055.1 of Lathyrus aphaca. Lineage (NCBI taxonomy): Eukaryota > Viridiplantae > Streptophyta > Magnoliopsida > Fabales > Fabaceae > Lathyrus > Lathyrus aphaca. The sequence continues at coordinate 100,392,565 of OZ014522.1, read as the reverse complement.
GTGAAAAGCTCCATCTCAGGTAGCCATTCGAATTAATTTTTCCAGAACTTCTTTTTTATGTTACAAAATGATTAAGCATGCTTCACTGATCACACTGAACTTGGAATTTTTGAAAATGGTTGAGAAATGAGTGTGTATTGATTGTCTGAAATTTTTGCCATGTTTATGTTTCTCTTCGAATCATGAGTTTGAGTGAAAAGAAATGAGGATTGAGGGTGAATTTGGGTTCAGGGGAGTAGGAGGAGTGAATCTGGAGCTTTAGAGCTCCAAAAAGTACCTAGGGAAGAAGTTAGAAGTTTTCAGGTGAGGGGGTCACTAGAGAAGACGACCAGAGCTCTTCTCAGGTGACCTGAAAGTCATTAAGTGTAAATTAGGGTTAGGGTTTTGATTTGAATTAGGACCCTTGGATATGTCTCTCCCGCGCATGTTGTGTGGTCCCGATTAGGTCATTAGGATTAATTTGTGATTAAAAAATTAATTAATTAGGATTAATTGGATTTGAATGCTGACCCTTAGATCACGCGCCAAGTCTTCCCTCCATCTCCGGATTTGAATGTGAGCCACAAGATCAGTTGACCAGCCCATAATTTCATTTTAATTCCTATTTTTCTCATTTATTTTGTAGCATTTATTTAAAATAGCTAGAAATTTCCAAAAATATTTTTATTTTGCATTTTGGTTCCAAATAATTTTCTTAACCCAAAAATATTTTTATTTTTATTTTTTGCACTTAAAAATCATTTTTTAGACATTTAAATGTTTATTTTAATTAATTAATGAAAATTAATTAATTAAAATATCATTTAGGTTTCTAAAAAATCCTAAAAAAATTCATATTGCATCTTTAAACATTTAGAAACATTGTCATGCCATCCATACAAATTTATTTTTGGTTTTGAACCATTTTTGACAATTTTCTTGAATTTAGGGTTCATAAAATTCACATTTTAGAACCCTAACTTCAAGAATTATTTTCTGCCTGACCAAGAATGATATGACAATGATTATTTTTGCATTGATCTTCATTTGAGATGTAGATTCTAACATATTTTTGTCATAAATTTCTTCTACCTTTTTGAATTGATTGGCATTTTTTCCCTTTAGGTACCTTAAAACCCTAGATAACTTAGAAAAATCATAACTTCCTTAGGGTTAAGAGTTAGGTCTTCTCCTTTGGGGTGTGATATCATATGGGGTTAGGGTTCTTTTGATTGCATTTTCAATTTTTTATCTTGTCATTTGCTTCTGTTTTTGAGTTTTGCATCTCATGTTGCATGAAAACCCTAATTTCTCATCTTCCTTTGCATACATCTTGCATAAGCATTCATATAAGAACTTTCCATGACATTTCTTGCATCCACATGACATATAAGACATCATAGGACACATTAGATTCATGCTTGATCAGTTCCCCATCCATTTTCCATGTTATGCATTCACTACATTCCATGAGCATTCATAAACTTTCATGATTCTTTCATGCTTCATTTGCATCCTCATTACTTTTATGATTATTCACAACTCTTGACATACATTTGCATCATCCCTTAGAATCATTGACATCACAAATATGCTTCTGGTTTTGGTTTTCATCCTTGCATTCATTTCATTTTCATTTCATTTCATTTCCTTATGCAAACTTTTCAGGTGGTAAGTACTTTGAGAAGTGAATTTGCCTTCACTTCTCACAATCTCTTCTCATCTCTCTTATGCATCCTTGCTGCATTTTGTATTTTTCTTAGAGTGAGCTTGCTCATTCATGTTCTTCTTCACTTTCTCTCTTTAAGCAACTTATCTTCTTAAGTGAAGTAAGTTAGCTTGTTTCTTCTGCTTCTCCTCCTTTCATCTTGTTTCTTCCTTGGTGGCTCTTCTTGAAGATCTCTTGCAAGCCTCATGAACCCTAGGAATACCCAAGCATGTTAACAATTAGGGTTTGATTAGTCCCCCATTTAGTTTACCTTTGTGTCATCTTTTGTGTCTCTCTTCTCATCTCATAATCATGGACTAAATCCTTAAGGTTTTAAGGCTTTGTGATTAAGGTTATGCCTGCATCCTTCTCTTAGGATGGAGTGTATAACTTTAATCCTAAGTGTTAAACCTTTAATGTGTTTAAATACCTTAATCAATTCATCTAATAATCACTAAGACATTAAGCTTGTCACTTGGGCCTTGCATTAGGGTTCTAATTCTTCCTTAATTGGTTAAGAAGGACTAACCCTAGTGTTAATGGACAAGTCCCCCTCAAGTTGTCTTACCAACCATAAAACTCACTTCTTCATCTTACCATTAACTAAAATCCACTTAATAAAGGCTCTGTTTTGTCATGAGGTTAATCCCTAATCATGGATTAAAATCCTTGATTATGGCTTAAACTCATTACTTAACACTAAACAAAAATACCAAAAACATCTAAATAAATATAAGTAGGTTAATGATCTTAATCCTACATCATGGTGATTAAGTGTGATGTGCTTACTTCATACTTAAGGTATTCTCATTACCCCTAATCAGAGGGAAGATGTGATGAGTTTACTAACCCTTGGTTTAGGCTTAAGCACATTTTCTTATGACAAACGCCAAAAGCAATAAAAGATTGAAAACACCAAAAAACAAACAATAATCGTCTCCTTCAGGATTCTTTTCTCATCATCTTGACTCACAAACGAAAACTTGCTTCTTCCGTCTAATGCAAGACAGTTTGGACCTGAGCCAGACAAGTCATACACTTGAGCATAGATAAGCAAGCAGTTCACAAGTCAATTTGTCTTTCAGTCTCTTTGAGTCGAACTACGGTGTTCTGACTTCCTATTTGCACGAGAGGATACGTAGGCATAACTTAACTCTTATCGAACAAAAGTCTCTGTCTCTTCCCCCCTCTTCCAGCATTATCCTTTAAGCCTCAGTTCCTGAGCACCTCACTTCACTTTCTTGCACTGGCACTTGTACATTCTTTTCCAGCATTTGCACACAGATAACACTGACACTACCCCTTTAAACACAAACTTTCAAGCGTGGATCCCATCGAGTACGACGGACAATCTGGGTGCTAATACCTTCCCAGGTTGTAACCAACCCCCGTTCTCAGTTTCTCTGGTTCGCGACCGTCTTATCCATATCTTCCTAGGTTTATGCAGCATTACCTTTCCTTCGGGATAAAAATGCCTAGTTGGCGACTCTTTTCAGTTCATCTTCATGTTCTCTCCTTTCGCCGACCGTTCGCATCTGTACCCCTTCTGGCTAGATGTCATTTGGTGGGAGCGACAGTTGTCTAGCTACTTACAAGTATATTGAGATGGGTGGAGAGATCCATGAGACGATGAGCCAGGGTTTTGAGGCCCTCAATGTTAATGAAGCAAAAACTGAAGTGTCTGGTACTACAATCTCTTCTTATAAGCAAGCTCGGAAGGTTGTTGAAGACGGGAATGCCCAAGGTTGGGGCAAGCTGCTGCAAGTTCAGGTCAAGGAAGACAAGTTCGGGTTGGGTTACAAATCATCCCGACAGGTCCAAGAGGAGGCTGCTGAAGCTCCTAAGTTTATCAGTGGAGGAATGCTAACCCTGGATGCAATCAACAATGTGGAAGACGAGGCTGAAAGTGACTTCAACCTAGAAAGCTGGATTCATCCAAGGGTCCCAGGCCAGCAAGTCCTTAATTGGTCTTCCCAGGAAATTATAAGGATTACTTCTGCAGAGTAATTATTATTTCCTGTTTAAGCATGCATCAAGTCCTGCATCTTGCCTAAGGTATCAGGACTCATTTTGTAATAGGGCCATATTTGTATTTTGTGCAAATGAATGATTAATGAACAAATGGACATCTTTTGAAAAACGATCTTCTTTTTTTTCGCTCACTGTTTTTCATTTTTGTTATTTTTGCACAAAGCAATAAATGACAATGTTTTTCAATAATAAACTCCATTCAAACTTTTTCTAAAAAAAATAAAATCAATCAATAAAATGAACAAATCTCAATCCTTGCAGAGATAATCCTCCATATTGCACCGACAACAACATTGCTATGACCTTGTATGACTTCGAAAATCCAATTAATCAAGCAGATGAAGGGGTTGATGAAGACTATGAGTTGCCTGAAGAGTTGGCTAGATTGTTGAGACAAGAGGAAAAAGTGATTGCTCCTCATCAGGAGGAGGTTGAAACTATCAATCTTGGTACCGAGGAAGAAGTGAAAGAAGTGAAGATCGGGGCCAGTCTGCAAGCTCCAGTGAAAGAACAGCTCATCAGTATGCTCCGAGAATATGTTGACGTCTTTTCTTGGTCCTATCAAGATATGCCAGGTCTAGATTTAGATATTGTCATGCACAGATTGCCACTAAAAAAAGATTGTCCTCCAGTTAAACAGAAATTACGCCGCACTCGCCCAGACAAGGCCATGAAAATCAAAGAAGAAATACAAAAGCAGTGGGACGCCGGTTTTCTTGCTGTAACTAGTTACACGCCGTGGGTTGCTAACATTGTACCTGTACCTAAGAAGGATGGCAAGGTGCGTATGTGTGTCGAATACCGGGATCTGAATAGAGCTAGCCCGAAAGATGATTTCCCATTACCTCAGATTGACGTATTGGTGGATAACACGTCTCAGTTCTCGGTATTTTCTTTCATGGATGGATTTTCTGGATACAATAAGATTAAGATGTCACCTGAAGACATGGAGAAGACAACTTTCATCACACCTTGGGGCACGTTCTGCTACAAGGTAATGTCGTCTGGTCTAAAGAACTCCGGTGCAACTTATCAACGGGCTATGGTAACATTATTCCACGATATGATCCACAAACAAATCGAGTGTTATGTGGATGATATGATTTCCAAGTCCCTCATAGAAGAAGATCATTTGGTGAATCTTCTGAAATTGTTCAAGCATCTAAGAAAGTATCAGTTGAAGTTGAACCCCAACAAATGCACATTCGGGGTACGTTCCGGTAAACTGCTGGGTTTTATTGTGAAAAAGGGATTGAGGTTGACCCCGACAAAGTAAAATCCATTCAGGAGATGCCTGCACCTAAGACTGAGAAAGACGTTTGAGGGTTCTTAGGTAGATTGAACTACATTTGAAGGTTCATATCTCATCTCACTACAACCTACGAACCCTTGTTCAAGTTGTTAAGAAATAAACAAACAGTCAGGTGGAACGATGATTGTCAGAGAGCTTTTGACAATATCAAATAATATCTGCAAGAACCTCCAATTCTCATGCCTCCGATCGAAGGAAGACCTCTAATCATGTACCTGACAGTATTAGAAGAGTCCATGGGGTGTGTGTTGGGCCAGCATGACGATTCTGGTCGAAAAGAGTATGCAATATACTACCTAAACAAAAAGTTTACCGACTGTGAACAACGTTATTCACTGCTCGAGAAAACTTGATGTGCTTTAGTTTGGGCTGCTCGCCGACTAAGACAATATATGTTGACTCATACTACCTTATTGATCTCAAAGATGGATCCAGTCAAGTACATATTTGAGAAGCCAGCACTTACCGGAAGGGTTGCAAGTTGGCAAATGATTCTAACAGAGTATGACATTCAGTACACCTCTCAGAAAGCCATCAAGGGCAGTGTATTGTCTGACTATCTGGCTGAGCTACCCATTGATGATTACCAACCTATGAGATTTGACTTCCCTGATGAAGATATCATGTTCTTAAAAGCAAAAGATTTTGAAGATCCTATTCATACTGAAGGGCCTGACCCAGAAGAAGCATGGACTATGATGTTCGATGGGGCAGTTAATTACAATGGTCGTGGGGTTGGTGCAGTACTTATCACACCCAAGGGAGTCCATTTGCCTTTCTCAGCGAAAATCACCTTTGCTTGCACTAACAACGAAGCAGAATACGAAGCTTTTATTATGGGTCTTGAGGAAGCCATTGACCTCAGGATCAAAACCTTGAATGTATTTGGAGACTTAGCTTTGGTAATCAATCAGACCAACGACAAATGGTACACTTATCAGGAGCATCTGATTCCCTACCGTGACTATACGAGGAGATTGTTGACCTTCTTCACAACAGTCAAGCTTGAATACATCCCTCGAGATGAGAATCAGTTTGCAGACGCTTTGGCTACCATTTCATCCATGATCAAAGTACAGACTGCTAATTATGTACCTCAGATTTTGGTATCCAGACTGGATAGACCGACATATGTTTTCTCTATGGACACTGTCACTGATAACAAGCCTTGGTTCCATGACATCAAATGCTTCTTGGAAACTTAGACATACCCACCTGGGGCATCGTCAAATGATAAGAAGACATTAAGAAGGCTAGCCGGTAGTTTCTTCCTCAATACTGATGGTTCTTTATACAAACGAAATTTCGACATGGTCTTGTTCAGATGCGTTGACAAGAAGGAAGCAGACCTGCTGATGCACAAAGTACATCAAGGTTCTTGTGGTACCCATGCCAGAGGACATGTAATGGCAAAGAAGTTGTTAAGACCAGGTTACTACTGGATCACAATGGATACAGACTGTTGTGCTTATGCCAGAAGATGCCACAAATGCCAGATCTACGCGAATAAAGTGCAGGTGCCTCCAAATCTTTTGAATGTAATGTCTTCACCTTGGCCCTTCGCCATGTGGGGAATTGATATGATTGGAAAGATTGAACCGACTGCTTCAAATGGTCACAGATTCATCCTGGTAGCCATTGATTACTTCACCAAATGGGTCGAAGCAGCTTCGTATGCAAACGTCACCAGGTAGGTGGTAGCTCGATTTCTGAAAAGGGATATCATTTATCGATATGGAGTTCCCGAGCGAATCATTACTGATAATGGTTCTAATTTGAACAACAAGATGATGGAAGAACTTTGTCGGGACTTCAAAATTCAACATCACAACTCTTCTCCTTACAGGCCAAAGATGAATGGCGTTGTTGAGGCTGCTAACAAGAATATCAAGAAGATTGTGCAAGAGATGGTAGTCACCTATAAAGACTTGCACAAAATGCTACCATTTTCCTTGCATGGTGTAACATCCCAAAATTTGCCCTCATTTTTATAGCATTTAGCGTTTCATACAGCATTGCGTTCGTATCATAGAAAAAGTTTAGCACGAGCTGACAGTGATATCACTTCAGATGTGGATGCTCAGTTACGATCTGATTCAAAAAAAATGTTGGACCTAATGACGATCTGGTAATCAAGAGTTTTTTTTATTCATGTCATCTGTTTCAGTGGGCTATGTCCCAGTCAGAGTGTGCCCAATGACAAGTTAGATTTCAAGTCAATTTCATTTCTAGATATGTAAAGAGTTGGTTCAAAGTTCTAGTGTGCTCAAGTTAGCCTAGTGGCATCAAAATCTTAAGATTTTATTAAATAAATCTTGACTCAAGTTAAGGTCAAGCATGTCATTTACTCAATATTTATCCCAAATTTGGTCCATTTTAGTCATATTTAAGGTCTATTACAGGTTTGGTTATTATTATTCTTTTTTTACTCACATGGTCAGAATTGAAAGGTTAATTCAAAAATTGGGTAGGAATTAATTTGTTATATTTTCAAAAAAATAATATAATAATAATAAATCACGGAGAACGCAAGTGAGAGGCTGCTAAATATTGCAAGGTTCATACATTTGCAAAGTCTTATCAAATGAAATCCAGCAAAAAACAACATTTTAAGATACATTACATTACAAAAAGTGAAAGTCAGTTACAGTTATAGGGAAAGGAATCGGTTACAAAATGGTTATACCAAAAATAGAAAACTAACAAAAGCTTCTAACCGAATCTAACAAACTTTATCAGAGAATTTCCAGAAACTAACCTGAGAAATCCCTAAATGGCCCTCTTGATCTTCATATATAGGAGCCAGGTTGCTGCAAGTTCGGGGGGCTCTCTTCCATTTTTGTTCCCAGAATCAGATTCAATCAACATCTTCATCTCTAAACTCTTCCTGCTTCACTCCACCATTTTCCCTCTATTCTTCAATATAGAACGAGAGTCACTCACTTTTTCATCTCTCACCTTCACTCTTTCACCCCTCTAGATTCATTCTCCATCAATCTTCTTTACAATTTCACAATTTTTCCCATTCAACTTCTTCATCATCATCTCTACCTCAGAGTCTTCACACTTCAATTCTCAACCCTCTGAAATCTTCAACAACTTCATCAACCGACAAATTCTTCAATCTGCACCATCATCTTCATCAACATAGATTCTTCTTCATCTTCTGCATCCTGTAACATTCATCAATTCATCAACAGCAAAAAAAAACCACCACTTGATAAAGAAGAAGAAGAAGAAGCGATTTATGCAACAACAAACTACAAGATTCAGGAAAACCTACACATCAACATCGGAACTTTCATCATCATTACCACCTTCGACAAATCTTCAAGCCTGCAGTAGATGCGTGACTCAAGAACAACCAACAAAATGGAAACGTGCTTTATCAACGTATCAACAATCCAACCACCTTCAAGAATCTTCAACAAAAGTCTGCAAAGATCATCAACGGTTCAACAATAACAACAACAAAATCATTAAAAAGAAAGCAAGAAGAAGTAGAAAGAGTCGAAAACCATAACAAGTATATTGCAAGCGCTTGGTATCACGGAAGAAGCGAACGAAGTACCTTGGTTCGTCTTTCGTCAGCGTTAAAAGATTCGCGAGGAAAATCGATTTGAACTCCTTTGCATTCGTAACGTTCGCTTCTGTTGTAGAGATTTAGGTATTGTTTGAGAGTTTGACTCATCTCTTTGGTGTTTGAGTGCGGGATACGCCGATTCCTCCGTTCGGTTGAGGATTCGGAAAAAATCCGAGTGTTGATACGTGATTAGGAGCAAGAATAAGATAGTGTTTGTGTTGAAGGTTGGCCGTTGCAGAGCGGTTATCGGAGAGAGACCAGCGGCGGCTAGGGTTTTCATTTTGAAGGAGATGAAGGTGTGTGTAACGCGTTTTGAGTGAAAGAGAGAGAGTCTCGTGGTGGCGCGGTTGTTTCTGTGGTGATTCACGGCGGCGATTTTGGGAAGAAGAAGAAGAAGCCGCCGAGGGGAAGAAGGGGCTTCTAGGGTTTTTCGGTTTCCTGTTTGACTGAAAATTTTATTTGCTTGTTTATAACTCTAGTGTTTGAGGATAATTAATAGTTTAATGGAAATTCATTGAGGTTTATTTTGAGATTAATGAGTATAATAAGCAATAAAATTCAATTAATGAATATAATAAACTCAATTAGTGTTTCCAATAAGATAAGATCGAGATAGGATTTTTTTGGATTTTGGCCACACCGGTGGTGACACTTGTCACCCTCCGGTAGACTCTTCTTATGGTTAATCATGTGTGCGCTGGTTCACTATAATTGTTACGCACCTTCACCTCAGGATCCATTTGATGAAAATACCTTGAAGAGACAACCAATCCAATGGCCCTCTAGGAGTCAACATTATTGACTGTACCCCATAACATACACCCTCCAAGCCCTGCGCTAATGTGGCTAAGGTGTTTCTATCTGCACCCCCTATCTCAAGCCCAAGTTCGTTTTTAACTAAAAAATTACTTCAGATGCACCCCGTTATCTATTTTCTTGTTATTTTAATTTTGGCTTAGTATCTTTTCAATTTAAATCTATAAAAAATACTAAAACATAAAATAAAATTATACAAAAATTATAGGAGGTTTATAACTCATTTTAGAACTTTTCTACATTTTTACTTTCTGAATTTTGTCAATTTTAAATTTAATTTCGATTTTTCATTTAATTGCCTTTCTATTGAATTCTTGCATGAACACATAATTTTGTACATTTTATTTGTCCCACTTCCTGTATGATTTTGGTCTCATTCTTTTTTCTATGATTAGAGGACTAATGATAGAATCTAGAATAATTTTTGGTATAGTTTTTAGGCCATTTTATCCACTGTTTTGGTAATGTTGTTTGTGTAAAATTGTGATTGAATCTTAGATAGGTTTAAGTGACTATTTGACATAGTTAGGTTATGAATTTTTAGGAGATTTTTTTAACACAATATTATAGTCAGGTTAGAGACCCTAGGAAATTAATTTCACATTTTTTCCAGGACTTTTGCTATTTTTTAGTGCCTTGATCTCATTCAACTTTTCCATTGTAAATTCACCAAGTTAGCTTAGGATTTTATGGTGCATTAGGACATAGATTAATTAGGCTTAATATTAGAATATTAGAAGGCCTTAGTGTGGTTTAGCCACTGATTTTAGAATGTTGATATCATGCAATATCCTTTAGTTTTAAGACTTAGGCGTAGAAACCATTCAAGTGCGTTTCCATGAAGCGATTAGCCATTATTTTGGTTTTATGCCTTATATGCTTTAGAAATTCTTGCAACTTTTTGTTATCTTAATTCATTTTCGACATATTGTTGCATATGCATATTCATTTCATTTACTAACATCTTCTTTTTATGCAAGGTATTTTTCGAGGATTCGCTTATGGACTTGGATTATTTTTATTATGCCTCGATTATATTTGTGTTGTAATAGCTTAGAACTTTTATGCTTGCATAGTTCTCATAATTAGGCTAGAAAAGATAAAATGAATCGCTAGAAAACCAAATCTCAAAAAAATAAAATAAAGAAATACTCGATCCAACGTCGAGTAAATTTTCAAATAAATAAATAAGGTTTCATGTGACTTTAGGATTCCTCGATTACCATCGCTCCACTCCATTACGCCTAAAAGCAAGCCTTGTATGTTGCACACCATAAGTCTTGCTTCTCAGCACCACGCAACCGACCCACCCAATCCATAGTTTCATCCCATTTATGATTTACGCACGTTATCACCAACCATGTCCTAGGAGGACCTCGTTCCATTACTCTGTTCATACTCGCTTCTTTCTTTATGATTTATATCCTTAGGTAGATTTAATCTTTCAAATCTCAATAACCATAGGTCATTCTTAAACTCAACTAACTTAGGGGAAAGTCTAGTTTCCCTTAGAGTTTTTCCTTTCAATTTGAGTCTCACTTCTCATCTTAAAGAAAAATAAAAAAAAACACTTAATAAAGGAAAATGTGTACAATGCTCCATGAGCATTAAGCTATACGGGAAATTACTAGTGGAGGTCTCCTCCCCTTTTCTAGGATACTTTACAAATGTTCCATTGGGGGAGATCTTGGAAAGTATTCGCTCTTGTGTCATAGTCTTTAGTGTTGTACTCACAATAAACTTAAAGTCAAAACACTTCTTCTAAAAGACAATAAACCAACAAGACATCACGTCTTCTCTTCTCATCTCATACTCTTTGCGGACGAATGCGACTTGCCTCGACAGTTCAAACAGCGATACGGTAAACACCCTCGAGTCAGAGTCGGTAACACCTGAGCTAGAGCTATGGCAACGTCATCCTAAAAATCACAAAGAAGTGCCCGCCTTAGTTAGATGAACTACACCGACTCTGATCCTCATTTTCCTGATGAGGTACGTAGGCAGTGGGGTAGGGCCCATTCGAGCACATTCTTTATTTTTCCCTACATTTTCCCCCTTCGTTCCATTTTCTTTTCCTTTTCTCATTTCCATTCCAATTCAGATAGCCATTCTTTCATTTGAACAACATCTTATTTCTCACCCTTCAAAGCAGACTTTTAAGCGTGGATCCCGTCGGGTACGGCAGACGGATTGGGGTGCTAAAACCTTCCCAATTCGTAACCGACTTCCAGACCCAGATCTTTGGTTCGCAAGGTCTCGTCCTTTTCCTTCTTCCTTAGGTTCGTGCAACATTACCTTTTTCGCGCCACTTTCGCGTTTGTACTAGGATCAAAATCCTGGGAGCGACAGTTGGCGACTCTGCTGGGGATCGAACCCAGAATCTCTGGTTTCCCCTTTTGAGAGTTAATCCTAGCGCTTCTCTATTTTCTGTTTTCTTTGGGTGTTTATTATTTTGGTGTTTTGCTTTATTTTAGCTTTACTGTTTTTATTTATAGTATATCGCTTTGCTTTACAGCTTTATTTACAGCTTTCTGCACTTTACTTTATTGTTGCATATACGGGCATATATTGTACTGGCTGTTCTGATTTTCCTTGGCGGGCTGGTATTTTTGTGAGATAAGGAAAATACCCGACTTGAGTATACCCATAGGATTTAGAGTGGGCAGTCGTGTGGCTTGCGTGGTCTTGAGGACGTGTAGTTTTCACAAGTCCCACACCCAGATCAGGCTCTCTTGGGATATGTTCTATACTGCCTAGGTAGACCATAGAATGTTCCCACCTGAGTTGCTAACACTGGGAACCGATCATCGAGGACCTTAGTGGAAACAACACTCTCCAGTGGTGACAGTGGCAGACCACATTTTGTGGCAAACCCATTCGCACCCGAGGGCCCACTAGGAAATCGCATAGGATAACCTTGTTCTCTCATAGGAACCCCGTTAAAGCGACTGGTCGTATGACGGTAGTATTGTACCCTTCGGGATGAATGTACTATTGTTTCTCGACTTCAGTGCTTGAAACCGGGAACTTATGAGGGATGCTTGTTTTTCCGGAATCAGTTGATGCCTCCCTGAGTAGTACATAATGCCAAACCGATTCCCTGATTTGGTCATGTGCCATTTTTCGGAGATGTTAAACATATTATTGTTGCTCGGCTTTGAGAGTCCGTGATGTTGACCCGTAGTAGCACACCCGTGAAATTGGGAGGGGTTTACAAGTTTGCAGGAACCCTGAACTTCCAACATACCCGCTTTTGCCAGTGTTACCCCATGATATGATCCAGTCCTATATGATACTTGGTTAAGAATTCTGGAATTTCTGCACAGAAATAATGACATTATGATCTTCACCAACACTTGGTTATCTGATCCACACTAGCGTCGGACCGCTGATCACATGCCAGTTTCATACATGGCATCATGGCATTTTAGCATACATGTTCAATTAATTCAAAGGATCACATATCTGAATTAAATCGTCAGATTTTTTCTGCATTAAAACATGGATCAAAACGGATAGATTCCTTGGAAATAACTGATCATGACATTTGCATACATCTTTGCATTTTTTTACAGGTGTTCAGGGACAGATTCTTATCCTGCCTTGGTTTCTCTCCAGAATGGCCAACTTGAATCATGATTGTCAGGGTATGGGCATGGAACAACTCCGAGCTAAGGTGACTGAGATGAAGGCCCAACTGGGGCATTTTATAGTGGACATTCGAGCGTTGTCCCAGGATCAGAAATTGCTGAGAGAAGAATTCAACTTGATGAAGACTCAGATAAAGATGCTTACAGGAATCATGAATACTATGTCGAAAAAGGAAAATAGCCGTGTGTCTGCTTTTCAAACAGAAGGTCATGTTTCTCCCATCTCTTTGGGATGTCCACTAAATCAAGGTTTGTTAGGTGGGTTTCCTATACAGTTTGAGTCTCTTCACCAGCAATCACCACTTGGCAGTCAGGAAGAGTATCAGATAGGAACCAACACTACATGTGAGCTAAATGATCCTACACCAATCGTTACCAAAGAAGTGATCACTTTCTTTCCTTATCAGGGATCCTCCTCAGCTGCTACGCCTTGGTTTCCAGGAGAAATACTTCAACAGGTTTCGTTTGTAGCTCCTCAATTGGTATCCACCCATCATCAACAGGAGCAAGAAAGGGTTATTGATCCGATACCCGTGTCTTATGCTGAATTATGCCCACAACTGCTCAAAATGGGGTTGATTGAGTGTCGCGAGCTAACTCCTCCTTCCGGTAAACTGCACCAAAGTTGGAATCCCTACGCCTACTGTGTTTTTCATTCTGGAGCTCCCGGACATGATGTTAATGATTGCAAGACGTTTAAACATTGTAAACACCCCAAATTTGCCCTCACCCATTCACACCATGGCTTGTGATCATTTCATATACATAAACTCAATCATACCATCTCACACCACATTTTTGATTCATTGCATTGGTTCAAAGTCATCTGCATCTAGGGTTTGTGATCTGAGCAATCCAAGAGCTTCTTGAGCCACTCCAAAGGTCATCAATCACTTCAAAGGGGTCCATGTATGTTCAAACATCATATTATATCCTCTCAAAGTCAATAATGTCAAAAAATCACAAGAATTGAGAATGGTATGGAAGCAGAGCCAGGCTTGACTGCACAAATGACCTAGAATTACGGTTTTGGTTTCAGAGGCCATAACTCCAAATTTTTTGGTCATTCTTGTTTCTATTGGTCTCTATATGGTATAGGGAGTATGCATATCAATTTTCATGAAGAAATTCCTTAGGGAAGTCATCTGATCAAGAGTTGACTTTTCAAGCAAGTCAGTGCAAAATCAGGGCATCTGAGGCCCCCAATGACCCAACCAAGGGGTGTTCTTCATCATTTTGATTGTATATGATCTTTATTTGATCATGGAAGATGTTGGAAGTTCACAAAATTGAAGAATTTCAAGTCTTTTGCAAAGTTGACTTTTTGGGAAAGTTTGACTTTTAATGAAATTGCCATTTTAGGCAACTTTTTCAACCTTTACTTTTTGATTCAAAAAAGCTTCAAATGGAAAAACTTTGGTCATGAAAGTTGTAGAATGGATCATTCCCTTTTCAAAAAGTAGAAGAGCATGACCTAGTTCATTTTGGATCAAAAGTTATGACTTGTCAAAGTTGGCAAAAATCACAAAATTTCAAAGTTTCTACCAAAGAGGCATTTTGCAAAATGACTTGATCAAGTGTTCTAAAGATATCAAATGCACTTCTAATCTTCATACAAACATGTACCAAGACCTAAAAGTCAGTTTGCATCAAAGAAGCATCACATTTCATGCCTTGAATCTCAAGAATTCACAAAGGGACCAAATCTTGTGGAATTTGCAAAACACTACACAAACCTTGATCAAGTTGCTGAATCACCTCATAAATCATTCCATGGCTCTCCCTAAACTCAGCTGAACTCAGCCATGCTCCTATCCTAGCCTGCCACTTGCCCATACTTCCAAGTACAACTTGCTTGACTTTTTGCAACTTGAAGCCATACCAATCCCACAGTGACACAACCACTCTCTGCCCAATCCAGACTTTACAAACACATCCCAAGGCTTCATTTTCATAGGATACACAAGGCTAGAACCTACCACAAGACAGGATTCACAAAGTCTCTCCAACTTGCATTTTCCTTCGAAACACTCTCCACAAGCCTCAAACACAAAAACAAACTTCACAAACAATCTCAACTCACTCCACTGATCACAAACCACCCATCACCATAGCCAGAAAATCCCTGGATCAAAAACACGATTTCAACACACCCTTGACCTGAGTTTCTGCCAACTTTCTCTAGAGGCCACATAAACTCCAACTAAGTGTCAAAAGCTTCTAAGGAGGATCATTGGGACTTGTTTGAGCCAAAGAAGCAGCCAGAAAGCTCCTGAATCGAAAGCTCCATCTCAGGTAGCATGATGAACAATTTTTCCAGAACTTTAATTTCTTGTTAGATTGTTGTTCTGTATGTTGCCCTGATCATGGGGATCTATTTACTTTTGAAAATGAGCAAGAAATAAGCATGTTGTGATGTTCTGAAAGTTTGACCTAAAAACTTCTTTGATTCGATTCGTGTTTGTGTTTGAAGTTAAACATGATTTTATGCTTGATTCGTGTTTGGGGTGGGTAAGATATGATTTCTGGAAAGTTAGAGCTTCTAAAATGGCCTGGAGAGGGAGATTGAGTTTTTGGGTGATCGGAGAAGATGACCGGAACACTGTTCCGGTCACCTGATTTTGTTTAGGGTTCAGATTAGGGCACTAATCATAATTAGCGAAATTTGAATATAGGCCGTCCAAATGCGCGCCAGGTCCACTCCCGCGCATGTGAATTTGAATCTGGGCCCTTGGATGCGCATACTTTCTCATTTTCAGATTAAATCCAATTTTATTTTCTTTTTATTTCATTTAATTTGTCCATTTATTTAAAAATAACAAACACTTTTCAAAAATTCTGAAATTTTTTGTACAAACTTTTATCTAATTTCAGAAACCAAAAATATTTTTATTTTTATTTTTTGCATTAAAAAATATTTTTAAATAATTTAAAAGTTTTTTTTTAATTAATTAATGGGAATTAATTAATTAAAAATACTTTTAGGTATTTAAATCACCAAAAAATTCATGAAACCTTCATAATCATTTAGGAACATTGTCCAACCCTCAAACCAAATTTATTTTTTGATCTTGATGTCTTTTGAGAATTTTTCATGGAATTAAAATCATTTCAAGGCATTATTTTGATCCAACCTTCAAAAAATCATTTCTGCCTAACCATTGAGAGTTGGACTTTGATTCTTCTTGCATTGCATTTTGTTTAGCATGTAGTTTGTGAGATTAAATTGGCATGATTTGATCTTTCATTTTCAATTTGTTTGGCATTTTTCTTGTTAAGGTACCCTAAAACCCTAGGAATTTTAGGAAATTCATAACTCTAATTAGGTTAAGAGTTGGAACCTCTCCTTTGGGCAGTGAGTTAGTATAGGTTTAGGGTTCCTTTGAATGCATTTTCAATTTTTTATCTTGATGTTTGCTTCTGATTTTGGTTTTTGTTTGATGCATTGATCATAAACCCTAATTTGAGTTTCCATATGCATCCATCTTGCATTTGCTTGCATACCTTGACTTGCCATAGCATTTTGTGCATCCATTTGATTCATTTGACATCTTAAGACATATTGAAAGCATGTTTGATCATTGCATCTTGCATTTGCCATGTTGTATCTCATTTGCATCTCATAACTTGTCATGTATGTTCATGGTTCTTAACTTGTTTCATTTGCATCCATAAGCTTGTATGATCATCCCCATGCTTTGTTTCATGTTTGCATCATCTCATAGCATCATTATCATCTCATATATGCTTCTGGTTTTGGTTTGTATCATGTCATTCCATCTCATGTTGCCTTGCATTGCATTCTTTTCACTAACTTTTCAGGTGGTAAGCAACTTTGAGAAGTGAATTTGCCTTCACTTCTCACATTTTCTTTTCATCTCTTATGCATCCATGCTGTATTTTGTTATGTGTTTGAGACTGAGCTTGCTCATTCTTTTTCTTCTTACTTTCTTTCCTCAAGTGACTTGTCTTCTTAAATGAAGCAAGTTGCTTTGCTTCTCCTTGCTCCTTTCATCTGCTTCCTGGTGGTTCCATTGAAGATCTTTCTTGTTAAACCTCACAAACCTTAGGAACAACCAAGCATGACAATGATTAGGGTTTTGATACATCCCCCACTTAGCTTTTACCTTTGTGTCTCTTTGAGTCTTCTCTTCTCATCTCATAATCAGGGACTAAACCCTAAAGGTTTTAAGGCTTTGTGATTAAGCTTATGCCTGCATCCTTCTATTAGGATGGAGTGTATAACTTTAATCCTAAGTGTTAAACCTTTAATGTGTTTAACTCCTTTAATCAATCCACTTAATAATCATCAAGACATCACACTTGTAACTTGGGCCTTGCATTAGGGTTCTAATTCTTCCTTAATTGGTTAAGAAGGACTAACCCTAGTGTTAATGGACAAGTCCCCCTCAAGTTGTCTTACAAAACCCTAAAAATCACTTCATCATCTTATCATTGAATAAAATCCACTTAATAAAGGCTTTGTTTTGTCATGAGTTTAATCCCTAATCATGGATTAAGTTGAGGAGCTTTCCTCAGCTTAAACATTCTCATCTATTATCCTTCTATTAGGATGGTGTAATGAGTCTGTTTAATCCCTGATTATGGCTTAACCTCATTACTCAACACTAAACAAAAACACCAAAAAACATCTAAATAATCACAAGTAGGTTAATGATCTTAATCCTACATCAAAGGTGATTAAGTGTGAGAAGCTGACTTCACACTTAAGGTATTCTCATTACCCCTAATCAGAGGGAAGATGTGATGAGTTTACTAAATCCATTGGTTTAGGCTTAAGCTCATTAACTTATGATAAACTCCAAAAACAATAAAAGACTGAAAACTCAAAAACAAACAATAATCGTCTCCTCCGGGATTCTTTCCTCATCTAATTCACTCATAAACGAGAACTTGCTTCTCCCGTCTAATGCAAGACAGTTTGCACCTGAGCCAGACAGGTCATACACTTGAGCATAGACAAGTAAGCAGTTCACAAGTCAATTCATCTTTCAGTCTCTTTGGGTCGAACTACGGTGTTCTGACTTCCTCATTGCACGAGAGGATACGTAGGCATAACTTAACAGTTATCGAACAAAAGTCTCTGTATATTCCCCCTCCTTCTAGCCTTATTCTTTAGCCTCATTATCATGAGCATTTCATCTTTGTTCCTACACTGACACCATACATATTACACTTTACACTTCCTTTACACTGACACCTGTACATTTTCTTCCAGCCCTTTTATACACAGATTGCACTGACACTACCCCTTTAAAACACAAATCTCTTAAGTGTGGATCCCGTCGAGTACGACGGACAGTCTGGGTGCTAATACCTTCCCAGGTTGTAACCAACCCCCTTTCTCAGTCTCTCTGGTTCGCAACCGTCTTATCCATATCTTTCTAGGCCTATGCAGCATTGCCTTTCCTCCGGGATACAAATGCCTAGCTGGCGACTCTTTTCATTCCCTGTGAGTTCACTCCTGTGTGTTCTCACACCCTCCTCTCGCCGACCGTTCGCGTCTGTACCCCATTTGACCCAGGCTTCATTTGGTGGGAGCGACAAACATCAAGTGCAAGACTTAATTGATGAAGGCATAATCACTTTTGGACTGACCGGGTTGGAAGTGCCGCAAGATAAAGCATGCAGGAATACAAAAGAGGTGGTCAATTTTCCTTCTTCTAGAATCATTGCTCAGGCCGAGTCTTCAAAGGGGCTACATCAACAACCTTCATTTGTTCTTCAACCGAGTATGAGTAAGAGAGTACAGGGACATGTCAGGCGCCCAACGCAATGTCGACAACAAAATGTTCAATCACAATCTCAGGGTCAGCAACAACAGGCACAGAGACCATTTCAAGAATGAACAAGAGAGAGGAACCGCAGACTTGATCCTATCCCATGTCCATATGTTGTATTGCTTCCAGAGCTGCTGAAGTTGAACCTGGTTGAGCTACGTACCATGAGGGCTCCTTCTGCTGATAATCTACCACCAAATTTTGATTCAAACTCCAGGTGCGAATTCCATTCATGTTCCCAGGGGCACAGTATTGAGAAATGTTGGGCTTTTCTGAACAAGGTACAAGACCTAATTGAGTCCAAGGCAATCAATTTTTCTCCTCATCCAAAGGTACTCCAGAATCCAATGCCTAATCACGATGGAACCGGTGTCATGGTTGTTCTAACGGATGGTCCACGTTAAGTTGAAGTCTTCGAGTTAATCACCCAGGACGTCGGGGTATTCATGAAGTAAATAAAGCCAGCAGTATTCAAGTACTCTCAGTGATGGCATTTGTGTGTTTGCCTTTCTTCATTGTTTATTTTCATCCCTATTAAGGGGAACTACGTCGCTCTGATTCTTCATTGGTCATCTGGTCAATGGAGATAAGTAGGCAGAAGATCGTCAGGTCTTTCCGAGCAATCTTATGGGGCAACTTTACTCCCCATCTTCACTTTTTCCTTCAGACGTCTCGTGTCAGAGTCAGAATAACTAGAAGAAGAGGTATGATTGCCATGGTTGGGTATACGGCTGCAAATTGAAGATTTTAAGCCTGTGAAAGAGCTATTGATCACTGAAAGTGTCCAAGACTAACAGGTCCAGACGGAGTCAAGCCTCCTCAACTACGACAATATTCAGTTTCTTTACTGCATTTCCATTTGTAGTTTCTATTATATGCTAAACATTTGTCTACATGTATGAAATATGTTTGCTTTTGAATGTTAGCAATAATAAAACTCACATGTTTTTCTTGAAGTAATTCATTCGCATTCACTTATAATTTTGCATATGTACATCGCAATACCAATTGTCATGCTTAAATTCTATGAGGGAGAATGACGAAACAAAAATGCAAGAATCTCTAATTGTGTGCTCTCGAATAAGACCCTGTTGACGATGTACATGCTTTGTTTCAAATCCCTAAACACTAGAGATATAAGGAAGATAAATCCTTGCTAACCCCTTTGAGCCTTGAAGCAGGAGTTTCTTTTTCGCATAAAAAACCCATCACATGTAACCCAGGGGCAGGGTAGATGTCAGCTAGTCGGACCAAGCATTCAGGCTTTCATAAAGGAGTGTATTTGGGGATCCATTACATTCCACTATGCTAATCAAGAGGTCCAAAGACCAGAAACCACTAGGGTTATCCTAGTCAAAAGGTCCAATGATTGAAAACCACAATGGTTATCTTTCGTCGACCCAAAGAATGAGGCAGTCACAACCTTCGCAAAGCAATCAAGACAAACAGTGTCACACGATTTGTTCCAAAATAAAAAAGAAATGAAAAAGCCAACTAAGTCGAAACTTGAAAACAAGAGACTTAGGCAAAAGTTAGGGCATCCCGCTGGACTTCACAATCCAAGATTCACAAGAATCAGTCCAGGCAAAAGTTAGGGATAAGCAAAATAACGCAAAAGCGAAAGACGGAAAGGATTACACAAGAAATATCCTTAAGCAAGAACAATGTCGTGTGGCACAGACACGAGAACAAAGTCGTGTGGCACAGACACGAAAGATAGAGGAGTGACTGACTCTCAACAATAACCCGATCGGTGCTTAAACTGTTAGCAGCAATGGTTCCTCAATCTACATGAGATCCTTATGAAAGGTGAATGCTTGTGAAAATTAGCTGAACATAGGAATGGAGAACATAACGAAGAGTGGGTGGGCACAAATAAACTTTGAGCCTATATCCTTTGTTTCTATAACCGTGAACCAGGCCACGATACAACCCTCAAAAGTCCTAACTGAAACAGGGTTAATTTGAGAAGCGTACTACTACAAGACCGCGTTCCTGACTCCTATGAGTTGTGCTAAAAGATCCTTGTTGGTATTGCATGTACAGACTTTCATTGAAAAAATAATGTCGTATTTTAACCAGTGATTCGCTCACAAAGGTTTGCGACACCTTTTCAATGAAGACTTCAAGATTAACATGTTTTTTGCATTAGAATTTTCATTCTAAGAATAAATATTTTTTTGCTTGCATGCATTTGTTTGGCATCATATTTGTTTCACATGCGGAAATTTAGTCCAGAAGCTTAAGCTTTCCAAGTTGAGAAGTTTAAAACTTCTGAAAGACAGTCACGTCGAGGTGCACTTTTCCGAGAAAAGCTCCATTGAGTAAGGACTTTCCCAACCATTCATGGCAAGAGCTAGCCAATCTGGGGCAGTTACGTCGAGCAATCTCTTAAAAATCCAGCCAAACTGGGGCAATCACTTCGAGATTCAAATCTCTCCAAGAGCAAAGATTAGTCAGTCAAATACAAAACTATTCGAATACTCGTACTGGGGCAGGCCACCCCAATAGTCCAAGAAGTCATTCTTTCCCAAAGATAGACGATCAAAAGCATTTACCCGGAGTTCAGAATACCGCGGTCGCTCGTCAAGCTAATTATCTCATTCAACATTTCTTACAGCTCCAAGCTCATCTGCATTGGCAATGGTTACCTCCCCAACAAGGTTATTACGCTGATTCATGTAGTCGTTACGATACCTAAGAGTTTAAAGACACCAAATCTTTTGTAAAATCCTCTTGAGGTAAAATCCATACAAAATCAAATGATCCCCAACACGAGAAAACATGAATTCTTTTCCTCCCCAGCGGGACGTATCTCGATTTTGTCATCCCCAACAGACAGATGGAATTTATCCCCAGTGAAGTCGCCAAGCGTTTCCTTCAGTAGGTCGTGTGGCTTGCGTGGTCTTGAGGACGTGTAGTTTTCACAAGTCCCACACCTAGATCAGGCTCTCTTGGGATATGTTCTATACTTCCTAAGTAGACCATAGAATGTTCCCACCTGAGTTGCTAACACTGGGAACCGATCATCGAGGACCTTAGTGGAAACAACCCTCTCCAGTGGTGACAGTGGCAGACCACATTTTGTGGCAAACCCATTCGCACCCGAGGGCCCACTAGGAAATCGCATAGGATAACCTTGTTCTCTCATAGGAACCCCGTTAAAGCGACTGGTCGTATGACGGTAGTATTGTACCCTTCGGGATGAATGTACTATTGTTTCTCGACTTCATTGCTTGAAACCGGGAACTTATGAGGGATGCTTGTTTTTCCGGACTCAGCTTATGCCTCCCTGAGTAGTACATAATGCCAAACTGATTCCCTGATTTGGTCATGAGCCATTTTTCGGATATGTTGAACATATTATTGTTGCTCGACTTTGAGAGTCCGTGATGTTGACCCGTAGTAGCACACCCGTGAAATTGGGAGGGGTTTACAAGTTTGCAGGAACCCTGAACTTCCAACATACCCGCTTTTGCCAGTGTTACCCCATGATATGATCCAGTCCTATATGATACTTGGTTAAGAATTCTGGAATTTCTGCACAGAGATAATGACATTATGATATTCACCAACACTTGGTTATCTGATCCACACTAGCGTCGGACCGCTGATCACATGCCAGTTGCATACATGGCATCATGGCATTTTAGCATACATGTTCAGTTACTTCTAAGGATCACATATCTGAATTAAATCTTCAGATTTTTTCTGCATTAAAACATGGATCAAAACGGATAGATTCCATGGAAATAACTGAACATGACATTTGCATACATCCTTGCATTTTTTTATAGGTGTTCAGGGACAGATTCTTATCCTGCCTTGGTTTCTCTCCAGAATGGCCAACTTGAATCATGATTGTCAGGGTATGGGCATGGAACAACTCCGAGCGAAGGTGACTGAGATGAAGGCCCAACTGGGGCATTTTATAGTGGACATTCGAGCGTTGTCCCAGGATCAGAAATTGCTGAGAGAAGAATTCAACTTGATGAAGACTCAGATAAAGATGCTTACAGGAATCATGAATACTATGTCGAAAAAGGAAAATAGCCGTGTGTCTGCTTTTCAAACAGAAGGTCATGTTTCTCCCATCTCTTTGGGATGTCCACTAAATCAAGGTTTGTTAGGTGGTTTTCCTATACAGTTTGAGTCTCTTCACCAGCAATCACCACTTGGCAGTCAGGAAGAGTATCAGATAGGAACCAACACTACATGTGAGCTAAATGATCCTACACCAATCGTTACCAAAGAAGTGATCACTTTCTTTCCTTATCAGGGATCCTCCTCAGCTGCTACGCCTTGGTTTCCAGGAGAAATACTTCAACAGGTTTCGTTTGTAGCTCCTCAATTGGTAGCCACCCATCATCAACAGGAGCAAGAAAGGGTTATTGATCCGATACCCGTGTCTTATGCTGAATTATGCCCACAACTGCTCAAAATGGGGTTGATTGAGTGTCGCGAGCTAACTCCTCCTTCCGGTAAACTGCACAAAAGTTGGAATCCCTACGCCTACTGTGTTTTTCATTCTGGAGCTCCCGGACATGATGTTAATGATTGCAAGATGTTTAAACATCAAGTGCAAGACTTAATTGATGAAGGCATAATCACTTTTGGACTGACCGGGTTGGAAGTGCCGCAAGATAAAGCATGCAGGAATACAAAAGAGGTGGTCAATTTTCCTTGTTCTAGAATCATTGCTCAGGCCGAGTCTTCAAAGGGGATACATCAACAACCTTCATTTGTTCTTCGGCCGAGTATGAGTAAGAGAGTACAGGGACATGTCAGGCGCCCAATGCAATGTCGACAACAAAATGTTCAATCACAATCTCAGGGTCAGCAACAACAGGCACAGAGACCATTTCAAGAATGAACAAGAGCGAGGAACCGCAGACTTGATCCTATCCCATGTCCATATGTTGTATTGCTTCCAGAGCTGCTGAAGTTGAACCTGGTTGAGCTACGTACCATGAGGGCTCCTTCTGCTGATAATCTACCACCAAATTTTGATTCAAACTCCAGGTGCTAATTCCATTCATGTTCCCAGGGGCACAGTATTGAGAAATATTGGGCTTTTCTGAACAAGGTACAAGACCTAATTGAGTCCAAGGCAATCAATTTTTCTCCTCATCCAAAGGTACTCCAGAATCCGATGCCTAATCACGATGGAACCGGTGTCATGGTTGTTCTACCGGATGGTCCACGTTAAGTTGAAGTCTTCGAGTTAATCACCCAGGACGTCGGGGTATTCATGAAGTAAATAAAGCCAGCAGTATTCAAGTACTCTCAGTGATGGCATTTGTGTGTTTGCCTTTCTTCATTGTTTATTTTCATCCCTATTAAGGGGAAATACGTCGCTCTGATTCTTCATTAGTCATCTGGTCAATGGAGATAAGTAGGCAGAAGATCGTCAGGTCTTTCCGAGCAACCTTATGGGGCAACTTTACTCCCCATCTTCACTTTTTCCTTCAGACGTCTCGTGTCAGAGTCAGAATAACTAGAAGAAGAGGTATGATTGCCATGGTTGGGTATACGGCTGCAAATTGAAGATTTTAAGCCTGTGAAAGAGCTATTGATCACTGAAAGTGTCCAAGACTGACAGGTCCAGACGGAGTCAAGCCTCCTCAACTACGACAATATTCAGTTTCTTTACTGCATTTCCATTTGTAGTTTCTATTATATGCTAAACATTTGTCTACATGTATGAAATATGTTTGCTTTTGAATGTTAGCAATAATAAAACTCACATGTTTTTCTTGAAATAATTCATTCGCATTCACTTATAATTTTGCATATGTACATCGCAATACCAATTGTCATGCTTAAATTCTATGAGGGAGAATGAAGAAACAAAAATGCAAGAATCTCTAATTGTGTGCTCTCGAATAAGACCCTGTTGACGATGTACATGCTTTGTTTCAAATCCCTAAACACTAGAGATATAAGGAAGATAAACCCTTGCTAACCCCTTTGAGCCTTGAAGCAGGAGTTTCTTTTTCGCATAAAAAAACCATCACATGTAACCCAGGGGCAGGGTAGATGTCAGCTAGTCGGACCAAGCATTCAGGCTTTCATAAAGGAGTGTATTTGGGGATCCATTACATTCCACTATGCTAATCAAGAGGTCCAAAGACCAGAAACCACTATGGTTATCCTAGTCAAAAGGTCCAAAGATTGAAAACCACAATGGTTATCTTTCGTCGACCCAAAGAATGAGGCAGTCACAACCCTCGCGAAGCAATCAAGACAAACAGTGTCACACGATTTGTTCCAAAATAAAAAAGAAATGAAAAAGCCCACTAAGTCGAAACTTGAAAACAAGCGACTTAGGCAAAAGTTAGGGCATCCCGCTGGACTTCACAATCCAAGATTCACAAGAATCAGTCCAGGCAAAAGTTAGGGATAAGCAAAATAACGCAAAAGCGAAAGACGGAAAGGATTACACAAGAAATATCCTTAAGCAAGAACAAAGTCGTGTGGCACAGACACAAGAACAAAGTCGTGTGGCACAGACACGAAAGATAGAGGAGTGACTGACTCTCAACAATAACCCGATCGGTGCTTAAACTGTTAGCAGCAATGGTTCCTCAATCTACATGAGATCCTTATGAAAGGTGAGTGCTTGTGAAAATTAGCTGAACATAGGAATGGAGAACATAACGAAGAGTGGGTGGGCACAAATAAACTTTGAGCCTATATCCTTTGTTTCTATAACCGTGAACCAGGCCACGATACAACCCTCAAAAGTCCTAACCGAAACAGGGTTAATTTGAGAAGCTTACTACTACGAGACCGCGTTCCTGACTCCTATGAGTTGTGCTAAAAGATCCTTGTTGGTATTGCATGTACATACTTTCATTAAAAAAATAATGTCGTATTTTAACCAGTGATTCGCTCACAAAGGTTTGCGACACCTTTTCAATGAAGACTTCAAGATTAACATGTTTTTTAAATTAGAATTTTCATTCTAAGAATAAACATTTTTTTGCTTGCATGCATTTGTTTGGCATCATATTTGTTTCACATGCGGAAATTTAGTCCAGAAGCTTAAGCTTTCCAAGTTGAGAAGTTTAAAACTTCTGAAAGACAGTCACGTCGAGGTGCACTTTTCGGAGAAAAGCTCCATTGAGTAAGGACTTTCCCAACCATTCATGGAAAGAGCTAGCCAATCCGGGGCAGTTACGTCGAGCAATCTCT
This sequence comes from Lathyrus aphaca, assembly GCA_963966055.1. Lineage (NCBI taxonomy): Eukaryota > Viridiplantae > Streptophyta > Magnoliopsida > Fabales > Fabaceae > Lathyrus > Lathyrus aphaca. Next base: position 100,366,488 of record OZ014522.1, on the reverse strand, counting down.
TCAAAATTCAGCCAAACTGGGGCAATCACTTCGAGATTCAAATCTCTCCAAGAGCAAAGATTAGTCAGGCAAATACAAAACTATTCGAATACTCGTACTGGGGCAGGCCACCCCAATAGTACAAGAAGTCATTATTTCCCAAAGATAGACGATCAGAAGCATTTACCCGGAGTTCAGAATACCGCGGTCGCTCGTCAAGCCAATTATCTCATTCAACATTTCTTACAGCTCCAAGCACATCTGCATTGGCAATGGTTACCTCCCCAACAAGGTTATTACGCTGATTCATGTAGTCGTTACGATACCTAAGAGTTTAAAGACACCAAATCTTTTGTAAAATCCTCTTGAGGTAAAATCCATACAAAATCAAATGATCCCCAACACGAGAAAACATGAATTCTTTTCCTCCCCAGCGGGACGTATCTCGATTTTGTCATCCCCAACAGACAGATGGAATTTATCCCCAGTGAAGTCACCAAGCGTTTCCTTCAGTAGGTCGTGTGGCTTGCGTGGTCTTGAGGACGTGTAGTTTTCACAAGTCCCACACCCAGATCAGGCTCTCTTGGGATATGTTCTATACTGCCTAGGTAGACCATAGAATGTTCCCACCTGAGTTGCTAACACTGGGAACCGATCATCGAGGACCTTAGTGGAAACAACCCTCTCCAGTAGTGACAGTGGCAGACCACATTTTGTGGCAAACCCATTCGCACCCGAGGGCCCACTAGGAAATCGCATAGGATAACCTTGTTCTCTCATAGGAACTCCGTTAAAGCGACTGGTCGTATGACGGTAGTATTGTACCCTTCGGGATGAATGTACTATTGTTTCTCGACTTCATTGCTTGAAACCGGGAACTTATGAGGGATGCTTGTTTTTCCGGACTCAGCTTATGCCTCCCTGAGTAGTACATAATGCCAAACTGATTCCCTGATTTGGTCATGAGCCATTTTTCGGAAATGTTGAACATATTATTGTTGCTCGGCTTTGAGAGTCCGTGATGTTGACCCGTAGTAGCACACCCGTGAAATTGGGAGGGGTTTACAAGTTTGCAGGAACCCTGAACTTCCAACATACCCGCTTTTGCCAGTGTTACCCCATGATATGATCCAGTCCTATATGATACTTGGTTAAGAATTCTGGAATTTCTGCACAGAGATAATGACATTATGATATTCACCAACACTTGGTTATCTGATCCACACTAGCGTCGGACCGCTGATCACATGCCAGTTGCATACATGGCATCATGGCATTTTAGCATACATGTTCAGTTACTTCTAAGGATCACATATCTGAATTAAATCTTCAGATTTTTTCTGCATTAAAACATGGATCAAAACGGATAGATTCCTTGGAAATAACTGAACATGACATTTGCATACATCCTTGCATTTTTTTATAGGTGTTCAGGGACAGATTCTTATCCTGCCTTGGTTTCTCTCCAGAATAGCCAACTTGAATCATGATTGTCAGGGTATGGGCATGGAACAACTCCGAGCGAAGGTGACTGAGATGAAGGCCCAACTGGGGCATTTTATAGTGGACATTCGAGCGTTGTCCCAGGATCAGAAATTGCTGAGAGAAGAATTCAACTTGATGAAGACTCAGATAAAGATGCTTACAGGAATCATGAATACTATGTCGAAAAAGGAAAATAGCCGTGTGTCTTCTTTTCAAACAGAAGGTCATGTTTCTCCCATCTCTTTGGGATGTCCACTAAATCAAGGTTTGTTAGGTGGGTTTCCTATACAGTTTGAGTCTCTTCACCAGCAATCACCACTTGGCAGTCAGGAAGAGTATCAGATAGGAACCAACACTACATGTGAGCTAAATGATCCTACACCAATCGTTACCAAAGAAGTGATCACTTTCTTTCCTTATCAGGGATCCTCCTCAGCTGCTACGCCTTGGTTTCCAGGAGAAATACTTCAACAGGTTTCGTTTGTAGCTCCTCAATTGGTAGCCACCCATCATCAACAGGAGCAAGAAAGGGTTATTGATCCGATACCCGTGTCTTATGCTGAATTATGCCCACAACTGCTCAAAATGGGGTTGATTGAGTGTCGCGAGCTAACTCCTCCTTCCGGTAAACTGCACAAAAGTTGGAATCCCTACGCCTACTGTGTTTTTCATTCTGGAGCTCCTGGACATGATGTTAATGATTGCAAGACGTTTAAACATCAAGTGCAAGACTTAATTGATGAAGGCATAATCACTTTTGGACTGACCGGGTTGGAAGTGCCGCAAGATAAAGCATGCAGGAATACAAAAGAGGTGGTCAATTTTCCTTGTTCTAGAATCATTGCTCAGGCCGAGTCTTCAAAGGGGATACATCAACAACCTTCATTTGTTCTTCGGCCGAGTATGAGTAAGAGAGTACAGGGACATGTCAGGCGCCCAACGCAATGTCGACAACAAAATGTTCAATCACAATCTCAGGGTCAGCAACAACAGGCACAGAGACCATTTCAAGAATGAACAAGAGCGAGGAACCGCAGACTTGATCCTATCCCATGTCCATATGTTGTATTGCTTCCAGAGCTGCTGAAGTTGAACCTGGTTGAGCTACGTACCATGAGGGCTCCTTCTGCTGATAATCTACCACCAAATTTTGATTCAAACTCCAGGTGCTAATTCCATTCATGTTCCCAGGGGCACAGTATTGAGAAATGTTGGGCTTTTCTGAACAAGGTACAAGACCTAATTGAGTCCAAGGCAATCAATTTTTCTCCTCATCCAAAGGTACTCCAGAATCCGATGCCTAATCACGACGGAACCGGTGTCATGGTTGTTCTACCGGATGGTCCACGTTAAGTTGAAGTCTTCGAGTTAATCACCCAGGACGTCGGGGTATTCATGAAGTAAATAAAGCCAGCAGTATTCAAGTACTCTCAGTGATGGCATTTGTGTGTTTGCCTTTCTTCATTGTTTATTTTCATCCCTATTAAGGGGAAATACGTCGCTCTGATTCTTCATTAGTCATCTGGTCAATGGAGATAAGTAGGCAGAAGATCGTCAGGTCTTTCCGAGCAACCTTATGGGGCAACTTTACTCCCCATCTTCACTTTTTCCTTCAGACGTCTCGTGTCAGAGTCAGAATAACTAGAAGAAGAGGTATGATTGCCATGGTTGGGTATACGGCTGCAAATTGAAGATTTTAAGCCTGTGAAAGAGCTATTGATCACTGAAAGTGTCCAAGACTGACAGGTCCAGACGGAGTCAAGCCTCCTCAACTACGACAATATTCAGTTTCTTTACTGCATTTTTATTTGTAGTTTCTATTATATGCTAAACATTTGTCTACATGTATGAAATATGTTTGCTTTTGAATGTTAGCAATAATAAAACTCACATGTTTTTCTTGAAGTAATTCATTCGCATTCACTTATAATTTTGCATATGTACATCGCAATACCAATTGTCATGCTTAAATTCTATGAGGGAGAATGAAGAAACAAAAATGCAAGAATCTCTAATTGTGTGCTCTCGAATAAGACCCTGTTGACGATGTACATGCTTTGTTTCAAATCCCTAAACACTAGAGATATAAGGAAGATAAACCCTTGCTAACCCCTTTGAGCCTTGAAGCAGGAGTTTCTTTTTCGCATAAAAAAACCATCACATGTAACCCAGGGGCAGGGTAGATGTCAGCTAGTCGGACCAAGCATTCAGGCTTTCATAAAGGAGTGTATTTGGGGATCCATTACATTCCACTATGCTAATCAAGAGGTCCAAAGACCAGAAACCACTATGGTTATCCTAGTCAAAAGGTCCAAAGATTGAAAACCACAATGGTTATCTTTCGTCGACCCAAAGAATGAGGCAGTCACAACCCTCGCGAAGCAATCAAGACAAACAGTGTCACACGATTTGTTCCAAAATAAAAAAGAAATGAAAAAGCCCACTAAGTCGAAACTTGAAAACAAGCGACTTAGGCAAAAGTTAGGGCATCCCGCTGGACTTCACAATCCAAGATTCACAAGAATCAGTCCAGGCAAAAGTTAGGGATAAGCAAAATAACGCAAAAGCGAAAGACGGAAAGGATTACACAAGAAATATCCTTAAGCAAGAACAAAGTCGTGTGGCACAGACACAAGAACAAAGTCGTGTGGCACAGACACGAAAGATAGAGGAGTGACTGACTCTCAACAATAACCCGATCGGTGCTTAAACTGTTAGCAGCAATGGTTCCTCAATCTACATGAGATCCTTATGAAAGGTGAGTGCTTGTGAAAATTAGCTGAACATAGGAATGGAGAACATAACGAAGAGTGGGTGGGCACAAATAAACTTTGAGCCTATATCATTTGTTTCTATAACCGTGAACCAGGCCACGATACAACCCTCAAAAGTCCTAACTGAAACAGGGTTAATTTGAGAAGCTTACTACTACGAGACCGCGTTCCTGACTCCTATGAGTTGTGCTAAAAGATCCTTGTTGGTATTGCATGTACATACTTTCATTAAAAAAATAATGTCGTATTTTAACCAGTGATTCGCTCACAAAGGTTTGCGACACCTTTTCAATGAAGACTTCAAGATTAACATGTTTTTTGCATTAGAATTTTCATTCTAAGAATAAACATTTGTTTGCTTGCATGCATTTGTTTGGCATCATATTTGTTTCACATGCAGAAATTTAGTCCAGAAGCTTAAGCTTTCCAAGTTGAGAAGTTTAAAACTTCTGAAAGACAGTCACGTCGAGGTGCACTTTTCCGAGAAAAGCTCCATTGAGTAAGGACTTTCCCAACCATTCATGGCAAGAGCTAGCCAATCCGGGGCAGTTACGTCGAACAATCTCTTCAAAATTCAGCCAAACTGGGGCAATCACTTCGAGATTCAAATCTCTCCAAGAGCAAAGATTAGTCAGTCAAATACAAAACTATTCGAATACTCGTACTGGGGCAGGCCACCCCAATAGTACAAGAAGTCATTATTTCCCAAAGATAGACGATCAGAAGCATTTACCCGGAGTTCAGAATACCGCGGTCGCCCGTCAAGCCAATTATCTCATTCAACATTTCTTACAGCTCCAAGCTCATCTGCATTGGCAATGGTTACCTCCCCAACAAGGTTATTACGCTGATTCATGTAGTCGTTACGATACCTAAGAGTTTAAAGACACCAAATCTTTTGTAAAATCCTCTTGAGGTAAAATCCATACAAAATCAAATGATCCCCAACACGAGAAAACATGAATTCTTTTCCTCCCCAGCGGGACGTATCTCGATTTTGTCATCCCCAACAGACAGATGGAATTTATCCCCAGTGAAGTCACCAAGCGTTTCCTTCAGTAGGTCGTATGGCTTGCGTGGTCTTGAGGACGTGTAGTTTTCACAAGTCCCACACCCAGATCAGGCTCTCTTGGGATATGTTCTATACTGCCTAGGTAGACCATAGAATGTTCCCACCTGAGTTGCTAACACTGGGAACCGATCATCGAGGACCTTAGTGGAAACAACCCTCTCCAGTGGTGACAGTGGCAGACCACATTTTGTGGCAAACCCATTCGCACCCGAGGGCCCACTAGGAAATCGCATAGGATAACCTTGTTCTCTCATAGGAACCCCGTTAAAGCGACTGGTCGTATGACGGTAGTATTGTACCCTTCGGGATGAATGTACTATTGTTTCTCGACTTCATTGCTTGAAACCGGGAACTTATGAGGGATGCTTGTTTTTCCGGACTCAGCTTATGCCTCCCTGAGTAGTACATAATGCCAAACTGATTCCCTGATTTGGTCATGAGCCATTTTTCGGATATGTTGAACATATTATTGTTGCTCGACTTGGAGAGTCCGTGATGTTGACCCGTAGTAGCACACCCGTGAAATTGGGAGGGGTTTACAAGTTTGCAGGAACCCTGAACTTCCAACATACCCGCTTTTGCCAGTGTTACCCCATGATATGATCCAGTCCTATATGATACTTGGTTAAGAATTCTGGAATTTCTGCACAGAGATAATGACATTATGATATTCACCAACACTTGGTTATCTGATCCACACTAGCGTCGGACCGCTGATCACATGCCAGTTGCATACATGGCATCATGGCATTTTAGCATACATGTTCAGTTACTTCTAAGGATCACATATCTGAATTAAATCTTCAGATTTTTTCTGCATTAAAACATGGATCAAAACGGATAGATTCCTTGGAAATAACTGAACATGACATTTGCATACATCCTTGCATTTTTTTATAGGTGTTCAGGGACAGATTCTTATCCTGCCTTGGTTTCTCTCCAGAATGGCCAACTTGAATCATGATTGTCAGGGTATGGGCATGGAACAACTCCGAGCGAAGGTGACTGAGATGAAGGCCCAACTGGGGCATTTTATAGTGGACATTCGAGCGTTGTCCCAGGATCAGAAATTGCTGAGAGAAGAATTCAACTTGATGAAGACTCAGATAAAGATGCTTACAGGAATCATGAATACTATGTCGAAAAAGGAAAATAGTCGTGTGTCTGCTTTTCAAACAGAAGGTCATGTTTCTCCCATCTCTTTGGGATGTCCACTAAATCAAGGTTTGTTAGGTGGGTTTCCTATACAGTTTGAGTCTCTTCACCAGCAATCACCACTTGGCAGTCAGGAAGAGTATCAGATAGGAACCAACACTACATGTGAGCTAAATGATCCTACACCAATCGTTACCAAAGAAGTGATCACTTTCTTTCCTTATCAGGGATCCTCCTCAGCTGCTACGCCTTGGTTTCCAGGAGAAATACTTCAACAGGTTTCGTTTGTAGCTCCTCAATTGGTAGCCACCCATCATCAACAGGAGCAAGAAAGGGTTATTGATCCGATACCCGTGTCTTATGCTGAATTATGCCCACAACTGCTCAAAATGGGGTTGATTGAGTGTCGCGAGCTAACTCCTCCTTCCGGTAAACTGCACAAAAGTTGGAATCCCTACGCCTACTGTGTTTTTCATTCTGGAGCTCCCGGACATGATGTTAATGATTGCAAGACGTTTAAACATCAAGTGCAAGACTTAATTGATGAAGGCATAATCACTTTTGGACTGACCGGGTTGGAAGTGCCGCAAGATAAAGCATGCAGGAATACAAAAGAGGTGGTCAATTTTCCTTCTTCTAGAATCATTGCTCAGGCCGAGTCTTCAAAGGGGATACATCAACAACCTTCATTTGTTCTTCGGCCGAGTATGAGTAAGAGAGTACAGGGACATGTCAGGCGCCCAACGCAATGTCGACAACAAAATGTTCAATCACAATCTCAGGGTCAGCAACAACAGGCACAGAGACCATTTCAAGAATGAACAAGAGCGAGGAACCGCAGACTTGATCCTATCCCATGTCCATATGTTGTATTGCTTCCAGAGCTGCTGAAGTTGAACCTGGTTGAGCTACGTACCATGAGGGCTCCTTCTGCTGATAATCTACCACCAAATTTTGATTCAAACTCCAGGTGCTAATTCCATTCATGTTCCCAGGGGCACAGTATTGAGAAATGTTGGGCTTTTCTGAACAAGGTACAAGACCTAATTGAGTCCAAGGCAATCAATTTTTCTCCTCATCCAAAGGTACTCCAGAATCCGATGCCTAATCACGACGGAACCGGTGTCATGGTTGTTCTACCGGATGGTCCACGTTAAGTTGAAGTCTTCGAGTTAATCACCCAGGACGTCGGGGTATTCATGAAGTAAATAAAGCCAGCAGTATTCAAGTACTCTCAGTGATGGCATTTGTGTGTTTGCCTTTCTTCATTGTTTATTTTCATCCCTATTAAGGGGAAATACGTCGCTCTGATTCTTCATTAGTCATCTGGTCAATGGAGATAAGTAGGCAGAAGATCGTCAGGTCTTTCCGAGCAACCTTATGGGGCAACTTTACTCCCCATCTTCACTTTTTCCTTCAGACGTCTCGTGTCAGAGTCAGAATAACTAGAAGAAGAGGTATGATTGCCATGGTTGGGTATACGGCTGCAAATTGAAGATTTTAAGCCTGTGAAAGAGCTATTGATCACTGAAAGTGTCCAAGACTGACAGGTCCAGACGGAGTCAAGCCTCCTCAACTACGACAATATTCAGTTTCTTTACTGCATTTTTATTTGTAGTTTCTATTATATGCTAAACATTTGTCTACATGTATGAAATATGTTTGCTTTTGAATGTTAGCAATAATAAAACTCACATGTTTTTCTTGAAGTAATTCATTCGCATTCACTTATAATTTTGCATATGTACATCGCAATACCAATTGTCATGCTTAAATTCTATGAGGGAGAATGAAGAAACAAAAATGCAAGAATCTCTAATTGTGTGCTCTCGAATAAGACCCTGTTGACGATGTACATGCTTTGTTTCAAATCCCTAAACACTAGAGATATAAGGAAGATAAACCCTTGCTAACCCCTTTGAGCCTTGAAGCAGGAGTTTCTTTTTCGCATAAAAAAACCATCACATGTAACCCAGGGGCAGGGTAGATGTCAGCTAGTCGGACCAAGCATTCAGGCTTTCATAAAGGAGTGTATTTGGGGATCCATTACATTCCACTATGCTAATCAAGAGGTCCAAAGACCAGAAACCACTATGGTTATCCTAGTCAAAAGGTCCAAAGATTGAAAACCACAATGGTTATCTTTCGTCGACCCAAAGAACGAGGCAGTCACAACCCTCGCGAAGCAATCAAGACAAACAGTGTCACACGATTTGTTCCAAAATAAAAAAGAAATGAAAAAGCCCACTAAGTCGAAACTTGAAAACAAGCGACTTAGGCAAAAGTTAGGGCATCCCGCTGGACTTCACAATCCAAGATTCACAAGAATCAGTCCAGGCAAAAGTTAGGGATAAGCAAAATAACGCAAAAGCGAAAGACGGAAAGGATTACACAAGAAATATCCTTAAGCAAGAACAAAGTCGTGTGGCACAGACACGAGAACAAAGTCGTGTGGCACAGACACGAAAGATAGAGGAGTGACTGACTCTCAACAATAACCCGATCGGTGCTTAAACTGTTAGCAGCAATGGTTCCTCAATCTACATGAGATCCTTATGAAAGGTGAGTGCTTGTGAAAATTAGCTGAACATAGGAATGGAGAACATAACGAAGAGTGGGTGGGCACAAATAAACTTTGAGCCTATATCCTTTGTTTCTATAACCGTGAACCAGGCCACGATACAACCCTCAAAAGTCCTAACTGAAACAGGGTTAATTTGAGAAGCTTACTACTACGAGACCGCGTTCCTGACTCCTATGAGTTGTGCTAAAAGATCCTTGTTGGTATTGCATGTACATACTTTCATTAAAAAAATAATGTCGTATTTTAACCAGTGATTCGCTCATAAAGGTTTGCGACACCTTTTCAATGAAGACTTCAAGATTAACATGTTTTTTGCATTAGAATTTTCATTCTAAGAATAAACATTTTTTTGCTTGCATGCATTTGTTTGGCATCATATTTGTTTCACATGCGGAAATTTAGTCCAGAAGCTTAAGCTTTCCAAGTTGAGAAGTTTAAAACTTCTGAAAGACAGTCACGTCGAGGTGCACTTGCGAGAAAAGCTCCATTGAGTAAGGACTTTCCCAACCATTCATGGCAAGAGCTAGCCAATCCGGGGCAGTTACGGCGAGCAATCTCTTCAAAATTCAGCCAAACTGGGGCAATCACTTCGAGATTCAAATCTCTCCAAGAGCAAAGATTAGTCAGTCAAATACAAAACTATTCGAATACTCGTACTGGGGCAGGCCACCCCAATAGTACAAGAAGTCATTATTTCCCAAAGATAGACGATCAGAAGCATTTACCCGGAGTTCAGAATACCGCGGTCGCTCGTCAAGCCAATTATCTCATTCAACATTTCTTACAGCTCCAAGCTCATCTGCATTGGCAATGGTTACCTCCCCAACAAGGTTATTACGCTGATTCATGTAGTCGTTACGATACCTAAGAGTTTAAAGACACCAAATCTTTTGTAAAATCCTCTTGAGGTAAAATCCATACAAAATCAAATGATCCCTAACACGAGACAACTTGAATTCTTTTCCTCCCCATCGGGACGTATCTCGATTTTGTCATCCCCAACAGACAGATGGAATTTATCCCCAGTGAAGTCGCCAAGCGTTTCCTTCAGCAGGTCGTGTGGCTTGCGTGGTCTTGAGGACGTGTAGTTTTCACAAGTCCCACACCCAGATCAGGCTCTCTTGGGATATGTTCTATACTGCCTAGGTAGACCATAGAATGTTCCCACCTGAGTTGCTAACACTGGGAACCGATCATCGAGGACCTTAGTGGAAACAACCCTCTCTAGTGGTGACAGTGGCAGACCACATTTTGTGGCAAACCCATTCGCACCCGAGGGCCCACTAGGAAATCGCATAGGATAACCTTGTTCTCTCATAGGAACCCCGTTAAAGCGACTGGTCGTATGACGGTAGTATTGTACCCTTCGGGATGAATGTACTATTGTTTCTCGACTTCATTGCTTGAAACCGGGAACTTATGAGGGATGCTTGTTTTTCCGGACTCAGCTTATGCCTCCCTGAGTAGTACATAATGCCAAACTGATTCCCTGATTTGGTCATGAGCCATTTTTCGGAAATGTTGAACATATTATTGTTGCTCGGCTTTGAGAGTCCGTGATGTTGACCCGTAGTAGCACACCCGTGAAATTGGGAGGGCTTTACAAGTTTGCAGGAACCCTGAACTTCCAACATACCCGCTTTTGCCAGTGTTACCCCATGATATGATCCAGTCCTATATGATACTTGGTTAAGAATTCTGGAATTTCTGCACAGAGATAATGACATTATGATATTCACCAACACTTGGTTATCTGATCCACACTAGCGTCGGACCGCTGATCACATGCCAGTTGCATACATGGCATCATGGCATTTTAGAATACATGTTCAGTTACTTCTAAGGATCACATATCTGAATTAAATCGTCAGATTTTTTCTGCATTAAAATATGGATCAAAACGGATAGATTCCTTGGAAATAACTGAACATGACATTTGCATACATCCTTGCATTTTTTTATAGGTGTTCAGGGACAAATTCTTATCCTGCCTTGGTTTCTCTCCAGAATGGCCAACTTGAATCATGATTGTCAGGGTATGGGCATGGAACAATTCCGAGCGAAGGTGACTGAGATGAAGGCCCAACTGGGGCATTTTATAGTGGACATTCGAGCGTTGTCCCAGGATCAGAAATTGCTGAGAGAAGAATTCAACTTGATGAAGACTCAGATAAAGATGCTTACAGGAATCATGAATACTATGTCGAAAAAGGAAAATAGTCGTGTGTCTGCTTTTCAAACAGAAGGTCATGTTTCTCCCATCTCTTTGGGATGTCCACTAAATCAAGGTTTGTTAGGTGGGTTTCCTATACAGTTTGAGTCTCTTCACCAGCAATCACCACTTGGCAGTCAGGAAGAGTATCAGATAGGAACCAAAACTACATGTGAGCTAAATGATCCTACACCAATCGTTACCAAAGAAGTGATCACTTTCTTTCCTTATCAGGGATCCTCCTCAGCTGCTACGCCTTGGTTTCCAGGAGAAATACTTCAACAGGTTTCGTTTGTAGCTCCTCAATTGGTAGCCACCCATCATCAACAGGAGCAAGAAAGGGTTATTGATCCGATACCCGTGTCTTATGCTGAATTATGCCCACAACTGCTCAAAATGGGGTTGATTGAGTGTCGCGAGCTAACTCCTCCTTCCGGTAAACTGCACAAAAGTTGGAATCCCTACGCCTACTGTGTTTTTCATTCTGGAGCTCCCGGACATGATGTTAATGATTGCAAGACGTTTAAACATCAAGTGCAAGACTTAATTGATGAAGGCATAATCACTTTTGGACTGACCGGGTTGGAAGTGCCGCAAGATAAAGCATGCAGGAATACAAAAGAGGTGGTCAATTTTCCTTCTTCTAGAATCATTGCTCAGGCCGAGTCTTCAAAGGGGATACATCAACAACCTTCATTTGTTCTTCGGCCGAGTATGAGTAAGAGAGTACAGGGACATGTCAGGCGCCCAACGCAATGTCGACAACAAAATGTTCAATCACAATCTCAGGGTCAGCAACAACAGGCACAGAGACCATTTCAAGAATGAACAAGAGCGAGGAACCGCAGACTTGATCCTATCCCATGTCCATATGTTGTATTGCTTCCAGAGATGCTGAAGTTGAACCTGGTTGAGCTACGTACCATGAGGGCTCCTTCTGCTGATAATCTACCACCAAATTTTGATTCAAACTCCAGGTGCGAATTCCATTCAGGTTCCCAGGGGCACAGTATTGAGAAATGTTGGGCTTTTCAGAACAAGGTACAAGACCTAATTGAGTCCAAGGCAATCAATTTTTCTCCTCATCCAAAGGTACTCCAGAATCCGATGCCTAATCACGATGGAACCGGTGTCATGGTTGTTCTACCGGATGGTCCACGTTAAGTTGAAGTCTTCGAGTTAATCACCCAGGACGTCGGGGTATTCATGAAGTAAATAAAGCCAGCAGTATTCAAGTACTCTCAGTGATGGCATTTGTGTGTTTGCCTTTCTTCATTGTTTATTTTCATCCCTATTAAGGGGAACTACGTCGCTCTGATTCTTCATTAGTCATCTGGTCAATGGAGATAAGTAGGCAGAAGATCGTCAGGTCTTTCCGAGCAACCTTATGGGGCAACTTTACTCCCCATCTTCACTTTTTCCTTCAGACGTCTCGTGTCAGAGTCAGAATAACTAGAAGAAGAGGTATGATTGCCATGGTTGGGTATACGGCTGCAAATTGAAGATTTTAAGCCTGTGAAAGAGTTATTGATCACTGAAAGTGTCCAAGACTGACAGGTCCAGACGGAGTCAAGCCTCCTCAACTACGACAATATTCAGTTTCTTTACTGCATTTCCATTTGTAGTTTCTATTATATGCTAAACATTTGTCTACATGTATGAAATATGTTTGCTTTTGAATGTTAGCAATAATAAAACTCACATGTTTTTCTTGAAGTAATTCATTCGCATTCACTTATAATTTTGCATATGTACATCGCAATACCAATTGTCATGCTTAAATTCTATGAGGGAGAATGACGAAACAAAAATGCAAGAATCTCTAATTGTGTGCTCTCGAATAAGACCCTGTTGACGATGTACATGCTTTGTTTCAAATCCCTAAACACTAGAGATATAAGGAAGATAAACCCTTGCTAACCCCTTTGAGCCTTGAAGCAGGAGTTTCTTTTTCGCATAAAAAAACCCTCACATGTAACCCAAGGGCAGGGTAGATGTCAGCTAGTCGGACCAAGAATTCAGGCTTTCATAAAGGAGTGCATTTGGGGATCCATTACATTCCACTATTCTAATTAAGAGGTCCAAAGACCAGAAACCACTATGGTTATCCTAGTCAAAAGGTCCAAAGATTGAAAACCACAATGGTTATCTTTCGTCGACCAAAAGAATGAGGCAGTCACAACCCTCACGAAGCAATCAAGACAAACAGTGTCACACGATTTGTTCCAAAATAAAAAAGAAATGAAAAAGCCCACTAAGTCGAAACTTGAAAACAAGCGACTTAGGCAAAAGTTAGGGCATCCCGCTGGACTTCACAATCCAAGATTCACAAGAATCAGTCCAGGCAAAATTTAGGGATAAGCAAAATAACGCAAAAGCGAAAGACGGAAAGGATTACACAAGAAATATCCTTAAGCAAGAACAAAGTCGTGTGGCACAGACACGAGAACAAAGTCGTGTGGCACAGACACGAAAGATAGAGGAGTGACTGACTCTCAACAATAACCCGATCGGTGCTTAAACTGTTAGCAGCAATGGTTCCTCAATCGACATGAGATCCTTATGAAAGGTGAGTGCTTGTGAAAATTAGGTGAACATAGGAATGGAGAACATAACGAAGAGTGGGTGGGCACAAATAAACTTTGAGCCTATATCCTTTGTTTCTATAACCGTGAACCAGGCCACGATACAACCCTCAAAAGTCCTAACTGAAACAGGGTTAATTTGAGAAGCGTACTACTACGAGACCGCGTTCCTGACTCCTATGAGTTGTGCTAAAAGATCCTTGTTGGTATTGCATGTACATACTTTCATTAAAAAAATAATGTCGTATTTTAACCAGTGATTCGCTCACAAAGGTTTGCGACACCTTTTCAATGAAGACTTCAAGATTAACATGTTTTTTGCATTAGAATTTTCATTCTAAGAATAAACATTTGTTTGCTTGCATGCATTTGTTTGGCATCATATTTGTTTCACATGCGGAAATTTAGTCCAGAAGCTTAAGCTTTCCAAGTTGAGAAGTTTAAAACTTCTGAAAGACAGTCACGTCGAGGTGCACTTTTCCGAGAAAAGCTCCATTGAGTAAGGACTTTCCCAACCATTCATGGCAAGAGCTAGCCAATCCGGGGCAGTTACGTCGAGCAATCTCTTCAAAATTCAGCCAAACTGGGGCAATCACTTCGAGATTCAAATCTCTCCAAGAGTAAAGATTAGTCAGTCAAATACAAAACTATTCGAATACTCGTACTGAGGCAGGCCACCCCAATAGTACAAGAAGTCATTCTTTCCCAAAGATAGACGATCAGAAGCATTTACCCGGAGTTCAGAATACCGCGGTCGCTCGTCAAGCCAATTATCTCATTCAACATTTCTTACAGCTCCAAGCTCATCTACATTGGCAATGGTTACCTCCCTAACAAGGTTATTACGCTGATTCATGTAGTCGTTACGATACCTAAGAGTTTAAAGACACCAAATCTTTTGTAAAATCCTCTTGAGGTAAAATCCATACAAAATCAAATGATCCCCAACACGAGACAACTTGAATTCTTTTCCTCCCCAGCGGGACGTATCTCGATTTTGTCATCCCCAACAGACAGATGGAATTTATCCCCAGTGAAGTCGCCAAGCGTTTCCTTCAGCAGGTTTTCTCGATCTTGTTTCCTCAACAGATCTAAGGTAACTCCTATTCCCCTAGCAGATTTCAGATAAATCATTATCATCCCCAGCAGATCCATAAGAGTGGATAATCCCCAATAGTCGAGGTATCCCCTAGCACGGTCCACAAATCTAAAGTCCAATTTATTTTTGGCAAATGTGATAATTCGGGACAGATGAATTATTCACGCTCTTTTCCAATAGAGATGTTATCCCCACGAAGCTTCTGGAGATCGAATCCGCGATCATTGTATTTCCCCACAGAGTCAACAGGGACTTATCATGTCTGCATCAGGAACTCCCTTTGCACTTCCGTCATTTCATTGACATGTTCAAAACATAACATCCCCGGTGTCATGGGTCATCATGCCATGTAATTCAACATATGCGTACCCAGCATAATCCAAGTTTGATATCTTGTAAAGTCCAACCACAGACTGGCCAAAGTCCATCTTCGGGTGGCAAATTTCTAAAGTCCCCCGCAGTGGGCAAAAGTCTCCCGCAGTGAGCAAAAGTCCACCTGCAGTGTTGAAAATTTCAAAAGTCCAGCCACAGACTGGCCAAAGTCCATCTTCGGGTGGCAAAATTCTTAAAGTCCCCCGCAGGGCAAAAGTCTCCCGCAGTGAGCAAAAGTCCAGCCGCAGACTGGCCAAAGTCCATCTTCGAGTGGCAAAATTCTTAAAGTCCCCCGCAGTGGGCAAAAGTCTCCCGCAGTGAGCAAAAGTCCAGCCGCAGACTGGCCAAAGTCCATCTTCGGGTGGCAAATTTCTAAAGTCCCCCGCAGTGGGCAAAAGTCTCCCGCAGTGAGCAAAAGTCCAGCCACAAACTGGCCAAAGTCCATCTTCGGGTGGCAAATTTCTTAAAGTCCCCCGCAGTAGGCAAAAGTCTCCCGCAGTGAGCAAAATTCCAGCCACAGACTGGCCAAAGTCCATCTTCGGGTGGCAAATTTCTTAAAGTCCCCCGCAGTGGGCAAAAGTCTCCCGTAGTGAGCAAAAGTCCATCCGCAGTCTGGCCAAACTCCATCCTCAGGGTGGCAAAGTATCTTAAAAGTCGATCGCAAATTGGCAAAAGTCCACCCGCAGTGTGGAAAATTACCCAAAGACCACCCGCAGTGTGGCAAATTATCTTGAAGTCCAACCGCAGATTGGAAAAAGTCCATCCCCAGGGTGGCAAAGTATCTTGAAGTTCAACTGTAAATTGATAAAGTCCACCCGCAGTGTGGCATGCCAGTAGTCCTCTGGCATCATTCAAAAGGCATCCCTTATTTACTATTCTTCCCTTCATAATTATACACAAGCAGAGTTCGTTCGGTTGAGTTTATTTCCCTGTTCTTCTGCCACAGGTGCAAATTTTCTGGTTGTTTCTGGTATTCAATCCCTGCATACCTCAAACGTCTGAAAGCAAATGCTATCATCCATTCAAGTCTACAGTGATTGAATAGGGGCAGCTGTAACACCCATAAATTTGCCCTCATTTTTATAGCATTTAGCGTTTCATACAGCATTGCGTTCGTATCATAGAAAAAGTATAGCACGAGCTAACAGGGATATCACTTCAGATGTGGATGCTCAGTTACGATCTGATTCAAAAAAAATGTCGGACCTAATGACGATCTAGTAATAAAGAGTTTTTTTTATTCATGTCATCTGTTTCAGTGGGCTATGTCCCAGTCAGAGTGTGCCCAATGACAAGTTAGATTTCAAGTCAATTTCATTTCTAGATATGTAAAGAGTTGGTTCAAAGTTCTAGTGTGCTCAAGTTAGCCTAGTGGCATCAAAATCTTAAGATTTTATTAAATAAATCTTGACTCAAGTTAAGGTAAAGCATGTCATTTACTCAATATTTATCCCAAATTTGGTCCATTTTAGTCAGATTTAAGGTCTATTGCAAGTTTGGTTATCATTATTCTTTTTTTACTCACATGGTCAGAATAGAAAGGTTAATTCAAAAATTGGGTAGGAACTAATTTGTTATATTTTCAAAAAAATAATATAATAATAATAAATCATGGGGAACGCAAGTGAGAGGCTGCTAAATATTGCAAGGTTCATACATTTGCAAAGTCTTATCAAATGAAATCCAGCAAAAAACAACATTTTAAGATACATTACATTACAAACAGTGAAAGTCAGTTACAGTTACAGGGAAAGGAATCGGTTACAAAATGGTTATACGAAAAAAAAGAGGAAATTACAATGGGACTTCTTCAACAACTCTCCTAAAAATCTCGATTCAAGAGAAGAAGTTGTGTATATGCAACAATAAAGGATTTCATGGCTCCATGGTCTTCAATTCAACTTTCGTCGCAACCATCATCATTTTGCGATTCAAACGACAAAACCTCAATCAACAAAGAACCATCGTCTCATCGTCTTCAATAAATCTTACAACGAAAAATCCAGCTGCAAGGAATCAGAAGCATAATCGAAGTTCGGATACAAAAGTCACCAAACAATTATTTCCAATATCCAGAAATTAATGCAAAAGGAAAAAGAAACAGATACTTCACTTTCAGAATCAACCAAGTTTCTATCAATCTTAATCGACCTTCCTAAACCTCAATTATTTCCAATATTTCCCCGGACTCGCCTCATCACCCAAAACTATCCTTCAATTACGACCTTCAAACTCTGCTTTAATACCAAACCTGTAAGGTGCAACAAGAAAAAAAATCAAGACCTTAAAATCAGTGAAAAATCCCAATGCCCACAGCAGAGGATCGTAACAAAAAGTCAGTTAACCAAAAACAGAAAACTAACAAAAGCTTCTAACCGAATCTAACAAAATTTATCAGAGAATTTCCAGAAACTAACCTAAGAAATCCCTAAATGGCCCTCTTGATCTTCATATATAGGGGCCAGGTTGCAGCAAGTTCGGGGGGCTCTCTTCCATTTTTGTTCCCAGACTCAGATTCAATCAACATCTTCATCTCTAAACTCTTCCTACTTCACTCCACCATTTTCCCTCTATTCTTCAATATAGAACGAGAGTCACTCACTTTTTCATCTCTCACCTTCACTCTTCCACCCCTCTAGATTCATTCTCCATCAATCTTCTTTACAATTTCACAATTTTTCCCATTCAACTTCTTCATCATCATCTCTACCTCAGAGTCTTCACACTTCAATTCTCAACCCTCTGAAATCTTCAACAACTTCATCAACCGACAAATTCTTCAATCTGCGCCATCATCTTCATCAACATAGATTCTTCTTCATCTTCTGTATCCTGTAACATTCATCAATTCATCAACAACAAAAAAAACCACCACTTGATAAAGAAGAAGAAGAAGAAGCGATTTATGCAACAACAAACTACAAGATTCACGAAAACCTACACATCAACATTGCAACTTTCATCATCATTACCACCTTCGACAAATCTTCAAGCCTGCAGTAGATGCGTGACTCAAGAACAGCCAACAAAACGGCAACGTGCTTTATCAACATATCAACAATCCAACCACCTTCAAGAATCTTCAACAAAAGTCTGCAAAGATCATCCATGGTTCAACAATAACAACAACAAAATCATTAAAAAGAATGCAAGAAGAAGTAGAAATAGTCGAAAACCATAACAAGCATAACGCAAGCGCTCGGTATCGCGGAAGAAGCGAACGAAGTACCTTGGTTCGTCTTTCGTCACCGTTAAAAGATTCACGAGGTAAATCGATCTGAACTCCTTTGCATTCGTAACGTTCACTTCTGTTGTAGAGATTTAGGTATTGTTTGAGAGTTTGACTCATCTATTTGGTGTTTGAGTGCGGGATACACCGATTCCTCCATTCGGTTGAGGATTCGGAAAAAATCCGAGTGTGGATCCGTGATTAGGAGCAAGAATAAGATAGTGTTTGTGTTGAAGGTTGGCCGTTGCAGAGCGGTTATCGGAGAGAGACTGGCGGCGGCTAGGGTTTTCATTTTGAAGGAGATGACGGTGTGTGCGTGTAACGCATTTTGAGTGAAAGAGAGAGAGTCTCGAGGTGGCGCGGTTGTTTCTGTGGTGATTCACAGCGACGATTTTGGGAAGAAGAAGAAGAAGCCGCTAAGGGGAAGAAGGGGCTTCTAGGGTTTTTCGGTTTCCTGTTTGGCTTAAAATTTTATTTGCTTGTTTATAACTCTAGTGTTTGAGGATAATTAATAGTTTAATGGAAATTCATTGAGGTTTATTTTGAGATTAATGAGTATAATAAGCAATAAAATTCAATTAATGAATATAATAAACTCAATTAGTGTTTCCAATAAGATAAGATCAAGATAGGATTTTTTAGGATTTTGGCCAAACCGTCCGGTAGGCTCTTCTTATGGTTAATCATGTGTGCGCTGGTTCACTATAGTGTTTCCTAAGCTAAGGTGTTTCTATCTGCACCCCCTGTCTCAAGCCCACGTTCGTTTTTAACTAAAAAATTACTTCAGATGTACCCCCTTATCTATTTTCTTGTTATTTTAATTTTGGCTTAATATATTTTCAATTTAATTCTATAAAAAATACTAAAACATAAAATAAAATTATACAAAAATTATAGGAGGTTAATAACTCATTTTAGAACTTTTCTACATTTTTACTTTCTAAATTTTGTCATTTTCAATTTAATTTCGATTTTTCATTTAATTGCTTTTCTATTGAGTTCTTGCATGAACACATAATTTTGTACATTTTATTTCTCCCACTTCCTGTATGATTTTGGTCCCATTCTTTCTGCTATGATTAGAGGACTAATGATAGAACCTGGAAAAAAATTTGGTATAGTTTTTAGGCCAATTTATCCACTGTTTTGGTAATGTTATTTGTGTAAAATTGTGATTGAATCTTAGATAGATTTAAGTGACTATTTGACATAGTTAGGTTATGAATTTTTAGGAGATTTTTTAACATAATATTATAGTCAGGTTAGAGACCCTAGGGAATTAATTTCACATATTTTCCAGGACTTTTGCTATTTTTTAGTGCCTGATCTCATTCAGCTTTTCCATTGTAAATTCACCAAGTTAGCTTAGGATTTTATGGTGCATTAGGACATAGATTAATTATGCTTAATATTAGAATATTTGAAGGCCTTAGTGTGGTTTAGCCAGTGATTTTAGAATGTTGATATCATGCAAAATCCTTTAGTTTTAGGACTTAGGCTTAGAACTCATTCAAGTGCGTTTCCATGAAGCGATTAACCATTATTTCGGTTTTATGCCTTATATGCTTTAGAAATTCTTGCAACTTTTTGTTATCTTAATTCATTTTCGACATTTTGTTGCATATGCATCTTCATTTCATTTACCAACATCCTCTTTTTGTGCAAGGTATTTTTCGAGGATTCGCTTTTGGACTTGGATTTTTTTTATTATGCCTCGATTATATTTTTGTGTTGTAATAGCTTAGAACTTTAATGCTTGTATAGTTCTCATAATTAGGCTAGAAAAGATAAAACGAATCGCTAGAAAACCAAATCTCAAAAAAATAAAATAAAGAAATACTCGATCCAGCGTCGAGTAAATTTTCAAATAAATAAATAAAGTTTCATGTGACTTTAGGATTCCTCGATTACCATCGCTCCACTCCATTATGCCCAAAAGCAAGCCTTGTATGTTGCACACCATAAGTCATGCGTCTCAGCACCATGCAACCGACCCACCTGATCCATAGTTTCATCCCATTTATGATTTACGCACGTTATCACCAACCATAACCTAGGAGGACCTCGTTCCATTACTCTGTTCATACTCGCTTCTTTCTTTATGATTTATATCCTTAGGTAGATTTAATCTTTCAAACCTCACTAACCATAGGTCATCCTTAAACTCAACTAACTTAGTATAAAGTCTAGTTTCCCTTAGAGTTTTTCCTTTCAATTTGAGTCTCACTTCTCATCTTTAAGAAAAATCAAAAAACACTTAATAAAGGAAAATGTGTACAATGAGCCATGAGCCTTAAGCTATACGGGAAATGACTAGTGGAGGTCTCCTCCACGTTTCAAGGATACTTTACAAACGTTCCATTGGGGGCGATCTTGGAAAGTATTCGCTCCTATGTCATAGTCTTTAGTGTTGTACTCACGATAAACTTAAAGTCAAAACACTTCTTCTAAAAGACAATAAACCAACAAGACATCACGTCTTCTCTTCTCATCTCATACTCTTTGCGGACGAATGCGACTTTCCTCGACAGTTCAAATAGCGATACAGTAAACACCCTCGAGTCAGAGCCGGTAACACCTAAGCTAGAGCTATGGCAACGTCATCCAAAAAATCACAAACAAGTGCCGGCCTTAGTTAGACGAACTACGGCGACTCTGCTGGGGAGCGATACATGGGTACCGAACCTCTATCAGAACATCCACTAGGGCAACACCTTATCTGCTTGTGTATGGTATGGAAGTTTTCCTACCTGTTGAAGTTGAATTACCCTCCTTACGGGTAATGATGGATGTGAAACTGGATGAAGCAGAATGGGTCCGGTCTCGGTATAATCAACTGAATCTGATTGAAGAAAAGAGATTAACAGCCATCTGTCATGGGCAGTTATATCAGAATTGAATGAAAAAAGCCTTCAATCATAAAGTTAGACCTCGGGAATACCAAGTGGGAGAGTTTGTGCTGAAAATAATTCTTCCTCCTCATACAGACCACAAGGGAAAATGGACGCCCAATTACGAAGGCCCGTTCATAGTAAAGAAAGTTTTCTCTGGTGGAGCACTGATGCTCGCAACCATGGATGGTGAAGACTTCTCGTCCCCTGTGAATTCAGATGCAGTAAGAAAATACTTCGCATAAAAAGGCCCGCTGGACATGAAAACAGAATGTGAGTCCAGGCAAAAATAGGGCATCCTGGCGAGTCAAAAACAGAATAAAAGACTCGGGCAAAAATAAGGGAAAAATTAAAAAAAATGTACACCCGCTGAGTTGAAAAGCCACATCAGACAACTCAGGCAAAAAATGGGTATCCCGATGGATTGAAAACCCAAAAGGGCGATCCACACAAAATCAGTGAATAAGCGAACAACTGCATTATGAATTCGTCTGTATCGCTCACAACATGGCAAGCTTTGAAAGGATAAAGCGTCGGTCAGAATCAACCTTCTTCAGAAAGCAAGATAAGAAGAACATCAAGGTCATACATGTCATAGCAAAGGAAGCTCACTGGAGCGTCATCTTCAACATTGCCAGCATTTTTATTTTCTCAATTTACAGCAATCACCTCCTTTCAGGGGATTCGCTTTTTTGATTGTACTTGCCTATTCAGGGTACACACATCAATAAAATCAGAATTTTCAATCACACTTTGTTTTGTGCATTTTTGTTTCGTTTGCAAAATGTCCAAAGTTCGTAATACAACATTCTCATAAAACATATGAGGCATTTTAAAAAAATGCTTGCAGGAAATATGTTGCACTCTTAAGCAAATATAACTCCTATGACAGAATCTGGTTAAGGATACCTCGGGACACTTGTGCGTTTTCCTTTGTCTTAACAGGTTGCAGGTACTCAAGGCATACCATTTCACAGCATGGGGCATATCAAGCATAGTATCCCCAACCAAGCTAACAATCACATCATCAGCAGGACTCCTTGACGAGATGTATTTCCTCGCAAAGTTTTCTTTGTCCCCCCAGAGGATCCCTTGAGAAATTCATCAGTACCCAACATATTACTTCCCAGAAGTTATCTCCTCCCCAAGAGGGATCTCCCGAGCAATTCCTGGCGTCTTTTTTCCTAGCAAAGTGGCCAGGAACTTTCTATTCCCCATCAGAGCTGCCAGGATTCTCTCATCCTCAGCAGATTCGGTGGAATTGCTTCCCCACAAAGTTTCCATTTTCTCCCTAGTAGAACAATGCCTAAAATACTTCCCCAGTGGAGTTTCTGAAACTTCCTCATCCCAAGCAGAGTTCTCCCTCCGGACAGATAGAACAGAGATCTTTGTCCCCGCAGGATCCAGATTTTGGATCGGGTTTTTCTCTTGCATAATCATAGCATTCGCATCATATTCACCAAAATAAGCGTAGCATTCCGTCTAAAACGGAGCATTATGGCAAAAATCAAACATTTGCATGATCATGAGTCAGGTTCGAGCCAGTCACCTGCGAATATCGTATTAACTTCACCAACAATATACAAAACTCTTATCCCCTACAGATAAAAGCCAAAATACCTTCTGCATTCTCAATACAGATGCCTGTTCATATTTATACATGCTCTTTTCGACACTCGTCCGTGTCATCTTTCCCCAGTAAAGTCACTGTAAAACCTTCAGAATGCTCAATACAGGTATTTTTTCATACTTGTACATATTCTTTGTTGACACTCACTCGTGTCATACTTCCCCAGCAAGTTAAAACACTCGTTTGTGTCCCTTGCCCAATCTTTCGACACTCGTCCGTGTCTTGCACATATTTCCCCAGCAGTTCATACTTATACAGAAATCTTTGATACTCGCCCATATCTTGTATATATCACCTCCTCAGCATATCAACACTCGTTCGAGTTCTTTGCTCAGCCGATTGATGCTCTTCCGTATCATCATTCATCAAACACGTGAAGTGTTTCTTTCTATCGATACTCGTTCGTATCATGGTTCTAAGGATGCTCGTCCGTATCTTTAGTCTATACACTCTGTCAAACACTTATATCGTTTATTTCAAAAGTGTAAGCACTCGTCCATGTTTACATCCTCGTAGAAACGAAACAACTTTCTCCTATCCAGCATTCGTCCTATGTCGTGATACTTTCGGCAGCCGTCCCCTGCCAGTTGATCGTCCTTCACCTTTGGATGACCGTCCCTCATCCTTTCCCCAGTGGAATCCCCATTGTTGGAACTTTCTATTCGGCATTTGTCCTATGTCGCTATATCTTATTAGCAGCCGTCCCCTACTAGGTGATCGTCCTTCACCTTATGATGACTGTCCCTCATCATTTATCTGATGGTCGTCCCCATCGTTGATCTTTCTATCCGGCATTCGTCCTATGTCGAGATAATCCCCAAGAGCAGCCGTCCCCTGCTAGGTGATCGTCCTTCACCTTTGATGACCGTCCCTCATCAAATATTTCATTTATTCTTTAACCTGATGGTCGTCCCCGTCGTGGTCCCTTTTCCTTTTCCTGATGATCGTCCTTCATCATGCTTACCCAATGGCCGTCCCCATCGTTGTTTACTTTACTTTTCAACCTGATGGCCGTCCCCATAAATGGTTTTCTCAATCCCTAGAGAATTTTATTTCTTTACCCGATGGTCGTCCCCTTCGCGGTTTCTTTATTTCCCAACATGATGGTCGTCCTCGTCATTGCTCTACTTACTGTCTTATCCCCCAGCATTCGTCTTCTGCTCGATGGCCGTCCTCCATCGTTTGTACTTGATAAACATATTATACTATCTTTTACAAATTATATCCCTTTTCTTCTTCTCCCCAGTGAGTGCAAATTTTGGACTGTCTTTGGTATTCAACCACAAGTTATCTTATTTGTCTGTTAAGCCAGGCGGTTACATCCTGCACACCTAACTCATGCTTGAATAGGGGCAGCTGTAAACACCCCAAAATTTCCCTCAATTTTTTCTCACACCATGGCTTGTGATCTTTCATTTTTTCATAAGCATAAGCATATCATATCCACTGCATAGTTCATGTCATCTGCATCTAGGGTTTGTGATCTGGGCAATCCAAAAAGTGACCTGAGCCATCCAAAAGGTATTGAAGCTTGCCAATAGGGTCCATGTGTGTTACATGATCATAATATTCTCCCCAAAGTTCATAAAAGTCAAGAGATCACAAAGAATGGCAAAGGCATAGAGGTGGACTGAAGATTTCCTGCACAAATGACCTAAAATTAGGGTTTTGGTTTCAGAGGCCTTAATCCCAAAATATTTGGGAATTCTTGTTTCTAATGGTCTTAATATGTTATAAGGATCATATGTACCAAATTTTATGAAGAAATTCACTGTGGAAGTCATTTGGTCATTGGGTAACTTCTTGAGCAAGTAAAGTCAAAATCAGGGCATCTGAGGCCCCCAACAATGGTAGCTAAGGGTCATCATCATCATTTTGAGTCTCTATGATATTTATTTGATCTTAGAAGTGTTTGGAAGTTCACAAAGTTGAAGAATTTTGATCCAAATGCAAACTTTCTATTTTTGGAAAGGACTTGTAATGGAAACTTTCCATTTTGGGAAAGATATTCAACCTATTCTTTCATGACCAAAAATGCTTCAAATGAAAAATTCTTGGACATGAAAGTTGTAGATTATGTCTTCCCATTTTCAAAAAGTACAAGAACATGTCTTGATTCATCCTAGAACTCAAGATATGGCCTTTCAAAGTTGGCAAAAATCCTATAATTTTCAAGTGTGCACCAAAGAGGGAATTTTGCAAATTCACTTGCCAAGCCATTTCATGACCTCTAATCAACTTCTATGTACCATAACATGTCAAAGAAACTTCAAAACATCGGAATTGGCCCAAGAATGCATGGATTTCATGGCTTGATTCACAAGAAATCTCAAAATGGCAATTATGCATAAAGCTTGCAAACACTTGAATCAAAGGCTGCAGATCATCCCAAACCATCCCATGGTTCTCCTTGAAGCTGGCTGAGGCAAGACACCCCTCAAAACCAGCTCTGACTCAGCCCATACTTGTGGTACCACAACTTTTGACTTTTTGTAAAATAAGCCATATCAATCAGCATGTGCCACAACCACTCTCTGGCCAATCAGCATGACTTATATGGACATCAAGGAGCTCATTTCACATAAGCTTGGAGCCTGAATACTCCCACAACTCAGAATCACCAAAAACTCCACAAAACTTCATTCCTTCGAAACTCACTCCACAACCAACAAAAATCACTGATTCTTTCACCAATCATCTCAACATCACTCAGGGATCATAAAGCACCCATTGCCATGGCCTAAAAGCTCCCAAAACAGAAATACGATTTCTACCACACCAGAACCAAACACCATAAAATAGCCATTCAAAGCTTGTTCTAATCTCTCCAGAAGCTTCAAGGGGCCAAGTGGAGTGGTTTTGCACAAAGGAGGGGGTCAGAAAGCTCAGAATCTCAAAACTTCAACTCAAGTAGCCATCTCAAACATTTTTTCCAGAACCTTCATTTTATGTTACAATATGATTCTATGTGTTCCCTTGGTCACACTGATATGATTTAGTTTGAAAATGATGGAGAAATGACCATGTATGCTTGCTCTGAAATTTTTAACCTAGAACGTGTTCTTCTTCGATTCCCCTTTGTGATGCATGATAAATGAGTTTTGAGCCTGGATTCGTGTTTAGGAAGTTTAGGAGAGTGTTTCTGGAGCTTTAGAGAGTCTAGGGTGGCCTAGGGAGAGAGATTGAGTTTTGGGGTCACCGGAGAAGATGACCGGAACACTGTTCCGGTCACCTGAAAGTCATTTAGCCCTAATTGCATTGATTAGCCAGGTTTGAACGTAGGTCTTTGGATTTGTGTTTCCCGCGTGTGTTGAGTGGCTAGGATGGCTTCATTAAAACCCTAATTTAATTAATTAGTTTAATTAGGATTAATTAATATAATTTTTCCAGATTGAATCTCATCCCTCCATCTGCGCGCGCAGTCTTCCCTTGTTCAAATCCTAGTCTTTGGATCAGTTGACTTTCATTTATTTCATTTTTAATTCATTTTCTTTGCATTTCTTTTGTTCATTTTATTTAAAATAGCAAAAATCATCAAAAAAATCTCAAACTTTGCATTTTTGTTTCAAATATTTTTCTTAACCTAAAAAAAATTTTTATTTTATTTTTTACATTAAAAAAGTATTTTTAAAATATTTAAATGTTTTATTTAATTAATTAATTGATTTTAATTAATTAAATATGCATTTAGGTTTCTAAAAATCACCAAAAAAATCATGAAGCATTCTTAAACATTTAGAAACATTTTTAAAATCACCATACAAATTTCTTTTTAGTTTTGATCCCATTTTTACAATTTTCTTTGAATTAGGGTTCTTAAATTTCACATTTTTTAACCCTAACTTGAAAAATTCATTTCTGCCTAACTATGATGAGTTTGAACTTGGTTTTTCTTGAATTGTTTCACATATTGCATATAGTTTCTAGGTTATTTATCTCATATTTTTATCTTGCATTTTCAATTTGATTTTCATTTTCCCTTTAGAAGCACCCCAAAACCCTTGCAAACTTAGGAATTTCATAACTTTCACTAGGATTGGTGTCTGACTTTCTCCTTTGGGGTGTGATCTTTTATAGGATTAGGGTATGTTTGAGCTTAATTTAAATTTTTTTATCATGGTGAATGCTTCTGTTTTGGTCATATGCATCTCATGTTGCCTTAAAACCCTAATTTTGCATCTTCATTTGCATTCTTCTTTTCATATCATGAACTTGTGAACTTTCCATGCCATTCCATTCTCTTATATGTCATCTTGGACATATTCGGACATGTTTGAAACATTGCTTGATCATTGTTGCATCATTTTGGCATGCTTTGCATCCATTGCATTTCATGAACATCCATGTATTTTCATGCTTCTAAACATGCTTCCATTGCATCTCATCCTTGTATGATCATTCATATGCATCTTGTATGACTTTGCATCATCTCATAACACATTTGCATTGCATATTCACTTCTGACTTTGGTCTTTGCACCTTCACTTGTCTTATTTCTTTTCATTTCATTCCTTATGCATTCATACTAACATTTTAGGAGCTTTTGGTAAGTTATCTGGGAGGTGGATTTGCCTTCACCTCCCACCTTTTCTTTCCTCTCATTTGCATATTTATTTGTTCTTGAAGTGAACTTGTTTCACTTATGCTCCCTCCTTCTCACTTTCTTTCTTTTAAGTTACTTATCTTCTTCAGGAAGTAAGTAACTTATTCTTCTTCCTCCTCCTCTTTTCATCTTCTCCTTCCATGGTGGCCTTAAAGATCTTTTCTCTTAAGCCTCACAAACCATAGGATATCCAAGCATGATAACTTTTAGGGTTGTATATAGTCCCCCCTAGCTTTTTACCTTTGAGTCTCTCTTCTCATCTCTTAATCAGAGGCTAAACTCTTAAAGCTTTAGGACTTTGAATTAGGGTTATGCTTGCATCCTTATCTTAGGATGGAGTGTATAACTTTAATCCTTAGTGTTAAACCTTTAATTTTTTTACACCTCTTAATCAAAACACATTAATAATCAATAAGACTTTATCTTGTAACTTGGGCCTTACATTAGGGTTCTATCTCTTCCTTATGGTTAAGAGGGACTAACCCTAGTGTTTAATGGAGAAGTCCCCCTCAAGTTGTCTTACAAACCATAAAATCCACTTCTTAATCTCGTCCTTTAATTAAAATCTACTTAATAAAGGCTTGTTATATAATGAATTTAATCCCTAACCATAGATTAAGTTGAGGTATCTTCCTCAACTTAAGTGTTCTCATCTATCATCCTTCTATTAGGATGGTGTAATGAGTTCACTAATCTGTGATTAGAGATTAAACTCATTACTTAACACTAAACAAAACCAAAAACATCTAAATAATCACAAGTAGGTTAATGATCTCAATCCTACATCATCATGGTAATTAAGTTGAGATGCTTATCTCATACTTAAGTGGACTCATTATCCCTAATCAAGGAGGATATAATGAGTTTAAAAACCCTTTGATTTAGGCTTAAACTCATAATCCAATGCAAGACACCAAAAACAATAAAAACCGAAAACACAAAAACAAACAATAATCATCTCCTTCGGGATTCTTTTCTCATCACACTCATTCACAAACGAGAACTCGCTTCTTCCGTCTAAATGCAATACAATTAGCACTCGAGCCAGACGAGTCATACACTTGAGCATAGACAAGTAAGCAGTTCACAGTAAATTTATTTTCCAGTCTCTTTGAGTCGAACTACGGTGTTCTGAATTCCTCATTGCACGAGGGGATATGTAGGCATAGCTTAACAGTTATCAAACAAAAGTCTCTTTGTCATCCCCCTTTTTCAGCATTCTTTTCTGAGCCTCAGTTCCTGAGCAATTCACCTTTTGCAGTGACACCTGTACTTTCTTTCCCTAGCTTTTGCACACAGATAGCATATACACCTACCCCTTTTAAACACAATCTTGTAAGCATGGATCCCGTCGAATACGACGGACGATTTAAGTGTTAATACCTTCCTAGGTCGTAACCAACCCCCTTTCTCAGTTTCTCTGGTTCGCAACCGTCTTATCCATCTCTTTCCAGGTTTATGCAGCATTACCTTTTCTTTGGGATAAAAATGCCTAGTTGGCGACTCTATTCAATCCAACTCTTTCTCTTTTGCCGACGGTTTGCGTTTGCACTGGGATGAAAATCCGGGGAGCGACATGGATTTTCAAGTATCGGCCAGTATTCTTTGATGCTCACCATCAACATTTGATTAGGGTTTATTTCTATGATCATTTGGCCATCAAGAGTTTCCTTATGACGTAGGCATAGCTTAACAGTTATCAAACAAAAGTCTCTTTGTCATCCCCCTCTTTCAGCTTTCTTTTCTAAGCCTCAGTTCCTAAGCAATTCACCTTTTGCAGTGACACCTGTACTTTCTTTCCCTAGCTTTTGCACACAGATAGCACATACACCTACCCCTTTTAAACATAATCTTGTAAGAATGGATCCCGTCGAATACGACGGACGATCTAAGTGCTAATACCTTCCTAGGTCATAACCAACCCCCTTTCTCAGTTTCTCTGGTTCGCAACCGTCTTATCCATCTCTTTCCAGGTTTATGCAGCATTACCTTTCCTTTGGGATAAAAATGCCTAGTTGGAGACTCTATTCAATCCAAATATTTCTCTTTTGCCGACGGTTTGCGTTTGCACTGGGATGAAAATCCGGGGAGCGACATGGATTTTCAAGTATCGGCCAGTATTCTTTGATGCTCACCATCAACATTTGATTAGGGTTTATTTCTATGATCATTTGGCCATCAAGAGTTTCCTTATGAGGTATGGTACTAGGGCATCTATTCACCCAATGGATTCCATGTTGTGTAAAGTGGAAGTTTCAAAAGAAATGTTGGTTTATATGCTTTTAATCAGGGTTAGCATTTCATCAATTGAGGGTCACTTGAGTTCAAGTTATTGAGGCGTAACGTTAACCTTTTGCATCCTATTTTCTTCCAAGAGAATAAATCTGATTCATTAATCCATTTTCACTTCTTTACCCAAATTCTAAATCCAAAACCATTTCATTAACTCCATTCTTAAAATCATCGTTCAAAACCATCTTTGATGTCCATAATTATTCAATGTCCATGAACAAGTCAAGGTTAATATGCGGGTCCAATTGTCCGTACCAATAGTCGTTCAAGATCAATTTGGTCTCATGATTATAACACTTCCATCCATTTTCCAAATATTTTGGTCTGTGTCCATCAATTAAGTCCAGTTGATTTAAGGTCTCAAGTCATCTCTAAACATATATTCAGTAAGCCCACTAGCCAATGCAAGCCTTTTGTTTTATTTTACATATTAGGAATTGTATAGAATAAATAAATAAATAATATATATATATATATATATATATATATATATATATATATATATATATATATATATATATATATATATATATAGGATAGAAAAGATGATGGATCTAGTCCCCACGTGACTTTTTGCTAATATCAAGTTGCTGGCTGCATCATTAGTTCCACCTCATGGCACCGTATACGAACATTCAATCCCGACCAATAAGAGCTGAACCACATTCGGACTTCCATCAATACACAAGTTAAAACATAGGTATAAGGTGAATAAGCAGCAGCATACACTCATAAGGCAAGGCGTGAAACGCAAAAGGAATCATGTAAAATGCAGGGCTATAGTACACTTAATATCATAACGAAAAATCAGTTTTGGAAAAAAGGAAGTAAAAGATTAATTAAACAGAAAATTAAGATGAGGAAAAAAGGGAAGAAAAAGGTGCAGATGATACCATGGAAGCATATTTCAGTTGTGATCAACAGTAGAAAATCTCAGAAGAAGTACATAAAATCAATACAATAGAAATACACCAGGAAATCAAAGAAGAAATCCGAAAATTACAATTACAGTGAAGTTCCAGAATCATCCTAACCGATTTCTAACTAACTTTATCAGTTAAGTTCCAGAATCATCCTCTAAGACTTGTCTATAAAGCTGATACCTTCTTCATTCTTCAGTTTTGGTTGGGAGACGATTTCACCATTTTCCTGGATTCACTCCTCATTCATCAGCATCCTCTCCACCGTATTCTTCACCACTCCGCCATTTCCTTAATTCTTCTCCATCCCTTCTTCAATCCCTCTGCAACTAATTCCATCCCACTCATCTTCATCACCATTTTTCAATCTCTCCATCTCATTCATTCTTCTCCATTTTCACTTCTTCACCTTCACTCTTCTTCATCATCAACAACTTTCAATTCTTCTTCTGTACTCTAAAACTTCATCTTCTGCATCATCAACTAGCTCAATCAAAAAAACTAGAATCACATAGCATAAACCATTACAAGCATAAGTCTAAGAGAAACCAACAACAATTTCAGAAAAGGAGTATAAGAAGAATAGAATCGAGTGGAAGCTGCGGAATAATACCTGAAACGGTGAACTGTGACTCGTCTTCGAAGGATCATCGGAGCGACTCCGATAGACGTTCATCTTTTCTTTTCCCGATCCGTGTTTCCGATCACTCTTTTAGCTTCATCTTCTTCAGTCATTCTTCATCAACATAACCAATAGTAAACGTAACCTGCGAACAGAAATACGTTCATCCACGGCCTCAGTCATCAATCAGCAAAATCAATAACACAGGAACAAATTAAATTCACATAGGTAAGAGGAGTTCGAAATGATCCGCGTTTGAAGCTTACCACAACCGCACCTTCGATCTTCACCAGAAAAATCACAACAACGGCTACAAAGAATCGCTAATCACGAATATCAATGAATCGTTGATCACTTTCTTCGCATCAATCAAGCTATTCACGTCGTTAATTAACAGGTGTGAATCGTAAAATTGTTAGAGCATGATTATTGTTGCATATCTTTGATTTGTTTGCGTTTGTTTCCATGTTGAAAGCTGTTTGTTCGGATACGATTCGGAGAATTCGGATTCCGAATTTTGGAGGCTCGATTAGGATAAGGTAGAAATAGTGATGGAGAGTGGTGTTTTAGGTTGATTAGAAGAGAGTTGAGGTGTGGCTTATTTGGTCGTCTTCTCCGGTAAGGATTTTGCGGCGGCGGATTATGGTTGAGGAGGAAAGGGGCGCCGCAGCGGTAAAGGGGGAAGGAGAAAAGAACTTAGGGTTTTGATCTCATCTTTATGTGTTTTGATTCTTGTAGAGTTAATTGAGATTTAACTATATAATTTATTGTAAATCAAAGAATTAATTAAAATTTTATTGGAAATAAAAGTTATAAAACTCAACCAATACACCATTAATCCACCGTTTGTGATTTCCAAAAGATAAGGATAGGATCTTTTGAGTTTCAACCACACCGGCGGTGACACTTGTCACTGTCCGATAGGTTCTTCTAGTGGAAAATCGCGTGCATGTTGTCCATCGTGACTATTGTGTTCCTCACTTCATGATTCGTGCGATGAGAATACCTTAGGAGAGACTCTGATCGAACGCTCCACAGTGAGTCAAGGATGTTGACTGAAAATCCACCGTGATCCCTCAGGCTTGTGTGCGTTTTGGGCCTTATATCCTTTGCTTTTTGCACCTCCTATACAAGCCCATTCTCACCTTTTAACCTCACAATTACTTCTTCCTCACCCCCTTCTTATTTCTTTGTTTTTTTTTTGTTTTTTTATTTCTGTTTTATGTAGTTTCCATTTAAATCCATAAAAAATACCAAAACACATAATAAAATTCTACAAAAGTTATAGGAGCTTTCTAACTCATTTTAGAAATTTTCTACATTTTTACTTTCTGATTTTTGGCCATTTTTCAATATTATTTCAATTTTCCATTTAATTAGTTTTATATTGAATTCTTTCATCTATACTTCATTTTGTACAATTTGTTTCTCCCACTTCCTGCAATGTTATTGGCCCATTATTTTTGCTATAATTAGAGGACTAATAATAGAACCTAGAATAATTTTTGATATATTTTTAGGCCATTTTATCCACTGTTTTGGTAGTGTTGTTTGTGTAAAATTTTGATTCGATTTTAGGTAGATTTAAGTGACCATTTAACATAGTTAAGTTATGAATTTTTAGGATATTTTTTAACACAATATTAGATTCAGGTTAGAGACCCTAGGGAATTAATTTCATATTTTTTTCAGGACTTTTTCTATTTTTAGTACCTTGATTCTATTCAACTTTTCCATTGTAAATCCATCTAGTTTAGCTTAGGTTTTTATGGTGTATTAGGACATAGATTAATTAGGCTTGATCTTAGAATATTAGGAGGACTTAGTATGGTTTAGCTACTGATTTTAGAATGTTTATATTAAATAAGATCCTTTAGTTTTAGAACTTAGGCATAGAAATCGTTCAAGTTGTGTTTACATGAGATGTTTAGCCTTATTTTTGTTTTATGGTTTTAATACGCATTTTGAGCTATTATTTCTTCATCTTCATTTCATTTTATGTTTTTGCCTTAATATTTGTATTCCACTTGTATAGGCTTCCTCATTTTTTTAGAATCAACTTAACTTCCTTAGGAAGTAAGTTGAGTTCTAATTCCTTTCTTTTTCCTTTTCTTCCTTAGGAATAGAAAAACCTCACAAACCATTAGGATCACTTTTTGAATATAACAACTAAATTAGGGTTGCATCTTAGTTCCCTTAGTTTTTTCCTTTGTTCCACTTGAGTCCTTATTTCTCATCTCATAAAAAATAATAATAAAATACTTAATAAAAGTTGAATGCTATCATACAACATGAGACTTTGTTGCGGAGTACTTATGCACATCCCGTTTTGGGGCGAGGTGTAGGTTATCTACCACGATGGATAAGTCTTAGTATGAGAATGTTCACAAACAATAAACTCAAAACACTTTTCATAAAAGACAATCAACTAAGACATCGCGTCTTCTCTTCTCATCTCCAACTCTTTGCGGATGAATACACTTGCCACGACAGTTCAAACAATAATACGGTAAACACCCTCGAGTCAGAGGCGATAACACCTGAGCTAGAGCTATGGAAACGTCATCATAAAAAACATAAGCATATCTCCGCCTTAGTTAGGCGAACTACGTCGACTCTGATCCTCATTTTCCCGATGAGGTACGTAGGTAGTGGGGTAGGGCCCATTCGAGCACATTCTTTATTTTCCCGACATTTCCTTCTTTCTTTCCATTCTCTTTTACAATTCCCTTTCTCATTTCAGTACCAGTTCCAGTTAGCAATTCTTTTGTTCAGCAACAGTTATATTATTTTACCCTTTGAAGCAAACAAACAAGTGTGAATCCCGTCGGGTACGACGGAGGGATTGGGGTGCTAATACCTTCCTAATTCGTAACCGACTTCCGGAACCAGATCTTTGGTTCACAAGGCCTCGTCCTTTTCCTTCTTCCTTAGGTTTGTGCAGCATTACCTTTCCCATTCCTTCGGTTTCCCTTTGGCGACTCTGCTGGGGACCAAATCCAAAATCTTTGGTTTCCCTTGTAGAGTCAATCCTAGCACTTGTTTGGTTTTTTTTCTTTGGGTGTTTATCTGTTTGTTGTTATGTGCTGTAGTTTAGCTTTACTATTTTTATTTACAGTGTTACTTTACAATTTTACTTTACAACATTTATTTACTGCTTTCAGTATTTATTTTCCATGCATCATATTATATCGGACTGCCTGGTTGTGCTGGTTTTCATTTTTTCTGTGGTATGGGAGTTATTGTGAGATAAGCCAAACACTCGGCTTAAGTATACACCTAGGACTAGCGTGGTTTCATATTGCTCCGCATGCTATTTCAGTATGATGTTGTGATGTGAAACCACACCCAGATTGCGACCGTCTTGGGAATATTTTGTATGGGGATTTCCACCATTTCGGGATAGGACCTTGATAGTTATATGCATCAGGGGACCGATCATTGAGGACCTTAGTGGAAACATCCCTCTCCAGTGATGACAGTGGCAGACCATATTTGTTGGCAAGCCCACTCACATCCGAGGGCCCACTGGGAACTTACATAGGATGGCCTGGTTCTCTCATAAGAATCTAGTTAAAGCAAAATTGTCCGTATGACGATAGCATTGTATCCCAATGGCTGAATGTGCTATTGTTTCTCAATTCAGTGCTTGAAGTTTGGGACCTATGAGGAATGCTTGTTATCCTGGACTCAGCTGAGACCTCCATGGTTAGTACATAATGCCAAACTGATTCCCTGATTTGGTCATGAGCCATTTCTCGGAAATGGTGAACGTATTATTGCTCTCCGGCTTTGAGAGTCCATGATGTTGACCCAGAGTAGCACACCCGTAAGATTGGGAGGGGTTTACAGGTTTGCAGGAACCCTAAAACTTCCAACATACCCGCTTTGCCAGTACTATTCAGCATTCGTGATCTTGTTCTATGGTTCTTCGTTTCTATGATCCGGGGTTTCTATTCAGAGAAATTGTTACGGTGATCGCCATTAGGACTATGTTATTGCGACTGTTATTATGACACTTCACAGACACTCTGATCACTTCTCAATGGCCGCACCAGACACACACTGTTGATCACGTATCTGTGCATTCATAAGCATCATTCATAAATTGCATTCTAACTTGCATGTCTATTTATTTGCAGGGATTCCATCTCTCTACCTTGATTATGTGGCCAGACTTACTTATTACAGATATGAATCATGTCCAAAAGAACAATGTCTCTTATCATTTCTCATATCCGAAGATTGATGTGCTACATGGTATGATTGCCTTGATCACTCCGAATCGAGTGGGAAAATTCAGAAAAGAGTATGGTGGTATTTTGAAGATGGTTCACAGGCTTTCCGATTCAGACCAAAGCGCTATCCATACTTTACTTCAGTTTTATGATCTTTCATTGAGATGCTTTACATTTCCAGACTACCAGTTAGGGCCGACATTGGAAGAGTTCTCTCTTATCCTAGGAACACCTATCAAGGATCCGATTCCTTCCTACTCTTCCTTGCTAGAACTAGATGACCTCGAGATCTCCAAAGCTCTTTATTTAAGTCGGGTTGTAGTATAGAAGGGACTTGCCACAAAGGAAAAGTTAATTGGTTTTCACTTGAATTTTCTAGCGACCGTGGCTAAAGAGTACGCAACTTGTAACAAGTGGGATACCGTTTATTTTGTCATTACCTTGAGTGTCTATGGTATCATCTTGTTTCCTAATGAAGAGAAATTTGTGGACATCAATGTTATCTGTGTTTTCATGCAGCGAAATCCTGTACCTACATTGTTGGGCAATTTTTATCACTCAATCCACTACAAAAAGAGAAGAAACGAGGGGGATTAGTACGATGTTGTTCTCAGCTGGTGCACGATTGGTTTATGAGACAATTGCCTACTACTGGTGCTTTTGTAATTATTGCATCTTCTGTGAACTGGGCTAAGAGGTTGATGGGGTTGAGAGCCAAAGATATAGTATGGATAAATCGCAGTTTACTGAAGAAAGACTTCATCTATAGTTGCGGAAGCTATCCCAATGTGCCTCTCATCGAAGTAAGGGGATGCATCAACTAAAATCCCGTTCTCCTTAAAAGGCAATTGGGATACGCACTAGAGAACCCACCAATGGAGAGGGAAGTCAATGAGTCCTTTTACTTTCTGGTGGAAAACAACACACTACTGGTAGAATAAGTTGTTGCAGCTCGGAGAAATATTCAGAAGAGAGGATTTGGTATTTTGGGCCGAAGTAAAAACCAGTCGTTTCTTCAGTATGATGAATGGTTAAAGCGCATGGTCGAGATCACTCTTCTTCCTTTTTCTCTAGAAGAACCATGGTATCCCGTGGTAGATGAACTAAGGACATCTGTCGGCATCGAAGAGTTCGATAAGATGAAATCAGAAAGAGACGAGCTGCTAAAACAGAATGCCCAATTAAGTCAAGATCTTGCCAAGCTTAAGATTGAGTGGAAAGCCAAGGAAGATGCTGAGAAATATGCCGCTGCAGAAAAAAGGTTTGACGTCGATTCAGCTCAGTTCTCCAGGTTTAAAGTTGCTAACCGAAACTCTTCTAAGGAGCACATTAACACAAGGAGATTACTTAATGAAAGGACTCGAATGATGGAAGACATGAAGACAAGGCATGTTGCCTATAGGGTCAGAAGAGAAGATCAAGATAAATTGCAAGCTTAAGACGTTGCTGATAAGTTGAGAAAGAAAGACGAAGAAGTGGCCAGTATGTTGAAAGAGAAAGATGCAAAACTTGCTAAAGCACTGAAAGATGTTAACTACTACAAGCGTAAGATGGTTTGATTTCAGAAGAAATTGAAGAGGTTTGAAAATGAACTAATACCACTAAATGCATTGGTTGTAATGCCAGAGCATGTGTCAGATGTCGGTCTGAGCGATCAGAGGGCGGTCTGAAGATTTGAGTTTCCTTTAGTAGTTGTAAGACTATCATCAGGATTGTTGATGAAGTCTTTTTGATTCATTGTATTTCAATTATGTTTTTTGCTTCATGTACTCCAACAATGTTAGCCCATGATTGCTGCTCTATTAATGCAATGGGGTTCTCTCATCTATTAGTCTGGGATGATTCAGCTTTACGGTCTCAACTATGTATCTTACACATCTGCAACACTCACACACTGACTCTTGTATTCTCAGCTCTGTATGGAACGTTTGTTGCACACACGCACCCTATATCATCAACACTGTTTATTTGTTTTGCAGCTAAGTTAGAGCGTTGTTATCTATTTCAACTTCACAAAGTCGGAATCAAGGGAGGGATTTCCTTAAGAATGAATAGACATGCCATAAGCATTCATTTCATGCATATCATATTCTTGTGCTTTTGCAGGTTGTTCGAAGTTTCTAACTTATTCAACTGCAGGCAATATAGTTGGTCAACGCGTTCATCGATATCCGACTAAAAGAAACCGAGTAAGAATGGTTGAACGAATGCAGACTGATCTCAATGAGCTCCAACAGAGGATGGATCAGTTCATGGAAATGATGACTGGCATGGCCCAAAACCAGGAGTGTCTCAGGTTGATGGTTGAGCAACCTCGGGTGAATGCTAATACTGGAACACCGACTGAGAATGTGGATCCTAACGCTGCCCGTAACGGAGAGACAAATCCAAATAGGACTGCAACCCGTAATGTGGGTTTAGAAGATACTCAAGAGGACCAGTTCACTCTACTGGATGGTGATATGGGTAATATGAATGAGATCAATGACCATAGGTATGAAGAGATGGCAGAGAAGATTAAGGCCATGGAATGTCAGAATTCCCTGGGCATCGATGTAACCATTCTTGGGTTAGTTCCAGGAGTCAAAATCCCTCCTAAGTTCAAGGCGCCATCATTTGACAAGTACAACGGCATCACGTGCCCTAGAACTCACATTCACGCATACTTTGGAAGAATCTCGGCTCACACTGATGACGAGAAACTTTGGATGCATTTCTTCCAAGATAGTTTATCTGGAGCTTCGTTGAGTTGGTACATGAAGGTAAGTAGGGTCTCTATTCAAAGCTGGAAAGATTTAGCTGAAGATTTTCTCAAGAAGTATCAATATAATATTGATATGGCTCCGAACCGAACTCAGTTGCAGAATTTGTCTCAAGGACCTAAGGAAAGTTTTAAGCAGTATGCCCAGAGGTGGCGTGAGCTGGCTGCACAAGTTCAACCCCCGTTGCTGGATCGGGAAATGGCCGACAAGTTTATGAGAACCTTGCAAGGCGTTTACTTGGATCATCTGGCCACCTGCCCGTCCATTGGTTTTTCTGATATTGTCATCGCTGGAGAAAGAATAGAAAACTTTTTGAAATTGGGAAAGATTCAGGATGCAAGCAGTGTTAGTTCTTCTGGTGTGAAAAATCCTTTTGGCAATGGCATAAGAAGAAGAGAAGGCGAGACCAATGTTGTGTATAGGGGCCGAGATAGAGGTCGTTCTCAAGGGTACTACCAAGCAGCTGCAGTGACTATTACTCCACAAGTTCAACAATGACCATAGGGTCAACAACAATAGGCACAGAGACCGTTTCAGCAAAGAGCAAGAGCGAGAACCCGTAGGATTGATTTTGTCCCATGTCTATATGTTTTATTGCTTCCGGAGCTGCTAAATTTGAACATGGTCGAGCTTCGTACCATGAGACCTCCTCCTCCTGATAATCTACCTCCAAATTTTGATGCTAATGCCAGGTGCGAATTCCATTCGGGTGCTCAGGGGCACAATATTGAGAAATGTTGGGCTTTTCAGAACAAGGTACAGGACCTAGTTGACTCCAAGGCGATTAATTTTGCTCCTCACCCAAATGTACTCCAGAATCCAATGCCTAATCACGGCGGAACCGGTGTCACGGTAGTTCTACCAGATGGTCCACGTTAAGTTGAAATCTTCGAATTAATCACCCAGGACGCCAGGGTATTCATGAAGAAAATAAAGCCAGCAGTATTCAAATACTTGTAGTCGTGGAAACAGTCTGTCTTCCCTTTTTGCTTTTTCATCCCTATTGAGGGGAACTACGTCGCTCTGATTCTTCATTGATTATCGGTCAATGGAGATACGTAGGCAGAAGATCATCAGGTCTTTCTGAGCAACCTTATGGGGCAACTTTACTCCCCAGCTTTACTCTTTCCCTTAGATGTCTCGTGTCAGTGTCAGAATAACTAGAAGAAGAGGTATGATTGCCATGGTTGGGTATACAGCTGCAATTGGAAGATTACAAGTTTGTGAAAGAGCTATTGATCACTGAAAGTATCCAAGACTGACAGGTCCACACGGAGCCGAGCCTCCTCAACAACTGCAATATTCAACTTCTTTACTGCATTTTCATTTGTAGTTTATGCTATTTGCAAAACATTTGTATACATGTATAAAAGTTGTTTACTTTTGAATGATAATCATAATAAAACTCGCGTGTTTTCTTGAAGTAATTCATTTGTATTCATTTATAATTTTGTATGTGTGCATTGCAATACCAATTGTCGTGCTTAAACTCTATAAGGGAGAATGACGAAACAAAAACGCAAGAATCTCTAACTATGTGCTCTTGAGTAAGACCCTGTTGACGATGTACATGCTTTGTTTCAAATCCCTAAACACCGGAGATAGAAGGGAGATAGACCCTCGCTAACCACTTTGAGCCTTGAAGTAGGAGTTCCTTTTCACATGAAAAAAATCCCTTACGTCTAACCCAGGGGCAGGGTAGGTGTCAGCTAGTTGGACCAAGCGTTCAGAATTTCATAAAGGAGTGAATTTGAGGATCCATTACATTCCATCATCCCAATAAAGAGGTCCAAAGACCAAAAACCACAATGGTTATCCAAATCAAGAGGTCCGAAAACTGGAAACCACAATGGTTATCCTTCACCGACCAAAGAATGAGGCAGTCACAACCCTCGCAAAGCAATCAAGACAAATAGTGTCACACGATTTGTTCAAAAAAGAAGAAATAAAAAAGCCCGCTAAGTCGAAACTTGAAAACAATCGACTTAGGCAAAAGTTAGGGCATCCCGCTGGACTTCACAATCAAAGATTCACAAGAATCAGTCCAGGCAAAAGTTAGGGATAAGAAAAGAAATGCAAAAGACGAAAAGGATCACACAAGAAAGATCCTAAAAAAAAAGAACAAAGTCGTGTGGGACAGACACTAAAGAAGAAAGGGTGACTGACTCCAAACGATAACCTGATTGGGGCTTGAACCGATAGAAGCGATGGTTCCTCAACCGCCACGAAACCCTTATGAAAGGTGAGCGCTTGTGAAGATTAGTTGAACATAGGAATGAAGGTGTCGGTCCCACCAAATGACACCGGTTCAGACGGGGTACAGACGCGAACGGTCGGCGAAAGAGGACATGAAGATGAACTGAAAAGAGTCGCCAGCTAGGCATTTTTATCCCGAAGGAAAGGTATTACTGCATAAACCTAGGAAGATATGGATAAGACGATCGCGAACCAGAGAAACTGAGAAAGGGGGTTGGTTACAACCTGGAAAGGTATTAGCACCCAGATTGTCCGTTATACTCGACGAGATCCACGCTTACAAGATTGTGTTTAAAGGGGTAGTGTCAGTGCTATCTGTGTGCAAAAGCTGGAAAAGAATATACAAGTGTCAGTGCAAGAAAATGAAGTGAATTGCTCAGGAAAGAGGCTTAAAAGAACAGTGCTGGAAGAAGGGGGAAGAGGTATAGACTTTTGTTCGATAATAGTTAAGTTATGCCTGCGTATCCTCTCGTGCAATGAGGAAGTCAGAACACCGTAGTTCGACTCAAAGAGACTGAAAGATAAATTGATTGGTGAACTGCTTTCTTATCTATGCTCAAGTGTATGACTTGTCTGGATCAAGTGCTAATTGTCTTGCATTAGACGGAAGAAGCAAGTTATCGTTTGTGAGTGGAGATGTTGAGAAGAGAATCCCGAAGGAGACGAGTATTATTTGCTTTTGTGTTTTCAATCTTTTATTGCTTTTTGTGTTTGTCATAAGTTAATGAGCTTAAGCCTAAGCCAAAGGTTTGTAAACTCATCACATCCTCCCTCTGATTAGGGGTAATGAGAATACCTTAAGTATGAAGTAAGCACCTCAAACTTAATTACCGATGATGTAGGATTAAGATCATTAACCTACTTGTGATTATTTAGATGTTTTTGAGTTTTTGTTTAGTGTCAAGTAATGAGTTTAAGCCATAATCAAGGATTTAATGAACTCATTACACCATCCTAATAGAAGGATGATAGATGAGAGCATTTAAGTTGAGGAAGATACCTCAACTTAATCCATGATTAGGGATTAACCTCATGACAAAACAAAGCCTTTATTAAAGTTGATTTTAGTTAATGGTAAGATTAAGAAGTGAATTTTATGGTTGGTAAGACAACTTGAGGGGGACTTGTCCATTAACACTAGGGTTAGTCCTTCTTAAACAATTAAGGAAGAATTAGAACCCTAATGCAAGGCCCAAGTTACAAGCTTATTATCTTAGTGATTATTAGATGGATTGATTAAGATATTTAAACGCATTAAGGGCATAACACTTAGGATTAAAATTATACATTCCATCCTAAGAGAAGGATGCAGGCATAATCTTAATCACAAAGCCTTGAAACCTTAAAGGTTTAGTCTTTGATTATGAGATGAGAAGAGAGACACAAAGAAGACACAAAGGTAAAACTAATGGGGGACTAATCAAAACCCTAATTATTGTCATGCTTGGGTGTTCCTAGGGTTTATGAGGCTTGCAAGAGATCTTCGAGAAAAGCCACCAAGGAAGAAGCAGAAGAAAGGAAGGAGAAGTAGAAGAAACAAGTTAACTTACTTCACTTAAGAAGATAAGTTACTTGAAGAAAGAAAGTGAAGGAGGAACATGAATGAGAAAGCTCACTCTAAAGCAAAAGCAAAATGCAGCAATGATGCATAAGAGAGGATGTGAAGATAAATGAGAAGTGAAGGCAAATTCACTTCTCAAAGTACTTACCACCTAAAAAGTTAGCAAAAGAAGAAAGAAATGAAATGGAAATGAGATGTATGCAAGGATGCAAACCAAAACCAGAAGCAAATTCATGATGAAAATGATGCTAAGAGATGATGCAAATGTATGTCAAGAGCAATGGATGATCATACAAGTGATGAGGATGCAAATGAAGCATGGAAGAAGCATGAAAGTTCATGAATGTTCATGGAATGTAATGAATGCATAACATGTCAAATGGATGAAGAAATGATCAAGAATGATTCTAATGTGTCCTATGATGTCTTAGAAGCTATATGGATGCAAGAAATGTCATGGCAAGTTCTTGGATGAATGCATATGCAAGATGTATGTGAATGGACATGAGAAATTAGGGTTTTCATGCAACATGAGATGCAAAAACCAAAAACAGAAGCAAATGACAAGATAAAAAAATTGAAAATGCAATCAAATGAACCCTAACTCCATATGATATCACACCCCAAAGGAGGAGACCTAATTCCTAATCTAATGAAAGTTATGATTTTTCTAAATTATCTAGGGTTTTAAGGTACCTAAAGGGAAAAAATGCAAATCAAATCAAAAATGCAGAATAAATTCATGACAAAATTATGCTATATATTACATGTTATATGAAGATAAATGCAAAAAGAATCAATGTCATACCATCCATGGTTAGGCAAAAAAGAATTCTTGAAGTTAGGGTTCAAAAATAGGAATTTTATGAACCCTAAATTCAAGAAAATTATCAAAGATTGTTCAAGACCAAAAAGAAATTTGTGTGAATGGTATGATAATGTTTCTAAATGTTTTAAAATGCAATGTGAATTGTTTTGGGATTTTTAGAAACCTAAATGATATTTTAATTAATTAATTTCCATTAATTAATTAAAATAAACATTTAAATGTTTTAAAAATTATTTTTTAATGCAAAAAAAAAAAAAAATATTTTTGGGTTAAGAAAATTATTTTAAGTGAAAATGCAAGAGAAAATATTTTTTGGGATTTTTTAGCTATTTTAAATAAATGCTGCAAAATAAAATGAGAAAAATGCAATAAAAATTAAATAAGACAGAAGTATGATGATCCAATGGCTTAGATTAAAACTGGGAAAATATTGGTTGACTGCGCGCCACATCCTGTGGTCAGAATTCAAATCCAACTAATCCTAATTAATTAATTATTTAATCCAGAATTATAACTAATGAACTAATCTCAACCCTCCATCGCACGCGGGAAGCTAAAATCCAAAGGCCCTCATTCAAACTTAGCCCTAACCCTAATTAAGCCATTAATTACTTTCAGGTCACCGGGGAAGAGCTCCGGTCTTCTTCTCCGGCAGCCTCTTCCCCTGAAAATCTCAAAACCTCTCCCTAGGTCATTTCTGGAGCTCTAAAGCTCTAGATCAACTCCCCTCATCTCCCTGAACTCAAATCCACACTCAAATCAAATTTCTAATGGATGAACAACAAGATTCGAAGAGAAACTTAAAAATGGTAGAACTTTCAGACAAAGCATACAAACTCAATTTTTAACCATTTTCAAAAATACAAAGCACAGAGTGACCAGTGAAGCATGCTCTTTCATATTGGAACATAAAAATAGAGTTTTGGAAAAATGATTTGAGATGACTACCTGAGATGAAGCTTTCCAAACTTGAGCTTTATGACCTCTTCCTTTGTGCAAATCACCTCCAATGATCACCCTGATGCTATTGAGAAGCTTGAATGGAGTTTAGATTGGCTAGTTTGTGAGATTGCACTTCAACTGGCCAAGAATCGTGTTTTGTCTATGGGTGCTTTGAGGCTGTTTTAATGGTTGCTTTATGGTCAGTGGATGATTTTGAGATGAATGGTGAAATTGGTTTTGAGTTTGAGTGAGTGAGCTGAGAGATTCGAAGGATTTTGCAAGTTGAAGTGATTTTGGGAATGCTGAGTTCTTGGAGGTTTCAGCTTGTGTGTCTTATGAAAAATGATCCTTGAAGCATGCTTGTAAAGTCTGGATTGGGCAGAGAGTGGGTGGTGGACTGTGGTGATTTGTATGGGCTTCTTGCCAAAAAGTCAAAAGTTTTGTACTTGAGGTATGGGAAATGGTGTAGCTGGCTCATTGGCTTGTCCATGCGCAGCTGAGATCAAGGATGTCCATAGACTTGGATTTGAGGCAATTCAGCAAGTGGATGGAAGTTTATGTGTCATTTTGCAAATTCCATGAAGTTTGGCCCTTTTGTAATTTCTTGAAGTTCAAGGCAAGGAATGTTACAATTCTTTGGGCAATTCTGATTTTTATGCAATGTGTTATGTTTGTATGATGATTGGAAGTGTGTTTGAAGTCACAAAATGAATTGGCAAGTGGTTTTGCAAAGAATCCTCTTTGGTGCATTCTTGAAAATTATGTGATTTTTGCCAACTTTGACAAGCCATAACTTGAGTTCCAAAATGAATTAGGTCTTGTTCTTGTACTTTTTGAAAAG
The DNA here is from genome assembly GCA_963966055.1 of Lathyrus aphaca. Lineage (NCBI taxonomy): Eukaryota > Viridiplantae > Streptophyta > Magnoliopsida > Fabales > Fabaceae > Lathyrus > Lathyrus aphaca. The sequence goes on along the minus strand of OZ014522.1, from coordinate 100,321,555 downwards.
GGAATGATCCAATCTACAACTTTCATGACCAACAATTTTTCATTTGAAGCATTTTTGGTTGCGAAAGAGGAGGTTGAAGAACTTTCCCAAAATGGAAAGTTTACATTACAAGTCATTTCCATTTTTGGCAACTTTTGGTTTAGCTCACTTTTCTTCAATTTTGTGAACTTCCAAACACTTCAATGATCAAATAAAGATCATATAACTTCAATTTGATGAAAAATCCACTTTCGTTCCATGTTGGGGGCCTCAGATGCCCTGATTTTGCTCTGACTTGCTCAAGATGTTACCCAGTGAACAAATGACTTCCACAATGAATTTCTTCATAAAACTTGGTACACATGATACTTATAACATATTGAGACCATTAGAAACAAGAATGACCAAAATATTTGGAGTTATGGCCTCTGAAACCAAAACCCTAATTTCAGGTCATCTGTGCAGTGAAACCCTGGCTCAGCTTCCATGCTTTGCCAGTTCTTGTGATTCCTTGACTTCCTTGATCTTTGGGGGATATAATATGATGATTGAACATACATGGACCCTCTTGGAATGATTGGTGGCCTTTGGAGTGGCTCAGATGGATCCTGGATTGCTCAGATCATAAACCCTAGATGCAAATGAACTTGAACTAATGCAGTGAAACAAAAAGGCAATATGATATGGTATGCTTGAACTAATGCTAATATGAAAGATCACAAGCCATGGTGTGAACTTAGTGAGGGCAAATTTGGGGTGTTTATAGCTGCCCCTATTCAAGCATGAGTTAGCTGTGCAGAATGTAAGCGCCTGGCTTAACAGACAAACAAGATAACTTGTGGTTGAATACCAAAGACAATCCAAAATTTGCACTCACTGGGGAGAAGAAGAAAGGGGATATAAATTGTAAAAGGAAAGTATAGTATGATTATCAAATGAAAATGATGGAGGACGACCATCGAGCAGAGGACGACTGCTGGGGATAAAGCAATGACGGGGACGGCCGACATACTGGGGAAATAAAGGGATCATGATGGGGGCGATCATCAAATAAAATTCTCTGGGGATTAAAGGTAAAGTCCATGATGGGGACGACCATCAGGTTTGCAAAGTAAGGTAAACAACGATGGGGACGACCATCGGTTCAAAGAATGAATGAAATAAATGATGAGGGACGATCATCAAAGGTGAATGACGATCACCTAGCAGGGGACGGCTGCCCTTTATCGCGGCATAGGACGAATGTCGGATAGAAAAAAGTCGACGATAGGGACGGCCATCGGATAAGCATGATGAAGGACGATTATCAAGAGGTGAAGGACGATCACCTAGCAGGGTACGGCTGCTCTCAGGATTTATCATGACATAGGACTAATGTCAGATAACAAGATCAACGATGGGACAACCATCAGATAAAATGATGAAGGACGATCATCAAAAGGGTGAAGGACGATCACCTAGAAGGGGACGGCTGCTCTGTTGGGGATAAGGATGAGGGATGGTCATCCATGGTGAAGGACGATCACCTGGCAGGGGACGGCTGCTCTAAAAGTATCACGACATAGGACGAATGCCAGATAGAAAAAGGGTCCAATAATGGAGACTCCGCTGGGGAAAGGATGAGGGACGGTCATCCGAAGGTGAATGACGATCACCTGGCAGGGTACGGCTGCCAAAAGCATCATGACATAGGAAGAATGTCAGATAAAAGAGAAGTTGCTTTGCTGGGGACTTGCTGGGGAATGGTAAACATGGACGAGTGCTTACGCTTTCCAAAACAAAAAGGGTACAAGTGTTTCGGCACTGTGGGGATAGGATGACACAGACAAGTGTCGAAATAAGTATTATAAACAAGTGTGTGGGCAACTGTGCTGGGGATAGGTGACACGGACGGGCATCAAGAGAGTGTATAAGCATTAGATTGGTTTATATCTGCAAGGGATGATATAACACGGACGAGTGTCGAAAGAGTGTATATGATCATGTGTTTGTGTTTGAGAGTGCAAAGGGGACGCTTTGGCTTTCTGTGGGGAAATATGAGGTGACACGGACGAGTGTCGAGAAGAACATGTTATTATATTTTTTGGTAGAAAGTGTTCTGGCTACTTTACTGGGGAAAGATGACACAGACGAGTGTCAAAAGGAGCATGTTTCTGTATTTTGAGAGTTCAAAGGGGACGCTTTGGCTTTCATGGGGATGTATTTGTACATTGCTAATGAGGTACTGTTGATATTTACAGGTGACTGGTTCGAACCTGACTTGTGATCATGCAATATGTTTGATTTTTGCTGTAATGCTCCGTATTAGACGGAATTCTACGCTCTGGGGAAAATGATGCGAATGCTATGATTATGCAAAAGAAACCGGTTCGGGATTCGGATCCCGCTACTGTGAAGATCTCTGGCTGATTTGCTTGGAATGATATCCCAGCTGGGGATGAGATCATGGGTAGATATGATAAAACATGTGGTTCTGCTCTGGGACTAGATCACTGATAGACCTATCTGGTGAGGAGATAACCCAGCTGGGGATGAGGAAGCTTTCGTCACTTTGTTGTGTGAGAATTTCAGACATTGCTCTTCTTGGGAGAGGCTGGAGCTTTGTGGGGAGATGGCTGGAGATGAGGATGCTCGACAACTCAGTTGGGGAAATGAGAATTTACTGATGCTATTTGAAGAAGATGTGTTGGGGAAGTGATGCTTTGGCAACTTCGCTGGGGAAAACATTCCAGATATTGTTAGGGGAGGAAGTATGTTTGGCATGCCCTATGTCGCGTATCGAATACCTGCAATCCTATTAAGACAAAGAAACGCACAAGTGTCCTGAGGCATCCCTTACTGGATTCCATCATAGGATTCAGATATTCCTAGAAGTAAAATACATTTCATGTAAGCATGTGATTAGAAAGGCACATCTGTTTTGTGCAAACATTATGGATATTGGACATTATTTGCAAACGAAACAAAAATGTACAAGACGAAGTGTGACTGAAAATTCTGATTTTATTAATTTGGGTGCCCTGAATTGGAAAGTACAGTCAAGGAAACAGATCCCCTGAAATGAGGAGATTGTTACAAATTGAGAAAAGCAAGAGTGGTGGCAATGTTGACGACGCTTCGGTGAGCTTCCCTTTTCTATGACCCGTATGACCTTGACGTTCTTCTCATCTTGCTTTCTGAAGAAGGTTGATTCTGACCGACGCTTTATCCTTTCGAAGCTTGCCGTGTTGTAAGTGATACAGACAAATTCAGAATGCAGTTGTTCGCTTATTCTCTTATTTTGCGTGGATCTCCCTTTCGGGTTTTCGATCCACCGGGATACCCATTTTTGCCTGAGCTGTCCAATACGGATTTTCAACTCAGCGGGTGTACATTTTTTTTATTTTTCCCTTATTTTTGCTCGATTCTTTTATTCTATTTTTGACTCGCCGGGGTGCCCTATTTTTTCCTGGACGTACATTCTTTTTTTATGTCCAGCGGGTCATTTTATGCGAAGTATTTTTTAACTGCATCTGAAATCACGGGGGATAAGAAATCTTCACCATCCATAGTAGTGAGCATCAGTGCTCCACCAGAGAAAACATTCTTTACTATGAACAAACCATCGTAATTCAGAGTCCAATTGCCCCTGTGGTCTGTATGAGGAGGAAGGAGTCTTTTCAGCACAAGATCTCCTACTTGGTATTCCCGAAGCCTGACTTTCTAATCGAAGACTTTCTTCATTCTTTTCTGATATAACTGCCCATGACATATTGCAACTAATCTCTTTTCTTCGATCAGACTCAATTGATTGTATCGAGATCGGACCCATTCTGCTTCATTCAACTTGACATCCATCAGTACCCGTAAGGAGGGTAATTCAACTTCAACAGGTAGGATTGCTTCCATACCATACACAAGCTGATACGGTGTTGCCCCAGTGGATGTTCTGATTGAGGTACGATACCCATGCAAGGAAAATGCTAGCATTTCATGCTAGTCTTTGTAAGTAACCACCATCTTCTGCACAATCTTCTTTATATTTTTGTTAGCTGCCTCAACAGTGCCATTCATCTTTGGCCTGTAAGGAGAAGAGTTGTGATGTTGGATCTTGAAGTCCTGACACAGTTCTACCATCATTTTATTGTTCAAATTGGAACCATTATCAGTAATGATTCGCTCGGGAACTCCATATCGATAGATGATGTCTCTTTTTAGAAATTTGGCTACCACTTGTCTGGTGACGTTTGCATACGAAGCTGCTTCAACCCACTTGGTGAAATAATCAATGGCTACCAGGATGAATCTGTTGCCATTTGAAGCAGTAGGTTCAATCTTTCTGATCATGTCAATGCCCCACATGGCAAAAGGCCAGGGTGAAGACATCACGTTCAAAGGATTCGGAGGCACATGCACTTTATTTGCGTAGATCTGGCACTTGTGGCACTTTCTGGCATAGGCACAACAGTCTGCATCCATGGTGATCCAGTAGTAACCTGATCTTAACAATTTCTTGGCCATTGCATGTCCTCCAGCATGGGTACCGAAAGATCCTTCATGCACCTCGTGCATCAGCAAGTCTACTTCTTGCTTGTCAACACATCTTAGAAGAGCCATATCAAAGTTCCTCTTGTACAACGAACCATCAGCATTCAAGAAGAAACTACTAGCCAGCCTTCTTAATGTCTTCTTATCATTGGAAGATGCCCCAAGTGGGTATGTTTGATCCTCTAAGAAGCATTTGATGTCATGGAACCAAGCCTTGTCATCTTTAGCAATGTTGTTGCACCCCAAAATTTGCCCTCACAATACAAGACTTTGTGTTCTAAGAAGGTTCACAAGGTTCACAAGTTTCTCAATGCTTATATAACCTTTCATGAGGTTCATGAAGTCTACAAGTCACTTCTTGAAGGTTCACAAGGTTCACAAGCTTTCTCAACATTTCCATAACCTTTCATGAGGTTCATGAAGTCTACAAGTCACTTCTTGAAGGTTCACAAGGTTCACAAGTTCCACAATGCTTTCAATACCTTTCATGAGGTTCATGAAGTCTACAAGTCACTTCTTGAAGGTTCACAAGGTTCACAAGATTCACAATGAATATAAAGCTTTCCTGAGGTTCATGAGGTCTACAAAGCCACTTCATGAGGTTAACAAGGTTCACAAGCTTCACAATACCTCCCATGAGTATCACAAGACAGTTTATGAAGATTCACAAGGTTCACAAAGTTCACAATTGGTCAAAGAAGTTGACAGTTCCCTCAGACAATGCACCTCCTAAGCAGTGCATCCAAAACTAGGGTTTTGACTTTAATCAGGCTAAATGGACTTCCAATACCTCAAGTGAGTTTCATAACATCCTATATGTGTGTAAGAACCCCCATGACAAGTATCAAGACTTTTCTCAAAAGTTTGCTCAGTCAGATGATCAGATAAGTCAAAATCAGTCAATGCAGTTAAAAAGTCAAACTGAGGTCAACTGTGGTCAAACCAAGGTCAAACTTCATGATTTTTTGCCAACATCAAGTATATGAAGTAAAATTCATCATTTGATCAAGGGTTGATCATGATTCATCAAGGAGATTCCAGATCATTAATAATCAGGAGTTTCTAAATTAGGGTTTCCTTAGTAAAAGTCAACTGAACTTTGACCAGCCATAACTTTCAAATACTTCATCACCAAGTCTCCATCCAAAGCTCATTTTGAAGTAAATTGAATTCTCTACAACTTTGATGTTGAAAGTTAAGCCCAAAAATGCTTCATTTGAAAGATATGATCTAAGACATTATAGGTCATTTCAAAAGTCAACAAAAAGTCAACAACTTCAAAAGGGCATAACTTGAGATTGGTAAATGATATGGACTTGAAACCAATGGGGTTGTTTAGAGGACTCTTCAAGCTTTCCAAAAAGTCCAAGAACACCCTCATACCTTTAAAATTTAGGGAGATGTGTCCTTGCAAAGTTGGGCAATTTTGTGATGGTTTATATTGAAAATGGGGGCCTAAAAGCAATTTTCTCCAAATGGGCTGGCCAAATTATGACCCAACCCATACAATAACATCTTGCACGAAATTTCCATAATATTTTCATAATTTTTATTTTATTTAATTAATTTATTATGATTTTTTATTCTTAAAATCATTTTAAATTTAAATAAAATATTAAATGTGAAGATTTAATTGATTTATTGATTTTAGAAAGTCATAAAATCAGTATGGAATAAGTTGATACAAGAGTTATGTGGAATGGCTTGAAATAGAAGGCATTGGTACAAAATATTGAACTTTCATGGCATGATCTTTCTCAATCTTAAAAAATCAAAACTTCCACATAATCAATCAAGTTTTTGACCTAGATTGATTCTCTTATAAGTACTAAACCTAATGCTATCACTCATTCACGGATTGGCAGCCAAAAAGTGTAAGTTCAAACTTTCAAAAATCACTCCAAAAATTGAAATTCGGTTTCTGCCATTGAGTACCATTCAGCACGATTTAAAGGTGTAAATTGGTTCTTGGGAAGGTCTAGAAGCTATCTCAATCATCATTATCATCGCATCCATGGCTGAATGCTCTAACCGAATCCATTCTTGTTCAAAATTTTATGCTTTTCGATTTCATACATTTAACTGTCCAAACTTAATTCTAATAATTGATTTGTGTTTAGTTTGAGGTGTAGAAGAAATCTGGATATTTGGTTTGAAGTTTCACTGCCGAAATCGTGTTTTGCCATAACTAGGGTTTTAACCAAGCATTTGGGGTTATACGATTCAAGCTGTATAAACAAATTTAATTGATGCAATTGGACTGTGTGAAACCTGGGCAAGCTGTTAGCCAAATCGATTTGGACCAATTTTGTGTGTTTTACAGGTTTTCAAAAGCATAGGTTTTCCTACGGAAAAAATCGCAGCAAAACACCCAAGAAATTTCGCAGGAAATTTCGTAGGGTGAGAGGTTGAAGATGACTGAGTTGGCGCGTCTCAGGAAATTCAAATTATGAACTTAATATTTTATTTATTCGTTTCAATTTAATCACAGGAATGTGCTTGTGGCCTGGTGGTAAAACAGAGGCGCATGTAGACAAAGGGCAAAGGATCGAATCCTAGCCACGGCAAATATTTTGATTTTTCTCATTTACGCATTGGATATTACATATTATTATTGTTTGATGGATGATTAACAGATAGGCTCTCCCAACCAGGCGGTAAAGCGCGCGCGTGTGTAACTATAAGGTCCTGGGTTCAATCCTCCCCCAGGCCTTTTTGGTTTTCTCATTATTTTCTGGATTTCTCAAAGTAAGGAACAAAACAAATCTCACTCTCTCATCTCTTGCCTGCGCATGGATGGCCCAGTGGTGTGATCTCTTGGCTGCAAGCAAGGGTGACTGGGTTCAAACCCCAGCCCCACCAGGTTTTCTTTTTTCTTTCTTTTCTCTTTTACTTTATTTATTTAATTTAATTATAATTGTATATAAAATAGTTATAATTTTCTTATATAATATATATATAGTATGTGAATTTGTTTATTTTTTTTAAAAAAAATCCTAAACTCTTATTTTCTCAATTTAAATTTTATAATTTATACTAATTAAAACAATTTCATATAGTTAGTTAAAAAATAAATTTTTGTATATAAACAAACCCTAAAAAATATAAACCCTAATTCATTTTAAAAAACCTAATTCTATTTTTTTTTAATAATCTTATTATTATGCATATATATCTATTCTAATTCTTATAAATTATGTATATACATTTATAATTCAAATTATTTTTCTTTTAATGTTTAGAAACAATCTAATTTATAATAATTATATTTTTTGTATGTGATTAAAAATAATTTGTAAGTATAATAATTAATAGGATTAAATTTTATGAACATGATTAAAATATGATAGTTAAAACCTATTTTCTTCTTATAATATGTATATATTGTTATTAAATTTTGTAGTCATAATATATTTAAAGAATAATTTAATAATAAAAAAATTAAAATAATTGTTTGTTCATATTTGTTTTTTTTTTAAATATAATTGTTCATATTAAAAATTGTTAATTTCTTATAATATCTAAATTAATTTTGTTTATTATTACTAACCATATTATTTAGTTTGTTTTGTTAATTTACATTATTATTAATTCATTAATTATTATTTTTATGCTTATTATTTCACTAACTTTATAATTTTTATTATTTACTAACTTTTCTTATTTTATTACTAACTCTTTTTCTTGCTTATTATTATTATCACTAACCCCTTTATTATTTATTTTATTATTTATTGCTTATTTATATTTTATTTATCTTGCTATTTTGCTTAATATTTATTATTATAATTTTGTAATTGCTTCCGGGATGTAAATTTTATAGTTATTATTGTTACTATGATTAGTAATTAGGGAGTGCAAATATGTATTTTATTTAAAAATTAACTTAGGTCACTTTTAATAAGATAATTAAAACAAACACTCACACACACGTAAGTCGATTTTAATCGCCGTCTCACATTTCTAAGGTTATCCCTCAAGTGGCCTACGAATAATGGTCAAGTGGGGTGTATAAAGCAAGTCCCTTCAAAAGATAAATCATCAAAGTCCCTTATGGTTGCCTCTACGAATCGAGTCCCTTTCGAAAAATGATGATAGTCCCTCATATGTGCTTATTACACCCCACAGTTGCCTTTTATAAACAAATTGTCCCTCACATGTCCCTTAACGTCCAAAGTAAGGACTACCTACTCTTTAATAGTAGGGATAGTCTTACCAAGGAAAGGATAAAGAATAAGAAAGACCTTAAACATTAGGGTAGGTTACTCCTATGTACTTGCTCACTTCAAACTTTTTCACACTTAAACAAATTTCCAACAAATTTTCAAACAAGTTTTTACACATCCGTACATGGATTATTTATTAACTATTCTGAAAATTTTCTATTCACACACTACACCTTCAAAAACAATTTAAAGTGAGCTTAAGTACCTAAGAGCCCATGGATAACCATGGATGAAAAGGATGCTAATACCTTCCCTTTTCATAACCTACCCCCCGGACCCAAAATATTCTCTTAAGGTCTTTCCTGTTCTTTTATAACCTTTCCTTATGGATAAAATAAAAGTCGGTGGCGACTCTTGCTATCCGCAACATTGCTTAAAGTCAGTTCTCCCACCGTGTTACAGAACTGGCGACTCTGCTGGGGATCTATTTAAGAGGGGTACCCTTAGGAATTAAGATCACTTTAAATTGTTTGCCTTGTTTGCTTTATATTATCTTGTTGGGGTGCTCTTATGTGTGAAAGGTCCTAACCCGGATCTAGTGTACCTTAGGTAAATGGCAATAGACCAAGGAAACTGTACGACGTATATCGATACGGTTGATCTGGTGGCCATAGTTAGTGCGACTTCTTGGTTGGTGCTTATGTTCCTTAAGTCAAGTTGAGGATAATATGAGGCTGCCATATGTTGTCAATGCACTAACTAAATTTTAGAACCCTAGTTAACTCATCTTGGCCTTTAGAAAGTAGTGAGGTAACCGGCTTTGGTGCAGACTGAAGTTGGTTGACACTCGATGCTACGCTCATTGAGATCTTAAACTTGGAGGGTTTTGGTTGGCAAGTAAGTTGCCTTCTGATCAACCACCCTTGTGAAGGATCAATGATATTGAGATCCCTTAGAACCTGGTTACTTTTGTAGGACAGGATGAACCATCTAACTTCAGGGGAGGGTACTTACCTTTGAACCTCATGCAAGCCTTTAAACCTAGGGCTATGGTGTGACTTGTTTGTGTGTGCCACATGTTTGTGATTGAGCATAACATCATGACATCATCATGCATCATGAGCATATCATTTTCCCTAACCATTTCAAGGACCAAGGGATTTATCTTTGTTCTTTGTTGCAGGTCATGGCTTCTGCTCGTAGAAACACCATCAGGATCAACTTTGTAGGGATACCTCCCAAGCTTAAAGAGTTGGTTTCTCAAGTGTCTGATCACTCCCGGTTCATCAAGAGACATGGTCACCTATTGGATCTAGTCACTTCAGGGTTCAGTGAAGACATGATGAGTGTCCTGTTTCAGTTCTTTGACCCTAAGCACCATTGCTTTACATTCCCTGACTATCAGCTGGTTCCAACCATGGAGGAGTTCTCTAAACTTTTGGGTATACCTGTTCTTGATCAAAGACCCTTCACAGGTTTGGAGAAGGAGCTTAAACCAGAAGTCATTGCTGCAGCTCTACATCTGAAGAAGTCTGACATTGTTCTAGAAACGAGAAGTGGAGTTAAGGGTATTCTTGCCAAGGTATTAGTGGATAAAGCTCAAATGTTCTTGAAGGCCATGAGCTATGATGCTTTTGAGGAGATCTTAGCCTTGCTGATATATGGCTTAGTATTATTCCCCAATCCAGATCAGTTCATAGATGTTCATGCCATCAACATTTTCCTGAGTCACAATCCAGTGCCTACATTGCTTGGAGACATCCTGCATTCTCTTCACACCCGTACTACAAGGGCAAGAGGAACTCTGATGTGTTGCATACCTTTACTCTCTAGGTGGTTTATTTCTCACCTTCCTCGCTCAGTGATGAAGAATGAGCAAGGGTTCAGATGGTCCAAGAGGATCATGTCACTTTCTCACTCAGATATCCATTGGTGCTCCAGATCTATGGAGAATGTCACTATCATTGACCGTTGTGGGGAGTTTCCTAATGTGCCACTTCTAGGCATAAGAGGAGGCATCACCTACAACCCCTCTCTAGCTTTACGACAGTTTGGTTACGCCCGAAGTGATGGTCCACATGACATGTTGATTCAGGGCATTGTGTTTGATTACGACAATGATCTTCAGGGTTACCGTCAGAGATTCATACGAGCTTGGGGAAAGGTAAACAGGGTTGACAGCAAGACACTGGAGCCTAAGTACACTATTCCTATGGAGGCCTATCTCAGATGGGTACGATCTCGTGCTCAGACACTCATGATGCCATATCCTGCCATCCTGCCAGTTACCATGGAACCTGTTGCTGAAGGAGATACTGCTTATACTATCCTTCACCCAGACATGCCCACTGATATGGAAGACTTACAGAGATCCTGGATCCAACTGAAGGAGCAAAGGGATACTTTCGAGGCTCATTACAAAGCAAGCCAAGAAAGAATCCTAGAACTAACAAAGCAACTTCATGAGGAACGAAACCTCAACTCATACCTCAATACAAAGAAGGAAACGTCCATGGGAGACTTAAAACCCCATCTTTTGTACTTATTTCATTTCCATTTTTGTAAGCCTAAAAGGCAAAACAAGCTATTACTAATAAAAAGTTACTTTCTTGTTTGTTTAAGAAAATTTAAATCCTACGGTCCTTGAAAACATTGCATATGCATTCCCATATCATTTCATTGCATCACAGGTTTATAATTGTGCACAGGTTTCTCATCTTCTCGCTGTTTATTTCAGCAATGGCTCTTGAACAAACAGTTAAGGATCTCCAGGCACAAAATGCACAGTTCCAAGAACTGATCCTGAACCTGACCAAGGGGCAGGATGAATTGAAGACACTGCTGGCTAAGAAGAAGAACCCTGAGGACAACAAGGATGATCAGCTGAAACAACTACAAGCTGAGATGACAGGAATGAGGGCCCAGATGAATGACCAGGTGGTTCTTATTCAAAGATTAGCTCAGGGGCAAGAAGAGCTAAGAACCTTTGTCCATAAACTTCAAAGTGATGGAGTCAGGGATCTAAAACAAGCTAATTTGGTTGAAAGGAGGATGAGGATAAAAGAGGGTAAGAGACCGGTTGCCAGTGATCGTTCTTCAGTTGAGGAAGACAGACCTGATAAGGTTAATCCACCTCAACACAAGGGATGTAGAAGACAGCTTATCAAGTTCAGCACTCCAATGTCACAAGTTCTGCAATGCTTGTTGGAGATGAAACTAATTTCCTTGAAAAATTCTCCTCAAAATCCTAAAACCTCTTCTCCTCGCTATAATCCCAAGGCAAAATGCGAGTATCACTCCAACAGTCCTGGACATGATACTAATAACTGCTGGATGTTGAAGAATAAGATTCAAGACCTAATTGACGAAGGAATCCTAGAGGTTACTCCAGAGGGTCAAGTTGAGTTCTACTATCATCCATCAAACACCGAAGCTGCAAGACAAGTTGCCCAGTATAGCAAGAAAGGAAGCCTACCTATTCCTGTTGAGATATGGGGCACCTTGGGGCATCCAAGTGGTAAATTTGATTTCATGGTGAAGTATACTGCTCCTCAAAGTTCACAGATTGCAATTGAGGACATTCAGCCAACTGGATGGGACAACATTTGAATTTTCATTTGTAATTTCTTTTATTTGTTTGAACACTTACTATTATGTTAAACTTTTGTCTTCTTTAATGCATTGCATATGTTTGTCTTGAATTAATCCATTCGTTCCACTATGTTTTGAACTATACTTCTTATTTCTATCTTGTGATATTTAACTCCTGATAAAGCTATGAGCCTGTAGAGGGAGGATGACGAAAACAATACCATAATCTTATGCAGTATGCTTTTGAACAGACTATGCTGACGATGTACAGGCATTGTTTCAATTCCTAAACAGTGGAGATATAAGGAAGTTAATCCCTAGTCAACCCTTTTGAGCCTATGAAGTAGGAGTTTTTATTCTCGCACAAATTAAAACCCTTATTCATAACCTGGGGCAGGGTAGTTACTCGGTTAACTCAAATATGCCAATTATATGTGTTGTACACAACTAATGATGGTTCTCTGTAATCATTAAACCTGACAGTCAATATCCAGCAAAAGAAAAATTCACTAAGTCAAAACCTATGAAGGAGACTTAGTAAAGACAAATTAAGACATCCCGCTGACTGTAACCTTGAAATAAACAGTTCAGGCAAAAAGAAGGGATAACAAAGTCAAAATAAAAAAAAAGGTCACTATGAACCCTCAACAAATAAAGATGACTGAATGTTCAAATGAATTTTTGGTTTCTGAACCATCACAAATGTCAGTGTTACAATGCCAAACTCATTTGAGCCTCAATGCATAAGTTAACTGAGTATAGGACTTAAGAACATCATGAAGAATGGGTTGGGTACAAATAAATTTGAGCCTTTATCTTTTGTTTCTTAAACCATGAACCAGGCCACGTTATAACCCTTTAAAAGTCCTAACTGAAGCATGGTTAGTTCAAAAGCGTACTGCTACAAAAAGGTATCCTGACTCCTTTAGGGCTTATTATAAAACTTGAGTTAATATCACAGTTTTCTTAATAAAAAAAAAAATTATTTTTCAAAAAAAAAACTTCAAGACAGACATAAGCATTGCATTTTTGAATATATTTGTTTGCATATACCTGAGTGTTTGACAAATGAAGAAACTTACAGGATGAATGTTCACAGTCCTTCCGATGAACAAAGTTGCTTCCTGGATCAAAGTCCATGTATACAAAGGGGCATAGTCATTATCTCCCAATCAAGGGGGCAAGCCATGATACTTCCTAACTCATTTGGGGAAATCAGGACAAGATTCAACTATGTTTAAGTAGCCATGGGCGGATCTCCTCATCTATCTGAAGTACCGAGGGTAACAAAGTTCATAATGACAGGGGCATAGTCACTGTTTCCCAATCAAGGAGCATACCAAGTTACTGTTCAATTCATTCGGGGCAATCAGGTCCAGATTCAACAATGCTTAATAGCCGGGGGCAGCTCTTCTCATATATTTGAATTACCAAGGGTAACACTGCAAGGTTCATAATGCCAGGGGGCATATGCTTATGGGGCATTCTGCTTGTTTCCCTTGAGGTAGCTCATTTCAGGTACTTCCATTATGGGACAATTCATCCCCAACCAAGGGGGCAATGCTTTCTTTTCAAATCTAGTATCCGGAGAGTACATGGTCCATTACAACTTGAAGACACATTCATCTACTTTGATTTAGAATTCTCAGCAGAAGTCATTGTGGGAATTAATTGTCTATGCCAGTAGTATCAGATGGTGTCAGTATCATGTCTTCAGATCCAGCTATGAGGATTTCTGGGAAGGCATTCAGGAAAGTTAAAAATTTCATGAGCTCTAAATCCAATTGGTTATACACTCTCGAAATTGAAACGATTCTGTTTTCAAGTTCAGCTTTACTTTTCCCTCTGAATCCAGATTTACTTTTACCCTAAGCGAAACGTCCATTGGTTATGTTTGAATGTATCATGCTTTTGAATATGATTGATGTTTACCAGAAATGCATGTATGCTTTTAATATGATTGATGTTTACCAGAAATGCATGAAAATGCAGTAATAGTATTTACTAAGGACGAACGAGGGAAGGATTTCAACGAAGCTTCGCCGGTTCAAGACAGTTACAAATCCTCAGTAGGACTAATCCATCTTCATAAAGTCTCATCTCCCCTGGAATTTATATCCATCTCTTTTATCCTCATACGGATATTCGGGAAATTACTTTCCAATAAGGGTACGACGAACAAAGACGGGATGTTATACTTATCCTACTATCAAACGAAGACGAAGGTTATATATACCCTATTATCCCCAACAACGGGAGGTTATATATACCTTACCATCCCCAACAACGGGAGGTTATATATACCTTACCATCCCCAACAACGGGAGGTTATATCTATACCTTACCATCCCCAACATCGGGAGGTTATCCATACCATGCTATCCCCAGCATACGGGAGGCTATCTATACTATGTTATCCCCAGCAGACAAAGGGTTATATATTCTTCAAACAACGAATCGGGATTTATTTTCCCCGGCCAGCAGTTGTTATACAAAGATATCCAGACGCTTCCGGCAGAATCATATCATACATACATCATTTACATCATACCATAGCATACATATCCATAGACATATAGTACATTACCTAAGTGCATCATATCATACATGCATACATAAAGCATAAACTAATTATACAGAATGCTACCTTGTTTTCAGGTTAATTATCCAACAAACAAACTTATGATCTTTGGGACTGCTTTATTGCAACCTCAGGGTTACTTTATCCTCCTGATGAGTTTCTTATTACTTTGGGACTGCTTTATCGTAACCTCAGGGTTACTTTATCCTCCTGATAACTTCTTATGACTTCAAGACTGCTTTAGAGCTATTGATTGCTCTATCCTCCTGGAATCATATTATTATTTCAAGACTGCTTTAGAGTTATCATGGCTCTATCCTCCTGAAGACATATCACATCATTACTTCAAGACTGCTTTAGAGTTATCATGGCTCTATCCTCCTGAAGACACATTATTATTTCAAGACTGCTTTAGAGTTATCATGGCTCTATCCTCCTGAAATCATTACTTCAAGACTGCTTTAGAGTTATCATTATTGATTGCTCTATCCTCCTGAAGACGTATCACACTATTATTTCAAGACTGCTTTGGAGTTGTCATTATTGATTGCTCTATCCTCCTGAAATCATATCATTACTTCAAGACTGCTTTAGAGTTATCATTATTGATTGCTCTATCCTCCTGAAGACGTATCACACTATTATTTCAAGACTGCTTTGGAGTTGTCATTATTGATTGCTCTATCCTCCTGAAATCATTACTTCAAGACTGCTTTAGAGTTATCATTATTGATTGCTCTATCCTCCTGAAGACGTATCACACTATTATTTCAAGACTGCTTTGGAGTTGTCATTATTGATTGCTCTATCCTCCTGAAATCATATCATTACTTCAAGACTGCTTTAGAGTTATCATTATTGATTGCTCTATCCTCCTGAAGACATATCACATTATTATTTCAAGACTGCTTTGGAGTTGTCATTATTGATTGCTCTATCCTCCTGAAATCATTACTTCAAGACTGCTTTAGAGTTATCATTATTGATTGCTCTATCCTCCTGAAGACGTATCACACTATTATTTCAAGACTGCTTTGGAGTTGTCATTATTGATTGCTCTATCCTCCTGAAATCATTACTTCAAGACTGCTTTAGAGTTATCATGGCTCTATCCTCCTGAAATCATTACTTCAAGACTGCTTTAGAGTTATCATGGCTCTATCCTCCTGAAATCATTACTTCAAGACTGCTTTAGAGTTATCATTATTGATTGCTCTATCCTCCTGAAGACATATCACATTATTATTTCAAGACTGCTTTGGAGTTGTCATTATTGATTGCTCTATCCTCCTGAAATCATTACTTCAAGACTGCTTTAGAGTTATCATTATTGATTTCTCTATCCTCCTGAAGACGTATCACACTATTATTTCAAGACTGCTTTGGAGTTGTCATTATTGATTGCTCTATCCTCCTGAAATCATTACTTCAAGACTGCTTTAGAGTTATCATGGCTCTATCCTCCTGAAATCATTACTTCAAGACTGCTTTAGAGTTATCATGGCTCTATCCTCCTGAAATCATTACTTCAAGACTTCTTTAGAGTTATCATTATTGATTGCTCTATCCTCCTGAAGACATATCACATTATTATTTCAAGACTGCTTTGGAGTTGTCATTATTGATTGCTCTATCCTCCTGAAATCATATTATTTCTTCAAGACTGCTTTAGGGTTATCATTATTGATTGCTCTATCCTCATGAAGACATGCTGTTACATCAGTATTACTCCAGACTCCTGACAGCTCTCATTATACTGCTGAAGAACTTTCCCCTAGTGGCATCTTTAAGCCCACTCAATCATGTTCAACCAATCATCAATATCACTCTATGCACTGGTGAGTGCAAATTTTTGGGCTTTTGTGTTCAATCCCCTTCAACCTTCCAAGTTACGACTGGCAAATATACCAATCTAACCCCTCAGGTTTCAGAAAATTGAACAGGGGCAGCTGTTGCACCCCAAAATTTGCCCTCACAATACAAGACTTTGTGTTCTAAGAAGGTTCACAAGGTTCACAAGTTTCTCAATGCTTATATAACCTTTCATGAGGTTCATGAAGTCTACAAGTCACTTCTTGAAGGTTCACAAGGTTCACAAGCTTTCTCAACATTTCCATAACCTTTCATGAGGTTCATGAAGTCTACAAGTCACTTCTTGAAGGTTCACAAGGTTCACAAGTTCCACAATGCTTTCAATACCTTTCATGAGGTTCATGAAGTCTACAAGTCACTTCTTGAAGGTTCACAAGGTTCACAAGATTCACAATGAATATAAAGCTTTCCTGAGGTTCATGAGGTCTACAAAGCCACTTCATGAGGTTAACAAGGTTCACAAGCTTCACAATACCTCCCATGAGTATCACAAGACAATTTATGAAGATTCACAAGGTTCACAAAGTTCACAATTGGTCAAAGAAGTTGACAGTTCCCTCAGACAATGCACCTCCTAAGCAGTGCATCCAAAACTAGGGTTTTGACTTTAATCAGGCTAAATGGACTTCCAATACCTCAAGTGAGTTTCATAACATCCTATATGTGTGTAAGAACCCCCATGACAAGTATCAAGACTTTTCTCAAAAGTTTGCTCAGTCAGATGATCAGATAAGTCAAAATCAGTCAATGCAGTTAAAAAGTCAAACTGAGGTCAACTGTGGTCAAACCAAGGTCAAACTTCATGATTTTTTGCCAACATCAAGTATATGAAGTAAAATTCATCATTTGATCAAGGGTTGATCATGATTCATCAAGGAGATTCCAGATCATCAATAATCAGGAGTTTCTAAATTAGGGTTTCCTTAGTAAAAGTCAACTGAACTTTGACCAGCCATAACTTTCACATACTTCATCACCAAGTCTCCATCCAAAGCTCATTTTTAAGGAAATTGAATTCTCTACAACTTTGATGTTGAAAGTTAAGCCCAAAAATGCTTCATTTGAAAGATATGATCTAAGACATTATAGGTCATTTCAAAAGTCAACAAAAAGTCAACAACTTCAAAAGGGCATAACTTGAGATTGGTAAATGATATGGACTTGAAACCAATGGGGTTGTTTAGAGGACTCTTCAAGCTTTCCAAAAAGTCCAAGAACACCATCATACCTTTAAAATTGAGGGAGATGTGTCCTTGCAAAGTTGGGCAATTTTGTGATGGTTTATATTGAAAATGGGGGCCTAAAAGCAATTTTCTCCAAATGGGCTGGCCAAATTATGACCCAACCCATACAATAACATCTTGCACGAAATTTCCATAATATTTTCATAATTTTTATTTTATTTAATTAATTTATTATGATTTTTTATTCTTAAAATCATTTTAAATTTAAATAAAATATTAAATGTGAAGATTTAATTGATTTATTGATTTTAGAAAGTCATAAAATCAGTATGGAATAAGTTGATACAAGAGTTATGTGGAATGGCTTGAAATAGAAGGCATTGGTACAAAATATTGAACTTTCATGGCATGATCTTTCTCAATCTTAAAAAATCAAAACTTCCACATAATCAATCAAGTTTTTGACCTAGATTGATTCTCTTATAAGTACTAAACCTAATGCTATCACTCATTCACGGATTGGCAGCCAAAAAGTGTAAGTTCAAACTTTCAAAAATCACTCCAAAAATTGAAATTCGGTTTCTGCCATTGAGTACCATTCAGCACGATTTAAAGGTGTAAATTGGTTCTTGGGAAGGTCTATAAGCTATCTCAATCATCATTATCATCGCATCCATGGCTGAATGCTCTAACCGAATCCATTCTTGTTCAAAATTTTATGCTTTTCGATTTCATACATTTAACTGTCCAAACTTAATTCTAATAATTGATTTGTGTTTAGTTTGAGGTGTAGAAGAAATCTGGATATTTGGTTTGAAGTTTCACTGCCGAAATCGTGTTTTGCCATAACTAGGGTTTTAACCAAGCATTTGGGGTTATACGATTCAAGCTGTATAAACAAATTTAATTGATGCAATTGGACTGTGTGAAACCTGGGCAAGCTGTTAGCCAAATCGATTTGGACCAATTTTGTGTGTTTTACAGGTTTTCAAAAGCATAGGTTTTCCTACGGAAAAAATCGCAGCAAAACACCCAAGAAATTTCGCAGGAAATTTCGTAGGGTGAGAGGTTGAAGATGACTGAGTTGGCGCGTCTCAGGAAATTCAAATTATGAACTTAATATTTTATTTATTCGTTTCAATTTAATCACAGGAATGTGCTTGTGGCCTGGTGGTAAAACAGAGGCGCATGTAGACAAAGGGCAAAGGATCGAATCCTAGCCACGACAAATATTTTGATTTTTCTCATTTACGCATTGGATATTACATATTATTATTGTTTGATGGATGATTAACAGATAGGCTCTCCCAGCCAGGCGGTAAAGCGCGCGCGTGTGTAACTATAAGGTCCTGGGTTCAATCCTCCCCCAGGCCTTTTTGGTTTTCTCATTATTTTCTGGATTTCTCAAAGTAAGGAACAAAACAAATCTCACTCTCTCATCTCTTGCCTGCGCATGGATGGCCCAGTGGTGTGATCTCTTGGCTGCAAGCAAGGGTGACTGGGTTCAAACCCCAGCCCCACCAGGTTTTCTTTTTTCTTTCTTTTCTCTTTTACTTTATTTATTTAATTTAATTATAATTGTATATAAAATAGTTATAATTTTCTTATATAATATATATATAGTATGTGAATTTGTTTATTTTTTTTAAAAAAAATCCTAAACTCTTATTTTCTCAATTTAAATTTTATAATTTATACTAATTAAAACAATTTCATATAGTTAGTTAAAAAATAAATTTTTGTATATAAACAAACCCTAAAAAATATAAACCCTAATTCATTTTAAAAAACCTAATTCTATTTTTTTTTAATAATCTTATTATTATGCATATATATCTATTCTAATTCTTATAAATTATGTATATACATTTATAATTCAAATTATTTTTCTTTTAATGTTTAGAAACAATCTAATTTATAATAATTATATTTTTTGTATGTGATTAAAAATAATTTGTAAGTATAATAATTAATAGGATTAAATTTTATGAACATGATTAAAATATGATAGTTAAAACCTATTTTCTTCTTATAATATGTATATATTGTTATTAAATTTTGTAGTCATAATATATTTAAAGAATAATTTAATAATAAAAAAATTAAAATAATTGTTTGTTCATATTTGTTTTTTTTTTTAAATATAATTGTTCATATTAAAAATTGTTAATTTCTTATAATATCTAAATTAATTTTGTTTATTATTACTAACCATATTATTTAGTTTGTTTTGTTAATTTACATTATTATTAATTCATTAATTATTATTTTTATGCTTATTATTTCACTAACTTTATAATTTTTATTATTTACTAACTTTTCTTATTTTATTACTAACTCTTTTTCTTGCTTATTATTATTATCACTAACCCCTTTATTATTTATTTTATTATTTATTGCTTATTTATATTTTATTTATCTTGCTATTTTGCTTAATATTTATTATTATAATTTTGTAATTGCTTCCGGGATGTAAATTTTATAGTTATTATTGTTACTATGATTAGTAATTAGGGAGTGCAAATATGTATTTTATTTAAAAATTAACTTAGGTCACTTTTAATAAGATAATTAAAACAAACACTCACACACACGTAAGTCGATTTTAATCGCCGTCTCACATTTCTAAGGTTATCCCTCAAGTGGCCTACGAATAATGGTCAAGTGGGGTGTATAAAGCAAGTCCCTTCAAAAGATAAATCATCAAAGTCCCTTATGGTTGCCTCTACGAATCGAGTCCCTTTCGAAAAATGATGATAGTCCCTCATATGTGCTTATTACACCCCACAGTTGCCTTTTATAAACAAATTGTCCCTCACATGTCCCTTAACGTCCAAAGTAAGGACTACCTACTCTTTAATAGTAGGGATAGTCTTACCAAGGAAAGGATAAAGAATAAGAAAGACCTTAAACATTAGGGTAGGTTACTCCTATGTACTTGCTCACTTCAAACTTTTTCACACTTAAACAAATTTCCAACAAATTTTCAAACAAGTTTTTACACATCCGTACATGGATTATTTATTAACTATTCTGAAAATTTTCTATTCACACACTACACCTTCAAAAACAATTTAAAGTGAGCTTAAGTACCTAAGAGCCCATGGATAACCATGGATGAAAAGGATGCTAATACCTTCCCTTTTCATAACCTACCCCCCGGACCCAAAATATTCTCTTAAGGTCTTTCCTGTTCTTTTATAACCTTTCCTTATGGATAAAATAAAAGTCGGTGGCGACTCTTGCTATCCGCAACATTGCTTAAAGTCAGTTCTCCCACCGTGTTACAAATGTCCACAGAGAATACATATGTTGGTCGGTCAAGTCTGGATACTGAAATTCGAGGCACAAAGTTGGCAGTCTGAACCTTGATCATGGAGGAAATGGTATCCAAAGCATCTGCGAACTGATTTTCGTCTCGAGGGATGTACTCAAGTTTGACTGTTGTGAAGAAAGTCAGTAATCTCCTCGTATAGTCACGGTATGGAATCAGATGCTCTTGGTGAGTGTACCATTTGCCATTGATCTGATTGATTACCAAAGCTAAATCTCTGAATACAGTTAAAGTCTTGATCCTGAGTTCAATGGCTTCCTCAAGACCCATGATACAAGCTTCGTATTCAACTTCATTGTTAGTGCATGCAAAGGTGAGTTTTTCCGAGAAAGGCATGTGAACTCCTTTAGGTGTAATGAGCACTGCACCAACTCCACGGCCATTCATATTAACAGCCCCATCAAACATCATAGTCCATTCTTCTTTTGGGTCAGGCCCTTCAGTGTGAACATGCTCTTCATGATCTTTTGCTTTTAGGAACATGATGTCTTCATCAGGGAAGTCAAATCTCATTGGCTGGTAATCATCAATGGGTTGCTCAGCTAGATATTCAAACAGTACACTGCTTTTGGTGGCCTTTTGAGATGTGTACTGAATGTCATATTCTGTCATAATCATTTGCCATCTTGCAACCCTTCTGGTAAGTGATGGCTTCTCTAATATGTACTTGATTGGATCCATCTTTGAGATCAACAAGGTAGTGTGGATCAACATATACTGTCTCAGTCGGCGAGCAGCCCATGCTAAAGCACAACAAGTTTTCTCGAGCAGTGAATAACGTTGTTCACAGTCGGTAAACTTTTTGCTTAGGTAGTATATTTCATCCTCTTTTCGACCAGACTCGTCATGCTGGCCAACACACACCCCGTTGATCCTTCTAATACTGTCAAGTACATTATTAGAGGTATTACTTCAACTAGAGGCATAAGAATTGGAGGTTCTTGTAAGTACTCCTTGATTTTGTCAAAAGCCTTCTGACAATCTTCGTTCCACCTGACCATTTGTTCTTTCCTTAACAACTTGAACAAGGGCTCACAAGTTGCAGTAAGGTGAGATATGAACCTTGAAATGTAGTTCAATCTACCTAGGAACCCCCGAACTTCCTTTTCTGTCCTAGGTGCAGGCATCTTATGAATGGCTTTGACTTTGTCAGGATCAACTTCAATTCCTTTTTCACTTACAATGAATCCCAGCAGTTTACCGGATCGTACCCCGAATGTGCATTTTTGGGGTTTAACTTTAGCTGATACTTTCTCAGACGCTTGAACAACTTCAGCAGATTTATCAGATGGTCTTCTTCAGTGAGGGACTTGGCAATCATATCATCCACGTAGCATTCGATTTCTTTGTTGATCATGTCGTGGAATAATGTTACCATAGCCCGTTGATACGTGGCACCAGCATTCTTCAATTCAAACGGCATTACCTTATAACAAAATGTGCCCCAAGGTGTGATGAAGGTAGTCTTCTCCATGTCTTCAGGTGACATTTTGATCTGATTATACCCTGAAAAGCCATCCGTGAAGGAAAATACTGAGAACTGAGTTGTGTTGTCGACCAATACATCAATGTGAGGTAAAGGGAAATCATCCTTCGGGCTAGCTCTGTTCAGATCCCGGTAATCCACACATATCCGTACTTTGCCATCTTTCTTAGGCACTGGTACAATGTTAGCAACTCACGGCGGGTAACTAGTTACAGCAAGGAAACTGACGTCCCACTGTTTTTGTACTTCTTCTTTAATCTTCATGGCCATATCCGGACGAGTACGGCGTAACTTCTATTTCACTGGAGGACAGTCTTCCTTCAAAGGAAGCTTGTGCATAACAATGTCAGTATCCAGACCTGGCATGTCTTGATAGGACCAAGCAAAGACATCAACATACTCTCGAAGCATGTCAATAAGTTGTTCCTTCACTGAATTTTGCAGACGGGCCCCGATCTTCACTTCTTTCAAGTCTTCTTCGGTGCCAAGATTAACTGTCTCAACCTCCTCCTAATGAAGAGTAATTGTCTTCTCCTCTTGCCTTAAAAACCTGGCTAGCTCTTCAGGAAACTCATAGTCTTCTTCAACCCCTTCATCAGCTTGATTAATCGGATTGTCGAAGTCATACAAGATTAAAGCAGTGTTTTTGTCGGTGCAATCTGGAGGGCACTCTCTGCAAGGGTTGAGATTGGTTCATTTTAGTGACCAGTTTTATCTTGTTTAGAAAAAGTGAAAATGAATTTGTTTATTTTGAAAACATTTCCATTTTATTGTTTTGTACAAAAGTGAAAAATGAAAAATATAGTGAGCGAAAAAGAGACTCGTTTGCAAAAGATGTCCTGATATTCATTAATTAATCATTTGCACAAAATACAAGATGGCCCTATTACAAAATGAGTCCTAACACCTTGGGCAAAATGCAGGACTTGATGCATGCTAAAAGACAGGAAATAATAATTACTCTGCAGGAGTAACCCTTATAATTTCCTGGGAAGACCAGTTAGAGACTTGGTTCCCCGGGATCCTTGGACGTATCCAGTTCTCCAGGTTGCGGTCGCCTTCTTCCTCGTCTTCCAGACTGTTCATAGCATCCGGGGTAAGCATTCCCCCACTGACAAATTTGGGCTTTGTTGCAACCTCTGGTTGATCTTGTCGGATTGGTTTGTAACCCAACCCGAATCTGTCTTCCTTCTTTTCTACTGGCAGCAGCTTGCCCCAGCCCTGAGCGGTACCTTCTTCAACAACCTTTCGGGCTTGTTGATATGAAGTGATAGAAGTTTCAGACACATCAGTTGCTTCATTTATGTTAAGGGCCTCAAACCCCTGGCTCATAGTCTCGTGGATCTCCCCATCCATCTCTATTTACTTGTAAGTAGCCAGCTGGCTAACGAAAATGTCTTCCTCCCCGCAGATTGTGATGATCTGGCTTTCCCACTCAAATTTTAATTTCTGGTGAAGGGTAGATGTAACAGCGCCAGCGGCGTGAATCCAGGGTCTACCCAACAAACAGCTGTAGGCCAGCTGAATGTCCATCACGAAGAAAGTAGTTTTAAAGATTTGTGGGCTAATCATCACGAGTAATTCAATATCTCTAAGCATTGATCTCTTAGAGCCTTCAAACGCTCTTACCACCAAGTTACTTGGACGCAATGCCAAACCATCATATTCCAGCTTCACCAAGGCATTCTTTGGGAGGACATTGAGCGAGGACCCAGTGTCTACCAGCACATGAGAAAGAACAACACCTTTGCACTCTAAGTTGATGTGTAAAGCCTTGTTATGATTGCATCCCTCCGTCGTTAAATCAGCATCTGTGAAGCCCAGTCCATGACTGGTGTTAACATTTGCAACCACTGTTTCCAGCTGATTAACCGTAATCTCTTCCGGCACGTAGGCTGCGTGCAAGACCCTCAAAAGTGCATTCCTATGGGCTTTGGAACACATTAACAATGACAATATAGAGATTCTGAAGGGCGTCTGATGAAGCTGGTCCACCACTTTGTAATCACTCTTTTTGATTATTCTCATGAACTCGTCCACCTCTTGGTCAAAAGACGTCTTCGGAGTTTCTTTAACAGCTGGTTCTTCGGGTACCACACTCTTCCCTTTTGCTTTAGCAGCAGCCTCTGCTTCAGCATTAGGTCTCGGTATTTGTGAGGCAAAAAGGCGTCCGCTTCTGGTGAAGCCTCCGCCTCCCCCAACATTGTCAACTTGTGGTGAAGAGGTTGGTGAATCTAGAGTGATCTTCTTTCCGTTGCAGTAGAGATCAAAGCCTTAGTGCCAAGGTATGGCATTATTGCTTTCATAAGGAACGGGTCCAAGTACCATAATGGTGACCGGACGGATTGCTGCAGCGGAAGGAACTGTGATGGTATGCGGGTCGTAATAGATTGTGACTGGAGATATGACAGTAGGTGTTGCAGTTTTTTGTTGAAAATTGTTGTTGGGATGAACAGTTGCCGGGTCATAATAGATTGTGACCGTTGAGACATCTTCGTTAGCGTTTGTTGGTGTTGTAGGCGATTCCGTTGATAAGATGGGTGTTGATGTTATATAAGTAAGCGCTGCTGAACTTTGGTTTGTTGAAATAATGGATGGAGCGATTGCTGGAGTTGTGGATGAATCAGTGGGAGTAATAGTTGTTGCAGTTGTAGGAAGATCTATTGTTGCTGAAGAAAGAATTGTTGATGTTGTAGGAGGATCTATTGTTGCTGAAGAAAGAGTTTTGATGTTGTAGGCGCCGTTGTGGTAATTTGCAAAATTCCATCACTGATAAGGCCATCTATGCCAAGCCTTAGCCTTTCACAACCATTAATAGCAGTCTTGCAAAATTCGCAGTAGGCCTCACAGCCTGGGAACACTTAGCATCTTAAGAGTTGAACTTTGACTTCTGTCAGCGATGTTCGAATATGTGCAATATTATCAATCAGTGCAGATGGTTGGTCCTCCTCTATGGCATTAATCCTGGGCCCACCATGACTAGGCATAGGATTTCTGGTAACATTCGGAGGAGGTGCGAAGTTGAGAGCTTTGGAATCAACCAGATCCTGAACCTTCATTTGCAAGGCTCTACACTTCTCAGTATTGTTACCAGGTGCGTTGGAGTGAAAGGCACACCTAGCATTGGCATCATAATTCTTCGGGAGGTTGAGAGGATCTGGTGGGGCCAATGTCCTTAACTCAACCAGGTTGAGCTTCAGGAGTTATGGTAGTAGGGCGGCATACAACATAGGAATGAGGTCGATCACCCTATTTGCTTGAGATGTCCTCTGTTGAAAGGGGCGTTGTTGTTGGTTGTTGTTGTTATTGTTGTACGACCTTTGTTGCGGAAAGTGTGGTTGTTACTGATAGTGATGTTGTTGTTGTTGTTGAGGAAAAAGTGGTTGTTGTGGAGCTGGAGCCGGGATAGTAACGGTTGCTATTGATCTGTGAGAGTATTGGGGTCTGCCCCTGCTTGCATGAATAGCATTTGTTTCACCCGTCCTTCGGGGTCCTGAGAAAGGTTTTCTTGTATTGTTGGAGGAACTTGCACCATTGTCAGAGATTCTGCCCATCTTCAGAGGACTCTCTATTCTCTCACCAGCTTTAACTACATCAGCAAAATTGGTGGAAGAGAAAGCAACAACTCTGTCAATATATGTTCCCTGCAAGGTATTCATAAACATGTCCGCCATTTCCCGTTCAGACATGGGTGGCTGGATAGTAGCAGCAAGCTGTCTCCACCTCTGAGCATAATCTCGGAAGCTTTCCCTTGAAGACTGAGACATGCCCATTAGAAGGGTTCTATTGGGAGCCATGTCTAGGTTGTATTGGTACTGACGGATGAAGGCTTCGGCCAAGTCTTTCCAACATCTTATAGTGGCCCTGGTCAGATGTGAATACCATTCTCTTGATGCCCCAGTCAGGCTGTCTTCAAAATAGAACATCCATAACTTCTAATCCATGGTATAAGCTTTGAGTCTCCCCAAGAAGGACTGCAGATGAGTACGCGGGTAGGAGGTACCATTATATTTTTCAAAGCACGGGGGTTTGAATTTGTGAGGAATCCTCACCCCATCTACCAGCCCCATGTCCATTACGTCAAAGCCTAGAGAATTCTGGGATTCTATAGATCTCAGTTTCTCAGCAATCTCATCCAACCTTCGGTCATACACCTCATACCCAACCCCAATAACTGTGAACAGCTCTTCCTGAGGATCTTCTTGCAAGATCCTGCCTCCAGCAGTGTTTCCTTGAATATTCCTTGTGACATTAACATCTGGGTTTAGATGGGGCCCAAACTCTTGTGGGTCGATGCGAGGCTGCCCGCGATCATTATTGATGGTTCCTCCTGTACCAGGGTGGTATTCTTTAGGATTCTGCCTTTACACCAATTCCCTCAGCCTTTCCTGGCTCTGAGCTAAGCCAGTCATCACAGCCATAAATTGGTCATTTGATTTCACATCTCAACCCTTTCGTTTGCCATTTGGTTCCTTACTTCATTCAGGTCCTGCTGTACTTGGTCCATCTGAATGCCCGAAAGGTTGTTTCGCGTTGGGTACCGGTGAATTCGGTTGACAGGGAACACTCTCCTGCGAGCAATGTTTCCTGAAACCACAACAAAGTGAGAAACAGTAAATAAAAACAAAGACCTACAAAACAAAGAAAATGTTAGTATGCAATGCAATATGCTTATTTGTCTTCCAAGGGTATCCGGTTTGGTTCTTTGGTTTTGACCTTTCCAGACCTCGAGGAAATGTTGATGATGTTGAGAGATAAAGCCCACTAATAAATAAAACAAACTGATATATTACAAAGGATGAAAATACATAGTTTGTTTACAATACATGCCCGTGGTGGGTCAAAAATACAACAATCAAAAGAAAAGTACATCAAAAGAAAGAAATACAAGCAAAAAGGATCAAATATCCAATCCAAAGTCATCCTCCCTGACTTCCTTTAGGAGGACCTCAGTCACTGGACCAGTTGGGTGCTCTGTAATAGTCCTAATGAGGAGGTTCCTGGTAGCAATGGCAGTGGTCAGCTTCTTATGTTTGTCCTGATCCTTTGATCTCTTTAACCCCGCCCGGATTTCAATTCAGATATCTCCTTCTGAATCCTGGCCTCCTTGCAGGCATTCTTCAGTACCAACTCCCCGGCTCTTGCCTTCCTGATCTAGCCATCTGTCTTTTCAATCTTGGTCAGATGCTCAATTTTGAGTCTTTCCAATCTCTCAATGTCCAGACGACTGTCCTTTCACTCCCAGAGAGTCTTCTTCAGGGCTTCAGCTAGCTGATTATTCCTCTCTTTCAACTTTTCAAATTATTCCAGGCTGACAGTTATTGTCGGTTTCACTGTAGAGGGTCCAGGTGTATCTTCCAAGGTGAAAGGAATCCTGGTGATCAGAGCTCTAGTACGGGACCAGTCAGAGTACTAGGCTGAAGCAACATTGTTGCACCTTCCAAGGATGGTTGTCCCTTTAGTCTGGATGTTGTCCCAAGCCCAGGCAGCTTGTCTGACAATAGCATAGTTGGATTGTACTTCACAGTAGAGAGTCTCAGCCAAATCTTGTCCTCTGGGAGGATGAACCAAAGCATATCCCAACTGCCTTTTAAACAGTAAAGGGTTGTAGTTGATGCAACCTTTTACTCCTATCAGAGGCACATTAGGATATTACCCACAGCTGGTAATAATGTCCTTGCCTTTGGTGCTCTGGGTGCACCACCTGATGTCATCTGATGTCAAGGCAATGAACCTCTTAGCCTAATTCTTCTGCTGATGGGGGTTCAAGAAGGTATCTAATTTTGGCAAGTGTATGAGCAGCCAAGAGTAGTACAGAGGAGCACAACATCTGACCAGCTTCCCTCTTTGCTTCTTATTCCTCTGGTGGACTGAGTAATACAAGTCTCCTAGCAATGTAGGAACAGGGTTCCTCAACAAGAACATGTGGATGGCATTCTAACTCACAAATTTGGGCTCATCTGCAAACAATATAACCCCATATATACTGAGGGCTAACAGTGCACGGACAACCTTCCATTCTCCTACTGCAACCTTCAGGGTGGCCTGAGAAATCAAGAAGTCCAGATGTAAGCCTGGGATCCCAACTTTGGTTGTTATGTTCTGCTT
Source organism: Lathyrus aphaca (assembly GCA_963966055.1). Lineage (NCBI taxonomy): Eukaryota > Viridiplantae > Streptophyta > Magnoliopsida > Fabales > Fabaceae > Lathyrus > Lathyrus aphaca. Next base: position 100,292,727 of record OZ014522.1, on the reverse strand, counting down.
AATGAGGGCAGGCTCCAAATGCAATGTCGTGGTTATCTCTTCATTTCTGGGAGCAGTCATCTCTGGGTTGAAGGGGATCCCTCTCTTGATAGGAACTCCAATCAACAAGGAAAACTCTTCTAGCAGTGGTCCCATCTGGAAATCAGGAAAGGTGAAGCATCTGAGTGGAGGGTCATAAAACTGCAAGCATGTGTAGATCATGCTCCTCTGAGATGCATCAAGATCCATGACCATGTCCAAAATACCCCCATAGTGCTCTCTAAACAGTGGGATGTGGTCAGGTGTGATAAGGAACTGGACCTGCCTGATACCAGTCAAGGTGGGCTCAAAGAAGTGATAAGATATGTTGCTTTTTCTTGGAGTATCCATGAGTGCTGATAAAGAAGCTGAAGACAACTGCTGATGAAGATCACAGACTGAGAAGCTGGAGGTGACTCTCTGGAAGACTGATGGAGATGCTGGAGAAGATAACTGAAGCAGATGTTGAAGAAGATAACTGAAGCAGAAGTCTAAGCAGCAGAAGGGGTCAAAACCAAACCAAATATGAAGATAGATACCCTGTAAAAACAAATAAGCAAATGTTAAATGATGCAATGATGGTATATGCAAATGATATGCAAAGGGTTTGTGATCAAGAGCTGGATCTGATTATCTGCCTTGGTAAAGGTCCATGTATGTTCAAAAGTCCGGATGGAGGCTTAAAAATCCTGTAACCAGGGTGGGGGACTCAAATAAAGAGTCACAAGTTCGGGGTAATCACAAGAACTGTCCAAAGTGATGCATTCTTAAACAATACTATTAACAGGGTATGATGTGGTCAAGGGTTCCTGCAAAACCTGTAAACAACCCAACCCCCTCACATGTAATGTTCTAGAACAAAGATCCTCAGACTTGGATCAGTTATGAGAAGTGTAAACACTTCTAACCCGGAGGTACAATGTTTACAATAATCATAAAAGATCCTCCTCTAATTCACCCCAGATTCTGAAGGTCATATAAAGGTCATCCAGACTTAGCAGGCTTCCCAGATAGCCCTAGCACTACAGGAAATCTGTAGCACAGAGTTCTCAAGAAGAAACCCACATCTGAACTGTGTTTCATATCCCCGCACCATACCAAAATAGAATGAGAAAGAATATGAAGCCACTCTAGCCTAGGTGTCACTCAAGTCCCAGGTATAGGACCTTAATCACTCAATGAAACCCCACCCACCAAAACAGAAACAGATCCAGCAATGATAATGACAGTATGAATATGCACAAAAATGTAAAGGAAAGCAATAAATAAAGTTGTACATAAAGCAATAAATAAAGCAAATAAATAAACACAAGTAGCACGTAACACCCCCGTAAACACAAATCAAACAAGCGCTAGGAGGAACCCACAAAAAGAACCAGAAGCCCTGGTTGCAATATAAGGGTCCCCAGCAGAGTCGCCAAGCTGTCGCTCCCACTAAATGACACCGGGTCAGACGGGGTACAGACGCGAACGGTCGGAGAAAGAGGACATGAAGGTAAACTGAAAAGAGTCTCCAGCTAGGCATTTTTATCCCGAAGGAAAGGTAATGCTGCATAAACCTAGGAAGATATGGATAAGACGGTCGAAAACTAGAGAAACTGAGAAAGAGGTTGGTTACAACCTGGGAAGGTATTAGCACTTAGATTGTCCGTCGTACTCGACGGGATCCATGCTTACAAGATTATGTTAAAAGGGGTAGTGTCAGTGTTATCTGTGTGCAAAAGCTGGAAAAGAATATACAAGTGTCAGTGCAAGAAAATGAAGTGAGTTGCTCAGGAAAGAGGCTTAAAAGAATAGTGTTGGAAGAAGGGGAAGAGGTAGAGACTTTTGTTCGATAACAGTTAAGTTATGCCTACGTATCCTCTCGTGCAATGAGGAAGTCAGAACACCGTAGTTCGACTCAAAGAGACTGAAAGATAAATTGACTGATGAACTGCTTGCTTATCTATGCTCAAGTGTATGACTTGTCTGGCTCAAGTGCTAACTGTCTTGCATTAGACGGAAGAAGCAAGTTCTTGTTTGTGAGTGGAGATGATGAGAAGAGAATCCTGAAGGAGACGATTATTGTTTGCTTTTGTGTTTTCAATATTTTATTGCTTTTTGTGTTTGTCATAAGTTAATGAGCTTAAGCCTAAACCAAAGGTTAGTATACTCATCACATTCTCCCTCTGATTAGGGGTAATGAGAATACCTTAAGTATGAAGTAAGCACCTCAAACTTAATTACCGATGATGTAGGATTAAGATCATTAACCTACTTGTGATTATTTAGATGTTTTTGAGTTTTTGTTTAGTGTCAAGTAATGAGTTTAAGTGAAGTCAAGCTTCTCCATGGTCAACACTTGTTTTGATGAAGACACATCTCTTAGCTACAATGTGATAAAGAAGGAAAAGATGATATTCAAGTTTGATGCATCATGATTCAAAGTCTTATTTCCTCAAGAAGAATCTTCATGAAGGTATTTTAGCAATTATACACAAAGATTAAAATCTTAGATGCTCAAGTGAATACCTATGTCATGGCATAATAATCTTTTAACTTTAGCATCATTTAAAATTGCATTTTTCAAAGTTAAACATGTGTAAATCGATTTGCACTTTGATGCAATCGATTTGCATCTGTTTGTTTTAAGTTTTGTGGCATTTTTTACTTGGTGCAATCGATTTTAACTTTGATGCAATCGATTGCATGTTTCAAATATTTGAAAAATTGGGCAACGTATGCATGTGCAATCGATTTGCATTATAGTGCAATCGATTGCAGTCTGAATAATTTTGAAAAATCAGCATTTTTCATAACACCTCTTCATGTGACCTTTCATGAAACCTTTTCATAATGCTTTGGCATTTGTTCATGATTTTTTATTGTTAATCACACTGTTTCATAAGAGTGTTATGTGCATATAAAATCCAAACTTTTTCAAATCATTTGTCACCTCTTTCAAAAATAATTTTCATAAAATATTCAAAAACTCTTGAACTTTTGACAAGAATTTTTCTACATTTTTCATATCACATATTTGAAAAATTCTTGAGCTATCTAATATTTTATGATTGTGAATTATTGTTAAAAGAAAGAGAAGATCAATTTATATTGATATCAATCATTGTATTACTCACTTAAACAAAAATTATAGAAATTGTTTTCTATTTGTGACTTATGTTCCAAGGATTGTTTGGACATAAGGGTTAGTGTGGCAAGAGGATTGTTCTTGCACACTTGATTATTTAGTTTGTTAGAAAGTAGGCCTCACCATTGAAGGTGTGATAGGTTGTACTGTTCTATAAAACCTAGTGGAAATCTCTTTCATATTGAAAGGGGACTGGATGTACCTTCAGATTGTGAAGGGAATCAGGATAAACCTCTGTGTCATTTTTACTTTCCTGCTTTACCGTTTTCATTACATAAACCGTAAAAAGAAAAATCCATCCATTAACGAAAAAGGATCGAAAAATTTCTAAGAACCTAATTCACCCCCCCCCCCCTATTAGGCTCACTCATATACTTACAATTGGCATCATAGTAGGTTTAGGTAACCAGTTCTTACAAGATCATGTATGGCTTCCGCAAACTCGAATCCTGTTTTCAAAGATGGTGGAAGTAGCAACAAGCCTCCGCTCTTCTCCGGCGAATACTTTGATTTTTGGAAAATCAGAATGAGGGCACATCTTGAAGCCCAAGGAGAAGGCATATGGGAAGCAATCGAAGAAGTTCCTCATAATCCTGTTAATGTGATCAATGGTGTTGGAACCGCAAAGTTGAAGAATATGTATGATGAAGATGATAAGAAGAAGATCCTAAATGATAAAAAGGCAATCAATATACTCCAAAGTGCTCTTAGTATGGACAAATTCTTCCGCGTATCACAATGCAAATCCGCAAAGGAGATTTGGGATACTTTGGTAGAAACACATGAAGGAACAACAGAAGTAAAAAGATCAAGGCTTAACACGTTGAGTCAAGAATATGAAATGTTCCGCATGCAGCCTGGAGAATCTATTGTGGCCTTACAAAAAAGATTTGTTCATCTAACCAACCACTTGATTGCACTTGGAAAGACCTTCACCAACGACGATCTCAATTTGAAAGTTATAAGGTCTTTGACAAGGGAATGGCAACCGAAGGTGACCGCTATTTCGGAAAAGAAGAGTCTCTCAACGATGACATCCGCATCTCTATTCGGCAAACTTCAAGAGCATGAATTGGAACTTGGAAGGCTCGAGAAGCACGAAAGTCAAGAGAAAAAGTCCAAAGGAATTGCTTTGAAGATTGACACGAAGGATGACAAAGATGACGAGATTTCCGAAGATGAAAATTTCATGCTTCTTGTTAAGAAGCTTGGTAAGTTTTTTAACAAAAATAATAATTCCTCTTTTCCTAAAAAGAATAAACATTTCAGGAAGAAGGATGCATCCACATCAATTCAAGAAGCTACATGTTATGAATGTGGGAAGCAAGGTCACATAAAATCGGATTGTCCAAGACTTGCAAAGAAAGGAGGATTCAAAGGCAAGAAGGACTTCAAAAATAAAAAGGCTTATGTTGCTTGGGACGAAAATGAAGTTAGTTCCTCATCAGAATCGGAAAGCGATGAATGTGCAAATATGGCTCTAATGGCTTCACATCACTCTGATGAAGAAAATGACGAGGTTAGTAGCAATTTTTTTATTTATGATAATGATGCACAAGATGTAACAGATGAACTCTTAAAAGAATGCAAGACTTTGTATAAAAATATTTCATCTCAAAAGAAACAAATTTCATCTTTAGAAGAAAAAAAATATTGCTTTAGAAAAATATATAGAAAGTGAAAAGCAAAAGTTAATAAATGAAAAACAAAGTCTTGTATGTAAAAATTGTGAGTCTTTATCTTTCCAAATTGTTCAACTTAAAAGAGTTTTAGAAAGATATGAAAAAGGTAAAATTGGCTTGGAGGAAATTCTTAGGAATCAAAGGTATCCTAATGATAAAAGTGGAATAGGATATTCTAAGTTTTCCAAACCAAGCACAAATGAGACTATTTTTGTTAAAGCAAGTGAACAAATTGTTAAAGAAAAGGTAATCAATCCTAAAAGTGTGCATCAAAGTCATAGAAAGAAAAGAATTGTTAAGAAAAAGAGTTATGTTCCTAGATATAGAAGTCATTTTCAACCTACTTGTTTTTATTGTGGAACCAAAGGACACACACCTAATGCTTGCTATGTGCGCAACATTGGTGTTGCTAAAGGGCATTATGTGTGGGTTGAAAAGAGTACTAACTATCAAGGACCCAAAGCAATTTAGGTACCTAACAATACTTGATTCTTGTTTTGTAGGTATGCTTGAAAACAACTTCGAATCAATGGTATCTTGATAGCGGTTGTTCAAAGCATATGACCGGTGATATCAACAAATTTTCAAGTATATCACTTAAGGCCAAAGGATACGTTACTTAAGGTGATGATAATAAAGGAAAAATTCTTGGAGTTGGAACCGTTGGTGCACCTCCTCATACAGTCATCGAAGACGTCTTTTATGTGGAAGGCCTTAAACACAACCTTATTAGCATAAGTCAATTATGTGACAAAGGTTTCCGAATCAACTTCACAAAGGAAGAATGCTTAATAGAACATGAAGTCACTCATGACCTATTGCTAAAAGGTAAAAGAATTAATAACATTTTTATGATTTCTTTTGATGACTCTTCTTTGAAGGTAAAATGCTTAATGGCAAACAACAACGAGGCATGGCTTTGGCATAAGAGATTTGCTCACATTCACATGGAGCATTTAAACAAATTAATAAAGCATGATCTAGTTGTTGGTCTTCCGAAGATAAAGTTTATCAAGGAGTTGTGACGCATGTCAAAAAGGGAAGCAAATCAAAACATCCTTCAAGACCAAGAAAGTGATATCTACTTCAAGACCATTACAATTGTTACATATGGATCTTTTCGGTCCATCAAGAACAAAAAGCTTCGGAGGTAACGTTTATGCCTTAGTTATTGTTGATGATTTCTCTAGATACACTTGGACTTTATTTTTAGTGCAGAAAAGTGATGCCTTTAAAGCATTCAAGAAGTATGCCAAGCAAATTCAAAACGAGAAGTCACTCTTAATTGTCTCCATAAGAAGCGACCATGGTGGCGAATTTCAAAATTCATCATTTGAAGATTTTTGTGAAGAGCATGGAATCTCTCACAATTTTTCTGCACCAAGAACTCCTCAACAAAATGGTGTCGTAGAGAGGAAGAATAGAGCATTAGTGGAACTTGCAAGAACAATGCTTAGCGACTCAAATATTCCTAAATATTTTTGGGCGGATGCGGTTAGCACGGCTTGTTTTGTAAGTAACCGTATCAATATTCGACCAATTCTCAAGAAGACTACATATGAGTTGTTCAAGGGAAGGAAACCCAACATATCTTTCTTCCACATATTCGGATGCAAATGCTTCGTTCTCAACAACAGCAAGGACAACCTTGGTAAGTTTGATGAGAAATCCGATGAAGGTATATTTCTTGGTTATTCTCTCTCAAGTAGAGCTTTTAGAATTTTCAATAAACGAACACTTAATATTGAAGAATCTATACATGTTTAGTTTGATAAGACTAACCCCTCGAAAGAGGATAATATTATTGTGGATGATGATGATGTAGTAGATCTATCACAACAACAAAAGGAGACTTCAAAAGAACAAGCAATATCACAAGAAGATGACTCACCAATTACTGAAGAACATCAAGATCTTCCGAAAGAATGGAGAACTCATAGAGATCACCTGATAGATAAAGTGATTGGTGATATTAGCCAAGGCGTTGCAACTCGACTTAATCTCAAGGATGCTTGTCTCAACATGGCGTTTGTATCTCAAATTGAACCAACAAAAATCGATGAAGCCTTAGGTGACGATCAATGGATAATAGCTATGCAAGAAGAACTTAATCAATTCGAAAGGAATCAAGTTTGGTCTTTTGTACCAAGACTGGACAACAAACACATCATAGGAACAAGATGGGTGTTCAAGAACAAACTTGACGAGAACAGAATCATAGTTCGTAACAAAGCAAGATTGGTCGCACAAGGCTACAACCAAGAAGAAGGAATCGACTTCGATGAAACGTTCGCTCCGGTAGCAAGGTTAGAAGCAATTAGATTATTACTTGCTTACGCTTGTTCAATGAATTTTCAGATGTACCAAATGGATGTCAAAAGCGCTTTCCTGAACGGCGACATAAATGAAGAAGTCTATGTCAAACAACCTCCGGATTTTGAAGACTTCAAAAATCACTCTCATATCTACAAGTTGAAGAAGGCTCTTTATGGCTTAAAGCAAGCACCAAGAGCATGGTATGATCACCTTAGAAATTTCCTATGTGAGAAGGGTTTTACAAAAGGAAAGGTTGATAAGACATTGTTCATAAAGAAGTTCAAAGGTAACACCTTATTAGTTCAAGTCTATGTCGACGACATCATCTTCGGTTCAACAAACAAAGATCTTTGCAAAGAATTTTCACTTATGATGCAAGGAGAATTCGAAATGTCCATGATGGGAAAAATGAACTATTTTCTTGGACTACAAATCAAGCAAACAAAGGATGGCATCTTCATCAACCAATCCAAGTATTGCAAAGAACTAATAAAAAGATTCGATATGGATAGTTGCAAAGTGATGTCCACTCCTATGGGATCCGGGACGTACGTTGATCAAGATGAATCTGACACTTCAATTGATATCACAAAGTATCGAGGTATGATCGGTTCATTATTATATTTGACGGTAAGTCGTCCTGACATTATGTTCAGTGTTTGTTTGTGTGCATGCTTTCAAGCAAATCCAAAGGAATCGCATCTCACTGCCGTAAAGAGGATTATGAAGTATCTCAAAGGAACAACGAATGTCGGACTATGGTATCCAAAAGGTAGTACATGTTCTTTAATTGGTTATTCTGACGCTGATTATGCAGGATGTAAGAGCGATAGAAAAAGCACAAGTGGCACATGTCATATTCTTGGAAATGCACTAGTATCATGGGCATGCAAGAAGCAAGCTTGTGTCGCGCTTAGCACGGCCGAAGTAGAATACATTGCGACTGGCAGTTGTTGTGCACAAATTTTGTGGCTCAAGAAGCAACTTCTTGACTATGGCATAGATATCGGTTGCATTCCTCTTCGATGTGACAACACAAGTTCCATCAACATCACAAAGAACCCGGTCATGCATTCAAGAACAAAGCACATAGACATTCGGCACCATTTCCTTCGTAATCACGTTCTTAACGGAGACGTAGATGTTACCTTCGTGGATACGTATAATCAATTAGCGGATATTTTCACAAAGCCGCTCGCAAGAGAACCCTTTTACAAGATTAGAAGAGAACTTGGAATCTTGGATGAAAAAGATATATAAATCATCCATTAACAAAGGTGCACAATATTCATTTTTTTCTTATATTAAGCAAAAGATTTCAATATGTTTTTCTTCTTATAATTATGCCATGTATGAATATGTTTCATTAAACTTGTTTAAAAATGTGTTAGAATGTTTATTTTTTCATATTTTTTTCAAATTTTTAAACATGCAATCGATTACATGTTTACTGCAATCGATTGCAGTTTGGGAAAAATGAATTTTTACGCAATTTTGACATAGTGCAATCGATTGCATTAAGGTGCAAATCGATTGCAGTCTGTAGCTTTTTGAAAAAATTTGAATTTTTATTATTCCCTCTTATTTTCTTTGATCCTTGGTATCCTAAACTCTTATACATCAAATCACATCATTTCTTAGGCCAATTTTTCAGTTTTTGTTACCTCATAGCCCTAACCTACAAGATTCCCTACCTTGACTCATTAAACACTTATTCAAAATTCCTTAACCACCCAAATAACTCACCATAACTCCTCTTACCAAATTCCCACACTTTTATATCCATAAATATTCTGAATTTTCTCCATCTCCCTACCAATTTTCGTTTTCCCCATATAACCTACACCAAAAATACCAAAAATTCATCCTTCTCACTCAACTTTCCCATTTCTCACCAACTCTCACCCATGGCTTCAAGGAGCAAAAGAAAGGCCACTGCTGCTGAAAAAGGAAAGGGAAAGTCCTCCTCATCATCCAACATTCCACTTTATGAAGGTTTATCAAATGAAAAGATTGAGAAGTTTGAAAAGCTCTTCCAAAGAAAGATGGTTCTACAACCCAAGTATGGTGATCTTTCTTCTTTTTTTGAAAATTTCTTTACTTTTCAAACCACTCTAGACAACATAAAGTTAGGAAATGCTATTGCTTCCTCCGGACCATATTACCCGGATCTTGTTCGGCTGTTTTATTGCAATATGTGCATCGAAGAAGGAAGGTTTGTTACCTATTGAAATTCTGTGATCAGGTATGAGATGTCCTAAGAGATGTCCCAACACTTGATAGGACACTTGACAAATTTAACCAAAACTTAAATAGCAAGAAAAGTAAACAACACAGAAGTTTGTTAACCCAGTTCAGTGTATAACCACACCTACATCTGGAGGCTACCAAGCCAGGAGGAAATCCACTATAAGTATTATTAATTCTAGACTTAAACCACCCTGTTTAATCTATCACTTAATAACTACCCAATGCAATTTCTACCTAAGACACACCTTAGATAAGAGTACCCTACTCACTCCCCCTCAATCACCCAGTGATCAAGTTTACAAGTTTACTGAAATTGAAGACATCCTTCAAACAAAATCAGCTTGATCTTACTTCACAGTTTCAATCAAGTCACAAATGCACTTTTGTTTAAAAACTCATAAAGTGGTACAATAAAAACAACCTGCTATTAAAACACTAGACACCCTATTTGGTCTTTTGAAATTCGTACTCAATTCTATGAGTTTCTGTTGCTTAAATAGGTATCTGTAATTTGGGCTTTCTGCAGAGGATCCAGCCCTAATGCGCATGTAGCTTCCACCTTGAATTTAGGGTTTGTTACCTCCTAGATTCTAGGTGATTTAGGTCTTCTGTTTTAATCTGAATCTTCAATATAAAACTCCCTACAGATGCGCCTTGTTCTGTTTTTAACCATCATTAATTAATTCCAGATAACTCTCCTTAAATATCTCTGATCAGTTAATCATTAATTAATTCTGGTAGCAGGTCTGAGATGTCTCAACATCTGTTGGGACATCCTGAAAAACTGAACTGAAGTTATTTACACAATGTCCCAACATCTGATGAGACATCCTGAAATAAGTTCACATACTCTGTTTGATAATGTCCCAACATCTGATAGGACATTCTGAACTGAATTTAACATTTCTTGTTTGGTCAAAAATTCTGCCAATTCTTAAACATCTACAAACTCCCCCTTTGGCTAATTTTTGGCTAACATCTTTTCTGGTTATTAGAGTGTCGCAGAAGTTCTTATTATCAGAGTATAGTATCACTTTTCTGTTGATTCATATTTGAGATTACTCCCCCTCAAACATATATGTATCCAATCTTGTTGCAACAGAAAAAAAACTCATTCAGTTCAGAAGCAAACAAACAGAATTTTTCATTCATACTTAAACAACAATACAATTTGTTGTTGTTCTCCCCCTTGGTAGACACAAAATTTAGAGCCAAATGCACTATTCCAGAAATACATTGCTGTCATTACAATTTGCCTCACATACATTGATCACTCAGATTCATCACTCTCAGTTTCTTCCTCCACTTCAGTTTCTTTATCAGCTTCACTTTCTTCATCAGCTTCACTGTCTTCATCAGATGCAGCATTCTGATCTTCTTCACTTTCCAACCTTTTAATGATTTCCTCAAGCTTCTGCTTTCTAGATTCAAGCTCTTTGCAGGTGCTTTTGAGTTCAGCAATTAAAGCCTTCTTGGAGATTGGATTCCTAGTAGTTGAAGGACCTGCAGATGTCCCAGAAGGTGCTTCAACATCTGCTGCATGATGACTGAGGAATAACCTGTAGTGAAAAGCCAAGGGGCTTTCTCTTTTGCAGGCTGTATCTTTGTCAGTGAGAATTCCAGGGTATTGATTGAGCACAATACCACACAGCAATGATGGAAAAGCTATTGGCAGCTTTGTTGCAGAAGAGATGGCATGCTTCATAGTCTGATCAAAAATATAAGCTCCATAATCCATCTTGGTTTGAGTTCCCACAGCATAGATGAATCTGGCCAGACCAGTTGAGATTGAAGAAGTGTGGTTGGTAGGCACCCAGTTAGCAGTTCCAATCCTGTTCAGCATGGCATACTTTCTGGTAAGCATGCTCACAGAGAGCTTCCCCTTCACAGGCCAAGCCTTGACCTGGTTTGCAGTGATCACCTTATAGATTTGATTATCTGTCTTGCCTAGCTCATTGGGTCCATCTGTTTCTCTTCCTAGATATTGATTTATGATTTGAGGAGAGAACTCAACACACTTACCTCTCACAAACACCTTTCTGAACTCTGAGGACTTACCATTTGAGCAATCCTCCTGAAGATTCACAATGAACTCTTTGACAAGAAGTTCATAGCAGGGAGAGAACTCTGAGACTGTCTTGAATAGTCCTGCAGCAGAGATGAGGTCAATCAGTTCTGTGCACTCAAGTGCATTGCTGCTCAGTTCTCTTTCCAGGGCAACCCTTCTTTGGTACACATACTTCCATCTGTTAACACTAGAGACAAGATGGAATGATATGTTGTCCAAGGGAGCTTCTGGAACAACAGTTGAAGCTCTAGCTGGTGCTGGTCTCTTCTTGGGAGGAGATGTTGGGACATCTGATCCAACATCTGAATCTGATGGTGTGGCAGCTTTTCTCTTCTGAGTTTGGACTTTGCTCCATGGTTTTGTTGGACCAAAGGTAGCTTTAGCCTTGCCTTTCTTTGGACTAGCCTTCTTCTTCTCAGGGATTGCTGCTTCAGCTTGCATCTTGCCTTTCCTGGACCTTAGCCTTTTGGCTATGCTGGGTTTAACAGATGCTATGATTTCTGCATCAGAGTCCTGCTCCAGATTGACCACTGGAGGAGATTGAGCAGTCTCCTCTTCAGCTGTTTGATCAGCAGGGATTTGATCTTCATTTGAGGATTTGATCTGATCCTCAGAGGTTTCTTTATCACTTTCACTTGAGGCCTTTTCCTGGTCCTCAGTCTGTTCAGTATCAGCATCAGATGAACTTTCTTTCTCATCTGCAGATGTTCCAACATTAATTGGGACATCTTGTTCTGCAGGAGTGTCTTCTGCAGTTTGAGCTGGTTCTTCTTGAGGTGCAGGCATTGTGTTCAGAGGAACAGAGATTCCACTCACCTTTCTTTGTTCAAACAGAATTTGAGTGACAATTTCCTTGATTGAATCATCCACATATTGTGAAGATTTAGGGGGCATGTTAGCAGGAGAGGGAGTGCCTTTAGCTTTGCTTCTGACTTGATCTTTACCTCTCTTTGGAGTTCTTGCCTTTTTAGTGTGAGAAACGCTTCCCCTGAGTTCGTCCAATGGGGTTGATTGCATTGGTACTACAGAGATGGGAGTGGCATGAACTACGTCTTCTTTGTTGAGAATTTCTTCAGTTGAGTTAGGGTTTTGAGACATTGTTGAGGAGGATGAAAGAAAGACTTTAGGGTTTATGATTTCTGGAGAATAACTGGTGAATGTGATTCGCTTGTGATAGTATGATGAGACTCTTGATAGCTGATTATAAACAGTTACTAAATAAGTAGCCGTTACAGTGCAAATGATTAGAGATGGAATTCCCAAGGATCTTGTCCAGACTGGTTTTGCCATCTGGAACTTATGCCATGCAATGTCATATGACATGTTGGCACATCTCATTAACTGCTAAATATCACATAAACAGATTCCAAGTTTGCCCCTTAAATTCTCAAATTGTGTAGCATCCAATGCTTTGGTAAAGATATCAGCTAACTGCAGATCTGTAGCTACATGCTCTAATGAAATCACCTTTTCTTCTACAAGATCTCTGATGAAATGATGTCTGATATCAATATGCTTTGTCCTGCTATGTTGGATAGGATTCTTTGATATGTTGATTGCACTTAAGTTGTCACAGTACAATGTCATGACATCCTGTGGGACATTGTACTCAGTGAGCATCTGCTTCATCCAAACCAACTGAGAACAACTGCTACCTGTTGCTATATACTCAGCTTCAGCTGTAGATAAGGATACACAATTCTGTTTCTTACTGAACCAAGAAATCAGATTGTTTCCTAGAAAGAAGCATCCTCCTGAAGTGCTTTTTCTGTCATCAGCACTTCCTGCCCAATCAGCATCACAGAAGCCAGTGAGAATTGGTTTGCAACCATGAAAGTACATTATGCCATAGTCACAAGTACCATTAACATATTTAAGGATTCTCTTGACTTGATTGAGATGACTGACTTTTGGATCAGCTTGATATCTTGCACAAACTCCTACTGCAAAAGCAATGTCTGGTCTGCTAGCAGTCAAGTATAACAAGCTTCCAATCATGCTTCTGTATAAGCTTTGATCTACATTCTCACCCTTTTCATCTTTAGTCAGCTTTAAATGTGTGGGAGCAGGAGTTCTCTTGTGAGCAGCATTTTCCATTCCAAATTTCTTGACTATGTTCTTGGAATACTTGCTTTGAGAGATGAACATTGAGTCTTCCATTTGCTTTATTTGCAGACCAAGAAAGTAGGTTAATTCTCCTACTAGGCTCATTTCAAATTCAGATTCCATCTGCTTGACAAAATGTTTGACCATCCTGTCAGACATCCCACCAAAGACAATGTCATCAACATATATTTGTGCAATCATGACATTTCCTTCTTCATCTTTAACAAACAGGGTTTTATCAATCCCACCTTTTCTGTATCCTTGCTTGATAAGATATGTGGTCAGTCTTTCATACCATGCCCTTGGAGCTTGCTTCAACCCATAAAGTGCCTTCTTGAGTTTGTACACATGATTTGGACAGCTTGGATCAACAAATCCTTTAGGCTGTTCTACATATACTTCTTCATTAAGATAGCCATTTAAAAAGGCACTTTTCACATCCATTTGAAATAGCTTGAACTTCAAGATACAAGCAATTCCCAACAATAGTCTGATTGATTCAAGCCTTGCTACTGGTGCAAAGGTTTCATCAAAGTCTACCCCTTCAATTTGAGTGTATCCTTGAGCTACAAGTCTAGCTTTGTTCTTTGTAACAACTCCTTGTTCATTTGACTTGTTCTTATACACCCATTTTGTTCCAATTACATTTATGTCATCAGGTCTAGGAACAAGATTCCACACTTCATTCCTTGTGAATTGACCTAATTCCTCTTGCATAGCACAAATCCAGTATTCATCAGTGAGAGCTTCCTTGATATTTTTAGGTTCTATTTTGGAGACAAAACAAGAACCTGAAATCACTTCTCTTGATCTAGTGCTCACACCTCTGTTGGGATCACCAATTATCAAGTCTTTGGGATGATCCTTTTGTATTCTGATGGAAGGAGGTTTGCTTGATTCTTCTGTCCTTGTATCAGTTTGAGTGAAGTTATATTGATCATTCTTTTCTTCAGCTTCAATCTTGATATCAGCAGATGTTCCAACATCTTCTGGGACATCTGTAGGAGCATCATCAATTATCACATTTATGGATTCCATGATAACCTTGGTTCTAGAATTAAATACTCTATATGCTCTGCTGTTTATGGAGTATCCAAGGAAAATACCTTCATCACTTTTAGGATCCATTTTTCTTCTTTGCTCCCTATCTGCCAGAATATAACAGATACTTCCAAAAACATGGAAGTACTTAACTGTGGGTTTTCTGCCCTTCCATACTTCATATATTGTGGACAAAGTTCCTTTCCTTAAAGTAACTCTGTTATGGATGTAACAGGAAGTGTTCATAGCTTCAGCCCAAAAGTATAGAGGTAATTTTTTAGCATGGATCATAGCTCTTGCTGATTCTTGAATGGTTCTATTCTTCCTTTCAACAATCCCATTCTGTTGAGGAGTGATAGGTGAAGAATACTCATGATTGATTCCTTCTGAAGAGCAGAAATCTAAGAACTTTTGATTCTCAAATTCTTTTCCATGATCACTTCTTATTCTGATCACACAGCTGGATTTTTCCCTTTGCAATCTTTGACATAATTCTTTGAATACATCAAATACATCTGACTTTTCTTTGATGAAGTTTATCCATGTATATCTTGAAAAATCATCAACCACAACATAGGCATACCTCTTACCACCAAGACTTTCAACCTGCATAGGTCCCATA
Source organism: Lathyrus aphaca (assembly GCA_963966055.1). Taxonomy (NCBI): domain Eukaryota; kingdom Viridiplantae; phylum Streptophyta; class Magnoliopsida; order Fabales; family Fabaceae; genus Lathyrus; species Lathyrus aphaca. Next base: position 100,277,494 of record OZ014522.1, on the reverse strand, counting down.
AGATCCATATGTAGAAGTTCCAAAACTTTGGAAGTTGTCAGATGTTGGAGCTTTGGATGGGACATCTTGGTTTGCTTGCCTATTTGACATTCACCACATATTTTTCCATCATCAATCTTCATTTTAGGAATACCTCTTACAGCATCCATGGATATTATCTTCTTTATGCCTCTGAAATGAAGGTGACCTAGTCTTTGGTGCCATAGTTTCACTTCTTCTTCTTTAGCTAAAGAGCAAGTTGAAGTGAGACTGAGATTTTGGGATTCCCACATGTAACAGTTGTCTTTAGATCTGGCTCCTTTCATGACAACCTCTTGTTCTTTGTTAGTCACTATGCATTCAGATTTGGTAAAGTTTACACTGTATCCTTGATCACATAGTTGACTTATGCTGATCAGGTTAGCAGTTAAACCTTTAACTAGCAGCACATCATCTAGTCTTGGAACATCTTGACAATCCAAGGTTCCAACTCCCTTGATTTCTCCTTTAGCTCCATCTCCAAAGGTAACATACCTGGATGAATGTGATTTTAAGTTTACTAGCAAATTCTTCAATCCAGTCATGTGTCTTGAGCATCCACTGTCAAAGTACCAGTCTTCTTTAGCTGATACTCTCAGTGATGTATGTGCTATGTATGCAGTACTTTTCTTTGACCAGATGAGTTGAGATTTCTTTTGATGCCTCTGCCCTGTGTGTTGTTCAGCTGATCTCCAAGCTTGATTGTTGATCTTGTTCTTGGGTATGTGGCTTTGATCAGTCTGAGTGTCAGCTTTTGGTCTCCAAACCTTCTTGATGACCTCTGTCTTCTGCTTAGGAGGTTGCTGATTTCTTTGATGTCTATGCAGCACTTTCTTGGTACCTTCTACTTTCTGCTTGGAAGGTTGCTGATACATCTGATTTGGATATCCATGTAGCTTATAACAGTGAGGTTTGATATGCCCAAATCTTCCACAGTGATGGCATCTCCATCTTTGATACTTCTTCTTCATTTTGTTCTTTCCAGAATGTTGAGACATCTGTTGGACCATTATGTTTGTCTTTGTGTTCTGATGTTGAAGCATCTGTTGGGACATCTTGTTTGACTGTGTAGTTTTTGAAGTAGTTTTGCTAGAGCTGGCTTCATCTCTGTTATATCCCAGTCCACTTTTGTCCCCTGGATGTTTATTATTGCTGAGAATAACATCCAGTGTGTTTGAGCTGCTGTTCAACATTCTAACAGATTTGGACATATGTTCCAACTTAGAGTTGAGAAGGCTTACTTCACTTTTTAAGGTGTCAATGATCTCCTGATCATTTGCTTTGTCATCTTCTAATGCCTCATTCTGCTTATTTAGCTTTATAACTTCACTGCATATTTCAGAGCTTCTTTTGTATAGATCTTTGAATGCTTGCTCAAGTTCTTCATAAGTAAGTTCTCCACAAGTGGAATCACTGTCATATTCACACAGTCCAGCTAAAGCAGTAATATGCTTAGCTGATTCTTCTTCTGAATCTCCTGAGTCTTCATCAGACTAGGTCACAGAGAGTCCTTTCTTTTGCCTCTTTAAGTAGGTAGGACATTCAATCTTGATGTGTCCATATCCTTCACATTCATGGCATTTGACTCCTTTATCTTGACTGGTCTTTTCAGCATACTTTAATCTTTTGTTAGCATCATAATGTCTTCTGTTCTCAGAGTTTGTGTTTCTTCCACTAGGTTTGGATTTGCCTTCCATTCCTCTGAGAATCTGTTTGAATTGTCTTCCAAGCAAGGCAAGGTTTTCTGATAAGCTTTTATCATTTGCTGATTCATCATCTTCTTCTTCATCTGTATTTGACACCAAGGCTATGCTTTTGTTCTTTTTGACATTTGTGTCATTCATTCCCATCTCAAAAGTTTGAAGGGAACCAATGAGTTCTTCAACTTTCATGGAGCATATGTTTTGAGCTTCTTCTATTGCAGTGACTTTCATGTCAAATCTTTTTGGCAAAGATCTGAGAATCTTTCTTACAAGCTTTTCATCAGTCATCTTTTCTCCCAAAGCTCCAGAAGTATTGGCTATATCCAAGATGTTCATATAGAACTCATGAATTGATTCATCTTCCTTCATTCTCAAGTTTTCAAACTTGGTGGTGAGAAGTTGAAGTCTTGACATTTTTACTTTTGATGTTCCTTCATGAGTTGTTTTGAGAGTATCCCAAACATCTTTGGCCAGCTCACAATGATGCACAAGTCTGAAAATGTTCCTATCAATGCCATTGAATAAAGCATTTAAGGCTTTTGAGTTGCCTAGTGCTGAGTCTTCTTCCTCCTTACTCCATTCTTCTTCAGGTTTCAGCACTTTTGATCCATCTTTGGTGTCTTGGACAGGATGATCCCATCCAACATTGACTGCTCTCCATGCCCTGTTGTCAAGTGACCTTAAGAATGCAATCATTCTTGGCTTCCAGTAGTCATAATTAGATCCATCCAGTATAGGTGGTCTATTTACTGACCCTAAATCTCTGTCCATGTTACATAATTTGTATTCCCTAGATCTCACCCAGTATAAACAGGCAGGGTGCCTGCTCTGATGCCAATTGAAATTCTGTGATCAGGTATGAGATGTCCTAAGAGATGTCCCAACACTTGATAGGACACTTGACAAATTTAACCAAAACTTAAATAGCAAGAAAAGTAAACAACACAGAAGTTTGTTAACCCAGTTCAGTGTATAACCACACCTACATCTGGAGGCTACCAAGCCAGGAGGAAATCCACTATAAGTATTATTAATTCTAGACTTAAACCACCCTGTTTAATCTATCACTTAATAACTACCCAATGCAATTTCTACCTAAGACACACCTTAGATAAGAGTACCCTACTCACTCCCCCTCAATCACCCAGTGATCAAGTTTACAAGTTTACTGAAATTGAAGACATCCTTCAAACAAAATCAGCTTGATCTTACTTCACAGTTTCAATCAAGTCACAAATGCACTTTTGCTTAAAAACTCATAAAGTGGTACAATAAAAACAACCTGCTATTAAAACACTAGACACCCTATTTGGTCTTCTGAAATTCGTACTCAATTCTATGAGTTTTTGTTGCTTAAATAGGTATCTGTAATTTGGGCTTTCTGCAGAGGATCCAGCCCTAATGCGCATGTAGCTTCCACCTTGAATTTAGGGTTTGTTACCTCCTAGATTCTAGGTGATTTAGGTCTTCTGTTTTAATCTGAATCTTCAATATAAAACTCCCTACAGATGCGCCTTGTTTTGTTTTTAACCATCATTAATTAATTCCAGATAACTCTCCTTAAATATCTCTGATCAGTTAATCATTAATTAATTCTGGTAGCAGGTCTGAGATGTCTCAACATCTGTTGGGACATCCTGAAAAACTGAACTGAAGTTATTTACACAATGTCCCAACATCTGATGAGACATCCTGAAATAAGTTCACATACTCTGTTTGATAATGTCCCAACATCTGATAGGACATTCTGAACTGAATTTAACATTTCTTGTTTGGTCAAAAATTCTGCCAATTCTTAAACATCTACACCTATGTGTTAGGAAAAAGACTTGTCTTGAACTCAAGACTTCTTGGAAACATCTTAGGAGTACCATCATCCAGAAGTCTCCTATTTGATCCTGAAGATGAAAAATGGAATGACTATAAGAAGAGATCTTTTTTCTACAAAATCGGAAGAATGACCGAAACAGAATTTTATGAACATAGAGTGAAGTCTCTAGGTGGTATTGAACCTTCTCGTAGTTCTTGGTCGGCTGGAAATTTCTACATTGATGAACGCATGCTTCACTACTTCCTTGCCTATGTTGTGTTTCCGAAAGGTGGTAACTATTGTTCGATAAATGATACAGAAATGCAAGCTCTCTATGCTATCAAGAACAACATTGAAGTTAATTGGGCTCGGATGATTTTGTATCACACGATGTCCCATTCCGAGAGATCCAAAGCTCTGCCCTATGCATGGTTCATCACCCGGATTTTGCAACACCTTGAGATTCCGTTTGATGGTTTTGAATGTCGTTTGATGGATACACCTTCTCACAAGATTTCTATTCGGAATTTGGAGAGAAGAATGGGAGTTTACTATGATCGGGAAGCCGATACTATTACTTACCTTGGTGATGATGGTGGAGCACAAGAGGATAATGAACAACAACCCCTTAATGAAGAGGTTCCCGCTTCTCATGGTGTGAATGGTCCTTCTAACCAAGATCTTTTGGATTTCATGACACAACAATTCTCCAATATGAACACCAACATCAATGACCGCTACAATGCCGTTAATGCATTTGTCAACACAAGGATTTCAAACTTTCAGCATGATGTCAACCAACAATTCTCATACCTTTACTCTCACCTCTACATACCACCTTATGATCCATCCAACCCGGCTGCCCCACCAACTCACCAAGCACCTCTCAACCAACAATTTCCAAACCAAGACCCATTTGACCCCAATATGGATATGTTTTAAAAATGTTTGGTTTATATCTTTATGTTTGGATGTTTTAGTTATGCATTAGTTAATACTTACTAGATGTAATGTCTTCCTTTGTTTTCGTATGTTTCGTTATGTTTCGTTGTAATGTAAAATTCTGCACTTTGTGCTATGTATGCAATTCAACTTTTAATTTATGCTATGTTATTTCTAGTTTCATTTTGTCTTGTTTATGGCTTTTATTATTTTCACCCATCTTTCCCTTCTTTTTGATAATGTCAAAGGGGGAGAAAGATGTTATGCTTGTACATTTTCTTGTGTTTGAATTTCCTAAAGGTACAATGCTCCAATTCACATACAAAGGGGGAAATATGCATCTTAGGGGGAGAAGTATTCCGAAAATGTTAAAGCATCTAAGACGATTGTTTGTCATCATCAAAAAGGGGGAGAATGTGAAGTCAAGCTTTTCCATGGTCAACACTTGTTTTGATGAAGACACATCTCTTAGCTACAATGTGATAAAGAAGGCAAAGATGATATTCAAGTTTGATGCATCATGATTCAAAGTCTTATTTCCTCAAGAAGAAGCTTCATGAAGGTATTTTAGCAATTATACACAAAGATTAAAATCTTAGATGCTCAAGTGAATACATATGTCATGGCATAATAATCTTTTAACTTTAGCATCATTTAAAATTGCATCTTTCAAAGTTAAACATGTGTAAATCGATTTGCACTTTGATGCAATCGATTTGCATCTGTTTATTTTAAGTTTTGTGGCATTTTTGACTTGGTACAATCGATTTGCACTTTGATGCAATCGATTGCATGTTTCAAATTTTTGAAAAATTGGGCAACGTATGCATGTGCAATCGATTTGCATTATAGTGCAATCGATTGCAGTCTGAAAAATTTTAAAAAATCAGTATTTTTCATAACACCTCTTCATGTGACCTTTCATGAAACCTTTTCATAATGCTTTGGCATTTGTTCATGATTTTTTATTGTTAATCACACTGTTTCATAAGGGTGTTATGTGCATATAAAATCCAAACTTTTTCAAATAATTTGTCACCTCTTTCAAAAATAATTTTCATAAAATATTCAAAAACTCTTGAACTTTTGACAAGAATTTTTCTACATTTTTCATATCACATATTTGAAAAATTCTTGAGCTATCTAATATTTTATGATTGTGAATTATTGTTAAAAGAAAGAGAAGATCAATTTATATTGATATCAATCATTGTATTACTCACTTAAACAAAAATTATAGAAATTGTTTTCTATTTGTGACTTATGTTCCAAGGATTGTTTGGACATAAGGGTTAGTGTGGCAAGAGGATTGTTCTTGTACACTTGATTATTTAGTTTGTTAGAAAGTAGGCTTCACCATTGAAGGTGAGATAGGTTGTACTGTTCTATAAAAACTAGTGGAAATCTCTTTCATATTGAAAGGGGACTGGATGTACCTTCGGATTGTGAAGGGAACCAGGATAAACCTCTATGTCATTTTTACTTTCCTGCTTTACCGTTTTCATTACATAAACCGTAAAAAGAAAAATCCATCCATTAAAGAAAAAGGATCGAAAAATTTCAAAGAACCTAATTCACCCCCCCTCTTAGGCGCACTCATATACTTACAGTTTAAGCCATAATCAAGGATTTAATGAACTCATTACACCATCCTAATAGCAGGATGATAGATGAGAGCATTTAAGTTGAGGAAGATACCTCAACTTAATCCATGATTAGGGATTAACCTCATGACAAAAAAAATCCTTTATTAAAGTGGATTTTAGTTAATGATAAGATTAAGAAGTGAATTTTATGGTTGGTAAGACAACTTGAGGGGGACTTGTCTATTAACACTAGGGTTAGTCCTTCTTAACCAATTAAGGAAGAATTAGAACCCTAATGCAAGGCCCAAGTTACAAGCTTATTATCTTAGTGATTATTAGATGGATTTATTAAGAGATTTAAACGCATTAAGGTCTTAACACTTAGGATTAAAGTTATACACTCCATCCTAAGAGAAGGATGCAGGCATAATCTTAATCACAAAGCCTTGAAACCTTAAAGGTTTAGTCTCTGATTATGAGATGAGAAGAGAGACACAAAGAAGACACAAAGGTAAAACTAATGGGGGACTAATAAAAACCCTAATTATTGTCATGCTTGGTTGTTCCTAGGGTTTATGAGGCTTGCAAGAGATCTTCAAGAAAAGCCACCAAGGAAGAAGCAGAAGAAACAAGTTAACTTACTTCACTTAAGAAGATAAGTTACTTAAAGAAATAAAGTGAAGTAGGAACATGAATGAGCAAGCTCACTCTAAAGCAAAAGCAAAATGCAGCAATGATGCATAAGAGAGAATGTGAAGAGAAATGAGAAGTGAAGGCAAATTCACTTCTCAAAGTACTTACCACCTGAAAAGTTAGCAAAAGAAGAAAGAAATGAAATGGAAATGAGATGTATGCAAGGATGCAAACCAAAACCAGAAGAAAATTCATGATGCAAATGATGCTAAGAGATGATTCAAATGTATGTCAAGAGCAATGGATGATCATACAAGTGATGAGGATGCAAATGAAGCATGGAAGAAGCATGAAAGTTCATGAATGTTCATGGAATGTAATGAATGCATAACATGTCAAATGAATGAAGAAATGATCAAGCATGATTCTAATGTGTCCTATGATGTCTTAGAAGCTATATGGATGCAAGAAATTTCATGGCAAGTTCTTGGATGAATGCATATGCAAGATGTATGTGAATGGACATGAGAAATTAGGGTTTTCATGCAACATGAGATGCAAAAACCAAAAACAGAAGCAAATGACAAGATAAAAAATTGAAAATGCAATCAAAGGAACCCTAACTCCATATGATATCACACCCCAAAGGAGGAGACCTAATTCCTAATCTAATGAAAGTTATGATTTTTCTAAATTATCTAGGGTTTTAAGGTACCTAAAGGGAAAAAATGCAAATCAAATCAAAAATGCAGAATAAATTCATGACAAATTATGCTATATATTACATGTTATATGAAGATCAATGCAAAAAGAATCAATTCATACCATCCATGGTTAGGCAGAAAAGAATTCTTGAAGTTAGGTGTAGATGTTTAAGAATTGGCAGAATTTTTTACCAAACAAGAAATGTTAAATTCAGTTCAGAATGTCCTATCAGATGTTGGGACATTAGCAAACAGAGTATATGAACTTATTTCAGGATGTCCTACCAGATGTTGGGACATTGTGTAAATAACTTAAGTTCAGTTTTTCAGGATGTCCCAACAGTTGTTGAGACATCTCAGACCTGCTACCAGAATTAATTAATGATTAACTGATCAGAGATATTTAAGGAGAAGTATCTGGAATTAATTAATGATGGATAAAAACAGAACAAGGCGCATCTGTAGGGAGTTTTATATTGAAGATTCAGTTTAAAACAGAAGACCTAAAAGCACCTAGAATCTAGGAGGTAACAAACCCTAATTCAAGGTGGAAGTTGCTGCGCATTAGGGCTGGATCATTCTACAGAAAGCCCAAAATTCAGATACCTATTTAATTAACAGAAACTCATAGAATTGAGTACGAATTTCAGAAGACTAAATAGGGTGTCTAGTGTTTTTAATAGAAGGTGTTTTTATATGTACCACTTTATGAGCTTTTAAGCAAAAGTGCATTTGTGACTTGATTGAAACTGTGAAGTAAGATCAAGCTGTATTGTTTGAAGGATGTCTTCAATTTCTGTAAACTTGTAAACTTGATCACTGTGTGATTGAGGGGGAGTGAGTAGGGTACTCTTATCTAAGTGTGTCTTAGGTAGAAATTGCATTGGGTAAGTATTAAGTGATAGATTAAACAGGGTGGTTTAAGTCTAGAATTAATATTACTAATAGTGGATTTCCTCCTGGCTTGGTAGCCTCCAGATGTAGGTGTGGTTATACACTGAACTGGGTTAACAAACTTCTGTGTTGTTTACTTTTCTTCCTGTTTAAGTTTTGGTTAAATTTGTCAAATGTCCTATTAAGTGTTGGGACATCTCTTAGGACATCTCATACCTGATCACAGAATTTCAATTGGCATCAGAGCAGGCACCCTGCCTGTTTATACTGGGTGAGATCTAGGGAATACAAATTCTGTAACATGGACAGAGATTTAGGGTCAGTAAATAGACCACCTATACTGGATGGATCTAATTATGACTACTGGAAGCCAAGAATGATTGCATTCTTAAGGTCACTTGACAACAGGGCATGGAGAGCAGTTAATGTTGGATGGGATCATCCTGTCCAAGACACCAAAGATGGATCAAAAGTGCTGAAACCTGAAGAAGAATGGAGTAAGGAGGAAGAAGACTCAGCACTAGGCAACTCAAAAGCCTTAAATGCTTTATTCAATGGCATTGATAGAAACATTTTCAGACTTGTGCATCATTGTGAGCTGGCCAAAGATGTTTGGGATACTCTCAAAACAACTCATGAAGGAACATCAAAAGTAAAAATGTCAAGACTTCAACTCCTCACCACCAAGTTTGAAAACTTGAGAATGAAGGAAGATGAATCAATTCATGAGTTCTATATGAACATCTTGGATATAGCCAATACATCTGGAGCTTTGGGAGAAAAGATGACTGATGAAAAGCTTGTAAGAAAGATTCTCAGATCTTTACCAAAAAGATTTGACATGAAAGTCACTGCAATAGAAGAAGCTCAAGACATATGCTCCATGAAAGTTGAAGAACTCATTGGTTCTCTTCAAACTTTTGAGATGGGAATGAATGACACAAATGTCAAAAAGAACAAAAGCATAGCCTTGGTGTCAAATACAGATGAAGAAGAAGATGATGAATCAGCAAATGATAAAAGCTTATCAGAAAACCTTGCCTTGATTGGAAGATAATTCAAACAGATTCTCAGAGGAATGGAAGGAAAATCCAAACCTAGTGGAAGAAACACAAACTCTGAGAACAGAAGACCTTATGATGCTAACAAAAGATTAAAGTATGTTGAAAAGACCAGTCAAGATAAAGGAGTCGAATTCCATGAATGTGAAGGATATGGACACATCAAGTTTGAATGTCCTACCTACTTAAAGAGGCAAAAGAAAGGACTCTCTGTGACCTGGTCTGATGAAGACTCAGGAGATTCAGAAGAAGAATCAGCTAAGCATATTACTGCTTTAGCTGGACTGTGTGAATATGATAGTGATTCCAGTTGTGGAGAACTTACTTATGAAGAACTTGAGCAAGCATTCAAAGATCTATACAAAAGAAGCTCTGAAATATGCAGTGAAGTTATAAAGCTAAAGAAACAGAAGGAGGCATTAGAAGATGACAAAGCAAATGATCAGGAGATCATTGACACCTTAAAAGGTGAAATAAGCCTTCTCAACTCTAAGTTGGAACATATGTCCAAATCTGTTAGAATGTTGAACAGCAGCTCAAACACACTGGATGTTATTCTCAGCAATAATAAACATTCAGGGGACAAAAGTGGACTAGGATATAACAGAGATGAAGCCAGCTCTAGCAAAACTACTTCAAAAACTACACAGTCAAACAAGATGTCCCAACAGATGCTCCAACATCAGAACACAAAGACAAACATAATGTTCCAACAGATGTCTCAACATTCTGGAAAGAACAAAATGAAGAAGAAGTATCAAAGATGGAGATGCCATCACTGTGGAAGATTTGGACATATCAAACCTCACTGTTATAAGCTACATGGATATCCAAATCAGATGTATCAGCAACCTTCCAAACAGAAAGTAGAAGGTACCAAGAAAGTGTTTCATATCCATCAAAGAAATCAGCAACCTCCTAAGCAGAAGACAGAGGTCATCAAGAAGGTTTGGAGACCAAAAGCTGACATTCAGACTGATCAAAGCCACATACCCAAGAACCAGATCAACAATCAAGCTTTGAGATCAGCTGAACAACACACAGGGCAGAGGCATCAAAAGAAATCTCAACTCATCTGGTCAAAGAAAAGTACTGCTTACATAGCACATACATCTCTGAGAGTATCAGCTAAAGAAGACTGGTACTTTGACAGTGGATGCTCAAGACACATGACTGGATTGAAGAATTTGCTAGTAAACTTAAAATCACATTCATCCAGGTATGTTACCTTTGGAGATGGAGCTAAAGGAGAAATCAAGGGAGTTGGAACCTTGAATTGTCAAGATGTTCCAAGACTAGATGATGTGCTGCTAGTTAAAGGTTTAACTGCTAACCTGATCAGCATAAGTCAACTATGTGATCAAGGATACAGTGTAAACTTTACCAAATCTGAATGTATAGTGACTAACAAAGAACAAGAGGTTGTCATGAAAGGAGCCAGATCCAAAGACAACTGTTATATGTGGGAATCCCAAAATCTCAGTCTCACTTCAACCTGCTCTCTAGCTAAAGAAGAAGAAGTGAAACTGTGGCATCAAAGACTAGGTCATCTTCATTTCAGAGGCATAAAGAAGATCATATCTATGGATGCTGTAAGAGGTATTCCTAAACTGAAGATTGATGATGGCAAAATATGTGGTGAATGTCAAATAGGCAAGCAAACCAAGATGTCCCATCCAAAGCTCCAACATCTGACAACTTCCAAAGTTTTGGAACTTCTACATATGGATCTTATGGGACCTATGCAGGTTGAAAGTCTTGGTGGTAAGAGGTATGCTTATGTGGTGGTTGATGACTTTTCAAGATATACATGGATAAATTTTATCAAAGAAAAGTCAGATGTATTTGATGTATTCAAAGAATTATGTCAAAGATTACAAAGGGAAAAATCCAGCTGTGTGATCAGAATACAAAAGGATCATCCCAAAGATTTGATAATTGGTGATCCCAACAGAGGTGTTAGTACTAGATCAAGAGAAGTGATTTCAGGTTCTTGTTTTGTCTCCAAAATAGAACCTAAAAATATCAAGGAAGCTCTCACTGATGAATACTGGATTTGTGCTATGCAAGAGGAATTAGGTCAATTCACAAGGAATGAAGTGTGGAATCTTGTTCCTAGACCTGATGACATAAATGTAATTGGAACAAAATGGGTGTATAAGAACAAGTCTAATGAACAAGGAGTTGTTACAAAGAACAAAGCTAGACTTGTAGCTCAAGGATACACTCAAATTGAAGGGGTGGACTTTGATGAAACCTTTGCACCAGTAGCAAGGCTTGAATCAATCAGACTATTGTTGGGAATTGCTTGTATCTTTAAGTTCAAGCTATTTCAAATGGATGTGAAAAGTGCCTTTTTAAATGGCTATCTTAATGAAGAAGTATATGTAGAACAGCCTAAAGGATTTGTTGATCCAAGCTGTCCAAATCATGTATACAAACTCAAGAAGACACTTTATGGGTTGAAGCAAGCTCCAAGGGCATGGTATGAAAGACTAACCACATATCTTATCAAGCAAGGATACAGAAAAGGTGGGATTGATAAAACCCTGTTTATTAAAGATGAAGAAGGAAATGTCATGATTGCACAAATATATGTTGATGACATTGTCTTTGGTGGGATGTCTGAAAGGATGGTCAAACATTTTGTCAAGCAGATGGAATCTGAATTTGAAATGAGCCTAGTAGGAGAATTAACCTATTTTCTTGGGCTGCAAATAAAGCAAATGGAAGACTCAATGTTCATCTCACAAAGCAAGTATTCCAAGAACATAGTCAAGAAATTTGGAATGGAAAATGCTGCTCACAAAAGAACTCCTGCCCCCACACATTTAAAGCTGACTAAGGATGAAAAGGGTGAGAATGTAGATCAAAGCTTATACAGAAGCATGATTGGAAGCTTGCTATACTTGACTGCTAGCAGACCAGACATTGCTTTTGCAGTAGGAGTTTGTGCAAGATATCAAGCTAATCCAAAAGTCAGTCATCTCAATCAAGTCAAGAGAATCCTTAAATATGTTAATGGTACTAGTGACTATGGCATAATGTACTTTCATGGTTGCAAACCAATTCTCACTGGCTTCTGTGATGCTGATTGGGCAGGAAGTGCTGATGACAGAAAAGCACTTCAGGAGGATGCTTCTTTCTAGGAAACAATCTAATTTCTTGGTTCAGTAAGAAACAGAATTGTGTATCATTATCTACAGCTGAAGCTGAGTATATAGCAGCAGGTAGTAGTTGTTCTCAGTTGGTTTGGATGAAGCAGATGCTCACTGAGTACAATGTCCCACAGGATGTCATGACATTGTACTGTGACAACTTAAGTGCAATCAACATATCAAAGAATCCTATTCAACATAGCAGGACAAAGCATATCAGACATCATTTCATCAGAGATCTTGTAGAAGAGAAGGTGATTTCATTGGAGCATGTTGCTACAGATCTGCAATTAGCTGATATCTTTACCAAAGCATTGGATTCTACACAATTTGAGAATTTAAGGGGCAAACTTGGAATCTGTTTATGTGATATTTAGCAATTAATGAGATGTGCCAACATGTCATATGACATTGCATGGCATAAGTTCCAAATGGCAAAACCAGTCTGGACAAGATCCTTGGGAATTCCATCCCTAATCATTTGGACTGTAACGGCTACTTATTTAGTAACTACTTATAAGAAGCTATCAAGATTCTCATCATACTATCACAAGCGAATCACATTAACCAGCAATCCTTCAGAAATCATAAACCCTAAAGCTGCACATTCATCTTCCTCAACAATGTCTCAAAACCCTAAAACAGTTGAGGAAATTCTCAACAAGGAAGACGTGGTTCATGCCACTCCAATATCTGTTGTACCAATGCCATCAACACCATTGGACGAGCTCAAGGGAAGCGCCTCTCACACTAAAAAGGCAAGAACACCAAAGAGAGGTAAAGATCAAATCAGAAGCAAAGCTAAAGGCATTCCCTCTCCTGCTAACATGTCCTCAAAATACTCCAAATATGTTGATGATTCCATCAAGGAGATTGTCAACCAAGTTTTTTCTGAACAAAGAGTGGTGAGAGGGATCTCTGTTCCTTTGAACACCATTCCTGCACCTCAAGAAGAACCAGCTCAAACTGCAGAAGACACTCCTGCAGAACAAGATGTCCCAATGAATGTTGGAACATCTGCAGATGAGAAAGCAAACTCATCTGATGCTGATACTGAACAGACTGAGGACCAGAAAGAGGCCTCAAGTGAAAGTGATAAAGAAGTTTCTGTGGAACAGGCTAAAGACTCAAATGAAGATCAAATTTCTGCTAATCAACAAGCTGATGAGGAGACTGCTCAATCCCCTCCAGTAGTCAATTTGGAGCAGGACTCTGATGCAGAAATCATAGCATCTGTCAAACCCAGCATAGCCAAAAGGCTAAGGTCCAGGAAAGGAAAGATGCAAGCTGAACCTGTCATTCCTGAGAAGAAGAAGGCTAGTCCAAAGAAAGGCAAGGCTAAAGCCACCTTTGGTCCAGCAAAACCATGGAGCAAAGTTCAAACCCAGAAGAGAAAAGCTGCAACACCATCAGATTCAGATGTTGGATCAGATGTCCCAACATCTCCTCCCAAGAAGAAACCAGCACCAGCTAGAGCTTCAACTGTTGTTCCAGAAGCTCCCTTGGACAACATATCCTTCCATCATGTCTCCAGTGTCAACAGATGGAAATATGTGTACCAAAGAAGGGTTGCCTTGGAAAGAGAACTAAGCAGCAATGCACTTGAGTGCACAGAACTGATAGACCTCATCTCTGCTGCAGGACTATTCAAAACAGTTTCAGAGTTCTCTCCCTGCTATGAACTTCTTGTCAAAGAGTTCATTGTGAATCTTCAGGAAGATTGCTCAAATGGTAAGTCCTCAGAGTTCAGAAAGGTATTTGTTAGAGGTAAATGTGTACAGTTTTCTCCTCAAATCATCAATGAGTATCTAGGAAGAGAAACAGATGGACCCAATGAATTAGGTAAGACAGATAATCAAGTCTGTAAAGTGATCACTGCAAACCAGTTCAAGGCATGGCCTGTGAAGGGAAAGCTCTCTGTGAGCATGCTTACCAGAAAGTATGCCATGCTGAACAGAATTGGAACTGCTAACTGGGTGCCTACCAACCACACTTCCTCAATCTCAACTGGTCTAGCCAGGTTTATATATGCTGTGGGAACTCAAACCAAGATGGACTATGGAGCTTTCATCTTTGATCAAACCATGAAGCATGCCATCTCTAATGCAACAAAGCTGCCAATAGCTTTTCCATCATTGCTGTGTGGTATTGTTCTAAGTCAATACCCTGGGATTTTAAATGAGAAGGACACAGTCTGCAAGAGAGAGAGCCCCCTGGCTTTTCACTACAAATTATTCCTCAGTCACCATGCTGCAGATGTTGAAGCACCTTCTGGGACATCTGCTGGTCCCTCCACTGCTAAGAATCCAATCTCCAAGAAGGCCTTAATTGCTGAACTCAAAAGCACCTGCAAAGAGCTTGAAGCTAGAAAACAGAAGCTTGAGGAAATAATTAAGAGGTTGGAAAGTGAAGAAGATCAGACAGCTGCATCTGATGAAGACAGTGAAGCTGATGAAGACACTGAAGTGGAGGAAGAAACTGAGAGTGATGAATCTGAGTGATCAATGTAGGTGTAATAGTGTCTTTGGCCCCTAATTTTGTGTCTACCAAGGGGGAGAACAACAACAAATTTGTACTGCTGTTTAATTTTTGAATGAAATCTGTTTGTTTCTGTCTGAACTGAATCAGTGTGTATTTCTGTTGCAACAAGACTGGACACATATTTGTTTGAGGGGGAGTAATCTCAAATAAGAATCAACAGAAAAGTAATGCTATACTCTGATAAAAAGAACTTCTGCTGCACTCTGAAATCCAGAAAAGATGTTAGCCAAAAATTAGCCAAAGGGGGAGTTTGTAGATGTTTAAGAATTGGCAGAATTTTTGACCAAACAAGAAATGTTAAATTCAGTTCAGAATGTCCTATCAGATGTTGGGACATTAGCAAACAGAGTATATGAACTTATTTCAGGATGTCCTACCAGATGTTGGGACATTGTGTAAATAACTTAAGTTCAGTTTTTCAGGATGTCCCAACAGTTGTTGAGACATCTCAGACCTGCTACCAGAATTAATTAATGATTAACTGATCAAAGATATTTAAGGAGAAGTATCTGGAATTAATTAATGATGGATAAAAACAGAACAAGGCGCATCTGTAGGGAGTTTTATATTGAAGATTCAGTTTAAAACAGAAGACCTAAAAGCACCTAGAATCTAGGAGGTAACAAACCCTAATTCAAGGTGGAAGCTGCTGCGCATTAGGGCTGGATCATTCTACAGAAAGCCCAAAATTCAGATACCTATTTAATTAACAGAAACTCATAGAATTGAGTACGAATTTCAGAAGACTAAATAGGGTGTCTAGTGTTTTTAATAGCAGGTGTTTTTATATGTACCACTTTATGAGCTTTTAAGCAAAAGTGCATTTGTGACTTGATTGAAACTGTGAAGTAAGATCAAGCTGTATTGTTTGAAGGATGTCTTCAATTTCTGTAAACTTGTAAACTTGATCACTGTGTGATTGAGGGGGAGTGAGTAGGGTACTCTTATCTAAGTGTGTCTTAGGTAGAAATTGCATTGGGTAAGTATTAAGTGATAGATTAAACAGGGTGGTTTAAGTCTAGAATTAATATTACTAATAGTGGATTTCCTCCTGGCTTGGTAGCCTTCAGATGTAGGTGTGGTTATACACTGAACTGGGTTAACAAACTTCTGTGTTGTTTACTTTTCTTGCTGTTTAAGTTTTGGTTAAATTTGTCAAATGTCCTATTAAGTGTTGGGACATCTCTTAGGACATCTCATACCTGATCACAGAATTTCATTAGGGTTCAAAAATAGGAATTTTATGAACCCTAAATTCAAGAAAATTATCAAAGATTGTTCAAGACCAAAAAGAAATTTGTGTGAATGGTATGATAATGTTTCTAAATGTTTTAAAATGCAATGTGAATTTTTTTGGGATTTTTAGAAACCTAAATGATATTTTAATTAATTAATTTCCATTAATTAATTAAAATAAACATTTAAATGTTTTAAAAATGATTTTTTAATGCAAAAAATAAAAATAAAAATATTTTTGGGTTAAGAAAATTATTTGAAGTGAAAATGCAAGAGAAAATATTTTTTAGGATTTTTTTAGCTATTTTAAATAAATGCTGCAAAATAAAATGAGAAAAATGCAATAAAAATTAAATAAGATAGAAGTATGATGATCCAATGGCTTAGATTAAAACTGGGAAAATATTGGTTGACTGCACGCCACATCCAGTGGTCAGAATTCAAACCCAAATAATCCTAATTAATTAATTATTTAATCCAGAATTAAAACTAATGAACTAATCTCAACCCTCCATCGCACGCGGGAAGCTAAAATCCAAAGGCCCTCATTCAAACCTAGCCCTACCCCTAATTAAGCCATTAATTACTTTCAGGTCACCGGGGAAGAGCTCCGGTCATCTTCTCCGGCAGTCGCTTCCCCTGAAAATCTCAAAACCTCTCCCTAGGTCATTTCTGGAGCTCTAAAGCTCTAGATCAACTCCCCTCATCTCCCCGAAATCAAATCCACACTCAAATCGAATTTCTAATGGATGAACAACAAGATTCGAAGATAAACTTAAAAATGGTAGAACTTTCAGACAAAGCATACAAACTCAATTCTTAACCATTTTCAAAAATACAAAGCACAGAGTGACCAGTGAAGCATGCTCTTTCATATTGGAACATAAAAATAGAGTTCTGGAAAAATGATTTGAGATGACTACCTGAGATGAAGCTTTACAAACTTGAGCTTTATGACCTCTTCCTTTGTGCAAATCACCTCCAATGATCACCCTGATGCTATTGAGAAGCTTGAATGGAGTTTAGATTGGCTAGTTTGTGAGATTGCACTTCAACTGGCCAAGAATCGTGTTTTGTCTATGGGTGCTTTGAGGCTGTTTTAATGGTTGCTTTGTGGTTAGTGGATGATTTTGAGATGAATGGTGAAATTGGTTTTGAGTTTGAGTGAGTGAGCTGAGAGATTCGAAGGATTTTGCAAGTTGAAGTGATTTTGGGAATGCTGAGTTCTTGGAGGTTTCAGCTTGTGTGTCTTATGAAAAATGATCCTTGAAGCATGGTTGTAAAGTCTGGATTGGGCAGAGAGTGGGTGGTGGACTGTGGTGATTTGTATGGGCTTCTTGCCAAAAAGTCAAAAGTTTTGTACTTGAGGTATGGGCAATGGTGTAGCTGGCTCATTGGCTTGTCCATGCGCAGCTGAGATCAAGGATGTCCATAGACTTGGATTTGAGGCAATTCAGCAAGTGGATGGAAGTTTATGTGTCATTTTGCAAATTCCATGAAGTTTGGCCCTTTTGTAATTTCTTGAAGTTCAAGGCAAGGAATGTTATAATTCTTTGGGAAATTCTGATTTTTATGCAATGTGTTATGTTTGTATGATGATTGGAAGTGTGTTTGAAGTCACAAAATGAATTGGCAAGTGGTTTTGCAAAGAATCCTCTTTGGTGCATTCTTGAAAATTATGTGATTTTTGCCAACTTTAACAAGCCATAACTTGAGTTCCAAAATGAATTAGGTCTTGTTCTTGTACTTTTTGAAATGGGAATGATCCAATCTACAACTTTCATGACCAACAATTTTTCATTTGAAGCATTTTTGGTTGCGAAAGAGGAGGTTGAAGAACTTTCCCAAAATGGAAAGTTTACATTACAAGTCATTTCCATTTTTGGCAACTTTTGGTTTAGCTCACTTTTCTTCAATTTTGTGAACTTACAAACACTTCAATGATCAAATAAAGATCATATAACTTCAATTTGATGAAAAATCCACTTTCGTTCCATGTTGGGGGCCTCAGATGCCCTGATTTTGCTCTGACTTGCTCAAGAAGTTACCCAGTGAACATATGACTTCCACAATGAATTTCTTCATCAAACTTGGTACACATGATCCTTATAACATATTGAGACCATTATAAACAATAATGACCAAAAAAAAATTGAGTTCTGACCTCTGAAACCAAAACCCTAATTTCAGGTCATCTGTGTAGTGAAACCCTGGCTCAGCTTCCATGCTTTGCCAGTTCTTGTGATTCTTTGACTTCCTTGATCTTTGGGGGATATAAGATGATGATTGAACATACATGGACCCTCTTGGAATGATTGGTGGCCTTTGGAGTGGCTCAGATGGATCCTGGATTGCTCAGATCACAAACCCTAGATGCAAATGAACTTGAACTAATGCAGTGAAACAAAAAGGCAATATGATATGGTATGCTTGAACTAATTCTACTATGAAAGATCACAAGCCATGGTGTGAAATTAGTGAGGGAAAATTTGGGGTGTTTACATAAGGGAATCACGAAGAGGGGTGGGCACAAATAAACTTCGAGTATATATCCTTTGTTTCTATAATTGTGAACCAGGCCACGATACAACCTTCAAAATTCCTAACTGAAATAGGGTTATTTTGAGAGCTTACTACCACGAGATGGCGTTCCTGACTCCTATGAGTTGTGTTAAAATATCCTTGTTGGTATTGCATGTACATACTTTCATTTATTCAAAAACAATGTTGTATCTTAACCAGTGATTCGCTCACAAAGGTTTTCGACACCTTTTCAATAAAGACTTCAAGATTAACATGTGTGTTGCATTAGAATTTCCATTCTCAGAATAAACATTTTTTTTCTTGCATACATTTTTTTGGCATCATGAAAAGTTCACATATGGAAATTCAGTCCAAAAGCTTAAACTTGCTAAGTTGAGAAGTCTAAAACTTCTGAAAGACAGTCACGTCAAGGTGCACTTTTCCGAGAAAGCTCCATGGAGTAAAGAATTTCCCAACCATTCATGGTAAAAGCTAGCCAATCTAGGGCGGTTATGTCGAGCAAACTCTTCAAAATTCAGCCGAACTGGGGCAATCATCTCGAGATTTAAATCTCCCCAAGAAAGATTAGTCAGTCAAGTGCAAAACTATTAAGATACCCGGAGTTCAGAGTACCGGTACAGTTATACTCTCAAAGAGTTTCTATGGAACCCTTTTGTCATAACTCTTACTGATTGAGTCTATTACCCATCTAGCAATCGCTCGTCAAGCCGATTATTGCATTCATCGCTTCCAACATCTACAAGCTCGTCTGCATTGACAATGGTTACCTCCTCAGCAAGGTTATTACGCAAATTTATGCAATCACTGTGATACCTAAGAGTTTAAAGACACCAGGTCTTTTGTAAAATCCTCTTAAGGTAAAGTCCAGGCAAGAGAAAATGATCCCCAACACAGGACTACTTGAAATCCTTCCTCCTCAGCAGGACATGTTTCGATTTTGTTATCCCCAGCAGACGGATGGAAGTTATCCCTAGTAAAGTCGCCAAACTATTTCTCTTCAACAGGTTTCCTTGATCCTATTCCTTAGTAGATCTTGGATGGCTCCTATTCCCCCAACAGATCTCAGACAAAATTATTCTCTTCCCCAACAGATCTCAGAAGAGCAATAAGGAATTGTAACCCCCAAATAGAGAGTCATCTTCCCACGGTGAGGTATTTCTTACAGGAGTTCACGTATTCCCGACAACTAGTTAAACGGTTCTCTTCCCATAGAGGTTCAGAAGGTTCAGGTAGACGGAGAGTACTCCTCAGCAGAGCCTTGACAAGACCTTTCTCCAGCTAAGTCGGAAAGTTGTTGATTCCCCATCACAGTCTTATAAGTGAGATGCAATCCCCAGGGGTTGAAGTATTCCTTAGCATGGCCTTCAAATCTAAAGTCCAATTTATTTTTGGCAAAGGTGATAATTCGAGAAAGGTGAATTATTCACACTCTCGTCCAGCAGAGATGTTATCCCCGCAGGGCTTATTGAGATCAAATCCGCGATCATTGCATTCTCAGCAGAATCAGTAGGGACATGTTACTTCCGCATCAGGAATTCCCTTTACGCTCACATCAGTCCATTGACAATACTCAAGACATAACATCCCTAGTGTCATGGGGCATCATGCCATGTAATTCAACATATGGGTACCCAACATAATCCAAGTTTGATATCTTGCAAAACCCAGTCACATACTGGCCAAAGTCCATCTTCGGGTGGTGAATTTCTAAAGTCCCCCGCAGTGGGCAAAAGTCTCCCACAGTGAGCAAAAGTCCAGCCACAGACTGGCCAAAGTCCATCTTCGGGTGGCAAATTTCTAAAGTCCCCCACAGTGGGCAAAAGTATCCCATAGTGAGCAAAAGTCCAGCCACGGACTGGCCAAAGTCCATCTTCGGGTGGCAAATTTCGAAAGTCCCCCGCAGTGGGCAAAAGTCTCCCACAGTGAGCAAAGGTACAACCACAGACTGACCAAAGTCCATCTTCGGGTGGCAAATTCTTAAAGTCCAACCTCATATTGGCCAAAGTCCATCCTCAGGGTGGAAAATTTCAAAATTCTCCCGCAGTGAGCAGTAGTCCACCCGCTGTGTGGCAAAATATCCAAAGTCCACCCAAAGTGTGGCAACGTGTCTTGAAGTCCAACCGCAGATTGGCAAAAGTCCACCCGCAGTGTGGCAAGCCAATATTCGTCTGGCGTGGTTGAAAAGACAGAATATCAAAGTCCACCCGCAGTGTGGTAAGCCAATAGTCATCTGACATCACTCAAAAAGCATCCCCCTTTTATGATTCTTACCATTGTAATTATACCCAAGCAGAGTTCATCCGGTTGTGTTTATTTCCCTGTTCTTCTTCCTCAAAGTGCAAATTTTCTGGTTTTTTCTAGTATTCAATCCCTGCATACCTCAAATGTTTGAATGCAACTGCTATCATCCATTCACGTCTATAGTGATTGAATAGGGGCAGCTGTAACACCCCAAAATTTATCCTCTTATTTATTACCACTTATTGGCTTTAAGCCTCGCATTTACGTGCATTTCCATTAAGTCACACGAAACATCATGCATTCATTTTCATAAGCTTGCTACTTGAATCGGAGGCTTGAAAAATCAGAGCTTTATCTCCGGGGCATAGGTGGTTTGTTGGAAAATAAAAAGATTGATGGTTATGGTTTGTCTCCTGTGCATACATTTAATTAGGTGGATTTTCAAGGATCGGCCAGTATTCTTTGATGCTCACCATCAACATTTGATTAGGGTTTATTTCTCTGATCATTTGGCCATCAAGAGTTTCCTTATGAGGTATGGTACTAGGGCATCTTGTCACCTAATGGATTCCATTGTTGTGTAAAGTGGAAGTTTCAAAAGAAATGTTGGTTTATATGCTTTTAATCAGGGTTAGCATTTCATCAATTGAGGGTCACTTGAGTTCAATTTATCGAGGCGTAACGTTTAACCTTTTGCATCACATTTTCTTCCAAGAGAATAAATCTGATTCATTAATCCATTTTCGCTTCTTTACCTAAATTCTAAATCCAAAACCATCTCATTAATTCCATTCTTAAAATCATCATTCAAAACCACCTTTAATGTCCATAATTATTCAATGTCCATGTGCAAGTCAAGGTTAATATGCGGGTCCAATAGTCCGTACCAATAGTCGTTCAAGATCAATTTGGTCTCATGATTATAAAACTTCCATCCATTTTCCAAATATTTTGGTCCATGTCCATCAATTAAGTCCAATTGGTTTTTAAGGTCTCAAGTCATCTCTAAACATATATTTACTAAGTCCACAAGCCAATGCAAGCCTTTTGTTTTATTTTACATCTTAGGAATTGTAAAGAATATATATATATATATATATATATATATATATATATATATATATATATATATATATATATATATATATATATAGGATAGAAAAGATGATGGAGCTAGTCCCCATGTGACTTTTTTCTAATATCAAGTTGCTGGCTGCATCACTAGTTCCACCCCATGGCACCGTATATGAACATTCAATCCCGACAAATATGAGCTGAACCACATTCGGACTTCCATCAATACACAAGTTAAAACGCAGGTATAAGGTGAATAAGCAACATCATACACTCATAAGGCAAGGCGCGAAACGCAAAAGGAATCATGTAAAATGCAGGGCTATAGTACACTTAATATCATAACGGAAAATCAGTTTTGTAAAAAAAGGAAGTAAAAGATTAATTAAATAGAAAATTAAGATGAGGAAAAAAGGGAAGAAAAAGGTGCAGATGATACCATGGAAGCAGATTTCAGTTGTGATCAACAGTAAAAAATCTCAGAAGAAGTAAAGAAAATCAATACAACAGAAATACACCGGGAAATCAAAGAAGAAATCCGAAAATTACAATTATAGTGAAGTTCCAGAATCATCCTAACCAATTTGTAACTAACTTTATCAGTGAAGTTCCAGAACCATCCTCTAAGACTCGTCTATAAAGTTGATACCTTCTTCATTCTTCAGTTTTAGTTGGGAGACGATTTCACCATTTTCTTGGATTCACTCCTCATTCATCAACATCCTCTCCACTGTATTCTTCACCACTCCGCCATTTCCTTAATTATTTTCCATTCCTTTTTCAATCCCTCTGCAACTGATTCCATCCCACTCATCTTCATCACCATTTTTCAATCTCTCCATCTCATTCATTCTTCTCTATTTTCAATTCTTCACCTTCACTCTTCTTCATCATCAACAACTTTCAATTCTTCTTATGTACTCGAAAACTTCATCTTCTGCATCATCAACTAGCTCAATCAAAAAAACCAGAATCACTGAGCATAAACCATTACAAGGATAAGTCTAAGAGAAACCAACAACAATTTCAGAAGAGGAGTATAAGAAGAACGGAATCGAGTGGAAGCTGGGGAATAATACCTGAAACGATGAACTGTGACACATCTTTGAAGGATCATCGGAGCGACTCTGATAGAAGTTCGTCTTTGCTCTTCCTGATCTATGTTTCCGATCACTCTTTTAGCTTCATCTTCTTCGGTCATTCTTCATCAACATAACCAATAGTAAACGTAACCTTCGAACAAAAATACGTGCATCCACGGCCTCAGTCATCAATCAGCAAAATCAGTAACACATCAACAAATCAAATTCACAGAGGGAAGAGGAGTTCGAAACGAGTCGCGTTTGAAGCTAACCACAACCCCACCTTCGATCTTCACTAGAAAAATCACAACAACGGCTACAAAGAATCGCTAATCACGAATATCAATGAATCATTGATCACTTTCTTCGCATCAGTCAAGCTCTTCACATCGTCAATTAGCAGGTGTGAATCGTAACATTGTTAGAGAATGATTATTGTTGCATATCTTTGATTTGTTTGCGTTTGTTTCCATGTTGAAAGCTGTTTGTTCGGATACGATTCGGAGAATTCGGATTCCGAATTTGGGAGGCTCGATTAGGATAAGGTAGAAATAGTGATGGAGAGTGGTGTTTTAGGTTGATTAGATAAGAGTTGAGGTGCGGCTTGTTTAGTCGTCTTCTCCGGTAAGGATTTGCGGCGGCGGATTATGGTTGAGGAGGAAAGGGGCGCCGCAGCGGTAAAGGGGGAAGGAGAAAAGAACTTAGGGTTTTGATCTCATCTTTATGTGTTTTGATTCTTGTAGAGTTAATTGAGATTTAACTATATAATTTATTGTAAATCAAAGAATTAATTAAAAGATTATTGGAAATAAAAGTTATAAAACTCAATCAATACACCATTAATCCACCGTTTGTGATTTCCAAAAGATAAGGACAGGATCTTTTGAGTTTCAACCACACCGGCGGTGACACTTGTCATCGTCCGGTAGGTTCTTCCAGTGGAAAATCACGTGCATGTTGTCCATCGTGACTATTGTGTTCCTCACTTCATGATCCGTGCGATGAGAATACCTTAGGAGAGACTCTGATCGAACGCTCCACAGTGAGTCAAGGATGTTGACTGAAAATCCACCGTGATCCCTAAGGCTTGTGTGCGTTTTGTGCCTTGTATCCTTTGCTTTTTGCACCTCCTATACAAGCCCATTCTCACCTTTTAACCTCACAATTACTTCTTCCTCACCCCCTTCTTATTTCTTTGATTTTTTTTATTTTTGTTTTATGTAGTTTCCATTTAAATCCATAAAAAATACCAAAACACATATAAATTCTACAAAAGTTATAGGAGCTTTCTAACTCATTTTAGAAATTTTCTACATTTTTAATTTCTGATTTTTGACCATTTTTCAATATTATTTCAATTTTCCATTTAATTAATTTTATATTGAATTCTTTCATCTATACTTCATTTTGTACAATTTGTTTCTCCCACTTCCTGCAATGTTTTTGGCCCATTCTTTTTGCTATCATTAGAGGACTAATAATAGAACCTGGAATAATTTTTGGTATATTTTTTAGGCCATTTTATCAACTGTTTTGGTAGTGTTGTTTGTGTAAAACAGTGATTAGATTTTAGGTAGATTTAAGTGACCATTTAACATAGTTAGGTTATGAATTTTTAGGAGATTTTTTAATACGATATTAGATTCAGGTTAGAGACCCTATTGAATTAATTTCATATTTTTTCCAGGATTTTTCTATTTTTGTACCTTGATTCTATTCAACTTTTCCATTGTAAATCCATCAAGTTTAGCTTAGGTTTTTATGGTGTATTGGAACATAGATTAATCAGGCTTGATCTTAGAATATTAGGAGGCCTTAGTATGATTTAGCTATTGATTTTAGAATGTTGACATTAAATAATATCCTTTAGTTTTAGGAATTAGGAATAGAAATCGTTCAAGTTATGTTTACATGAGATGTTTAGCCTTATTTTTGTTTTATGGTTTTAATACGCATTTTGAGCTATTATTTCTTCATCTTCATTTCATTTTATGTTTTTGCCTTAATATTTGTATTCCACTTGTATAGGCTTCCCCATTTTTTTAGAATCAACTTAACTTCCTTAGGAAGTAAGTTGAGTTCTAATTCCTTTCTTTTTCCTTTTCTTCCTTAGGAATAGAAAAACCTCACAAACCATTAGGATCACTTTTTGAATATAACAACTAAATTAGGGTTGCGTCTTAGTTCCCTTAGTTTTTTCCTTTGTTCCACTTGAGTCCTTATTTCTCATATCATAAAGAAAATAATAAAATACTTAATAAAATTTGAATGCTATCATACGACATGAGACTTTGTTGCGGAGTACTTATGCACGTCCCATTTCGGGGCGAGGTGTAGTTTATCTACCATGATGGATAAGTCTTAGTATGAGAATGTTCACAAACAATAAACTCAAAACGCTTCTCATAAAAGACAATCAACCAAGACATCGCGTCTTCTCTTCTCATCTCCAACTCTTTACGGACGAATACGACTTGCCTCGACAGTTCAAACAGTGATACGATAAACACCCTTGAGTCAGAGCCGGTAACACCTGAGCTAGAGCTATGGCAACGTCATCATAAAAAACATAAAGAAATCTCCGCCTTAGTTAGGCAAACTACGTCGACTCTGATCCTCATTTTCCCGATGAGGTACGTAGGCAGTGGGGTAGGGCCCATTCGAGCACATTCTTTATTTTCCATACATTTCCCCCTTTCTTTCCAGTTCTCTTTCTCATTTCAGTACCAGTTCTAGTTAGCAATTCTTTTGTTTAGCAATAGTTATATTCTTTTACCCTTTGAAGCAAAAAAACAAGCGTGGATCCCGTCGGGTTTGGAGGACGGATTGGGGTGCTAATACCTTCCTATTTCGTAACCGACTTCCGGACCCAGATCTTTGGTTCGCAAGGCCTCGTCCTTTTCCTTCTTCCTTAGGTTTGTGCAGCATTACCTTTCCCATTCCTTCGGGATAAAAATGCCTGGCTGGCGACTCTAAGTTTTCCATGCCACTTTCGCGTTTGTACTAGGATGAAAATCCTGGGAGCGACAAGATGCTCCTATTGGCATAGTTTTCTTTAAGTGTGGTCAGGCTGGTCATAAAAATAATGTATGCACTGCTGAGGTAAAGAGATGTTTTCGTTGTGGTAAGACTAGGCATGCAATAGCTGATTGCAAGCACAAGGAAATTATCTGTTTTAATTATGGCGAAGAAGGGCATATTGGTAGCCAGTGTTAGAAGCCAAAGAAAGCTCAGATTGGAAAAGTGTTTGCGTTGACCGGAACTCAGACAATTAACGAGGACAGACTTATCAGAGGTACATGTTTCATTAATAGTACTCCTTTAATTACTATTATTGATATTGGTGCTACGCACTGTTTTATTGTTGCTGACTGTGTTCAAAGATTGGGTTTAAATTTGTCTGCTATGAATGGTGAATGTATTGTTGAGATTCCAGCTAAGGGATTAGTATCTACTTCTTTTGTGTGTTTAAAGTGTCCTTTGTTGATCTTCGATAAATACTTCTATGTTGATTTAGTGTGCTTACTGTTGACTGGGATGGATGTAATTCTTGGTATGAACTGGTTGGAGTATAACTACGTTTATATAAATTGTTATCGCAAGTCTGTGAGGTTTTCTACTCTGGGAGAGGAAGGAGTTGGTTTGTTATCTTTCAGAGAGTTACATCGATTGATGAGATAAGAAGCTCATATGTTTTCTTTGATGGCAACATTGTCTGTTGAGAGTAATGCTAAGATTGATGAATTGATGATAGTGAAGGAATTTCCTAAAGTTTTCCCTGAGGAGATTCCTAGTATGCCGCCAGAGAGGGAAGTTGAATTTGCTATTGATCTGGTACTTGGTACTAGACCTGTTTCAATGGCACCGTACAGAATGTCGACATCTGAATTGTCTAAATTAAAGAAGCAATTGGAAGATTTACTTGAGAAATATTTTGTACGACCAAGTGTATCACTGTGGGGAGCTCCAGTGTTACTAGTGAAGAAGAAGGATGGTAGTATGTGACTTTATGTTGATTATAGACAGTTGAATAAAGTGACGATCAAGAATATGTATCCGCTTCCGAGAATATATGATTTGATGGACCAGTTGGTGGGTGCTTGTGTGTTCAGTAAGATTGATTTGAGATCGGGTTATCATCAAATCAAAGTGAAAGATCAGGATATTCAGAAGACGGAGTTCAGAACGCGGTATGGACATTATGAGTATTCTGTGATGCCTTTCGGTGTGACTAATGCGCCGAGAGTATTTATGGAATACATGAACCTTATTTTTCATACATATCTGGACCGTTTTGTAGTTGTATTTATTGATGATATTTTGATTTACTCTAAGTCAGAAGAATAACATAACGAACATTTGAGATCAGTGTTGGAAGTTCTGAGAGATAAGAAATTGTATGAGAAGTTGTCCAAGTGCGAGTTTTGGTTAAAAGAAGTCAGTTTTCTTGGCCATGTAATTTCAGGAAAAGGTATTGTTGTGGATCCTTCAAAGGTAGAAGTTGTGTTGCAATTGGAAACTCCAAGGTCGGCTACTGAAATTAGAATCTTTTTGGGGTTAGCTGGATATTATAGAAGTTTTATTGAAGGATTTTCTAAGTTGGCACTTCCGTTAACTAGATTAACTTGTAAAAGTAAAGATTTTGTGTGGGATGTTCAGTGTGAAGAGAATTTTACTGAATTGAAGAAGAGATTGACGTCGGCGCCGGTTTTGACTTACCAAATCCAAAAGAACCGTTTGTAGTTTACTGTGATGTTTCATTAATGGGTTTAGGAGGTGTGCTTATGTAGAATAATAAAGTAATTGCTTATGCGTCACGGCAGTTGAGTATCCATGAGAAGAACTATCCTACACATGATTTAGAGCTTGTTGCAGTTGTGTTTGTGTTGAAGATTTGGAGGCATTATCTCTATGGTTCCAAATTCGAAGTTTATAGTGATCATAAAAGCCTAAAGTATTTGTTTGATCAGAAAGAGCTGAATATGAGACAATTTAGATGGTTAGAGTTGCTGAAGGATTATGATTTCGGTTTGAATTATCATCCAGGTAAAGCAAATGTTGTAGCTGATGCTTTAAGTAGAAAGACCTTGCATATGTCCGCAATGATGATTAAGGAATTGGAATTAATTGAACAATTTTGAGATATGAGTTAGGTTTGTGAAGTGACACCGCAGAGTGTGATGTTAGGAATGTTGAAGATTAATAATGACTTTTTGGATAGTATTCGAGAGGCTTAGAAGCTGGATGTGAAATTAGTAGATATCATGAATAGTTGTGGTCAATTATAGAAGAGTGACTTTAAGTTTGATGCGAGACATGTGTTGAGACTGCATGAAAGAATTTGTATTCCTGATGATGTAGATATGAAAAGGAGGATTCTGGAAGAGGGTCATAGGAGTAGTTTGAGTATTTATCCGGGAGCTACTAAAATGTATCAAGATTTAAATAAAATATTTTGGTGGTCCGGAATGAAAGAAGATGTAGCATGTTTTGTGTATGCCTGTTTGACTTGTCAAAAGTCGAAGATTGAGCATCAGAAGCCTGCTGGTTTGATGCAACCATTGGAAGTTCCAGAATGGGAATGAGATAGCATTTCTATGGACTTTGTGACGGGGCTGCATATTACTTTAAGAGGGCATGATTCAATTTGGGTGATTGTTGACAGGCTTACGAAGTCGGCTCATTTTATACCTATTAACATCACATATCCAATTGCAAAGTTGGCAGAGATTTATATCCGAGTAATTGTGAAGCTGCATGGTGTTCCTCTATGTATTATGTCGAAGAGAGATTTGAGGTTTACATCGAAGTTTTGGAAGAGTCTGCAAGAGGCATTGGGTTTTAAGTTGAGATTGAGTTTGGCATATCATCCTCTGACTGATGGCCAAACTGAGAGAACTATTCAGTCGTTGGGGGACTTGTTGAGAGCTTGTGTTCTTGAGTAGGGAGGTTCGTGGGACACTTATCTTCCATTGATCGAGTTCACATATAATAATAGTTACCATTCTAGCATTAGAATGGCACCTTTTGAAGCACTGTATGGTCGGAGGTGTAGAACTCCGTTGTGTTGGCATGAATCTGGTGAGAGTGTAGTACTTGGACCGGAATTAGTTCGAGAAACTACCGAGAAAGTAAAGTTGATCCGAGAGAAGATGAAGGCTTCTCATAGTAGGCAGAAAAGTTACCATGACAAGCGGAAGAAGGATTTAGAATTCCAAGTTGGTGACCATGTGTTTTTTAGAGTCACGCCTGTGACCGTTGTTGGGAGGGCTTTGAAGTCTAAGAAGCTCACTCCTCGCTTCATTGGTCCATATCAGATTTTGGGAAGAGTTGGGAAAGTTGCTTATCGAATGGTGTTACCGCCAAATCTTTCGAATTTGCACGATGTGTTCCATGTGTCGCAACTTCGGAAGTATATTCCCGATCCGTCTCATGTGGTTAGTATGAACAATGTGCAAGTGCGGGATAATCTCACTGTGGAGACGAGGCTTGTACGAGTTGAGGATCGTGAAATAAATACTCTTCAAGGAAAAGAGATCGTGTTGGTCAAAGTTGTCTGGTTGGGAGCTGCTGGAGAAAGAACGACCTGGGAATTGGAGAGCAAGATGCGAGACTCCTATCCCGAGTTGTTTGAATCAGGTACATTTTCAAGGACGAAAATCTTCTAAGTGGGGGAGAGTCTTAACTCCCAAATATTTAATTAATTTTTTTATTAAATATTTAATTAATATTTGTGTTTAGTCAGTATATATATTTTATGTTGTGGTTGATTAAGTCGATAAGCCGGAAAAATAAGTCGGGAGTCGTAGAATTATTATTAGAATTAATAATATAGTTGTTGTGTTAATTGGGTTGGTGGACTTAAAATCGTGTCTGAATTAGTAAAATAGGGGGTGTTATGTTTAGGCCCATTAATAATAATATTTAATTAATTTTATAAAAAAAAGAGTAAAGAAACAAAATATCAGTAGAAGAGGAAATTAGAAAATTAGAAAACTGTTGCACGATCGTGAGAGAAAGAAGAACAAAAGTTGGAATCTGATTTTAGGGCTACCTTTGATCCAAACCCTAAGGTAAGGGTGGGTTCGATTCTTATGATCGGCTATGAGATTCAATACTAGGATTGGGTTTGATTTTGGGTAGTTAGGTTGTTGAATCCGTACTGATATGAAGGACCTGCTGATTGTTGTTGTTGTTGTTGTGAATGTTCGTTTGAAAATTGATTGTCCTATTATTGAATTTTACTGATTATACTTTGTTTAATTATGTTGGTTTGTTGCTGGAAAAATTAAGTTGAATTGTTTCTGGAAAATTGAGAATTGGGGTCACCGAAGACAAACCGATAGAGTTGTGGCCAAAAGGCCATGTGGCGGGTGCCTCTTTCATGAGTGGCGGGTGTCACTTTGCATGTAGGGAGGGGGTGTTACCAAGTGACGGTTGCCACTTTGGTAAGTGGCGGGAGCCACTTTGGGTTCTTACTCTCCCATTTTAATTAAGGAACATGATTATGTAATTAGTTTAGGAATAAAAAGCAAGTGACATATTAGTTTGAGTGGAGAATTGAACAGGTGGTTAGGTAGAGATTAAGGCTTGTGATTATAATTAGTGACATGAAGATTAAATTAGGATGATGCTTGTAGGTAAGTGGTGCACACCACTTTGCATTTTGGTGGGTGCCACTTTGAAATCGTACTCACCTAATTCTAATTAATTAATTAAGTTAATGAATTATTTAATTATGTTTTATGATACACATATCCTATGAAATGAACTAATCTTCAGGAAAGAAATAAGAAATGTGTGTCGCTCCCCGGATTTTCATCCCGGTGCAAACGCGAACTGGTGTCGGCGATGTTGAAGGTGGAGGTTGAATAGAGTTGCCAGCTAGGCATTTTTATCCCGAAGGAAAGGTAATGCTGCATAAACCTAGAAATATATGGATAAGACGGTTGCAAAACAAAGAGACAGAGTAAGGGGGTAGGTTATGACCTGGGAAGGTATTAGCACCCAGATCGTCCGTCGTACTCGACGAGATCCACGCTTACCTGATTTTGTTTAAAAGGGGATAGTGTATGTGTTAAACTGTGTATAAAAGGCTAGGGAGGAATGGATATACAGAGTGTCAGTGCAAGAAGAAAGTGAGTGCTCAAAACTGAGGCTAAGAAAAGGAAGCTAGAAGGAGGAGAGGGGGGAGACCTGGGGACTTTTGTTCGATAACCGTTAAGTTATGCCTACGTATCCTCTCGTGCAATGAGTAAGTCAGAACACCGTAGTTCGACCCAAAGAGACTTAGTGTTTTTGTTTTGAACTGCTTACTTGTTTATGCTCAAGTGTGTGACTCGTCTGGCACGAGTGCTAACTGTCTTGCATTAGATAGGAGAAGCGATTTCTCGTTTTCAGAGTGAATGTGATGAGAAAAGAATCCCGGAGGAGACATTTATTGTTTGTTTTTGTGTTTTCAACTTTTTTATTCTATTTGGTTTTTTGCATAAGATAATGAGCTTAAGCCTTAATCAAGGGTCGTAAACTCATTATATCACCCCTGATTAGGGATAATGAGTCTACTTAAGTATGAGATGAAAATCTTAACTTAATTACCCTAATGATGCAGTATTGAGATCATTAACCTACTTATGATTATTAAGTGTTTTTGGATTTTGTTTTGTGTTAAGCAATGAGTTTAATCTCT
Organism: Lathyrus aphaca; assembly: GCA_963966055.1. Classification (NCBI taxonomy): domain Eukaryota; kingdom Viridiplantae; phylum Streptophyta; class Magnoliopsida; order Fabales; family Fabaceae; genus Lathyrus; species Lathyrus aphaca. The sequence goes on along the minus strand of OZ014522.1, from coordinate 100,245,578 downwards.
AATCAGGGATTAGTGAACTCATTACACCATCCTAAGAGAAGGATAATAGATGAGAACACTTAAGATGAAGAAGACTCCTCAACTTAATCCATGGTTAGGGATTAAAATCATTATATAACAAGCCTTTATTAAAGTGGATTTTAATTAAAGGTGGGATTAAGAAATGAATTTTATGTTTGTAAGACTAAACCTGAGGGGGACTTGTCCATTGAACACTAGGGTTAGTCCCTCTGAACCAACAGGCAGAGATGTAACCCTAATATAAGGCCCAAGTTACAAGCTTAAGTCTTAATGATTATTAGGTGTTTTGATTAGGAGGTGTAAACAACTTAAAGGTTTAACACTAAGTATTAAAGTTATACACTCCATCCTAAGATAAGGATACAGGCATAGCCCTAATTCAGAGTCTTAAAACTTTAACTGTTTAGCCTTGATTATGAGATGAGAAGCAGAGACTCAAGGAGAATCAAAGGTAAAAAACAAGGGGAGACTATGTACAACCCTAAAGTTATCATGCTTGGATATTCCTATGATTTGTGAGGCTTAGAGAAAGATCTTCAGATGGCCACCAAGGAAGAAGAAGCAGATGAAAAGAGAAGAGAAAGGAGAATAGGTTACTTACTTCCTGAAGAAGTTAAGTAACCTAAGAGAAAGAAAGGGAGAAAGAGAGAGAATAAGTGAGTCAAACTCACTTCAAAGACAAATAAATATGCAAATGAAGAGATAAGAAGAGGTTGGATGTGGAGGCAAATCCACATCCTAAACAACTTACCTGAAGCCCCTGAAATGGTTAGTATGAATGCATAAGATATGAAACAAAAGGAAATAAGGCAAATGAAGATGCAATGATCAAGACCAGAAGTGCAAACACAATGCAAATTTGTTATGAAATGATGCAAAGACATGTACAATGTTTATGCATGAGCATACAAGAGATGGGATGCAAAGGAAGGCATGTTAGAAGCTTGAAATCACATGAATACACATAAGTAGTAATGAATGCAAAACATACCAAATGGATGCAACAATGATCAACCAATGTTCATACATGTCCTAAGGTATCTAATATTACATACAAATGCATGAGATGTCATGATAAGTTCGTATGATGAAGGTATGCAAAGATGAATGCAAATGAACATGGCAAATTAGGGTTTTAAGAAAGTATGAGATGCACATGTCCAAAACAGAAGGATAACACATGATAAAAATTTGAAAATGCAACCAAATGAACCCTAAACACACATAAGATCACTCCCCAAATATGGAGGTCAGAAGCTATACCAAAGTCAAGTTATGGGTTTTCTAAGTTAGGCTAGGGTTTTGGGTACTTCTTCATGAAAAAAGCCAAACAAATAGAAAATGCAATGCAAAAATATGAATTAAATGACCTAGATACTACATGCAAAGTATGAAAGAATGCAAAAAGAACCATGTGCAAACTCATCTTGGTTGATCAGAAATGGATTTTTGAAGTTAGGGTTAGAAAAATAGGAAATTTGGAAACCCTAATTCATGATTAATTGTCAAAACATGATCAAACCCTAAAAGAAATTTGTAAGATGAGTTTGTAAATTGTTCTAAATGTTTATGGATGCTTCATGAATTTTTTGGTGATTTTTAAATACCTAAAAGTATTTTTAATTAATTAAAATGAATTAATTAATTCAATAATACAATTAAATGATTTAAAAATAGATTTTTAATGAAAAAAAAATGTTTTTGGTTTCTGAAAATTATTTAAAGTGAAAGTGTAAAAGATTATATTTTTATAAAATGATTTACTATTTTAAATAAATATGTGAAATAAAAATGAAAAATAAATAAAAGAAATGCAAAGTAATCACAATGGATGGCCAAGATGCAAAGTTGATGAGATCAAGGGCTGTGAAGGGAAGTCAACGTGACTTGGGGTAGTCTGATCCAAGGGTCTAGATTCAAAATTCACTGCGCACGTTATCCAATGGTCCTCATTCATTCTGATTAAATTAATCTAGATTAATATAATTAAATGAAATTAGGGTTTAATGACATGATATGGGTCGTTCGTTCCACTAATTAAACAAGATCTTTTGGTTGTGGTTGCATCTGGAAACAAAAACAAGATTAAACCCTAATGACTTTCAGGTGGCCGGAGGGAAGCTCCGGTCACCTTCTCCGGCGAACCCTAAACCCTAACTTCTTCTATAGCTCACTAAAACTCATAAATCTTTCCCATAAATGATCCTCTAACATCACACAACACGAATCAGTCAACAAAAATCATTTATATCACAAGAATCATGAGAATCGAAGCAAACATCAAACACAGACAAAATTTCAGAGCATCATAAAATGGTCATTTCTCACTTATTTTCAAATCTAAATACATCATGGTGATCAGGATAACATATATATTCAATTTATAACAAGAAAATGAAGTTCTGGAAAATTTGTTCTTGATGGATACCTGAACTGAAGACCTTTGAATAGGAGCTTTCTGAGCCTTTCCTTGGTGCAAACCAACTCCACTGAACCTCCTGAAGCTAATGTGATGCTTGGAAAGAGTTTGTTTGGGCTATTTTGTGATATCCAGTTCTGGTTTGATAGAAAATGGAGTTCTTGTGTGTTGAGTTTTAGGTCATGGCAATGGGTGGTATTTGTTCCTTAGATGATGTGGAGTTGATTGGTGAAAGAAAATGTGAAATTTGACGACTTGGTGAAGAGATTCGAAGAGATGAAGTTTGAGAGGATTTTTTGCAATCTGATGATATGGTATGTTTAAAGGCTTGATGTTATGTGTTTTATGCTTCTTAGGGTTTGTATAAACAATGTTATTGGTCAGAAGAGTTGTTGTGGCAGTGTGGGATTGGCATGGCTTGAAATGCAAAAAGTCAAGATTTTGTCAACTAGAGGCATGAGCTGGGACAAAGATGTTTTGAAGGGTGGTTCTGCATCAGCTAACTTTATGGAGCACCCTTGGATCATTTGTGATGAGTTGTAACATTTGGATCATGAGATTGTATGTGTTTTTCATTTTCACAACTTTGAGAATTCTTGAGATGCAAGTCATGAAAATCCTTGGTTCTTGGCACAATTCTGGTCTAAACAAGTTGTATTATGTTTCTATGATGTGTAGAAGTGAATTAGAGGTCATGAGAAGGCTTGGAAACCAAAATTGCACATTTCCCTCTTTGGCATGAACTTGAACATTATGTGATTTTTGCCAACTTTGATCCATCATAACTTGAGTTCTAGGATGAATCAAGAGGAGTTATTGTACTTTTTGAAAATGGTAAGATCCAATCTACAAATTTCATGTTTGAAAAAATTTCATTTGAAGCCTTTTTGATCAAGAAAGAGGAGGTTGAAAATCTTTCCCAAAATGGAAAGTTTACATTACAAGTCATGTCCAAAAATGGCAAATTTGCAAATGGCTCAAAATTCTCCAATATTGTGAACTTATAACCATTCCCAAGATCAAATAAAGATCATAGGACCTCAAATTGATCAAGATGACCCTTTGGTACCCTTGATGGAGGCCTCAGATGCCCTGATTCTGACTTTTCTTGCACAACAAGTTACCATTTGATCAGATGACTCCCACAATGAATTTTTGCTTCAAATTTGATACACATGCTCCTTATAACATATATAGACCAATAGAATCAAGAATGGAAAAAAAAATTAAGTGTAAGGGCCTCAAACCCAAAACCCTAATTTTTGGTCATTTGTGTAGGAAACCCTAAGCCTGCCTGGGTAGCTGTGTAGCAAACTTGGAGGTATAATATGATCATAGAACACTCATGGACCCTCTTGGCATGCTTCATGGCCTCTGAGATAGCTTAAACTACTTCTAAGATTCATTTGATTACAAACCCTAGTTATGCAACTTATGCAGTGAAATAACTATGCAGTGTGAGATGGCATGCTTATACAATGCAATATGAAGGATCACAAGCCAAGTTGTTAGAAAAAAAAGAGAGGGAAAATTTGGGGTGTTTACAATGTGGCGTAAGCCTCTTATGAAAGTGGTAGGAGCCACTTTGTAACCATATATTACATGTATTAGCATGAATTAGGAATTTAGCATGGATTAATTAATGGATATTAGTTTGAATTATTATGGAAGAATGAATTAATTAATAATTAAGTATGTTACTTTAATTTAGTAAATGTAGAAGAATTATTAGGATTTCGGGATTTAGTCGTAGCAGAAAAACAAAGTATGTAATATAACCAATATCAGTATTACTGTTATTGAAGTTTTGACAGGACATTATAAAAACCAGAACTTTAGCAGAATCAGTAGAATTAGTAGCAACAGGTGAATCTATGACAAAAAATAATTAGCTAAACTCAGAATTTTGATGATCATGATAAAATCGTGATAAGTCGCAGAAAGTTAGAAACAATGTCGGTTTAGCCGAATTAGGAGAAAGATGAAGTTGTCCGGAATTTAACGAAATTAATCAAGGTAATTCGGGTAAATTAAAAGTTGGTTTTTATTACGTTTTTTGTCGAAATTGTGTTGTATAGTCGATTGCAGCTATAATTAAGTTGTTGTACGTTCCAGTTTACAGAATGGTTCTAAAGTTTATATGTTGGAGGCTTTTATGCAAAAGTCGAATATAAGTTGTTTATGTCGTAAAGCTTGTTATGTTGTTCGTGTTGCTATGTTGTTTACATTGTAAAGTCGTGTATGTCATGTAGATTCATATGCATTTTGTCAGAGCCGTTGCTCACACCATGTTGGCCTGGATTGGCAAATTTTAAGTTGAAAGTTGAAGGATTATGCCTTGATGCCTTGATAACCTGGAAATGATTTAAGTTGGGAGTTTTTCACTGAAATAGAACCACATGCATATTTAGTTGAGTTGCATAAAAGTCGCATCATTTTGAGTTGTCGTTGTGTTGTTGTACTAGTTGATGTTGTGAAGTGGTGAATTATGTGAAATCCTTTTCTGTGTATTGCGTTTCATATATTGCTTATAATTATCGTAACTCACCCCTTCTATTTGAATGTTGTCCTTATGTTGGCAACGTACAGGTAATCTAGAGGAGTAGTCGGTTACCTTTAGTCGAGTCGGTGGTCAGTCGCTCTGAAACGTAGCACTGGGGGAATATCGTGTGTCTGTTTTGTTGATTTATTGCAATGCTGAATTTTATTTTAATTTAAGAACTTAGAATGTTTATTTATCATTTTGAAGTTGATTCTATGTTGGATAAAGATGTTGCAAGATGTTTTATGAATCCGCTGCGTAATGTTTTTATGAAGTTGAATTATTAAAGTGAAAGCAAGTTGTTTTATGTTTATTTATGAAGAGTGCTACATATTAAGCAGGTTACAATTAAAAAGTATAATTAGTTGAAATATGAAATGTGATATCCCGTTTATGCGGAAGTTTTTATAAACTCTGATTTATTTATATTTAAAGGGTAGAAATGGATTGTTAGACCATGGATCCTTGAACAAAGCCCAAGATGAGGTTGGGGATGGTTTACAAAGAAGCATTTCACCGGGAAATATTTTATCCTTGTAAACCCCTAGTAAGTTGTAGAGAAAAATCCTAAGTTGAGTTTGGATGGTGTATCTGTTTAGATGAAGATAACCTAACTACTTAGAGATTCTAGAAGAGATGCAAATATATACATATAAGATGCATGTAGACATATATATGTGTCAATGAATGTGTTGAACATTTTTTAGTATGTCATTGCTATGGTTTGAGTATTCTTAAGTGATTTTTAAGAATGATGTTGGGAGTTACAGTGGGAAGTAGAGGCCCGAAATCCCAAGGGAGGGAGATTACATATATGTTTTATATTGTATTTTCTTTGATGATTAAGAAGTTTTTTTATTATCTTTTCTTTAGTATGAGATAAAGAAAGATAGATTTAAACATAAACCCTAATATAACAAGCAAATAGAACTTTAAGAAAATAGCGAGAAGTTAGAGGGAGAAGAGATGGCTCAAAATCCAATAATAGGGCTTATACATAAGAATGTCTATGGAATTTCTTTTGTATTTTATTATCTTGTTATTTCATACATAGGGTAGGACTTGGGTGCTAAAAAGCTGCCTACGACCTAGAAAGCAGTTTACCGGAGTGAAGCTCAGTCTAGTAGCGAGTGTATTAGATCTTTAATTTGAAAAAGGTGAAATAAGAAAAAGAAGACGGTACTTGTAAACAAGTTGCCCATGATCTTTGTTTATGAGATTGAGAAACTGTTTAAGAAATCAGTTGGAGGGAGCATGACTTATATGGAAGTCTGACGGAGTTTTAAAGCAGATCGGAGAAAGTTTAAAATAGAAAAATGGGTCTTAAACACAAAGGATTCCCCATGACACATTTTGACAATTCATTTTAGAAAACAAAGAGTATGTGTAAAGAAATTCACAGATGAAAATTCAACGCAGTGAAAAAGGCAAACGCGCTAGGTTTTTGAAAATGGCTCATATAAACCCCTGGTTTATTTTTCAAAAAGGGATGGGTCTTACACTCTAATAGAGGCCCATGAGTGTGATAAAAATCAATTTGAGGGTGATAAAAATCAAAACCCTAATTTTGATATTTTAAACATTTATTTATTTTTGAATAAAATGATTAAAACATTTGATAAATTTCAAACATAAGTGAAAATGAAGAGAAATTCTTGGATCAATGTTTGAAAATTCATATTATATCCATAGAATATCTTGAGATTCATTTATGTTTGAAAAATCAAGAGAAATAATATTTTAAAAATGTTTAAAAACAATTAAAAATAAATTCTTTACAAAAATTTAAACTATATTAGAATATATATTTTTTATGATTTTTTTATGGAATAAAATAACTAAACATTTTTTAGATTTAATGAAAAAAGAATCAATTAAAAACTCAAAAGGATCAGAAAGTTATTAATTTTTTAATCAATTAATAAAAATGATAAAATTCAAATATTTGAAATTTTGAAAAAGGGCGCCAAAAATAGCTGAAGAACACGCGCGTGTTCTTCATCTTGCCCAGAATTTGAGATTTTTCAAAATCTAATCTATCTCACTGAATATGCAATGAAATTGAATGAAATAAAGACCAGACTTGTGTGATTTTAACCCATGAACATGATGGTGACAATTAATTTCATTTATTTTAAGTGTAGAGTGAAAAATAAGTGATGATCACTGAAGAACCCTAATTTGTTCTAAGCCTCATGAAATTCTACATGATGATGATTTTGTGAAATTGATTAAGGGGAAACATTTGATATATGATTACGCACACATGGCAAAAAGATAGTGCGAAGAAATATGCATGAATTGAGAGATGACCAAGTTTAAGGCTTACTTGCTCAAGGAGATGTGTTTTTTAGCTGGAGGTATTAAAAAGATGTTTTGATGATCTGGACAACTTCCCTACACCATATGGAGTGTGTTTGAACACTTGGACTTGATTGCAAATGGCTGGATCAAGTTATGGCCTTCAAGTTGCATAAACAAGATTTCTTTGAGGTTTTGAAAGGTGATTTTGGGTTGGAGGTGTTTCTAGGTTAGTTCAAGTGTTTGAACACCTCAGATACATCATATGTGATGTGTTTAAGCAATTGGTTTGAGTTTGTTGTGGTTCAAACTCAAAACCTGATATTGGTTGCTCAAAATATTAAGTTTTGAGTCTTTGAGAGTGAAGAAGAGAAAGATTGGGATTAAGAGGCTTTGGTTTGATTCTTATGACCAGTGATGACCCCTATTTATAGGTGAAGAAGTTGAGAAAATTTGGCCTCCATGATTTGAAGTGATAAGCTTTGGCATTGTTGATCATTGTTTGTGAAATATCTTCTTACATAAGGCATGATGAAATGCTTTTATAGAGTAGCCAGCTGCAACTAAATTCACATTCCTCGGTCCTTATAATCTTTGTTTATGAAGACAAGTGGGTTGAAGATCATAGGATTCTAGCATGTGTGTTTTTGGATCAAAATGACCCTTGGATCAAATGCATAGGTGTTGATTCTCGTAAATTCAAGAATGGAATATTCTTGAATGTAATCATTGATTTGGAGGTTTGTAATGATTTCTTTGATGCTCTTGGCCACTTGATCTGATCTTGTGACTCATATAAATCATATAACAAGTTTGATCACAAATTGATTTATCAAAATAGTTGTGACATGGTGTGTTTGATCCATGATATCTCTTGATTCAAGTGATGGATTTTCATGAAAATTGATTCTTTGGATTGTCTATAACATTTGTGACAACATTGATGTTTGGAACTTGATCTGATTCAGCTTGGAAGTGTATGCAAAATTCCCTCAAACTTTGGATGTTTGACTGCTTTTACACTTAGACAAATTTTTCTAAGTGTTGGAAAATCCTAAATTTTCTTGATTTTGATCCAACCATAACATAAAATCCATGAAGAATTGGAGTTTCTTGTTGTTGAATCATTTGTATTATGTAGCAAGAGCTCTCAATAAATCTTAGAACCAAATTTTTTTGATAGTTGGATCACAAGTATGATGCTTGGAAGTAGGGTACTTGCACACTTTTTCTTATAACTTAGAAATTTTTCTAATTTTCAAAGATTTCCCCTTTTGCAAGTTATCTCAAAATTCTTGATTTTTTGTGATCAAATGCATTAATGAACCATACATTCTTGTAATATAGGTCATGAGGATCATTTTTGTTAAAAAGTCAAACTTTGACTTTTTGGTCCAAATTGAAATTACACTAGATACCCCTGATTTTGATTTTTTGATTGAGCATCCTCTGAGGTATTTTGAACTTGTGAATGGACTTACAAGGTATATATGAGCTATTTAAACCATTACATATGGTATTGTCTCGTGTCCTGATGAAAATTTCAACTTTGGGTTCCCCGATCAGTTAGAAACCCTAATTTGGGCACTGTAAACCCTAGTCTTGTGATTGATTATCACTGCATCTTTTTAAATTGTAGATGGCTTGTCAAAGTCATGTAAACCTTTATTGATAACATGTTGAGGCCTTGTCTCATTTTTCTATGAAAAATTTCATCTGGAGGTCTCAGTTGACTGAAACCTTAATTGGTGATACTGATGACTCGGGGTCCAGATCAATAGAATTTATGTATAGTCATTGAATGATTCTTCATCATTTAAGATTCCTTGATCCTTTGAGAATGATTGAAAGGTTTAAAATCTTAGGTATCAATGATTGGTCCTTTGCTTAAATCCTCTGAGGGACTCAGGAATCCTAATTCATTGCGGGGATACTATCCAGAACAGTCTGACACAATCCTTAGGTTAGTGGATTTCCTATGATGAGGTATATATCTTAGGGTCAAAATTTAGGGTATGACAAGTATCAATATAAACAAGTGAAAATAGAAAATATATAAGATATCTATAAAACCCAAAAACAAAAAAAACTATCACAATGTGATTGTAAACACCCCAAATTTGCCCTCACTCATGTCACACCATGGCTTGTGATATTTCATTTTTGCATAAGCATAAGCATACCACCTCATATTGCATTTTGTTTCATCTGCATAGTTCAAGTTCATCTACATCTAGGGTTTGTGATCTGAAAAATCCAAGACTCCATCTGAGCCATCCCAAAGGCCTAAAAGCTTTCCAAGAGGGTCCATGTTTGTTCTACCATCATATTATTTCCCTCAAATTTCATGGAAGTCAAGAACTCACAAGAACTGGCAAAGCATGGAAGCAGAGCTAGGGTTTCCACTACACAGATGACCAAAATTAGGGTTTTGGTTTCAGAGGCCTTAACTCCAAATTTTTGGGCCATTCTTGTTTCTAATGTTCTTAATATGTTATAAGGATCACGTGTACCAAGTTTGATGAAGAAATTAATTGTGGAAGTCATTTATTCACTGGGTAACTTCTTGAGCAAGTTAAATCAAAATCAGGGCATCTGAGGCCCCCAACAATAGAACCAAAGGGTTATTTTCATCAAATTAAGTTCTATGATCTTTATTTGATCTTAGAAGAGGTTGGAAGTTCACAAGACTGAAGAATTTTGAGCCATTTGCAAACTTGCCAAAAATGGAAATGACTTGTAATGGAAACTTTCCATTTTGGGAAAGTTTTTCAACCTCCTCTTTCTTAACCAAAAATGCTTCAAATGAAAAATTCTTGGTCATGAAAGTTGTAGATTAGGTCTTTCCCTTTTCAAAAAGTACAAGAAAATGTCTTGATTCATCCTATAACTCAAGATATGGCCTTTCAAAGTTGACAAAAATCCTAAAATTTCAAGTTTTATGCCAAAGAGGGATTTTGCAAATTGGCATGTTAAGGCATTCTAATGACTTCAAATGGACACAAACATTTCACAATATGTCAAATAGACCTCTAAACATCAGAATTGTGCTTTGAATCAAGTGTTTTCATGCCTTGAACTTCAAGAAATCTCAAAAGGGCCAAAACTTTCAAGAATTGCAAAATGGTATGAATATCTTCATCCACTAGTGCCAGCATGCCAAAACCAATTCCATGGCTCTCCACAAAGTCAGTTGAGGCCAGACACCCCAAGAACTCAGGCATGCACCATGCCCATACCTCAAAGTACAAAATCTTGACTTTTTGCATTTCACACCATACCAATCACACTATGCCACAACAAATCTCTGAACCAATCACTACACATTATACAAACCTCAAGCAACACAAAACACATAACATTGAGGCATGAATCTTGCTCATACTCAGATTGCCCAAAATTTGTCAAAATCTTCAAGCTTTTGAAACTCACTCCTCAACCACTAAAACCTCAATCTTTCTTCACCAATCATCTCCACATGACCTAAGGAGCATTTCCCACACTTCACCATAGCCTAAAACACAGCCAAACACAAATACGATTTCTAGTGCAGCAGAGTTGAAACATAAAAACCAGCAATTGCAAGCTTGTTCCAAGCATCAAAGCATCCTCATGAGGTCCATTGGAGTTGACTTGCACCAAAGGGAGGTCCAGAAAGCCCAAAATCAGAAAGCTCAACCTCAGGTATACCTCAAGAACAATTTTTCCAGAAACTTCATTTTATGTTATAGATACATTCCCCATGCTTCCCTGATCACACTGCACTTGTTATTTTTGAAAATGGTGAAGAAATGAGCATGAACCGAATCTCTGAAATTTTTGACCTAAAAGAAGTTTGATTCGATTCATGCTGGTTTCTGAAAATAAATGAATTTCGTGTCTGGATTCTTGTTTGTTGTTGTTGGTTGATTCATTCTGGAGACTTTGGGGGCTTGGGGTGGTGTTTTGAGCAAGCTCATGTGGAAGACACGCCGGAGAAGACGACCGGAAGTCTTCTCCGACCACCTGAGTTTAGTTAGGGCTAATCCCCCTTAATTAGCCAGGTTTGAATTAGGACCCTTAAATTGTTTTTGCGCACGCTTGTGGACGGCCCAGATTGATCCATTAACCCTAATTTTAATTAATTAGTTTTAATTAGGTTTAATTAATATAAAAATCTCAAATTAAACCTCAGCCTTTGGATAGCGCGCCAGTTAACATTTCCCTCCCCAGTTTGAATCCTTGCCCTTGGATCTGCATACTTCCCTTTTATTTTATTTTTATTTCATTTTCTTTGTATTTTTCTTTCTCATTTTATTTAAAATAGAAAAACTTATTCAAAAAATATTTTCTTTTGCATTCTGACTTTAAATATTTTTCTCATTCCAAAAATGATTTTTATTTTAATTTTTGCATTAAAAAGTATTTTCAAAATATTTAAATGTTATTTTTAATTAATTAAAGTCTTTTAATTAATTAAAAATACATTTAGGTTTCTAAAAATCACCAAAAAAAATCATGGAATCATCCCATTGCATTTAGAAACATTTTCAAACTCTTCACACAAATTTCTTTTTAGGTTTGATCATAGTTTGTGAATTTTCTTTGAATTAAGGGTCATTTAAATCATATTTTTGAACCCTAACTTTAAAAAATCATTTCTGCCTAACCAAGAAGAGTTTGAAGATGATTCTTTTTGCATTTTTTTGTGCATTTCATGTAGTTTATAGGTCATTTATCTCATGAATTTATCTTGCATTTTTGAATTGATTTGCATTTTTCCCTTTGAACCAACCAAAAAAACCCTAGAAACTTAGGAAATTCATAACTTTTGAGTGGTAAGGCTTCTGACCTTCTCCTTTGGGGTGTGACCTAGTATGGGATTAGGGTTTGTTTGAGCTTGGTTTCAAATTTTTATCATGTCATATGCTTCTGTTTTGTTCATTTGCATCTCATACTTCCATATAACCCTAATTTCTCATGTTTACTTGCATTCATCTTGCATATGCATCAATACATGAACTTGCCATGACATTTATTACATTCATAAGTCATATTAGACATCTTAGGACATGTTACAATCATGCTTGATCATTTCTTCATCCATTTTCCATGATTTGCATTCATTTCATTTCATTAACTTTCATGTGTTTTCAAACTTCAAAGCATGCTTCCATTTACATCTCATCTTTGTATGATCATACATATGTATTTTGCATGAATTTGCATCATATCACATGACATTAACATTGCATAAACACTTCTGACTTTGGTCATTTCATCTCATCTCATCTCATTTCATTTCATTTCTTTATGTTTCATACTTCTCATTTCTCTTTATCTCTTTCATATGCATCTTGCTGGTTTATTTGAAGTGAACTTGTTCACTTGTGTTCATTATTTCTCAATTTCTTTCTTCAAGTTACTTATCTTCTTCAATGAAGTAAGTAACTTGTTGCTTCCTTCTCATCTTCCTTTCATCTGCTTCTTCCATTGGTGGCTTCCTTGGAGATCCTTCTTAAGCCTTACAAACCATAGGAACATCCAAGCATGATAATAATTAGGGTTGTGATTAGTCCCCCTTAGTTTTTACCTTTGAGTCTTCTTTGTGTCTCTCTTCTCATCTCATCATTAGAGACTAAACCTTTAAGGTTTTAGGACTTTGGAATTAGGGTTATGCCTGCATCCTTCTCTTAGGATGGAGTGTATAACTTTAATCCTAAGTGTTAAACCCTTAATTTGTTTAAACCTCTTAATCAATCCACTTAATAATCACTAAGACATTAACTTGTAACTTGGGCCTTACATTAGGGTTCTAATTCTTCCTTTATGGTTAAGAAGGACTAACCCTAGTGTTTAATGGACAAGTCCCCCTCAAGTTGTCTTACAAATCATAAAACACACTTCTTAATCTCACCCTTAATTAAAATCTACCTTAATAAAGGCTTTTTTATATAATGAATTTAATCCCTAACCATGGATTAAGTTGAGGTATCTTCCCCAGCTTAAGTGTTCTCATCTATTATCCTTCTATTAGGATGGTGTAATGAGTTCACTAATCTGTCATTAGAGATTAAACTCATTACTTAACACTAAACAAAAACCCAAAAACATCTAAATAATCACAAGTAGGTTAATGATCTTAATCTTACATCATCATGGTAATTAAGTTGAGATGCTTATCTCATACTTAAGTAGGCTCATTATCCCTAACCAGGGAGGATATAATGAGTTTACAAGCCCTTGATTTAGGCTTAAGCTCATTAACTTATGCAAAACACCAAAGACAATAACAAAACTGAAAACACAAAAACAAACAATAATCGTCTCCTCCGGGATTCTTTTCTCATCACATTCATTCACAAACGAGAACTTGATTTTTCCGTCTAATGCAAGACAATTAGCACTCGAGCTAGACGAGTCATACACTTGAGCATAGACAAGCAAGCAGTTCAACAGTCAATTTATCTTTCAGTCTCTTTGAGTCGAACTATGGTGTTCTGACTTCCTCATTGCACGAGAGGATACGTAGGCATAACTTAACTGTTATTGAACAAAAGTCTCTGTATCTTCCCCCTCTTTCAGTATTCTTTTCAAAGCCTCAGTTCCTGAGCATTCACCTTTTGCACTGACACTTGTACATTTCTCTTCCAGGTTTTGCACACAGATAGCACATACACTACCCCTTTAAACACAATCTTTTAAGCATGGATCCCGTCGAGTACGACGGACAATCTGGGTGCTAATACCTTCCCAGGTTGTAACCAACCCCCTTTCTCAGTGTCTCTGGTTCGCAACCGTCTTATCCATATCTTTCTAGGTGTATGCAACATTAACTTTCCTTAGGGATAAAAATACCTAGCTGGAGACTCTATTCATCTTCATTTCATTTCTCCTTTTACCGACCGTTCGCGTCTGTACCCTGTCTGACCCGGTGTCTTTTCGGGGGAGCGACAAAGATCCAATAAAAACACCAATCCCTCCTATGAAGAAATGAAATTTGATGGAGTTGGGAGCAAAAGGTACCCAAACCATAACCTAAAAAATGTGTTTTTCCCTATTTATACACTATCAGAATCACAGACCGTGCTTAGCTTGGTCTGTGGGGCTAACATGCCCTCATTAAAATTCTAAACCGCTTAAAATCGTGCTAAGCCCGAACATACCAGGCTAAGTGTGCTACTTGTTTCCAGATCATGCTACAACCACGTTAAGCCCGCCTTGTAGCATGGTTGAAAAATTCATCACTTGTTTTCTTCATAACTTTTGAACCGTAACTCCGTTTGAGGCCCGATTTAAAGCGTTGGAAAGCTTATTTAATGATATTTATGAATATGACAAGATATCCTTGTTTGAATACCTGCAAAAGTAAATATAAAACAATTAAACTCAATGATATTTACACAATAACACAATATATACACTATAACATAAAGTAAACATATTTACAGACAAAGCGGAGTTTATTTGAACGATTTTAATAAAAAAGTATCGATAAGTGAAACAAAACTTATATACAAAAATAGCTATAATTTTTACTTATCAAGTCCTCAAGATCGATATTGGGGATTTCACTGATTTTTACTACATTGGCAAAAATAGTACACTTTCTATTTTTTCGATAAGAATAGGAATACAACTGGATCTGATTTTCTTGAATGGTTTTCTCCTGAAGAGAAAGATGACATGGACATGTTTATCAAGAATAAAAAATAGGTTGGAAAGCTTAACAAAAGAGAATGAAGATCAAGTAATAATTGAAAAAGTTGAGGGGGCTCTCAATAACACAATGAATAGGAAGACATTTGGGAGGAATTCTTTTTTAGTTGCTTTAAGTGTATTAATGTACAATTTGTTAATGTAATTGTACTTCTCCAAAGGATGAATGAATTATATTTCTGTAATATTGTTTAATGAGATCAATGAAATGGAATTGTGCAATGTTGTGAAATGCTATAATTGCTCTATCAAAATGGAATTTTGAAATGCTACAATTTGTATATATTTTGTATGTTTTCCCACAACAGAACTCCCATATAACTCATATAGTTTGTCTTTCATTGCAACATAACATAATTCCCATAAAAGGCTTACAAAACACCGTACCAAAATAAGCCTAACATATTTACCATTGTACCAAAACATAGCATGAAAACATAGTACAAAACATAGAACTAATACAACACATTGTACTAAAATATTGTTCAAAACATAGACCTAAGAGAGAACATTTATAACACACTGTATCGTGACAAAAATATCTATTTTTTCTTCTTGCTCGCTTGAGATGAAGTGAACCTAGTTGTAGGACCTACCATACTCCTTGATGCATTTAACCTAGTTGTAGGGCATAGTGATCCCACACTTCTAGTTGGCCTCCTAATGGGTAACTTATTGACTAGAGTCCTGGAACCACTTGCTCTAGCCTTTGTTTGAGCCTCAGATTCTTGTGTCTGAGCCTGAGATGGTTATGTATGAGCCTTTAATGGTAATGGATAAGCTTGAAATGGTTATGTATGAGCATGTCGAGGTTGTGTCTGAGCTTGCTGAGGTTATGTCTGAGCCTGGGATTGTTGTCTTTGAGCCTATGATTGTTGTGTCTGAATTGGTGGATGCTTGCAAGTAAGCTTTTTATGACCTATTTTTTTGCACTAAAAATTACAACATTTTAAGTCAGGAACACAAAACCCTAAATCCATGACAAACCCTAAAATGCAAACCCATATGAACCCTAAAATAGAATGCAAACCCATATGAACCCTAAAATAGAATGCGAAGATTAAAAAACACATTACCAATATTGTTTTTTAGAAATCCCTTGTCTTCATGCTTTCTTCGTCAAGATCGTGTTCCTTGGTATATTGTGTTATTTTGAGAGAGTCCATTTGAGAAGTGAGTTTGAGTGAACTTTAGAACAAGTGTGAGAGATATGAATGTGTGTGATAACTTGTATGTATTAAATTGTCATGTCATCATTAACTAGTTCACGTGTGTGCCAGCTTTCTATCTCAATTGACTTTGACTAACATTTTGGACGATAAGGATAAATGTGAGCCACTTTAAATAACCGGGGGATCAAAATGGACCTTTGTAAAATTAAGGGACCAAAATGAACTTTACACAAAAGATAAAGGAAAATAAAGGTATTAAGCCAACACATAATTAGTTATCAGTCATTATCAAAACCAATTTGGTCAACATATTTTTGGATTGATTATACCTTCAAGTACATAGTTCTAAGTGAAAAACTCTGGACTCTAATAGAGTTAGCATATATCAACCCCTGAGTATTCAAATATCCTGGTGTAAAAATATAAATACTCATTTTTCACCTAGGAAGCTGCCGCATGAAAATATCTTCGACTCAAATAAATCGATCCAAGATTATGCAAGTCTCACTGCCTATATTAAAATCTACATACCTAGAGGAAAAACCTCCACCTAGCCATCTTCGAAACAAATGGAGTCCAAGATAAAATCAAACGAATTTGAGTAAGAAGACACCAAATCCTTGTCACTATCGCTACACGAACCATGAAAAATGTTGAATATCTCCTTCTCCATAAATTTCCAATTCACACTTCTCGTTTTATGTTTCAAAGCTTTCAATTATCGACTTCGCCAATTAGCTTTTTTCGAAGTAATTTTGAGTTTTGTATCCACCCCAAACATATCACACATTCAAATAAAAACTACAATTGAGAAATGGTAAATATTGGGTAAAGGAAACATGATATTACTTGAAGTTGTCAAAAAATGAAGAATGTGAAAGGAGAAGTGGATTGAGCAGGAAGCTTAGAGAATAGAAGAAAACATGATTGTGAAAAGGAGAAGTGGATTAAATGTTAGCATCCTAGGGATGTATGGTTTTATGATACCTTGGATTCCATGTGAGTCCCAAGGCACTTAGAAATAATTAGGGATAATCAAGGCTAAAATCCTAAAGAAAGTATGAAGTTCAAGAGATAGGAAAGTAACCTCAACAAGATCGATTACAACATCACCCCTCCCTTACAATAAAATGGGTATCCCTCCCTTACAAAATTATGGACAGTCGTTCTTGAGGGACTGCAAACAATCAAGTCTTTACCCATAAACCATTTTACCTTTGCAGGCCTCATGCTTGAGGGAATCTATACAATACAACATTTCCCCCTGAATCATTTCCCAATAGAGCATTTCACACATACAAGCCTCATGGTTGAGGGACTATGTATCGTCTGATAGTTTGGGCCCAATCTAAAACTAAACTCAGAATATCATGCCCTTATTTCTAACCCGTCCAACAGGGCATGGACAATCTACGTCAAGTCAATAAGGTCGACATATAACCTAAAGGTTTGGTTTATTCAAATTAGGGAACAAAGGAAAAAAATTTATGAGAAAGTTAGGGACATTATGGGAGGAAATCATGCATTAAGAACCACCATTGAGATCTTTCAAAATGGAGAAATCTTATTAAATGGACATTATGGGTCTTGAATATGAAGTTAACCAAGATGAGGACTATATAAAGGTTGAGATCATAAAGGAAAAGACATACACTTTTCATATTATTCAAATCTATGCGTGTTAATTTTATTGTATCGGCCTCTGCGCTTGTAAAGTTTTCAATTAGTGAACTCTATGTGTACAAATATGTATTTGAAAATGATGAAATGTATCTTTTCTCATAAACTTATAATGTCATGATTAATGTATTATAAGACAAACAAAATATTTTCAACATGCCCTTGTGTTGTTTAAGAAATTTAAGCATCAATGGTTTTGTATCTCAAGTATTGAGTTAGAGAATGATATATTCTTTAATTATATTTTAATTGATTTATTGATGAGGATAAAAACGATTTAGGAAAAGAATGAGATTGTTGATAAGATTGTGAGTAATTTTCAAGTTAACAATAAATATTTTATGCAGGCAATGGAGATTTGATACGGCGTTGAAGTTGAAGGTGGGATAGAGAAACAAGACAAAAGTTGATTAGTACATGCATACATATTATAATCCATGGACCAGGTATGATTAGAACTTTTATGGTTGCTGAAAATTATTTAAGAATACACAAATATTTTGGCTCGAGTGATGGGTTGAATGAATGGAAGTTGTAATATAGAACTTTGAGAATGTGTACGAATTATTGAAACATAAGCTAAAAAAGAAAGACACTCTAATTTTGATTTATTAATAATTTGAAATCCATATAAAGATGATATTTTGCATTAAGTATACCAGATACTAGCCATACATTGGCACATAGCACATACATAAACCCATAGTTCTAACTAATTTAAGACGTCTTGTTTTATTTAGAATATATGGATGACATTGTAGATACATAAGATATGATATTTTCACATCGTATTTAATCTCAGATGTCACCTTAGAAGAAGTCCAACATAGGGTTCTAATCAATGTGCCAATCTTCAATCTATTATATGGCACAACGATGGCCATCAGACCCACTCATATCAGGTACCCACGCAATAGCCTTGTTACCAATAAAATGGCAAACAGGGACAGTTCCTGGCTTAACATTGAGAACTTCAGACAAACCATTAAGATTCATACCTCTAGTGTCATGGTGGCAAATAGTAAGTGCTTTTGATTTAGATCCATCAGAGGCCACCAATGGGACCATGTAAGTTGTTGTCGCATTGACAGCGTGGCAATAAAATACAACTCTTTTAAAATTCAACCTATGGCACATTACTGCTTTATCTCCAATTTTATTTACCTCCTCCACTACATATTTGTCCTGATTTGGAATTAAGGAACTTGACATCACTTTGATATTCTTTCCAAGCTTTGAAATGACAAAATCCATCATTGATTCCAATGAAAGTGCACAATGTTTGTCTTCCCCTATTGCTGATGGGGTTCTACAATAGTTGTTAATAATTTGCACTTCTTTTTCATTTGATGTGTCAGATGCATAATGTTGAATTTCCTTTTGTGTATCTTTTACATCAGGTTGATTTCCTTTTTTAGTTTCCTTGCTTGGCCATGCCCAAAATCCAAAAGGTTGATTTTCTTTTTCCATTTCTTTGTTAGACCACCAAATATTAGCCCCAAAAGGTTGATTTTCTTTTGTAGTTTCTTTTTTATCACATACACTAGATAAAAAAGTTTGATTGGTTCTATCAGATTCGTGTTTAGAAAACCACATACATACTCCAAAAGGTTGGTTTGTTCTATCAGTTTCTATTTGGGTTGCTTCTTCGCTCCTTATGGTTGATCTGGAAGGTTGATTTTCTCTTTCTCGTGTTTCTCCAAGCCATTTGCGAGTCATAAAAGCCTGACTTTCTTTTTCATTAGGTAGATGTCTTGGTGATTTTGATGTTTGGATATCTGAGTGTTTCTGGATGCCTAACTTCATTGTTTTCCCAGGATATAAATCATGTTCAAAAAACACAGTCCAATATTGATTCACTTGTTGACTTTTGATAGGCATATTAGTTTCTCTATCTGCAACATCAAACATTAAACCATATTTTAGGAATAACTATCAACTAACTAATATAAAATCATATATAAAAGTACATGTAAGTGTAAAATATATAATTAAGAAAAGATTTAAGCATGCAAAATGATTAAGGAAAATATAAAGATTTTTATGTTGTTTGTTTTAGTCTTTGTAAAACTTATTTGTATTGAAATTGATGTTTGTTATATGGAGAATATATATTTTTAATATTTTAAATAAGTACTAAAATAAATATTTTTTATTTTTAATATTTGTCAATTCTTTAGGAAAAACGAAAATAATAATGACTAAAAGAGATCTTATAATCTCATCCATGCCATATTAACTAATTGAAATACAGCTTACAAACATCTAAATGGACATTGTAAAAAAAAGAGAAAAAAAAGTATGTATATAGTGTAAAAAAAGTCAACATATGACAAGAGATGATATTAGACTGTTTATTCATAAAGAACTCAATATAAAAATATATAGTCTTAAAAATTTAAAAATATTTTTTGAATACAAAATTTATAAGATGTTATTTATTTTTTTACTAACCGAACATCAAATTTAAAAGTGCTTCAGGTATAGGAGTGTTTGGCCAAACAGATTTCCAATATTCTTCTCCTGATTTAGTTCCATTAATTCCCACAAAAGCCAACTGCAAATATATTGATAAAAAAAATATTAATTCATTTTAAGTCTTCAATATTGATAAAAAAATATTGATAAAAAGTGTAAAAAAGCACTCAACAATAAATATAAGTGATGAAGCAAGCAGAAAATAACTTACAAAAAAGAGAGCTAAAACAGATATATTTTTAAACTCCATTAAGGTGTGTAGTGATAGAAACTTAGTGAATGTTGTGAGCATGAAAGAACTACTGATGCAAATATATATAGTGAATTCAATGCCAATGCTCAATGAATATGGAGTTCAATAAAATGACAGTTTATTAAATTCATAATAAATATTGATGAGCCCTAGGTTAACTTTGACTAAATGATCTATTAAATTTACAATAAATATTGGTGAGTACTAGGTTCTTTGAAAAACTAAATTTGCAATAAATATTGGTCGGTATTAGGTTTTCATTGAATGACTAAATTTATCATAAATACTGGTGAGTACTAGTTTTTTTTTTTTTTTTTACTTTTTCTAATAATTAAATTGAAAATAAATATTGGTCGGCACTAATATGAGTTTTTATGGATAATAAGTTGATGTTACCAATTAAATTCACAATACATAGTTGTAATTGTCTTATAATTTTATAACCATATAGTCTAAAATTAGTTGTAATTGTTGTATTTACATGTTACATTATTAGAAATAATTTCTTCATATTGATATGCCGTTTTTAAAGTTTAATGAAATGAAATAATTAACAAATAATTGTATGGTAGTGAGAATTGCCAATAATACCATTAATTATGTATTGTAAAGAAAATAAATAAAATTAAAATAAATAAAATTAAATAACAAATAGAGAATTATAGGAAAAGGAGAAATATTATTGTAAATCTCAAAATTTATTTATTATATTGAGAAATATTAGTAAATATTGATAGATTGAAGATAAACATACTGTTTGTGTTAACCTTTGGACTAATAATGATAATTTGAATTTTGAGAGCGTGTTTTATTCAATGTCTTAAATTCGAATTATATTAATGATTAATACTCCAATAATTTATAATAATTTGAACTTTGCTATGTCTTTAAGTAAACTCTCACATAGAGACGGTAAAATTGATTTGTTTAAACTAACCGATTGCAAAATGGTATACCAAAATTTCAAATATAAAAAATAAATATATATGATATTAATATTTAGTAAATCCCAAACACAAATGTAAATTTGGGCTTCAGTATCATTATTTTGTGTGAACTTTATGGTTTCTTTTGGTATATTTTCAATATTGTTACAAACCATCTGAAGTGGTATATTTTCAATATTGTTACAAACCATCTTAAGTGGACTTGCAAATAATAAATAAATTTTTTAATTTTTCTAGAAAAGATGTTGTATCAAGACAAAAATTAAATTTATTATCGTAATTTTATCCAACAACTATAATCAATTTTTATTTCACTAAATAATATCAACTACATAGATCGAATTATCTTATAATATTCCATCAAAAAATTATATTTTTATTCTATCAAAAATCATATTCTTCGTTGATTTCAAAATGTTTTCTAATAATTTTTATTAATATTTTTCCTCAATCTATTTTTCTATTTATGCAAACAAGCTCAATCGCATCGTCTTAAGATAAACAAAGTGATAATATAATACAGTAATTGTTCATTGGTTTTTGTCTGATTCGACATCTTATATATTAAAATCAACAAAGTCGTACACTAGCGGCATCCTCAAGTTTTTGGCACCATTGTCGGGGATCAATAATGTTTGTAACTCCATCGTTACATTGTCTAGACTAAGGCATTTTCTTGATTTTAATTTTTGTACTACGCCAAAAACTATCTTTCGCAGCGTACAAAAGACATCGCTTTTATTGCAAAGCGCTGCTATAGGCCAATTGAAAAATCGCTAAAAAAAACGCTCTCTAAAGGGCACATTAGACAACGCTTTCTAAAAGCGCTTTCTAAGGTGACCACTTTAGAGAGCGCTTTCACCTTAAGCACTTTCTAAAGTGTAACTTAAGAAATCACTTTATTTTAAATTATTTTACAAAAGACCTATAAGAGCGTTTTATTACAAAAACGCTGTCTTTTCTTTTTTGGTACAAATATTTTGATGCTTCATACGCAGTTACTATTTTCATTTCATTTTATATTCTAAAGCGAACAAAACTTGCGAACACCATTTTCGCCCTAACAGAACTTTCAATCGCCACAGCCGTCCACCACCGTGTTCCTCCGTGACCATTACTGTTGCCGCCTTGCTCCTTCCTCCCTCCACTGTACACTCATTTTTCGTAAGTTTCTTCTATGTCTCTGTTTAGTGCAAGTCAGAGTTTAGGGCACGAAAATAGGATACATTGATGATAGAAATAGATTATGTAGATGACATTGATGATATTAGAAGAGTATAAAGAAGAAAATAGCTTATTTCTTTTTTAATATAGTTCTTGTTCCGGACTGGGCCGTAGCGTAAGGCAGGTCACGGCCCAATACACGACGGGCAAAGGCCCATATGTTCGAACAGGTGAACCTCTGCCGTAATGTCATACAGGGGCACGCCCCAACACATGTCGGGCAGAGACCCATGTGTCCGAGCAGGTGAACCTCCTTTATAAGCCACCTACTCAGATGACGGGCATACACCTGATGACGGGCAGAGATCATGTCTGCCAGCTCATCTGCCACGTCACCCAACTGCCCTTCATTGTCTCCTTAAAGGTAGGGGCAGTTGGACCAGGGGGCAGACCTTTGGTCTAGGTTTTCACGCTTCTTACGCGTCCCTTGGCAGCTCCTCCTTGGGCTTAGCCAGGATAAGCCCATTGAGGGGCCTTGGCCCAGCGCTGGGGGCTCATTATAAATACCCTTTCTTGGCAAAGGGTCAGGTATTCTAACTCACTCTAAAATAACCTTAACTTTCTGTACCTCTTCTGACTTAAGCATCGGAGTACTTTGCAGGTACACCCCCCTTCTCGTTCCATTCTCTGGTCCAGTCTTCAAGTCCTTGGAAGGCCTCCTGATCAGGTAAGATCAGTGGCGCCGTCTGTGGGAAACTAGCTATCCCCATCTTCACCAACAAAAGATCAAAGCTTATTCATTCTTGTCCTTCCAACATGGCCGGAGAACAACCTAGCGAGCGCAGCCGTCCCCTCGTTGATTACACTATGGACGACGGCCCGCAGTCCCATGAAGCAGACGTTCGAGACGGTCGTCCATCCACCCTGTCTCCTGAGCCCCAAAATAACGGGGACGCCCCTCACGTTCAAAACCAAGGGGCCGAGGCATTTCACCCCATCCCTGTCCCCATCGAAGGAGACGCCACCATGATTGCTATGGTGAACGCCCTCAACCAGGCTGGTTCTATGCTCTACCAGCAGCACGAGAGAATCATGGCCCTAGAAGCTGAACGACAGGAGGTCCGACCTCAACAGGAGAGGAGGACACAACAACGCTCAGAAGCAACGAAGAAGCGAGGACGCCGTTCCCCGGAACCTCATGTCAGCAGGGCACGTGCCCGCCGCGACAATGGACGATCTGGAATATCTCCAAGGCGCGGGCGTAGCCCCGACCACAACGAACTTTCTCCGCTAAGGAGAGACGAAGAAGACCTGCATTGTCCCCTGTCACGGGCAATAATGGAAGCCCCGCTCCCCAAAGGCATGGAGAAACCTCCTAATCTAGCTGTGTACGACGGGACTACCGACCCCGACGACCACGTCGACAACGTTAAGGCGATGCTCGACTACCGCAATGACATCACCGGACACCTCGAATGCAGGTTGTTTTCAACAACCCTCAGAAAAGGGGCCACGGCGTGGTACAAGAGCTTGCCCCCCGAATCCATCACGTCTTGGAAAGTCATGAGATCCATGTTCACAAGGCACTTCACGGCTTCCCGGAGTCACCCCAAGACAGAGGCGACCCTCGAAGCCATAGTACAAAAGAAAAATGAAACACTACGCTCGTACATCGAGCGATTCAACCAGGAAGCTGTCGAGGTGGATACCACCGAACACATGAAGAAATATCTCCTCGAGAGGGAACTCTTGGCCGGCAGCGAACTCAGCAGAGCCGTCGGGATCGAACCTCCCCGCACCTTGAATGAACTTCTGCACAAGGCCTAGGCCTATATCAGATACGAGGAAAAAGAGGTAGCCCACAACGCCCGCAGCGGCCGTAGTGTTGGAGATACTGATCACCCCAAGCGTGAAGATCCAAGTATCCCCCGTCGCAACGGGGACAAGCGAAGAGAAGAAAGACCCCGCGAACTTCGAGAAGGAAGAGGCCCCGCGGGCCGATACAGTGAGTACACCTTACTGACAGCTCCCCGAGAGCGCATCCTCGCGGAGTGCATCAACTCTGAGTTCAAACATGGCAGAGTAAGGTTCCCAAAACCATCTGCACCAAAGCCTCACACCGACAAATCGAAGTACTACAGGTTCCACAGGAGCCACGGGCATGTGACCGAGGACTGCGTTCACCTGAAAGATGCGATAGAGATTTTAATCCAGGAAGGACACCTAAAACAGTATACGAGGAGGAATGAAACCCCTAAGCATGACGAGGCAGAGAAGAAGAGACCCCGGGAAGATACACCCCCCGATAACTCTCTTTATCAAGTGGCACTCTGCGTGTCACGCCCAGAAGATTTCATCGTCCCCGAGCCATTGCCCGAAGGCCGAATCACTGCACTCAGCCCCTGGGAAGATTTCCCGACCGCACTAGTCATATCAGGTGGAGGGATTAACGGCGAGGCTGCTGCCCTCTCGGTCAAACGCAAGTTCGACGAGCTCCTTCTGACTGCGCCCGAGCAAAAAGCGACGCTGACAAAATATCGGGGTAAATCCAACCCAATATCCTTCTTTTTAGAAGAGCTTCCGGGCGGATCCCCGAATTCGGGCATCCCACTATTGATCAGGGCCAGGATGACCCAGTTCGACGTCAGGCGCATTCTGGTCGATCAGGGCAGCTCGGTGGATATCATGTACGTCCACCTCTTCAAGACTCTGAAATTAGACAAGACCAACCTGGCCCCCTACGTCGGATCCGACCTCCAGGGATTCAATGGAGCCACAACAAGGCCGTGGGGATATGTCGAGCTCCTCGTCACCTTCGGGGAGCAGGAAACGGCCAGGGAAATCAAAATCCAGTTCCTGGTCGTGGACTGTCCATCCCTTTACAATTGCATCTTCGGCCGCCCGACATTAGCCGAACTCACCGCGGTCCCATCCACCGTCCATCTGAAGATGAAGTACTATACCAAATTGGGCCGCGTAGTCACCATCCACGGTGATATCGAAGCTGCCCGACGATGCTACGACGCCGCAGTGAAAGGACAGGCCACGGTCAATACAAAGAGTAGCAACAAAAAACTCAAGACTGAGGATCATCCCCCCCAGGGAATTAACGCCATCGACCTCGACTGCCGCATTGGCTGCGACGAAACTGAAGGATGGAAACCCACCGAGGAACGATCTCCCGAACACCCGTTCCGACTGATCCCCGACGGAGAATTCGAGCTCATCCCTCTGGGGGACGATCCAGAGAGGACAGTAAAGATAGGCAAGGGATTGCCCGAGGGAACAAGGGAGAAGCTCGTGGTCTGCCTCAAGGAGAACTCCGACCTCTTCGCATGGAATGCCGCGGAAATGCCCAGCCTGGATCCTGAGATCGTGTGTCACCAGCTAGCTTTAGATCGGGCAGTCAAGCCCAGAGCACAACGTAGGCGCAAACAGTCCCCCGAGAAGGCGGAGGCTGCCGAGCGAGCTGTAAAAGACCTCTTAGAGGCAAATTTTACTTCTGAAGCCCAGTACACAACCTGGCTCTCTAATGTAGTCCTCGTTAAGAAAAATAATGGAAAATGGCGTATGTGTGTTGATTATACTGATCTTAATAGGGCTTGTCCCAAAGATGCTTTCCCCCTCCCTAACATAGACATGCTCGTAGACAATTCTGCAGGTTTTAAACTCTTGTCCTTCATGGACGCATACAGTGGATATAACCAAATCCCTATGTCGAACACGGACAAGAGACACACGACATTCATGACCCCAACGGGAAATTACTATTACAACGTAATGTCGTTCGGGCTCAAGAACGCCGGTGCCACATACCATCGCATGATGAACAAAGTCTTCAAGGAAGAAATAGGAGACATGCTCGAGGTATACATGGACGACATGATCGTCAAGTCACACGAGGAGGTCAACCATGCTCGGCACCTATCCAAAGTCTTCGAGCAGGCGAGGCAGTGCAGAATAAGGTTCAACCCTGAAAAATGCACGTTCGGAGTACGAGCAGGAAAGTTCCTGGGTTTCTACCTCACCGAAAGGGGGATCGAAGCCAACCCCGACAAATGTCGGGCGTTCTCGGAATTTCCAACCCCGAGGAGCAAAAAATCAATCTAATCCCTCAACGGAGTGCTCGCCTCACTCTCCCGTTTCATCGCCAAATCCGCCCAGAATGCGTTGTCATTCTTCAGACTCCTTCGTAAAGAAGCCAGCTTCGAATGGACCGACGAATGCGAGCAGGCATTACTCCATTTAAAGAAGGTTCTCTCCGAACCCCCGGTCTTATCACGACCATTAGAAAAGGAAACCCTATACCTGTATCTGTCCGTGGCGACCGAGGCCATCAGCGCCGTCCTAATAAGGGAAACCGACGAAGGACAAAAACCCATCTATTTTACGAGCAAAGCACTCCAAGGTCCCGAGCTCAGATACCAGCAAATTGAAAGGGTCGCCCTGGCCCTCATAAATGCGGCAAGGAGACTACGCCACTACTTCCTCGCACACACGATAAAAGTAAGAACCGATCAGCCGATCAAACAGTTGCTTGGGCGGCCAGACATGGCCGGCAGAATGCTCAAATGGTCACTGGAACTATCCGAATTCGACATACGATACGAAAATAGAAAGGCTTTGAAAGCCCAAGCACTAGCCGACTTCATCGCGGAAATGACCCACTGCTCGACACCGACGGATGGCGCCCATAAGCGGACGATCGTCGTCGACGGCGCCTCCAGCACATCAGGTAGTGGAGCCGGGATCATCCTCGAGAATGAGGACGGGATCCTGATTGAGGTCTCATTAGCACTAGCCTTCCCGACGTCGAACAACCAAGCCGAGTATGAAGCTTTTATCGCCGGTCTAAGGTTAGCCAGGACCTAGGAGCAAAGGAAGTAAAAATATCAACAGACTCCCAGCTCGTGGCCTCACAAGTACGAGGAGAGTACCAAACCAAGAACGACAACCTTGTCGAATACTTGTCCCTTGTCAAAGAAAGACTCGAAAAATTCGAGAAGTGGGAAGAACAACACGTGCCTCGCGAGTACAACACACGAACCGACATCCTCTCAAAACTAGCTAGCACGAGAAAGAAGGGCGGGAACAAATCAGTAATTCAAGAGATCCTTCCTCAACCTAGCATCGAAAAACCACTTCCTCCGATCGAGGTCAACGCGATCGGGGATACTCATTGTTGGATGACACCTATCTACAATTACCTAACGAAGGAAGAACTCCCCGTCGACCCAAAGGAGGCAGCCACCACCAAACGACGGGCATGCTCGTACGTACTCCTCGAAGGGAAACTCTACCGTAGGGGGTTCTCCATCCCGTTACTCAAGTGCGTCGAGGAAGAGAAAGTCCCCGACATACTGGGGTAAATACACCAGGGAATTAACGCCCAGCACCTCGGCGGGTGTTGCACCCCAAAATTTGCCCTCACAATACAAGACTTTGTGTGCTAAGAGGTTCACAAGGTTCACAAGATTCACAAGACCTCTCATGAGGTTCATGAAGTTTACAAGACACCTTATGAGGTTCACAAGGTTCACAAGACACCTTATGAGGTTCACAAGGTTCACAAGACATCTTATGAGGTTCACAAAGTTCACAAATAGTCAGAAGATTTGACAATTCCCTCAGACAATGCATCCTTCTAAGCAGTGCATCCAAAACTAGGGTTTTGACTTTAATCAGGCTAAATGGATTTCCAAGACTTCAAGTGAGCTTCATAATATCTTATATGTGTTTAAGAATCCCCGTGACAAATTTCAGAACTTTTCTCAAAGGTTTGCTCAGTCAAATGATCAGATAAGTCAAAATCAGTCGAAGTAGTTAAAAAGTCAAACTGAGGTCAACTGTGGTCAAACCAAAGTCAAACTTCATGATTTTTTGCCAACATCAATTATATGAAGTAAAATTCATCATTTGATAAAGGGTTGATCATGATTCATCAAGGAGATTTCAGATCATCAAGAATCAGGGGTTTCTAAATTAGGGTTTCCTCAGGAAAAGTCAACTGAACTTTGACCAGCCATAACTTTCACATGCTTCATCACATTTTTTCCATCCAAAGCTCATTTTGAAGGAAATTGAATTCTCTACAACTTTGTGTCTCACAAGCCAAGCCCAAAAATGCTTCATTTGGAAGGTATGAGCTAAGACATTATAGGTCCTTTTGAAAGTCAACAAAAAGTCAACAACTTCAAAAGGGCATAACTTGAGAATGGTAAATGATATGGACATGAAACCAATGGGGTTAGTTAGAGGACTCTTCAAGCTTTCCAAAATGTCCAAGAACACCCTCATAGCATTAAAATTGAAGGATATGTGCCCTTGCAAAGTTGGGAAATGTTTAGGTGGTTTATGAAGGAAATAAGGTCTTAGAACCAAATTTTTCTAAATGGGCTGAACTTTTGGTGACCCAAAGTGATCCATGACATCATGCACGAAATTTATTTAATATTTTCATAATTTTATTTTATTTAATTTATTTATTATGATTTTTATATTAAAAAATCATTTTAAATTTAAATAAAATGTCAAATGTGAAAATTTAAAATATATTTCTCTTCTAGAAGGTCATAAATATAATTTGGATTGAATTGATACAACATTGATGAATATTGGCTTGAAATAGAAAAGTCTTATTCAAGAATATTTGAAATTTAAGTACTAATCTTTTTCAATCTCCAAAATCAAAAAGATCCACACAATGATCCAATATTTTTGACCTAATTCAGTCTAGTATAAGTATATAAGAGATCCCAATGCAAAGCTCACGGATTCCTTGCCTCAAGAGTAAGTTGCCACTTTCAAAAATTCATCACAAAATCTCAAATTCGGATTCTTCTCTAGAGGCCATTCCAAAGAGTTTTGAAGGTGTAAACATGTTTATTGGACATCCTTGAATCGTTCTCAATACTCATTTGCATCCAAAGCATCCTATATTGCATAAACCGAATCAACATTGCTCTTGTTTGAATTTTTTTCGATTTTCATTATTTGTGTAGTAATAATGCATTCTAACCATGTATTTGTGTTGAGTATGATGCCTAGATGATTTCTGGACAAAAAGATTGAAGAACCAAGCCCTAAACCGCAAGTTGCCATGGCTAGGGTTTTTGAATTGAATTTGGGATCCTTTGATTTAGTTAATATAAATTAATTCTAAAACTATAAATGAACTGTGTGATGTCTGGGGATCATGAAAATGTGATCAATTTGATGAAATTGTACGTATTTATGATGATATGAAATTGGCAGGTCTTGAGTGCAGGAAAAATCGCAGGAAATTTCCCAGGAAAACCTGCAAAAATCCAAGGAAGAAGACGAAGCCAGCGCGCCATATTTCAAATTTGAATTTTGTTATAATATTTTTAGAATTGTTTGTTGAATTATATCACAGCTGCAGCGCTAGCCCATTGGTGAGGGACGCACGCGTATGACCTTAGAGCCTTGGTTCGAATCCTGGGCTCAGTAACTTTTTCTTATTTTTCCATTTAATTATCAAACTTAATATATTATGCAATGTTGTGGATTAACTACCAGTTGCGCCCTCCCGGCTGGATGGTAAGTACGCCTGTGTGTTGTGTAAAGGTCCTGGGTTCGAATCCCTGTAAACACCCCAAATTTGCCCTCACCCATTCACACCATGGCTTGTGATCATTTCATATGCATAAACACAATCATATTATCTCATATCTCATTTTTGATCCACTGCATAGATTCAGAGTCATCTGCACCTAGGGTTTGTGATCTGAGCAATCCAAGAGCCTCTTGAGCCACTCCAAAGGCCACCAATCACTTCAAAGGGGTCCATGTGTGTTCTTATATCATATTACACCCTCTCAAAGTCAAGAATGCAAAGGATCACAAGAACTGAGGTTTGCATGGAAGCAGAGCCAGGCTAGACTGCACAGTTGACCTAAAATTAGGGTTTTGGTTTCAAAGGCCATAACTCCAAATTTTTTGGTCATTCTTGTTTCCATTGGTCTCTATATGGCATAGGGAGTATGCATATCAATTTTCATGAAGAAATTCCATGGGGAAGTCATCTGATCAAGGGTTGACTTTCTGGACAAGTCAGTGTAAAATCAGGGCATCTGAGGCACCCAATGACCCAACCAATGGGTGATCTTCATCATTTTGAGTGTATATGATCTTTATTTGATCATGGAAGAAGGTTGAAGTTCACAAAAATCAAGAATTACAAGCTTTTGCAAATGTTGACTTTTTAGGGCATGGTTGACTTTTCAAGAATAGGTCATTTTAGGTCATTTTTCAAGCCTTGATTTTTGATTCAAAGATGTTTCAAATGGAAAAACTTTGGTCATGAAAGTTGTAGAATACATTTTTCCCTTTTCAAAAAGTACAAGAACATGATCAAATTCTTCTTGGACCAAAAGTTATGGTGTGACAAAGTTGGCCAAAATCATTGATTTTCAAGATGTGCACCAAATGTGAATTTTGCAAAATCATGAACCAATGCCATTTGTAACTTCTAATTCACTTCAAACCAATGTACAAACATCACATAAGTTCTAAAAATCAGAATTGGACCAAAGTTTCTCATGTTCATGGTTTGTGTAACAAGACTTTTTCATGAAGTTTCAAAAGTGAACAACTTGCAAAATCACTCATCACACTTCACCCACTTGCTGCCTTGGCCTTTGAACCAGCCATAGTCTCTCACCACACCATGCTGCGCCAGCCCTAGCCATTGTACCAAGCTAGAACCAAGCCCATGCCTCTCTTACAAAAAAGTTGACTTTTGGCAAAAGCAAACATCCCAATCACAGCAGGCCATGTCACATCCTCTGGCCACTTGGAATTGTTTATACTATCCTTTGGCAAGCAAAACATAAGAAGAAGCAAGGCTGAAACTCTCCATAGCATCACATACACCAAACTGACCCCATTGGCATTTCTCTTCGAATCTGCCTGCACAACTCACAAACACTCAAACAAATTCCTCTAATCATCTCACCTTGCCTCATTGAGTAGAAACCAACAAGATTCAGGCCTGATTTGAGCAAGAACACCTCATTACCATTTTTCACCTCAGCCTGCATTTTTCTTCGAATCACCTTCCACAGCCATCAAACATCCAAACTTCTTTCACCAACAGATCAAACACCTCAAAAGGAACCAAAACCACCCTTCACATTGATCTGAAACAGCCTATACACAAACTGCATTTTCTGCTACACCAGAACTGGATTGCCCAAGGCAGCTTGTCTAAGCTCATTTCAAGCCTTCCATTAGCATCAGGGGAGTCAAAGGGATCCATTTGCACGCAAAGGAAGCTCAGTTTTGAAGCTTTCCAGCTCAGGTATGAACATGAACACTTTCTCCCAAAGCTTGCATTTTAAGTTATAATATGATTGCTCATGTCTTGCTGGTCATGGGGATGGTTTCAGAATCAAAAATAAGTGAGAAATGAGTTTGTATGATCCCTCTGAAATTTTGCCCGTGGATTTTGTTTCCTTCGATTCGCTTGATTCATGGTGTTTAAATGTTGTTTGAGGGTGGATTCGTGTCCTAGGATGTTAGAGGATCACTTAGATGTGTTTAATTTGTGAAATGGTTGCCTGAATCATGTTTTAGGGTTTTGGGGTCGCCGGGGAAGATGACCGGAGCTCCCCTCCGATCACCTGAGTTTGATTAGCCCTAATTACAGTAATTAATTCCATTTGAATTTCGTGCGTTGGATGGCTTGACTTGTTTGACTTGCCGCGCGAATAGAAGGCCCAGATCCACTTGATTAGCCCTAATTCATTTTATTAGTTTTAATTAATTGTAATTAAATTAATTAACTCAGAACCAATCCTGGCCCTTGGATCTGCGCGCCAGTCAACACTTTCAAACTTGGAGTGAATCTCAGCCATTCCTTCTGTTTACTTTCTTTTATTCCAATTTTATTTTCATTTCTTTTTCATTTTATTTGTATAATTTATTTAAAATAGTAAAATTTGTCTAAAAATTATGAAACTTTTTCTTAAGAGTTTTATTAATTTTTAAGACACAAAAATATTTTCATTTTTATTTTTATCATTAAAAAAGTATTTTTAAATATTTAAAAGATTATTTTTAATTTATTAATGAGAATTAATTTATTAAAAATCCTTTTAGGTATTTAAAAATCACCAAAAAATTCATGAAATGTTCTAAGACATTTAGAAACATTGTCTAACCTTCAAACCAAATTTCTTTTTTGATCTTGATGCATTTTGAGAATTTTTCATTGAATTAAAATCATTTTTGTGCATTATTTTGATCCTAAGTTCAAAAAATCATTTCTGCCTATCTATGAAGAGTTGGACATTGGTTCTTTTTGCATTGCATTATGTTTAGCATGTAGTATTTGAGATTAAATGGCCATGTTTTTTTTCCTCATTTTCAATTTGTTTGGCATTTCTTTTGTTTGGAAACCCTAAAAACCCAAGAATCTTGTAAAAACCATAACTTGAGATAGGTTAGGAATTGAGACCTCTCCTTTGGGCTTTGGTTTAGTATAGGATTAGGAGTCCTTTGAGTGGCATTTTCCATTTTTTATTTTAGGGTTTGCTTCTGTTTTTGGTTTTTGTTTGATGTTTGGTTCATAAACCCTAATTTGGGCTTTCATTTGCATCCCTCTTGCATTCTCTTGCATAACATGACTTGCCATGACATTTCAAGCATCCATTTGATTCATTTGACATCATAAGACATATTGAAAGCATGTTTGGTCATTGCATCTTGCATTTGCCATGTTGTATGCCATATGCATCTCATAACTTTTCATGAATGTTCATGGTCCTTAACTTGCTCCATTTGCATCCATAAAGCTTGTATGATCATCCCCATGTGTTGCCTCATGTTTGTAGCATCCCATAGCATCTTTATCATCATCAACATGCTTCTGGTTTTGTTTCTCATCATACCATTTCACTCCATTTTGCATTGCATTGCACTTCTTTTCTAACTTTTCAGGTGGTAAGTGAACTTGAGAAGTGAATTTGCCTTCACTTCTCATAACTTTTCTTTTCATCTCTCTTGCATCCATTGCTGCATTTTATATGTGTTTGAGTTTGAGCTTGTTCATTCTTCTTCTTCCCACTTTCTTTCTTCAAGTGACTTGACTTCTTGAATGAAGCAAGTTACTTTGCTTCTCTTGATCTTTTCATCTGTTTCCTGGTGGTTCCTCTGAAGATTTCTCTTGTCAAACCTCACAAACCTTAGGAACAACCAAGCATGACAATGATTAGGGTTTTGATTAGTCTCCCCACTTAGTTTTACCTTTGTGTCTCTTTTGAGTCATCTCTTCTCACCTCATAATCAGGGACTAAACCCTAAAGGCTTCAAGGCTTAGTGATTAAGCTTATGCCTGCATCCTTCTATTAGGATGGAGTGTATAACTTTAATCCTAAGTGTTAAACCCTTCATGTGTTTAAATCCTTTAATCAATTCATCTAATAATCATCAAGACATCAAGCTTGTAACTTGGGCCTTGCATTAGGGTTCTAATTCTTCCTTAATTGGTTAAGAAGGACTAACCCTAGAGTTAATGGACAAGTCCCCCTCAAGTTGTCTTACAAACCCTAAAAATCACTTCATCATCATATCATTAAATAAAATCCACTTAACCAAAGGCTTGTTTTGTCATGAGTTTAATCCCTAATCATGGATTAAGTTGAGGAGCTTTCCTCAGCTTAAACATTCTCATCTATTATCCTTCTATTAGGATGGTGTAATGAGTCTGTTTAATCCTTGATTATGGCTTAACCTCATTACTCAACACTAAACAAAAACACCAAAAAACATCTAAATAATCATAAGTAGGTTAATAATCTTAATCCTGCATCAAGGGTGATTAAGTGTGAGAATCTGACTTCACACTTAAAGTACTCTCATTACCCCTAATCAGAGGGAAGATGTGATGAGTTTACTAATCCATTGGTTTAGGCTTAAGCTCATTAACTTATGACAAACTTTCAAAAGCAATAAAAGACTGAAAACACAAAAAAAAAAAAACAATAATCGTCTCCTTCGGGATTCTTTTCTCATCACCTTCACTCATAACCGAGAACTTGCTTCTTCCGTCTAATGCAAGACAGTTTACACCTGAGCCAGACAGGTCATACACTTGAGCATAGACAAGCAAGCAGTTCACAAGTCAATTCACCTTTCAGTCTCTTTGGGTCGAACTACGGCGTTCTGACTTCCTCATTGCACGAGAGGATACGTAGGCATAACTTAACCGTTATCGAACAAAAGTCTCTGTACATCCCCCCTCTTTCTAGCTTTATTCTTTAGCCTCATGGTCTTGAGCATTTCACTCTGTTCTTACACTGACACTTTCACACTTCATATCACTTACACACTATACACTGACACCTGTACATCTTTTCCAGCTATTTCATACACAGATTGCACTGACACTACCCCTTTAAAACACAAATCTTTTAAGCGTGGATCCCGTCGAGTACGACGGACAACCTGGGTGCTAATACCTTCCCAGGTTGTAACCAACCCCCTTTCTCAGTCTCTCTGGTTCGCAACCGTCTTATCCATATCTTTCTAGGTCTATGCAGCATTGCCTTTCCTTCGGGATAAAAATGCCTAGCTGGCGACTCTTTTCATTCCCTGTGAGTTCACTCCTGTGTGTTCTCACATCCTCCTTTCGCCGACCGTTCGCGTCTGTACCCTATTTGACCCGGCTTCATTTGGTGGGAGCGACAGCTTGGCGACTCTGCTGGGGATCCTTATACTGCAACCAGGGCTTCTGGTTCTTTTTGTGGGTTCCTCCTAGCGCTTGTTTGATTTGTGTTTATTGGGGGTGTTATGTGCTATTTGTGTATGTGTATATTTTCTTTATTTACTGCTTTCTGTACAACTTTATTTATTGCTTTTTTTACTGTTTTTATTTTATTTTATCATACTGTCATGCTGCTGGCTGGATCTGGTTTTTTGTTTTGGTGGGTGGGTGATTCATTGAGAGTTAAGGTCCTATACCTGCGACCTGAGTGACACCTAGGCTAGAGTGAATCATATTCTTTCCCATTCCATTTCGGTCTGGTGCGGGAATATGAAACACGGTTCAGATATGGGTTTCTTCTTGAGAACTCTGTGTTGCAGATTTCCTGCAATGCTAGGGCAATCTGGGAAGCCTGCTAAGTCTGGATGACCTTTTAGTATTGACCTTCAGAAACTGAGGTGAATTAGAGGAGGAATTGTTATGGTTATTGTAAACACTGTACCTCCGGGTTAGAAGTGTTTACACTTCTCATAACTGATCCAAGTCTGAGGATCCTTGTTTTAGAACACCACCAGTAAGGGGGTTGGGTTGTTTACAGGTTTGCAGGTACCTTGACCTCAGAATACCCTGTTACTTTGATTTGATTAAGAATACCCCATGTTGGAACAATTCTTGTGATTCTACAACCCTGGACTTGTGGCTCTTTATTTGAGCCCCCCACCTTGGTTACTGGACTTATAGACCTCCATCTGGATTTCTTACACACTTATATCAGAGCATTTGATCAGATCCAGCTCAGTCACAAACCCTTGCATATCATTTGCATACATAATCATTGCATCATATTGACATTTGCTTATTTGTGTTTCAGGGTATCCATCTTCATCTGGTTTTGGTTTTGACCCCATCTTCAGTATTGACCTACCTTCATCAGCACTTGCTTCAGCTATCAGCTATCTACTCCAAGCCAATCAGTGGCCCTTTCTTCAGTATCACCATCAGCACTTGTCTCTACTCAGTCTCAACATCATGGCTCCTAAGAAAAGTAACATCACCTACCACTTCTTCCAACCAGACTTATCTGACATCAGGAGGATTCAAACCCTGATCACTCCAGACCATGTACCACTGTTCAGGGAACACCATGGAGATATACTTGATATGGTTATGGATCTGGACCCCTCACAGAGAAGCCTGATCCACACTTGCCTTCAGTTTTATGATCCCCCACTAAGATGTTTCACTTTCCAGGATTTTCAGATGGGGCCCTTATTGGAAGAATACTCATCATTAGTTGGTATACCTATCAGGAGAGAAATCCCTTTCAATCCTGAGATGGTCTTTCCTAGCAATGAAGAAGTAGCTAAGGCATTGCATCTGGAACCAGTCCTGATTGGACAGCATATGACTTCTAAAGCTGGGATCCCAGGCCTGCATCTGGATTTCCTGATCTCTCAAGCTACCCTGAAAGCTTCTTTAGGAGAGTGGAAAGCAGTTTGTGCTCTATTGGCTTTGAGCATATATGGTATTGTTTTATTTGCAGATGAGCCTCGATTCATAAGTAAGAATGCAATCCACCTGTTCATTCTAAAGAACCCAGTGCCAACTTTACTGGGGGATCTCTACTATTTAGTGCATCAGAGGAATGAAAAGCAGAGGGGCAGATTGGTGAGGTGTTGTGCTCCATTATTCCATACTTGGCTTCTCAGGCATCTACCCAGGACAGATGCATTCTTAAACCCTCATCAACAGAAAAACTGGGCTGGGAGGCTTACTACTCTAACTTCAGCTGATATCAGGTGGTGCACTCAAAGCACAAAAGGCAGGGATATCATCACCAGCTGTGGGCATTTTCCCAATGTGCCCCTAATAGGAGTTAAGGGTAGTATTAATTACAACCCTCTGCTGTTTAAAAGACAACTGGGCTATGCACTGGTCCACACTCCTAGGGCACAGGACTTGGTTGAGACTCTTTATTGTGAAAACAAGATTAGTTTGGCAATTGTTAGGCAGGCAGCCTGGGCCTGGGACAATGTGCAGACTAAGGGGGTAACCATCCTGGGAAAGTGTAACAATGTGGCATCAGCACAATACTATGACTGGTCCCATGCCAGGGCTCAATTCTCTGGGATGCCCTTTACTATTGAAGATATGCCTGGACCTTCCACAACACCACCTCCAGCAACTGTTAGCTTAGAAGAGTTTGAGAAGTTGAAAGAAAGAAATGAGAAGTTGACTCAAGCTTTGCAGAAGACCCTCTATGAGAGGAGGGATGGAAGACTAGATATTGAGAGGCTGGGGAAGTTGAAGAAAGAGCATCTGGCTAAGATTGAGAAGTCTGAGGATTATATCAAGAAATCTAGGGCTGGAGAACAAATCCTGAAGAATGCTTGCAAGGAAGCCCAATTCCAGAAAACTAGGACAGACTTGTATCTAAAGGAGAGTCAGGCTAGGTGGGTCAGGATCACCAAGGCTCGCACTTTGGAGGACAAGAGGGTCCAAGACAAGATGGAGCAGATGGAAGCTAGTGCAAAAGAGCAACAAGAAGCCCTGGCAGCAGCCCAGAGGGAGATATCAGAGCTGAAGATCAGAGCTGGAGTGAAGAGGTCAAAGGACCAAAGTCAGCACAAGAAGTTGACTACAGCTGTCGCTACCCGGAACCTCCTTATCAGGAATCTTACGGAGCGTCCAGCTGATCCCGTGACCGAAGCACTTCTCAAGGAAGTTCGTGAGGATGAGTTTGGTCTTGGTGTTTGACCATTTGTTTGTTGTTGCTTTCATTCCATGTACTTTTATTTTCTTTTCTTGTAATGTATTTTGACCCCTCTGAGGGCTTGTATTTGTAAACAAACTATGTACCATTGCTTTTGGTAATATATATTTGTGTTGGTTTGTTCCATCCGAGTTTACTTCAAAAGCAGCATCAACAGCATCATCTTCAAGGGTCTGGAAGGGTCAAAACTGAATGCCAAGCCGGATACCTTGAAAGCAAATAAGCATACTGCATTGCATGCTAACCCTTTGTTTGTTTTGTAGGTTTTTGTTTTGTTGTTGCTAACTCTGTTGTGATGTTCAGGAACTATTGCTCGTCGCCGGGTGTTTCCCCTCAATCGTCCGCACCGATATCCAACCCGAAACAACCTTCCGGGAATTCAGATGGATCAGGTACAACAGGACCTTGCAGAGGTCAGAAATCAAATGGCAAACGAAAGATTGGAAATGAGAACACAGATGACGCAGTTCATGGAAGTGATTTACAACATGGCTCAGAGCCAGGAAAGATTGAGAGCCATGGTGGAAAGGCAGAATCAAGAAGAGCCCCATGTGGGGACTGCTGGCACAAGTAACAACGAGAGAGTCCAACCTCATGTCAATCCCCCAGTTTTTGGACCCCATCTCCATCCAGAGGCCAACATCCCTGTCAATATACAAGGGACTGCCACAGCAGGGAGGGTACTGCAAGAAGACCCTCAAGAAGACCAGTTCACAGTAATGGGAGCTGGAGAAGAAGCTTATGATAGAAGGTTGGAAGAGATAGTTGAAAAATTAAGATCCTTAGAGTCTCAAAACTCTTTGGGTTTTGATGTTATGGATATGGGCTTGGTAGACGGGGTCAGGATTCCCCACAAGTTTAAGCCACCATGTTTTGAAAAGTATAATGGGACTTCCTGTCCCCGAACCCATCTGCAATCTTTTCTCGGAAGGCTAAAGGCCTATACCATGGACGAGAAGCTGTGGATGTTCTATTTCGAAGATAGCTTGACTGGAGCTTCGAGGGAATGGTATTCCCATCTGACAAGAGCAACAATTAGATGCTGGAAGGACCTGGCAAAGGCCTTCATCAGACAGTATCAGTATAATCTGGATATGGCACCCAACAGGACTCTCCTAATGGGAATGTCACAATCATCTAGAGAGAGCTTCAGAGAATATGCTCAAAGATGGAGACAGCTTGCTGCTGCTGTCCAGCCACCTATGTCCGAAAGGGAGATGGCTGATATGTTCATGAATACCCTTCAGGGGACTTACATTGACAGGCTAGTTGCCTTCTCATCTACCAGCTTTGCAGATGTAGTCATAGCCGGGGAGAGAATTGAAAGCCTATTGAAGATGGGGAAGATCTCAGATAACGGTGCAAGCTCATCCAGTAATGCAAGGAAGCCTTTTGCAGGCCCAAGAAGGATTGGTGAGACTAATGCCATCCACACCAACAGGGGCAGGCCCCAATATGTGCATAGATCAGTAGCAGCAGTCACCATCCCTGCTCCAGCTCATCCACAACCAGTCTATCAACCTCCACAGCAAAGCTATCAACAACAACCTCAGTACCATCAACAAAGTCAGTATCCTCCAAGAAACTACAACAACAGCAACACCAACAACAATAATCAGCAAAGGCCATTCCAACAGAGGCCATCTCAAGCCAACAGGGTGATCGATCCGATCCCCATGCCATATGCTACATTGCTGCCACAACTCCTGAAACTCAACCTAGTTGAGCTAAGGACGTTGGCACCTCCAGATCCCAACAGTCTACCCAGGAATTATGACTCCAATGCTAGGTGTGCTTTTCATTCGAACGCACCTGGCCATAATACGGAAAAGTGCAGAGCCTTGCACATGAAGGTACAAGACCTGGTGGACTCCAAAGCTCTGAATTTTGCACCACCACCCAATGTCAACAAAAATCCTATGCCAAACCATGGTGGTCCCCGAATTAACGCTATTGAAGAAGACAAGCCGTCTTATTTAATAACCGGTGTGGGTCAGATCAGGACACCGTTGGTGGAAATCAAAGCTCAGCTCTTGGAATGTCAGATGTTCCCAGGGTGTGAGTTAGGGTGTGCTTACTGCAATATCTCAGTAAATGGGTGCGATAATCTGAGGAATGGCATAGATGGTCTTATCCGGAGTGGCCAACTTCAGATCACCACATCATTTCCAACAAATCCAGCAATCTCATCAGCAACGGTTTCAGAACCTCCTACAACTGCAGCAACCATTGTTCCCGACAATTCTTCGGCTTCATCAACAAGTACTTCATCTGTCTTTTCAACTGATCAGCTACCAACAAATTTTCCTGCTACAACTTCAGCATCACTCCATTTTGAAACTCCTACAACAACAACATCCGTTCTTCCGACAATGTCTCCTACAACTCCAGCAACAAATCATGAAGATGTCTCAACTGTCACAATATTTTATGATCCTGAAAACAACTCTGCCTACAATTCAGAAGGTGCTGCTCCCATCAGAGCACCAGTCACAATTTATTACGATCCCCAAACTATCACAGTTCCTTCAGCAGCTGCCATTAGTCCAGTCACTGTCACAGTGCCTGGACCCGTACCTTATGAATGCAATAGGGCCATCCCTTGGTGTCGCTCCCGATAAATGGGACTGGCCCAAATAAAGGTACAGACGCGAACGGTCGGCGAGAGGGACAATGAGAACACACAGCAGTGAACTCACTGGAAAGGAAAAGAGTCGCCAGCTAGGCATTTTTATCCCGGAGGAAAGGTAATGCTGCATAGACCTAGAAAAGGATGGATAAGACGGTTTGCGAACCAGAGAGACTGAGAAAGGGGGTTGGTTACAACCTGGGAAGGTATTAGCACCCAGATTGTCCGTCGTACTCGACGGGATCCACGCTTAGAAGATTTGTGTTAAAAGGGGTAGTGTCAGTGCAATTTGTGTATAAAATAGCTGGAAAAGGATGTACAGGTGTCAGTGTAAAAGAAAGTGAGATGTGATAAATATACAATGTCAGTGCAGGAACAGGGATAAGATGCTCAAGATCATGAGGTTTAAAGAATGAAGCTGGAAAGAGGGGGAATGTACAGAGACTTTTGTTCGATAACTATTAAGTTATGCCTACGTATCCTCTCGTGCAATGAGGAAGTCAGAACACCGTAGTTCGACCCAAAGAGACTGAAAGATGAATTGACTTGTGAACTGCTTGCTTGTCTATGCTCAAGTGTATGACCTGTCTGGCACAGATGCTGACTGTCTTGCATT
The DNA here is from genome assembly GCA_963966055.1 of Lathyrus aphaca. Classification (NCBI taxonomy): domain Eukaryota; kingdom Viridiplantae; phylum Streptophyta; class Magnoliopsida; order Fabales; family Fabaceae; genus Lathyrus; species Lathyrus aphaca. Next base: position 100,204,158 of record OZ014522.1, on the reverse strand, counting down.
AGACGGAAGAAGCAAGTTCTCGTTTATGAGTGAGTGTGATGAGAAAAGAATCCCGGAGGAGACGATTATTGTTTGTTTTTGAGTTTTCAGTCTTTTATTGCTTTTTGAAGTTTGTCATAAGATAATGAGCTTAAGCCTAAACCAATGGGTTTAGTAAACTCATCACATCTTCCCTCTGATTAGGGGTAATGAGAATACCTTAAGTGTGAAGTCAGGTTCTCACACTTAATCACCTTTGGTGTAGGATTAAGATCATTAACCTACTTGTGATTATTTAGATGTTTTTGGTGTTTTTGTTTAGTGTTAAGTAATGAGGTTAAGCCATAATAAGGGATTTAACAGACTCATTACACCATCCTAAAAGAAGGATAATAGATGAGAGAGTTTAAGCTGAGGAAAGCTCCTCAACTTAATCCATGATTAGGGATTAAACCCATGACAAAACAAACCTTTGATTAAGTGGATTTTATTAATGGTATGATGATGAAGTGAATTTTATGATTTGTAAGACAACTTGAGGGGGACTTGTCCATTAACACTAGGGTTAGTCCTTCTTAACCACTTAAGGAAGAATTAGAACCCTAATGCAAGGCCCAAGTTACAAGTGTGATGTCCTGATGATTATTATGTGGATTAACTAAGAGATTTAAACACCTTAAGGGTTTAATACTTAGGATTAAAGTTATACACTCCATCCTAAGAGAAGGATGCAGGCATAAGCTTAATCACAAAGTCTTAAAACCTTTAGGGTTTAGTCTCTGATTATGAGATGAGAAGAGAAGACTCAAAGAGAGACACAAAGGTGAAAACTATGGGGGGAGACTAATCAAAACCCTAATTCATTGTCATGCTTGGTTGTTCCTAAAGTTTGTGAGGTTTGCAAGAACAATCTTCAGATGAACCACCAGGAAGCAGATGAACAAGATCAAGAGAAGCAAAGTGACTTGCTTCATTCAAGAAGTCAAGTCATTTGAAGAAAGAAAGTGGGAGGAAGAAGAATGAGCAAGCTCAAACTCAAACACATACAAAAATGCGGCATGGATGTAAAAGAGATGAAAAGAAAAGTTATGAGAAGTGAAGGCAAATTCACTTCTCAAGTTTACTTACCACCTGAAATGTTAGAAAGAAATGCAATGCAATGCTAAATGAAATGAAATGGTATGATGCTAAGCAAAACCAGAAGCATGTTGATGATGATTATGATGCTATGAAGTGCTGCAAACATGAGGCAAGACATGGAGATGTTCATACAAGATCATGGATGCAAATGATGCAAGTTAAGGAGCATGAACAAGCATGAAATGTTATGAAGCATACAAGACAAATGACAAGGCAAATATGCAATGCAATGATCAAACATGCTTTCTACATGTCTTAAGATGTCAAATGAATCACAAGAATGCACAAAATGCAAAGACAAGTCAAGTTATGCAAGAGAATGCAAGAAGGATGCAAGAGAAAGCCCAAATTAGGGTTCATGGATCAAACATCAAACATAAACCAAAAACAGAAGCAAACCCTAAGATAAAAAATGGAAAATGGTATCCAAAGAAACCCTAAACCTATAATAAACCACTGCCCCAAGGGGAGCTCTCAACTCTTAACCAATCTCAAGATATGGATTTTCTAAGTTATTAGGGTTTTTTAGGGTTCCTAACAAAAGAAATGCCAAACAATTGGAAAATGCAAGATCAAATCATGGCCATTTTATCCTAGAAACTACATGCCAAACATAAAACAATGCAAAAAGAATCAATGTCTCAACCTTCTCCAATAGGCAGAAATGAATTTTCAAACTTATGGTCAAAATAATGCATAAAAAATGATTTAATTCAATGAGAAATTCTTAAAATGCATCAAGATCAAAAAAGAAATTTGGTTTGAAGGTTGGACAATGTTTCTAAATGTCTTAGAACATTTCATGAATTTTTTTGTAATTTTTAAATACCTAAAAGTATTTTTAATTAATTAATTTCCATTAATCAATTAAAAATAATCCTTTAAATATTTAAAAATACTTTTTTAATGATAAAAAATAAAATAAAAATATTTTTGGGTCTTAAAAATTAATAAAACTTTAAGGAAAAAGTTTCATAATTTTTAAGAATTTTTTTGCTATTTTAAATTAATTATGCAAATTAATTGAAAAGAAAATGAATTAAAAATGAATTTTAAATGAAGTAATCAGGAAGGATGGCTGAGATTGATTCTGGCAGTGGATGGGTTGACTTGGCGCGTGATCCAGTGGCCCAAATTCAAACTAACTTAATCCTGATTAATTAAATAATAATCCATAATTAAAACTTAATGACATGATCCAGGCCTTCCATTCACGCGCGGGAAACAAGATCTAAAGGCCCAGGTTTAAAACTTGCCCTAACCCTAAATTAATGACTAATCACTTTCAGGTCACCGGAGACGAGCTCCGGTCGTCTTCTCCGGTGACCTTCTCCCCTGAAAACTTCAAACTTCCTAAAAACGTATCAAAAATGAAAAATAAAAACTGGGAAATGTTCCTCACATCCTCACGAATCAAACCCCTCTCTCAAAACAAATTTATTCTTCCTAAACAAGCTGAATCGAAAGAAAGAAAAACTAGGGCACGCAAGCTTCAGAGACAAATTAAACTCTCAAATCAAAGCCATTTTCAAAACCAATGATACCAGAATGATCAGTGAATCACATAGAACAAGTTTGTAACAAGAAAAATGATTTCTGGAAAAATAAATTTCAAGCTACCTGAGATTTGAAGCTTTCAGTTTGAGGACTTTCTGGCCACTTTTCCTTGTGCAATCCACTCCACTTGATCCCCAGAAGATGTTTGAATGCTCAAATAGAGTTTATGTTGGCTGGATAGTGAGATTCGACAGCTTCTGCTCAAGCTTGCTCAGAAATGGCAATGGAGTTCCTGGAGGTTTCAGGCCATGGTGAATGATGGTTTGTGGTCCTGAGGATGAATGGAGAAGGTCTGCAGTGTTTGTTGGTGTGTTTGCAAGCTGTGGTGAGAGTTTCGAAGAGAAATGCAGACTGAGGGTGAGCAATGGCTATGGGGTATTCTGGCTATTTTAGGCTTGTGTTCTTGGTGCTGGGTGGTCTATGAAGTGTGGTGAGATGATTGATGAAGATAGTTTGAGTGTTTGGTGGCTGTGTAAGCAGATTCGAAGGCTTATGCAAAATGGAAGGTTTTTGTGAATGTGATGAATGAGATGGTTTCAGTCTTGCTTAGTCTTATGTTTAGCTTGCAAATGGATACAATAAACAAATGCAAGTGGCCAGAGGATGTGACTTGTGCTTTATGGATAGGTGTAGCCACTTTTGCTCAAAATCCACTTTATGTGTAAGAGAAGTATGGTGAGGTGCTAGGCAAGTACAATGGGCATGGGCTGCGCAGCATGCTGAGTATGTGAGGCTAGCTTGATTCAAGGACCAATGCAGCAAGTTGGTAAAGCATGATCATGAGTTTTGCAACTTGTTGTAACTTTGGTTCACATGTGATTCTTTTGCCTAACCAAACATAAACCATAGGCATTCTTGGTTCATTTCTGATTTTTAGGGTTTAGAGAATGTTTATGTGCTGGTTTGAAGTGAACTAGAGGCTGCAATATGCATTGGTCCAAGATCTTGCAAAATTTTCACTTAGGGCATGCCTTGAAAAACAATGATTTTAGCCAACTTTGCATTGCCATAACTTTTGATCCAAGAAGAGTTTGATCATGTTCTTGTACTTTTTGAAAAGGGAAAGATGAGATCTACAACTTTCATGACCAAAGTTTTTCCATTTGAAGCCTTTTTGGATCATGAATCAAGGCTTGAAAAATGACCTAAAATGATGCATTCTTGAAAAGTCAACTATGCCCAAAAAGTCAACATTTGCAAAAACCCTAAATTCTTGATTTTTATGAACTTCAAACTTCTTCCATGATCAAATAAAGATCATATACACTCAAAATGATGAAGATCACCCATTGGTTGGGTCATTGGGGGCCTCAGATGCCCTGATTTTACACTGACTTGTCTGAAAAGTCAACTCTTGATCAGATGACTTCCCCATGGAATTTCTTCATGAAAATTGATATGCATACTCCCTATACCATATAGAGATCAATGGAAAAAAGAATGACCAAAAAAATTGGTGTTATGGCCTCTGAAACCAAAACCCTAATTTTCAGTCAACTGTGCAGTTCATCCTGGCTCTGCATCCACTCAAACCCTAGTTCTTGTGATTCCTTTGCATTTTTGACTTTGAGGAGATGGAATATGATATAAGGACACACATGGACCCCTTTGAGTTGATTGGTGGCCTTTGGAATGGCTCAAGATGCTGTGGGATTGCTCAGATCACAAACCCTAGGTGCAGATGACTTAGAAACTATCCAGTGAACCAAAAATGCAATATGAGATGGTGTGATTGTGTTTATGCATATGAGATGATCACAAGCCATGGTGTGAATGGGTGAGGGCAAATTTGGGGTGTTTACAGCTGCCCCTATTCAAACATGAGTTAGCTGTGCAGGTTGTAAGCGACGGCTTAGCAGGCAAACAAGATAACTTGTGGTTGAATACCAAAGACAGTCCGAAAATTTGCACTCACAAAATGAAGAAGAAAAGGGATATAGATTGTAAAAGGAAAATAAAGTATATTGTAAAGTGCGGGCGACGGAGGACGACCGTCGAGCAGAGGACGACTGCTGGGTAAAGAGCAATGACGGGGACGGCCGGCATGCTGGGAAAAGTGTGTAACATAAAAGCAATGACGGGGACGGCCGACATGCTGGGGATAAAAGGTAAAGCCAAGACGGGGACGACCGACTAGCTGGGAAAATAAGATATTATGATGGGGACGGCCATCAGGATAAAGCAAAGTAACCAACGATGGGGACGGCCATCGGGCTAAAAAGAAAAGGGACCACGACGGGGACGGCCATCGGGTTAAAGAATAAATGAAATAAACAGATGATGAGGTACGGTCATCAAAGGTGAAGGACGATCACCTAGCAGGGGACGGCTGCTCTGTCGGGGGGGTAAGATGAGGGACGGTCATCTTAGGTGGAGGACGACCACCTGGCAGGGTACGGCTGCCGAAAATATCGAGACATAGGACGAATGCCGGATAAAAAGGGTCAACGATGGGGACGGCCATCGGACGAGCATGATGGAGGACGACCATCAAGAAGTGGAGGACGACCACTCAGCAGGGGACGGCTGCTCTCAAGGTTTATCATAACACAGGACGAGTGTTAGATAACCGAAAATCAACAATGGGGATGGCCATTGGATAAAGTGATGAAGGATGATCATCAAAAGGTGGAGGACGACCACCTAGCAGGGGACGGCTGCTAAAATATCAACGATGGGGACGGCCATCGGATGAGCATGATGGAGGACGACCATCAGGAAGTGGAGGACGTCCACTTAGCAGGGTACGGCTGCTCTCAGGGTTATCATAACACAGGACGAGTGTTAGATAAAAGAAAATTTGTTGGTGATCTACTGGGGATATAGTAAACACGGACGAGCGTTTACATCCAAGAAACAAAAGGTATAAGTGTTTGGTATTGTGTATAGATTAAAGATGCGGACGAGCATCCTTAAGACTATGATACGGACGAGTATCATGTAGAAACAAACTGACACATGTTCAGAGATGATGATACGGACGAGTATCAACTGGTTAACAAAGAACACGGACGAGTGTTGCATCTGAAAGAAACCTTCTGGAGAATAATAGACACAGACGAGTACCTATATTCAAGGAGACATAAGTGTTTGACACGGTGTATGGATTAAAGATGCGGACGAGCATCCTTAAGGCTATGATACGGACGAGTATCATGTAGAAACAAACACTAGACGCAATGTTCTGAGATGATGGTACGGACGAGTACCAACTGGTTAACAAAGAACAAGGACTACTGTCGAATCTGTGGGGATATGAGTGATGTATACAAGATACGGACGAGTATCTGTATAAGTGTGAGTGCGAATATTATATAGATAAGTGTTTATCTGCTGGGGGGAGTGACACGGACGAGTGTCAAGAGAGAAGAGTATAGTATCAATAAGTATATGGGTTGTAAAAGTGTAAGCGACTGTGCTGGGGATATGACACGGACGGGTGTCAAGAAAGTGTATACAAGTATAAGTGAGTGCAAAGATGATGTCTTTGGCTTTCTGCTGAGGATATGACACGGACGGGTGTCAGGAAGTATCTGTAATATGGGTGATCTGGTTTGTAAAGAGTGTTCAGGCGACTTTACTGGGGATATGACACGGACGGGTGTCAAAAAGGTGTATATATAAGTTTGTGATTTGTGAGGCAACTGCTTTTGCTGGGACCCTGGTGGGGATTTTTTCTGTATATATTCTGTATGCCGACAGATTGTCAATATTTACAAGTGTTCAATTCACAACATGACTTATGATTATGCTATGCGTTCGATTTTTGCCGTAATGCTCCGTATTAGACGGAATGCTACGCTCTGAGGGTATAATATGATGTGAATGCTATGATTATGCAAAGAGGCACCGATCCGGGATTCGGATCCCGTTGCCACGAAGATCTCTGGTTGATCTGCTTGAAGTGAACATCCCAGCTGGGGATGAGATCATTGGTAGATCTAATGATGTATCTGTTTGGGGATATAGGTCACTGATTGACATATCCTTATAATACGGGACCCAGCTGGGGTTTGTAGAAGCTTCCTCCCTCTCGGTTGTGACTTCTTCGTGCGTTGCTCTTCTGAATAGAGGCTGGGGATTCTGTGGGGAGATGATGAGAGGCAACTCGGCTGGGGAGAGCAATGAGAAGCAACTCAGCTGGGGATAGAGCATTTTGGATGCTGATATCTTCTATTGATTTGCCAGCTTGCTGGGACGTAACTTGCATGCCCCAAGTTGCGTTCTGGATACCTGCAATCCTGCAAAGATAAGGAAACGCGCAAATGGTCCCGAGGTATCCCTTACCGGATTCCGTCATAGGAGATAAGTACTTTCGAGAGTAAGTATATTCCCTGTAAGCATGTGCTTTTACTTTTATTTTTTAGAGAAAGGCATCTGTACTTATGCAATTGTGTTTTTAGAGATATCAGACAACTCTTCGCAAAACATAAATGTAAAAAACGAAACATGACTGAAAATCTGATTTTATTAATTCATGTGCCCTGAATTGGCAAGATACAGTCAAAGAAACATATCTCCTGAAATGGGGAGATTGTTACAAATTGAGAAATAAAGTGCTGGCGGTGTTGACGATGCTTCCAAGGAGCTTCCTCTTCTGCTATGACTCGTATGACAATGACGTTCTTCTCGTCTTGCTTTCTGGAGAGAGTTGATTCTGATTGAAGCTTGATCCTTTGGAACTTACCAAGTTGTAGATGATACAGACGAATTCAGAATGCAGTTGTTCGCTTATTCCCTTATTTTGCATGGATCGCCCTTTCGGGTTTTCAATCCATCGGGATACCCATTTTTGCCTGAGTTGTCCAATGTGGCTTTTCAACTCAGCGGGTGTACATTTTTTAATTATTTCCCTTATTTTTGCCCGAGTCTTTTATTCTGTTTTTGACTCGCCGGGATGCCCTATTTTTGCCTGGACTTACATTCTGTTTTTATGTCCAGCGGGTCATTTTATGCGAAGTATTTTTTAACTGCATCTGAATTCACAGGGGACGGAAAATCTTCACCATCCATGGTGCTGAGCATCAGTGCTCCACCAGAGAAAACTTTCTTCACGACGAATGGTCCTTCATAATTTGGAGTCCATTTTCCCCTGTGGTCTGTATGAGGAGGGAGGATTCTTTTCAGCACAAGATCCCCTACTTGGTAACCTCGGTGCCTGACTTTCTGATCGAAGGCTCTCTTCATTCTCTTCTGATATAGCTGCCCATGACAGATTGCAGCCAATCTTTTCTCTTCGATCAGACTCAGTTGTTCGTATCGGGCCCGAACCCACTCTGCTTCATTCAGCTTAACATCCATCAATACCCGTAAGGAGGGTAATTCAACTTCAACAGGTAGGACTGCTTCCATACCATACACAAGTTGATACGGTGTTGCCCCAGTGGATGTTCTGATTGATGTGCGGTACCCATGCAAGGCAAACGGTAGCATCTCATGCCAGTCTTTGTATGTGATTACCATCTTCTGCACAATCTTCTTAATATTCTTATTTGCTGCCTCAACAGCGCCATTCATCTTTGGCCTGTAAGGAGAAGAATTGTGATGCTGGATCTTGAAGTCCCGGCACAGCTCTGCCATCATTTTGTTGTTTAAATTGGAACCATTATCAGTAATGATTCGCTCAGGAACTCCATATCGACAGATGATATCTCTTTTCAGAAATCTGGCTACCACTTGTCTTGTAACATTTGCATATGAGGCTGCTTCAACCCACTTGGTGAAATAATCAATGGCAACCAGGATGAATCTGTGGCCGTTTGAAGCAGTTGGCTCAATCTTGCCAATCATGTCGATGCCCCACATAGCAAAGGGCCACAGTGAAGACATGATGTTCAAAGGATTGGGAGGCACATGCACCTTATCTGCGTAAATCTGGCATTTGTGGCATCTCCTGGCATAAGCACAACAGTCTGTATCCATTGTGATCCAGTAATAGCCTGATCTTAGCAATTTCTTAGCCATGGCATGCCCTCCTGCATGGGTACCAAAGGATCCTTCGTGCACTTCATGCATCAGCAACTCTGCTTCCGTCTTGTCAACACATCTGAGGAGTACCATGTCAAAGTTCCTCTTGTATAAAGACCCATCAGTGTTCAAAAAGAAACTACCAGCAAGCCTTCTCAAAGTCTTCTTATCATTGGAAGATGCCCCAGGTGGGTATGTTTGATCCTTCAAGAAGCATTTAATGTCATGGAACCAAGGCTTATCATCTTTGACAACATCTGTTGCAAATACATATGCTGGTCTGTCCAGTCTGGATACTGAAATCTGAGGTACAAAGTTAGCAGCTTGAACTTTGATCATGGATGAAATGGTAGCCAGAGCATCTGCAAACTGGTTCTCGTCTCGAGGGATATACTCAAGTTTGACTGTTGTGAAGAAAGTCAATAACCTCCTTGTATAATCCCTGTATGGTATCAGATGATCTTGGTGGGTGTACCATTTCCCGTTGGTTTGATTGACTACCAGAGCTGAATCCCCGAATACGGTCAATGTCTTGATCCTGAGGTCGATGGCTTCCTCAAGGCCCATAATGCAAGCTTCGTATTCAGCTTCGTTGTTAGTGCAGTTGAAAGTGAGTTTTGCCGAGAAAGGCATATGAACTCCTTTGGGTGTAATGAGTACTGCACCAACACCACGACCATTCATATTAACAGCCCCATCAAACATCATGGTCCATTCTTCTTCCGGGTCAGGCCCTTCAGTGTGAATAGGCTCTTCGTGATCTTTTGCTTTAATGAACATGATGTCTTCATCAGGGAAGTCAAACCTCATAGGTTGGTAGTCATCAATGGGTTGTTCAGCAAGATATTCAGATAGTACACTGCCCTTGATGGCTTTCTGAGATGTGTACTGTATGTCGTATTCTGTGAGAATCATCTGCCATCTTGCAACCCGTCCGGTAAGAGCTGGCTTCTCGAAAATGTACTTAACGGGGTCCATTTTTGAGATTAACAAAGTAGTGTGGGTCAACATATACTGTCTCAGTCGGCGAGCAGCCCACGCTAAAGCACAGCAAGTTTTCTCGAGCAGTGAATAACGTTGTTCACAGTCGGTAAACTTTTTGCTTAGGTAGTATATTGCATACTCTTTTCGACCAGACTCGTCATGCTGGCCCAGCACACACCCCATTGACTCTTCTAATACTGTCAAGTACATAATCAGAGGTCTTCCTTCAACTGGAGGCATAAGGATTGGAGGTTCTTGTAAATATTCCTTGATCTTGTCAAAAGCCTTCTGGCAATCTTCGTTCCACCTGACCGTTTGTTCCTTTCTTAGAAGCTTGAACAAGGGTTCACAGGTTGCTGTAAGGTGAGATATGAACCTTGAAATATAGTTCAATCGACCTAAGAACCCTCGAACTTCTTTCTCAGTTTTCGGTGCAGTCATCTCTTGAATAGCTTTGACTTTATCAGGGTCAACTTCAATCCCTTTCTCGCTTACAATAAAGCCCAGCAGCTTACCGGATCGCACCCCGAATGTGCACTTGTTGGGGTTCAACTTCAGTTGGTACTTCCTTAGGCGCTTGAATAACTTCAGCAGATTCACCAGGTGATCTTCCTCTGTAAGGGACTTGGCGATCATGTCATCCACATAACATTCGATTTCCTTATGGATCATATCATGAAACAATGTCACCATAGTCCGTTGATATGTGGCACCAGCATTCTTCAGTCCGAATGTCATCACTTTGTAACAGAACGTGCCCCAAGGTGTGATGAATGTTGTCTTCTCCATGTCTTCAGGTGACATCTTGATCTGATTGTATCCTGAAAATCCATCCATGAAGGAGAATACCGAGAACTGAGCCGTATTGTCAACCAATACATCAATGTGAGGTAATGGGAAATCATCTTTTGGGCTGGCTCTGTTCAGATCCCGGTAGTCAACACACATTCTAACTTTGCCATCTTTCTTAGGCACAGGTACTATGTTAGCAACCCACGGCGGGTAGCTAGTTACAGCAAGGAACCCGGCGTCCCATTGCTTTTGTACCTCCTCCTTGATTTTCATAGCCATGTCTGGGCGAGTTCGGCGCAACTTCTGTTTAACCGGTGGGCATTCTTCTCTCAAAGGCAGCTTGTGCACAACGATATCGGTATCCAACCCCGGCATGTCTTGATACGACCAAGCAAATACATCAACATACTCTTGAAGCAGATCTATCAGTTGTCTCTTCACTGAGTCTTGCAGGCAGGCCCCGATTTTAACCTCTTTCACGTCTTCTCCTGTGCCAAGATTAATCACTTCAATATCCTCCTGGTGAGGAGTGATAACCTTTTCCTCTTGTCTCAACAACCTAGCTAGCTCTTCAGGAAGCTCATATTCTTCATCAACCCCTTCGTCAGCTTGATTGATCGGATTGTCAAAGTCATACGATGTCATAGCCGTGCTGTTGTCGGTGCTGTCTGGAAGGCACTTTCTGCAAGGGTTAAGTTTGTTCATTTTAGTGATTGATTTTAATCTTGCTTTAGAAAAAGTGGAATGAAGTTATCATTTTGAAAACACCGCCATTTATTTTTGTACAAAAAGAAAAATGGAAAAACAGTGAGCAGAAAAGGAAAAAGACTCGTTTGCAAAAAAGATTGTCTAATATTTCATTAATTTAATCTTGTTTGCACAAAAGTACAGATGGCCCTGATTACAAAATGAGTCTTGTCATCTTGGGCAAGATGCAAGACTTTGATGCATGCTATAAAAATACAGGAAATAATAATTACTCTGCATGAGTAACTCTTATAATTTCCTGGGAAGACCAGTTCGAGACACTGCTCCCCGGGATCTTTGGACGAATCCAATTCTCCAGATTGCGTTCCTCTTGTAGCTCGTCTTCCAGACAGTTGATAGCATCGGGGGTAAGCATCCCCCCACTGACAAAACCAGGCTCTGCAGCAGCCTTTGCTTGATGTTGAGTTGGTTTGTAACCCAACCCAAATTTGTCCTTCTTCTCCTCCACAGCTAAGACCTTGCCCCAGCCTAGGGCAGTTCCTTCCTCAACAACCTTCCGGGCTTGTTGGTAAGACGACATGGAGATCCCTGATACAGCAGATGCTTCATTGACATTCAAGGCTTCAAAACCTTGGCTCATTGTTTCATGGATCTCCCCATCCATCTCAATGTATTTATACGTAGCCAGATGGCTAACGAAAATGTCCTCTTCCCCACAGATTGTGACAACTTGGCCTTCCCACTCAAATTTTAACTTTTGGTGAAGGGTAGACGTTATAGCGCCGGCGGCGTGAATCCAGGGTCTACCCAACAAACAGCTGTAGGCGGGCTGAATGTCCATCACATAAAAGATAGTTTTAAAGGTCTGCGGGCCAATTGTCACGGGCAGCTCAATCTCTCCCAGAACCGATCTCTTCGAACCATCAAAGGCTCTTACCACCAGGTTGCTGGGTCTTAATGCCAATCCATCATATTCTAACTTCACCAGAGCCTTCTTTGGTAAGACATTCAGGGAAGAACCTGTGTCCACCAGCACATGAGAAAGGACAGCTCCTTTGCATTCCATGGTTATGTGCAAGGCTTTGTTGTGGTTGCGGCCATCCACTGTCAGGTCAGAATTGGTAAACCCTAGCCCATTGCTAGCAGTAACATTTCCAACCACGGTTTCCAATTGGTTGACAGTAATCTCCTCAGGCACGTAAGCTGCGTGCAGGACTTTAAGTAGTGCATTCCGATGGGCTTCGGAGCACATAAGCAGTGAGAGGATGGAGATTTTGGATGGCGTCTGGTGAAGTTGATCCACAACTTTATAATCACTCTTTTTGATGATTCGCATAAACTCATCAACTTCCTGATCAAATGGAGTCTTCAGGGTTTCTTTGGCAGCTTGGTCTTCCTGCACCGGGCCTTTTCCCTTTGCCTTGGCAGCAGCTTCTGCTTCGGCAGTGGGTCTTTGAACTTGTGAAGCAAAGAGACGTCCGCTTCAAGTGAAGCCTCCGCCTCCCCCCACATTATCTACTTGTGGTGCAGGTGCTGATGTTTCAAGAGTGATTCTTTTCCCTTCACAGTACACGTCAGAGCCATAGTGCCAAGGGATGGCCCTATTGCTTTCATATGGTACAGGTCCAGGCACCGTGACAGTGACTGGACTGATTGCTGCTGCTGAAGGGACTGTAATTGTTTGTGGATCATAAAAGATTGTAACTGGTGCTCTGGTGGGAGCAGCACCTTCTGCATGGTAGGCGGAATCATTTTCAGGATCGTAGAATATGGTAACAGTAGAGACATCTTCGTGATTGATTGCTGGTGTTGTAGGAGGTACTGTTGGAAGGACTGTTGTTGTTGTTGATGGAGATTCGAAATGGAATGAAGCTGAAGTTGTAGCAGGAGAAACTGTTGAAAACTGGTCATTTGGGAGAACAGATGAAGTACTTGTTGATGTTGCTGATGAACTGTTGGGAACAATAGTTGTTGCATTTGTAGGAGGTTCTGAAACCGTTGTTGATGAAGTTGTCGGATTTGCCGGAAATGATGTAGTGATCTGTAGCAGGCCACTCTGAATAAGGCTGTCAATGCCATTCCTCAGGTCCTCACACCCATTCCAAGAAATATTGCAGTAGGGACACCCTAGTTCACACCCCGGAAATATATTGCTTTCACGGAGCTGAGCTTTGATTTCCACCAATGGCGTCCTGATCTGATCCACACTAGTTATCAAATAAGACGGTCTGTCTTCTTCAATAGCATTAATTCGAGGACCACCATGATTTGGCATAGGGTTTTTATTCACATTGGGCGGAGGTGCAAAATTCAGAGCCTTGGAGTCTACCAAGTCTTGTACCTTCATATGCAGAGCCCTGCATTTTTCTGTACTGTGACCAGGTGCGTTTGAATGAAAAGCACACCTAGCATTGGAGTCATAGTTCCTTGGTAGACTGTTGGGGTCCGGAGGTGCCAACGTTCTTAGCTCAACTAGGTTGAGTTTCAGAAGTTGTGGCAGTAAGGCAGCGTACGGCATTGGGATCGGGTCGATCACTCTGTTAGCTTGGGATGGTTTTTGTTGGAATGGCCTCTGTTGATTGTTGTTGTTGGTGTTGTTGTTGTAGTTCCTTGGAGGGTACTGATTCTGATGATACTGAGGTTGTTGTTGGAAGTTTTGTTGCGGAGGTTGATAGACTGGCTGTGGATGAGCTGGAGCAGGGATAGTGACTGCTGCTATTGTCCTTGGAACATATTGGGGCCTACCCCTGTTGGTGTGAATGGCATTGGTCTCGCCAGTTCTTCTCGGGCCTGCAAAAGGCTTTCTCGTACTGCTGGACGAGCTGGCACCATTATCGGAGATCTTACCCATTTTTAACAGGCTCTCAATTCTCTCCCCAACTATGACGACATCTGCGAAGCTAGTGGAGGAGAAAGCAGCCAACCTGTCAATATACGTTCCCTGGAGAGTGTTCATAAACATGTCTGCCATTTCTCTCTCAGACATTGGTGGTTGAACGGCAGCAGCCAATTGCCTCCATCTCTGGGCATATTCTCGGAAACTTTCCCTTGACGACTGTGACATTCCCATTAGGAGAGTCCTGTTGGGTGCCATATCTAAGTTGTATTGATACTGTCGGATGAAGGCCTCTGCCAGGTCCTTCCAGCATCTCACAGTTGCCCTTGTCAAATGGGAATACCATTCCCTTGATGCTCCAGTCAAGCTGTCTTCGAAGTAGAACATCCAGAGCTTCTCATCCATTGTATAGGCCTTCAGCCTTCCCAGAAATGATTGCAAATGAGTCCGGGGGCATGAAGTCCCATTATACCTTTCGAAACAAGGAGGCTTGAACTTATGGGGGATCCTGACCCCGTTTACCAAACCCATGTCCATGACGTCGAAACCCAAAGAATTTTGAGATTCTAAGGACCTCAACTTCTCAGCTATTTCGTCCAATCGCCTATCATAAGTTTCCTCTCCAGCACCCATTACTGTGAATTGATCCTCCTGAGGATCTTCTTGAAGTACCCTGGCTGCAGTGGCTGTTCCTTGAATGTTTGCAGGAATGTTGGCCTCAGGATGTAGATGTGGGCCAAAAACAGGGGGGTTAACATGGGGTTGCACCCTTTCATTGTTACTTGTGCCAACAGTTCCCACATGAGGGTCATCTTGATTCCTCCCTTCTACCAAAGCCCTGAGCCTTTCCTGGCTTTGAGCTAAGTTGTTCATCACTTCCATGAACTGTGTTATCTGAGTTCTCATCTCCAACCTTTCGTTGGTCATCTGGTTTCTGACCTCTGTAAGGTCTTGCTGCATCTGGTCCATTTGGATGCCCGGAAGGTTGTTTCTAGTTGGGTACCTGTGTGGCCTGTTGAGAGGAAATACCCGGCGGCGAGCAATAATTCCTGAGATTCACAACAGAGGTTAGCGAAAACAAAACAAAAACCTACAAAACAAATAAAAGGTTAGCATGCAATGCAGTTATGCTTATTTGCTCTCAAGGTATCCGGTTTGGCCTTCAGTTTTGACCCTTCCAGACCCTTGAAGATGTTGCTGTTGAAGTTGCTTTTGAAGTGAACCCGGATAGAAATCAACACAAATATATTACAAAGGTGAAATAATACAACTTGTTCTTTTTACAACACAGGCCCTCTAAGGGGTCAAAATACATCACAGAAAGCAAAAGTACATGAGATAAAAACAACAACAAGCAAATGATCACACCCCAAGGCCAAACTCATCCTCGCGAACTTCCCTAAGAAGTGCTTCGGTCACAGGATCAGCCGGATGCTCCGTGAGGTTCCTGATGAGAAGGTTTCTTGTTGCAACAGCTGCAGTCAACTTCTTGTTCTGACTCTGGTCTCTGGATTTCTTCACTCCAGCTTTGATCTTTAGTTCTGATACCTCCCTCTGGGCTGCTGCCAGGGCTTCTTCCATTTGCTCCATCTTGTCTTGAACTCTCTTGTCTTCTAGAGTACGGGCCTCAGTGATCCGGACCCACCTGGCCTGACTTTCCTTCAAGTACAAGTCTGCTCTTGCTCTTTGGAACTGGGCTTCTTTACAAGCATTCTTCAGAATTTGCTCACCAGCTTTAGACTTGTTGATATAATCTCCAGACTTCTCAATCTTAGTCAAGTGTTCCACTCTCAACTTCTCCAATCTTTCAATTTCCCTCACACCTTCACTCCTCTCCCGGAGGGTCTTCTGCAAGGCTTGGGTTAGCTTCTCATTTCTGTCCTTCAAGCTTTCAAACTCCTTCAAACTGATAGTGGCAGGGGGTGGTGCTGAAGATGACTCAGGCATGTCTTCTATGGTGAAGGGCAATCCAGAGAACTGGGCCCTGGCATGGGACCATTCATGATATTGGGCTGATGCCACATTATTGCACTTCCCCAAAATGGTGACTCCCTTGGTTTGAACATGATCCCAGGCCCAGGCAGCCTGCCTAACAACAGTCAAACTGATCTTGTTCTCACAATAGAGGGTCTCAACCAAGTCTTGAACCCTAGGAGTATGAACCAGTGCATAGCCCAATTGTCTCCTGAACAGCAAAGGGTTGTAATTGATACTTCCTTTAACTCCCACTAAAGGCACATTGGGAAAATGCCCACAGCTGGTGATTATATCTCTGCCCTTGGTGCCTTGAGTACACCATCTGATGTCTGCTGAAGTTAGGACAGTGAGTCTCTTAGCCCAGTTGCTTTGCTGGTGAGGATTTAGAAATGCATCTGTCCTGGGTAGATGCCTGAGAAACTAAGCATGGAATAATGGAGCACAACACCTCACTAGCTTACCCCTCTGCTTCTCATTCCTCTGATGTACTGAGTAATAGAGATCTCCTAACAGGGTTGGCACTGGGTTCTTCAGGATGAACAAGTGGATTGCATTCTTGCTGATGAATCGAGGCTCATCTGCAAACAACACAATTCCATATACACTTAAGGCCAACAGAGCACAAACAGCTCTCCACTCCCCCAGGGAAGCCTTCAGACTAGCTTGAGAAATCAGGAAGTCCAGATGAAATCCAGGGATCCCAGCTTTAGAGGTCAAATGCTGCTCAATCAAAGCAGGTTCCAGGTGTAAAGCTTTTGCTATCTCTCCATTGCTGGGAAAGACCATTTCAGGGTTGAAAGGGATTTCCCTCTTGATAGGCAAACCAATCAAAGATGAGTATTCTTCTAAAAGAGGCCCCAACTGAAAGTCCTGAAAGGTGAAACACCTCAATGGGGGATCATAGAACTGGATGCAGGTATGGATCAGGCTCCTCTAAGATGGGTCCATGTCCATAACCAAGTCAAGTATATCCCCATAATGCTCCCTGAACAAAGGTATGTGCCCTGGAGTGATCAGGGTTTGGATCCTCTTGATGTCTGATAAGTCTGGTTGGAAGAAATGATAGGTGATGTTGCTTTTCTTTGGAGCCATGATGCTGAAGACTGAGTAGAATGCTGATGAAGATGCTGAGAAGTGGGCCACTGGCTGGCTAGTGCAAGCAGCTGAAGTATATGGCTGACAAGCTGAAGCAAGTGCTGGTGGAGACAGGTCAAAACTGCAGATGGGGTCAAAACCAAAACCAGATGAATATGGATACCCTGAAACACAAATAAGCATATGTTAATATGATGCAATGAGTATGTATGCAAATGAAATGCAAAGGGTTTGTGACTGAGCTGGATCCGATTAACTGCCTTGGTATAGATCCATGTGTGTTCAAGAATTCCAGATGGAGGTCTATGAATCCAGTAACCAGGGTAGGGGGCTCAAATAAAGAGTCACATGTCCAGGGTTTAGAATCACAAGAATTGTCCAACATGGAGCATTCTTAACAAAGTCAAAGTAACAGGGTATTCTGAGGTCAAGGTACCTGCAAACCTGTAAACAGCCCAACCCCTCTCACAGGTGGTGATCTAGAACAAGGATCCTCAGACTTGGATCAGTTATGAGAAGTGTAAACACTTCTAACCCGGAGGTACAGTGTTTACAATAACCATAACAATTCCTCCTCTAATTCACCTCAGTTTCTGAAGGTCAATACTAAAAGGTCATCCAGACTTAGCAGGCTTCCCAGATAGCCCTAGCATTGCAGGAAATCTGCAACACAGAGTTCTCAAGAAGAAACCCATATCTGAACCGTGTTTCATATTCCCGCACCAGACCGAAATGGAATGGGAAAGAATATGATTCACTCTAGCCTAGGTGTCACTCAGGTCCCAGGTATAGGACCTTAACTCTCAATGAAACACCCACCCACCAAGGCAAACAAAAGATCCAGCCAGTGATAATGACAGTATGATGTATAAATGCAATAAAGAAAGCAATAAAGTAACTGTACATAAAGCAATAAACAGAAATAAATACCAGCACAAATAAGCACATAACACCCCAGTAAACACAAATCAATCAAGCGCTAGGAGGAACCCACAAAAAGAACCAAAAGCCCTGGTTGCAGTATAAAATTCCCCAGCAGAGTCGCCAAGCTGTCGCTCCCGATAAATGGGACTGGCCCAAATAAAGGTACAGACGCGAACGGTCGGCGAGAGGGACAATGAGAACACACAGCAGTGAACTCACTGGAAAGGAAAAGAGTCGCCAGCTAGGCATTTTTATCCCGGAGGAAAGGTAATGCTGCATAGACCTAGAAAAGGATGGATAAGACGGTTTGCGAACCAGAGAGACTGAGAAAGGGGGTTGGTTACAACCTGGGAAGGTATTAGCACCCAGATTGTCCGTCGTACTCGACGGGATCCACGCTTAGAAGATTTGTGTTAAAAGGGGTAGTGTCAGTGCAATTTGTGTATAAAATAGCTGGAAAAGGATGTACAGGTGTCAGTGTAAAAGAAAGTGAGATGTGATAAATATACAATGTCAGTGCAGGAACAGGGATAAGATGCTCAAGATCATGAGGTTTAAAGAATGAAGCTGGAAAGAGGGGGGATGTACAGAGACTTTTGTTCGATAACTGTTAAGTTATGCCTACGTATCCTCTCGTGCAATGAGGAAGTCAGAACACCGTAGTTCGACCCAAAGAGACTGAAAGATGAATTGACTTGTGAACTGCTTGCTTGTCTATGCTCAAGTGTATGACCTGTCTGGCACAGATGCTGACTGTCTTGCATTAGACGGAAGAAGCAAGTTCTCGTTTATGAGTGAGTGTGATGAGAAAAGAATCCCGGAGGAGACGATTATTGTTTGTTTTTGAGTTTTCAGTCTTTTATTGCTTTTTGAAGTTTGTCATAAGATAATGAGCTTAAGCCTAAACCAATGGGTTTAGTAAACTCATCACATCTTCCCTCTGATTAGGGGTAATGAGAATACCTTAAGTGTGAAGTCAGGTTCTCACACTTAATCACCTTTGGTGTAGGATTAAGATCATTAACCTACTTGTGATTATTTAGATGTTTTTGGTGTTTTTGTTTAGTGTTAAGTAATGAGGTTAAGCCATAATCAGGGATTTAACAGACTCATTACACCATCCTAAAAGAAGGATAATAGATGAGAGAGTTTAAGCTGAGGAAAGCTCCTCAACTTAATCCATGATTAGGGATTAAACCCATGACAAAACAAACCTTTGATTAAGTGGGTTTTATTAATGGTATGATGATGAAGTGAATTTTATGATTTGTAAGACAACTTGAGGGGGACTTGTCCATTAACACTAGGGTTAGTCCTTCTTAACCACTTAAGGAAGAATTAGAACCCTAATGCAAGGCCCAAGTTACAAGTGTGATGTCCTGATGATTATTATGTGGATTAACTAAGAGATTTAAACACCTTAAGGGTTTAATACTTAGGATTAAAGTTATACACTCCATCCTAAGAGAAGGATGCAGGCATAAGCTTAATCACAAAGTCTTAAAACCTTTAGGGTTTAGTCTCTGATTATGAGATGAGAAGAGAAGACTCAAAGAGAGACACAAAGGTGAAAACTATGGGGGGAGACTAATCAAAACCCTAATTCATTGTCATGCTTGGTTGTTCCTAAAGTTTGTGAGGTTTGCAAGAACAATCTTCAGATGAACCACCAGGAAGCAGATGAACAAGATCAAGAGAAGCAAAGTGACTTGCTTCATTCAAGAAGTCAAGTCACTTGAAGAAAGAAAGTGGGAGGAAGAAGAATGAGCAAGCTCAAACTCAAACACATACAAAAATGCAGCATGGATGTAAAAGAGATGAAAAGAAAAGTTATGAGAAGTGAAGGCAAATTCACTTCTCAAGTTTACTTACCACCTGAAATGTTAGAAAGAAATGCAATGCAATGCTAAATGAAATGAAATGGTATGATGCTAAGCAAAACCAGAAGCATTTTGATGATGATTATGATGCTATTAAGTGCTGCAAACATGAGGCAAGACATGGAGATGTTCATACAAGATCATGGATGCAAATGATGCAAGTTAAGGAGCATGAACAAGCATGAAATGTTATGAAGCATACAAGACAAATGACAAGGCAAATATGCAATGCAATGATCAAACATGCTTTCTACATGTCTTAAGATGTCAAATGAATCACAAGAATGCACAAAATGCAAAGACAAGTCAAGTTATGCAAGAGAATGCAAGAAGGATGCAAGAGAAAGCCCAAATTAGGGTTCATGGATCAAACATCAAACATAAACCAAAAACAGAAGCAAACCCTAAGATAAAAAATGGAAAATGGTATCCAAAGAAACCCTAAACCTATAATAAACCACTGCCCCAAGGGGAGCTCTCAACTCTTAACCAATCTCAAGATATGGATTTTCTAAGTTATTAGGGTTTTTTAGGGTTCCTAACAAAAGAAATGCCAAACAATTGGAAAATGCAAGATCAAATCATGGCCATTTTATCCTAGAAACTACATGCCAAACATAAAACAATGCAAAAAGAATCAATGTCTCAACCTTCTCCAATAGGCAGAAATGAATTTTCAAACTTATGGTCAAAATAATGCATAAAAAATGATTTAATTCAATGAGAAATTCTTAAAATGCATCAAGATCAAAAAAGAAATTTGGTTTGAAGGTTGCACAATGTTTCTAAATGTCTTAGAACATTTCATGAATTTTTTTGTAATTTTTAAATACCTAAAAGTATTTTTAATTAATTAATTTCCATTAATCAATTAAAAATAATCCTTTAAATATTTAAAAATACTTTTTTAATGATAAAAAATAAAATAAAAATATTTTTGGGTCTTAAAAATTAATAAAACTTTAAGGAAAAAGTTTCATAATTTTTAAGAATTTTTTTGCTATTTTAAATTAATTATGCAAATTAATTGAAAAGAAAATGAATTAAAAATGAATTTTAAATGAAGTAATCAGGAAGGATGGCTGAGATTGATTCTGGCAGTGGATGGGTTGACTTGGCGCGTGATCCAGTGGCCCAAATTCAAACTAACTTAATCCTGATTAATTAAATAATAATCCATAATTAAAACTTAATGACATGATCCAGGCCTTCCATTCACGCGCGGGAAACAAGATCTAAAGGCCCAGGTTTAAAACTTGCCCTAACCCTAAATTAATGACTAATCACTTTCAGGTCACCGGAGACGAGCTCCGGTCGTCTTCTCCGGTGACCTTCTCCCCTGAAAACTTCAAACTTCCTAAAAACGTATCAAAAATGAAAAATAAAAACTGGGAAATGTTCCTCACATCCTCACGAATCAAACCCCTCTCTCAAAACAAATTTATTCTTCCTAAACAAGCTGAATCGAAAGAAAGAAAAACTAGGGCACGCAAGCTTCAGAGACAAATTAAACTCTCAAATCAAAGCCATTTTCAAAACCAATGATACCAGAATGATCAGTGAATCACATAGAACAAGTTTGTAACAAGAAAAATGATTTCTGGAAAAATAAATTTCAAGCTACCTGAGATTTGAAGCTTTCAGTTTGAGGACTTTCTGGCCACTTTTCCTTGTGCAATCCACTCCACTTGATCCCCAGAAGATGTTTGAATGCTCAAATAGAGTTTATGTTGGCTGGATAGTGAGATTCGACAGCTTCTGCTCAAGCTTGCTCAGAAATGGCAATGGAGTTCCTGGAGGTTTCAGGCCATGGTGAATGATGGTTTGTGGTCCTGAGGATGAATGGAGAAGGTCTGCAGTGTTTGTTGGTGTGTTTGCAAGCTGTGGTGAGAGTTTCGAAGAGAAATGCAGACTGAGGGTGAGCAATGGCTATGGGGTATTCTGGCTATTTTAGGCTTGTGTTCTTGGTGCTGGGTGGTCTATGAAGTGTGGTGAGATGATTGATGAAGATAGTTTGAGTGTTTGGTGGCTGTGTAAGCAGATTCGAAGGCTTATGCAAAATGGAAGGTTTTTGTGAATGTGATGAATGAGATGGTTTCAGTCTTGCTTAGTCTTATGTTTAGCTTGCAAATGGATACAATAAACAAATGCAAGTGGCCAGAGGATGTGACTTGTGCTTTATGGATAGGTGTAGCCACTTTTGCTCAAAATCCACTTTATGTGTAAGAGAAGTATGGTGAGGTGCTAGGCAAGTACAATGGGCATGGGATGCGCAGCATGCTGAGTATGTGAGGCTAGCTTGATTCAAGGACCAATGCAGCAAGTTGGTAAAGCATGATCATGAGTTTTGCAACTTGTTGTAACTTTGGTTCACATGTGATTCTTTTGC
Source organism: Lathyrus aphaca (assembly GCA_963966055.1). NCBI lineage: Eukaryota > Viridiplantae > Streptophyta > Magnoliopsida > Fabales > Fabaceae > Lathyrus > Lathyrus aphaca. The sequence goes on along the minus strand of OZ014522.1, from coordinate 100,181,930 downwards.
CTAACCAAACATAAACCATAGGCATTCTTGGTTCATTTCTGATTTTTAGGGTTTAGAGAATGTTTATGTGCTGGTTTGAAGTGAACTAGAGGCTGCAATATGCATTGGTCCAAGATCTTGCAAAATTTTCACTTAGGGCATGCCTTGAAAAACAATGATTTTAGCCAACTTTGCATTGCCATAACTTTTGATCCAAGAAGAGTTTGATCATGTTCTTGTACTTTTTGAAAAGGGAAAGATGAGATCTACAACTTTCATGACCAAAGTTTTTCCATTTGAAGCCTTTTTGGATCATGAATCAAGGCTTGAAAAATGACCTAAAATGATGCATTCTTGAAAAGTCAACTATGCCCAAAAAGTCAACATTTGCAAAAACCCTAAATTCTTGATTTTTATGAACTTCAAACTTCTTCCATGATCAAATAAAGATCATATACACTCAAAATGATGAAGATCACCCATTGGTTGGGTCATTGGGGGCCTCAGATGCCCTGATTTTACACTGACTTGTCTGAAAAGTCAACTCTTGATCAGATGACTTCCCCATGGAATTTCTTCATGAAAATTGATATGCATACTCCCTATACCATATAGAGATCAATGGAAAAAAGAATGACCAAAAAAATTGGTGTTATGGCCTCTGAAACCAAAACCCTAATTTTCAGTCAACTGTGCAGTTCATCCTGGCTCTGCATCCACTCAAACCCTAGTTCTTGTGATTCCTTTGCATTTTTGACTTTGAGGAGATGGAATATGATATAAGGACACACATGGACCCCTTTGAGTTGATTGGTGGCCTTTGGAATGGCTCAAGATGCTGTGGGATTGCTCAGATCACAAACCCTAGGTGCAGATGACTTAGAAACTATCCAGTGAACCAAAAATGCAATATGAGATGGTGTGATTGTGTTTATGCATATGAGATGATCACAAGCCATGGTGTGAATGGGTGAGGGCAAATTTGGGGTGTTTACACTTGGCACTATGGCTCTGACGTATACTGCGAAGGAAAGAAAATCACCCTTGAACCATCAACACCTGCACCACAAATAGATAATGTGGGAGGAGGCGGAGGCTTCACTCGAAGCGGACGTCTCTTTGCTCCACAAATTCAGAGACCCACTACCGAAGCAGAAGCTGCTGCCAAGGCAAAAGGAAAGAGCCCGGTGCAGGAAGATCAAGCTGTTAAGGAAGCTTTGAAAACACCGTTCGATCAAGAAGTTGATGAGTTTATGAGAATCATCAAAAAGAGTGATTATAAAATTGTGGATCAGCTTCACCAGACGCCATCCAAGATCTCTATCCTCTCACTGCTTATGTTCTCTGAAGCCCATCGGAATGCACTACTTAAAGTCTTGCACGCAGCTTACGTGCCTGAGGAGATCACCGTCAATCAATTGGAAACCTTGGTAGGAAATGTTACTGCTAGCAATGGGCTAGGGTTCACCAATACTGACTTGACAACGGATGGCCGCAACCACAACAAGGCCCTGCACATCACCATGGAATGCAAAGGTGCAGTCCTTTCTCATGTGCTGGTAGACACAGGGTCGTCCCTTAATGTCTTACCAAAGAAGGCTCTGGTGAAGCTAGAGTATGAAGGATTAGCATTGCGACCCAGTAACCTGGTAGTAAGAGCCTTCGATGGTTCTAAGAGATCGGTTCTGGGAGAGATTGAGCTACCTGTGACAATTGGCCCACAGACCTTTAAAACTATCTTCTATGTGATGGACATTCAGCCTGCCTACAGCTGTTTGTTGGGTAGACCTTGGATTCACGCCGCTGGCGCAGTAACGTCTACCCTTCACCAGAAGTTAAAATTTGAGTGGGAAGGCCAAGTTGTTACAATCTGTGGGGAAGAGGATATATTTGTTAGCCATCTGGCTACTTATAAGTACATTGAGATGGATGGGGAGATCCATGAAACAATGAGCCAAGGATTTGAGGCCTTGAACGTGAATGAAGCATCTGCTGTATCTGGAATCTCCATGTCATCTTACCAACAAGCCCGGAAGGTTGTTGAGGAAGGAACTGCCCAAGGCTGGGGCAAGGTTTTAGCTGTGGAGGAGAAGAAAGACAAATTTGGGTTGGGTTACAGACCAACTCAACAACATCAAGCAAAGGCTGCTGAGAAGCCCGGTTTTGTCAGTGGGGGGATACTCACCCCTGATGCTATCAACAATTTGGAAGACGGGATGGAAAAGGAACGCAATCTGGAGAATTGGATTCGTCCAAAGATCCCGGGGAGCAGTATCTCAAACTGGTCTTCCCAGGAAATTATAAGAGTTACTCATGCAGAGTAATTATTATTTCCTGTATTTTTATAGCATGCATCAAAGTCTTGCATCTTGCCCAAGGTGACAAGACTCATTTTGTAATCGGGCCATCTGTACTTTTTGTGCAAACAAGATCAATTAATGAAATATCAGACATCTTTTTGCAAACGAGTCTTTTTCTTTTCCGTTCACTGTTTTTCCATTTTTCTTTTTTGTACAAAAAATAAATGGCGATGTTTTCAAAATGATAACTTTATTTCACTTTTCTAAGCAAGATTAAAAACCAATCACTAAAATGAACAAACTAAACCCTTGCAGAGAGTGCCTTCCAGACAGCACCGACAACAGCACGGCTATGACTTCGTATGACTTTGACAATCCGATCAATCAAGCTGATGAAGGGGTTGAAGAAGAATATGAGCTTCCTGAAGAGCTAGCCAGGTTGTTGAGACAAGAGGAAAAAGTTATTACTCCTCACCAGGAGGAGGTTGAAGTGATTAATCTTGGTACAGATGAAGACGTGAAAGAGGTTAAAATCGGGGCCTGCCTGCAAGACTCAGTGAAGAGACAACTGATCGATCTGCTTCAAGAGTATGTGGACGTGTTTGCTTGGTCGTATCAAGACATGCCAGGGTTGGATACCGACATTGTTGTGCACAAGCTGCCTTTGAGGGAAGAATGCCCACCAGTCAAACAGAAATTGCGCCGTACTCGCCCAGACATGGCAATGAAGATCAAGGAAGAGGTACAAAAGCAGTGGGACGCTGGGTTCCTTGCTGTAACTAGCTACCCACCATGGGTTGCTAACATAGTACCTGTGCCTAAGAAAGATGGTAAGGTAAGGATGTGTGTTGACTACCGGGATCTGAACAGAGCCAGCCCGAAAGACGATTTCCCATTACCTCACATTGATGTATTGGTGGATAACACGGCTCAGTTCTCGGTATTCTCCTTCATGGACGGATTTTCAGGATATAATCAGATCAAGATGTCACCTGAAGACATGGAGAAGACAACCTTCATCACACCTTGGGGCACGTTCTGTTACAAAGTGATGCCATTTGGACTGAAGAATGCTGGTGCAACGTATCAACGGGCTATGGTGACATTATTCCACGATATGATCCATAAAGAAATAGAATGTTATGTGGATGACATGATTGCCAAGTCCCTTACAGAGGAAGATCACCTGGTAAATCTGCTGAAGTTGTTCAAGCGTCTGAGGAAGTACCAACTGAAGTTGAACCCCAACAAGTGCACATTCGGGGTGCGATCTGGTAAGCTGCTGGGCTTTATTGTAAGCGAGAAAGGGATTGAAGTTGACCCTGATAAAGTCAAAGCTATTCAAGAGATGCCTGCACCGAAAACTGAAAAAGAAGTTCGAGGGTTCCTAGGTAGATTGAACTACATCTCAAGGTTCATATCTCACCTTACAGCAACCTGTGAACCCTTGTTCAAACTGCTAAGAAAAGAACAGACGGTCAGGTGGAACGAAGACTGCCAAAAGGCTTTTGACAAGGTCAAAGAATATCTGCAAGAACCTCCAATCCTTATGCCGCCAGTTGAAGGAAGACCTCTGATTATGTACTTGACAGTATTAGAAGGGTCGATGGGGTGTGTGTTGGGCCAGCATGACGAGTCTGGTCGAAAAGAGTATGCAATATACTACCTAAGCAAAAAGTTTACCGACTGTGAACAACGTTATTCACTGCTCGAGAAAACTTGTTGTGCTTTAGCGTGGGCTGCTCGCCGACTGAGACAGTATATGTTGACCCACACTACTTTATCGATCTCAAAGATGGACCCAGTTAAGTACATTTTCGAGAAGCCAGCACTTACCGGACGGGTTGCAAGATGGCAAATGATTCTTACAGAATATGACATCCAGTACACCTCTCAGAAAGCCATCAAGGGCAGTGTACTATCTGAATATCTTGCTGAGCAACCCATTGATGACTACCAGCCTATGAGATTTGACTTCCCTGATGAAGACATCATGTTCATTAAAGCAAAAGATCATGAAGATCCCATTCACACTGAAGGGCCCGACCCGGAAGAAGAATGGACTATGATGTTTGACGGGGCTGTTAATATGAATGGTCGCGGTGTTGGTGCGGTACTCATTACACCCAAAGGAGTTCACATGCCTTTCTCGGCAAAACTCACTTTCAACTGCACTAACAACGAAGCTGAATACGAAGCTTGCATTATGGGTCTTGAGGAAGCCATTGACCTCAGGATCAAGACATTGACCGTATTCGGAGATTCAGCTCTGGTAGTTAATCAAACCAACGGAAAGTGGTACACCCACCAGGATCATCTGATACCTTACAGGGATTATACAAGGAGGTTATTAACTTTCTTCACAACAGTCAAGCTTGAGTATATCCCTCGGGACGAGAATCAGTTTGCAGATGCTCTTGCTACCATTTCATCCATGATCAAAGTTCAAGCTGCTAACTTTGTACCTCAGATTTCAGTGTCCAGACTCGACAGACCAGCATATGTATTTGCAGCAGATGTTGTCAAAGATGATAAACCTTGGTTCCATGACATTAAATGCTTCTTGGAGGATCAAACATACCCACCCGGGGCATCTTCCAATGATAAGAAGACTTTGAGAAGGCTTGCTGGTAGTTTCTTTCTGAACACTGATGGGTCTTTATACAAAAGGAACTTTGATATGGTACTCCTCAGATGTGTTGACAAAGCGGAAGCAGATTTGTTGATGCATGAAGTGCACGAAGGATCCTTTGGTACCCACGCCGGAGGGCATGCCATGGCTAAGAAGTTGTTAAGATCAGGCTATTACTGGATCACAATGGATGCAGACTGTTGTGCTTACGCTAGAAAATGCCATAAATGCCAGATCTATGCAGATAAGGTGCATGTGCCTCCCAATCCTTTGAACATCATGTCTTCACCATGGCCCTTTGCCATGTGGGGCATTGATATGATCGGCAAGATTGAGCCAACTGCTTCAAACGGCCACAGATTCATCCTGGTCGCCATTGACTATTTCACCAAGTGGGTTGAAGCAGCCTCATATGCAAATGTTACAAGGCAAGTGGTAGCCCGATTCCTGAAGAGAGATATCATCTGTCGATACGGAGTGCCCGAACGAATCATTACTGACAATGGTTCCAATTTAAACAACAAAATGATGGCAGAGCTGTGCCGGGACTTCAAGATCCAACATCACAATTCTTCTCCTTACAGGCCGAAGATGAATGGCGCTGTTGAGGCGGCTAATAAGAATATCAAGAAGATTGTGCAGAAGATGGTAGTCACTTACAAAGACTGGCATGAAATGCTACCGTTTGCCTTGCATGGGTACCGCACGTCGATCAGAACATCCACTGGGGCAACACCGTATCAGCTTGTGTATGGTATGGAAGCAGTCCTACCTGTTGAAGTTGAATTACCCTCTCTGCGGGTACTAATGGATGTTAAACTGAGTGAAGCAGAATGGGTTCGGGCCCGATACGAACAACTGAGTCTGATCGAAGAGAAAAGATTGGCTGCAATCTGTCATGGGCAGTTGTATCAGAAGAGAATGAAGAAAGCCTTCGATCAGAAAGTCAGGCACCGAGAGTACCAAGTAGGAGATCTTGTGCTGAAAAGAATCCTCCCTCCTCATACAGACCACAGGGGCAAATGGACCCCCAATTATGAAGGACCATTTGTGGTAAAGAAAGTTTTCTCTGGTGGAGCACTGATGCTCAGCACCATGGATGGTGAAGATTTCCCGTCCCCTGTGAATTCAGATGCAGTTAAAAAATACTTCGCATAAAATGACCCGCTGGACATAAAAACAGAATGTAAGTCCAGGCAAAAATAGGGCATCCCGGCGAGTCAAAAACAGAATAAAAGACTCGGGTAAAAATAAGGGAAATAAATAAAAAAATGTACACCCGCTGAGTTGAAAAGCCGGATTGGACAGCTCAGGCAAAAATGGGTATCCCGATGGATTGAAAACCCGAAAGGGCGATCCATGCAAAACAAGGGAATAAGCGAACAACTGCATTCTGAATTCGTCTGTATCATCTACAACTTGGAAAGCTTCGGAAGGATCAAGCTTCAATCAGAATCAACCTTCTCCAGAAAGCAAGACGAGAAGAACGTCAAAAGTCATACGAGTCATAGCGAAAGAGGAAGCTCCTTTTGAAAGCGTCGTCAACATCGCCAGCACTTTGTTTCTCCATTTGTAACAATCTCTTCATTTTAGGAGATTTGTTTCCTTGACTGTATCTTGCCAATTTAGGGCACATGAATTAATAAAATCAGATTTTTCAGTCATGTTTCGTCTTGTACATTTTTGCAAAGAATGTCTGATGTCTCTTAAAAATTAATTGCATAAGTGCAGATGCTCTTCTCTAAAATATAATAATAAAAACACATGCTAACAGGGAATATACTTACTCTCGAGAGTGCTTAACTCCTATGACGGAATCCAGTAAAGGATACCTCGGGATCATTTGTACGTTTCGCTATCTTTGTAGGATTGCAGGTATCCAGAACACAACTTGGGGCATGCAAGTTACATCCCAGAAAGCTGGCAAATCAACAAATAATCTCAGCATCCGAAGCGCTCTCTCCCCAGCTGAGTTGCCCCTCGTTACATTCCCCAGCCGTAGTACCAACCATTCTTCCTCAGCAGAATACAGAAGTCAGGGAATCACCTCCCCATAGAATCCTCAGCCTCTATGCAGGAGAGCAACGTGTGAAGAAGTCACAACAGAGTACAGAAGGCTTCTACAAACCCCAGCTGGGTCCTATATTACAAGGATATGTCAACCAGTGACCTATATCCCCAAGCAGAACCATCTCATTAGGTCTACCAATGATCTCATCCCCAGCTGGGATGTCCACTTCAAACAGATCAGCCAGAGATCTTCGCAGCAACGGGATCCGAATCCCGGTTTGGTATCTTTGCATAATCATAGCATTCGCATCATATTATCCCCTCAGAGCGTAGCATTCCGTCTAATACGGAGCATTACGGTAAAAAAAATCAAATACATAGCATAATCAGAAGTCATGTTGTGAATCGAACACTTGTGAATAATAACCATTCATCAACAATATACAAAAATCCCCACCAGGGTCCCCAGCAAAAGCAGTTGCCTCACAAATCACAAACATCAGTATATACTCCCTTTTGACACCCGTCCGTGTCATCATTCCCCAGTAAAGTCGCCCGAGCATCCTTTACAAACAATACCGCCTGTACTACAGATACTTCCTGACACCCGTCCGTGTCATATCCTCAGTAGAAAGCCAAAGACATCATCTTTGCACCCACCTATACTTGTAATATACACTTTCTTGGCACCCGTCCGTGTCATTTCCCCCAGCGCAGTCGCTTACACTTTTTACAACCCATATACTTGTTGATTGTACCCTTCTCCTTTTGACACTCGTCCGTGTCACCCTCCCCAGCAGATAAACACTCATACTACTCGTACTTATACAGATACTCGTCCGCATCTTTAATCTATACACAACCATCTAAACACTTATATCTTTTGTTTCTTGGATATAAACACTCGTCCGTGTTTACTATTCCCCAGTAGATCACCAACAAGGCAATTTTCTTTTTATCTGACACTCGTCCTGTGTCATGATAACCCTGAGAGCAGCCGTACCCTGCTAGGTGGTCGTCCTCCACCTCTTGATGGTCGTCCTCCATCATGCTCATCCGATGGCCGTCCCCATCGTTGTTTTTTAGCAGCCGTCCCCTGCTAGGTGGTCGTCCTCCACCTCTTGATGATCGTCCTTCATCACTTTATCCAATGGCCGTCCCCATTGTTGATTTTTGGTTATCTGACACTCGTCCTATGTCATGATAAACCTTGAGAGCAGCCGTCCCCTGCTAGGTGGTCGTCCTCCACCTCTTGATGGTCGTCCTCCATCATGCTCATCCGATGGCCGTCCCCATCGTTGATCTTTTATCCGACATTCGTCCTATGTCGCGATACTTTCGGCAGCCGTACCCTGCCTGGTGGTCGTCTTCCACCTTAGATGACCGTCCCTCATCTTAACCCCGACAGAGCAGCCGTCCCCTGCTAGGTGATCGTCCTTCACCTTTGATGACCGTACCTCATCATCTGTTTATTTCATTTATTCTTTAACCTGATGGCCGTCCCCGTCGTGGTCCCTTTTTCTTTTTAGCCCGATGGCCGTCCCCATCGTTGGTTACTTTACTTTATGAACTTGATGGCCGTCCCCGTCATTTTTTATCAACCCCCAGAAAATTTTACAGCTTTATCTTGATGACCATCCCCATCATAATATCTTATTCTTCCAGCTAGTCGGCCGTCCCCGTCTTGGCTTTACCTTTTATCCCCAGCATGTCGGTCGTCCTCGTCGTTGCTCTTTACCCAGCAGTCGTCCTCTGCTCGACGGTCGTCCTCCGTCGCCCACACTTTACAATATACCTTATTTTCCTTTTACAATCTATATCCCTTTTCTTCTTCATTCTGTGAGTGCAAATTTTGGTCTGTCTTTGGTATTCAACCACAAGTTATCTTGTTTGTCTGTTAAGTCGTTGCTTACATCCTGCACAGCTAACTCATGTTTGAATAGGGGCAGCTGTAAACACCCCAAATTTGCCCTCACCCATTCACACCATGGCTTGTGATCATTTCATATGCATAAACACAATCATATTATCTCATATCTCATTTTTGATCCACTGCATAGATTCAGAGTCATCTGCACCTAGGGTTTGTGATCTGAGCAATCCAAGAGCCTCTTGAGCCACTCCAAAGGCCACCAATCACTTCAAAGGGGTCCATGTGTGTTCTTATATCATATTACATCCTCTCAAAGTCAAGAATGCAAAGGATCACAAGAACTGAGGTTTGCATGGAAGCAGAGCCAGGCTAGACTGCACAGTTGACCTAAAATTAGGGTTTTGGTTTCAAAGGCCATAACTCCAAATTTTTTGGTCATTCTTGTTTCCATTGGTCTCTATATGGCATAGGGAGTATGCATATCAATTTTCATGAAGAAATTCCATGGGGAAGTCATCTGATCAAGGGTTGACTTTCTGGACAAGTCAGTGTAAAATCAGGGCATCTGAGGCACCCAATGACCCAACCAATGGGTGATCTTCATCATTTTGAGTGTATATGATCTTTATTTGATCATGGAAGAAGGTTGAAGTTCACAAAAATCAAGAATTACAAGCTTTTGCAAATGTTGACTTTTTAGGGCATGGTTGACTTTTCAAGAATAGGTCATTTTAGGTCATTTTTCAAGCCTTGATTTTTGATTCAAAGATGTTTCAAATGGAAAAACTTTGGTCATGAAAGTTGTAGAATACATTTTTCCCTTTTCAAAAAGTACAAGAACATGATCAAATTCTTCTTGGACCAAAAGTTATGGTGTGACAAAGTTGGCCAAAATCATTGATTTTCAAGATGTGCACCAAATGTGAATTTTGCAAAATCATGAACCAATGCCATTTGTAACTTCTAATTCACTTCAAACCAATGTACAAACATCACATAAGTTCTAAAAATCAGAATTGGACCAAAGTTTCTCATGTTCATGGTTTGTGTAACAAGACTTTTTCATGAAGTTTCAAAAGTGAACAACTTGCAAAATCACTCATCACACTTCACCCACTTGCTTCCTTGGCCTTTGAACCAGCCATAGTCTCTCACCACACCATGCTGCGCCAGCCCTAGCCATTGTACCAAGCTAGAACCAAGCCCATGCCTCTCTTACAAAAAAGTTGACTTTTGGCAAAAGCAAACATCCCAATCACAGCAGGCCATGTCACATCCTCTGGCCACTTGGAATTGTTTATACTATCCTTTGGCAAGCAAAACATAAGAAGAAGCAAGGCTGAAACTCTCCATAGCATCACATACACCAAACTGACCCCATTGGCATTTCTCTTCGAATCTGCCTGCACAACTCACAAACACTCAAACAAATTCCTCTAATCATCTCACCTTGCCTCATTGAGTAGAAACCAACAAGATTCAGGCCTGATTTGAGCAAGAACACCTCATTACCATTTTTCACCTCAGCCTGCATTTTTCTTCGAATCACCTTCCACAGCCATCAAACATCCAAACTTCTTTCACCAACAGATCAAACACCTCAAAAGGAACCAAAACCACCCTTCACATTGATCTGAAACAGCCTATACACAAACTGCATTTTCTGCTACACCAGAACTGGATTGCCCAAGGCAGCTTGTCTAAGCTCATTTCAAGCCTTCCATTAGCATCAGGGGAGTCAAAGGGATCCATTTGCACGCAAAGGAAGCTCAGTTTTGAAGCTTTCCAGCTCAGGTATGAACATGAACACTTTCTCCCAAAGCTTGCATTTTAAGTTATAATATGATTGCTCATGTCTTGCTGGTCATGGGGATGGTTTCAGAATCAAAAATAAGTGAGAAATGAGTTTGTATGATCCCTCTGAAATTTTGCCCGTGGATTTTGTTTCCTTCGATTCGCTTGATTCATGGTGTTTAAATGTTGTTTGAGGGTGGATTCGTGTCCTAGGATGTTAGAGGATCACTTAGATGTGTTTAATTTGTGAAATGGTTGCCTGAATCATGTTTTAGGGTTTTGGGGTCGCCGGGGAAGATGACCGGAGCTCCCCTCCGATCACCTGAGTTTGATTAGCCCTAATTACAGTAATTAATTCCATTTGAATTTCGTGCGTTGGATGGCTTGACTTGTTTGACTTGCCGCGCGAATAGAAGGCCCAGATCCACTTGATTAGCCCTAATTCATTTTATTAGTTTTAATTAATTGTAATTAAATTAATTAACTCAGAACCAATCCTGGCCCTTGGATCTGCGCGCCAGTCAACACTTTCAAACTTGGAGTGAATCTCAGCCATTCCTTCTGTTTACTTTCTTTTATTCCAATTTTATTTTCATTTCTTTTTCATTTTATTTGTATAATTTATTTAAAATAGTAAAATTTGTCTAAAAATTATGAAACTTTTTCTTAAGAGTTTTATTAATTTTTAAGACACAAAAATATTTTCATTTTTATTTTTAGCATTAAAAAAGTATTTTTAAATATTTAAAAGATTATTTTTAATTTATTAATGAGAATTAATTTATTAAAAATCCTTTTAGGTATTTAAAAATCACCAAAAAATTCATGAAATGTTCTAAGACATTTAGAAACATTGTCTAACCTTCAAACCAAATTTCTTTTTTGATCTTGATGCATTTTGAGAATTTTTCATTGAATTAAAATCATTTTTGTGCATTATTTTGATCCTAAGTTCAAAAAATCATTTCTGCCTATCTATGAAGAGTTGGACATTGGTTCTTTTTGCATTGCATTATGTTTAGCATGTAGTATTTGAGATTAAATGGCCATGTTTTTTTTCCTCATTTTCAATTTGTTTGGCATTTCTTTTGTTTGGAAACCCTAAAAACCCAAGAATCTTGTAAAAACCATAACTTGAGATAGGTTAGGAATTGAGACCTCTCCTTTGGGCTTTGGTTTAGTATAGGATTAGGAGTCCTTTGAGTGGCATTTTCCATTTTTTATTTTAGGGTTTGCTTCTGTTTTTGGTTTTTGTTTGATGTTTGGTTCATAAACCCTAATTTGGGCTTTCATTTGCATCCCTCTTGCATTCTCTTGCATAACATGACTTGCCATGACATTTCAAGCATCCATTTGATTCATTTGACATCATAAGACATATTGAAAGCATGTTTGGTCATTGCATCTTGCATTTGCCATGTTGTATGCCATATGCATCTCATAACTTTTCATGAATGTTCATGGTCCTTAACTTGCTCCATTTGCATCCATAAAGCTTGTATGATCATCCCCATGTGTTGCCTCATGTTTGTAGCATCCCATAGCATCTTTATCATCATCAACATGCTTCTGGTTTTGTTTCTCATCATACCATTTCACTCCATTTTGCATTGCATTGCACTTCTTTTCTAACTTTTCAGGTGGTAAGTGAACTTGAGAAGTGAATTTGCCTTCACTTCTCATAACTTTTCTTTTCATCTCTCTTGCATCCATTGCTGCATTTTATATGTGTTTTGAGTTTGATCTTGTTCATTCTTCTTCTTCCCACTTTCTTTCTTCAAGTGACTTGACTTCTTGAATGAAGCAAGTTACTTTGCTTCTCTTGATCTTTTCATCTGTTTCCTGGTGGTTCCTCTGAAGATTTCTCTTGTCAAACCTCACAAACCTTATGAACAACCAAGCATGACAATGATTAGGGTTTTGATTAGTCTCCCCACTTAGTTTTACCTTTGTGTCTCTTTTGAGTCATCTCTTCTCACCTCATAATCAGGGACTAAACCCTAAAGGCTTCAAGGCTTAGTGATTAAGCTTATGCCTGCATCCTTCTATTAGGATGGAGTGTATAACTTTAATCCTAAGTGTTAAACCCTTCATGTGTTTAAATCCTTTAATCAATTCATCTAATAATCATCAAGACATCAAGCTTGTAACTTGGGCCTTGCATTAGGGTTCTAATTCTTCCTTAATTGGTTAAGAAGGACTAACCCTAGAGTTAATGGACAAGTCCCCCTCAAGTTGTCTTACAAACCCTAAAAATCACTTCATCATCATATCATTAAATAAAATCCACTTAACCAAAGGCTTGTTTTGTCATGAGTTTAATCCCTAATCATGGATTAAGTTGAGGAGCTTTCCTCAGCTTAAACATTCTCATCTATTATCCTTCTATTAGGATGGTGTAATGAGTCTGTTTAATCCTTGATTATGGCTTAACCTCATTACTCAACACTAAACAAAAACACCAAAAAACATCTAAATAATCATAAGTAGGTTAATGATCTTAATCCTGCATCAAGGGTGATTAAGTGTGAGAATCTGACTTCACACTTAAAGTACTCTCATTACCCCTAATCAGAGGGAAGATGTGATGAGTTTACTAATCCATTGGTTTAGGCTTAAGCTCATTAACTTATGACAAACTTTCAAAAGCAATAAAAGACTGAAAACACAAAAAAAACAAACAATAATCGTCTCCTTCGGGATTCTTTTCTCATCACCTTCACTCATAACCGAGAACTTGCTTCTTCCGTCTAATGCAAGACAGTTTGCACCTGAGCCAGACAGGTCATACACTTGAGCATAGACAAGCAAGCAGTTCACAAGTCAATTCACCTTTCAGTCTCTTTGGGTCGAACTACGGCGTTCTGACTTCCTCATTGCACGAGAGGATACGTAGGCATAACTTAACCGTTATCGAACAAAAGTCTCTGTACATCCCCCCTCTTTCTAGCTTTATTCTTTAGCCTCATGGTCTTGAGCATTTCACTCTGTTCTTACACTGACACTTTCACACTTCATATCACTTACACACTATACACTGACACCTGTACATCTTTTCCAGCTATTTCATACACAGATTGCACTGACACTACCCCTTTAAAACACAAATCTTTTAAGCGTGGATCCCGTCGAGTACGACGGACAACCTGGGTGCTAATACCTTCCCAGGTTGTAACCAACCCCCTTTCTCAGTCTCTCTGGTTCGCAACCGTCTTATCCATATCTTTCTAGGTCTATGCAGCATTGCCTTTCCTTCGGGATAAAAATGCCTAGCTGGCGACTCTTTTCATTCCCTGTGAGTTCACTCCTGTGTGTTCTCACATCCTCCTTTCGCCGACCGTTCGCGTCTGTACCCTATTTGACCCGGCTTCATTTGGTGGGAGCGACAATCCCCCCCAGGCCTTTTGTATTATTTCTTTTTTTGGCTTTGTCATGTTTTTCCAGGTTAACAACAAAATCTCATGGAGTGCATTGCTTATCACCTGCGCGCGCATGGCCTGGTGGCTGGTGTATTGATCTTGGAGATTGCATTGTCCAGGGGCTGGGTTCGAATCCCAGCCCAGATAAGTTTTTGTTTTTTTCATTCTTTTTCTGTTTTTCCTATTTAATTTATATTATAGTTGAATAAATTTAAATAAATTCAAATAATGAAAAATAAATAGGATGTTTATATTATTTTAGAACTCATTCTTTTTAATTTTAATCTTATAAGAAAAATTATTTATTGTTGTAAATTATTAATATTGTAAAATTTTGTATAGTTATTAATTAATTCTAATTCATTTTTCTAAAATATATATATATATATATATATATATATAAACCCTAAATTTCTAAAACCCTAAAATATTTTGTAAAAACCTAATTAATTTTTATAAACCCTAATAATACTTTTAAACCCTAATTATTTCATGTGAATATTAATTATGTCCATATTTTTATTATTTAATTTAATTTTTGTATATAAATATGCTTAAAATAATTAAAAATTTTAATTTAATTTTGTAAATATAATAATATGATTATTCAATTATAATTAATCTTATTTTCATAATATGTATATATTCTATAACTTGTTTATAATTTAATTCTTGTATGTAAATAATTTTTAGTATATGTTTAAAAATAATTAAAACTTGCTAATTTAATTTTGTAATTATAATTTATTTTCATAATATGTTTATAATTAACCTAATTTTTATAATTTGCATATAACTTAAAATTTTATGATAATTAGTATATAATTGTTTATATTTTCTTATTAATCTTAAAATAATAATTGTTCATATAAAAAAAATTGATCTTTTAATTATTATGCTAATATTTTTGTTTATATTATTAATTATGTTTATTTTCACATGATATTTATTTTATTATTACTAACCCCATTTATATATTGTGATTTATTATTATTATTTTTACTAACCCCAATTATATTATTATTATTTATTTTTGCTTATTTATTTAATTTGCTTTAATTATTATTATTATGTAATTGTTTCCTTTATGTAATATTTTAGTAGTAATATTTAATATTTATTTATGCTATGGTTAGTAAAATAGGGAGTGAAACATGTTTGTATTTTAAAATTAATTTAGATCACTAATTTAAAAGATAAATATTTAAAATTGTACACTCACACACGTAAGTCGATCTTTGATCGCCATCTCACTTTCTAGGGTTACCTCTCATGTTGCCTAAACAAAGGTCAAGTAGGGTGTATAAAGCAAAGTCCCTCATTTCACATCATCTAGTCCCTTAACAGATAAAAAGATCAAGTCCCTTCGAATATTGCCTTCGTAATGATCTTGTCCCTTTCGAATAAAGATGATAAGTCCCTTCGAATTGCTTATACACCCCACAGTTGCCTAAATAAACAGATGTCCCTTCACTTGTCCCTTACATCCAAGGTAATGACTACCTATTCCTTAATAATAGGGATAGTCTTACCATTTAAAGGATTCAAGAACATAAAAGATTTAAACTTAGGGTAGGTTCCTCTTAGATACTTGCTCACTCTTCAAAACATTTCAAACACTTCATACATTTCAAACAATTTTCAAAACAAAGGTTTTATACGCATCCGTACATGGATCATTATAAAATACTTAAGAAAATTTTTATTCACACACTTCACATTTCAAAAACATTTTAAAGTGAGCTAAGTAACTAAGAGCCCATGGATAACCATGGATGTAAAGGGTGCTAACACCATCCCTTTACATAACCTACCCCCCGGACCCAAAAATCTTTTAAAAGGTCTTTCCTGTTCTTTTATGCCTTTCCTTTGGATAAAATAAAAGTCGGTGGTGACTCTTGCTATCCGCAACATAACTAAAAGTCAGTTCTCCCACCGTGTTACAGCGGGCAATCACTCGCACGAAAAGCCCTTCGGGCAGGCTACTACTGGCCGACCATGCAACATGACTCAAAGGAGCACGTGAAAAAATGCGATAAATGTCAACGACATGCCGACATGCACCTCGCACCCCCAAACGAACTAAAAACACTCTCTTCTCCATGGCCCTTCGCATGGTGGGGCATGGACCTCCTCGGACCTTTTGTGACCGGATCGTATCAGAATAAATACCTCATCGTGGGGGTAGATTATTTTACCAAATGGATCGAAGCAGAGGAATTGGCTAAAATAACCGCACAAAACATTCTCCGATTCTTTAAACGCAATATCCTCGCTCAGTTTGGCGTGCCCCAGGTCCTCATCACGGACAATGGAACACAATTCACGGACGGGGGATTCCAAGACTTCGTCGCGAGCCTAGGAACTAAGCAACATTTCACATCCGTCGAACATCCGCAGACAAACGGGCAAGCGGAAGCGGCCAACAGGGTAATCCTACGCGGACTCAAACGCAGGCTCGGTGAGGCGAAGAGAGCATGGGTCGAGGAGCTACATAGCGTCCTATGGGCTTACCGTACGACACCGCACTCCACGACCGGGGATACCCCATTCCGACTAACTTACGGCACCGAAGTAGTCATCCCGGTAGAAATACGGGAGTCGACGAGACGCGTGGAGGAACCCCTAGACGAGGAAATGAACGACGAGGCGCTTAGAACCGAGCTAGACCTCGTCGACGAGATCCGTTCCGAAGCAGCCCTTAGGGAAATATCCTTCAAACAAAAAATAGCACTGCGCCACGACGCTAAGGTCCTAAAAAGAAAATTTCAGGTGGGCACCCTGGTCCTCAGAAGAAACCAGAAAAACCCAAGAGAGGGTAAACTGGCCGCCAACTGGGAAGGCCCCTACTGCGTCCGCGACAAAACGAGCAATGGGGCATATTATCTAGAAAACCTACAAGGCGAAGAACTCGCTCGACCATTGAACGCAGAGAAACTTAGACAATATTACAGCTAAATATATCACGGGGAGACGTGGGAGGTACGACCACGCTCTTCGTCTCCAAAACAATAGAGAGGAACCGCAAAACCCGGGGACAAACCGACCCCTCCAGCGAACACAACCCTCCCCGACGATTGGGATCTCGATCGAGCACCAATGTCGAAGTACCAAGACCGGCAGGGCGCCCAGCTCACGATGGGAGAGCCCAAGCCTCGAAGCCGGAGTCCCGAACATCGAACCTGGTCTTCGATCCAAACGGGCACGACGCCCGACACCTCATCGGTTCCCTAAACCGAGGAGACTAACCTGGTCGAGCAGAATACAGCAAATCATAAACATAAAAACATGGTACATAACCGAACAAAATGATTGACCAAAAACAACATTCATATATTAAAAGCAAACGGTCGAGGCCAAGTACGCCCGAAGGCCAAATTACATATGCCCGAAGGCCAAAATACATAGAAGGCACGCAGGCCATACTGTAGACACCCTAAATTTGCCCTCTGGTTTTCCATCTTTGTCAGTTTTTTTTCGTTTTGCATTCATACGCATTTTGCATACCATTTGCATATGCTCCTAAGACATGGGATCATGGTCATCTGAGGTTTAGGGTTTCACATCTTTATTTGCGGGTTATCAGAGGATTCAAGGTCTTGGCTGTGCCGCCTCATTGGCATCATTCTCTTTTTGTTCCTGTCGCTAAATCAGGGTTTATTTTCCTTATTCAGCGGTATTCAAGGATTTCATGTCTGAAAGGACTATTTGCTCTGCATCTGGGCCATCATCAGTTCAGTGATTGATTTCTCAAACAGTGCATGTTCAGGGTCAAGTTGTGTTGTGCAAAATACATCAGATTATCAAGTTGTGTGATTCATAAGAAGTTTTGGGTCAGACAATCCGTTCATTAGGCCATGAAGGGCTTCTCTGTGAATTTATTTTCCTCAGTGGCTGGTGTGTGTTCAGTCATGTTCAAAATACGAGTGGATGTTTGGAATAATACTGGTCGGACAATGGTGTGCTCCATTTTCGAGTTTGTGTCAAAATTAAGGGTTCATGTTTGATAATCGTCTGAGGCCATTTCATTTCTAAGTCATTTTGCAAGTGCAGTCCACATTCAAATCCATATCCATAACCTTTTATTGAACCATTTAGTCCATATTTCTATCATCAATCCAAATTTATTCATATCCATTTTATCCATTTTTACCCGTTATTTCTTAAAACCATTCTAGACCTTTTCCCATTCAAGTCCGTGTTATTGTCCATTTTCATTTTTATTATCCACATTTTCATTATTCATTTACAACCTAAACCGATTTCTTTCCATTTTAACCATTAAATAATTTTTCATTATTTAGTTCTATCCATCTTCAAATTAAATCCATTTCACTTTTATTTCATTCTCCTTTGTTCAATTATCCATTCTCTTTTCATTATTTTTTCAATATCCATAATCCTATTTTTCTTCCAACTTTATTCATTAAATCATGTTAAGCACATTTTTCTTTTTATCTTTTTTTTCTTTCATTACAAACCAATACCATTGATATAGTCTAAGCAAAAGATGTGACAATCCAAGATTCAACTAGAAAATACAAAAAAAAAGCCACTACTTGTAATAAATGAGATAAAATTGTGCTGCAACAATTTTCGTACAGTACACAACAAGCCTTCACACACACTTGATAGGCCCCACTTTTCACAACAACTTTTGTACAACTTGCCCTCTACCACTTCAAATAATCCGTGTATTTCCTCTCCACTTTTTGACAGCCCTCTCGTTTCATTCCCCAACCTGACCCACCTTCACGTTTCTTTTTCCAACATACACACACTGATGCACCGTACAGGGCCCTACAATTTTTTTCATTCACATACCAACAAGCAGCAACATAACGATGGCCACATTCTCAATTCACCTGGGGACCTCCTTCCCGTACACGCAGAGGATTCCATTTTCACTAATCTCCAACGCGTATTCCCTACACAACATAACATACTATCACGTGATTACACTCATAACAAAAACGCGGCATACAACCCGCACTCATTTTCATCACTCTCCGCGCTGCACAACAGAGGGATTTCACACAAAACCTGGCACAAATCCCATTACCATCACAACATATAACAGTTTTCATTTTCCATTTTTTCTTTTCATCAACATCACGAAATTCAACTCTCTTCTTCATAAACCTCACTCTTCTCCAACCATCACCTACGGTTTCAACAACACAAACGTTTCACCAACCATAACCCCATCCTTCAACCATTACTCACCGTCACTCTTCTCAACCTGCATAACCTCAATCCATAATTCACAATACACCATCATCACTGTCTTCATCGCCAAATCAAACACACAGCAACCAACGTCCCCCTTCTTCAACTCATCCCACCCACGACAACTTTCTTCCTTCAAACCAAACAATAAACCTAAACCTCCTTTGCTCACCTTCAACCTAATAACACATAAACATCACTACCATCTTCAACATTCACAAATCAGCACCGCAACAACACAATCACCTTCATCACTTCATCAACACAGCCACAACAACCAAACACAAACCGAACTCTCCGTTTCTCTACTCAAGCCACATCTCCACCTCAAATCCGCATCCACCATAAACCAACACAAACTCACAGACCTTCAACTCACCACCCCTTCACCGAATCAACAACAACAACAAAGCTTCAACAATAATTTCGGATCTACAAATCTCAAACAGAAAGAAAAAAAGAGAGAAGAAGATCTGAGATGAGGAGCTGAGTGATTTCAAAACAAAATCATAAGTGAAGAGGGAGATTCCGACCGGGTTGACGAGAGGTTTTGCGGGTTTCATCGGCGCGTTCACCGGAGCCACCGCGCGAAGCCTTGCATCCGCCGCGAGCTGTCACCGTTGAGGATTTGCGACGCCGATTAAAGAGGAAGTTCGCTCGTTTCTTTGATGTTTAACTTTGAGAACGAAGAAGGCCGGTGCGAATTAACGGAGAAGACAACCGTGATTCGCGACTGAAAGAAGAGATGACGTGTTTGTTTTCGTGATGAACAGTAGGGATGAATTCGATTTCGGAAAAGAGAAGAGCTAAAAGGAAGTTGTGAGGCTTGCGGCGGCTTGTTTTGTTTGTCTTGTGTTTTGAGATAGAAGAAGGAGAGGAGCGAGGGTGCTGCTTTTGGTTCTGGATCGGTGATGGGGGATGTTGAACCAAGTTTCCACCGTGCTTGATTTGTACCATTCTTTGGAAGAAGTCATTTTCGTTTGGTATTACTGAAGGAGAACACGTTTGTTTGTTTTTCTGCTAGGGTTTCTTACTGACTCCTCAAAATGGACTGGGTTGATTGTTTCGTTTCGAGCCCAAACACCAAGGATCTGCATCGTCTGAATGTTACCCGCACCCTCTAATCTCATGCCTTACACCTTGTGTTCGTTGATGTTGGGCTTGGCCCGTGTCTGAGTTTGTTTTCATCACCTTTGAAGCTAACGGACCACCACCCTCATTTTCATTGTTTTTTTTATTGATTAAGTTTATCTTAGTTTTATTGTGATTTCTTTTTTTTTTATTATTAAATTGTGTTATAATTATTTTAGTTTATTAATATTGTTAAGAGATAATTTTGGAATTTTTTATTATCATTTCCTTTAGTTAATTTTGTTTATTATTTTTAATTTAGTTTTGACGGTAATTTTGATTTTTTTGTATTAGTATAACTTACTTCTTAGTTTTAGATTTGGTTTAACATATTTGTGTTTAATCTTGGTTCTAGTTTGCGTTTGATACTTTGTAGGTCTATTGCCTGATTTCAGTAATGGAGGATGAAGCGCGGAGATAGCTTGTGACTGATTATTTTTCATAATTTTGTTTGGGACTTGCACCTGACTTTGATTTTGCACGGACCAATTCTTGACTTTAATTCTGGTTGATGGATGCTTGCACTTGACTTTGGTCTGATGCCCTGATATTTGACAATTTGTGTTTGAACTGTTGAATCCGTTTTAGACTTGAAATTACTTATTCTGGTTTTCTCTTGCGCGTATTGAAGAGGCAACGGACCTTCTCCGTTAGGTAACACTGAGGCTCGATTTTACCTTATTGCATGTTGCTGCATCTGGAAGTCCTACTGGTGTAGGCTCTGTCTGTGCATTATTCATCTTCTCCATATCGCATTCTCATCTCTTTATCTTATTTCTTCTCCATATCGCATTCTCATCTTCTTATCTTATTTCTTTTTCATCTTATCTTATTCCTCATCTTCTTCTATTCATTCTCGACTGGAGGTGTGCTTAGGCCACCATGGAGCTTCCCATATCTTCTATTTTCTTCTTCTCTTCTTCATTAGGGTAGAAACCTCACCAACCCTTAGGACATCCATGCATGTTAACGCTTAGGATTATTTTTAGTCCCCTTTAGAATTTTTCCTTTGATCCTTTTGGTTTTTCTTCTCTTCTCATCTCATAACTCTAAAAAACACTTTAATAACTTTGAAGTGATGCATTGATCCATAGCCTTATTCCATGAGGTATGCTTGTAGTCTTCCCATCTTGGGATAGTACATGTTTACCTTGTGATGCACAAGTCTGATCAAGGTATCTTCTTCATAAAAGAAAAGCATAAAAAACACTTCTTCATCTGTAAATAATGAAAACATTTAATAAGTAAACAAGTTAGTGAGCCTAAGCCCTAATCTTTGGGTTCAAGTTTTGGGGATCTTCTCCTTACTTAAGTGTGCTTGTTCTATTATTCCATCTTGGAATGTAGCGACAAGTTCACATTCCATTGATGAGAGCTTGAGTTCACTTTCTTGTGACACACTCATAAAAGCTTCTAAAAAACACAAACAAACAATAAGCGTCTTTCCTTCGGGAATTCTCTTCTCACCTCATTCGCTCCATACGCGAACTCGCTCCTACTTGTCATCTTGCAAGACGGTAACGCACTCGTCGTCCGAGCCTGCAACACCTGAGCATTGGCATAGGCAGTTCAAGCCCTAATTCACAGGCAACTTTCCTTTCTCCCCTAGTTAGGGGAACTACGGCGTCTCTGATCCTCATTATCCTGATGAGGTACGTAGGCAGCGGGGTAGGGCCCGTTCGAGCACAATCTTTATTTTCCCTACATTTTTCCTTTGCTTCTTATTTCATTTCTTTTCTCAGTTTATTTTCCAGTCCATTTCTTTTCTTTTGTTGCAGTTTTCATACCCTCACCCTTTGAAATAGTTTCTTTGCAAGCGTGGATCCCGTCGGGTACGGCGGACGATCTGGGTGCTAATACCTTCCCAGGTCGTAACCGACTCCCGAACTCAGTCTCTTTGGTTCGCAGGACCCGTGTCCTTCCTTTTCTTTTCTTCTGGTTTGTGCAACATTACCATTCCCGTTCGTTCGGGATAAAAATGCCTGGCTGGCGACTCTATTCTTTTTCCGCGCCACTTTCGCGTTTGTACCAGGATGGAAATCCGGGGAGCGACACATACATCAACAAGGCACACAGGCCATATGAAAAAGAATCAAGACTCCGCCCGGAGCTCCTCTTCAACATTCTCCACCTCATCCTCATCGTCACCCAGCTCCTCCTCGGCTTCAAAAGGGCACACAATCTCCCCCTCCCGAATACAGTAGTTGTGGGCTGACCCCTCCGTCACCAATTCAGGATTCAAAACCCTCAGTTGTTCGACGGCGTTGTCGAAACCCTCCTTGAATACAGCCACGAGGTCCTGATTGAGAGAACGTATGTGCCCCAACAGATCACCACGGGAACCAAGAGCAAGCTCCTCCTCGGTTTCATCGACTAAGGGACGGACCTTTTCCTCGAGAGAAGCGAGCTGAGTGCGCAGTCCAGCATTATCCTCAGCCAACTTTTGGTGCCCGGCCAGCTACTCCTCCAAATTCGCCCTGGCCACCTTCAGTTGGTCCCGCTCCTTCTCAACCTCCTCTAGCTTTTTCTTCAGCCCCTCCTGAAGCTGATGCTCCTCCTTGTAGTCCGACAGGTCCTTGGACAGCTTGTCCTTCTCAGACCGGACCTGCACGAGAGCATCTTCCAGTGAGGAAGTGGAGACCGAGGTATCGGTTAAGACCATGGTCGTCTCCATCACCCGGATGACAGCTGCCAGATCCCTTGCCAGCTCCTTACGCCGGACACCAGCCTCTTGATTCAGAATAGCCCTTGCCTCGGGCGTCGGCACCGCGATCGCATCCTCGAGTTTGAAGAAAGACCGCTCCACATAGCAAGGGGGCAATAGGTAGCTGCCAGGTTCGCCCGGACTCCCGCCCCCCAATGTCGACCTCGAAAGAGTCCCCTCCGGACGCTTCCGCTTATGGAGAGGAGAGGCTGATAGAGGCGGGCTGTCAGGTATATTAATTGTCGACGCCCGAGGAGGAGAGGAGAGCACCGGACTCGCCGTGTTCGAAGTCCCGAACCCAGAGTCTTCAGCGACCACCTGAGCACGAGGCACAGTTTTCTTCTTCTTTTTGGGAACCCTGTCCGGCGCACCAACCTGGTTGGCCAGCTTGAGGACCCGATCACGCGCAGTGGGCATAGCACCTGCAAAACATTACACATAAACGTTAGCGAGTGAAGACATAGACAAAAATAAGAACAAGAAAAACACCTACTCAATAATTCCAAGGCCTTATCATCGGTCCCACACTCGAGTAAAGCTTTTGTATTAATAATACGAGCCTCAGTGATCGGCATTCCAGCCTCGTCAAGGTAGGGCACGCCCTGTCGATCCGTCCAGACCTCCAGATTGAAGCTCCGCACATAGTCAACTAACTTCTTATATGCGAGCCTATCCTCGACGCCGAACATCGTGAATTTAATCCTATAATGGGCGGTGGTGAGGTCGAAATGGTCACGCTGCCACCTCAGCGGTACCTTTGACATCAATTTTTCCTCCCCATTTGCTGCCCGTTGATAGTAGTAAAGGGAGTGCAGGGCGACACGGGTGATCGGTCTCACCACATACCAGCAACCCTTAAAGTGACGGGCAGAGTCCACGTATGTCTTGAACAAACGCACGGGCTGCTTAAAGGAGACCCAGCTATGACGCCCACGGAGGCCGGACCGCTGGAGGTGGAAGACATGGAAGAAAAGGGCTCGAGTGCACCCAATGCCGAGGAAGCGGCAGACCAACTCGAACGCCCGCATGAAATCGAGGGTGTTGGGGTGCAATTGAGACGGCGCCAGCCGAAGCCATTTGAAGATGGATATTTGGAATGAATTAAAGGGCAGCCTGATCCCCGCCTCCCGGAAAGCGAACTCGTACATCGCAAACTGCTTCCCCGGGAAATGATGACATATGCGGTCTGCCTCTTTGGGAGCGTGGCACTGCCAATTCTCAGGATCTTCCCGACTTCTATGCTCAACCACGGCATAAGCGGGGATAGCCTCGTCACAGAAGTAGGACTCCTCCTGCAAAGGTTCATCCGCAACCCAGGAGAGGTCATTCTGCCCGGACGACGAGGCATGTTCAGTACCATCCCTGACACTCCCATCCCCGACAGGTAGACGAGTGATGGCCGCATCTTCGGACGGTGGCCCAGAGTCTTCTCTCCTTGGTCATAAACGCCCGGTTGCACCTGAAACGCAGACAGAAAGAGTGAATTCAACGTCATATCAAATCCACCCTTCCACCGCAGTTCAAGTGAAAGGGCGTAGAAGCAACAGTCACAGGCAACGTGTTCGGCGCAGGAATGCACACGTTCTTACCAGACCGGGTGAAAATCTCATATACGCTTATGCAAGTTTTGCCCGGCGTATGAAATTTCTGCCCGAAACAGTCTAACCCTAACCCTATTTGTTTCCATCTACAGTCCATTTTACTATTCCTAAGTCAAGTTTAACCAACCTACTACAAGTATAACCTACATTCGCAGACATTTAACGCGAAAAAGAGGAAAATAAAGGATTAAGGAAGCAAAAATGGCACCTGACATATCCGGAATTAAGAAAGAGACGGTGGCGCACGAGCAGCGGCGGCGGTTCAGACGGTGAGACGGGCAGACACAGGGAAATTCTTCAGAGCTTTCGGTGAAAGTATGAGCGAAAAAGTGAAAATGAAGTCACTCAATTTCCTTTTATAGTCCCAGGCGCGTGGGCCAACGCGCTAGGTCATCATTGCCTATTGCCTACGCCGTCGTTTGCACACAAAACGAAGCGACGTCATTAATATTGGAACACGTCAATCCATAAGGGAACTGAAGCGACGCCGGGCAGTTGTCCACCTCCCCGACTCCTCAGAACGTCCTATCCCCGTACGAAGTCCTCGACCTCTACGAGAACAGCACGTGCCCGTCAATGAAGATTCGTCCCCGACACTGTGTAGATAACAAATGTCTAGAGAAAAAGGGTGTTACGGGCAGTTCTACTATAATCTTCCCGACCATACGCTCGAGTACCCCCGGTTGCAATACAAGTCATCACTCTGACTCAGAGACTCGACTTGGGGGGCTCCTGTTCCGGACTGGGCCGTAGCGTAAGGCAGGTCACGGCCCAATACATGACGGGCAAAGGCCCATATGTTCGAACAGGTGAACATCTGCCATAATGTCATACAGGGGCACGCCCCAACACATGTCGGGCAGAGACCCATGTGTCCGAGCAGGTGAACCTCCTTTATAAACCACCTACTCAGATGACGAGCATACACCTGATGACGGGCAGAGATCATGTCTGCCAGCTCATCTGCCACGTCACCCAACTGCCCTTCATTGTCTCCTTAAAGGTAGGGGCAGTTGGACCAGGGGGCAGACCTTTGGTCTAGATCTTCACGCTTCTTACGCGTCCCTTGGCAGCTCCTCCTTGGGCTTAGCCAGGATAAGCCCATTGAGGGGCCTTGGCCCAGCGCTGGGGGCTCATTATAAATACCCTTTCTTGGAAAAGGGTCAGGTATTCTAACTCACTCTGAAATAACCTTAACTTTCTGTACCTCTTCTGACTTAAGCATCAGAGTACTTTGCAGGTACACCCCCCTTCTCGTTCCATTCTCTGGTCCAGTCTTCAAGTCCTTGGAAGACCTCCTGATCAGGTAAGATCAGTTCTTTTTATATATAGTTTACATTCTTTTTAGAAGTGCTTATTAGTTTAATATCTTTTTGTATATGACATCTTTTACATTGTTATATAAGTGCTTATTAGTTTAAGCTCTTTTTATATATAGTTTATATTAGTTTAAGCTCTTTTTATATATAGTTTACATTGTTGTAGAAGTAGATTATATAGATGACATTTTTTTTAGAATGTAATGAAATAAAGATATAAATAGAGATATAAATAAGTTTGAGGGAATGTAATGAAATAAAAGTGAGAAATGAAAGTTTGTTATATATGTTATGTTATGTGCATGGATTGATTAATAGAGTTTGTTTTGATATACTGTGTAGGAAAGATGGACGATACTGAAGCTGCAGCTGTTGTTCAGAAGATGGTTGATGAAGTTTTACAAAGTAGAGGAGAGACGGCGAAAGGAAAGGGATGTTGGCAAGAAATCCGCGAGAGACAACAAAGGTATAGAAAAAGATAATTTTTTTTACATGTGTTGAGAATTTAATTGAGCAAGAATTTAATGGTGCCTGTCATTTGTTGTGAATACAAACCTTTAATTTTAAAAATAAAAATGTTGTGTTTGTGCAG
Organism: Lathyrus aphaca; assembly: GCA_963966055.1. Taxonomy (NCBI): domain Eukaryota; kingdom Viridiplantae; phylum Streptophyta; class Magnoliopsida; order Fabales; family Fabaceae; genus Lathyrus; species Lathyrus aphaca. Next base: position 100,155,347 of record OZ014522.1, on the reverse strand, counting down.
AAACGTCGCAGCGCACCTCAAAGAAAATGAGGGTACGGAGGAAGATGATCATGTTGAATGGGAAAAGGAGGTGAGTTATAGGTACAAAGTGATTAACAACGTCATGGTAAGTATTCACTCCAAAAGTTAAAAGTATGTATATGTAGTATATGTGTATAATTAGTGAATAATGATAGTGATCAAATTGTTGCAGCATTTTCCGAAGCATGTGAGCAAGAGGTATCTTGCATTGCATCATAAGGATATAATTCTGGAGGACGGAGACTATGGATACCTGTATGCTGCGAAGATTAAATGCGCCAAGCGTAAAGGAAGGATAATGAAGATGGAAAAATTTATGTACCGTGGGTGGCATGAGTTTACCAAGCATCCTCAACTGAGAAGGAGTGACATGCTCAGGTTCAACATAGCTCTACCTGGAGACCAAGTTACCGTGTCTGTGACGAAAAAGAACCAAAATTAGTCGGTCCAGTAGAATCGTTGTAATAGTTAACGTTGTAGTGAATTTGTGTAATAGTTAAGTGATGTGTCTTTAGTATCTATAGTATGATAATACTGTTAAGTGATGTGTGTTTAGTATCTATAATATGTTAATGCAAACAGAATGGTAATATTATTAAGTGATGTGTGTTAAGTAATGTGTCTTTAGTATCTATAGTATGAGAAGCACCGCATTAATATTATAATGTTGCTATAATATCTAAAGTATGGTAATATTGTTCAACATATAAATTATATTAATATATAATTTAAAATATACTAATTAATATAGGGAAATTATATTAATTAAATATATATGTAAACTTATATTATATATATAATGTAATACTGTTCGAATCCCCCTCGCCCCAGACTCATTTTAATTTTTTTTTAATATTTTCTACCTTAGAGAGTGCTTTTATTACAAAGCGCCCTCTAAGTAAAACTAACAAAAGACCTTAGAAAGCGTTTTCTTTAGAAAGCGCTCTCTAAGGTTATTAAATAAAATATATTAATTAATATATTCAAATTATATTAATATATAATTTAATATATATTAAATAATATATACAAATTATATTAATATATAATTTATTATATATTAATTAATATATTCAAATTATATTAATATATAATTTAATATATATTAGTTAATATATACAAATTATATTAATATATAATTTAAAATATATTAATTAATATATACACATTATATTAATATATAATTTAAATTATATACGAATTAATATATTAAAATTATATTAATATATAATTTAATATATATTAGTTAATATATACAAATTATATTAATATATAATTTATAATATATATGAATACTTATATTATATATATTTAATGTAAACATAATTAATGGATAAGGGCGTAGTGCCGCTGGTCAAGGAGGTTTGTGTAAATGATATGGGTCTGGGGTTCAAATCCCCCTTGCCCCAGACTCATCTTTTTTCTACCTTAGAAAGCGTTTTCCAGTGAAAGCGCCTTCTAAGGTTATTTTATAAAATATTTTATAAAGCGTCCTCTAAGTTTAATCTGTCAAAAGACCTTAGAAAGCGCTCTTTCTAAAAAGCGCTCTCTAATGTCAATCATTTATTAAAATATAAAATGTTTCTAATCATTTTATTTTTCAGAAACCAGAATAGCTTTCGCTCTTAAACCCTTTTCAAAAACCATAATCGCTTTCTATTATTCGTTCTTAAAATTATATTGATCATTGTTGAAGTTCGTTGATCATTGCTGAAGGTCTTAAAACGATATTGATTTCTCATTGTCCGTTCGTCTTCGTTGCTGAGGTACGTACATTGTTCGTTCGTCTTCGTTGTTGAGTTTTGTGTTGATGATGTTGTACATTGTTGTTGTTGTCATTCTTGATGATGTTTTTGATGATGTTGTACATTGTTGTTGTTGTTGTTGTTATCGTTCTTGATGATGTGTTGTCGTTCTTGATGTTGTTGTTGTATAACTCATGAATGAAACAGTTCAGTGGTCTTATTATATAACTCGTGAATGAGTTCTAAAAAAATGAGTTCATGAATAGGTTTTATATTCTTATTATATAACTGATAATGAATGAGTTCTAAAAAAATGCTATTATTGTTCTTGTTATTGCTGGAAAAATGAATAGTTTATGTATTCTTGTTGTTGTTCTTGTTGTTGTTTTTGAGAATGAAGTTAAGCATAATCCTTCAAGTACCAACTCTTTTTAAGGGTAGCATTAGGACAAACTTGGACCCTTTATATGCATCATTCTATCCCCAATAAATGCCCAATGCCAAATTTGGTGTTTGTCTCACGAGTTTTCTCAAATAGTTGCATATTTTAGTGTTTGAGTGCTAAATCCTTTTTACATTTTTGGTTGAATTCTTATAATATATTGAATTCATTAGCTTATGTCTCAAAGTTACATTTTTTTACTGGGATTCAACATTTGATCCAATTAATGATATTTATTTTTATGTGTATGTGTTTTTTGTAGAGGTCCTTTAATATTGATGAAAGCCGCAAAAAGTATTGTCTCCAATTGGCCGGAAAGAGACATAGGGGATTTCGAGCCTTATTATCAAACAAATATCCGAGGGATGATCAAATATTTTTTGTTGAAGCAGAACTTTCACCATTGTACTCGAATTTGATTACACCGGAAGAATGGAAAGCTTTTGTAGCCAAACGGAAAAGCGCAAAATTCAATGTAAATTTATTTATCTTTTAATTTCATGTCTATTAATTGTATTATATACTTGTTTATCTTTGCATATTAGTTTGTTCTGATATGCCTTAAACTTGTTTATCCAGGATTTGAGTGTCACTAATCGCAAAAGAGCCTCAAACCCCGCATATCCATACAGAAAAGGCCGAAAGGGATATGCATGCTTACAACAACAAATAGTAACTATATATAAATGATATGATCTTATTAATTGTCTCAATATGTTATAATTGACGATCTTATTATTTTTCTCAATTTGTAGTTGGAAAAGAGGAGAAAAGTGCAGAAAAATCTCTTCCGGAACATGTTTTGTGGAAGGCTGCTCGTATGAGAAAGAGTGGAGTTCCTACTGAAATTGTTTAGCAAGTTTATGAGAAATGTGTAAGTATAACATTAAGTATAACATTATGTCTTAAACATTATGTCTTAAACATTATGTCTTTAATCCAGACTAATAATTTTCGATTTGTCAATGAATTTCAGGAGAGTCTATCTAAATCCTTAACCACAAGTGAGGATCAGGATTGCATGAGCATTCTTAGTCGAGTACTAAATGTTCCTGAGTATTTAGGTCGAGTGAGGGGTGAAGGATTTGGTGTGACGCCCTCTTCCTTGTATAAGCAACCAAAAAGAAAAAATCCTAGCAATGAAGAAGTGATGAAAACATTAGAGGAACTCAAGGCGCAAGTCAGTGCATTGCAAAAGGATAAAGAGATGTATGAGGCGTCTAAGCGCGGTTTCAGGTTGAAAGATACTAGTGACAAAGTTAGTATCAATTGTGAAAATAAAATTCATGAGGTAATTATAGCACATATTTATCTTAATTAAATTAACACTTTTATTTTAATTAACCTTTACACACATTAACAATTATGCTTTCACTATTGCTTCACAACAAAGAGAGGTACATTTAAAGTCTTATTCTATGATCTGAATTCAAAAGTTTTGTGATTTTCTACTTTACCTAACTTATATGATTGTTAGGTTTTTGGTCAAGCTTCACAACAGGTCGAGAGCAAGAAAAAGGCTCCTGCAAGAACTGCTACAAATTGCTTTTGGACGTGTCTTGAGACAATTGTGTCAGTATAAGATGTGATGCAAGGTTGTATTCTTCAAATAGACATGGACGATGATGTTTTTACTTTTCCTCATTTCGAGATAGTCGGAAGAGAGGACATGGAGAATATTTTCAAGCATGAAACATTAGGCATCGGTGTTATGCATGCTTACATCTGGTACTCTCATCAATCTGTTATTTATTTAGTTGAACAATTTATTGGAACATTTCAATGAAAATATTTAATATTTATTATGTATGTTTTTATTTAAGGTTCTTGTATGGCAAACTCATGCGCGGGACACCATTGTCAAAACGATTCCGTTACTTTGCTTCCACCCGTGTCAATGCAACGACAATTGGTTTGAATGCATATATAGTAAGAGAACACTTAGTTGATAGATATATGTCGACCAATACATAAACTTTGTTTTTTTACCGTATAATACATGACACAAGTAAGATTTCCATTCTAATTTCATTCTAATCTTTGTATCTTTTGCGTAGAAATTATCCATCTAAACTTTTGTTTTAGTTTATAGTGGACACTGGTTGTTGATTGCCATTAATCCAACAAAAGAAGTGGTATATTTTATAAATTCATTGGAGCATGATTGATCAACATATCCGAGTTTGAAGGTTTCGTTGATAAGTAAGTGAGATTGTTTGAAAGCTTCGTGTGTATTTGTATATTTAATTATTTATGTGAGATTGTTTTAAATTTATGTTTTTCTTTTACAGATCTATACTAGTGTACTGAGAAAAAAGAGATTATCGAGTAGTACAGGCTAAAGCAAATACTATTCCATAGATCCATGTGCAGGTAGATTAATTTAATTTTCACAGTAATGTTGCTTATTAGTGATGCTACTTGATAACAAAAAACAACTATATATTAATTCTTATTTGTTTGTCTATATGTAGGGTCCTCAACAGAAAAATGGCATAGACTGCGAGTACTATGTTTTGAGACTCATGAGAGAAATCATTCATTTGGATCGATTAGAGATTTCTGATCAGATATGCATTGATTTTATAACTTAGGATTTATTTTAATATTTGTCGAATATGTCATAATGCATATTTATCGTATATTATGCATATTATCGGATACTAACTAATTAATGCATATTAATTTGTTTTGTTATGAAGTATTTGAAGAATTCGCGTGTCCTAATTACACGCCCACAAAACTTGGTGAAATTATGGAAGAATTATGCGAATATATTATAGAAAAAAGAGTATTTTAAGGTATATATAGGATTATGTAAATGAAATGATAACCTTTTTTGTAAATAACTTGTGGTATGTTATGTTGTAAATGTTTATATTGTGGTTTCCGATGATAAATACCGAGAATTTTGAAATGATTTATATTGGTTTGGAATTGTTTGGAATGAGATGGGTTATATGTACAATGAAATGAAAATATTGTTTGAATTATTGATTTGAAATGAAATGAAATGATTTATACATGTTATAGAAATTTGAATTATAGGTATGCGTAGAATTATGGTTTATACATGTTTATACAGGTTTACAAAAATGGATAAAAAGAGATTTAAAAAAAAATCATAAAAATTATGGTATAATTTAGAGTGCGCTTTTAATTAAAAACACTCTCTAAAGTCCCCTAAATAAAGCGCATTCTCCTTAAAGCTCTCTCTAAAGTTATAAAAAAAATTTTTAAAAAAATTATAGGTATACTTTAGAGAGCGCTTTTAAAAAGCGCTCTCTAAAGTGGGAGCAAAGAAAGCACTTTTTGGATGAAAGCGCTCTCTAAAGTTATGTATAAAAAATTATAAAAAATGATACGTATACAATAGACATCGCTTTTAAAGCGTTGTCTAAAGGGCAACCTTAGAGAGCATTTTTTATGATAAAAGCGCTCTTAAAGGCCTACTTTAGAAATTCCTTTTCCTTTAAAAGCGCTTTCTAAAGTAGGCCTTTAAGAACGCTTTTTTCTTATAAAAAAAGCGTTGTCTTTACCTATGATAGAACAACCTTTTACAGCGCTTTAAAGCGCTTTTTAAAGCAAAAAAAAGCGCTCTCTAAGGCCTTTTTCGGCATAGTGATACAAACATTAATCAATAATTCTATGTGTTATCTCTCTAAGGTTTTGAATGACACTCGATGTGGACTTTGTTATGGTCAAAATGATTTCGACCAAAAAATACGAACAACGACTCTCGCGCTAAGTACGCCCCCTGCGTTGAGCGCGGTCGTGACAGACAGAGTGTAAAATTTTATACATTTTTCATCGTTGGAGGCCTTCCAGACCTCTGATATCCATTTTGTTAAAACACTAACGCTCAGGAAATTACAACCTATGTAATACCCTAATTATCTCAAGTTAATTCACAATTTTAATACAATTAAAACATCAAATCATTAATTTAAGGTCATTCCTAAAACCTTTGAAATTGCAACAACGGTGGAAAACACATCAAGTAAAAAAACAATCATGAATAGAGCATGAAATTCATCAATAATTACAGAAAACTCTCATCAGGCATCACATATAATCCGAATTCATCCATATCATACACCATATTGGATGTTAAGGACTCATATCTACCATACCCCTCATGCATAAGCCCTTATTGAAATTTATTCTCCCCATTACCTTAGATTCCCAGCAAGAAAGCTCCCTAATCAAGTTTGGTTTTTTCCTCCTTGAGACCTACACTTGTTCTTCACACCCTTGCCTCTTTCTCCAAAACTTATGTTTTCATGTTCTAATCCTAAAAGTTCTCTACTGGTCCCTTTTTATTAGAAACCTAAAATCTTTTTAATTTTTTATCGCCACAATATCCTCACTTATTCATCTATTCATCAAAATATCCTCACTTAGTGGCCATACAATTTGGCTTAAGCGAAATTCATTGTCGCTCTATTTGGGAAGAAGATATATGCTGGACGGAACCTAAATCGACCATTTCATCTAACATTATACTCCAATATTGGTCTGATGGAATCTCGTTTTGCTGTTGAATCCGAACTGATCGCAAATAAATTTAAATGGTCGAGACAAATTTATGCCCATAAGTCAATCGAAATGGCATTGTAGTTATTGCCTCTTTAGGAAATGTGCGACAAACCCATAGGACTTGGTCTAACGTTCTGTGTCAATTCTTTGGCTTCTTCCTAACATGCTTATTAATTAAACTAATAATAGTTTTATTGGTAGTGTCATACACTAAATTTTGACCCGAATTTTTCTTTTGTGATCTAAAAAGTCAAAGAGTGGTTCTTTTGAATTTTTACATATTTCTTAGTTTTGAGTTTTTTTTAAATAAAATTTATATATGTTTATAAGGGGACATGATTATTTTATTTCTTATTTTAAACTAGTGGGAAACCCGTGCATACGCACGGGTTCTGGTTCGTTCCGCGTAAGTGACACCAACTAAAATTGTTTAAATAAATATGAAAGATTTTATTTTGTTAACATTGAATTTAAAAGAAATCTACTATTTAAGGAATAATATTAAAGAAAATGACATGGATAGTTTAAATAACAATTAGTATAGTTTAAAAAGAATAATGTATTAAATTAGAAATCAGAAAATATTAAAATGTATAAACCAGAACCCGTGTAAGAAAAATAACGAATAAGAATAATGAATGAATCATGTTTGTGTGAGTTTAAAAAACAACATCTTCATACAATGAGATTGATGGAGTCAGAGGGAGAAAAGAAAAATGGGTTTAGATTTGATGACAGAGTGAGAAAGGAAGACTTGGTAGATAAGTGAAGACAGAGAAACTTGGAAATGTTCCTATTTAATTATGTGAATTTAAACAAATCAGAAAATATCAAAATATTATTGAAAAAATATATAAATTTATAAGTTAAAGAAAATATATAAATTTAATTGTAAAAATAGAAAATAGAGAAAAAATATAAAGATAAATATATAAATTAATAAAGATAAATATTTAAATAAAATACATATTTTTAAAATATAAAAAAAATTATATCAACCAGAATCCGTATATTCACACGATACTCAACCAGAACCCTCGTTAAAACACCAAAATCTCACTAAAATCTAATTGGTTTAACACCACCACAAATAACAATATAATATAATACCTCTTTTCAACAATAAAAAAAAAATTTAAGAAATATATGAATTCTGTAATTAATTTAAAGTACAATTTTTTTACTCAACTTTAAGTACAACTTAAATATTAATTGATTTAAGAATTTTTTAAATATTTAAATATAAGGTTTTTTTTAATTCAGTTAAATCAATTCAATACTATTTAAATTTATTATTGAATCTTTAGAAACAACTCAGTTAGAAGGTTTCCAATAACAGTATATTAAAAACAACTATATTATATGAATACCAGATTTTAGCAACTTATTTGTCACAGTATGTCATTTTCTCTTCATTTTTGATTTTATACACTCTTACAATTTGGGGAATACATTAACATGTCTTAATATCAATTTAAATTTATCTTAATTAAAAGTTTTATGAACTGAACTACAACTTTTAAATAGTTTATTAAACAAACTAAATTTGAAAAACTGTTTGAACATTTTAAAAAAATTTCAATCAAAATAAAAAATGAGTTAAGTTAATGTCAATAATAAAAATTGAATTTGTATTTATTTCTCATAATTTTAATCATACTATTTTCGTATATTAATAATCAATTTAAATGAACATAATTTACCTATTAATTAAAAATCAATTGTAATAATAATCATAAATAAACGTCTTAATACAATAGCGAATCCAACGAAAGTTCCTGGCCAAACATAATACAATAATCAATTTCATTTCTTATACACGTACTACATAATTAAAAATAAATAAACTCATTCAAGAGCCGAGGAATATGAAGATTAAAAGCAAACATGCCTGTTGAACTCCAAGTCATGAGAAAGTTAAAAGCATATGATAAAATCCAAGAACATAACCAGTTAACCAAGGTTACTAAGCTTCCAGCAGAGGTAAATATAGAATTTGCATAGAAAACAATGTCATTAATCCCTCCAAACTGTTATAGTATCATCAAGCCGAGTCCTACCTAAACAAAGTAGATAACTATCATAAGACTAATTTTAAAAGCTCAGTGTAAGTGACTTCAAATATTGCAATTGAAATAAGCCAATAATGCTAGCCTGTGTTTGTTGCTGAAGGGCTTCGGTATAACCCTACAAATAAAGTACAATTCATCAGATGATATACACTAATCCAGCCCCTGAGAATTCCTATTAGCAAGCCTAACATGCCAATAGGCTGAAACAATTAGAATTATGAGAGTTAGCTATAGATATGCTAAAAGTAATGCAAAAGATAAGTATGATCTAAATTGAGATTTTATGAGAAGGGAAATCTTATACTGAGTTCTAGAAATTTTGGTAAACTTAATTCACAAACCAGTTACAACTTACAGAAAGAAATGCAACAAACATTTCCTTAAAACTCTTTGTCGCAATTGCTCACCTTGTTAGAGAGAAAATTAATTTATGTAGCATATTCATATAAGAGAGATTTGTCTTTTTTTTCATAAATGTATCACAGTAAGACATTTACATTTGCAGTTAATACATATATATTTATGCAGTTAAAGGAAGAGATGAAAATGATAAGCTTTTTCAAATCAAATATGAATCAACACTCTTTCAGTCATATATAAAAAATATATAAGGTGCATGAATGTATCAACACTCTTTCAGTCATAAATGTATCATAGTTTTATTTTTTACATCTCTGCGACCTTAATACAAACAGCTATCATGCATAAATCACATCTCTGCGACCTCCACAACATTTGTCTGAACAAAATTAAGCTCATTTCACCAACCATTATGTCAGCACAATTATCAAATCCAAGCATATGTTAACATGATAAAATTCAGCATTTACAAAAGTGGATAAGTTCGAATAAACAAATTATCTACATTTTTATTTATCGTAAATTCAGGATATAATATTGCGACCTTCAGGTACCGTCAAGGCCCTTGAAAATTGAAGTGACTTCACTCTCCGCACCCTTGTTATCCAGAGATGCAAACAAAAGATGAACCAAATAATTACTGTCGTAAAAATGCAAAATATCATAGAAAATCAAAGTCAAGAGGAAATAAATCACATTAAATGTATATTGAACATACAATATGTAATGTAAATGATAAATCTAATAAATGAGTTTCTAACACAAGATCGAAAAATGACGAATAAAACTATTCAAACATACAGGTTGTAAGGATGAAGCAAATAAAAAGCACCTCTGTGAGAAGAAGAACAGAACCAAAAATCTCCTCCTGCACCATAAAAACTCTAATCACAAAATCAAAACCCTAACTTTCACGTTCTTGAACCCATTACCGCCACCACAGTTTTGAATGTTAAAACATAATAACCTAAAAAAACATAGCAAATAGGTGAAAAGAAAATCAAATCTCGGTCGAAAAACACCTCATATAACTCAGTCCAACCGTCGTACCACCGTAAACTGAATCACACCACTATTTCAACGAACTCTTTTATTAAATATGCAAAAAAAAAACATCAAAAATAAGGTTTGGTGATGAACGGTAAAAAAATTTAAAATAGGTTTTAGTGAAGATAAAGATAAAGATAGAAGAACCCATAAATTGAAATCGAATCAACAAACTCAATAGCAGATTCACACGCCACGAAAAGTGATAGTAGATTCAGTATGAAAAGGAAGAAGAAGAAGAGGTAGAAATTTGAGGAAGAGAAGAAGAATAGGGACGCTGAGAGAGAAAGAGAAAAAAGTCAAAATGAAAGAGAAAGAGGAAAGGATGAGAAAGAAAGTGAAGATTCAAATTTTTTTGAATTTTGAATAAAAGTTGTACTTGAAATAAGAGGAAATTGATAGCAGCTTGACACGTGGCACATAGGGTAAATGAGTAAAATTGGTGGACTTAATTTTTCTTACATGGTAGATTTTTAGAAATAGTATTATCAAGTGTTTTATTAATTGGGATTTTTATACATATTATTATTTTTTATAATTTTTAGTCATTTTTATTACCAAAATAAAATAGAGTTTAAAAAAACAAAAGTATTTTGTTGTAGAAAATTATTTTAAAATCTAATACCTATTTATTAGATTATTAAAATAAAAAATATTTGTTTAGGGTGGTAAAAAAAGATTTTTATTTATTGATTTAAAAAATATATATTAAAAATGGGTGTAGGTTTTTTATTATTATTTATTGGGTTTTTTGATTTTATTTAAGTTTTTTATTATTAAAAAAAAAGGTATAAGGGTTGTAATTGAAAGAGGTTGTGAGTTCGAATCCCACATTCCCCACTTTTTAATGTTTTTATTTGTTTTTCCTTTACTACTAACTTTTTTTACTTTTTATTTTTAATAAAAAATCACAAAATAAACATTTTTTATTATTTAATTTTTAATTTTTATAATGCATTTTTAAAAATATGGTTTTTTTCATTAAAAACATCTCCTTGAGTCTTCAAATTATCACCCTTCTTCACAAGAGTAACTTGTTCCAAGACAATCCTCAAGACTAACTAGCTGCCACCTGCTAATTATCTTGATTCTTCGAATGCACTTCTGAGATCAATCAAATGCCATAGTTTGACCACCTCCTTCATGAATCCTCATATGAAAAAGTCAATTGTCACATATTGTCTTCTTCACGTATGTCAGAACTCCCACAAAGATATCTTGATCTACCAACTAAACTTGATCTTCAAGTTACATGTATCCACTTGCTCAATAGCAATACACACTTAGACTCCAGAAGCCATGGATAATGTAAAATCTTCTCCTTCCTACAACTTCCGCAAACTTCCATGAGAGCGATCTTTTTGAAGCATCCATGTTTATTCCTATAGGTCACCCTATCTTGAGTTGATGTGTCACTCCACCAATTGAGATTCTGATGTTGAAACTAGAAGTCAGAACATTGTGATTCAGCATCTAGTTGTTGAAATCAACTCCTTCTTCTGCCACTTGAAAGAAATTCCTCCCTTTAAAGAACAATAGTCTCATTCTCTCATAAACTTGATTCACAAACCAAGTTTGATTAGACAACCTCCATTCTGTTGATTTTGCAGTTATTCTAAATAATCTCACATGTTGATGAATACCTGCTGATGCTTCTCTAAAGACTTCAAACCTTCCACTATTTGAATCTTTAGAAGGAATAGTTAGAAACTAACCCTCATAGTTGTACCAATGATGCAACCTTTCCTTGAGTAGAGTCGTCTTCACGAAGTTACTGATATGCCACCTATCTAAACTCCATGATGAGTATTCTGGAATGCCCTTAAAGTACTTGGATCAGAAATAAAACAATACAAGCAGTCATCAAGATTATGATCTCTTCATAGTTTTCCATATCCATCTTCAAAAATAATTCATCATCTTCTGGACAAGTCTCAATACTTTCCAGGAAAAGATGCTAAGCCAATAATCCTAGGTCAAAAGCCTAGGAGACTTCTGAGCAAATGTAGAACCCCTCCCATGATTCTTCAAACCTCTGATGAATTAGAACATCTGATATAACATCCTCAATCTTGAATCATAAGGATGATCAAATATGCATTAAGCAATTGATCTTTAATCCTTGTTGTGATAACTCTTGTCTGATTCCAACATATCCTGAATATCACATAGATATTCCTCTTCATGTTATCTTCTTTGTTGTTGTGCAAGTTGTTAAGATATCAAAGCTTCCCCTTCACTCAATCTTTCAAGATTCTCTCTGAACCAATTCTAATTACCTTAATTGTGTAAACTCATCCTTAGAATTGAGAAGTATGAGTTCTTCCTTGCACGCTGTTTGTGGATGGTGAAAATAAATCACCTCCACTGTCTTCACTTCCATGCTTCAGAGAAAGCACCTTCTAGTCTGAAGAATAACTAGCAAACTCCAGAATATGACTGAAATTTGTTGATTGGACTTAACCATCATATCAAGTGTCTTCAACAACTTAGCCAACAAGTAATCATCTAACCCCTATAGCATGAGTTTGATAATTCATCTTACCTCTTATATCCAGTCTGACTCCAACATACATGATGACGCCACTCAATCACATACCAAGTCACATAAGACTCTATCATCACAACAACATCCATCTTCTCCCGACTTTTGAATTCTATGTGTCTTCAAACCTATTGACATCTACAAGAACAGAACCAGGTAAGGACAACTACAAGCTTTCTTCAATCAATACTCCAGTATCCCATACTACTAGAAATCTTCAATCAGAATATATGCAGCGGAATCACCAAATAACAACTTTAAATTTCCCTAGATAAGATGTCAAAACATCTTTCAGGACACCATACAAGAGAACTAGCCACTCCTTATTTTTGTTGTTGCACAACCCTTCAGAAAATAACTCCTTATGTTTAATCACCAGAAGTACTCCATGGATCTCATCCAGAAAACAGACCAGGATGCCTGCACTGATACCAATTGAAATTCTGGTTATGCATATACTCCAATGTCTTATCATAATGTTAAGACAATGATTATTGCACTTTAGTGAACAGGAGAATAAGATAGTTGTTTTTTTGAAGTAGTGCAACACAAATACCAACAAATGTCAATACAACATGTTGGGACATCTCAGTCAAGAACACAATATATAAAAATTGTAAATCTGCAGAATATAAAGAACAAAGTAATTGTTGACCCAGTTCAGTGTTAACAAACCTACATCTGGAGGATAGCAATCCAGGATGAAGAATTCACTATCTTGTAGTATTACCCTAAAGCTAAACTCACAGTTTACAACTTTATCCTAATCACTACCTTCAAATAACATCTTTATCTAAGGCTAAACTCTAGTTGGTTACAACCTTTTATATGAGACTCCTTCTCATATCCTTCATCATCATCTGTGATGATTTTGTCTTTTGTTGATCTCCAGAACTTGTTACGACTTCTTGACCTACAAGTTATTCTGGATTTGCTTCAAAGCTTCGTCCAAGAACATTTCACAAACCATTACTTAAAGGCTTCTGGTCGTGCCCCTTGTGTCTCTACCTTCCTCCCTACATCCCATGCTACATAGTGGAGACTTCTAATTCCTAAGAGAGCCAATGACTCTCAAACCCTAAGCCCTTAGGTTACAAAGTTACTAGTGATACAAAAGTTACAAAGTTTATTTTAACCCTAGGTATAAGTCTCCTTTTATAGTCTCCTGTTGGGCTTCAAACCTTTCCTTGATCCATTGCTGAAAGCGCATATAATTTTGTAACATATTTAAATGTTGTGCAGTCAAGGTGTCCAGTCTTTCTGTTAGGATATCTCTTTCGACATCTTTTCCTTTTGTAGAATTCTTTAGCTTTGAACTCTATGTTATACCAATTCTTCCAACATTTTGTTTTACCATAATTTTTCCAAATCTGAAGAGCTTTCAATGTCATTAAAGGGCTTCACCAAGGTTTTATAATTAATGGTTTCATCAAAGGGGTTTCATCTTGAGTCTCATCAGGGGATTCTACAAAAATATTGTCTAGGGGTTTTTCTGGATTTTTATCCAAATAAGGGGTTTTATCCATGGATTTTCACCAATGGAATTTCATCAAAATTGTATCAAGGGGTTCTATCAAAGAGGGGCTCTTTTTGACTTATTAGACATATTTCTTAGTTTTGGGTTTTTTTTTAAATTTATATATATTTATAAGGGGGTGGGATTATTTTATTTCTCATTTTAGATTTTTAGAAATAATATTATCAAGTGTTTTTATTTATTTTTCCTTTTTTTTTGTTTTGAATTCAGATGGCCCAAAGAGGTCCACCCACACAAAGTCAACACTCTAACAAGCCCTACTTAGTATCATCCATACAATTACTATGACCTTTTAGCTTCCTCCTCACAATCTCTTTCGCCGCCGCGTGAGCGCCATGGTTCCACCCTCTACTTATGTGCTGAAACCTCACCTTTCTGAACGCCGTAACCTCATTTTTCATCACTTTACATAGAGATCCCATCTGCGTGTGAGGAAAATCATCTTCTTCCTCCGTATTCATGGTCGTAACTACTGCCAAATTATCAATTACAAAGGTTACCACCTCACACTTGTCCGCTATAGCATTGCGTATCGCAAATTGCATAGCAGCTGCCTCAGCAGCCTCAACATTGTTGTTGTGTCCCCTTATGGTCAACGTACGGTACATCACATCATCATTATGATTCCTGACCTCAACCCCCAACCCCCAAATTCCAGCTGCCTTCATCGATGCATCTGAAGCATAAACCCAGGTATCCTCTTGAGTCTCACACACTTGCTTGTTTCCATTTATTTTTCCATCAGTTTGACTTATGAAATACTCATTGTATATTGTTGTATGTCCCTGAGAATCATCACGGTTGATATGATGTAGCTCTCTTGACACCTCTTGATCTTCCATCAGATCATGACTAATCTTCCACTAGTCTTCAAGTTTGTTTCTCCAACCAATCCCACTTTGTTTCTCTAAATGACTTCTCTGGTATATATGCTTTTTCTTCCTCTGTGTAGCTCCCTTGTCCTTCTTACTTTGGTTACCCCTTCGCCTTTCCTGATTATGCTCCCCCTCCCCGTATCCTCATTAGGTCTTGTCTGCTTCCGATTAGCTTTTCTAGTAGTCTTCTGATTATCAGTCTGTGCCTTATAGTACATTGCCATTTGGTCCTGTAATCTTCTACCTGCTATGATAGGGTGGCTCACCTGATGATCCACCATAGCCTTATTTCTATTAAACCATACGCAATCTATAGTTTTAATAAGCAACGCTATCTGATCATCATCCTTGTCCCTAATAAAATTTCTACACCAGTCATAAAATCCATCTTAGAATGCTCAAACTCTCTGAAATTGATAGTGAGGGGATTTCTTAGCCACACACACCTTGTCCAATTACAAAACATAAAACAATGATTAAGAGTTTCAGTATCAAGCCCACATCTAGGACATAAGTAATCAGTTTGAACATGTCTCTTTGCCATATTGCTTTTGATAGGAAAAATATTATTCAAAAGCCTCCACATAAGAGTCTTTTTTCTAGGAGGCACCTTACTACCCCACACTTTCTTCCAGATCACACTTTCCTGCCCATAATTAGTATGATCATCCCCCGTATGAGACCATTGCTCCAGCACCTTAATTCATCTTCTTCTTCCATTCTAGTCAATCTAAATTGACTTTGTGAGTTTTGTATCCATGTTATACACTTCTTGTACATCTCATAATGTGTTCACATCCATTGTCACATCATTTTACCAAGTCACGAGTCCATTTACTTCATTTGGTATCCTTTTGTACATAAGAATTTCCAATTCAAACTTCTTTGTCCCATAACCCTAATATGCTTCATACTTGTTCATTGGTGTTTAATTTTTGAATCTAATATTCATTTTATCTTACCATCTAGCCTCTGGTTTTTTTATGGGAGATTCACAATTGTTTGTTCATGTTTGACTTTTATTCTAAGTCACTTGATTTCTTATGACACCATGTGTTCATTTCTTCTCATTATTTCTCAATTCAACCTCTTACAATTGAATATCTTTGCTTACACTTTTATTCACCTTTTAAGACACTTTTGTTCACTTTCTGTCAGGCTTTCCTCAGTTTCCATCTCACATTCTTCGGCTCCCTCTTTAGCATTAGAAACAAAGGCTATGCTCTTGTTCTTATTTTCAGGGATGTCGTTGATTCCCATTTCAAATGTTTTAAGGGATCCAATGAGATCATCCACCTTTATATTCTAGATGTCCCGTGCTTCCTCTATAGCAGTAACCTTCATAAAAAATCTCTTGGGCAAAGATCTGAGTATTTTTCTCAAAAGCTTTTCATCAGACATTTTTTCTCCTAAAGTTCCTGAAGTGTTGGCAATCTCAAGAATATTCATGTGAAAGTCATTAATAGTCTTATCCTATTTCATCCTCATATTTTCAAATTTTGTAGTGAGCAACTGAAGTCTTGACATCTTGACCTTGGAAGTTCCTTCACGAGTGGTTTTAAGAGTATCCTAAACATCCTTGGCCAATTCACAATGGTGCACCATCCGAAATATATTTCTATCAATTCCATTCAACAAAGAATTTAAGGCTTTAGAGTTTCCCTAGCCAACTCATCCCCCTCTTTGCTCCATTCTTCCTCAGGTTTTAAAATCTTTTTTCCATCTTTTCCAACAATGACAGGATGTTCCCATCCTTTGTCTATAGCTTTCCATGCCTTCATATCCAGAGATTTCAAGAAGGCCATCATACGATGTTTCCAGTAATCATAGTTAGATCCATCCAGAATGGGTGGTCTGTTCATAAATCCTCCATCCTTGTCCATAGTACCAGAATATACTGCCCCTAGATCACACCCAGAAAAACAAGCAGGGTGCATGCTAATAACTCGAATTTATATCGATTATTTAATACGGTTTTTGATTGTTTAACATGTTAATTTATGTATTTTGGACAATATTACTCGATATTTGTGTTTGTTTTGCAGATATTTGATCAAACATGACTTTTGGAGGCAAAAATATAAAAAGTCGACTTATTGGACAAGAAATGAAGAAAACATAAGGAAATAGATCAAGAAAATTCCAATTTTGCATAATAGACTATAGTACTCCCGTCACACATGAGTGACGATCGTCACCTTCTTAAGACGCTCGTCACAATGCCAAGTTGCCAGTCTCATATTTGTTAAGCTTGTCACAAGCTCAAGTCTAATAACCTAATTATGAAACAAAATTCAAAATAGAGAGAGACGTTATAAGAATTGTTTGCATTTAGTAGAGAGTTTCTCTCTACCCTAATCAACCTCAGTCCAAGCAACTTGATCATGGCCCAACCTAAGTCCATGCCTTCATGTTCTCAATAAACCAAAGCTACCACCTATAAATAGAAGCTACTGCAAATTGCAACAGGAGCTTCGTTCAAGTCCCGAATTTCTTCCGTTTTTCCGTTCGAAGTTCAATTTTATTTTCAGCACAACCTTTATTTTCCTTTACCTACCCCGAGTGATAGTTTCCATCATTATGAAGCTATCACTATTTTTATTTATTTCTAGCCATTGAATAATAGTTTTAGTTTCTAAATTTCGCAAAGTTTGGTTGATCAAGAACATTGCAACCAGGTTTCTAATTTTAATGCTTTATTGTTTAATTATTATCGCACTTATTTATATTATGAAATTCTTATCCTTCTACCTTTCTTTGTTTTTATTTAATATGTCTGGCTAAACCGTTAATCGGTATGTAGTTGTTTAACCGGAATGAATTCGGTAGAATTAGGCTAATACTTTAAATTAAGTTAGTTTATGGATTTCTATTTCTTAATATAAATGACTTTCGTTACGAGAGTAAGAGAGTATAAAAGATTAGGATTAAGACCACATGAGTGTGAGATCATAATCAGATAGCTGAAATCAGGCATTGTTTTAAATACAGCGGAAGCGCTTTAAAACTAATTAGAACCTTTAGGTTTCCAAAAAGTATTTCTAACTTGAATTGACACAACGAGAGCGCTCAATTGAACTTAGGAGTATAGTAATAGGCAAGACCACGAGAGTGTGAGTCAACGAATTTTAAACCGAGAGATTCTACAGAGAGATAACTTAATAAACCTTAACAAGGCGACCCTCTATTGAATTCGCGAAGGTGAATCAATTACGTACAAATATTCTTATTATAAATTTAACTTTATTAATTTTTCACTTTCTAAAACTAAAAACATCACTCGCCTTAGCTAAACATAGTAACACCCAACAACACTAGGTTGATTATCGAGTCTCTGTGGGATCAATATCTTTTATTACTACGTGATAGACTGGGCACTTGCAGTTAGTAACCGTTAGACTCAGAAAGTTGCGACCAATTTTTTAGCGCTATTGTCGGGGACTTAGATTTAGTCAATAGTGCAATTCGTTGTTGCATCGTCTAGACTAAGGCAACAATTTTACCTATCCTTTTTTGATTGTATGCCCAATACTCACTCCTGAGGCGAAGAATTAGAACCCTTAATCGACGAAGTAGAACGTTTCATAAGTTCGAGACGCCGAACCGAACCCAACGAAACCCTTATTCCTGAAGTTATTATACCAGAACTAGTTGAAGAACCTGACATGGCCGAAAATGGAGGAACACAACGTTCAATCAAGTCCTATAGGACTCCAAATCAACAAGAACCACACAACAATATTGCAACACTAGCCATAACCCGAAATGATTTTGAATTAAAACCCTTACTGCTACAAGCTGTACAACGGAACCAGTTTTCCAGGAATCCTACAGATGATACTAACGAGCATCTGACAAAGTTCGTACAATACGCAGATACAGTGAAAGCGAATGGTGTAACCCAAGACGCAATAAGACGAAGACTCTTTCCATTCTCTTTAAGGGATAGAGATTGGGCATGGTTACAATCGTTATCAGCCAACTCCATCACAACATGGGAAGAACTGAAGAAAGGTTTCTTATCTCGTTATTTCCCGCCAAGCAAGACAGCCATGCCGAGAGCTCAAATCAACAAATTTCAACAAAAAGATGTCGAATCACTCTACGAAGCATGGGAAAGATACAAGGATATGTTAAGATTATGCCCACACCATGGGTTTGAAAATTGGTTAACCGTCATAACCTTCTATAATAGACTTCTATACAACACTAGGATGACGATAGACGTTGTCGCGGGCGGTGCTCTTATGGACAAACCATACGAAGAAGCCTACAACCTCATTGAGAACATGGATCAAAATCATTGCCAATGGGGAGAAGAAAGAACACCTGTAGAGAAGAACCATACCAAAGGAGGAATGTACGAAGTGAACAGTTTCAATCACGTAAATGCCAAGATGGATGCCATAGCTCAAAAAATCGATAACTTAACCATAACACCACCAGCCACCATGGCTGCAGTAACTCCAAATTGTGAAATTTGTAGAATCCCAGGACACACATCACCTGAATGTCAACTTCTTGCCGGATTAACCATAGATCAGGTGAATTATGTTCAAGGAAATCCTTATTCAAATATTTATAACCCAGGATGGAAAAATCACCCAAATTTCTCTTACAAGAGCAACAATGTATTGTATGCGCCTAATCAAGCACCAGATGTACCACCAGGATACCAAAAGGTTGTCGTACCCAATCCGAACTCTCCTAGGAAATCAAACCTTGAACTGATGATGGAAAGTTTCATTGCAACACAAACTCAAACAAACAAGGATTTCCTGAATCAGAACATCCATACTAGTGAGCAGATCAAACAATTGGTGACCAAAGTAGATGCATTAGCTACTCATAATAAGATGTTAGAAACCCAAATCTCTCAAGTAGCCCAACAACAAGCATCCACTGATGCCCCAGCTGGAACATTTCCAGGACAACCACAACCAAATGCTAAAGGTCATGTGAATGCAGTTATACTAAGAAACGGAAAAGAGTTGGATGGACCTACCGATCCTAGAACTGAAAAGCCAGCCATGTATCAACAGCCTAAGAAATCAACTACGGAAAACAATAAACCACTAATTCCGTACCCCCAACGGTTAACAAATTCTAAAACTATGGGACAGTTCAAGAAATTCGTAGAGCTTCTGAAATAGTTAAATATTACCATACCTTTCACATAAGTTATTACTCAGATGCCCTTATATGCTAAATTTCTAAAATAAATCTTATCTAACAAAAATAAAATTGAGGAGAACAAAAAAGTTACACTTACTATTGAGTGTAACACAATCATTCAAAATAACATACCTCCTAAGTTGAAGGACCTAGGAAGTTTCTCTATTCCTTGTGTAATAGGAAAGTTTGTCATAGGCAAACCCCTATGTGATTTAGGAGCAAGTATAAGTGTTATGCCGCTATCAATTTGCAAGAAACTGGATATGGGACAATTGAGACCAACAAAGATGTTGGTTCAACTAGCCGATCGTTCAGTTAAATTCCCAATTGGCATTCTGGAGAATGTTCATATATGAATAGGTCAGTTCTATATCACAACCGATTTCATAATCATGGACATCAAGGAGGATGCTACAACCCTTATTATACTAGGAAGACCGTTCTTAGCTAATGTCGGAGCTATCATTGATGTAAAGAAAGGCAGGCTGACATTCAAAGTAGGAGAGGAGAAAGCCAAATTTATTCCAACCCAATTCCTCCAAGCTCCAGTCATAGACGATAACTTTTATTTAATTGACGTCATTGACGAATTCAGGCGAGAAATGGAAAAAGAAGAAACTACCTACTCCAATATAATGAAAATCCCATCTCCTAAGATCTTCCAAGAAGATATCTCAAAAGAACCTTATTAGGACAAAAGCCAAATCGTAGTATTAACTCTTACACCTGATCAAATTCCATGCCCAAAAAAACCTGATATTGATCTCAAGGCATTACCTAACAATCTTAGATAGGAATTCCTCGATTCAGAACTTAGAATACCAGTTATAGTGAATGCAGACTTAGGACAACTCGAAACTGAAAAACTTTTAGACGTTCTAAGAAAGTACCCAACTGTGGTAGGCTATAACATATCTGATCTAAAAGGAATAAGTCCTTCAATATGCATGCATCACATTATGCTAGAGGAAGATCGTAAGACCTCTAGAGAGCCCAAGAGAAGGATTAATCCAATTCTAAGTATTGTAGTCAGGGATGAAGTAAAGAAGTTATTATACGCCAAAATTATATATCCAATATCCGACAGTCAATGGGTCATCCTAGTGTATGTCGTACCAAAGATGGGAGGTATTACAGTAACTAAGAACGCCAAGGGCGAGCCTATAAAGCAAAGAGTAGTATCCGGGAGTAAAATGTGCATCGATTACCAAAAACTGAACAAAGCTACATGGAAATATCATTTTCCTTTTCCCTTCATCGATCAAATGTTAGAAAGACTAGCCAAACATTCTTACTTTTGATACCTAGATGGTTACTTAGGATTTTTCCAAATTCCTATCCACCCTGATGACCAAGAAAAGACAACATTCATATGCCCCTACGAAACATTTTCTTACCATCATATGCCATTCGATTTATGTAATGCTCCAGCAACATTTCAACAATGTATGATGGCAATCTTCACTAATTTCATAGATGACATCATCGAAGTGTTCATGGATGACTTCTCTGTATGCGGCCTAAGTTTTGAAGGATGTCTATCTTACTTAGAAATGGTAATCGAGAGATGTGTAAAAGTGAATCTTGTACTAAATTGGGAGAAGTTCCACTTTATGGTCAGACAAGGAATACTTTTAGGACATGTGATATCTAACAAAGGCATTGAGGTAGATAAAGAAAAGATAGAAGTAATAAAATACCTTCAACCTCCTAAAATCGTGAAAGAAATAAGAAGTTTCTTAGGACACGCCGGTTTTTACCGACGATTCATTAAGAACTTTTCCAAAATCACTAAGCCGTTGAATGGTTTATTAATGAAGGACGTTGAGTTTGTCTTTAAAGAAGAACATTTAAAAGCATTTGAAACACTCAAAACTGCCCTCATCACTGCACCCATCATGCAACCACCCGATTGGACGATGTCGCTCCCGGGATTTTCATCCTGTACAAATGCGAAAGTGGCACGAAAAAGGTAGAGTCGCCAGCCAGGCATTTTTATCCCAAATGAATGGGAAAGGTAATGCTGCACAAACCTAGGAAGAAGGAAAGGACAAGGTCCTGCGAACCAAAGATATGGGTTGGGGAATCGGTTACGACCTGGGAAGGTATTAGCACCCCATATCGTTCGTCGTACCCAATGGGATCCATGCTTGTTTGTCTGTTTCAAAGGATAAAAGGAATAAAATGCTGTTGAACAAATGAACTAGAACTAGAATGAGAAAGAAAACTGGAAAAGAGAACAAAAAGAAAGAGGGAAAATGTAGGGAAAATAAAGAATTTGCTCGAACGAGCCCTACCCCGCTGCCTACGTACCTCATCGGGAAAATGAGGACCAGAGTCGACGTAGTTCGCCTAACTAAGGCGGGAACTATTTATTTGTGTTTTTTATGGCTGAAACTGCTTATGTCTATGCTCAGGTGTTGTAGGCTCGCCTTGAATAAGTTCATTTACCGTCTTGCAAATGAGACAAGTCGTTGCAAGTTCGTGTTTAGAGTGAATGAGATGAGAAAAGAATTCCTGCAAGAAAAGACGAGTGTTGTTTGTTGTTTGTCTTTTAGAGAAGTGTTTTGAATTTGTTTGTGAAACATTCTCATACTAAGACTTGTTCATCGTGGTAGATGACTTACACCTCACCCCAAAATGGGAAGTGTATAAGTAACCCACGACAAAGTCCTGGCGTACGAGAAAGCTCGACCTTTATTAGGTGTTTTGTTGTTTATCTTTGAGGTGAAAAGAATGACTCAAGTTGAAAAAGGACAAACTAAGGGGGACTAAGACACAACCCTAAATTGTTTATTGCATGCAAAAGGAGATCCTAATGGTTTGTGTGGTTTTCTAATCCTAATGAGAAAAAGGAAAAGAAGAAAAAGGACTTACTTACTTCCTAAGGAAGGTAAGTTGTTTCTAAACAAAGGGGAAGCCTATACAAGAAAAGAACAAAGTGCTAAGGCAACCACAATTATAAATCATAAAGAGATGAGGGAGAAGTATATAGCCAAGGCTTACCTCAACCTCCCTACAAAACAAAGGTTAGCTTTACAAAGCATATTGAAAACAAAAAGCATAAAGGCCAAGGAAAACACCACTTGCAAGTATAAAGAAAAGGTGGAAAGAAGTTGTATGAACAATCTTACCTCAACCTCCCTACAAAACAAAATTTAGCTTCACAATGTATTTTGAAAGCAAAAACAAAGCATAAAAGCAATTAAGTACGTACTACATACGTCTTAGGATGGAAATTGGGTTCAAAATAATACCTAAGTCTAAAAGTGAAGGTAACTAAAGGTTATATAACTTTTAAAGTCAGTAGATACATGCTATAGGTCCCTAAGGATTCTAGTATAACTCAATGATGAAGTATGAGTGCATATGGAATACAAGCATGAATTAATACATGAAATGAGTATCAAAGTCAATAGTTAATGCTTATTAATGTAGATAAATGAACATACCATTATGGATGCAATGGTTTAAGCATATGGAGTAAGGAGAAGAAGATGTGGGAAGAAATGAACATGGTGTCGCATAAGATCACAAATGATGCAAGTTAAGGATGAATGCCATATGAATATGCATGAGATGATTATAGGTCAGTAGAATACAAGTTATTATATGCAATTAGAATGCATATATTGGCATTTATGATTCCCACATAAGTCATGTTAACATTTAGAGGAGAAGAGAAGCAAATCTAGGTTAAACATGTGCAAATAAGTATACACTTTGAAACACAAGAACAAACCAAATGAAGATGGTTCAAAAAGTGAACTATAGCTGAGATTGAGGACCTAAAAGTGACCTATAATTAACTCCTAAGGGTTACCCAAAAGTATCTTAAGCAAATGGCATTAATGTCTTTCTAACATCCAAGATATGCAACAAGTAAGCACATAATCGGACCTATAATCTAGGTGACATGAAAAATAGCAAAAAGGCTTGAAAAATTATGAAATTAAATCCCTAGAATGGTAAAGTCAGTAGCTTACACGGTCTAAAATTATTTTACAAAATTATGCACCAAAGTGCCAAATCAATCACTTAGTGGTCAAGGTAACAAGGCATGATCGCCGAAAAACAACTCCACAAAGTGGATAAAAAATGGCACCAAAAATTATGAAAAAAATTACTAAGGAGCACCAAAGTGTCATAAATTCCAGTGGTTAATCATACACAAAAAATAGGTCTCACACCTATTTGGAAAAATTGTTTTCGGTCCCTTATGTCAAAACCATTCATCTAGGGACAACTTGGAAAGAAAAATCCAAATTAATTACTAAAACCATCCAAATATGAAATCAAAAAATATGTAAAATTAATTAAGAGGATAAGGATCACTCATGAATGTTTCCAGAATTTTATCACACCCGAAACTATTTTTAATAATTGCGACGAAACGGGCAAAAACAGTGATTTAAGGGAAAGTGCGGTAGAAGCGAATTCTATAATCCGTAACCTAATCTATAAGCTCCGATATCGATACATATCATCAAAAATCACAAATAAATCCAATGCCTCAGGTGGGAGGGATCAATATGCATCTTAAGTTATATGATCCTAAACCGCATCTACTAGAATGATGCATTAAAGTCGAGAAAGTCGAGATTACTTACTTGATCGAAGTGACGATTCTTCATACAAAAGAAATCCAAAAACTTCATGCAAGGTCTTGATATCTCCCATAAGAAAAATAAATTGTTATCCTCCATAATCTCTTTTTGAAGCTTTACCATAGTCGAAATCGATAAAAATCACTCAAAAACTCATGAATAGTTATATCCAAATTAATCCAAAAAATAATTAAAATCATGACAAAAATTATAATTAAAAATGGATTAAAAGATTAATCCACAAAAATAATTTGTCCAGAAAATTAATCCATAATTTTACCAAAAACAATTTCTAAAGAAAAAGAAATAAAGGACAGTGGGTCGAATGAGGAATTTTGAGGTGTAGATATGATTTTCGTGACCTGAGGCCCAAACTCCATAATGAGTTTTGCAAGGAGTGTATAATAACATAATTAAGAGTGTGGATTGTGAATTCAATGGGCTTAGAGCCCAATTCTTGTTACTGAATTCGTGAAGGGGTGAGTAAGCAAAAGCAAGGTGTGATTAGAAGATCCATGGGGTCTTGGCCCATTTCACATACAATGACACAGGAGTAGGTATCAAGTTGAAAAACGGGTGCATATAGAGTTTCTATGGAGCCTCATACCCGAAACCCAATCCATGTGACCATATTAACTTAACCTAAAATTGTCATAAAAACTTATCAGAACAAAGTTGAAGAAACGAAAAACAGAATCCTCATCTCCTTCACCGCTTGCGCCGCCGTCCAACGCCTCCACTGCGATCCCATCCTCTCTTCTTCTTCGGCTAAGCTCTTCTCACCACCACGCCCAACCTCTCCATGAAACCATCATTCTTGACAAAGTTCTTTAATTTTTTCTCATCATCCATGTAATACCTCAAAAAATTCCCTCTCATTTCCTCAACATTATGCATAACATTTAGCATAAACAAATTCATGAAATAATCAAAAACATTGCATCATGTGTATCATAGTTGAGGCATATTCATGTGATCTTTGATTGGAGAAAGGAGCCACAAAGCTTCTCAACCTTGTGTAAAGGGTTCACAACATCCCACAAGTCTTCACTTAAAGCCACAAGCCATGGAAAGATTTGAATTGATCAAAGGAGACAAGCAGTGCAACATCTCCTAATGAAAAAGGGCCAAATTAGGGTTTCCTTTCTACTGGGCTTCTCAATGAATTTTTGATCCAAAGTGGATTCCATTGTCTTATATATGATTTCAAATGCCTAGGTTTCAAATTTCATCCATAGAAACATTTTGAAAGAGGTTCAATTGGCCAGATGACTGAAAATCAGGGAATTGGGGAAAAGTCAACCATGCTGAGGAAAAAGTCAACTCCTGACTTTTTAAGGTCAAAATCATAAAATTAGGGTTACAAGGATCCTATATTTCAAATTTGATCAAGAAATGATGGAGGAATCAAGAGAAATTAAGAAAACCAAAACTTACCATTTTTGGAAAATTAGGGTTTCCAAAAATGGCCAGTTTTGGCCATTCTTACAGCAACTTCAAGAGAGGCCTTCTCCAAAAATATGAGGGCTATAAAAATTATACCTTGAGCCAATTAAAGAGGGAATCTTAAGCTTTAAATCCATAGGTGGAACTCATTTATAGCATCAAAATTGAGAGAGTTATAATTTTGCAAAGTTTGAACAAATCAAGGCAAACTAGAGCAAAATCAAGGCAGGCCTTGCATCCTGCGCGCGTGCCAGGCAAGGCATTCCATCAAACAGGTGGTGGGTCATGTAACACCCCATATTTGCCCTCTTATTCTTAAGCATCATATCGCATCATGTTCATCATATTCATATCATTTTCATATTTTTACGTAGCATCATTAGCATAGAAAAATAAAGCATGACATTCATTGTGGAAGCATAGCATAGACTGGCAGTGATTTCAGTGCGGTAATCTGAGGCAAACAGACGCTTGACCTAATCTTGTTCAGATTGTCAGAAAATTAGTTCAGCTGTTGAGTCTTCAGGTTTCAGGGGTTATTTCTCAAACAGTGTGAATTCGGCGTTGAATTGTGTTGTGTGCGAAAGTACTTGATTTTTCAAGCAGTGGTTCATGTGATGGTTGTGGATTCGGATATTCAGGCTTACCATGATTATAAGTTCAACTATGTGCGTCTGTGGATTCATTCTCCTGAGAAACAATTCGAATTAATTCGAAGTAATTATGGTCAGATGCTCAGAGAATGATTTATTCATATGATCATGGTTTCACTTGTGAATTGTTCAATGGTAGTGTTCTCTCTCTGATTAGATAGTTCTTGTGGAAAGGATGAAAGATGGTTGAGTTGAATGAAGTGATTGATTGAGTTTCGTGGCTGTGCATGTGTTTGTGGTAATTGGTCCGTTTCACAAAATATCTGGTCCCGTATCCATTTCTACTCATCTTTATCATTTGAACCATAAACCATTTCTCATTTCGATTACGCTAACCATCATTTTTAATACCCAATTTCATATCCATTTTCGATTAAACCGTTCTTTATTATCCATATCCAATATTTCATATCAAATTTTGTTTTATCCAAATTTACTAATCGTTTTCCTTAATCTATTCCTTTGTTATTATTATCCATTTTCTCTCATTTTATCCTTTTATATCCCATTTATCTTTTTATACCCATTATCATGCCTTACCAAAATTTCACAAAAAAAAAATTATAACCAATTAATATTTTTTTAACCCATTCCATTTCCTTTTATATACCAAAATTGAAAGAAAATTATCATTACATATAATTGGGCCCGTAGGCCCATTCCTTTTTTTTAGATTGTTCTCAGCTGTACTATCACACTTCCAACACCACATTCAGCTATCCCCCACACCAGGATTTCACTTCATTACATCATACAAGCTATCAACTTGCCCAACGCACGTGATCTCATATGACTCAGCTTTTCCACTTGCAAGCATACATTCCACGCGCTAGCTCACAACATCACCTATCCTGCCATAAGCCAATGCAAGCCGCAGCACACCTTAAGCTTTCCTCAACTTTACGCCGCGCAGCACATACACAAGAAAAAAAAGGAAGCACAAAAAGAAAAAAAAATGCTAAACAGAAATAACAAAAAAAATAATAACAAATTAAAAAGAAAAAAAAGAGTGATAGAATTTGGAAAGGAAAGGATTCAGGGACGAAAAAGGAGAGGAAAAAAGTTTGTTGTAACAGAATTTGTATCTCACAATAACAGAAAAAAAAGCAGATTTCAACTTGATCCATTTTTTCTTTTCAATCCTCATTCAATGACATAACGGAGAATCCTTCACAATAACAGAATGAAAAAACTCTAACAGAATAACAGAATCACAAGTCTCTCACCAATTCTCTGAATCTTCAACCAATTTTTCAATCTTCATCAACTTTATCCACAAATCTTGATCGAATTCTTCATAATTCCATCAACTTCTTTCTCAATCTTCTTCCATTATTCTTCGATATTCATCACAAATGGAATAGCAACGCTTCAATAATCACGAATTCGCTTCAGCCTTCATCAAATATCATCTTCATCAGCTTCACAAAGTAGACTCCAAGCTTGAATCTGCGCTGCAACCTTTGGCAATCTGCTTCAGCTTCTTTGATTAGACGAGGTCCTCGCAGTACCATCCACTTACCTGCAAGCATATTCAACGAGCGGATTCTGAATTAACAACAACAATCGGATTCGAAGGAGAAAGGAAAGATTCAAATAAAAAAGAAAAAGCAGAAGAGGAAGCACTTATCGAATCAAGAAGGACTTTCGCGTTGCTCGTCGTCTCGTCGCATAACAGGTACGTTCCCGGTTTACTTGTTCGATTATTGCTGGCTGTTTGCGAAATTTGTGGTAGCTAGTGTTGATTTTCGTTCGGTTTTGCTTTGAGCTCTGTCGTGTACGTTCGAATCGCCGAGAGGTCCTTTCGTAGCTGGCGTGGTTTCTCTGTTTTGTTTAAGCTAACGGTTGTTTCGAATTGAGAGGGAGATAAAATTTTGCTTAGTTTGTTTGATCGGATTTAGCGGTGAATGGCGGAAGCCGATTGAGGTCAGAGGTGAGGGTAAGGGAGAGCGCCGCGGGTTGGTGTTCTTGTTTCTTTGATTCTGTTTTTGCGAATTTAGTGAGTGAGGAGTTTGAGAGGTTGACGAAGAAGGTGGCGGTCGAAGGTGAGAATGGAGGTAGGCGGCGGATTTTTAGGGTTAAGAAAGGGGAAATGTTGATGGAGTGAGATTGATGATGGTTGAGAGAGGGGATGAAGGAGGCGGAGAGTTTGAGAGAGTTAGTGAGGATGCCGAAGAAGGTGAGGGCCGGAAGAAAGAGGCAGCGGTGAGCGGTGGTGACGGCGGGCTAGGGTTGAGGTAGATGAAGATGACGAGTTCGCAGGGAGGGAGGGTTTCACTTTCTTTTCCTTTTATTCTTCCAGACTTTCATTTTGTTTTCAATTTAATAATCAGTATAATAATATAAAATGTTTCGTAAGTAGAATAATTGTTTAGAAATAGTGTTTAGGAAGATTAATAGTGTTTAGAAAATATAAAAAGGGGTTAATCAGTATAATAGTATAACGATGTTTAGTTAGTAATTGTTTGGGAAATAGAAATAGATTAATTGGTTAATAATTGTTTAGAATAGATTAGGATAATAATTGTTTAGAAATTTAATATAATGTTTGATTAGTTAACAATTTTTTAGGAAATATCATGTTTAGAAAAAAACTGTTAGGAAATATACTTGTTAGTATTAATAATAATGTTTAGGGAAATAAATTATTTAGGAAATATAAAGAGTAATTAGTGAATCATGTTTAGAATAAATTGATTAAGAAATATAAAGAGTTTAATTTTGTTTAGAATAATTGTTTAGAATAATTGTTTAGAATAGATTAGGATAATAATTGTTTAGAAATTTAGTATAATGTTTGATTAGTTAACAATTTTTTAGGAAATATCATGTTTAGAAAAAAACTGTTAGGAAATATACTTGTTAGTATTAATAATAATGTTTAGGGAAATAAATTGTTTAGGAAATATAAAGAGTAATTAGTGAATCATGTTTAGAATAAATTGATTAAGAAATATAAAGAGTTTAATTTTGTTTAGAATAATTGTTTAGAATAATTGTTTAGAATATTTTGTTTAGGATTAATTAGCAATGATAATTGTTTAGGGAATAAGAGAGGTTTAAGGAGTTGTTTTGTGTGTTTGGACTTGGGCCTAAGGAAGATTCCTATTCGCACCCCCCATCACCTTCAGCCCAAACAGATTCAGCCTGGAACTTTTGCTTTTCACACCTCCACCATACATCCATGTAGTCCTGCGCATCCTGGGCTTACCTGTGTGCTATCCGTACCTCCCATTCAGCCCAGCCCAAATGAACTCAGTTCAAATCACTTACTTCCTATACCTCCTTCAATTTGTTTTAAATTCTTTTTATTAATTTTGTTTTCTCTTTTATTCAGTTTGGTTTTAATTTCTATAAAATAGTTATATTCATCCAAAAATTCTCAAATAAATCATGGAGATTCCTTTTTGTTTCTAGTTTTTTTATCACATTTTTATTTTATTTTTTTTCATTGATTAGCGTGCCAGAATTAATTCACCAATGCACATAGCTTCATTTGCTTCATTTCTTGATCAGTCTGTCTTACCCATTTTCTATAGACTTCAATATTTGGAGTTTTGATCCCATTCTTTTTCCATTGTGTTCCTAAGATCTTCTAGTTTTCATGTGATTTTTCTCAGAATTTTTAGGAAATTATTTCTTGAGTTTTGGTCTGGTATCTTGTGATGTAAGTTTTCTGTCCTAGCTTGTGTTCTTGCCTCTATTTGACCTAGTTCCTTTCTGAATTTTTGCAAGTCCTTTTGGCAAGTTGATATAATGTGTTTTAAGATCATTTGGTTCCAGTTGTAGAATTTTTAGATGGCTGGTTGATTATTTGTGGATTTTTGTTCTTACCTTGTCCCATTTTG
Organism: Lathyrus aphaca; assembly: GCA_963966055.1. Classification (NCBI taxonomy): domain Eukaryota; kingdom Viridiplantae; phylum Streptophyta; class Magnoliopsida; order Fabales; family Fabaceae; genus Lathyrus; species Lathyrus aphaca. Next base: position 100,124,435 of record OZ014522.1, on the reverse strand, counting down.
CTTCTTTTGGTTCATTAGATCTCTTATAGGCTTAGAAGGGCACTTGTGCCAACTTCTTCTTCTCATTTGGGGTTCCTTTGGGGTATGGGTACCTTCCTGGTCCTAGGATAGGTCTTGGTTCTTCTGAATTTTTGAGTTTGCTTCATATTCGAGTCATTTGTTTCTTTAAGTGTTTAAATTCCATCTTTTGGTTCCATGGCTTCTATTTTGATATTGTTTGGTATTGTGTGACTTCTCTCTTCATCTTTCTGGCCTCTTAGGCCATTCTTTATATCATTTTGATTCTGGTTTTGAACTTTGTGCTTGCATTTTGTGTGTTTTGTATTACATCTTTCATAAGTGCGCATTTGTTTACATATGTATCCATGTTGCCTCATTTTAGGTCATAAGTTTCTCATCTTCATTTCTTTGAGTTGAATTAGCATTAAGCATTTGTTTACTTCATTTCACTTCTGATTGTTGGATGATGTTATGTTAATTTGTTCATTTTTGTTCACTTGTGCATGCTAACCTTGCAGGGGCTATGGTAAGTGTGAGATGTGGGAATTGAGTTCCACATCTCCAATTCTCATCTCTTCCTTTTATGTTTATGTGAACTAACCCTCTTTTGTTGGGCCTAGGCCTTTCTCATCCCTTCTTCTATCTTCTTCTTCCTTCTTCATTAGGATAGAAACTTCACTAACCCTTAGGGCATCCATGCATGTGAATACTTAGGATTATTTTAGTCCCCCTTTAGAATTGTTCCTTTGAGATCCTTTGGTGCTCTCTCTTCTCATCTTCAAACTTAATTCTAATTCATTTAATAAAGGTTGAGTACTTTCATGTGACATGAGACTTTGCTATGAGATGCTCACATGCGTTCCATTTCGGGGCGAGGTGTGAGTCATCACTCGTGGTGGATAGGTCTTAGCATGAGTACCTCACAAAGAAAAGCTAAAAAACACTTCTTAACCAAAAAAACACAAAAACACTTAATAATGGCAATAGGCCAGTGTGCTTGAGCCTTCACTTGTGGGACTAGCTTTGGGGATTTCCTCCATAGATAGGTGTGCCTCTTGCGCATTCCATTTCGGGATGATGTGAGACGTACACATCCCATTGAGTAAGACTTAGGTACACTTACCTATGCAAACCTTCACTCATAAAAGCTTCAAAAACACCAAACAAACAATAAGCGTCTTTCCTTCGGGAATTCTTTTCTCACCTCATTCGCTCCGTACGCGAACTTGCTCCTACTTGTCACTTTGCAAGACGGTTACGCACTCGTCGTCCGAGTCTGCAACACCTGAGCAATGGCATAGGCAGTTCAAGCCTTTAATTCACAAGCAATTTCCCTTTTGCCACCCCTAGTTAGGGGAACTACGGCGTCTCTGATCCTCATTGTCCATATGAGGTACGTAGGCAGCGGGGTAGGGTCCGTTCGAGCACATTCTTTATTTTCCCTACATTTCCCCCTTTCTTTCCATTTTCTTATTTCAGTTCCCTTCTCATTTCATTTTCCATCCCAGTTAGCGGATTTGTTCAGCAGCACTTTATTTTTCTCACCCTTTGAAACAAAACAAGCAAGCATGGATCCCGTCGGGTACGACGGACGGTCTGGGGTGCTAATACCTTCCCAGGTCGTAACCGACTCCCGAACTCAGATCTTTGGTTCGCAAGGCCTTGTCCTTTCCTTCTTCCTCAGGTTTGTGCAACATTACCTTTCCCATTCTTTCGGGATAAAAATGTCTGGCTGGCGACTCTACCTTTCCGCGCCACTTTCGCGTTTGTACTAGGATGAAAATCCCGGGAGCGACAGCTGGCGACTCTGCTGGGGATGTCAACCAGATAATCTCTGGTTCCTCTGTGAGTCTCTCCCAGCGCTTGTGTGTCTTTGTTTCATTGGGTGATGCTTTTTTGATGTGGCTTGTTGTATTGTATTGTTGTTTGTATACAGCTTTATTTACAGTTTTCAGTATTTATTTTCCGCATCATATATATCATACTGGACTATCTGGACTGGTTTTCTGTTTGGTGGGCTTGGGTGATACTGTTTCTGAGAGATAAGCCAAGTACCCGGCTTGAGTGCACCCTAGGATTAGAGTGGACATATTGTACTCGCATGTGGCATGATGAGTGGCGATGTGTTTCACGCCCAGATTGCGACTGTTTTGGAAATATCTTGTGTGGGGATTTCCTCCACTTCGGGATAGGACCTTGATAGTTATGTGCATCTGGGGACCGATCATTGAGAACCTTTGTGGAAACAACCCTCTCCAGTGGTGACAGTGGCAGACCACATTTTGTGGCAAACCCATTCGCACCCGAGGGTCCACTGGGGACTCGCATAGGATGGCCTGGTTCTCTTATAGGAACTCAGTCAAAGCATCTGGTCGTATGACATTAGTACTGTATCCTACGGGCTGAATGTACTATTGTTTCTCGATTTCGGCGCTTGAAGCTGGGAACCTATAAGGGATGCTTGTTTTTCCTGGACTCAGCTGAGGCCTCCCTACGTAGTACATAATGCCTAACCGATTCCCTGATTTGGTCATGAGCCATTTCTCGGAAATGGTGAAAGTATTATTGCTATTCGGCTTTGAGAGTCCGTGATGTTTGACCCGGAGCACACCTGTGAGATTGGGGATGGGTTTACAGGTTTGCAGGAACCCTTGACCACATCATACCCTTGTTATCAGTGCAGTTCATGTCATGATACCGTTACTTTGGTTCCGGAGTTCTGGTTTTCTGGTTCTGGTATTCTTGATACTGTGGTCCAGAGATTTTCTTCAGAGGGTTGTGATTATCAGAGAGTGTGACTCAGTGGACTTTTGGTTTGTCAGTTATTCAGAGGGACCTTGTCAGTGGCCAGACTCCAGACGGTCTCAGATGACCATATGTCCTTGCATTTGCATCTGCATTGCATCATTGCATCATTAATCATTGTTTTTTGTTTTCATTCACAGGTTTATATATCTGCTTCCGGTTCCGGTATTCTCTTCAAAGATGGAAGATCCTCGCAAGCAGAATATTCATTTCAAGTTCTTTGATATCAAGGTTGGTTTATTGAAAAAGATGGTAAAGCTGATTACACCCAACCAGGTAGAGAGATTCAGAAAAGCTTACGGGAGTATTCTTGATGTGGTGATAGAGTTAGATTCTTCAGAGAGGAGTGCCATTCATACATTGCTTCAGTATTATGATTCTCAGCTCCGTTGCTTCACCTTTCCTGATTTTCAGTTGGGCCCTATGCTGGAGGAGTATGCTCTGATTCTGGGTGTACCGGTTCGAGACCAAGTTCCTTTCAATTCTGAGATGAGTAGACCTGCACCTGAGGCTATTGCTGAGGCTCTTTATTTGAGCCCTTCTACTGTGAAGTCTTTGACCATTATTAAAGGAGGTGTGTCTGGGTTTTCTTTGGAGGTTCTGGTAAAGAAGGCGGAAGAATTGGCTGTTGAAGAGGAATGGGATGCTGTCTGTGCTATCTTGGCTCTTTCTATCTATGGCATCATTTTGTTTGCTGATATGGAGAAGTTCATAGATATAAACGCCATACATCTCTTTTTGCTGAAGAATCCTGTGCCTACCTTACTCGGGGATTTGTATTACTCGGTTCATTACAAGACTGAGAAGAATAGGGGAGGTTTGGTCCGTTGCTGTGCTCCGTTATTTCACATGTGGTTCATGAGGCATTTGCCTAGTACGGGAGCGTTTAGTGACCATAGTTTGATATGGGCTCAGAAGCTGGAAAAGTTGCTGGCCAAAGATGTTAGATGGATCACTCAAAGGCTGCAAGGTGCACATTTCATCACCAGCTGCGGGAGTTATCACAATGTGCCTTTGTTGGGAATAACTGGAGGGATTAATTACAATCCAATCTTGTTAAGAAGGCAATTAGGATACGCTCTGAGAGATGTGCCTGAAGATTTGAAGTTGACCCCTATTTTCTACTTCTCAGTGAAAGATAATATGCCCTTAGTGAGGAAGGTTGCGGGAGCTTGGAAGAGCATCAAAGGAGAAGGAATAGCTAGTTTCGGGAAGTGCAACAATCAGACATTCCCAGAGTACGAAGCTTGGTTGAAAGACAGAGCCAAAAGAGTTTTGTTACCATTTTCAGCACCAATTCCCCCAGTTGCTGAGTCCATTGATACTATGCCTCTAGAGGAATTCAAGAAGTTAGAAGCCCAGCTACATGCAGTTAGAGTTGAAAATACCGAGATGGTAAGCTTGTATCACCAAGCTAACAGAGCCAAGAATGAAGCTGAGGAGAAGTTGCTGAAGATGCAGACAACTCTAGAGGCTAAGGAGAAGGACTTTGCGGGAAGAGAAGCACATTTCCGCAGATTAGGGATGATGGAAGCTCAAAGAGAAGTTGAGCGCAAGAAGAAGTCAAAGACCCTCCGAGATGCTCGTCAGTCTATTGTCTGGTTGAAGGGACAAAGAGAGCAAGAGTTGAAGCAATATAAAGAAAAAGAAGAGTTCTTTGAATTTCAGATGGCTTACAAAAAAGAAGAGGTGGAGCAGGCCCACAAGATTCGCAGAGAGAAAACCCAACAGCTCGCAGACAGTCAACAAGCCCTCGAAGCAGCACTTCAGGAGATTGAAGACCTCAAGTTGATGGCGGGAGTCAAGAAGGTTAGATCTGATGAGGGAGTTTCAGGATCCTCAGGCGGTGGTTGTGCTTCTTAGTTTGTTTTCTTTGTATCTGGATTACCTACAGGCATGTTGTAGGAGTCCTAGCTGTTTATTTCTCCTCTGTAAGAACTTGTACCCTGTGGGGAATTCTGTTTTATTGTGCCTAATGGGCCGATCTATGTTATGACTGTTTCTCACCATTTCTTGGTTTGCTTGCTATTATGGTTTGAATGTGGTTTCCCGCAAAAGTTTCTGAAAGTCGAGGATCAGTGCCCATCTGGTTTTCTTTGCTAAATACCGGAACCGGGGCATAAATGACCTGTGATTGGAAACATAAACAACTGCATTGCATCCATATAACTTGTTTGTTTTTTTGCAGGTAGTGTCTCAGTTACTAACGTGTTTTGTGTTACAGGCACTATAGCTCCTCGTAAAGTTCGAGAACAACCAGCAGTGCACAGATACCCAACCAAGACTAACAGAGAGCGAGCCATGGATCAAATGCAGGCAAATTTGGCAGATCTAAGGCAGAGAATGGATAACTTCATGACGTTAATGGCCGGCATGGGGCAGAATCAAGAGCGTCTGCGAGAGATGGTTGAGAATCAGAACCGGAACGCTGCTGCTGCTGCAAATGCTGATAATCATACCGGTGCGGGCGCACGTCAGGGTGGAACTCCAGTTACACAACCAGGAGTGACAATAGTCAATGACAGGCTGCATAACCTTCAGATGGACAACCATGATGACCAGTTCACTCTACTTGATGAAGCTGAAGGTCAAGGGGTAGAAATGAACAAGAGGTTCGAAGAGATGGCTGAGCAAATCAAGGCTATTCAGTCCCAGAGCTCTTTGGGATTCGATATAACAGACTTGGGCTTGGTTCCTGGAGTCAGGATTCCGTATAAGTTCAAAGTTCCAACTTTCGAGAAGTATAACGGCACTGCTTGCCCGAAGACCCATCTGCAATTATTTGTTGGGAGAATTGCCGCGCATACAGACGATGAAAAACTATGGATGTATTACTTTCAGGACAGCTTGGTGGGAGCTTCCCTTGAGTGGTACATGAAGCTCAGCAGGGTCAATGTCAAGAGCTGGAAGGATCTCGCTGAAGCCTTTGTGAGGCAGTACCAATATAACATGGACATGGCTCCGAATCGCACGCAGTTGCAGCATATGGCTCAGACAGCAAAAAAAGGCTTCAAAGAATATGCCCAGAGGTGGCGCCAGCTAGCTGCCAGGGTACAGCCACCCTTGTTAGAGAATGAAATGGCCGATATGTTTATGGGTACCCTCCAAGGTGTATTTCTTGAGAGACTGGCGTCGAGTTCTGCTACTAAGTTTAACGATATTGTCATTGCGGTGGAAAGGGTTGAAACGCTGTTGAAAATGGGGAAGATACAAGACCCAGGCGCTAGTAGTTCAAATGGAGCGAGGAAAGCTTTTAGCGGACCTCCGAGAAGGAGAGAAGGCGAGACCAATGCTGTATTCGGCCGAAGCCAGGTGTCGCTCCCGATAAAATGGGACTGGCCCAGATAAGGGTACAGACGCGAACGGTCGGCGAGAGGGACAATGAGAACACACAGCAGTGAACTCACTGGAGATGAATAGAGTCGCCAGCTAGGCATTTTTATCCCGGAGGAAAGGCAATGCTGCATAGACCTAGAAAAGATGGATAAGACGGTTGCGAACTAGAGAGACTGAGAAAGGGGGTCGGTTACAACCTGGGAAGGTATTAGCACCTAGATTGTCCGTCGTACTCGACGGGATCCACGCTTAAAAGATTTGTGTTTTAAAGGGGTAGTGTCAGTGCAATTTGTGTATAGAATAGCTGGAAAAGGATGTACAGGTGTCAGTGTAAAAGAAGTGAAGTGTATAATGATGTGTCAGTGTAAGGACAAGAGTGAAATGCTCATGATAATGAGGCTAAGAATAATGCTGGAAAGAGGGGGAATATACAGAGACTTTTGTTCGATAACTGTTAAGTTATGCCTACGTATCCTCTCGTGCAATGAGGAAGTCAGAACACCGTAGTTTGACCCAAAGAGACTGAAAGATGAATTGACTTGTGAACTGCTTGCTTGTCAATGCTCAAGTGTATGATCTGTCTGGCACAGATGCAAACCGTCTTGCATTAGACGGAAGAAGCAAGTTCTCGTTTATGAGTGAATGAGATGAGAAAAGAATCCCGGAGGAGACGATTATTGTTTGTTTTTGAGTTTTCAGTCTTTTATTGCTTTTGAAAGTTTGTCATAAGTTAATGAGCTTAAGCCTAAACCAATGGATTTAGTAAACTCATCACATCTTCCCTCTGATTAGGGGTAATGAGAATACCTTAAGTGTGAAGTCGGATTCTCACACTTAATTACCATGATGTAGGATTAAGATCATTAACCTACTTGTTGATTATTTAGATGTTTTTGGTATTTTTGTTTAGTGTTAAGTAATGAGATTAAGCCATAATCAGGGATTAAACAGACTCATTACACCATCCTAATAGAAGGATAATAGATGAGAATGTTTAAACTAAGGAAAGCTCCTCAACTTAATCCATGATTAGGGATTAAACTCATGACAAAACAAAGCCTTTGTTAAGTGGATTTTATTTAGTGATGAGATGATGAAGTGTTTTTTAGGGTTTGTAAGACAACTTGAGGGGGACTTGTCCATTAACACTAGAGTTAGTCCTTCTTAACCAATTAAGGAAGAATTAGAACCCTAATGCAAGGCCCAAGTTACAAGCTTGATGTCTTGATGATTATTAAGTGAATTAATTAAAGGATCTAAACACATTAAGGGTTTAACACTTAGGATTAAAGTTATACACTCCATCCTAATAGAAGGATGCAAGCATAAGCTTAATCACAAAGCCTTAAAGCCTTTAGGGTTTAGTCCCTGATTATGAGGTGAGAAGAGAAGACTCAATGAGACACAAAGGTAAAACTAAGAGGGGAGACTAATCAAAACCCTAATCATTGTCATGCTTGGTTGTTCCTAAGGTTTGTGAGGTTTACAAGAACAATCTTCAATGGAACCACCAGGAAGCAGATGAAAGGAGCCAAGAGAAGCAAAGTAACTTGCTTCATTTAAGAAGGCAAGTCACTTGAGGAAAGAAAGTGAGAAGAAGAAGAATGAGCAAGCTCAATCTCAAACACATACAAAAATGCAGCAAGGATGCATGAAAAGAGATGAAGAGAAGTTATGAGAAGTGAAGGCAAATTCACTTCTCAAAGTCACTTACCACCTGAAAGATTAGAAAAGAAATGCAATGCAATGCCAAATGGGATGAGATGACATGATGAGAAACAAAACCAGAAGCATATACATGATGTTATTAATGCTATGAAGTGATACAAACATGAGACAACACATGGAGATGATCATACAAGCTTATGGATGCAAATGGAGCAAGTTAAGGACCATGAGCATACATGAGAAGTTATGAAGTGCATATGTCATACAACATGGTAAATGCAAGATGCAATGATCAAACATGCTTTCAATATGTCTTATTATGTTAAATGAATCACATGGAGGCATGAAATGTCATGGCAAGTCCTGTTATGCAAGCAAATGCAAGATGAATGCATATGGAAGCCCAAATTAGGGTTTATGAACAAAGCAACAAACACAAACCAAAATCAGAAGCAAACAACAATATAAAAAATTGAAAATGCACTCAAAGGACCCCTAATCCTATACTAACCTAATTCCCAAAGGAGAGGTTTCAACTCCTAACCCAATTCAAGTTATGATTTTCTTAAGATTTCTAGGGTTTTAGGGTTCCTTAACAAGAAAATTACCAAACAAAAGGAAAATGAAAGATCAAATCATGGCCATTTAATCGCACAAACTACATGCTAAATACAATGCAATGCAAAAAGAATCAAAGTCCAACTCTTCATGGATAAGCAGAAATGGTTTTTGGAAGTTTGGATCAAAATAATGCATAAAAATGATTTTAATTCAATGAAAAATTCTCAAAATGCATCAAGATCAAAAAATAAATTTGGTTTGAAGGTTGGACAATGTTTCTAAATGTCTTAAAACATTTCATGAATTTTTTGGTGATTTTTAAATACCTAGAAGTATTTTTAATAAATTAATTTTCATTAATCAATTAAAAATAAACTTTTAAATAATTAAAAATACTTTTTTAATGCTAAAAATGAAAATAAAAATATTTTTGTGTTTTAAAAATTAATGAAACTCTTGACAAAAAGTTTCATAATTTTTAAAACATTTTTGATATTTTAAATAAATTGTACAAGTTAAATATAAAGAAAATGAAATAAAACAAAATAAAATAGAAAGTAATTCAATCCAAAGGCTGATATTTGAATCTGGGAAAGAAGGGTTGACTGCGCGCGTTTTTAAAGGGCCAGGATTGAGTCTGATTTAATTAACTTAATTAATCTTAATTAAATTAAATAAAAAGGATTAGGGCTAAGCGAAACAATCTGGGTCGTGCACGACTTAAGCTAATCACCATCCAAAGGCTGAGAATGCATCTGGCAAATTAATTAGGGTTTAGAGTTGATGACTTTCAGGTGACCGGAGGGAAGCTCCGGTCATCTTCTCCGGCAATGTCAAAACCCTAAATCATGATTCAGGCAACCATTCTTCAAATTAAAGCCAGGGAAACGTTCCTCTACTCAAACCTCACTCAAATCATCTCTCAAACTAGATTTCTCATGCTTAAACTAAGAGAATCGAAGCCATGAAGATTCACGGGCAAAGTTTCAGAGCCCTGGTAAATCCTCATTTCTCACTCATTTTTAAATCTAAACCCATCCCCATGATCAGCAAGACATACACAACCAGATTATAACTTAAAATGCAAGCTCTGAGAAAAAATGTTCATGACCATACCTGAGATGGAGACTCCTGTTTCTGGGCTTTCAGAGCTATTCTTTGGTGCAAGCTTGCTCCACTGATTCCCCTGGTGCTAATGGTAGGCTTGGAAGGAGCTTAAACAAGCTGTTTTGAGAGATTCGAATCTGATATATCAGAAAATGAGGTCTGTATATAGGCTGTTTCAGATCATTGTGAGGGGTGGTATTGGTTCTATGGATGTTTTCTAGTTGATTGGTGAAGGTAGAATGAGTGTTTGATGACTGTGGAAGGTGATTCGAAGAGAGGAAAGTTTTTGCAGGTTTTTGGATATGCTATGCTCTGGCTTGTTTCAGTCCTCAATACCTTTCTATAACATCTCCAAGTAGTGTGGATAGCCTGTGGGACAGGTCAGTAGGGTGGCTTCTTACTGTGCCAAGAGTATGGGAGTTTTGGCCAAAAAAGTCAAATATGTGTCCTTGAGAGTATGGGCCATGGCAGCAACTGTTTGAGGTCATGTCTGGCTTCAGCTTGAGACAAGGATGACCATTGGATTGTTTGTGAATGACTGCAACATATGGATCATGAATTGAGAGTGATCTTGCAACTTGACAATCTTGTGTTTTCTCATGATTTTGTGCCATACACATGAAACATTGCTTGCTGAATTTTGTGGCATGGCCCTTCTTTTAGTCATGGCAATGTATAGAAGTCAGCTAGTGATCACATAACTCATTGAAGAATGGTTTTGCCAAGAATCCACTTTTTGCACTTGTGATGAAAAATGCCTTAGGGAACTTTGGAAATCAAGGCAAGCAATGCAAAATTCCTTGGGCCAATTCTATTTTTGGGGTCATATATGATCATATGATGAAGTTTTGAAGTCATTTTGAAGTCACTAGAATGCTTGGTACATGATTTTGCAAATTCTCCATTTGGTGCATAACTTGAAAATTAGTGATTTTTGCCAACTTTAACACACCATAACTTTTGATCCAAAATGAATTAGATCATGTTCTTGTACTTTTTGAAAAGGGAAAGATCTAATCTACAACTTTCATGACCAAAGTTTTTCCATTTGAAGCATCTTTGGATCAAAAAGCAAGGGTTGAAAAAGTGGCATAAAATGACATTTCATGAAAAGTCAACCATGCCCTAAAAAGTCAACTTTGCAAAAACTTGTAATTCTTGGATTTTGTGAACTTCAACCTTCTTCCATGATCAAATAAAGATCATATACACTCAAAATGATGAAGATCATCCCTTGGTTGGGACATTGGGGGCCTCAGATGCCCTGATTTTGCACTGACTTGTCCAGAAAGTCAACCTTTGATCAGATGACTTCCCCATGGAATTTCTTCATGAAAATTGATGTGCATACTCCCTTTGAAACCAAAACCCTAATTTTAGGTCATCTGTGCAGTCAAGTCTGGCTCTGCATCCACACCATTCCCTGTTCTTGTGATTCTTTGGCATTCTTGACTTTGAGAGGATATAATATGATGCTTGAACACATATAGACCCCTTTGAAGTGATTGATGACCCTTGGAGTGGCTCAAGAGGCTCTTGGATTGCTCAGATCACAAACCCTAGATGCAGATGACTTTGAATCTATGCAATGAATCAAAAATGTGATATGAGATGGTATGATTGAGTTTATGCATATGAAATGATCACAAGCCATGGTGTGAATGGGTGAGGGCAAATTTGGGGTGTTTACAGCTGCCCCTATTCAAACATGAGTTAGCTGCGCAGGATGTAAGCAACGGCTTAACAGGCAAACAAGATAACTTGTGGTTGAATACCAAAGACAGTCCAAAATTTGCACTCACAAAATGAAGAAGAAAAGGGATATAGATTGTAAAAGGAAAATAAAGTATATTGTAAAGTGTAGGCGACGGAGGACGACCGTCGAGCAGAGGACGACTGCTGGGTAAAGAGCAATGACGGGGACGGCCGACATGCTGGGGATAAAAGGTAAAGCCAAGACGGGGACGGCCGACTAGCTGGGAAAAATAAGAGATTATGATGGGGACGGCCATCAAGTAAAGCTGTAAGATTCTCTGGGGATCGAATGAAACATGACGGGGACGGCCATCAAGTTCATAAAGTAAAGTAACCGACGATGGGGACGGCCATCGGGCTAAAAAGAAAAGGGACCACGACGGGGACGGCCATCGGGTTAAAGAATAAATGATATAAACAGATGATGAGGTACGGTCATCAAAGGTGAAGGACGATCACCTAGCAGGGGACGGCTGCTCTGTCGGGTTAAGATGAGGGACGGTCATCTAAGGTGGAGGACGACCACCGGGCAGGGTACGGCTGCTGAAAATATCGCGACATAGGACGAATGCCAGATAGAAAAGGTCAACGATGGGGACGGCCATCGGACGAGCATGATGGAGGACGACCATCAAGAGGTGGAGGACGACCACCTAGCAGGGGACGGATGCTCTCGAGGTTTGTCATGACATAGGACGAATGCCAGATAACCAAAATCAACAATGGGGACGGCCATTGGATAAAATGATGAAGGACGATCATCAAGAGGTGGAGGACGACCACCTAGCAGGGGACGGCTGCTGAAAATATCAACGATGGGGACGGCCATCGGATGAGCATGATGGAGGACGACCATCAAGAGGTGGAGGACGACCACCTAGCAGGGTACGGCTGCTCTCAGGGTTTATCATGACACAGGACGAGTGTCAGATAAGAAGGAAAATTTGCTTTAGTGGGGCATAGTAAACACGGACGAGTGTTTACATCCAAGAAATAAAAGGTATAAGTGTTTAGGTGTTAGTGTATAGATTAAAGATGCGGACGAGCATCCTTAAGACTATGATACGGACGAGTATCAGGTAGAAACAAGTACTGACACATGTTCAGAGATGATGATACGGACGAGTATCAACAGTTTAACAAAGAACACGGACGAGTGTTGCATCTGAGGGGATTCTTCTGGGGAATAGTAGACACAGACGAGTATCTATATTCAAGAAGACAAGAGTGTTTGACAAAGTGTATGGATTAAAGATGCGGACGAGCATCCTTAAGACTATGATACGGACGAGTATCATGTAGAAACAAACACTTGACGCATATTCTGAGATGATGGTACGGACGAGTACCAACTGGTTAACAAAGAATATGGACCAATGCCGAATCTGTGGGGATATAAGTGGTATATACAAGATACGGACGAGTATCTGTATAAGTATGAGTAGGAGTGATTTATATAGGAGCATTCATTCTGCTGGGGAGGGTGACACGGACGAGTGTCAAAAGGAGAAGAGTATAGTATCAACAAGTATATGGGTTGTAAAAGTGTAGGCGACTGCGCTGGGGATATGACACGGACGGGTGTCAAGAAAATATAGATATACAAGTATAGGTGAGTGCAAAGATGATGTCTTTGGCTTTCTGCTGGTGGTTTGACACGGACGGGTGTCAGGAAGTATCTGTAATACGGGTGGTCTTGTTTGTAAAGGATATTCAGGCGACTTTACTGGGGAATGATGACACGGACGAGTGTCAAAAAGGAATATATACTGGTGTTTGTGAATTGTGGGGCAACTGCTTTTGCTGGGGATTCTGGGGGGATTTTGGGGAAAGTATTCTGTATATTGACGGATTGTCATTATTCACAAGTGTTCGATTCACAACATGACTTATGATTATGCTATGTATTTGATTTTTGCCGTAATGCTCCGTATTAGACGGAATGCTACGCTTTGTGGGTGAATATGATGTGAATGCCATGATTATGCAAAGGGTACAGATCCGGGATCCGGATCCCGCTGCCGCGAAGATCTCTGGCTGGTCTGCTTGAAATGAGGATCCCAGCTGGGGATAAGATCATTGGTGGATCTGACGAGATGTATCTGCTTGGGGATATAGGTCACTGATCGACATATCCTTGTAATATAGGACCCAGCTGGGGTTTGTAGAAGCCTTCTGTACTCTGTTGTGACTCCTTCATGTGCTGCTCCTCCGAATAGAGGCTGAGGATTCTGTGGGGAGATGGTTCCCTGACTTTGTATTCTGTTGAGGAAGAATGCTTGACATCTCGACTGGGAGGAGTGACAAGTGGCAATCTAGCTGGGGGAAAGTTGTTGGCAACTCAGCTGGGGGGAAAACACCTGGGTGCTAAGACTGAGCGAGTATTGATTCGTCAGCTTGCTGGGGTGAAGCTTTCATGCCCCAAGTTGTGCCTCGGATACCTGCAATCCTGAAAAGACAGAGAAACGCACAGGTATTCCCGAGGTATCCCTTACCGGATTCCGTCATAGGAGTTATACACCTTTGAGAGTAAGTATATTCCCTGCAAGCACGTGTTTTTATTTTTTTAGAGAAAAACATCTGTACTCATGCAATTAGTTTTTTAGAGACATCAGACATTCTTTGCAAATAAAAATGTATAAGACGAGACATGACTGGAAAATCTGATTTTATTAATTCAAGTGCCCTGAATCGGCAAGATACAGTCAAGGAAACAAATCTCCTAAAATGAAGAGACTGTTGCGAATTGAAAAACAAAGTGTTGGCGATGTTGATGACGCTTTCAAAGGGGCTTCCTCTTTCGCTATGACTCGTATGACTTTTGACGTTCTTCTCGTCTTGCTTTCTGAAGAAGGTTGATTCCGATTGAAGCTTGACCCTTTTGAAGCTTTCCAAGTTATAAGTGATACAGACGAATTCAGCATGCAGTTGTTCGCTTATTCCCTTATTTTGCATGGATCGCCCTTTCGGGTTTTCAATCCATCGGGATACCCATTTTTGCCTGAGTTGTCCAATGCGGCTTTTCAACTCAGCGGGTGTACATTTTTTGTTTATTTTCCCTTATTTTTGCCCGAGTCTTTTATTCTGTTTTTGACTCGCCGGGATGCCCTATTTTTGCCTGGACTTACATTCTGTTTTTATGTCCAGCGGGTCATTTTATGCGAAGTATTTTTTAACCGCATCTGAATTCACAGGGGACGGGAAGTCTTCACCATCCATGGTGCTGAGCATCAGTGCTCCTCCAGAGAAAACTTTCTTCACCACGAATGGTCCTTCATAATTCGGAGTCCATTTGCCCCTGTGGTCTGTATGAGGAGGGAGGATCCTTTTCAGCACAAGATCTCCCACTTGGTACTCTCGGTGCCTGACTTTCTGATCGAAGGCTTTCTTCATTCTTTTCTGATACAACTGCCCGTGACAGATTGCAGCCAATCTTTTCTCTTCAATCAGACTCAATTGTTCGAAACGGGACCGAACCCATTCTGCTTCGTTTAGCTTAACATCCATCAATATTCGTAAAGAGGGTAATTCAACTTCAACAGGTAGGACTGCCTCCATACCATACACAAGCTGATACGGCGTTGCCCCAGTGGATGTTCTGATTGACGTGCGGTACCCATGCAAGGCAAATGGTAGCATCTCATGCCAGTCTTTGTAGGTGACTACCATCTTCTGCACAATCTTCTTGATATTTTTATTAGCCGCCTCAACAGCGCCATTCATCTTTGGCCTGTAAGGAGAAGAATTGTGGTGTTGGATCTTGAAGTCCCGGCATAGCTCTGCCATCATCTTGTTGTTTAGATTGGAACCATTATCAGTAATGATTCGCTCGGGAACTCCATATCGACAGATGATATCTCTCTTCAGAAATCTGGCTACCACTTGCCTTGTAACATTTGCATAGGAAGCTGCTTCAACCCACTTGGTAAAATAGTCAATGGCGACCAGGATGAATCTGTGGCCGTTTGAAGCAGTTGGCTCAATATTGCCAATCATATCAATGCCCCACATGGCAAAGGGCCATGGTGAAGACATGATGTTCAAAGGATTGGGAGGCACATGCACCTTATCTGCATAGATCTGGCATTTGTGGCACCTTCTGGCGTAGGCACAGCAATCCGCATCCATTGTGATCCAGTAATACCCTGATCTTAGCAATTTCTTGGCCATGGCATGCCCTCCGGCATGGGTACCAAAAGATCCTTCGTGCACTTCACGCATCAACAAATCTGCTTCCGTCTTGTCAACACATCTGAGGAGTACCATATCAAAGTTCCTTTTGTATAAAGACCCATCAGTGTTCAGAAAGAAACTACCAGCGAGCCTTCTCAAAGTTTTCTTATCATTGGAAGATGCCCCAGGTGGGTATGCTTGATCCTCCAAGAAGCATTTAATGTCATGGAACCAAGGCTTATCATCTTTGACAACTTCTGCTGCAAACACATATGCTGGTCTATCAAGTCTGGACACTGAAATCTGAGGTACAAAGTTAGCAGCTTGAACTTTGATCATGGATGAAATGGTAGCCAGAGCATCTGCAAACTGATTCTCGTCCCGAGGGATATACTCAAGCTTGGCTGTTGTGAAGAAAGTCAATAACCTCCTTGTATAATCCCTGTAAGGTATCAGATGGTCCTGGTGAGTGTACCATTTGCCGTTGGTTTGATTAACTACCAGGGCTGAATCTCCGAATACGGTCAAAGTCTTGATCCTGAGGTCAATGGCTTCCTCAAGACCCATAATGCAAGCTTCGTATTCAGCTTCGTTGTTAGTGCAGTTGAAAGTGAGCTTTGCCGAGAAAGGCATGTGAACTCCCTTAGGTGTAATGAGTACTGCACCAACACCACGTCCATTCATGTTAACAGCCCCATCAAACATCATAGTCCATTCTTCTTCCGGGTCAGGCCCTTCAGTGTGAACAGGCTCTTCATGATCTTTTGATTTTATGAACGTGATGTCTTCATCAGGGAAGTCAAATCTCATAGGCTGGTAGTCATCAATAGGTTGCTCAGCAAGATATTCAGACAATACACTGCCCTTGATGGCTTTCTGAGAAGTGTACTGGATGTCATATTCTGTGAGAATCATTTGCCATCTTGCAACCCGTCCGGTAAGAGCTGGCTTCTCAAATATGTACTTAACTGGGTCCATCTTTGAGATTAACAAAGTAGTGTGGGTCAACATATACTGTCTCAGTCGGCGAGCAGCCCACGCTAAAGCACAGCAAGTTTTCTCGAGCAGTGAATAACGTTGTTCACAGTCGGTAAACTTTTTGCTTAGGTAGTAAATTGCATACTCTTTTCGACCAGACTCGTCATGCTGGCCCAGCACACACCCCATTGACTCTTCTAATACTGTTAAGTACATTATCAGAGGTCTTCCTTCAACTGGAGGCATAAGGATTGGAGGTTCTTGCAGATATTCTTTGATCTTGTCAAAAGCTTTCTGGCAGTCTTCGTTCCACCTGACCGTCTGTTCTTTTCTTAACAGTTTGAACAAGGGCTCACAGGTTGCTGTAAGGTGAGATATGAACCGCGAAATATAGTTCAATCGTCCTAAGAACCCCCGAACTTCTTTCTCTGTTTTCGGTGCAGGCATCTCTTGAATAGCTTTGACTTTATCAGGGTCAACTTCAATTCCTTTCTCGCTGACAATAAAACCCAGCAGCTTACCAGACCTCACCCCGAATGTGCATTTGTTGGGGTTCAACTTCAATTGGTACTTCCTCAGACGCTTGAATAGCTTCAGCAGGTTTACCAGGTGGTCTTCTTCTGTAAGGGACTTGGCAATCATGTCATCCACGTAACACTCGATTTCTTTATGGATCATATCGTGGAATAATGTTACCATAGCCCGTTGATATGTTGCACCAGCATTCTTCAGTCCAAATGGCATCACTTTGTAACAGAACGTGCCCCAGGGTGTGATGAAGGTTGTCTTCTCCATGTCTTCAGGTGACATTTTGATCTGATTGTATCCTGAAAATCCGTCCATGAAGGAGAATACCGAGAACTGAGCCGTATTATCAACCAGTACATCAATGTGAGGTAATGGGAAATCATCCTTTGGGCTGGCTCTGTTCAGATCCCGGTAGTCGACACACATCCTCACTTTGCCGTCTTTCTTAGGCACAGGTACTATATTAGCAACCCACGGCGGATAGCTAGTCACAGCAAGGAACCCGGCGTCCCATTGCTTTTGTACCTCTTCCTTGATCTTCATTGCCATGTCTGGGCGAGTGCGACGCAGTTTCTGTTTAACCGGTGGGCATTCTTCTCTCAAAGGCAGCTTGTGCATGACAATGTCGGTGTCCAACCCTGGCATATCCTGATAAGACCAGGCAAACACATCCACATATTCTTGAAGCAGATCAATCAGTTGTCTCTTCACTGAGTCCTGTAGGCAGGCCCCGATTTTAACCTCTTTCACGTCTTCATTTGTACCAAGATTAATCGTTTCCACCTCCTCCTGATGAGGAGTGATAACTTTCTCCTCTTGTCTCAACAACCTAACTAGCTCTTCAGGAAGCTCATATTCTTCTTCAGCCCCTTCATCAGCTTGATTGATTGGATTGTCAAAGTCATACGAAGTCATAACCGTGCTGTTGTCGGTGCTGTCTGGAAGGCACTCTCTGCAAGGGTTCAGTTTGTTCATTTTAGTGATTGATTTTAATCTTGTTTAAAAAAGTGAAATAAAGTTATCATTTTGAAAACATCGCCATTTATTTTTTGTACAAAAAGAAAAATGGAAAAAACAGTGAGCAGGGAAGAAAAAGACTCATTTGCAAAAAGATGTCTGATATTTCATTGATTAATCTTGTTTGCACAAAAAGTACAGATGGCCCGATTACAAAATGAGTCTTGTCATCTTGGGCAAGATGCAAGACTTCGATGCATGCTATAAAAATACAGGAAATAATAATTACTCTGCATGAGTAACTCTTATAATTTCCTGGGAAGACCAGTTTGAGATACTGCTCCCCGGGATCTTTGGACGAATCCAATTCTCCAGATTGCGTTCTTCTTCCAGCTCGTCTTCCAAATTGTTGATAGCATCAGGGGTGAGCATCCCCCCACTGACAAAACCGGGCTTCTCAGCAGCCTCTGCTTGATTTTGTTGAGTTGGTTTGTAACCCAACCCAAATTTGTCTTTCTTCTCCTCCACAGATAAAACCTTGCCCCAGCCTTGGGCAGTTCCTTCCTCAACAACCTTCCGGGCTTGTTGATAAGATGACATGGAGATTCCAAATACAGCAGATGCTTCATTAACATTCAGGGCCTCAAACCCTTGGCTCATTGTTTCATGGATCTCCCCATCCATCTCAATATACTTATAAGTAGCCAGATGGCTAACAAATATATCCTCCTCCCCACAGATAGTAACGACTTGGCCTTCCCACTCAAATTTTAACTTCTGGTGAAGGGTAGACGTTACTGCGCCAGCGGCATGAATCCATGGTCTACCCAACAAACAGCTGTAGGCAGGCTGAATGTCCATCACGTAGAAGATCGTTTTAAAAGTTTGTGGGCCAATCGTCACTGGCAGCTCAATTTCTCCCAGAACCGATATCTTAGAACCATCAAAGGCTCTTACTACCAGGTTACTGGGACGTAACGCCAATCCTTCATATTCTAGCTTCACCAGGGCCTTTTTGGGTAAGACATTAAGGGATGACCCTGTGTCTACCAGCACATGGGAAAGGACTGCACCTTTACATTCCATGGTGATGTGCAAGGCCTTGTTATGGTTGCGGCCTTCCGTTGTCAAGTCAGCATTGGTGAACCCTAGCCCATTGCTAGCAGTAACATTTCCAACCACGGTTTCCAACTGATTGACGGTGATCTCTTCAGGCACGTAAGCTGCGTGCAAGACTTTGAGTAGTGCATTCCGATGGGCTTCGGAACACATAAGCAATGATAGGATAGAGATCTTGGATGGCGTCTGGTGAAGCTGATCCACTATTTTGTAATCACTCTTTTTGATGATTCTCATGAACTCATCAACTTCTTGATCGAATGGTGTTTTCAAAGCTTCCTTAACAGCTTGATCTTCCTGCACCGGGCTCTTTCCTTTTGCCTTGGCAGCAGCTTCTGCTTCGGCTGTGGGTCTTTGAATTTGTGGAGCAAAGAGACGTCCGCTTCGAGTGAAGCCTCCGCCTCCTCCCACATTGTCTATTTGTGGTGCAGGGGTTGATGTATCAAGAGTGATTCTTTGTCCTTCGCAGTATACGTCAGAGCCGTAGTGCCAAGGGATGGCCCTACTGCTTTCATAAGGTACTGGTCCAGGCACTGTGACAGTGACTGGACTGATGACAGCTGCAGAAGGGATTGTGACAGTTTGTGGATCATAATAAATTGTGACTGGTGCTCTGATGGGAGCAGCACCTTCTGAGTTGTAGGCAGAGTTACTTTCAGGATCATAAAATATTGTGACAGTTGAGACATCTTCATGATTTGTTGCTGGTGTTGTAGGTGATATTGTTGGAAGGATGGGCGTTGTTGTTGTAGGAGTTTCAAAAAGTGGTGCTGAAGTTGTAGAAGGAAAATTTGTTGATAGCTGATCAGTTGAGATGACAGATGAAGTACTTGTTGATGAAGCCGAAGAGTTGTCGGGAACAATGGTTTCTGCAGTTGTAGGAGATACAGGAATTGTTGCTGATGAGATTGCTGGATTTGTTGGAAATGATGTGGTGATTTGAAGTTGGCCACTCTGAATGAGACCATCTATGCCATTCCTCAAGTTATCGCACCCATTTACTGAAATATTGCAGTAAGCACACCCTAACTCACACCCCGGGAACATTTGACATTCGAGGAGTTGGGCCTTAATCTCCACCAACGGTGTCCGAATCTGACCCACACTGGTTATTAAATAAGACGGCTTGTCTTCTTCAATAGCGTTGATCCTGGGACCCCCGTGGTTTGGCATAGGGTTCTTATTAACATTGGGCGGTGGTGCGAAATTCAGGGCCTTAGAGTCTACCAGGTCTTGTACCTTCATGTGCAAGGCTCTGCACTTTTCTGTACTGTGGCCAGGTGCATTTGAATGAAAAGCACATCTGGCGTTGGAGTCATAATTCCTGGGTAGACTGTTGGGATCTGGAGGTGCCAACGTCCTTAGCTCAACTAGGTTGAGTTTCAGGAGTTGTGGCAGCAATGTAGCATATGGCATAGGGATCGGATCGATCACCCTGTTGGCTTGAGTGGGCCTCTGTTGGAATGGCCTTTGTTGATTGTTGTTTTTGGTATTGTTGTAGTTTCTTGGAGGATACTGAGCTTGTTGATGGTACTGGGGTTGTTGCTGATAGTTTTGCTGCGGAGGTTGATAAGTTGGTTGTGGATGAGCTGGAGCGGGAATGGTGACTGCTGCCACAAATCTATGAACATATTGGGGCCTGCCCCTGTTGGTGTGGATGGCATTGGTCTCACCAGTCCTTCTTGGGCCCGCAAAAGGCTTTCTTGCATTACTGGATGAGCTTGCACCGTTGTCTGAGATCTTACCCATCTTCAACAGGCTTTCAATTCTCTCCCCGGCTATGACTACATCTGCAAAGCTGGTAGATGAGAAGGCAGCCAGCCTATCAATGTAAGTCCCCTGAAGGGTGTTCATGAACATATCAGCCATCTCCCTCTCTGACATAGGTGGCTGGACAGCAGCAGCGAGCTGTCTCCATCTTTGAGCATACTCTCGAAAGCTCTCTCTAGATGACTGTGACATTCCCATTAGGAGGGTCCTGTTGGGTGCCATATCCAGATTATACTGATACTGTCTGATGAAGGCCTCTGCCAGGTCCTTCCAGCATCTAATAGTTGCTCTTGTCAGATGGGAATACCATTCCCTCGAAGCTCCAGTCAAGCTATCCTCAAAATAGAACATCCACAGCTTCTCGTCCATGGTATAGGCTTTTAGCCTCCCGAGAAAAGATTGTAGATGGGTCCGGGGACAGGAGGTCCCATTATACTTCTCAAAGCATGGTGGCTTAAACTTGTGGGGAATCCTGACCCCGTCTACCAAGCCCATATCCATAACATCAAAACCCAAAGAGTTTTGAGACTCTAAGGATCTTAATTTCTCAGCTATCTCATCCAACCTTCTATCATAAGCTTCTTCCCCGGCTCCCATCACTGTGAACTGATCTTCCTGAGGGTCTTCTTGCAATACCCTCCCTGCTGTGGCAGTCCCTTGTATATTGACAGGGATGTTGGCTTCTGGATGGAGGTGGGGTCCAAAGACTGGGGGATTGACATGAGGTTGGACTCTTTCATTGTTGCTGGTCCCAGCAGTCCCTGGCTGATGATCCTCCTGATTTCTCCCTTCCACCAGTGCTCTGAGCCTCTCCTGGCTTTGAGCCATGTTGTTCATTACCTCCATAAATTGTGTCATTTGGTTCCTCATTTCCAACCTCTCGTTGGTCATTTGGTTCCTGACCTCTGTAAGGTCCTGTTGCATCTGATCCATCTGTACGCCCGGAAGATTGTTACGGGTGGGGTATCTGTGTGGTCGATTGAGTGGAAACCCTCGTCGTCGAGCAATAATTCCTGAGATCACAACAGAATTAGTATCAAATAAAAAAAAACCTACAAAACAAGGTAAAAGGTTAGTATGCAATGCAGTGTGTCTATTTGTTCCCAAGGTATCCGGCTTGGCACTTGGTTTTGACCCTTCCAGACCCTTGAAGATGCTTGTGATATTGCTTGAAGAAAACTCAGATGAAACAAACCAACACAAATATATATTACAGAAAGTAAAATAATACAACTTGTTCTTTTTACAACACAAGCCCTCTAAGGGGTCAAAATACACCATAAGAAAATAAGAGTACATAGAATGAAAGCAACAACAAACAGACGTCAAACACCAAGACCAAACTCATCCTCCCGAACTTCCTTGAGAAGTGCTTCAGTCACAGGATCAACCGGACGCTCCGTAAGGTTCCTGATGAGAAGATTCCTTGTAGTAACAGCCGCAGTTAGCTTCCTGTGCTGACTTTGGTCCTTTGACCTCTTCACTCCAGCTCTGATCTTTAGCTCTGATATCTCCCTCTGGGCTGCTGCCAGGGCTTCTTGTTGCTCTTTTGCACTAGCTTCCATCTGTTCCATCTTATCCTGAGTCCTTTTGTCCTCTTGAGTACGAGCTTCGGTGATCCTGACCCACCTAGCCTGACTCTCCTTCAGATACAAATCAGTCCTGGCTTTCTGGAACTGAGCTTCCTTGCAGGCATTCTTCAAGATTTGTTCTCCAGCCCTAGACTTCTTAATGTAATCTTCAGACTTCTCAATTCTAGCCAGATGCTCCACCTTCAACTTTTCCAGCCTCTCAATATCCAACCTACCATCACTCCTTTCCCAAAGGGTCTTCTGTAGAGCTTGAGTCAACTTCTCATTTCTCTCTTTCAATCTCTCAAACTCCTCTAAGCTGACAGTTGCTGGAGGTGGTGCTGATGAAGGTCCAGGCATATCTTCAATAGTGAAAGGCATCCCAGAAATTTGAGCCCTGGCATGAGACCACTCATAGTACTGTGCTGATGCCACATTATTGCATCTTCCAAGAATGGTTACTCCCTTAGTCTGCACATTGTCCCAGGCCCAGGATGCCTGTCTGACACTAGCCAGATTAGGCTTGATTTCAACATAAAGGGTCTCAGTCAGGTCTTGCGCTCTAGGAGGATGGACCAATGCATAGCCCAGTTGTCTTTTGAAAAGCAGAGGGTTGTAATTGATGCAACCCTTCACTCCAATTAGAGGCACATTAGGAAATTGCCCACAGCTTGTAATGATGTCTCTGCCCTTGGTGCTCTGAGTGCACCATCTGATGTCATCTGAGGTTAGAGCAACAAGCCTTCTAGCCCAGTTCTTCTGCTGGTGAGGGTTCAGGAATGTATCAGTCTTTGGCAAATGTCTGAGTAGCCAAGTATAGAACAAAGGTGCACAGCATCTCACTAATCTCCCCCTTTGCTTTTCATTCCTTTGATGGACTGAGTAGTAAAGATCTCCCAGCAAGGTAGGCACTGGGTTTCTCAGGATGAAAAGATGGACTGCATTCTTGCTAACAAACCTAGGCTCATCTGCAAAAAGTATGACCCCATATATGCTAAGGGCCAACAAGCCACAGACTGCCTTCCACTCCCCTGGAGGCCTTCAAACTAGCCTGAGAGGTCAAGAAATCCAGATGAAAACCAGGGATTCCAGCTTTAGATGTTAGGTTCTGCCCAATCAGAACTGGTTCCAGGTGTAATGCTTTGGCTATCTCCTCATTACTTGGGAAAGCCATCTCAGGGTTGAAGGGGATTCCACCCCGGATGGGTACACCAACCAAAGATGAATACTCCTCCAGCAAAGGTCCCAACTGGAAATTCTGAAATGTGAAGCACCTCAGAGGAGGATCATAGAACTGCAGGCAAGTATGTATCAGGCTCCTCTGTGAAGGGTCCAAATCCATAACCATATCCAGGATCCCTCCATAATGTTCTCTGAAATATGGTATATGGTCTGGAGTGATCAGGGTCTGAATCCTCCTGATGCTGGCTAGCTCAGGCTCAAAGAAGTGATAGGAGATATTGCTCTTCTTAGGTGCCATGCTGCTGAAGACTGGGTGCTGATGGTGATGATTGAAAACAACACTGAAGATAGGCCACTGATAGGCTGAGACTGAGGATGCAAGTGACAGATAACTGAAGCAAGTGTTGATGAAGATAGGTCTAAGCTGATGATGGGGTCAAAACCAAGCCAAAATGATTGGATGGGTACCCTGAAAAACAAATAAACACATGTTAAAATGGTGCAATGAGGATGTATGCAAATGATATGCAGGGGTTTGTGACTGAGCTGGATCTGATCAAATGCTCTGATATAGGTCCAAGTATGTTCAAGAGTTCCAGATGGAGGTCTATAAGTCCAGTAACCAAGGTGGGGGACTCAAATAAAGAGCCACATGTCTAGGGTTTAGAATCACAAGAACAGTTCCAACATGGAGTATTCTTAATCAAAACAAGGTAACAGGGTATGTTGAAGTCAAGGGTACCTGCAAACCTGTAAACAGCCCAACCCCCTCACAGGTGGTGTTCTAAAACAAGGATCCTCAGACTTGGATCAGTTATGAGAAGTGTAAACACTTCTAACCCGGAGGTACAGTGTTTACAATAACCATAGAAGTTCCTCCTCTAATTTACCTCAGTTTCTGAAGGTCAATACTAAAAGGTCATCCAGACTTAGCAGGCTTCCCAGATAGCTCTAGCATTGCAGGAAATCTGCAACACAGAGTTCTCAAGAAGAAACCCATATCTGAACCGTGTTTCATATTCCCGCACCAGACCGAGATGGAATGGGAAAGAATATGAACCACTCTAGCCTAGGTGTCACTCAGGTCCCAGGTATAGGACCTTAACTCTCAATGGAACACCCACCCACCAAAGCAAACAAACAGATCCAGCCAGCAGCACAGTATGACAATATGATATAATGCAAAGCTATAAAGAAAGCAGTAAACAACTGTACATAAAGCAAAAATAAATACAAATATACAAACACAAATAAGCACATAACACCCCAGTAAACACAAATCAATCAAGCGCTAGGAGGAACCCACAAAAAGAACCAGAAGCCCTGGTTGCAGTATAATGCTCCCCAGCAGAGTCGCCAAGCTGTCGCTCCCGATAAAATGGGACTGGCCCAGATAAGGGTACAGACGCGAACGGTCGGCGAGAGGGACAATGAGAACACACAGCAGTGAACTCACTGGAGATGAATAGAGTCGCCAGCTAGGCATTTTTATCCCGGAGGAAAGGCAATGCTGCATAGACCTAGAAAAGATGGATAAGACGGTTACGAACCAGAGAGACTGAGAAAGGGGGTCGGTTACAACCTGGGAAGGTATTAGCACCCAGATTATCCGTCGTACTCGACGGGATCCACGCTTAAAAGATTTGTGTTTTAAAGGGGTAGTGTCAGTGCAATTTGTGTATAGAATAGCTGGAAAAGGATGTACAGGTGTCAGTGTAAAAGAAGTGAAGTGTATAATGATGTGTCAGTGTAAGGACAAGAGTGAAATGCTCATGATAATGAGGCTAAGAATAATGCTGGAAAGAGGGGGAATATACATAGACTTTTGTTCGATAACTGTTAAGTTATGCCTACGTATCCTCTCGTGCAATGAGGAAGTCAGAACACCGTAGTTCGACCCAAAGAGACTGAAAGATGAATTGACTTGTGAACTGCTTGCTTGTCAATGCTCAAGTGTATGATCTGTCTGGCACAGATGCAAACCGTCTTGCATTAGACGGAAGAAGCAAGTTCTCGTTTATGAGTGAATGAGATGAGAAAAGAATCCCGGAGGAGACGATTATTGTTTGTTTTTGAGTTTTCAGTCTTTTATTGCTTTTGAAAGTTTGTCATAAGTTAATGAGCTTAAGCCTAAACCAATGGATTTAGTAAACTCATCACATCTTCCCTCTGATTAGGGGTAATGAGAATACCTTAAGTGTGAAGTAGGATTCTCACACTTAATTACCATGATGTAGGATTAAGATCATTAACTTACTTGTTGATTATTTAGATGTTTTTGGTATTTTTGTTTAGTGTTAAGTAATGAGATTAAGCCATAATCAGGGATTAAACAGACTCATTACACCATCCTAATAGAAGGATAATAGATGAGAATGTTTAAACTGAGGAAAGCTCCTCAACTTAATCCATGATTAGGGATTAAACTCATGACAAAACAAAGCCTTTGTTAAGTGGATTTTATTTAGTGATGAGATGATGAAGTGTTTTTTAGGGTTTGTAAGACAACTTGAGGGGGACTTGTCCATTAACACTAGGGTTAGTCCTTCTTAACCAATTAAGGAAGAATTAGAACCCTAATGCAAGGCCCAAGTTACAAGCTTGATGTCTTGATGATTATTAAGTGAATTAATTAAAGGATCTAAACACATTAAGGGTTTAACACTTAGGATTAAAGTTATACACTCCATCCTAATAGAAGGATGCAAGCATAAGCTTAATCACAAAGCCTTAAATCCTTTAGGGTTTAGTCCCTGATTATGAGGTGAGAAGAGAAGACTCAATGAGACACAAAGGTAAAACTAAGAGGTGAGACTAATCAAAACCCTAATCATTGTCATGCTTGGTTGTTCCTAAGGTTTGTGAGGTTTACAAGAACAATCTTCAATGGAACCACCAGGAAGCAGATGAAAGGAGCCAAGAGAAGCAAAGTAACTTGCTTCATTTAAGAAGGCAAGTCACTTGAGGAAAGAAAGTGAGAAGAAGAAGAATGAGCAAGCTCAATCTCAAACACATACAAAAATGCAGCAAGGATGCATGAAAAGAGATGAAGAGAAGTTATGAGAAGTGAAGGCAAATTCACTTCTCAAAGTCACTTACCACCTGAAAGATTAGAAAAGAAATGCAATGCAATGCCAAATGGGATGAGATGACATGATGAGAAACAAAACCAGAAGCATATACATGATGTTATTAATGCTATGAAGTGATACAAACATGAGACAACACATGGAGATGATCATACAAGCTTATGGATGCAAATGGAGCAAGTTAAGGACCATGAGCATACATGAGAAGTTATGAAGTGCATATGTCATACAACATGGTAAATGCAAGATGCAATGATCAAACATGCTTTCAATATGTCTTATGATGTTAAATGAATCACATGGAGGCATGAAATGTCATGGCAAGTCCTGTTATGCAAGCAAATGCAAGATGAATGCATATGGAAGCCCAAATTAGGGTTTATGAACAAAGCAACAAACACAAACCAAAATCAGAAGCAAACAAAAATATAAAAAATTGAAAATGCACTCAAAGGACCCCTAATCCTATACTAACCCAATGCCCAAAGGAGAGGTTTCAACTCCTAACCCAATTCAAGTTATGATTTTCTTAAGATTTCTAGGGTTTTAGGGTTCCTTAACAAGAAAATTACCAAACAAAAGGAAAATGAAAGATCAAATCATGGCCATTTAATCCCACAAACTAAATGCTAAATACAATGCAATGCAAAAAGAATCAAAGTCCAACTCTTCATGGATAAGCAGAAATGGTTTTTGGAAGTTTGGATCAAAATAATGCATAAAAATGATTTTAATTCAATGAAAAATTCTCAAAATGCATCAAGATCAAAAAATAAATTTGGTTTGAAGGTTGGACAATGTTTCTAAATGTCTTAAAACATTTCATGAATTTTTTGGTGATTTTTAAATACCTAGAAGTATTTTTAATAAATTAATTTTCATTAATCAATTAAAAATAAACTTTTAAATAATTAAAAATACTTTTTTAATGCTAAAAATGAAAATAAAAATATTTTTGTGTTTTAAAAATTAATGAAACTCTTGACAAAAAGTTTCATAATTTTTAAAACATTTTTGCTATTTTAAATAAATTGTACAAGTTAAATATAAAGAAAATGAAATAAAACAAAATAAAATAGAAAGTAATTCAATCCAAAGGCTGATATTTGAATCTGGGAAAGAAGGGTTGACTGCGCGCGTTTTTAAAGGGCCAGGATTGAGTCTGATTTAATTAACTTAATTAATCTTAATTAAATTAAATAAAAAGGATTAGGGCTAAGCGAAACAATCTGGGCCGTGCACGACTTAAGCTAATCACCATCCAAAGGCTGAGAATGCATCTGGCAAATTAATTAGGGTTTAGAGTTGATGACTTTCAGGTGACCGGAGGGAAGCTCCGGTCATCTTCTCCGGCAATGTCAAAACCCTAAATCATGATTCAGACAACCATTCTTCAAATTAAAGCCAGGGAAACGTTCCTCTACTCAAACCTCACTCAAATCATCTCTCAAACTAGATTTCTCATGCTTAAACTAAGAGAATCGAAGCCATGAAGATTCACGGGCAAAGTTTCAGAGCCCTGGTAAATCCTCATTTCTCACTCATTTTTAAATCTAAACCCATCCCCATGATCAGCAAGACATACACAACCAGATTATAACTTAAAATGCAAGCTCTGAGAAAAAATGTTCATGACCATACCTGAGATGGAGACTCCTGTTTCTGGGCTTTCAGAGTTATTCTTTGGTGCAAGCTTGCTCCACTGATTCCCCTGGTGCTAATGGTAGGCTTGGAAGGAGCTTAAACAAGCTGTTTTGAGAGATTCGAATCTGATATATCAGAAAATGAGGTCTGTATATAGGCTGTTTCAGATCATTGTGAGGGGTGGTATTGGTTCTATGGATGTTTTCTAGTTGATAGGTGAAGGTAGAATGAGTGTTTGATGACTGTGGAAGGTGATTCGAAGAGAGGAAAGTTTTTGCAGGTTTTTGGATATGCTATGCTCTGGCTTGTTTCAGTCCTCAATACCTTGCTATAACATCTCCAAGTAGTGTGGATAGCCTGTGGGGCAGGTCAGTAGGGTGGCTTCTTACTGTGCCAAGAGTATGGGAGTTTTGGCCAAAAAAGTCAAATATGTGTCCTTGAGAGTATGGGCCATGGCAGCAACTGTTTGAGGTCATGTCTGGCTTCAGCTTGAGACAAGGATGACCATTGGATTGTTTGTGAATGACTGCAACATATGGATCATGAATTGAGAGTGATCTTGCAACTTGACAATCTTGTGTTTTCTCATGATTTTGTGCCATACACATGAAACATTGCTTGCTGAATTTTGTGGCATGGCCCTTCTTTTAGTCATGGCAATGTATAGAAGTCAGCTAGTGATCACATAACTCATTGAAGAATGGTTTTGCCAAGAATCCACTTTTTGCACTTGTGATGAAAAATGCCTTAGGGAACTTTGGAAATCAAGGCAAGCAATGCAAAATTCCTTGGGCCAATTCTGTTTTTGGGGTCATATATGATCATATGATGAAGTTTTGAAGTCATTTTGAAGTCACTAGAATGCTTGGTACATGATTTTGCAAATTCTCCATTTGGTGCATAACTTGAAAATTAGTGATTTTTTCCAACTTTAACACACCATAACTTTTGATCCAAAATGAATTAGATCATGTTCTTGTACTTTTTGAAAAGGGAAAGATCTAATCTACAACTTTCATGACCAAAGTTTTTCCATTTGAAGCATCTTTGGATCAAAAAGCAAGGGTTGAAAAAGTGGCATAAAATGACATTTCATGAAAAGTCAACCATGCCCTAAAAAGTCAACTTTGCAAAAACTTGTAATTCTTGGATTTTATGAACTTCAACCTTCTTCCATGATCAAATAAAGATCATATACACTCAAAATGATGAAGATCATCCCTTGGTTGGGTCATTGGGGGCCTCAGATGCCCTGATTTTGCACTGACTTGTCCAGAAAGTCAACCTTTGATCAGATGACTTCCCCATGGAATTTCTTCATGAAAATTGATGTGCATACTCCCTATACCATATAGAGACAAATAGAAACAAGAATGACCAAAAAATTTGGAGTTATGGCCTTTGAAACCAAAACCCTAATTTTAGGTCATCTGTGCAGTCAAGTCTGGCTCTGCATCCACACCATTCCCTGTTCTTGTGATTCTTTGGCATTCTTGACTTTGAGAGGATATAATATGATGCTTGAACACATATAGACCCCTTTGAAGTGATTGATGACCCTTGGAGTGGCTCAAGAGGCTCTTGGATTGCTCAGATCACAAACCCTAGATGCAGATGACTTTGAATCTATGCAATGAATCAAAAATGTGATATGAGATGGTATGATTGAGTTTATGCATATGAAATGATCACAAGCCATGGTGTGAATGGGTGAGGGCAAATTTGGGGTGTTTACACCAGGGTCGTAGTTACAGAAGACCCTATGAACACATGGCTGCTGTCACCATTCCTGCAGCTCCCGTACAACAGATGCTACCTCCACCACAACAACACCAGCAACAACAACAACCTCGAACCAACTACCAGCAAAGACCATATCAGCCGAGGCAGGCTCGCCTGGCTAACAGGGTGATCGAAGCTATTCCGATGACGTACACTGCCTTGTTGCCGAGACTACTAGATTTGAACCTTATTCAATTGAGGACTTTGGCACCACCACCTCCTGGAGAGCTTCCAGCTGGTTATGATGTCAACGTGCGATGCGCTTTTCATTCAGGAGCACCCGGGCACTCAACTGAGAAGTGCAGGGCGCTGCATCACAAAGTTCAGGATCTTGTAGATTCAAAGGCAATCAACTTTGCGCCACCACCGAATGTCAACTCGAACCCTATGCCTCATCATGGCGGGGCAAGAGTCAATGCTGTTGAGAGTGATGACAAGTTGAGTTTGATGCTGAGTATTGAGGAAGTCAAGACACCTTTGAGGGTGGTGAAAGAGAGATTGTTGAAGGGTCAAGTATTTCCTGGTTGTTGTCTCGATTGTGAAGACTGTATGAGTGCTGTGAATGGCTGCGAGAAATTGAAGATGGGTTTGCAAGGGTTGATTGATGAGGGGTCCTTGCAGTTCAGTAAGATTAGTGATGAAGAGGCTGATGATGTGTCAACCATTACTATCTTTTATGATGAAGCTGATATGCCCGTCAGACAAGGGCCGGTTACCATTTACGATCCTCAGATTAGTCCCGTGACTATAACTGTACCTGGGCCAGTGCCGTACACCGATGATAGGGCCATTCCGTGGCATTATGGTTCCGATGTCTATGTGGCGGGACAGAAGATGGAGAGTAGACCTGTTGCTGATTTGACTATTGAGAATGTAGGAGGTGTTGGGGGTTTTACTCGAAGTGGCCGTTTATTTGCTCCCCCTGCACTGAGAAAGGATCCCGAGGCCGAGGCGTCGTCTAAAGACAAAGGAAAGCAGACTGCGAATGACGAGTCAACTACTCCTGTGGATGGGCAGGGGACGTTTGAAAAGGAGGTAGAGGAGTTTATGAGGATCATCAAAAGGAGTGACTACAAAGTGGTTGATCAACTGAATCAGACGCCTTCAAAGATTTCTATCTTGTCACTGCTGATGTGCTCTCCCGCACACCGAGAAGCCTTACTGAAAGTACTTCAAATGGCCTACGTTCCTCAGGAGATCACGGTCAACCAACTCGAGGCTGTTGTTGGAAGTGTCAATGCTAGCCATGGCTTGGGCTTCACTGACAGAGACCTCACTTCGGAGGGGAGGAATCACAACAAAGCACTGCACATCACAATGGAATGCAAGGGCGCTGTGTTGTCTCATTTTCTTGTAGACACAGGCTCTTCCTTGAATGTGCTTCCGAAGAAGGCGTTGATGAAGCTTAACATTGATGGGATTGTCCTGATGCCGAGTGATCTGGTGGTTAAAGCTTTCGATGGTTCAAGAAGATCAGTTTTCGGAGAGGTTGAGTTGCCTGTTAAGATAGGCTCTCAAGTCTTCAAGAGTGTCTTCTATGTTATGGACATCCAGCCTGCGTATAGTTGCTTGTTGGGCAGACCGTGGATACATGCAGCTGGAGCTGTCACCTCAACCTTGCATCAGAAGCTTAAATATGTGGTGGACGGCCAGGTCATCACAGTTTGTGGGGAAGAAGATATATTCGTCAGCCATCTGTCGACGTTTAAATATGTAGAAATGGATGGAGAAATCCACGAGACTTTGTGCCAAGCTTTTGAGGCAGATGTCAGTATCTTGACTCCAGTGAAGAAAAACAACGAGGGCACGTCCATTCATTCCTACCAGGAAGCAAAAGAGGTCGTCCAATCAGGCAATGCTCAGGGCTGGGGCAGGCTGTTAGAGATGGAAAAGAAGGATGATAAATTCGGCTTAGGGTATCAGCCCGGTGGTTCTACTTCAGGTGGTAAAGCTATCACATTCACAAGCGTTGGGTTGCTCGACCGCGATCAAATTTGTACGGAAAGCCAAGACGGGGATAGTGACAGAGACTGGGACAACAATTGGATCCGCCCGTGTGCACCCGGCAAGGAGCTAGGAAATTGGTCTGCTGAAGACATTGTTCAAGTCACCTGGCTCTCAAAGTAATTGTTTTGTTTCCTTTTATTAGCATACTGCATTGTCAAATCCAGCATTCTGCCCAAGATGCTTGGATCCATTGTATTGGGCCACCATGTTTTGTATCGCATTGTTATTTTGCTATGAAATAAAAGGACATTTTCAGACAAACTGTGTTCCCTGTCTTTGTTTTTAAAACTTTTTCACAAAAAATATATAAAAATGGCAATGTGTTTTCCTTTTTGTTTTGTGTTAGCGTCTCTTTTTCAAAATAAGCAGATTCTGAATAAGCACATCATTTGTGTAGTGTTGATCATCCGGATTCCACGGATAACGTTCCTGCTATGACTATGCATGACTTTGATAATCCAGTCTACCAAGTCGATGAAGGGGTTGAGGAAGACTGTGACCTCCCTGAAGAATTGGTCAGATTGTTGAAACAAGAGGAACGAGTTATTCAGCCTCATCAAGAAGAGATTGAGACCATCAACATTGGCAGTGAAGATGCAAAGAAGGAAATCAAGATAGGGGCCAATCTGCAGGCCGACGTCAAACAAGAGCTGATCAGTATGCTGAGAGAGTATGTGGATATCTTTGCTTGGTCATATCAAGATATGCCAGGTTTAGATACTGACATCGTGATGCATAAGCTACCCCTGAGAGAAGACTGTCCTCCTGTAAAGCAAAAATTGAGAAGAACTCGCCCGGATATGGCGATGAAGATCAAAGAGGAGGTACAGAAACAGTGGGACGCCGGGTTCCTTGCCGTGACTAGTTACCCGCCTTGGGTAGCTAACATCGTACCAGTACCTAAGAAGGACGGCAAGGTCCGAATGTGCGTTGACTATCGAGATTTGAACAGAGCAAGCCCAAAGGATGATTTTCCGTTGCCACACATTGACGTGTTGGTCGACAATACTGCTCAATTCTCGGTGTTCTCCTTCATGGATGGATTCTCCGGTTATAATCAGATAAAAATGGCACCGGAAGACATGGAGAAGACAACGTTCATTACCCCGTGGGGAACATTCTGCTATAAGGTCATGCCCTTCGGTCTGAAGAATGCCGGCGCAACTTATCAGCGGGCGATGGTCACATTGTTCCATGACATGATCCACAAGGAGATCGAATGTTATGTGGATGATATGATTGCAAAGTCCAAAGACGAAGAGGAGCATTTGGTTAACCTAAAGAAGCTATTTGATAGATTGATCAAGTACAAGCTGAGGTTGAATCCGAACAAGTGCACTTTCGGAGTGCGTTCCGGAAAATTGCTGGGTTTCATTGTAAGTCAAAGAGGAATTGAGGTAGATCCTGCTAAAGTGAAAGCTATTCAAGATATGCCTGCACCGAGGACAGAAAAGGAAGTGCGCGGGTTCTTAGGTAGATTGAACTACATTTCTCGGTTCATATCTCACCTAACTGCCACGTGCGAACCGATATTCAAGTTGCTAAGAAAAGAGCAAACGGTCAGGTGGAATGATGATTGCCAAAGAGCTTTCGACAAAATAAAGGAATATTTGCAGGAGCCTCCAATTCTGATGCCTCCAGTGGAGGGGAGACCATTAATCATGTACTTGACCGTGCTAGAAGGGTCGATGGGTGTGTGCTCGGCCAACATGACGAGTCTGGTCGAAAAGAGTATGCCATTTATTACCTTAGCAAAAAGTTTACCGACTGTGAATCCCGATACTCACTGCTCGAGAAAACTTGCTGCGCTTTGGTATGGGCTGCTCGCCGACTGAGGCAGTACATGTTGACCCATACTACACTTCTCATTTCCAAGATGGATCCTGTCAAGTACATCTTTGAGAAACCAGCATTGACCGGAAGGGTTGCTAGATGGCAGATGATTTTAACTGAATACGACATCCAGTACACTTCTCAGAAAGCCATCAAAGGAAGTGTATTGTCAGAATACCTTGCTCAGCAACCTCTTGAGGATGACTATCAGCCGATGAGATTTGATTTCCCTGATGAGGACATCATGTACCTCAAAACAAACGATTATGAGGAACCACTTCCGGAGGAGGGACCTGATCCTGAATCCAAATGGAAGTTGATGTTTGATGGGGCTGTCAATATCAATGGTCGTGGAGTTGGTGCCGTACTCATTACTCCTGAAGGTGTCCACTTACCCTTCGCTGCTAGAATTACTTTTGGCTGCACCAACAATGAAGCAGAATACGAGGCGTGTATAATGGGAATAGAGGAGGCAATTGATCTTCGGATTAAGAACCTCGACATATTCGGAGATTCAGCCCTCGTCATTAACCAAATTACCGGCAAGTGGTATACGCATCAAGAGCATCTAGTTCCGTACAGGGATTATGCTAGAAAACTGTTGACATTCTTCACGACAGTTGAGCTCAAATACATACCACGTGACGAAAATCAGTTTGCCGATGCTTTGGCTACTCTCTCTTCGTCGATTAAAGTCCTGTGTTGGAATTTTGTGCCCAGAATTGACATCTCCAAGCTTGACTCTCCAGCTTATGCTTTCTCTATAGACGTCGTGTCTGACGAGAAACCTTGGTATTTTGATATCAAGTTATTCCTGGAGAAGCAAGAATACCCAACAGGGGCATCTTCCAAAGAAAAAAAGACCTTGAGACGACTCGCTGCTAGTTTCTTCTTGAACACAGACGGGGTT
The DNA here is from genome assembly GCA_963966055.1 of Lathyrus aphaca. NCBI lineage: Eukaryota > Viridiplantae > Streptophyta > Magnoliopsida > Fabales > Fabaceae > Lathyrus > Lathyrus aphaca. Next base: position 100,089,660 of record OZ014522.1, on the reverse strand, counting down.
TTGTACAAGAGGAACTTCGACATGGTTTTGCTCAGATGCGTGGATAGACACGAAGCAAGCCTGTTGATGCAGGAAGTCCATGAAGGATCTTTTGGTACCCATGCAGGAGGGCATGCTATGGCAAAGAAACTGCTGAGATCAGGGTATTACTGGATGACAATGGATGCAGATTGTTGTTCATTCGCTCGAAAGTGCCACAAGTGCCAAATATATGCAGATAAAGTGCATGTTCCTCCTAATCCGCTCAACGTCATGTCATCTCCTTGGCCTTTCTCTATGTGGGGCATTGACATGATCGGGAAAATTAAGCCAACTGCTTCGAACGGTCATCGCTTCATCCTGGTCGCGATTGATTACTTTACCAAGTGGGTAGAAGCAGCGTCTTATGCCAATGTCACTCGTCAAGTGGTGGCAAGATTTCTGAAAAGAGATATCATATGCAGATATGGAGTGCCCGAAAGGATCATTACTGACAATGGTTCTAATCTCAACAACAAAATGATGGCAGACTTATGTCGGGACTTCAAAATACAGCATCACAATTCTTCTCCTTACCGACCAAAGATGAATGGTGCGGTAGAGGCAGCTAACAAGAATATCAAGAAGATTGTGCAGAAAATGGTTGTCACCTACAAGGATTGGCATGAGATGTTACCGTTTGCTTTGCATGGGTACCGGACGTCAGTCAGGACGTCAACAGGGGCAACTCCCTTCTCTCTAGTGTATGGCATGGAAGCAGTCCTGCCTGTTGAAGTAGAAATTCCTTCACTGCGCGTGATGATGGATGTCAAGCTGGATGAGGCTGAATGGGTGCGTTCTCGTTACAATCAGCTATGTCTAATTGAGGAAAAGAGATTAGCGGCTATCTGTCATGGTCAGCTTTATCAGAGGAGAATGAAGCGGGCATTCGACCAACGAGTGCGTACTCGAGAATATCAAGTGGGAGAGCTTGTATTGAAGAGAATCATTCCTCCAGGTTCAGATAACAGGGGCAAATGGACCCCAAACTACGAAGGACCATTCATAGTGAAGAAAGTATTCTCAGGAGGAGCACTGATGCTCACCACTATGGATGGAGAGGACTTCCCATCCCCTGTTAACTCGGACGCAGTTAAAAAATACTTCGCATAAAGAGACCCGTTGGACACAAAAACAGAATGTAAGTCCAGGCAAGAAAAGGGCATCCCGACGAGCTAAAAACAGAAAAAAAAGCTCAGGCAAAAATTAGGGAAATAAATACAAAAAAAAAAATGTACACCCGCTGAGTTGAAAAGCCACATTGGACAGCTCAGGCAAAAAGGGGTATCCCGGTGGATTGAAAACCCGAGAGGGCGATTCACGCAAAATAAGGGAATAAGCGAACAACTGTGATCCAAGTTATCTGAACTACGTCATCGTTTTGGACAGCTTGACAATGTCAGAAGGATAGGAAACAGTTCCCTTGTCCTCTCAGAAAGCCAAAGCAGAGTGGAGAGTCTTGAAGACATGCAAGTCATAGCAGAAATGGAACTCCTAGGAATGCCGTGTACATTGCCATTAGGATAGTTTTTTTCTCAATTTTTATAGTGGCTACCTCTTTCCAGGTGGTTGCTTCCTGATGTAAATCTTTGCCTATTCAGAGGCCATTCAATAAAAATAATATTCAGTCAAAAAGCTGTGTGTGTTTATTTTTGTTTGCAAAATGTCCTGAATTTTTGGCAAAAATAGCATTGCATCTAAACATGGAGATAATTTTGAAAAGAAAACTGACATGCAGGGAAACTGTAACCCTCTTTGAGTGTCGGGTGACGATGGATGAACCGATCATTCCATGCAAATCCCCGGGACACACATGTGTTTTCTATTGTTGCAGGTTGCAGGATGGCGTCACATTCTCTCAGGCAATTTACTCTCCCCCAGTAGAGTGTCTCCCCAAGCAGAGATTTCTTCTCCCAGCAGGTATCTGAAAGCCTGACTTGTCTAAATAGAGATTTTCCTCCAACCAAGCCTTGGCAGCAGCCCAAGCAGGTTCTTTTTCCCCAGTGAAGTAGCAGTCCATTCTTCCCCAGCGGAGTATGCCTAGCAGGTACCTGAGAGCATGTCATCAACAAAGTTGGAGTTATCAGAATTCTACCCCTAGCAAGGGTCCTTGACTAGCAGGTACCTGAAAGCCTGATATTCCCTCAGAGTCTTGAATCATCAGATGCTCTCCCCAGCCAGAGTATTTGCCCAAGAAGCTTCCCCAGCCAGGGCTGAAGATGATCCGGTCCCCACAGAGTTCATATTTGATTTTCACCTCCGTCCGTGAAATACTTCTCAGCCAAGTTGCCATACTTTCGGGTATTTAATGATATAGCCAGGTATTCATCACCTCAGTCAGAATGGGTATCCAGACCTCTTGACTTGTCTTCCCTTGCAAAGTTGTATCTCTTGTGGCCGATCCGGCATTCGTTCGTTGCTCGTCTGCAATTTTCAACACTCGTATGTGTTATCCCTAAGCAAGTTTTCCCCAGCAAGGACATATTACTGCTTTATTGCCGCTCGTCTGCATCTTTCAACACTCGTCCATGTTAGCCTTTTGGTATTGCTCATTTGCTTTCTCCAGCAGTGGTTCTTGATTACTTCGATTTAGCTTGTCTGCAATTTCAAACACTCGTCTGTGTTTGATTGTATCAGTTGTTGATTGCTCGTCTGCAAATTACAGCACTCGTCTGTGCTTGGAGATGTATTATTTTGCTGTTGATTCTCAACACGCGTTTGTGTTATGATACCTCTGTTGTTGCTCGTCTGCAATTTCTAGCATTCGTCTGTGCTTTGAAATGGTTACCTTGTTATTGCTCGTCTGCAACTGTCCAGCACTCGTCTGTGTTTGGTTATGATAGTTGCTCGTCCGCAACTCCTCAACACTCGTCCGTGTTCCGAGATGATATTTTTTGTTGCTTGTCTGCAACCTCCCAGCACTCGTCTGTGTTTGGTATTGGATCCTTCGCTGCACTCGTCTGTGCCTTGACATGTATTCTCTTTTGTTGCTCGTCTGCAACTGTCCAACACTCGTATGTGCTTGTTTGAAGCTCGTCCGCTTTTATCCCCCAGAAGTCGTTGAGGTTCTGAAGCTCGTCTGCTTTGCTTGGATACTCATCTGTATCATCCTCAGCACTCGTCTGTGCTAGCTTACACCTGAATGTGAAGATTTGCTGTGTACCCTGATATTTCTGTGACTACTTCAAACGCTCGTCTGTGTTTGAATCTCTGGTATTCGTCTATACCAGTTGATGATACTCGTCTGTATCATTGCCTGAAACGCTCGTCTGTGTTTCTCAGATCATCGTCTGATACTCGTCTGTATCATTGACTTATAGCACTCGTCTGTGTTATCTTGATGATCATCCAATACTCGTCTGTATTGAAGAGGTTTCGAATCCTGACAGTGGGAATTAAATGTCGAAATGGTTACCGGTCCTGGCGTAACAGGTAAATCCGAAGGAGGCTCGTCTGTCTCAAGCACCAATTATGGTTGCTGCACCTGGCGTAACAGGTTTGCTCAAGAAGACTCGTATGTCTTATACCATATATCCGCGGATAATATATGAAGAAGGTTCGTCTACCTTGATTGCATGTCTATCCCACAGACTTAAGTGCATTACCGGTCCTGGCGTAACAGGTAAATCCGAAGGAGACTCGTCTGTCTCATGCTATATGCAGTGTGTTGAGGACTCGTACGTCCAACTCCTGGCGTCACAGGGTTGTTTGAAGACTCGTCTGTCTCAGACTGTTGTATTGCAGTGTTTTGAGGACTCGTATGTCCGGTTCCTGGCGTCACAGGATGGTTTGAAGACTCGTCTGTCAACATGTTATTATTCCAGATATCAGTTTCAACTGGGAAGAAGCTCGTCTGCTTTTTCTCCACCTCATATCCCCAGAGCGTCATCTGGTTGGGTTTATTTCCCAGTGTTGCATTCTTCGTCAGAGTGCAAATTTCAGGTCTTTTTGGTATTCAATCACAGTTTATCTCGAATGTCTGATAGCCGTTGCTCTCATCCTTTTCAGATTAACTGGTGATTGAATAGGGGCAGCTGTAACACCCCAAATTTGCCCTCTTATTCTTAAGCATCATATCGCATCATGTTCATCATATTCATATCATTTTCATATTTTTACGTAGCATCATTAGCATAGAAAAATAAAGCATGACATTCATTGTGGAAGCATAGCATAGGCTGGCAGTGATTTCAGTGCGGTAATCTGAGGCAAACGGACGCTTGACCTAATCTTGTTCAGATTGTCAGAAAATTAGTTCAGCTGTTGAGTCTTCAGGTTTCAGGGGTTATTTCTCAAACAGTGTGAATTCGGCGTTGAATTGTGTTGTGTGCGAAAGTACTTGATTTTTCAAGCAGTGGTTCATGTGATGGTTGTGGATTCGGATATTCAGGCTTACCATGATTATAAGTTCAACTATGTGCGTCTGTGGATTCATTCTCCTGAGAAACAATTCGAATTAATTCGAAGTAATTCTGGTCAGATGCTCAGAGAATGATTTATTCATATGATCATGGTTTCACTTGTGAATTGTTCAATGGTAGTGTTCTCTCTCTGATTAGATAGTTCTTGTGGAAAGGATGAAAGATGGTTGAGTTGAATTAAGTGATTGATTGAGTTTCGTGGCTGTACATGTGTTTGTGGTAATTGGTCCGTTTCACAAAATATCTAGTCCCGTATCCATTTCTACTCATCTTTATCATTTGAACCATAAACCATTTCTCATTTCGATTACGCTAACCATCATTTTTAATACCCAATTTCATATCCATTTTCGATTAAACCGTTCTTTATTATCCATATCCAATATTTCATATCAAATTTTGTTTTATCCAAATTTACTAATCGTTTTCCTTAATCTATTCCTTTGTTATTATTATCCATTTTCTCTCATTTTATCCTTTTATATCCCATTTATCTTTTTATACCCATTATCATGCCTTACCAAAATTTCACAAAAAAAAAAATTATAACCAATTAATATTTTTTTAACCCATTCCATTTCCTTTTATATACCAAAATTGAAAGAAAATTATCATTACATATAATTGGGCCCGTAGGCCCATTCCTTTTTTTTAGATTGTTCTCAGCTGTACTATCACACTTCCAACACCACATTCAGCTATCCCCCACACCAGGATTTCACTTCATTACATCATACAAGCTATCAACTTGCCCAACGCACGTGATCTCATATGACTCAGCTTTTCCACTTGCAAGCATACATTCCACGCGCTAGCTCACAACATCACCTATCCTGCCATAAGCCAATGCAAGCCGCAGCACACCTCAAGCTTTCCTCAGCTTTACGCCGCGCAGCACATACACAAGAAAAAAAAGGAAGCACAAAAAGAAAAAAAAATGCTAAACAGAAATAACAAAAAAAATAATAACAAATTAAAAAGAAAAAAAAGAGTGATAGAATTTGGAAAGGAAAGGATTCAGGGACGAAAAAGGAGAGGAAAAAAGTTTGTTGTAACAGAATTTGTATCTCACAATAACAGAAAAAAAAGCAGATTTCAACTTGATCCATTTTTTCTTTTCAATCCTCATTCAATGACATAACGGAGAATCCTTCACAATAACAGAATGAAAAAACTCTAACAGAATAACAGAATCACAAGTCTCTCACCAATTCTCTGAATCTTCAACCAATTTTTCAATCTTCATCAACTTTCTCCACAAATCTTGATCGAATTCTTCATAATTCCATCAACTTTTTTCTCAATCTTCTTCCATTATTCTTCGATCTTCATCACAAATGGAATAGCAACGCTTCAATAATCACGAATTCGCTTCAGCCTTCATCAAATATCATCTTCATCAGCTTCACGAAGTAGACTCCAAGCTTGAATCTGCACTGCAACCTTTGGCAATCTGCTTCAGCTTCTTTGATTAGACGAGGTCCTCGCAGTACCATCCACTTACCTGCAAGCATATTCAACGAGCGGATTCTGAATTAACAACAGCAATCGGATTCGAAGGAGAAAGGAAAGATTCAAATAAAAAAGAAAAAGCAGAAGAGGAAGCACTTATCGAATCAAGAAGGACTTTCGCGTTGCTCGTCGTCTCGTCGCATAACAGGTACGTTCCCGGTTTACTTGTTCGATTATTGCTGGCTGTTTGCGAAATTTGCGGTAGCTAGTGTTGATTTTCGTTCGGTTTTGCTTTGAGCTCTGTCGTGTACGTTCGAATCACCGAGAGGTCCTTTCGTAGCTGGCGTGGTTTCTCTGTTTTGTTTAAGCTAACGGTTGTTTCGAATTGAGAGGGAGATAGAATTTTGCTTAGTTTGTTTGATCAGATTTAGCGGTGAATGGCGAAAGCCGATTGAGGTCAGAGGTGAGGGTAAGGGAGAGCGTCGCGGGTTGGTGTTCTTGTTTCTTTGATTCTGTTTTTGCGAATTTAGTGAGTGAGGAGTTTGAGAGGTTGACGAAGAAGGTGGCGGTCGAAGGTGAGAATGGAGGTAGGCGGCGGATTTTTAGGGTTAAGAAAGGGGAAATGTTGATGGAGTGAGATTGATGATGGTTGAGAGAGGGGATGAAGGAGGCGGAGAGTTTGAGAGAGTTAGTGAGGATGCCGAAGAAGGTGAGGGCCGGAAGAAAGAGGCAGCGGTGAGCGGTGGTGACGGCGGGCTAGGGTTGAGGTAGATGAAGATGACGAGTTCGCAGGGAGGGAGGGTTTCACTTTCTTTTCCTTTTATTCTTCCAGACTTTCATTTTGTTTTCAATTTAATAATCAGTATAATAATATAAAATGTTTCGTAAGTAGAATAATTTTTTAGAAATAGTGTTTAGGAAGATTAATAGTGTTTAGAAAATATAAAAAGGGGTTAATCAGTATAATAGTATAACGATGTTTAGTTAGTAATTGTTTGGGAAATAGAAATAGATTAATTGGTTAATAATTGTTTAGAATAGATTAGGATAATAATTGTTTAGAAATTTAATATAATGTTTGATTAGTTAACAATTTTTTAGGAAATATCATGTTTAGAAAAAAACTGTTAGGAAATATACTTGTTAGTATTAATAATAATGTTTAGGGAAATAAATTGTTTAGGAAATATAAAGAGTAATTAGTGAATCATGTTTAGAATAAATTGATTAAGAAATATAAAGAGTTTAATTTTGTTTAGAATAATTGTTTAGAATAATTGTTTAGAATAGATTAGGATAATAATTGTTTAGAAATTTAATATAATGTTTGATTAGTTAACAATTTTTTAGGAAATATCATGTTTAGAAAAAAACTGTTAGGAAATATACTTGTTAGTATTAATAATAATGTTTAGGGAAATAAATTGTTTAGGAAATATAAAGAGTAATTAGTGAATCATGTTTAGAATAAATTGATTAAGAAATATAAAGAGTTTAATTTTGTTTAGAATAATTGTTTAGAATAATTGTTTAGAATAGATTAGGATAATAATTGTTTAGAAATTTAATATAATGTTTGATTAGTTAACAATTTTTTAGGAAATATCATGTTTAGAAAAAAACTGTTAGGAAATATACTTGTTAGTATTAATAATAATGTTTAGGGAAATAAATTGTTTAGGAAATATAAAGAGTAATTAGTGAATCATGTTTAGAATAAATTGATTAAGAAATATAAAGAGTTTAATTTTGTTTAGAATAATTGTTTAGAATAATTGTTTAGAATATTTTGTTTAGGATTAATTAGCAATGATAATTGTTTAGGGAATAAGAGAGGTTTAAGGAGTTGTTTTGTGTGTTTGGACTTGGGCCTAAGGAAGATTCCTATTCGCACCCCCCATCACCTTCAGCCCAAACAGATTCAGCCTGGAACTTTTGCTTTTCACACCTCCACCATACATCCATGTAGTCCTGCGCATCCTGGGCTTACCTGTGTGCTATCCGTACCTCCCATTCAGCCCAGCCCAAACGAACTCAGTTCAAATCACTTACTTCCTATACCTCCTTCAATTTGTTTTAAATTCTTTTTCTTAATTTTGTTTTCTCTTTTATTCAGTTTGGTTTTAATTTCTATAAAATAGTTATATTCATCCAAAAATTCTCAAATAAATAATGGAGATTCCTTTTTGTTTCTAGATTTTTTATCACATTTTTATTTTATTTTTTTTCATTGATTAGCGTGCCTGAATTAATTCACCAATGCACATAGCTTCATTTGCTTCATTTCTTGATCAGTCTGTCTTATCCATTTTCTATAGACTTCAATATTTGGAGTTTTGATCCCATTCTTTTTGCATTGTGTTCCTAAGATCTTCTAGTTTTCATGTGATTTTTCTCAGAATTCTTAGGAAATTATTTCTTGAGTTTTGGTCTGGTATCTTGTGATGTAAGTTTTCTGTCCTAGCTTGTGTTCTTGCCTCTATTTGACCTAGTTCCTTTCTGAATTTTTGCAAGTCCTTTTGGCAAGTTGATATAATGTGTTTTAAGATCATTTGGTTCCAGTTGTAGAATTTTTAGATGGCTGGTTGATTATTTGTGGATTTTTGTTCTTACCTTGTCCCATTTTGCTTCTTTTGGTTCATTAGATCTCTTATAGGCTTAGAAGGGCACTTGTGCCAACTTCTTCTTCTCATTTGGGGTTCCTTTGGGGTATGGGTACCTTCCTGGTCCTAGGATAGGTCTTGGTTCTTCTGAATTTTTGAGTTTGCTTCATATTCGAGTCATTTGTTTCTTTAAGTGTTTAAATTCCATCTTTTGGTTCCATGGCTTCTATTTTGATATTGTTTGGTATTGTGTGACTTCTCTCTTCATCTTGCTGGCCTCTTAGGCCATTATTTATATCATTTTGATTCTAGTTTTGAACTTTGTGCTTGCATTTTGTGTGTTTTGTATTACATCTTTCATAAGTGCGCATTTGTTTACATATGTATCCATGTTGCCTCATTTTAGGTCATAAGTTTCTCATCTTCATTTCTTTGAGTTGAATTAGCATTAAGCATTTGTTTACTTCATTTCACTTCTGATTGTTGGATGATGTTATGTTAATTTGTTCATTTTTGTTCACTTGTGCATGCTAACCTTGCAGGGGCTATGGTAAGTGTGAGATGTGGGAATTGAGTTCCACATCTCCAATTCTCATCTCTTCCTTTTATGTTTATGTGAACTAACCCTCTTTTGTTGGGCCTAGGCCTTTCTCATCCCTTCTTCTATCTTCTTCTTCCTTCTTCATTAGGATAGAAACTTCACTAACCCTTAGGGCATCCATGCATGTGAATACTTAGGATTATTTTAGTCCCCCTTTAGAATTGTTCCTTTGAGATCCTTTGGTGCTCTCTCTTCTCATCTTCAAACTTAATTCTAATTCATTTAATAAAGGTTGAGTACTTTCATGTGACATGAGACTTTGCTATGAGATGCTCACATGCGTTCCATTTCGGGGCGAGGTGTGAGTCATCACTCGTGGTGGATAGGTCTTAGCATGAGTACCTCACAAAGAAAAGCTAAAAAACACTTCTTAACCAAAAAAACACAAAAACACTTAATAATGGCAATAGGCCAGTGTGCTTGAGCCTTCACTTGTGGGACTAGCTTTGGGGATTTCCTCCATAGATAGGTGTGCCTCTTGCGCATTCCATTTCGGGATGATGTGAGACGTACACATCCCATTGAGTAAGACTTAGGTACACTTACCTATGCAAACCTTCACTCATAAAAGCTTCTAAAAAACACCAAACAAACAATAAGCGTCTTTCCTTCGGGAATTCTTTTCTCACCTCATTCGCTCCGTACGCGAACTTGCTCCTACTTGTCACTTTGCAAGACGGTTACGCACTCGTCGTCCGAGTCTGCAACACCTGAGCAATGGCATAGGCAGTTCAAGCCTTTAATTCACAAGCAATTTCCCTTTTGCCACCCCTAGTTAGGGGAACTACGGCGTCTCTGATCCTCATTGTCCAGATGAGGTACGTAGGCAGCGGGGTAGGGCCCGTTCGAGCACATTCTTTATTTTCCCTACATTTCCCCCTTTCTTTCCATTTTCTTATTTCAGTTCCCTTCTCATTTCATTTTCCATCCCAGTTAGCGGATTTGTTCAGCAGCACTTTATTTTTCTCACCCTTTGAAACAAAACAAGCAAGCGTGGATCCCGTCGGGTACGACGGACGGTCTGGGGTGCTAATACCTTCCCAGGTCGTAACCGACTCCCGAACTCAGATCTTTGGTTCGCAAGGCCTTGTCCTTTCCTTATTCCTCAGGTTTGTGCAACATTACCTTTCCCATTCTTTTGGGATAAAAATGTCTGGCTGGCGACTCTACCTTTCCGCGCCACTTTCGCGTTTGTACTAGGATGAAAATCCCGGGAGCGACAAGTCATAATGCAAGATATTTTTCTCCATGTAAAAGGATTAAAATGAAATTTCTTTGAACTACAAAGTTGTTTATTGTCATGTTTCCAACAACTTTGATGTTCAACGATTTTTCATTTGATAAAGGGATTAAGAGTTATGGAGAGGCAAAATGGGAGTCTTCAAACTGAAAACTTGCAAGGCATCTTGCCAGGCCAAGGGAAAGCCCATGCATGCAGTCTTGTGAATTGAGTTCAATTACTATTTTGAAGCACTTAGAGGCCATGTCTCATCTTGGGATAAACACCAAACTTGTTGTAGGAAATGTCATCTTCAAGTTAAATCCAAGAAACACATCAAATGATGCCTTGGTCATGAAGAAAGCTTCCATGGAAGAGCATGGAATCAAACTGATTTTGCTTGTGTGATAAGTGTAAACACCCCAAATTTTCCCTCACTCATATCACACCATGGCTTGTGATCTTTCATATTTTCATTAACATAAGCATACTACCTCATATTGCATATTTGTTTCATCTGCATAGTTCAAGTTCATCTGCATCTAGGCTTTATGATCTGAGCAATCCAAGAATCCACCTGAGCCATCCCAAAGGCCTCAAAGCTTTCCAAGAGGGTCCATATGTGTTATACCATCATATTATTCTCCTCAAGGTTCATTGAAGTCAAGGGATCACAAGAATTGGCAAAGGCATGGAAGCAGAGCTAGGGTTTCACTACACAGATGACAAAAATTAGGGTTTTGGTTTCAGAGGCCGTAACTCCAAATTTTTGGGCCATTCTTGTTTCTAATGTCCTTAATATGTCATAAGGATCATGTGTACCAAGTTTGATGAAGAAACTCATTGTGGAAGTCATATGTTCACTGGGTAACTTCCTGAGCAAGTTAAGTCAAAATCAGGGCATCTGAGGCCCCCAACAATGCAACCAAAGGGGTATTTTCATCAAATTGAAGTTATATGATCTTTATTTGATCTTAGAAGAGGTTGGAAGTTCACAAGATTGAAGAACTTTGAGCCAATTGCAAACTTGCCAAAAATGGAAATGACTTGAAATGCAAACTTTCCATTTTGGGAAAGTTTTTCAACCTCCTCTTTCTTAACCAAAAATGCTTCAAATGAAAAATTCTTGGTCATGAAAGTTGTAGATTAGGTCTTTCCCTTTTCAAAAAGTACAAGAACATGTCTTGATTCATCCTAGAACTCAAGATATGGCCTTTCAAAGTTGGCAAAAATCACATAATTTCAAGTTTTATGTCAAAGAGGGATTTTGCAAATTGGCATGTTCAAGCATTCTAATGACTTCAAATGTACACAAAAACTTCACAATTTGTCAATTGGACCTCTAAACATCAGAATTGTGCATTGAACCAAGTATTTTCATGACTTGAACTTCAAGAAATCAAAAAGGGCCAAAACTTTCAAGAATTGCAAAATGCTATGAAACTCTTCATCCACTTGTGCCAGCTCATGTAATCTGATTCTATGGCTCTCCACAAAGTCAGCTGAGGCAAATCCACCCTTTAGATCGCCTCTGACCCGAGCCCATGCTTGTGGTACACTTTCCTTGACTTTTTGCAAAACACACCATACCAATCAAACTATGCCACACCAACTCTCTGAACCAATCAGAACACCTTATACAAACATCATGGACCTAAAAGAACATAACACACAAGCCTGAATGAAACCCTAAGCTTAGATTGCCAAAAACTTGCAAAAAATTCAAGTCTTTGAATCTCACTGCCTATCCACTAAAACTCAAAACTTCTTCCATCAATCAACTTAAAAACATCTCAGGATCATTTCCCACCCTTCACTATAGCCTAAAACACCCTCAATCAGAAATACGCTTTCTGCATATTCAGAACCAAACACCTCAAAATAGCCATCACAAGCTTGCTCTAAGCTCATCTTCATCATCAAGAAGATAATTGGGGTGGATTTGAACCAAGAGGGAGGCCAGAAAGCTCAAGAACACAAAGCTTCAACTCAGGTAGCTTCATGAACTTTTTTTCCAGAACTGGCTATTTAAGTTTCTAAATGAATCTACATGCTTCACTGATCACCCTGATATGATTTGTTTTGAAAATGATTGAGAAATAAGCATATATTGAACTTCTGAAAGTTTTGAATATTTTCACGATTTGCTTCGAATCTTGTTTTTTATGAATGATAAATGTGTTTTGATGATGGATTCTTATTAAGGGAGGGTAGTAGATCATTTATGGAGCTTTAAAGCTTTTCATTTAGCCTAGGGAAGAAGTTGAGGTTTTGGTGTGGCCGGAGAAGATGACCGGAGCAAGCTCCGGTCATCTGAAAGTAATTAGGGTTCTAATTAGGGTTTAGTTTCCAGTTTGAATGGTGGCCCTTGGATCTGTTTGGCTTGCGTGCGTGGATGGCTAGGATTAATTCATTAAACCCTAAATATAATTAATTAAATTAATTAGGTTTAATTAGTCAGGAGTGATCTAGACCACTGATTCACGCGCGCAGTCAACCCTCACCCCCTGGATTTGAATCTCAGCCTTAGGATCAGTTGACTATCCATTTAAATCATTTTTATTTATTTTTTCTTGCATAATTAATTTAAAATAACAAAAAGAATCACAAAAATATTTTCTTTTGCATTCTGACTTTAAATATTTTTACCATTCCAAAAATAAATTTTATTTTATTTTTTGCATTAAAAAAGTATTTTTAAAATATTTAAATGTTTTATTTAATTAATTGATTTTAATTAATTAAATATGCATTTAGGTTTCTAAAAATCACCAAAAAAATCATGAACCATTCCAATGCATTTAGAAACATTTTCAAACTCTTCATACAAATTTCTTTTTAGGTTTGATCTTAGTTTCCCAATTTTCTTTGAATTAAGGGTCTCTAAAATCACAATTTTTAACCTTAACTTTGAAAAAACATTTCTGCCTAACCAAGAAGAGTTTGAAGTTGATTCTTTTTTCATTGTTTCGAATATTGCATGTAGTTTATAGGTCTTTTCCTCATGAATTTATCTTGCATTTTCAATTTGATTTGCATTTTTTCCTTTGAACCACCCAAAAATCCTAGAAAACTTAGGAAAATCATAACTTTTGATTGGTTAGGCTTCTGACCTTCTCCTTTGGGGTGTGACCTAGTATGGGATTAGGGTTTCTTTGAGCTTGGTTTCAATTTTTTATCATGTCATATGCTTCTGTTTTGTTCATTTGCATCTGACTTCCTCATTGCACGAGAGGATACGTAGGCATAACTTAACTGTTATCGAACAAAAGTCTCTGTGTCTTCACCCTCTTTCAACATCCTCTTTTAAGCCTCAATCCTGAGCATTCACCCTTTTGCACTGACATTTGTACATTTCTTTTCCAGATTTTGCACACAGATAGCACATACACTACCCCTTTAAACACAATCTTGTAAGCGTGGATCCCGTCGAGTACGACAGACATTCTGGGTGCTAATACCTTCCCAGGTTGTAACCAACCCCCTTTCTCAGTTTCTATGGTTCTCAACCGTCTTATCCATCTTTTTCTAGGTTTATGCATCATTACCTTTCCTTCGGGATAAAAATTCCTAGTTGGCGACTCTATTCATCTTCACCTTCATTTTCTCTCTTCGCCGGCCGTTCGCGTCTGCACCCTGTCTGACCTGGTGTCTTTTAGGGGGAGCGACAATAAGGAATTGCATTATGCAACAAACTTCAAGTCATCTCTTCTCTTTTAAACCATTCAACAGGTCATGGCCATAATTCATTGCCTTAGGGGGGATATAATTTCATGGCTGCTGGTTCACCTCACTTGTCATGCATCACCATCCCAATTCAAGCCAATGGAATAAGATCAAGCGTGTTGCAGCATTGCTCAAAATTTGCAGCCTGCATCATGATGAATCCCACCATAAGAATCATGGACTTGGTGGATTTGAGTTCACTTGTTTCAAATGCATTGGATCCTAAGAATTGCACAAGCTAGCTGCAATCAAGTGCAGGCATCTTCACAACAACTGTCATGTGGATCAAGCAAATGGAATTGTGTTTCAAACTGTCATCACTGGATCCAATCATTCCATCTCATTATCTCAAACTACCATAAGTGATATGTTACTTCCACATTGGATCTAGTTCGAGCATTAGAAAGTTCTAGAGAATTTCAGTTGCATAACTAACTTGACACACTCTTAACTGAACCAACTCAGTTAACTAGGGTTCTAACCCTGGTTCTAACTGTTAAACAAGGGTGGAGAGCTTTATAAAAGGAGGAGATGCAAGAGAGTTAGGGGTTGGCTTCATTCTGCTCGAATCACACCACAAATTCATCAATTGTGCTCTGAGTTTTCTCTGCAAGTTCCATGCATTCTGAGTGAATTCAACTTCATATCTCATCAGTATCCTTCATCTTCTTCACTGAAAATCATCATCATCATTGCAGAGCTCCATTGCCATGGCTGCATTCGAGTGAATCTCTCAAATTGCACCACTGCAAATTTCTGCAATTTGGCCTGAATCTCACTGATCTTAATCTCTAGTATTTTATTCATTATAAGATCAACTTCCTCTTCATCACCAGAATGATTTACATGGCTTTCACAACTTGAAGCTCCAAGAACACAGCTCTGCAAACTCTCTGCTTCAGATCAATTCTTCCCAATAATTCACATCTAGCAAGTGTTTATTTCACTTTGCAAGAGCTCAAGATCAAGCACCTAGGAAATTGGAATCTCTCCTCTGGTTTTCTTCAAACTTGAGCACACTGCATTTCCAGGTTTCATACTGAATTTACCTTGCACGATTTCCATAGATTTTGTCTGTTTTGCATGATGTTGTGCTTACTAGAAGTTGTATGATATCTGGCTATTTGATAGGCCTCTTAGAGGCATAGTTGCAGTTTTTAGGTTGGACATTGTTGCCTTCGATCTTGCTTATTCTGGCATGAGAAATGAAATCCAAAGCCAGATTAATGATGTATGAAGCATGAGGAATAGGATGATGGTCTTGATTTTCGTTTTCATGTTGTTTCAAGGAAGCCCTAATTTAGACGTTGCTGGAGAAGATGATCGGAGACTAGTTCCGACCATCTGAACAGTTGCCCTAAATTATTTCCAACTTTATAATGTGTCCATTGGAGTAGTTCCATCATAAGGCCATAAACCTGCCATCACATTAATGAAACACATGCACCACACGTGACAATTTTGTGATGCAAAATATCAGATCCTTATTCACACCCCCAGTGCATGCGCATAAGGCCCAAACTAGTGCATTTTGTTGCTGAATACACCCCCAGGCCCAGTCAATAATTCAGTTCACTTCAATTTTTATTTCATTTTACATTTTTGATTTTTAAAAATATCAAAACCTCATAAAAAATTCCAAATAAATTCATGTGAGATCCTTACATTTTTCTTTATTTTTCCATAATTTTAGTTCTCATTTTTCCTTTATTTTTTAATGGAATTAATTTCCCAATGAATTAATTTTCTTTTTTCTCATTTCTGACCAATCTTTTTGTCCATTTTCTTTCTCCCAAACCACAAATAATAAATTGTCCATTCTTTTTGCATTAGTCAGAAGACTCATCAAATTTCCCCAACATATTTTTGTTTTGATTTTTAGGTCACTATAAGTCATGATTTGGTCCCTTTCTTTCACACATATGCCCATAAACCTTAATTCAACTCTACACTTCATTTGAATACTAAAAAATGAGATTTTTTGTGAGATTTGTTGTATGCAAGTCACCCTCTGGATTTTGTATTCAAGTGTCATTCTCATAAGTTTTCATGATCATGTAGTATTTTTCCAAGTTGCTTGGTTCACAAGTCATATTTTTGATCTTTTTATTCCTTTCCTTTGATCCCATTAGCATAAGGAATTCATGTGTCGCTCCCGGGATTTTCATCCTAGTACAAACGCGAAAGTGGCACGGAAAAGGTAAAGTCGCCAGCCAGGCATTTTTATCCCGAAGGAACGAGAAAGGTAATGTTGCACAAACATGAGGAAGAAGGAAAGGAGAAGGTCCTGCAAACCAAAGATCTGGTTCGGGAGTCGGTTACGAACTGGGAAGGTATTAGCACCCCAATCCGTCCGCCGTACCTGACGGGATCCACGCTTGATTGTTTGTTTCAAAGGGTGAGAAATAAAGTGCTGCTGAACAAAGAAATGCTACTGGAACTGGAACTGAAATGAGAAAGGAGTTGAAAAAGAACAAAAAGAAAGAATAGGGAAAATGTAGGGAAAATAAAGAATGTGCTCGAACGGGTCCTACCCCGCTGCCTACGTACCTCATCGGGATAATGAGGATCAGAGTCGACGTAGTTTGCCTAACTAAGGCTGGAACTATTTGTTTGTGTTTTTAATGGCTTGAATTGCGTATGTCTAGGCTTAGGTATTGCAGGCTCGTCTGGTATAAGTGCGTTTACCGTCTTGCATGCAAGATAAGTCGTCGCAAGTTCGCGTTGTGAGTGAATGAGATAAGAAAAGAAGTTCCTGCAGGATAGTCGCTTATTGTGTTTTTTGTCTTTTATAAGAAATATTTTGAATTTGTTTGTGAACATTCTCATACTAAAACCTATCCATCGTGGTAAATACTTACACCTCACCCCGAAACAGGACGCGTATAAGTATTCCCCAACAAAGTCTCATGGCGTACAAGAATGTTCGATTTTTATTAAGTGTTTTATTGTTTTTCTTTATGAGGAGAGAAAGAAGGACTCAAGTTGCAAAAGGCCAAAAACTAAGGGACTAAGACTCAATCCTAATTTTATTTATTATTCAAAAGGGAGATCCTAATGGTTTGTGGGGTTTTCTAAACCTAAAGAGAAAAGAATAGAATGCAACTTACTTCCTAGAGAAGTTAAGTTGATTCTACAAAAGAGGGGGGAATCCTACCAAACACAAGTATGAAAAGTAAAGGAAATTAAATGCAAATTAAATGCATAAAGGAAATAAAAGAATAAGTTGAAGGAAACTTACCTCAATCTTCCCCTCTACAAAACAAAGGTTAATGTGCATTTTTTATTTAAAATAACAAGGCAAACATACCCTAATTAAATCCTAATGACTCTAGGACTCAATCAAAATTCTATTTTAATTCTAGAGGAACTAAAAAATGCTAGGACAAAAATACATCACCTATTACAGCCCCTAATACACAAACAACTATGAAAATAATGCATAACACAATGCCATTTTTTACACCCAGCATGCAGCATGAAAAGGTAGGTGTAAAAGATCAAATACAACATGCAAGCATAACAAACAGCATGTATTTTACAGCACCTATATGCAAAATAGCTATTAAATGCAAAATACAGACTTGATTATTTTTATTTTTTAATGCACAAACTCATTGAAACATGCACCAACTTCATCATGAACGTGCATTTGAACATGGATCAACATACATAATTGAAAGAACATGAACATTTTTTAGGATTATGCAAGAATGCATCACATGGTTGATTATGCAACAAGTATGCAAAATGCGGTACATGAACATGGCATATGAGCATAATGAGTATTGACTATGAACATGCAATATGATAGATCAACAAGAATGCCAAACTCAATGCAAAATTCAGAATTGAATTGATATGAATGATATGATCAAGCATGCAATCAAATGCAACCAAATGCACATACATACATGATTATGTGAAATGCAACATATCTTGATATAATGAAATGCAAAATGAACTAATGCAATGCGAAAGATGTAAAAACAGAATGCGACATGATTATTCACATGTCAAATGATGCATACACATGGAAACAAAATGCAAGAAATCAAGCTATACACAAAGGAACTCAAAAATGCATAATACACAATATGAACGGAAACACGTCGAAACGACTCGAAATATTCCCTAAAATCAATACCTAAACATGTATGAACATTAAAGGCACTAGAAACAAGAAATAAGCTATGAAATAAGCCAAGAACCCAAAAATCAACAGCGTTAACCGGTTAACCAAATGGTTAACCGATTAACGGACCTAAACCTGCCTTGTTTTGTGGCCAATACGCACCCGTTAACCGGTTAATCAAATGGTTAACCGGTTAACACTGAACCAGAATGTGAAAAAAGTTAAGAAATACGTGCTTTTGGCCACAAACTCACTTCTAATGATCCCTAACATACCTAGGAACATGTTAACATTAATTTCTACTTAATTGGGGCTTATTTACACATGATAGAACCTATAACTATCAACACCTTAAATCCTAATCCATTAACAATCACAAATCGCAAGCAACACATAACGGAAACGAAATCGATCGCAATCAAAACGAAAAGCAATTAAAGAATGCCAAAATGGCGAGATGAAGAGAATAAATTAAAGAAGAAGTGATTTAGATCACCAACCTACGAAGCAGAGAAGTGCTTCGGTGGATGTTTCAAAAATCGGAGCTTCATCAAAGAGAAAACCAAGAAAACCGCGAACTCGCAAAATAAATGCGTTCTTGAGGCTTGAACCTTCGTGCACTTCCGATAAGCCGAAATCCTCACAAAAATCAGTAGCTTCTTCTTCCATAATCCACAAAACCAATGGAGGTTGGAGGCTAAGCTTCAAGATCTTCAAGTTTCAATGTGAAACTTGAAGAGCTTCTTCAAAAAGCTTTAGTGAAAAGGAAAAATGAAGGAAAAGTGAGAGAGAAAAAAGTAATTGTGAGAGAATGAAAACTTTGGAAACTTGGGTGAATGAAAATTGTGTGAGTTTTTTTTTTGGTTTGGATGAAAATGAATTAAATATGGCTTAGGTTTGGGGCCCAAAAATTAGGCTTGGGATCCAAAATTATGGTTTGGTAATGAGGTTAGGATTAGGAATGGAGCTAGCTTTGGTAGTTAGTTAGGGTTAGGGTTGGAGAAGGAATATTCCTTGGAACACTCTAGAAGATGGTAGAACATGGTAGAAGTTTCCAAGAGAAATGGAGTGGAATTGAAGTGGAAAAACAAGAGGGAAAGAATGAAAGGAAGTGTGGAAGGAAAGTGGAAAGAAAAGTGGGGGGAAATGTGAAATCAACCACTTTTCAAATGATTTTTCTTTTGATTTTTTATGATTCATCCATCGTTCCTTGACCAAGTTTGAACCATAGGATCATTGTAACCCTAATTTCATGATCTCGGTCTTAAAAGTCAATAGTCGACCTTTTTTACCTAGCTCGGTTGCCTTTTCCCTGATTCCTATTTTTTCAGTCGTCTGGCCAGTCGAACCCCTTCCAAAATGAATTTGTGGACGAAGTTTGAACCCTAGGCACTCGACATCATATATAATACAAAGGAACCCTCTTTGAATCACAACTTCATGCAAAAGCCCCGTAGAAGTGAAACCCTAATTTGGCCCCTTTCATCAGGAAATATTGCACTGCTTGCCTCCTTTGATTAAACCCCATCTTTCCTTGGCTTGTGGCTTCAAGTGAAGACTTGTGGGATGTTGTGAACCCTTTGTACAAGGTTAAGAAGCTTTGCGACCCTTTGATTTCCTTTGTAATGCCTTTAGTTGCTCCAATCATTGATCACATACCCATGCTTCAGCTATGCTAAATATGATGCAATGTTTTTATTATTATTTGTGAACTTATGTATGCTAAATGATATGCAAAATGTTGGGGACATGAGAGGGCAAATTTTGAGGTATTACATCATGCCATTACTTTGAGTTCTTAATTTTGAGTCTCTTAGGTCTTAGGGGATGTCTTTAAGTGTTAACTATAATCCTTGGGTCTTCACCTTTGATTTTTAGGTTTGTCTTGAGTCATAAGTCATGTATGCTCCATTTTAACCTAATCTCACTTCCTCCTTCCATCTTAAACATTTCAAATTCAATTTGTGCATGAGTTAACTTCACATTATCTTTGTTTGGTGTCTCATAAGTGTTTTGTGTTCATCCATACATGTTCATCTCATTTTAGAGTCTTTTGCATCCTTTTGAACTTCACTTGTAATCTAAAGGACCTTAAAAACACTAATTTGGACACCTAGCCTTAGGATGCCTCTTAATACCTCATTTGTGAGTATTTTCTAAATCTAATTTCCGTCTAAGTCATTTTGTTTCATCTTTAGAATCATGTTTCCATATGCATTCTCCCACCTTTCAATCTAATGATTGAACACATTTGACTTGAATCTCTTCCTTCTCATTTGATCTATTGATTTCCTTCACTTCCATATAGTGTTAAGTTCTGGATTTTTCATTTACCTTTGATTTTAGGAGTTTTTGGTTTGCTAAACACTTAGGTTATCCTTTTAACTTCATCCTTATGGTTTAGTAGTACTTTAGGGCATAGTTTGACTTTAGTTCACTTAATCCCTTTAGATAATTTTGAATTGAGTTACCTACTGACTTTAGAAGTTTGCTATCATGTATGATACCTTAGACTAAGGTATTAGACTTAGAAGTTCACTAACATCTTTCTTAGGTTAGTATGCGTTCTTAATTGGAGTTTGCCATGTTATAATTATTCATATTACTTCATCATGCTAACATTTGTCTTGTAGGGGGGAAGATGAGGTAATCATTATTCACTCCTTTCTTATGCATGTTATTGCATTTTGCCTTAGCACTTGTTGCTTTGTTCATAGGTTCCCATTTGTTCTTTAGGTTCAGCTTAACTTCCTTAGGAAGTAAGTTGAATTCTAACTTGCTTTTCTTCTCCTTAGGTAAGAATACCTCATAAACCATAATGTCGCTCCCACCAAATGACACCTGGTCTGAAGGGGTACAGACGCGAACGGTCGGCGAAAGAGAAGGGATGAATAAAGTCGCCAGCTAGGCATTTTTATCCCGAAGGAAAGGTAATGCTGCATAGACCAAGAAGGATATGGATAAGACGGTCGCGAACCAGAGAGACTGAGAAAAGGGGTTGGTTACAACCTGGGAAGGTATTAGCACCCAGATTGTCCGCCGTACTCGATGGGATCCACGCTTAAAAGATTTGTGTTTAAAAGGGGTAGTGTCAGTGCTATTTTGTGTGCAAAAGCTGGAAAGGAATGCATGTGTCAGTGTAAAAGGAAAGTGAAGTGTATAAGTGAAGTGTCAGTGTAAGAACAAAAGTGAAATGCTCAAGATTATGAGGCTAAAGGATGATGCTGGAAGAGGGGGAATATACAGAGACTTTTGTTCGATAACTGTTAAGTTATGCCTACGTATCCTCTCGTGCAATGAGGAAGTCAGAACACCGTAGTTCGACTCAAAGAGACTGAAGGATAAATTGACTTGTGAACTGCTTACTTGTCTATGCTCAAGTGTATGACCTGTCTGGCTCAGGTGCAAACTGTCTTGCATTAGACGGGAGAAGCAAGTTCTCGTTTGTGAGTGAATGAGGTGAGAAAAGAATCCCGGAGGAGACGATTATTGTTTGTTTTTGTGTGTTTTCAATCTTTTATTGCTTTTTGGTGTTTGTCATAAGTTAATGACCTTAGCCCTAAACCAAGGGTTAGTAAACTCATCACATCCTCCCTCTGATTAGGGGTAATGAGAATACCTTAAGTGTGAAGTAAACACCTCACACTTAATCACCATGATGTAGGATTAAGATCATTAACCTACTTGTAATTACTTAGATATTTTTGGAGTTTTTGTTTAGTGTTAAGTAATGAGTTTAAGCCATAATCAGGGATTTAACGGACTCATTACACCATCCTAATAGAAGGATAATAGATGAGAACATTTAAGCTGAGAAAGGCTCCTCAACTTAATCCATGACTAGGGATTAACCTCATGACAAAACAAAGCCTTTATTAAATGGATTTTAGTTAATGATAAGATTAAGAAATGGATTTTATGGTTGGTAAGACAACTTGAGGGGGACTTGTCCATTAACACTAGGGTTAGTCCTTCTTAACCAATTAAGGAAGAATTAGAACCCTGATGCAAGGCCCAAGTTACAAGCTTGATGTCTTAGTGATTATTAAGTGGATTTATTAAAGGATTTAAACACATTAAGGGTTTAACACTTAGGATTAAAGTTATACACCCCATCCTAATAGAAGGATGCAGGCATAAGCTTAATCACAAAGCCTTAAAACCTTTAGGGTTTAGTCCTTGATTATGAGATGAGAAGAGAAGACTCAAAGATGACACAAAGGCAAAACTAAATGGGGGACTAATCAAACCCTAATTATGATCATGCTTGGTTGTTCCTAGGGTTTATGAGGCTTGCAAAAGATCTTCAGGAGAAAAGCCACCAAGGAAGAAGCAGATGAGAGGAAGAAGAAGCAGAGAGAAGCAAGTCAACTTACTTCACTTAAGAAGATAAGTTGCTTGGAGAAAGAAAGTAAGAGATGAACATGAATTAGAAAGCTCACTCTAATACAAAGATTAAATGCAGCAATTATGCATAAAAGAGATGAAAATAGATTGTGAGAAGTGAAGGCAAATTCACTTCTCAAAACAACTTACCACCTGAAAAGTTAGCAAAGGAAATGAAATGTAATGAGAATGGGATGAAATTCCATGATGCAAGACAAAGTCAGAAGCATGAACATGATGTTAATGATGCTAAGAGATGATGCAAACACATGTCAAGAGTTGTGGATGATCATACAAGGATTAGGGTAAAAATGAAGCATACTTTGAACCATGGAAGTTCATGAGAGTTTATGAAATGCAATGGATACATAACATGGAAAATGAAAGATGCAATGATCAAACATGATTCTAATATGTCCTAAGATGTCTTATATGTCATGAGGATGCACAAAATATCATGGCAAGTTCTTGGATGCAAGCAAATGAAAGATGGATGCAAATGAAGATGCAAATTAGGGTTTATGCATAACATGCAACACAAAAATTCAAAATTAGAAGCAAATGACATGATAAAAAATTAAAAATGGGATCAAAGGAACCCTAACCCTACACAAGTTCACTACCCAAAGGAGGAGACCTAAATCTAAACCTAATGGAAGTTATGATTTTCCTAAGTCAACTAGGGTTTCAAGGCACCTCAAAATGAAAAATGCTCATTAAATTGAAAATGGAAGATAAATTCAAACCAATTTTACCCTAAAAACTACATGATATGAAGGATGCAATGCAAGAAGAACCATCATCAAACTCTTCATGGTTAGGCAGAAAGAATTTTTCCAAGTTAGGACCAAAATATTGACTTTTAAAGAGTTTAATTCCAATGAAAAATGTCAAAATAGGTCAAGAACCAAAAAGAAATTTGTTTGAAGAGTTTGATAATGTTTCTAAATGTTTTAAAATGCAATGTGAATTTTTTTGTGATTTTTAAATACCTAAATGCATTTTTAATTAATTAATTTCCATTAACTAATTAAAAATAAACATTTAAATGATTTAAAAATAATGTTTAATGCAAAAAATAAAAATAAAAATATTTTTGGGTTCTGGAAATTAATAAAAGGTTTGACAAAAAATTTCAGAATTTTTTAATGTGTTTTGCTATTTTTTAAAAATTCGTGGAAATAAAATACAAAACAAATAAAATAAAAATGAAATTAATGAAGAAAAGAGAAAGTCAACTGATCTGAAGGCCCAGATTCAAACTCAAGGGGGCGGGAATTGACTTAGCACGCAAACGAACGACTGAAATTCAAATCTCACTAATTATGATTAAACCCTAATCCTGAACCCTAATCACTTTCAGATGACCGGAACAGTGTTCCGGTCAGCCAAAACTCCAATCTCTCTCAATACGCATCAAAACTTCATCAAACTCTCCAGAATCAACCCTTAGACATCACTAAATCTAAACCCCACAATAAAAATCATTTATTTTTCATGAATCAAGAGAATCAAACCAAAACACATTTCACGGGCAAAGTTTCAGAACCACATAAAATCTTCAAAACTCAACCATTTTCAAAAATGAAAGCATCAACATGATCATGGCAACATGAGGAACAAGTTTATAACCTAAAATCAAGCTTCTGGAAAATTTGTTCTAAAGGTTACCTGAGCTGAAGCTTTCGAAATTTCGAAAGTGGCACTGTTTGGCTGCTTCTTTGCTTCAAAACTTCTCCAATGATCTCCCTCAAGTGTTTGTGATACTTAGCTGGAGTTTTTGTGGCCTCAAAATGAAGATTGCAGAAGCTCAGTTTGTGCAAGGTGAAAATCGTATTTCTGATTGTGGGCCTTTCAGAGCAAGGGAATGGTTGGGAAATGATCAGAGGATCATGGTGAGTGATTCTGTGAAGTTTGTTTTGAGGTTTGAGGCTTGTGTATTGAGATTCGAAGAAAAATGCATAAGAGAGGATTTTGGAGAATGCTGTGTTATGGGAGGTTTCATCTTCCAAGATTGTGTGAGAAATGATCCTTGAGGCATGTATGTGAAGCTGTGATTGGTCAGAGTAGTTGGTGTGGCTCAGCTTGATTGGTATGGTCCATTTTGCCAAAAGTCAATGTTAGGTGTCCTTTGAGGTATGGGTCATGGCAGGCCAAGGACAATGGGGTGTCCTGCGCAGCAAGGATCAAGGGCAACCATGGAATTCAGATTGGGTCCAATTGGCAAGTGGATTGAAGCTTATGTGTGGTTTTGCAAATTTGTGAACCTTTGGCCCTTTTGAAGTTTCTTAATGATCTAGGCATGAAAATGAGGGATTCTTTGGGCCAATATGCCTTTTAGGCATTGCATTGTGTTTGTATGAAGATTAGAAGTCATTTTGAAGTCATGAATTGGTTTGGCAAGGGTTTTTGCAAGTTTCCCTCTTTGGTGCATAAGTGAAATTTCATGATTTTTCCCAACTTTGCAAGGCCATAACTTTTGATCCAAAATGAATTAGAATGAGTTCTTGTACTTTTTGAAAATAGGAGGATCCACTCTACAACTTTCATGACCAAAGATTTTTCATTTGAAGCATTTTTGAATCAAAAAGAAGAGGTTGAAAAACATTCCCAAAATGGCAAGTTTCCATTATAAGTCACTTTCCCAAAAAGGCAACTTTGCAAATGGCTTGAAATTCTTCAATTTTGTGAACTTCTAACATCTTCTATGATCAAATAAAGATCATATACATTCAAAATGATGGAGAATGCCCTTTGGTTGGGTCATTGGGGGCCTCAGATGCCCTGATTTTGCACTGACTTGTTCAAGAAGTCATCTTGTGATCAGATGCCTTCCCCATTGAATTTCTTCATGAAAATTGGTGTGTAGAATCCTTCTAACATATAGAGACCAATAGAAACAAGAATGACCAAAAAATTTGGAGTTATGATCTCTGAAACCAAAACCCTAATTTTTAGGTCATCTGTGCAGTTAAGCTTGACTCTACTTCCATGCCTTTCTCAGTTCTTGTGATTTTCTGACTTCCTTGATCTTGGGAGGATATGAAATGATACTTGAACATACATGGACCCCTTTGAAGTGATTGATGACCTTTGGAGTGGCTCAAATGGCTCAGGGATGGCTCAGATCACAAACCCTAGATGCAGATGACTTAGAAACAATGCAGTGGAGCAAAAATGCAATATGAGATAACATAATTGAACTTATGAAAATGAAAAGAGTAACAAGCCATGATGTGAATGGGTGAGGGCAAATCTGGGGTGTTTACAGCTGCCCCTATTCAAACATGAGTTAGCTGTGCAGGATGTAAGCAACGGCTTAACAGGCAAACAAGATACCTTGTGGTTGAATATCAAAGACAGTCCAAAATTTGCACTCATTGAATGAAGAAGAAAATGGATATAGATTGTAAAAGGAAAATAAAAGTATGGTTATAAAGTGCGGGCGACGGAGGACGACCGTCGAGCAGAGGACGACTGCTGGGGATAAAGCAATGACGGGGACGACCGACATGCTGGGGAAAATACGGGAAATAAAGCAATGACGGGGACGGCCGACAAGCTGGGGATATAAGAGATTATGATGGGGACGGCCATCAAGTAAGGAAATAAGACTTTCTGGGGATTAAAGGTAAAGCGAACGATGGGGACGACCATCAAATTCAAAGCATGAATGAGACAAATGATGAGGTACGGTCATCAAAGGTGAAGGACGATCACCTAGCAGGGGACGGCTGCTCTGTTGGGGATAAGATGAGGGACGGTCATCCGTTGGTGAAGGACGATCACCTGGCAAGGTACGGTTACCAAAAGTATCGCGACATAGGACGAATGCCGGATAAAAAGGTCGACGATAGGGACGGCCATCGGATAAGCATGATGAAGGACGATCATCAAGAGGTGAAGGACGATCACCTAACAGGGTACGGCTGCTCTCGGGGTTTATCATGACATAGGACGAATGTCAAATAATAAGATCAACGATGGGGACGACCATCGGATAAAATGATGAAGGACGATCATCAAGAGGTGAAGGACGATCACCTAGCGGGGGACGGCTGCTAAAAATATCACGACATAGGACGAATGTCGGATAGAAAGGGGTTCTAATGACTAGAGACTCCACTGGGGATGATGAAGGACGATCATCAAAAAGGTGAAGGATGATCACCTGGCAGGGTACGGCTGCCGGAAATATCATGACATAGGACGAATGTCAGATAGAAAGGAAATAAATCATTGGGGTTTGCTGGGGACTCTTCTGGGGAATAATAGATACAGACAAGTGTCTAAATTCCAGAAAAAGGTATAAGTATCTGACATTGTGTATGGATTAAAGATGCGGACGAGCATCCTTAAGACTATGATACGGATGAGTATCGGTAGAAACAAACGCTTGACGCATGTTCAGAGATGATGATACGGACGAGTATCAACTGGTTAACAAAGAACACAGACGAGTGTCGAGTCTGAGGGGATTTAAATGGTATATACAAGATACAGACGAGTATCTGTATGAGTAAAAAGTGATGAGTGAGACACAGACGAGTGTTCAACTTGCTGGGGAGAGCACGACATGGACGGTTGTCGGAGAAAGTGTATTATAAACAAGTATTTGATTTACCAAGGGCTTAGGCAACTGTGCTGGGGGAGGTGACACGGACGGGTGTCAGGGAAGTGTATATATGTACACATGTGTTGTGAGTGCAAAGGGGACGCTTTGGCTTTCTGATGGAGATATGACACGGACGAGTGTCAAGAAGCATCTGTAATGTATAAGCATCTTTTTGCTCGGGCAATTTTATTGGGGAACGATGACACGGACGAGTGCCAAAAGGAGCATGTAACTGTATTTGTGAGTGTAAAGGAAATGCTTTGATATTCTGCCGGGGAGTTTTGAGAGGTATTCTTGTATATTGTTGATGGAACGTCAATATTTACAAGTGTTCAGTTCGACACATGGCTTATGATTATGAAATATGTTTGATTTTTGCCGTAATGCTCCGTATTGGACGGAATGCTACGCTCTGGGGGGAAATATGATGCGAATGCTATGATCATGCAAAGATACCGATCCGGGATTCGGATCCCGTTGCTGAAGAGATATCTGGTTGATCTTCTTGAAGCGAATATCCCAGCTGGGGGATGAGATCATTGGCAGTTTTGTCATACATGACTCTGCATGGGGAAGTAGGTCATTGATAAACCTATCTTGGTAATGAGGGACCCAGCTTGGGTTTGTAGAAGCTCTTGTCACTCTGTTGTGAGATCTTCAGGCATTGCTCTTCTGGATAAAAGCTGAAACTCTGTGGGGAGGTGGTTCCCTGTCTTTGCACTTGGCTGGGGAAGAAGAAAGATCACTGAAATATTTTCCTAGAGATTTCTGTGGGGATCCTGCTGAGGATGATACTTGATAACTCAGCTGACGATATGAGCGCCTTCTGGTATTGCTCTGACAGATGTGCTGGAGAAATGATGCCTGGCAGCTCCGGTGGGGAGAAAGCAGCCCTGGTGCTGTTTGGAAGGTGTGCTGAGGAAATAATGATTTGGCAGCCTACTAGGGAGAAGCTTTCATGCCCCATGTTGTGCTTTGAATACCTGCAATCCTGTTATAACAAAGAAACGTACAAGTACCCCGAGGTATCCCTTACTGGATTCCATCATAGGAGTCTAGACACTCCCGGGAGCAAATATATTTCCTGTAAGCATGTATTTTTAGAAAAGACGCATCTGTATTTATGCAATCAATATATTAAGGACATCAGACATTTTGCAAATGAAAATAAAATGTACGAGACAAAATATGACTGAAAATCTGATTTTATTAATTTGTGTGCCCTGAATTGGCAAGATACAGTTATAGAAACAAATCCCCTAAAATGAGGAGATTGTTACAAATTGAGAAACAAAAAGATGCTGGCAATGTTGACGACGCTTCAAGAAGCTTCCCTTTTGCTATGACTCGTATGACATCGACGTTCTTCTCATCCTGCTTTTGAAGGAAGCTGATTTTGACCGATGCTCGAACCTTTCGGAGCTTACCATGTTGTAAGTGATACAGACGAATTTAGAATGCAGTTGTTAGCTTATTCCCTTATTTTGCGTGGATCGCCCTTTCGGGTTTTCAATCCACCGGGATACCCATTTTTGCCTGAGTTGTCCAATGCGGCTTTTCAACTCAGTGGGTGTACATTTTTATATTCATTTTCCCTTACTTTTGCCCAAGTCTTTTATTCTGTTTTTGACTCGCCAGGATACCCTATTTTTTCCTGGACTTACATTCTGTTTTTGTGTCCAGCGGGTCATTTTATGCGAAGTATTTTTTAACTACATCTGAATTCACAGGGGACAGGAAGTCTTCACCATCCATAGTACTGAGCATCAGTGCTCCACTTGAGAAAACTTTATTTACTATGAATGGACCATCATAATTCGGAGTCCACTTGCCCTTGTGGTTTGTATGAGGAGGGAGGAGTCTTTTCAGCACAAGATCTCCTACTTGGTATTCTCAAAGCCTGACTTTCTGATCGAAGGCTTTCTTCATTCTTTTCTGATACAGCTGCCCGTGACAGATTGCAGCTAATCTCTTTTCCTCAATCAGATTCAGTTGTTCGTATCGGGATCGGACCCATTCTGCTTCGTTCAATTTGACATCCATTAGTACCCGCAGGGAGGGTAATTCAACTTCAACAGGTAGGACTGCCTCCATACCATACACAAGCTGATACGGTGTTGCCCCAGTGGATGTTCTGATTGACGTGCGGTACCCATGCAAGGCAAATGGTAGTATTTCATGCCAGTCTCTGTAGGTAACCACCATCTTCTGCACAATCTTCTTGATATTCTTGTTAGCTGCCTCGACAGCGCCATTCATCTTTGGCCTGTAAGGAGAAGAATTGTGGTGTTGGATTTTGAAGTCCCGGCACAGTTCTGCCATCATTTTGTTGTTTAAGTTGGAACCATTATCAGTAATGATTCGCTCGGGAACTCCATACTGACAGATGATATCTCTTTTTAAGAATCGGGCTACCACTTGCCTGGTGACATTTGCATAGGAAGTTGCTTCAACCCACTTGGTAAAATAGTCAATAGCTACCAGGATGAATCTGTGATCATTTGAAGCAGTTGGTTCAATCTTGCCAATCATATCAATGCCCCACATGGCAAAGGGCCAGGGTGAAGACATCACATTCAGGGGGTTTGGAGGCACATGCACTTTATCTGCATAAATCTGGCATTTATGGCATTTTCTGGCATAGGCACAATAGTTTGCATCCATTGTGATCCAGTAATAGCCTGATCTTAGCAACTTTTTAGCCATTGCATGCCCTCCAGCGTGGGTACCAAAGGATCCTTCGTGCACCTCGTGCATCAACAAGTCTGCTTCTGCCCTATCAACGCATCTGAGAAGTACCATATCAAAGTTCCTCTTGTATAGGGAACCATCAGCATTCAGGAAGAAACTACCAGCTAGCTTTCTTAATGTCTTCTTATCATTGGAAGATGCCCCAGGTGGGTATGTTTGGTCCTCCAAGAAGCACTTAATGTCGTGGAACCAAGGCTTATCATCTTTAACAACGTCTGCTGAGAACACA
Source organism: Lathyrus aphaca (assembly GCA_963966055.1). Taxonomy (NCBI): domain Eukaryota; kingdom Viridiplantae; phylum Streptophyta; class Magnoliopsida; order Fabales; family Fabaceae; genus Lathyrus; species Lathyrus aphaca. The sequence goes on along the minus strand of OZ014522.1, from coordinate 100,059,504 downwards.
TACGCTGGTCTGTCAAGTCTGGACACTGAAATCCGAGGCACAAAGTTGGCAGCTTGAACTTTGATCATGGATGAAATGGTACCCAGAGCGTCTGCAAACTGATTCTCATCTCGAGGGATATACTCAAGCTTGACTACTGTGAAGAAAATCAATAACCTCCTTGTATAATCCTGGTAAGGTATCAGATGATCTTGGTGGGTGTACCATTTGCCGTTGGTTTGATTGATTACCAGAGCCAAATCTCCAAATATAGTCAATGTCTTGATCCTGAGGTCAATGGCTTCCTCAAGACCCATAATACAAGCTTCGTATTCAGCTTCGTTGTTAGTGCAGTTAAAGATGAGTTTTGCCGAGAAAGGCATGTGAACTCCCTTGGGTGTAATGAGTACTGCACCAACACCACGACCATTCATATTAACAGCCCCATCAAACATCATAGTCCACTCTTCTTCCGGGTCAGGCCCTTTAGTGTGAATAGGCTCTTCATGATCTTTTGCTTTTATGAACATGATGTCTTCATCTGGGAAGTCAAATCTCATAGGCTGGTAATCATCAATGGGTTGCTCAACAAGATAATCAGACAATACACTTCCCTTGATGGCCTTTTGGGATGTGTACTGGATGTCATATTCTATAAAGATCATTTGCCATCTTGCAACCCGTCCGGTAAGTGATGGCTTCTCAAAAATGTACTTAACTGGATCCATCTTTGAGATCAATAAGGTAGTGTGGGTCAACATATACTGCCTTAGTCGGCGAGCAGCCCACGCTAAAGCACAACAAGTTTTCTCGAGCAGTGAATAACGTTGTTCATAGTCGGTAAACTTTTTGCTTAGGTAGTATATTGCATACTCTTTTCGAACAGACTCGTCATGCTGGCCCATCACACACCCCATTGACTCTTCTAATACTGTCAAGTACATGATTAGAGGTCTTCCTTCAACTGGAGGCATAAGGATTGGAGGCTCTTGTAAATATTCCATGATTTTGTCAAAAGCCCTCTGGCAGTCTTCATTCCACCTGACTGTTTGTTCTTTTCTTAGCAGCTTGAACAAAGGCTCACAGGTTGCTGTAAGGTGAGATATGAACCTTGAAATGTAGTTCAATCTACCTAGAAACCCCCGAACTTCTTTTTATGACTTCGGTGCAGGCATTTCTTGAATGGCTTTGACTTTATCAGGGTCAACTTCAATCCCTTTCTCGCTTACAATAAATCCCAGCAGTTTACCGGATCGCACCCCGAATGTGCATTTGTTGGGGTTTAACTTCAACTGGTACCTCCTCAGACGCTTGAATAACTTCAACAGATTCACCAGGTGGTCTTCTTCTGTGAGGGACTTGGCAATCATGTCATCCACATAACATTCGATTTCTTTATGGATCATGTCATAGAATAATGTTACCATAGCCCATTGATAAGTGGCACCCGCATTCTTCAGTCCGAATGGCATCACCTTATAACAGAATGTGCCCCAGGGTGTGATGAAAGTTGTCTTCTCCATGACTTCAGGTGACATTTTGATCTGATTATATCCTGAAAATCCGTCCATGAAGGAGAACACCGAGAACTGAGCCGTATTATCAACCAATACGTCAATGTGAGGTAGAGGGAAGTCATCTTTCGGGCTGGCTCTGTTCAGGTCCCGGTAATCCACACACATCCTCACCTTGCCATCTTTCTTAGGCACAGGTATGATATTAGCAACCCACGGCGGATAGCTAGTCACAGCAAGGAAACCGGCGTCCCACTGCTTTTGCACCTCTTCTTTTATCTTCATTGCCATATCTGGGCGAGTACGGCGCAGCTTCTATTTTACTGGTGGGCAGTCTTCTTTCAAAGGCAACTTGTGCATGACAATGTCGGTGTCCAACCCTGGCATATCTTGATAAGACCAAGCAAAAACATCCACATATTCCCGAAGTATGTCAATCAGCTGCTCTTTTACTGAATCTTGCAGGCAGGCCCCGATCTTAACTTCTTTCACGTCTTCTTCCGTACCAAGATTAACTGTTTCAATCTCCTCCTGATGAGGAGTGATAACCTTTTTCTCTTGCCTTAACAACCTGGCTAGCTCTTCAGGTAGCTCATAATCTTCTTCAACCCCTTCATCAGCTTGATTGATTGGATTGTCAAAGTCATACGAAGTCATAGCGGTGTTGTTGTCGGTGCAATCTGGAGGGCACTTTCTGCAAGGGTTTAGATTGGTTTATTTTAGTGATTAGTTTTAATCTTGTTTAGAAAAAGTGAAAATGAAGTTATTTATTTTGAAAACATTGCCATTTTATTGTTTTGTACAAAAGTGAAAAATGAAAAGACAGTGAGCAAAAAAGAGACTCGTTTGCAAAAGATGTCTGATATTCATTGATTAATCCATTTGCACAAAATTACAAGATGGCCCGATTACAAAATGAGTCTTGACATCTTGGGCAAGATGCAAGACTTGATGCATGCTTTAAAATAAAGGAAATAATAATTACTCTGCAGGAGTAACCCTTATAATTTCCTGGGAAGACCAGTTAAGGACTTGGCTCCCCGGGATCCTTGGACGTATCTAGCTCTCCAGGTTGCGGTCGCTTTCCTCCTCGTCTTCCAAATTGTTCACTGCATCCGGGGTGAGCATTCCCCCGCTGACAAATTTGGGCTCCTTTTCAGCCTCTGATTGATCTTGTTGAGTTGGTTTGTAACCCAACCCAAATCGGTCTTCTTTCTTTTCCACGGGCAACAGCTTGCCCCAACCTTGGGCAGTACCCTCTTCAACAACCTTCCGGGCTTGCTGATACGACGTTATGGAGGTTCCCAATACAGCAGATGCTTCATTAATGTTCAGGGCCTCAAACCCCTGGCTCATGGTTTCATGGATTTCTCCATCCATTTCTATGTACTTATACATAGCCAGCTGGCTAACAAAGATGTCATCCTCCCCACAGATGGTGATGATTTGGCCTTCCCACTCGAATTTCAACTTCTGGTGAAGGGTAGACGTAACAGCGCCGACGGCGTGGATCCAGGGTCTACCCAACAGACAACTGTAGGCCGGCTGTATGTCCATCACAAAGAAGGTAGTTTTAAAAGTCTGCGGGCCAATCATCACAGGCAGATCAATCTCCCCAAGCACTGATCTTTTAGAGCCATCAAATGCTCTCACCACAAAATTGCTCGGACGCAGTGCCAAGCCATCATACTCCAGCTTCACTAAGGCTTTCTTTGGTAGAACATTGAGTGATGACCCAGTGTCCACCAGTACATGAGATAGAACAGCACCCTTGCATTCCAAGGTGATATGAAAAGCCTTATTATGGTTGCGTCCCTCCGTTGTTAAGTCAACATTGGTAAAGCCCAGTCCATGACTGGTGTTGACATTTGCCACCACAGTTTCTAGCTGATTAACGGTAATCTCCTCCGGCACGTATGCTGCGTGCAGGACCTTCAACAATGCGTTCCTGTGAGCTTCAGAACACATCAACAGTGATAATATGGAGATTTTTGAGGGAGTTTGGTGAAGCTGATCCACCACTTTGTAATCACTTCTTTTTATGATTCTCATAAACTCGTCTACATCTTGTTCAAAAGATGTCTTCTGAGTTTCTTTGATAGTCGGATCTTCAGGTACCACACTTTTTCCTTTTGCTTTGGCAGCGGCTTCTACTTCAGCATTAGGTCTTTGGGTTTGTGAGGCGAAAAGGCGTCCGCTTCTGGTGAAGCCTCCGCCTCCCCCAACATTATTAATTTGTGGAGAAGAGGTTGATGAATCCAGAGTGATTTTCTCCTCGTTGCATTAAATATAAGAGCCATAATGCCAAGGTATGGCATTGCTGCTTTCATAAGGAACTGGTCCAGGCACTGTAATGGTGACTGGACTGACTGCTGCAGAGGAGGGTGCTGTGACAGTATGCGGATCATAGTAAATTGTGACTGGTGACCTGGCAGGAGGTGCCACTGTTTGTTGTTGGAAATTGCTGCTGGGAGGAACATTTGATGGATCATAGTAGATTGTAACTGTTGAGACATCTTCATTAATTTTTGCTGGCGTTGTAGAAGACTCTGCTAATAACATGGATGCTGATGTTGTAGAAGAAAGGGTTGTTGACATTTGATTTGTTGATGTGATGGACGGAGCCATTGCTGATGATATTGATGAATCGGTAGGAATGATTGTTGCTGTTGTTGTAGAAGAATCGGGAATTGTTGTTAAAGGAATTGCTGGATTTGTAGGCGCTATTGTTGAAATCTGAAGGATACCATCCTTAATAAGACCATCTATGCCGCTTCTCAACTTTTCACGCCCGTTGACTGCAATGTTGCAATACCCACAACCGAGCTCACACCCGGGAAACACTTGGCACTCTAGAAGCCGAGCTTTAATTTCGACCAAAGATGTTCGTATTTGTGCAACACTGGTGATCAAGGTAGATAGCTTATCTTCCTCAATGGCATTAATCCTCGGCCCACCATGATTAGGCATAGGATTTCTGTTGACATTCGGAGGAGGTGCGAAGTTGAGGGCTTTAGAATCCACCAGATCTTGAACTTTCATTTGCAGGGCCCTGCACTTCTCAGTATTGTGACCAGGTGCATTGGAGTGGAAAGCACACCTGGCGTTGACATCATAATTCTTTGGGAGATTGAGGGGATCTGGTGGTGCCAACGTCCTTAACTCAACCAAGTTAAGCTTCAAGAGTTGTGGCAATAAAGCAGCATAAGGCATAGGGATAGGGTCAATCACCATATTTTCCTGTGATGGTCTTTGTTGGAAGGGTCGTTGTTGTTGATTGCTATTGTTGTTGTTGTAGGTTCTCTGTTGCGGATACTGAACTTGCTATTGATAATGTGGTTGTTGTTGTTGTTGATATGCTGATTGCTGAGGAATCAGAGCTGGAATGGTGACAGCTGCTACTGATCTGTGAACATACTGAGGTCTGCCCCTGCTGGCATGAATGGCATTTGTCTCACCGGTTCTTCGTGGTCCCACAAAAGACTTCCTGGGATTACCGGATGAACTTGCACCATTATCAGAAATCTTGCCCATTTTCAAAAGGCTTTCAATCCTTTCCCCAGCTATAACTACGTCAGCAAAACTGGTGGAAGAAAAGGCAGCCAGTCTATCAATATATGTTCCTTGCAGGGTATTCATGAACATGTCGGCCATCTCCCTTTCTGACATGGGTGGTTGGACAGCAGCAGCAAGCTGTCTCCACCTTTGGGCATATTCCCTGAAGCTTTCTCTAGAAGATTGAGACATTCCCATTAGGAGGGTCCTGTTGGGAGCCATGTCCAGATTGTATTGATACTGCCTGATGAAGGCTTCAGCCAAGTCCTTCCAGCATCTAATGGTAGCTCTGGTCAAGTGTGAATACCACTCCCTTGAAGCCCCAGTCAGACTGTCTTCAAAGTAGAACATCCACAGCTTCTCATCCATAGTATATGCTTTAAGTCTCCCCAGGAAAGACTGTAGGTGAGTTCGTGGACAGGAGGTTCCATTGTATTTCTCAAAGCACGGGGGTTTGAATTTGTGGGGAATTCTTAACCCGTCCACTAGTCCCATATCCATTACATCGAAGCCCAAGGAATTCTGGGACTCCAAAGATCTCAACTTCTCAGCAATTTCATCCAATCTCCTATCATAGACTTCGTCTCCAGCTCCCATGACAGTAAACTGCTCTTCCTGGGGATCTTCTTGCAAGATTCTCCCCCCAGCAGTGTTTCCTTGCACATTTCCCGGGATGTTGACTTCCGGATGTAGGTGAGGTCCAAATACTGGTGGATTAATATGAGGCTGACCCCTTTCATTATTACTAGTTCCTCCAGTTCCAAGATGAGGTTCCTCGGGAGTTTGTCTCTCCACTAGTTCCCTTAACCTTTCTTGGCTCTGGGCCAAGCCAGTCATTACAGCCATGAATTGAGTCATTTGGTTTCTCATCTCCATTCTTTCATTAACCATCTGGGTTCTGACCTCTGTCAGGTCCTGCTGTACTTGCTCCATTTGGATGCCAGGAAGGTTGTTGCGAGTAGGGTACCGGTGCGTGCGGTTGACAGGGAACAACCGGCGGCGAGCAATATTTCCTGAGACCACAACAAAGTTAGAAACAAAGATAATAACAAAACCTACAAAACAAAACAAGGTTAGTATGCAATGCAGTATGCTTATTTGTTTTCCAAGGTATCCGGCTTGGTTCTTGGTTTTGACCTTTCCAGACCTCGAGGAAGATGTTTGATGTTGTTTGAGAAAAGAAACCCAATGAAAGCACACTAATATATTACAAATGATGAACAATACATAGTTTGTTTTACAACACATGCCCCTGGAGGGCCAAAAATACAACAAAAAGAAAAGTACATCAAATGGAAATGAACAACAAGCAAAGAAGTCAAACATCCAGTCTAAACTCATCCTCCTTGACCTCCTTCAGGAGTGCCTCAGTCACTGGACCAGCTGGGTGCTCTGTAATGGTCCTAATGAGGAGGTTCCTGGTGGCAATTGCAGTGGTCAGCTTCTTGTGCCTGTCCTGGTCCTTTGATCTCTTTAATCCAGCCCTAAGCTTCAACTCTTAAATCTCCTTCTGGGCTGCCAACAAAGCTTCCTGCTGCTTCTTTTCATTGGCCTCTAACTGTTCAATCTTGGCTTGAGTCTTCTGATCTTCTCGAGTACGGGCTTCAGTGATCTTGACCCACCTAGCCTGACTCTCTTGCAGATAGATCTCAGTCCTAGCCTTCTGAATTTTGGCCTCTTTACAGGCATTCTTCAATATTTGTTCCCCAACCATTGCTTTCCTGATGTAGTCCTTTGTCTTCTCAATCTTGGCTAGATGCTCCACCCTAAGCTTCTCCAACCTCTCAATGGCCAGACGACCATCACTCCTTTCCCAAAGGGTCTTCTTCAAAGCTTGAGACAGATTCTCATTCCTTTCCTTTAGCTTCTCAAATTCTTCCAGGCTGACAGTGGCTGCTGGCTGTACTGTAGATGGTCCAGGTATATCCTCCAAGGTGAAGGGCATTCCAGTAATCTGAGCTTTAGCATGGGACCAGTCATAGTAATGAGCTGAAGCAACTTTATTACACCTCCCTAAAATAGCCATTCCTTTTGTCTGGATGTTGTCCCAAGCCCAGGATGCTTGTCTGACAACAGCTGAATTAGGTTTTACTTCACAATACAGGGTCTCAGCTAAATCTTGCACTCTAGGAGGGTGGACCAAAGCATAGCCCAGTTGTCTCTTAAACAGAAAAGGATTGTAGTTGATGCAACCCTTCACTCCTATTAGAGGTACATTTGGGTATTGCCCACAGCTGGTGATAATGTATTTGCCTTTGGTGCTCTGGGTGCACCATCTGATATCATCTGAAGTCAAAGCAATGAGCCTCTTGGCCCAGTTTTTCTGTTGGTGAGGATTCAGGAAGGCATCTGATTTAGGTAGGTGTCTGAGCAGCCAGGTGTGAAACAAAGGAGCACATCATCTCACCAATTTCCCCCTTTGCTTCTCATTCCTCCGATGGATGGAGTAGTAAAAATCTCCCAGCAAGGTGGGTACTGGGTTCCTCAGAAGAAAAAGATGAATGGCATTTTTGCTGATAAATTTGGACTCATCTGCAAACAGTATAACCCCATATATGCTGAGGGCTAACAGTGCACAGACTGCCCTCGACTCTCCCAAGGAGGCTTTCAGGATGGCCTGAGAAATCAAAAAGTCCAAGTGCAAACCAGGGATCCCAGCTTTTGTTGTCATACTTTGCTCAATCAAGGTAGGCTCCAGGTACAATGCTTTTGCTACTTTTCCATTGCTGGGAAAAGTCATCTCTGGGTTGAAAGGGATTCCACCCCTGGCAGGTAGTCCAATCAGTGATGAAAATTCTTCCAGCAGAGGTCCTAGCTGGAAGTATGGAAATGTGAAGCATCTCAAAGGAGGGTCATAAAACTGTAGGCAGGTGTGGATCATGCTCCTCTGAGAAGGGTCAAGGTCCATAACCATATCCAAGATACCCCCATAATGCTCTCTAAACAATGGGATGTGGTCAGGGGTGACAAGTGACTGGACCTGCCTGATACTAGTCAACACAGGCTCAAAGAAATGGTAGGATATGTTGCTTTTCCTATGAGTAGTCATGAATGCTGCTGAAAAAGATGAAGGTAGGTGCTGATGAAGATCAAGACTGATACTGGGAGATGAACCACTGATAGGCTGATGCTAGTGATGATGAAGTTGGCTGAAGCAAATAACTGATGAAGCAGAGGTCTATGCAGAAGAAAGGGTCAAAACCAAGCCAGATATAATGTGGATACCCTGAAAAACAAATAAACAAATGTTAAATGATGCAAATGATGAGTATGCAAATGATATGCAAGGGTTTGTGATAAAGCTGGATCTGATTATCTGTCTTGATATAAGGCCTATGTATGTTCAAGAAGTCCAGATGGAGGTTCAGAAATCCAGTAACCAAGGTGGGGGACTCAAATAAAGAGTCACATGTCCAGGGTTAATCACAAGAACTGTCCAAAATGAGGTACTCTTAAACCAAATAGTAACAGGGTATGATGTGGCCAAGGGTACCTTCATACCTGTAAACAGCCCAACCCCCTCACAAGTGGTGTTCTAGAACAAGGATCCTCAGACTTGGAGCAATTATGAGAAGTGTAAACACTTCTAACCCAGAGGTACAGTGTTTACAATAACCGTAAAAGATCCTCCTCTAATTCTCCTCAGTTTCTAAAGGTCATAATAAAGGTCGTCCAGACTTAGCAGGCTTCCCAGATAGCCCTAGCACTACAGGAAATCTGTAGCACAGAGTTCTCAAGAAGAAACCCACATCTGAACCGTGTTTCATATTCCCGCACCAGACCGAAATGGAATAGGAAAGAACATGAACCACTCTAGCCTAGGTGTCACTTAGGTCCCAGGTATAGGACCTTAATCTCTCAATGGAACCCCACCTACCAAAACAGAAACCAGATCCATCAATGATAATGACAGTACGAAATATGAAAGACTGTAAAGGAAAGCAATAAATAAAGTTGTACATAAAGCAGTAAATAAAGCAAATAAATAAACACAATTACCACATAACACCCCAGTAAACACAAATCAAACAAGCGCTAGGAGGAACCCACAAAAAGAACCAGAAGCCCTGGTTACAGTATAAGGGTCCCCAGCAGAGTCGCCAAGCTGTCGCTCCTACCAAATGACACCTGGTCAGAAGGGGTACAGACGCGAACGGTCGGCGAAAGAGAAGGGATAAATAGAGTCGCCAGCTAGGCATTTTTATCCCGAAGGAAAGGTAATGCTGCATAGACCTAGAAGGATATGGATAAGACGGTCGCGAACCAGAGAGACTGAGAAAAGGGGTTGGTTACAACCTGGGAAGGTATTAGCACCCAGATTGTCCGCCGTACTCGACGGGATCCACGCTTAAAAGATTTGTGTTTAAAAGGGGTAGTGTCAGTGCTATTTTGTGTGCAAAAGCTGGAAAGGAATGCAAGTGTCAGTGTAAAAGGAAAGTGAAGTGTATAAGTGAAGTGTCAGTGTAAGAACAAAAGTGAAATGCTCAAGATTATGAGGCTAAAGGATGATGCTGGAAGAGGGGGAATATACAGAGACTTTTGTTCGATAACTGTTAAGTTATGCCTACGTATCCTCTCGTGCAATGAGGAAGTCAGAACACCGTAGTTCGACTCAAAGAGACTGAAGGATAAATTGACTTGTGAACTGCTTACTTGTCTATGCTCAAGTGTATGACCTGTCTGGCTCAGGTGCAAACTGTCTTGCATTAGACGGGAGAAGCAAGTTCTCGTTTGTGAGTGAATGAGGTGAGAAAAGAATCCCAGAGGAGACGATTATTGTTTGTTTTTGTGTGTTTTCAATCTTTTATTGCTTTTTGGTGTTTGTCATAAGTTAATGAGCTTAAGCCTAAACCAAGGGTTAGTAAACTCATCACATCCTCCCTCTGATTAGGGGTAATGAGAATACCTTAAGTGTGAAGTAAACACCTCACACTTAATCACCATGATGTAGGATTAAGATCATTAACCTACTTGTAATTACTTAGATATTTTTGGAGTTTTTGTTTAGTGTTAAGTAATGAGTTTAAGCCATAATCAGGGATTTAACGGACTCATTACACCATCCTAATAGAAGGATAATAGATGAGAACATTTAAGCTGAGAAAGGCTCCTCAACTTAATCCATGACTAGGGATTAACCTCATGACAAAACAAAGCCTTTATTAAATGGATTTTAGTTAATGATAAGATTAAGAAATGGATTTTATGGTTGGTAAGACAACTTGAGGGGGACTTGTCCATTAACACTAGGGTTAGTCCTTCTTAACCAATTAAGGAAGAATTAGAACCCTGATGCAAGGCCCAAGTTACAAGCTTGATGTCTTAGTGATTATTAAGTGGATTGATTAAAGGATTTAAACACATTAAGGGTTTAACACTTAGGATTAAAGTTATACACCCCATCCTAATAGAAGGATGCAGACATAAGCTTAATCACAAAGCCTTAAAACCTTTAGGGTTTAGTCCTTGATTATGAGATGAGAAGAGAAGACTCAAAGATGACACAAAGGAAAAACTAAATGGGGGACTAATCAAACCCTAATTATGATCATGCTTGGTTGTTCCTAGGGTTTATGAGGCTTGCAAAAGATCTTCAGGAGAAAAGCCACCAAGGAAGAAGCAGATGAGAGGAAGAAGAAGCAGAGAGAAGCAAGTCAACTTACTTCACTTAAGAAGATAAGTTGCTTGGAGAAAGAAAGTAAGAGATGAACATGAATGAGAAAGCTCACTCTAATACAAAGATTAAATGCAGCAATGATGCATAAAAGAGATGAAAAGAGATTGTGAGAAGTGAAGGCAAATTCACTTCTCAAAACAACTTACCACCTGAAAAGTTAGCAAAGGAAATGAAATGTAATGAGAATGGGATGAAATGCCATGATGCAAGACAAAGTCAGAAGCATGAACATGATGTTAATGATGCTAAGAGATGATGCAAACACATGTCAAGAGTTGTGGATGATCATACAAGGATGAGGGTGCAAATGAAGCATACTTTGAACCATGGAAGTTCATGAGAGTTTATGAAATGCAATGGATACATAACATGGAAAATGAAAGATGCAATGATCAAACATGATTCTAATATGTCCTAAGATGTCTTATATGTCATGAGGATGCACAAAATATCATGGCAAGTTCTTGGATGCAAGCAAATGAAAGATGGATGCAAATGAAGATGCAAATTAGGGTTTATGCATAACATGCAACACAAAAATTCAAAATTAGAAGCAAATGACATGATAAAAAATTGAAAATGGGATCAAACGAACCCTAACCCTACACAAGTTCACTGCCCAAAGGAGGAGACCTAAATCTAAACCTAATGGAAGTTATGATTTTCCTAAGTCAACTAGGGTTTCAAGGCACCTCAAAAGGAAAAATGCTCATTAAATTGAAAATGGAAGATAAATTCAAACCAATTTTACCCTAAAAACTACATGATATGAAGGATGCAATGCAAGAAGAACCATCATCAAACTCTTCATGGTTAGGCAAAAAGAATTTTTCCAAGTTAGGACCAAAATATTGACTTTTAAAGATTTTAATTCCAATGAAAAATGTCAAAATAGGTCAAGAACCAAAAAGAAATTTGTTTGAAGAGTTTGATAATCATTCTAAATGTTTTAAAATGCAATGTGAATTTTTTTGTGATTTTTAAATACCTAAATGCATTTTTAATTAATTAATTTCTATTAACTAATTAAAAATAAACATTTAAATGATTTAAAAATAATTTTTAATGCAAAAAATAAAAATAAAAATATTTTTGGGTTCTGAAAATTAATAAAAGGTTTGACAAAAATTTTCAGAATTTTTTAATGTGTTTTGCTATTTTTTAAAAATTCGTGGAAATAAAATACAAAACAAATAAAATAAAAATGAAATTAATGAAGAAAAGAGAAAGTCAACTGATCTGAAGGCCCAGATTCAAACTCAAGGGGGAGGGAATTGACTTAGCGCGCAAACGAACGGCTGAAATTCAAATCTCACTAATTATGATTAAACCCTAATCCTGAACCCTAATCACTTTCAGATGACCGGAACAGTGTTCCGGTCATCTTCTCCGGCCAGCCAAAACTCCAATCTCTCTCAATACGCATCAAAACTTCATCAAACTCTCCAGAATCAACCCTTAGACATCACTAAATCTAAACCCCACAATAAAAATCATTTATTTTTCATGAATCAAGAGAATCAAACCAAAACACATTTCACGGGCAAAGTTTCAGAACCACATAAAATCTTCAAAACTCAACCATTTTCAAAAATGAAAGCATCAACATGATCAGGGCAACATGAGGAAAAAGTTTATAACCTAAAATCAAGCTTCTGGAAAATTTGTTCTAAAGGTTACCTGAGCTGAAGCTTTCGAAAGTTGCACTGTTTGGCTGCTTCTTTGCTTCAAAACTTCTCCAATGATCTCCCTCAAGTGTTTGTGATACTTAGCTGGAGTTTTTGTGGCCTCAAAATGAAGATTGCAGAAGCTCAGTTTGTGCAAGGTGAAAATCGTATTTCTGATTGTGGGCCTTTCAGAGCAAGGGAATGGTTGGGAAATGATCAGAGGATCATGGTGAGTGATTCTGTGAAGTTTGTTTTGAGGTTTGAGGCTTGTGTATTGAGATTCGAAGAAAAATGCATAAGAGAGGATTTTGGAGAATGTTGTGTTATAGGAGGTTTCATCTTCCAAGATTGTGTGAGAAATGATCCTTGAGGCATGTATGTGAAGCTGTGATTGGTCAGAGTAATTGGTGTGGCTCAGCTTGATTGGTATGGTCCATTTTGCCAAAAGTCAATGTTAGGTGTCCTTTGAGGTATGGGTCATGGCAGGCCAAGGACAATGGGGTGTCCTGCGCAGCAAGGATCAAGGGCAACCATGGAATTCAGATTGGGTCCAATTGGCAAGTGGATTGAAGCTTATGTGTGGTTTTGCAAATTTGTGAACCTTTGGCCCTTTTGAAGTTTCTTAATGATCTAGGCATGAAAATGAGGGATTCTTTGGGCCAATATGACTTTTAGGCATTGCATTGTGTTTGTATGAAGATTAGAAGTCATTTTGAAGTCATGAATTGGTTTGGCAAGGGTTTTTGCAAGTTTCCCTCTTTGGTGCATAAGTGAAATTTCATGATTTTTCCCAACTTTGCAAGGCCATAACTTTTGATCCAAAATGAATTAGAATGAGTTCTTGTACTTTTTGAAAATGGGAGGATCCATTCTACAACTTTCATGACCAAAGATTTTTCATTTGAAGCATTTTTGAATCAAAAAGAGGAGGTTGAAAAACATTCCCAAAATGGCAAGTTTCCATTATAAGTCACTTTCCCAAAAAGGCAACTTTGCAAATGGCTTGAAATTCTTCAATTTTGTGAACTTATAACATCTTATATGATCAAATAAAGATCATATACATTCAAAATGATGGATAATGCCCTTTGGTTGGGTCATTGGGGGCCTCAGATGCCCTGATTTTGCACTGACTTGTTCAAGAAGTCATCTTGTGATCAGATGCCTTCCCCATTGAATTTCTTCATGAAAATTGGTGTGTAGGATCCTTATAACATATAGAGACCAATATAAACAAGAATGACCAAAAAATTTGGAGTTATGATCTCTGAAACCAAAACCCTAATTTTTAGGTCATCTGTGCAGTTAAGTTTGACTCTGCTTCCATGCCTTTCTCAGTTCTTGTGATTTTCTGACTTCCTTGATCTTGGTAGGATATGAAATGATACTTGAACATACATGGACCCCTTTGAAGTGATTGATGACCTTTGGAGTGGCTCAAATGGCTCAGGGATGGCTCAAGTCACAAACCCTAGATGCAGATGACTTAGAAACAATGCAGTGGAGCAAAAATGCAATATGAGATAACATGATTGAACTTATGCAAATGAAAAGAGTCACAAGCCATGGTGTGAATGGGTGAGGGAAAATCTGGGGTGTTTACACATAGGATAACCTTTTTGTATATGATAAGATAACTTAGGGTTGTGTCTTAGTCCCCTATTAGTTTTGACCTTTTTCCATTTGAGTCTTCTTCTCTCATCTTCAAACAAAATAAAAAACACTTGATAAATGCATGAAAGAATATCTTGTGTATAACCTTATTCCATGGGGCACTTACATTCATTCCATCTTAGTGTAACTGACTTGATAAATGCATGAAAGAATCTCTTATGTATAGCCTTATTCCATGTGATTATTGAGAGAGAGAGAGAGAGGTTGGGGAGAAATTTATGAAGATTCTTTGGTGTAACTGACTTTTTCAGTTTTTGTTATTGATTCTGAGTTTTTTTTCCTTCTGAACTTTTTTGTTGAGTTTTTGTGAAGAAAACTGAATCTGTAACTGAATTTTTAACTGGTTTTAGTATTTCTAACTGAGGTAAATGCATTCTCTTAGCTTCTGTTAGTTTCTTCTTTGTACGTTTTATTAACTTTGGACCGATAACAATATCGGGTGAATTTATAAGAATAGACAAATTGCATGGGTTACACAAGCATTATTAATTACCTGGTGTAAACACCCCAAATTTTCCCTCTCTCATATCACACCATGGCTTGTAACCTTTCATTTTGCATAAGCATAAGCATACCACATCACTTAGCATATTTGCTTCACTGCATAAGTTCAAGTTCATCTGCATCTAGGGTTTGTGATCTGAGCAATCCAAGATTCCATCTGAGCCATCCCAAAGGCCTCAAAGCTTTCCAAGAGGGTCCATGTGTGTTCTATCATCATATTATTCTCCTCAAGGTTCATGGAAGTCAACAAATCACAAGAACTGGCAAGGCATGGAAGCTGAGCTAGGGTTTTCACTACACAGATGACCAAAATTAGGGTTTTTGTTTCAGAGGCCGTAACTCCAAATTTTTGGGCCATTCTTGTTTCTAATGTTCTTAAGATGTTATAAGGATCATGTGTACCAAGTTTTATGAAGAAATTCATTATGGAAGTCATCTGTTCATTGGATAACTTCTTGAGCAAGTTAAGTCAAAATTAGGGCATCTGAGGCCCCCAACAATGGAACCAAAGGGTTATTTTCATTTAATTAAAGTTATATGATCTTTATTTGATCTTATAAGAGGTTGGAAGTTCAAAAGATTGAAGAATTTTGAGCCATTTGCAAACTTGCCAAAAATGGAAATGACTTGTAATGGAAACTTTCCATTTTGGGAATGTTTTTCAACCTCCTCTTTCTTAACCAAAAATGCTTCAAATGAAAAATTCTTGGTCATGAAAGTTGTATATTAGGTCTTTCCCTTTTCAAAACATACAAGAACATGTCTTGATTCATCCTAGAACTCAAGATATGGCCTTTCAATGTTGGCAAAAATCCTAAAATTCCAAGTTTCATGTCAAAGAGGGATTTTGCGAATTGGCATGTTCAAGCATTCTAATGACTTCTAATAGGCCCAAATACTTCACAACATGTCAAGACAACCTCTAAACATTAGAATTGGCCCAAGTTTTCATTACTTTCATGACTTGAACTTCAAGAAATCACAAAAGGGCCAAAACTCTCAAGAATTGCAAAATGCATTGGATTCTCTCATCCACTTGTGCCTGCTGCATCAAAACCATTCCATGGCTCTCCATGAAACTTGCTGAGGCCAGACACCCCAAGAAATCAGACCTACCATGGCCCATAACTCAAGTACACAAATCTTGACTTTTTTCCAAAACACCCCATACCAATCAACCTGTGCCACAACAACTTTCTGAGCATTTCCATTGGCTAAAGAAAACCCTAAGGAACACATTTCATAACACACAAGCAGCTGAATCATCCAGGAACTTAGAATCCACAAAATTTATCAAAAACTTCCCTTCTTCAAAAAAAAACAACCACTGAAACTTCAATTTTCTTTCACCAATCATCTCCACATAACCTAAGGATCACAAAACACCCTTCACCATAGCCTAAAAGCCACCAAATCAGAAATACGATTTCTGCATCCTCATAACCAAACACCTCAAAACCGCCATCACAAGCTTGCTTTAAGCTCGTCTTCATCATCACGAAGATCATTGGGGTGGTTTTAAACCAAGAGGGAGGCCAGAAAGCTCAAGAACACAAAGCTTCAACTCAGGTAGCTTCATGAACTTTTTTTCCAGAACTTGTTATTTAAGTTTCTAAATGAATCCACATGCATCACTGATCATCCTGATATAATTTGTTTTGAAAATGATTAAGAAATGAGCATGTATTAAACTTCTGAAAGTTTTGTTCATTTTCACGATTTGCTTTGAATCTTGTTTTTGGTGAATGATAAATGTGTTTTGTTTATTGATTCATGATGTATGATGCTTGGGGATCATTTATGGGCAAGAAATTTGGTGTTTAGTGGCCTAGGGAAGAAGTTAGCATTTTGGTGTGGCTGGAGAAGATGACCGGAGCTTGCTCCGGTCACCTGAAAGTGATTAGCGTTAGGATTAGGGCTAATCTCCCCAGTTTGAATGTGGGCCGTAGGATTAGGTTTAACGCGTGTTTCTGTGGCCAGGATTAATCCACTTAAAACCCTAATTGTAATTAATTAATTTAATTAGGTAATTACTCAGTTTGAATGTGGACCGTCCAGATGCGCGCGTGGTCAATTCCCCCAAACCCCAGCTCAAATCCCAGCCACCAGATCAGCATACTTTCATTTTTATCGATTTTTATTTCATTTTAATTGTATTTTCTTGCACATTTAATTTAAAATATCAAAACACTTTCAAAAAATATGAAACCTTGCATTTCTGTTTTAAATATTTTTCTTAACCTGAAAATGATTTTTATTTTATTTTTTGCATTAAAAATGTATTTTTAAAATATTTAAATGTTATTTTTAATTAATTAAAGTCTTTTAGTTAATTAAAAATACATTTAGGTTTCTAAAAATCACCAAAAAAATCATGAATAATCCCAATGCATTTAGAAACATTTTCAAACTCTTCACACAAATTTCTTTATAGGTTTGATCATAGTTTGTGAATTTTCTTTGAATTAAGGGTCATTAAAATCATATTTTTGAACCCTAACTTTAAAAAATCATTTATGCCTAACCAAGAAGAGTTTGAAGATGATTCTTTTTGCATTGTGTTACATATTTCATGTAGCTATAGGACATTTTCCTCATGAATTTATCTTGCATTTTCAAATTGATTTGCATTTTTCCTTGTGAATCACCCAAAAACCCTAGAAAACTTAGGAAATTCATAACTCTTGATTGGTTAGGCTTCTGACCTTCTCCTTTGGGGTGTGACCTAATATGGGATTAGGGTTTGTTTGAGTTTGATTTCAAATTTTTATCATGTCATATGCTTCTTTTTTGTTAATTTGCATCTCATACTTTCATAAAACCCTAATTTCTCATGTTCATTTGCATTCACCTTGCATATGCATCCTTACATGAACTTGCCATGACATTTCTTGCATTCATAAGTCATCTTAGACATCTTTGGACATGTTAGAATCATGCTTGATCATTTTTCATTCATTTTCCATGATTTGCATTCATTTCATTTCATTAACTTTCATGTGTTTTCAAACCTCAAAGCATGCTTACATGACATCTCATTTTTGTATGATCATACATATACACTTTGTATGTCTTTGCATCATCTCACATGACATTAACATTGCATAAACATTTCTGAATTTGGTCATTTCATCTCATTGCATCTCATTTCATTTCATTTCTTTATGCTTTGTACTTTATGCGTTCATGCTAACATTTTCAGGTGGTAAGTTACTTTGAGAAGTGGATTTGCCTTCATTTCTCACTTCTCCTGATCTCTTTTATTTGCATTTTGTTTTTCTTTTAAGTGAAATTGTTCACTTGTGTTCCATCTCTCTCATGTTCTTTCTTTAAGTTACTTATCTTCTTCAATGAAGTAAGTAACTTATCCTTCTGCTTCATCCTCCTTTCCTCTGCTTCTTTCATTGGTGGCTTCCTTGAAGATCTTTCTTAAGCCTCACAAACCATAGGAACATCCAAGCATGATAATCTTAGGGTTGTAATTAGTCCCCCTTAGCTTTTTACCTTTGAGTCTCCTTGAGTCTCTCTTCTCATCTCAATAATCAGAGACTAAACTCTTAAAGTTTTAGGACTTTGGAATTAGGGTTATGCATGTATCCTTCTATTAGGATGGAATGTATAACTTTAATCCTAAGTGTTAAACCTTTAATTTGTTTAAACCTCTTAATAAAATCATTTTAATATTCACTAAGACTTCATCTTGTAACTTGGGCCTTACATTAGGGTTCTAATTCTTCCTTTATGGTTAAGAAGGACTAACCCTAGTGTTTAATGGACAAGTCCCCCTCAAGTTGTCTTACAAACCATAAAACTCATTTCTTAATCTCATCCCTTAATTAAAATCCACTTAATAAAGGCTTTGTTATATAATGAATTTAATCCCTAACCATGGATTAAGTTGAGGTATCTTCCTCAGCTTAAGTGTTCTCATCTATTATCCTTCTATTAGGATGGTGTAATGAGTTCACTAATATGTGATTAGAGATTAAACTCATTACTTAACACTAAACAAAAACCCAAAAACATCTAAATAATCACAAGTAGGTTAATGATCTTAATCCTACATCATCATGGTAATTTAGTTGAGGTGCTTACCTCATACTTAAGTATTCTCATTATCCCCAATCAGGGAGGATATAATGAGTTTACAAGCCCTTGATTTAGGCTTAAGCTCATTAACTTATGAAAAACACCAAAAACAATAACAAAACTGAAAACACAAAAACAAACAATAATCGTCTCCTTCGAGATTCTTTTCTCATCACACTCATTCACAAACGAGAACTTGCTTCTTCCGTCTAATACAAGACAGTTAGCACTCGATCCAGACGAGTCATACACTTGAGCATAGACAAGCAAGCATTTCACAGTCAATTTATCTTTCAGTCTCTTTGAGTCGAACTACGGTGTTCTGACTTCCTCATTGCACGAGAGGATACGTAGGCATAACTTAACTGTTATCGAACAAAAGTATTTGTGTCTCCCCCCTCTTTCAGCATTCTCTATTAAGCCTCAGTTCCTGAGCAAATTCACCTTTTTGCACTAATTAATCTTATCAATTAACCTGGGCTTATGGAATTTTTGGTTTGAAATGATTTAAAAATTTTTTTATGGACATCAATTGTAATTTTAGCGGTAATAAAGAAGGATTTAGAATGAAAGAAAAATGGCTTTGATAATTGGTGAATATGGGCTTAGAAAATGGGCTTGGACTTCGAATAAAATGAGTTGAACCTGGATTATTCATAAGACAAAAAGATTTGGGGATTCTAAGAATTTGATTTCGATAGTGAAGTACAACCTAATTAATGGTCGAAACTTAGATTCTAAGAAAACTTCTAATATAATATTTAACTCATATCTTAAAAAACACAAAGTCAAATGAAAAACTCTAACCAAAGAGTTTGGCCACAAATAAAGCTTGACTTCCATAACTCTTAATTGGATTAGTCCACAAGAGCCAAATCCTTGCCCAGAATTCGCTCCTTACTTAACTATGGAATATTTTGGATGATCATTGATGAAGAAAGTAACTTGAGATACCAAAGGGAGATAAACCCTAATTTAAGTCATAATGTCCCTATCCAACATTTCTGACGAATACTCTTAAATAAGGGACCTTATAAATGATTCTCTGAATAGGAACATTCAAGTCACCAAAAATACTCTGATCTCATGCCTTAGGAGTTCAATGAAATGCATGATCTTGAATGTTAATGACCTAATGAATGATATAGATGAATGCAAACATAAGCCAGTTAGCAGTGATAAATAGGAGGGAAAATTTTGGGGTGTTATAGACGCTACCATTCGAGATTATGTGTGATGCGAGTGATTATTCTGTAGGCGCAGTCTTAGGCCAAAGAAAGGACAAGAAACTTCACGCAATATATTACGTAAGCAGAACTTTAGACCCTGCTCAGATGAATTATGCCACGACAAAAAAGGAACTCTTAGAAGTCGTGTTCATACTTGATAAATTCTGTTCTTACTTAGTAGGAGTTAAAATAATCATATATACTAATTAAGCATGCATTAAATACCATCTAAGTAAAAGATACGTGAAGCCTAGATTACTAAGATGGATCTTATTGCTAACAGAGTTTGATTTAGAAATTAAGGATAAGAAAGGAACTGACAACGTAGTAGCAGATCACTAATCACGGATGGAAGGAATTAAACCATACCAGATACCAATTAATGATGATTTCCCCGATGAACGTCTTATAGATCAACTTGAGAGTGAAATATCTTCCTTGTCTCTAGACGAACAAATCCAAGAACAAACGGTGGAAGAAATTTGTGCACAGACCACACTACCATGGTACGCTGACATAGTTAACTATTTAGCTGCCGGAGTACTTCCACTAGATCTCACGTACCAACAAAAGAAGAAATTTTTCCATGATTTGAAACAATACTACTGGGATGAACCATTTATTTTAAGCGCGGACCCGATAGTATATATCGTCGATGTGTCCTAGAAGAAGAAATAGATAATATAATTTCCCATTGTCACTCCACTCCTTACGGTGGACATGTAAGTACTTCAAAGACTTGTGTGAAGATCCTTCAATCAGACCTATTTTGGCTCACTCTATGGAAAGATGTTCACCTCGCCATTCTAAATTGCGACCGATGCCAACGCACTAGTAACATCTCGAAGAGCGATGAGATGCCCAAAAAGGCATTCTTGAAGTGGAAGTTTTTGTTGTTTGGGGAATTGATATTATGGGACCATTCCCGTCTTCTTTTGGAAAATAATTTATACTCGTTGTTGTTGACTATATTTCGTAATAGATCATAGCTATAACTTCCCCAACAAACGACACACGAGTAGTGATGAAGCTTTTCAAAAACATTATATTCCCAAGATTCGGTGTACCAAGACTCGTCATAAGTGACAGTGGTTCCCATTTCATATCTAAAATATTTGATAAGCTCTTGTTGAAATATGGAGTAAGACACCGAGTAGCAACACCATATCATCTGCAGACTAGCAGACAAGTAGAAGTCTAAAATAGAGAAATAAAACAAATTCTAGAAAAGAAATTGTTGCTACATCGAGGAAAGATTGGTCTACAAAGATACCCTAAGCTTTAGTGGGCCTACAAAACAACTTTTAAGACACCTATCAGAACCACACCTTTCAAATTAGTCTATGGAAAATCAGGCCAATTGCCTGTAGAATTAGAACACAAAGCCTATTGGGCGATTAAAAATCTTAACTTTAACTACATTAATGCATGTGAGAAATGTATTCTAGTCTTACATGAATTGGAAGAACTAATACTAGACACTTACGATAATGCCCGCATATATAAGGAGAGAACCAAGAAATGGCATGACAAGCGAATTTCTAGGAAAGAATTCAGTGTGGGAGACGTCGTTCTTTTATTCAATTCTAGACTTAGGTTTTTTCTGGGAAAATTACGATCTAGATGGTCCGGTCCTTTCTAAGTAACAAAGGTCTTAATTAGTGGCGCTATTGAAATTAAGGGTAGGTCTAGTGCACCATTTATAGTAAATGGGCAATTTCTTAAACACTATAATAACATAGAAGATAAAGAATATTCAACAAATTTTAAATTGACAGAATTGCCATTAGAAACCATAGATTAGTTCCCTTAAACCATGTCGAGCCATGACAATAAACGAAGTGCTTTATGGGAGGCAACCCATAATTTTGTCGATTTTAGTTTACATTTTTTTTGTTCTTAAAAAATTCTATTTTCTCAAAATGCATTAAATTCACTGATTGTTGTTTTTGTTTTATTGTGTGACTCCAGGATTTTTCAAAATTTTATACTCTGTATCTGTTTTTCATCCTCACTAACTCTGATCATGACTACCAATATGATTGTGGATTTTAGAGATGGCGTCCAGAGGCACCGTTATGAAGCTTTAGCCCTAAGACATATGTCTCTGACCAAATTTGCTCATGTACCTACCATGAAAGCTTTAGGCATAGGTGCTAGCATTGACTACCTGTTTAGCCAGCTAGGCTGTGAGGTATTTTCACTTAGGAAACATAGAACCTACTGCCGCTCCCGGGATTATCATCCTGGTACAAACGCGAAAGTGGCGCGGAAAAGGTAGAGTCTCCAGCCATGAATTTTTATCCCGAATGAATGGAAAGGTAATGCTGCACAAACCTGAGGAAGAAGGAAAGGACGAGGCCTTGCAAAAAAAAGATCTGGGTTCGGGAGTCGGTTACGACCTGGGAAGGTATTAGCACCCCAGATCATCCGCCGTACCCGACGGAATCCACGCTTGTTAGTTTTGTTTCAAAGGGTGAGAAAAATATAATTGATGCTGAACAAATGAACTGCTAACTAGAACTGGAACTGGAATGAGAAAGGAACTACAAGAGAACAAAAAGAAAGAATGGGGAAAATGTAGGTAAAATAAAGAATGTGCTCGAACGGGCCCTACCCCGCTGCTTACGTACCACATCGGGAAAATGAGGATCAGAGTCGACGTAGTTCGCCTAACTAAGGCGGAACTGTTTGTTTGTGTTTTTTATGGCTGGAACTGCGTATGTCTATGCTCAGGTGCTGCAGGCTCGTCTGGTACGAGTGCATTTACCGTCTTGCATGCGAGACAAGTCTTCGCAAGTTCACGTTGAGAATGAATGAGGTGAGAAAAGAATTTCCCGCAGGAAAATCGCTTATTGTTTGTTATTTTCTTTTTAAGAGTTTTTATGAATTTGGCAAAAGGAAGTGAATTCAAACTCTTTTCCATGGAATGTGTACTTGCTACTACACTCCAAGATGGAATAATAGAACAAGCACACCAAGCAAGGATAATTTATCCGAGACTTGTTCCCAAGGATTAGGGTCTATGTTCACTAGCTTGTTGAACATTATTACATGTTTTTGTGACTATTGTGAGGAAGTATTTTTTAGATTTTTCTTTGTGAAATAACCCCTTGATAAGACTTGTACATCATGCTAGAAAAGTCTACACTATTCCAAGATGGAATGAATGCAAGTACCCCACGGAATAAGGCTATACACAAGAAATTCTTTCATGCATTTATTAAGTCTTTTTGGATTTTGTTTGAAGATGAGAAGAGAAAGACTCAAGTTGTAAAAGGTCAAAGCTAATGGGGGACTAAGACACAACCCTAAGTTATCTTATTATGTACAAAAGGGAGTTCCTAATGGTTTGTGAAATTGTCATATCCTAAGGAAAAAAGGAAAAGAAGAAAAGACAATTAGAAACTAACTTACTTCCTAAGGAAGTTAAGTTGTCTCTAAAGAAAGGGAAAGCCTAAGAGCAAAGCACAAGGTGTTAAGGCAAACACAATTATAATGCATAAGATATAGGAAGGAAGTTAGGCTTATCTCAATCTCCCCCCTAAAAAACAAAGGTTAGCATGATAATGCATATTGAAAGTAAAATCAAAATAAAAGCGATTAAGTACCATAAACGTCCTAGAACGAAACTAGGGTTCCAAATAAGACCTAAGTCTAAAGGTGAAGGTACCTAAATGTTACATGACTTCTAAAGTCAGTAGCTACAAGATATGAGATGCAATTAGAATGCATGGTTAGGCATTAATAGTTCCCACATAATTCATGTTAACAATTAGAGGAGAAGAGAAACTAGTTTAGGTTAAACATATTTCAAATAAGTATGCACTTTTGAAACACCAAAACAGGACAAATGAATATGGTTCAAAAAGTGACCTATAAATGGAATTAAGGACCTATAAGTGACCTATAATTAACTCCTAAAAGTTACCAAAAGTTACCTCAAGCAAATGGTATGAATGTCTTCCTAACATCTAGGATATGGAGCAAATACGCACATGAATCAACCTATGATCTAGGTGACATGGAAAAATAGCAAAAATCCTTTAAAAATTATGAAATTAAATCCCTGGAATTTTGAAATCAGTATCTAACATGGTATAAAAGTATTTCACAAAATTATGCACCAAAGTGCCAAAACAATTACTTAACAATTGAGGTAACAAGGCATGGTCGCCGAAAAACAACTCCACAAAGTAGATCAAAAAGGGAACCAAAAATTATGAAAAAAATGAATAAGGAGCATCAAAATGTCACAAATTCCAGTGGTTAATCACTCACAAAAAATAGGTCACACACCTATGGGAAAAAATGGTTTTGGTCTCTTATGTCAATACCATTCCTTTTGGGACAGCTTGGAATGAAAAATACAAATTAATTACTAAAACCAATCAAACCTAGAATAAAAAAATATGAAAAATTAATTAAGAGGATAAGAATCACTCATGAATTTTCCCAGAATTTTATCACACCTAAATCTATTTTTAATAATTGTGACGAAACGGGAAAAAATGGTGTTTTAAGGGAAAGCGAAAGGAAGTGAATTCTACAATCTGTAACCTAATCCCTAAGCTCCGAAATCGACACATATCAATATATATCACAAATAAATCCAGTGCCTCGGGTGGGAGGGATCAATATGAACCTAAAGTTATATGATCCTAAGCAACATACTACTAAAATGGTGCGTTAAAGTGGAAAGTCGAAATTACTCACTTGATTGAAGTACCGATTCTTCATATAAGAGAAATCCGAAAAAACTCCAAGCAAGGTCTTGTAATCTTCCATGAGCAAAATAAATGATCATCTTCCATAATTTCTTTGTGAAGATCCCCCATAATCGAAACAAAAACAACGACACAAAATATCATTTGAATCCAAAGGTATCCCACAAATAAAGTGGAATACCAATCAAACGACCGTCGTTAAGATCTTTGCGAGAACCTTGCATGAACTCAACAAACGCATTAGAAACCAAAAAAAAAGTGCAACCGGAAGTTGCACCTATGCCTCACAACTCAAATTCAAGTAAAAAGATGAATATACGAGTCATGGACATGCATTGAAATTTATGTTTCAAAACGGGGCAGCACTTATTCTCTAACATAAACAACATGTAAACTCAAAACGAAATCGAATAAATTTACATGCAATGAATGACAAATGATCAACAAACATAAGTACAAGTCAAAACAAGATCAATGCATCAAAATCCCACCAAACCGAACTTAAAAAGCCTTAAAACGAAAAAACGCGTCAAAAATTACCGACTCGGAATTGAACGCATAATCGCATGGTAACTTGCAAACATGCCAACGGATTCAAATATGCAATCGGTTTTTGAAAATTCCGCTCGGAAGTGTGACTTTTTGGCCAATTTCGTCAGATGGCAGTAGCAAAATAGCCGAATAAATTTGTTCGAAATCGACTAAAAAGTTCACCAATGGCTCCGGAATAATCAACAAAGTCAAATTACACTATTCACATTTGCGAAAACGCGCTACGGTTAGGAAGTTATGACCAAAACGCATTTTTCGACACGCGACACATGAACAACATCAACAATTAAGCCTCAACCTATCCTATTCCGAATTTACACATTGAAACAAGCATGAATTCAAAAGTCAAGCACTTCAATCAATATCAAGTCATAATAATTAGCTCTCTTAGGAATTTTGTCAAACACCTAACATGCACCGATTATTCTATGTCAACTTTACCAAGCTTTTTAAATTATGCACCACAACAATTATTAGGATAAATTAATCAAGAATCAATCAATACACATAATCTCCACAATATTAATTCAACTTCAAAATTCAATTCAAGAAACAATTCAACAATTATTCATGAATTAAAGTTTAAGAAGCTTACCGAATGAAGAATCGATGAAGAAATTGTGAATCCGGAGGAAGTGAGACGCGATCATGAACGGAGGAGAGGAGGAGAGGTCACGTGGCTGCCGGCTGCGGAAGATGGTTGTCGCACGGTTGTGAAGTTGACCGGAG
This sequence comes from Lathyrus aphaca, assembly GCA_963966055.1. Classification (NCBI taxonomy): domain Eukaryota; kingdom Viridiplantae; phylum Streptophyta; class Magnoliopsida; order Fabales; family Fabaceae; genus Lathyrus; species Lathyrus aphaca. The sequence continues at coordinate 100,033,608 of OZ014522.1, read as the reverse complement.
GTGGTGGTTCGTGGCGGCTCGGCTACCGGAAGCTTGATCGGAATTGTTGTGTTCTTGATGAAGTTGTTGTTGTGTTCTTGAGAAAGAGTTGAGAGAATCAACTTCGATCCTTTAGAGAGAGTTTGTGAGAGTTTTTTGGTGTTTATAAATTATGATTGAAGTTCTGAGACAAATTGTGGGTCAAAAGAATATATAGTGGAGTGTAAAATGAAAGGCAAAATGTAGAATTTCGGCTTAAGTGAAAATAACAATATCTTCGTCAAGAAATTTCGACTTTGAGCCTTCCATAACATCGTCCGCCTCTGAATCACGGTTTCAACACAAAAAGAACGAACATCATATGATCAAAATCGAGTGCGATCGATATGTTTAAGCTGCAAGACATCACTGTATAAGTTGTTTTTTCGGCTTATTTGGTGTCCGCTACTCGAAAATGTGACGAGGTCAACCTCTTCGGAGCATAATATCGACTCGACTTTGTCAAAAAAGTTGTAGATCTATGAGTCAGTGACCTGGTGTTAAAATGTAAGCTCAACTGGACAAACGACGAGGGAGATATGAATTTTCTCGTGAAACCATTTTCACCCTTTTTCTTCGGTTCAACACTTTAGTTTTGTGAAATAAACCAAAACTACAATCTTTGGAGCGCCATTCGAACTTGTGTTTGTCTTTGAACTTGAAGAGGATAAAATTTGTGAACCAACTCTTCAAGAACGGGTGCAATCCGATGAAAATTGACCGAGTTATGAATTTTACAAAATCTGACAGACAGTACACTGCATCAAAGAACCTTATTGGTAATTCGCATTTTCGGGATCCTTCCGCTCGGACCTAACCCAAACTGAATTCACATAATGAAGATAACATCTAAATGGAATTTTAGGCACCAGAACGACATATCTCCGATGAACGAGGCAAGAGTTATGAATTTTTTAGTGTTCAAAACTCACCGGTTCAACACTGTTTTTCACTATGTCGACTCTAAAACTCGCACATTCTGAGATCTTCTTCAAAGAATTAGTTCTCGGCCAAAACCCAAAAGTTGGAAAGGATATCAATACAGAACTTTTGGCATATGAATATCTCAAACATGTTGACCCAATCAGAAGTTACAAACTCTTGAATACCGCTAGCACAGTTAATCGGCGAAACCGAAATTTCAGAAACAAATAATTCCCACCATTTTCCTTGATGAATTGGCCTCTGAGTCGAACACAAAAGTTGTAGAGAATACTGAAACGGTATAAACTATTGAGTTTTAAGCCAAAATGAGTTTCCGAGCATAAGTTACAACTTTTGCAAACTGCACCATAAAACTGATATTCTGCTTAAACTCCTCTGAATCAACCGAGAACTTTTGGCTTCTTCTGAGATTCTTGTGCATGTGCAGCATGAAGAAATAAAGGTCAGTCGCAACCTATGAAATCTCAAATGGAGATGTATGTTCATGTATGTTTATGATGCAATTGTGATCTAAATGCAATGCAATGTATGAAAGGATATGCTAAATGGCATGAAAATGAGAGGGAAAATTTTGGGGTGTTACAGCTGCCCATATTCAATCATCTGCAAGCCTGAACGAATAATTGCAATAACTTTTAGGCGTTCAAGGTATAAAGTGATTGAAAACTCGAATAAAACCTGGAAATTTGAACTCGATGGGTGAGAGAAATGTCATATGCCTTTTATTTTTTTTCTTTTGTTTTGACCTTTGAATAGGTAGCGGGAAAAGAACAGGGTGGAACAGGATCGTTGTACATAAACGAGAGCCTAGGAAGACAGAACCGTTGTACAAAATGATAACCTGCAATGCGACTGCTGAGTGAATCAAGCCATGGAAAGGGAACCTATTGTACAAAACAGATCTTGGAACGGGACCATTGTACAAAACGGAACTCAGAGATGTGACTGCTGAGCGAATCAAGCCACAAAGAAAACACGCGACCGCTGAGAGAATCAAGCCACAGAGAGGGATTCTGTTGTACAAAACAGGGCTTGGAATGAGACCATTGTACAAAACGGAACTCGGAGATGCGACTGCTGAGCGAATCAAGCCACAAAGAAAACACGCGACTGCTGAGCAAATCAAGCCACAGAAAGGGAGCCTATTGTACAAAACAGGGCTTGGAACGAGACTATTGTACAAAACGGAACTCAGAGATGTGACTGCTGAGCGAATCAAGCCACAAAGAAAACACGCGACTGCTTAGCGAATCAAGCCACGGGAAAAAATGACAACATTGACTTGACAAGACAAAGATGTCTGACAAATGGTATAAGTATCTTCTGTGGGGAATATCTCAGGTTAAGAAGATGCTCTGGGTCATATGTAATGTACCTCAAAACTGGCTCATGCTGGCACGTGTATGCTTGGGTTTATCCATGATGATAGAAATGCTATGCTTTGGAGGATGCAAACGTAATGATGATTACGAAATACAAATGCAAAGAGATATCCTGATAAGGAGACTGCAAGTATCCCAAATGGCTTGACTGGGAAGAACTGGTGATCACTGCATTGATTTGGTTAATCTCCATGAGAGGAAACAACTCTGCGGGGAACGTTGTTAATGATACACCGACTCTGAACATCCGCCATTTCCAAAAATAAATTGGACTTTGAGATTAGGGAGCCAAGACCCTGCTGGAGATAGATCCTTCTTGCACTCTGGTGGGAAAGTGAAAATCTTCTGACTCGGCTGGGAACTAGAAGTATGACATTGCTGAGGAAGCAACCTGCTGGGGAGGAAAGACACTCATTGTACTGCTGGGAATTGCCCTTGTGTTGAAGGGAAGTCTCTGCTTGGAGAGGACACCAACCTTCTGCTACCTTGCTGGGGGAGATTTTAACTTCCAACTCTACTGGGGATGATGGAGGATGTCAATGATAAAGCTTCCTGCTGAAGATAAGAGTTTAAGTTGCCCCTTGTTGGGGATGAGAGACGATGATACCCTTCTGCTCAAGAAGTATCCTTCCATTTGCTACACTAATGGAGCATGGATTGTCTAATGAGACTTGCTAAGGAATTCTGATCGATGAAGTCCGTAGATGAAACAACTCTTGAAGTACTGTGCTGACAATGGCTTTTCCCCTAGACTCTGGGTTGATAGATTGCCAACTAATCATTAGTGAACAACGGTTCTTTGTAATTTTCAACTCGCCTCCTACTAGGATCTATCAAAAGATAATGTCTCAAGAGGATTTTACAGAAAAATGGAATACGAGATGCCTTAGTGTCTTCAAATTCTTGGAGAGATTCATCGGATCTCGAAATAACTGCCCCAAACTGCACGGTCTATGAAAGAAATTTTCCTCACGAGGATTCATGAAAAACCTCATATCACCGTGAAATATTTTGCCCCAGTATTTTGAACTTTGGATAGGTGCTTTGGATTGACCGTCTTTGGGAGAGAGTGACTTCTCATGCTCTTGGGATGACTTGCCCCAGAACAAGCCTTGAAGTGATCACCTCTGACTGGATGTGCTTTGAAGAAAACACCCAGACCAACTGTTCTTTGAGAGATTGGATCTCGAAGTAATTTCCCCAATTTGGCTAAAATTTGAATGCATGCCTCAGACTAATGGCTCTTTGGGAGATTTGAATCTCGAAGTGATTGCCCCAGTTTGGTTGAATTTTGAAGAGATTGCTCGACGTGATTGCCTCGGATTGGCTGGCTCTTACCACAATTGGTTGGGAAAGTCCCCACTCAATGGAGTTTTTTTTAAAGTGCATCTCAACAGATTGACCTTTGGAAGTTTCAGACTTCTCAACTTGGCAAGATTAAGCTTTCTAACTGAGATTCCATATGTAAACTTTTATGATGCCAAACAAATGTATGCAAGCAGAAAATGTTTATTTTGAGAATGAAAATTCTAATGCAAAACATATGTTAATCTTGAAGTTTTACTGTAAAAAGATGTCGCAAACCTTTGTGAGTGAATCACCGGTTAAAATACGATATTGATTTTTGATAGAAGAAAGCATGCATATGCAACACCAACCCATATCTTTTAGCACAACTCATAGGAGTCAGGAACGCGGTCTTGTGGTAGTACGCTCTCGAAATAACCTTGCTTCAGTTAGGACTTTTGAGGGTTGTATCGTGGCCTGGTTCACGGTTATAAAAAACAAAGGATATAGGCTCTAAGTTTGTCTGTGCCCACCCATCTTCGTGATGTTCTCCATTTCTATGTTCAGCTAGCTTTCACAAGCACTCACCTCTCAAAAAGGATTTTGTGATTATTAAGGAACCAATTACTCTAATAGTTTAAGCACCAATCAGATTGTCGTTTGGAGTCAGTCACCCCTATTGTCTTTTGTGTTTGTACCTCACGATTTTGTTCTTACTTAAGGATCTTTCTTGTGTAATCCTCTTCGCATTTTCGTTTTTGCGTTCTTTTGCTTATCCCTAACTTTTATCTGGACTGATTCTTGTGAATCTTTGATTATGGAGTCCAGCGGGATGCCCTAACTTTTGCCTAAGTCGCTTGTTTTCAAGTTTCTACTTAGCGGGCTTTTTCATTTCTTTTTTTTCATATCCTTTTTTTTAACAAATCGTGTGACACTGGTTGTCTTGATTGCTTTGAAAGGGTCGTGACTGTCTCACTTCTTGGTTGATGAGGGATAACCATTGCGGTTTCCGATCTCTGGACCTCTTGCTTGGGATAACCACTATGGTTTCTGGTCTTTGGACCTCTTGATTTGGTACAACGAAAGGTAATGGATCCTCAGATGTGTACTCCTTTTTGAAATTTGAACACTCGGTCAAACTAACCGACGCCTACCCTGCCCCTGGGTTAAGTGCAAGGGTTTTTCATGCGAAAAGAAACTCCTACTTCAAGGCTCAAATGGATTGATGAGGGTTTATCTCCCTTATATCTTTGGTGTTTAGGATTTGAAACAATGCTTGTACATCGTCAACAAGGTCTTTCTCAAAAGCACACAATTAGAGATTTTTGCGTTTTCATTTTGTCATCCTCCTTCATAGAGTTTAGCACGAGAGTTGGTATTGCAATGCACATACACAAAATCATGAGTGAATACGAATGGATTACTTCAAGAAAAACATGTGCATTTTATTATGGTTATCATTCAAAAACAAATCAGTTTCATGCATGCATACAAATGTTTAAACAAACAATATAAACCACAAATGAAAATGCAGTAAAGAAGCCGAACATTGCCGCCATTGAGGAGACTTGACTTTGTTTGGACTTACTGCTTCTGAAGATGCCCTTGCAAACTAGGATGTCAATTTGATGAGGAAATTTCAATATGTGGGCAGACTTTCTGGCATAATGACCTTTGAGTCGATCAAATTTTGCACCTTGTACTTGAACACCTCACAGTTGTCAACGGTATGCCTAAATGCCCCTGAGTGGTACTTGCATCTAGCATTCACATCGTGTTTGCCATTATTGAGGAGGCGACCGTCGGGAATTATTACTCTCGAAGACTTTTGGAAGTCAGCAGTCTGGATGTTCATTCAATTACAACTTTGGTGCCATATTCCCGCTTTTACCTGGTGTGAACACAATAGTCTTGGAGACAATCGAATTTGCGACCTTGTATTCACCTCTGCCTTTGAAAGACTTGCAATCTTCAATTAAAAGGCCAGGTGCCCCAGAATGGTAATCATACTTGGCATTGAAACCCCAAAGGAAGCTTTGTCGGAGATGATCCTGATGCGGCTAGCTCAACCAGTTTTGAATCTGAGAAAATGAGGAAACTCGTTGCACGTACGACATCAAAACAGGATCAAACTTCTTCTCTAGTTGTTCTGGCTTTTACCCTTATGCTCTGCCCTTTAGGACTCTCTTGGGAAACTGAAATTGGATGCCGGAAAATGAAGTCTTGAGGGAAGAGGTTGATAAAGTTAATAAATAAGGTTGCTCGGAAAGATCTCATATGATCTCCTGCGTACGTATCTCCATTGACCAATGGAGAATCAGAGCAACATAGTTCCCCTCACTAGGGATGAAAATAACTTTGTTTCCTTGACACGACATTCAGGATTACCAAGCTCATTTGAGTCTTCATCTGGTTGACTTCCTGTTTCAGCAGTTTCTGATTCTGAAATAAAGCTTGTACCTTTGCCTGAATTGCCCCAGCTGGGTCTTCATTCGGTTACCTCCGCCTGGAGTGGTTCCAAGTCCATACCATGAAGATGGTGATTCAAGTTGAACATTGTGAAGAGAAACCAAATCAAGATAGCAATATGTCTCTGAACATCTGTCATGAATGCAAGGATGTATGAAAATGCCATGTTTAGTTATTTCTGAGGAATCTATCTGCTTCGATTCAAGTTTTTACATAGAACAAGTCTAATGGCATGATTCAAACATGTGATCCTCGGAAATAACTGAACATGTGTGCTGGAATGCTATGATGTTATGTATGCAGCAAGCATGTGATCAATGGTCAGATGTCGGTGCTGAGAAGATAGCCAAGCGTCTGGATAGAGTCGCAATATTAGTATAATCTCTGTATAGAATCCCAGAACTAAGAACCCAAGGATTGTAGAACTGAATCACATAATAGAACAGTCACTGATGGTGTTGAAGTTGAAAAACGAGCCAAGTGTCTGTGGAGAGTCAGAATAACAGTCACAATAACAACGTCACAATGACAATCACATTAACAATTTCTCTGAATAGAAATCCCGGATCTCAGAATCAAAGAACCATAGAACACTGAACAATACTGGAAAAATGGGTATGTTGAAGTTTAGGGTTCCTGCAAACCTGTAAACCCCTCCCAATCTCACTGGTGTGCTACTTGGGTCAACATCACGGACTATCAAAGCTGAATATCAATAATACGTTCACCATTTCCGAGAAATGGCTCATGACCAAATCAGGGAATCGGTTTGGCATTTTTTACTACTCAGAGAGGTCTCAGCTGAGTCCAAGGAAACAAGCATCCCTCATAAGTCCGAAGCTTCAAGCACTGAATCGAGAAACAATAGTACATTCATCCTGAAGGGTACCATAATATATTCATAAGAACATTTTTCCTTAACTGGATTCCTATGAGAGAACCAGACCATCCTATGCGAGTTCCTAGTGGGCCCTCGGATGCAAGTGGGTTTGCCAACAAATGTGATGTGCCACTGTCATCACTGGAGAGGGATGTTTCCATAAAGGTTCTCAATGATCGGTCCCTTGACTACACATAACTATCAAGGTAGTGTATTGCCCCAGAAAGATTCTGGCGTCAATACATTTCCGAGAAGGTCGCAAGTCAAGGCGTGGAACTCACTAATACCAACATAGCAAGATGCCATGAAGGCAAAGTGGAACCACTCTAAATCCTAGGTGCACTCAAGCCGGGTATTTGGCTTATCTCACAGTAACAAAGCCCATCCCACAGAAAAAAATGAAACCAGCATAGTCCAGTATGATGCATGTGAAATAAATACTGAAAGCAGTAAATAAAGCTGTAAAGTAAACTGTAAACAAAAACAGTAAATAAACAAAACAACACACACATATAAACACCCAAAGAAAACAAAAACAAACAGGCACTAGGATTGACTCTACGAGGGAAACCAGTGATTCGGGGTTCGATCCCCAACAGAATCGCCAACTGTCGCTCCCTGGATTTTCTTCCTAGTAGAAAGGCGAAAGTGGCGCAGAAAAGGTAGAGTCGCCAACCATGCGTTTTAATCCCGAATGAATGGGAAAGGTAATGTTGCACAAACCTGAGGAAGAAGGAAAAGACGAGGCCTTGCGAACCAAAGATCTGGGTTCGGGAGTCGGTTACGACCTGGGAAGGTATTAGCACCCCAGATCGTCTGATGTACCCGACGAGATCCACGCTTGTTAGTTTTGTTTCAAAGGGTGAGAAAAATATAACTGATGTTGAACAAATGAACTGCTAACTGGAACTGGAACTGAAATGAGAAAGGAACTGCAAGAGAACAAAAAGAAATAATAGGTAAAATGTAGGGAACATAAAGAATATGCTCGAATGGGCCCTACCCCGCTGCCTACGTACCTCATCGGGAAAATGAGGATCAGAGTCGACGTAGTTCGCCTAGCTAAGGCGGGAACTGTTTGTTTGTGTTTTTTATGGCTGGAACTGCGTATGTCTATGCTCAGGTGCTGCAGGCTCGTCTGGTACGAGTGCATTTACCGTCTTGCATGCGAGACAAGTCGTCGCAAGTTCGCGTTGAGAATGAATGAGGTGAGAAAAGAATTTCCCGCAGGAAATTCTCTTATTGTTTGTTATTTGCTTTTAAAGAGTTTTTATGAATTTGGCAAAAGGAAGTGAATTCAAACTCTTTTCCATGGAATGTGTACTTGCAACTACACTCAAAGATGGAATAATAGAACAAGCACACCAAGCAAGGAGAATTTATCTGACACTTGTTCCCAAGGATTAGGGTCTAAGTTCACTAGCTTATTGAACTTTATTACATGTTTTTGTGACTTTTGTGAGGAAGTATTTTTTAGATTTTTCTTTGTGAAATAACCCCTTGATAAGACTTGTACATCATGCTAGACAAGTCTACACCATTCCAAGATGGAATGAATGCAAGTGCCCCACAGAATAAGGCTATACACAAAAGATTCTTTCATGCATTTATTAAGTCTTTTTGGATTTTGTTTGAAGATGAGAAGAAAAAGACTCAAGTTGTAAAAGGTCAAAGCTAATGGGGGACTAAGACACAACCCTAAGTTATCTTACTATGTACAAAAGGGAGATCCTAATGGTTTGTGAAGTTTTCTAATCCTAAGGAAAAAAAGGAAAAGAAGAAAAGAGAATTAGAAACTAACTTACTTCATAAGGAAGTTAAGTTGTCTCTAAAGAAAGGGAAAAGCCTAAGAGCAAAGCACATGGTGCTAAGGAAAACACAATTATAATGCATAAGAGATAGGAATGAAGTGAGGCTTATCTCAATATCCCTCCTAAAAAACAAAGGTTAGCATGACAATGCATATTGAAAGTAAAATCAAATCATAAAAGCGATTAAGTACCATAAACGTCCTAGAACGAAACTAGGGTTCTAAATAAGACCTAAGTCTAAAGGTGAAGGTACCTAAAGGTTACATGAATTCTAAAGTAAGTAGCTACAAGATATAATATGCAATTAGAATTCATGGTTAGGCATTTATGGTTCCCACATAATGCATGTTAACAATTAGAGGAGAAGAGAAACTAGTTTAGGTTAAACATATTTCAAATAAGTATGCACTTTTGAAACACCAAAACAAACCAAATAAATATGGTTCAAATAGTGACCTATAACTGGAATTAAGGACCTTTAAGTGACCTATAATTAACTCGTAAAATTTACCAAAAGTTACCTCAAGCAAATGGCATGAATGTCTTCCTAACATCTAGGATATGGAGCAAATACGCACATGAATCAACCTATGATCTAGGTGACATGGAAAAATAGAAAAAAGGCTTTAGAAATTATGAAATTAAATCCATGGAATTTTGAAGTCAGTATCTAACATGGTATAAAAGTATTTCACAAAATTATGCACCAAAGTTCCAAAACAATTACTTAACGATTGAGGTAACAAGGCATGATCGCCGAAAAACAACTCCACAAAGTGGATCAAAAAGGGCACCAAAAATTATGGAAAAAATGCCTAAGGAGCATCAACATGTCACAAATTCCAGTGGTTAATCACTCACAAAAAATAGGTCTCACACCTATGGGAAAAAATGGTTTTTGGTCTCTTATGTCAATACCATTCCTTTTGGAACAGCTTGGAATGAAAAATCCAAATTAATTACTAAAACAAATCAAACCTGGAATCAAAAAATATGAAAAATTAATTAAGAGGATAAGGATCACTCATGAATTTTCTCAGAATTTTATCACACCTAAATCTATTTTTAATAATTGTGATGAAACGGGAAAAAAACGGTGTTTTAAGGGAAAGCGAAAGGAAGTGAATTCTACAATCTGTAACCTAATCCCTAAGCTCCGAAATCGACACATATCAATATATATTACAAATAAATCCAGTGCCTCAGGTGGGAGGGATCAATATGCACCTAAAGTTATATGATCCTAAGCCACATACTACTAAAATGGTGCGTTAAAGTGGAAAGTCGAAATTATTCACTTGATCAAAGTACCGATTCTTCATATAAGAGAAATCCGAAAAAACTCCAAGCAAGGTCTTGTAATCTTCTATGAGAAAAATAAATGATCATCTTCCATAATTGCTTTGTGAAGATCCCCCATAATCGAAACAAAAACAACGACACAAAATATCATTTGAATCCAAAGGTATCCCACAAATAAAGTGGAATACCAACCAAACGACCTTTGTTAAGATCTTTGCGAGAACCTTGCATGAACTCAACAAACGCATTAGAAACCAAAAATAGGTGTAACCGGAAGTTGCACCTATGCCTCACAACTCAAAATCAAGTAAAAAGATGAATATACGAGTTATGGACATGCATTGAAATTTATGTTTCAAAACGGGGCAACACTTATGCTCTAACATAAACAACATGTAAACTTAAACCGAAATCGAATAAATTTACATGCAATGAATGGCAAATGATCAACAAACATAAGTACAAGTCAAAACAAGATCAATACATCAAAATCACACCAAACCGAACTTAAAAAGCCTTAAAACGTAAAAACGCGTCAAAAATCACCGACTCAGAATTGAACAAAATCACATGGTAACTTGCAAACATGCCAACGGATTCAAATATGCAATCAGTTTTTGAAAATTCCGCTCAGAAGTATGACTTTTTGGCCAATTTCGTCGGCTGGCAGTAGCAAAATAGCCGAAAACATTTGTTCGAAATCGACTAAAAAGTTCACCAATGTCTCCGGAATAATCAACAAAGTCAAATTACACTATTCACATTCGCGAATAAATACATGAATAAAATCAATAATAAAATCATGAATAAATACACATAATCTCCACAATATTAATTCAACTTCAAAATTCAATTCAAGAAACAATTCAACAATTATTCATGAATTAAAGTTTAAGAAGCTTACCGAATGAAGAATCGATGAAGAAATTGTGAATCCGGAGGAAGTGAGACGCGATCATGAATGGAGGAGAGGAGGAGAGGTCACGTGGCTGCCGACTGCGGAAGATGGTTGTCGCACGGTTGTGAAGTTGACCGGAGGTGGTGGTTCGTGACGGCTCGGCTACCGGAAGCTTGATCGGAATTGTTGTGTTCTTGATGAAGTTGTTGTTGTGTTCTTGAGAAAGAGTTGAGAGAATGAACTTCGATCCTTTAGAGAGAGTTTGTGAGAGTTTTTTGGTGTTTATAAATTATGATTAAAGTTCTGAGACAAATTGTGGGTCAAAAGAATATATAGTGGAGTGTAAAATGAAAGGCAAAATATAGAATTTCGGCTTAAGTGAAAATAACAATATCTTCGTCAAGAAATTTCGACTTTGAGCCTTCCATAACATCGTCCGCCTCTGAATCACGGTTTCAACACAAAAAGAACGAACATCATATGATCAAAATCGAGTGCGATTGATATGTTTAAGCTGCAAGACATCACTGAATAAGTTGTTTTTTCGGCTTATTTGGTGTCCGCTACTCGAAAATGTGAGGAGGTCAACCTCTTCGGAGCATAATATCGACTCGACTTTGTCAGCAAAGTTGTAGATCTATGAGTCAGTCACCTGGTGTCAAAATGTAAGCTCAACTGGACAAACAACGAGGGAGATATGAATTTTCTCGTGAAACCACTTTCACCCTTTTTCTTCGGTTCAGTACTTTAGTTTTGTGAAATAAACCAAAACTACAATCTTTGGAGCACCATTCGAACTCGCGTTTGTCTTTAAACTTGAAAAGGATAAAATTTGTGAACCAACTCTTCAAGAACGGGTGCAATCCAATGAAAATTGACCGAGTTATGAATTTTAAAAAATCTGACAGACAGTACACTGCATCAAAGAACCTTACTGGTAATTCGAATTTTCAGGATCCTTCCGCTCGGACCTAACCCAAACTGAATTCAAATAATTAAGATAAAATCTAAACGGAATTTTAGGCACCATAACGACATCATTCCGATGAACGAGCCAAGAGTTATGAATTTTTTAGTGTTTAAAACTCATCGGTTCAACACTGTTTTTCACTATGTCGACTCTAAAACTCGCACATTCTGAGATATTCTTCAAAGAATTAGTTCTCGGACAAAACCCAAAAGTTGGAAAGGATATCAAGACATGACTTTTGGCATATGAATCTCTCAGACATGTTGATCCAATCAGAAGTTATAAACTCTTGAATACCGCTAGCACAGTTAATCGGCGAAACCAAAATTTCAGAAACAAATAATTCCCACCATTTTCCTTGATGAATTGGCCTCCGAGCCGAACACAAAAGTTGTAGAGAATACCGAAACGGTCTAAACTATTGAGTTTCAAGCCAAAATGAGTTTCAAAGCATAAGTTACAACTTTTGCAAACTTCACCATAAAACTGATATTCTGCTTAAACTCCTCTGAATCAACCGAGAACTTTTGGCTTCTTCTGAGATTCTTGTGCACGTGCCGCATGAAGAAATAAAGGTCAGTTGCAACCTATGAAATATCAAATGGAGATGTATGTTCATGTATGTTTATGATGAAATTGTGATCTAAATGCAATGCAATGTATGAAAGGATATGTTAAATGGCATGAAAATGAAAGGGCAAAATTTGGGGTGTTACACCTACTATGAGCTAACCTTAGAATTCCTAAGTTCACTAGCTTACAACCCAAACTGTGGAAAAGGATTTACAAGAGGAAAGATAGAATTTAGAATCTTTGGATACCCCTGTGAGTTTAACATTCATGATATGGCTAACCTTCTAGTGTTTCCAGGTGGCCCTTCCGTTTTCACGGAACCACAAGAGGATTTGCTTGCGCATGGTGAGTTATACTGTTTTTGGAGTAGTATCTCAGGACGACCTGATCATGATTTATACCCTATGTTGTCCACTAAGATTCACTACCCAACTATTAGGTAGTTCCATATGATCCTAACATACTCATTGTTCGGAAAAGCTGAGAGTGATAACACCGTTTCAAGAGAAGAATTATTCATTATGTTATGTGTTTTCACCTCTAGAGAGGTTAATGCGGTGACTTTCATGTTTGCAAACTTCTGCAAAATAATCCAGAGTGAGAACCGTCAGATCATGATAGGTGGCCTAGTTACCAAGCTTGCTGATGCAATGGAATTTAGAGCCCAACTTGCTAAGACTAACCCACTTGGAGAGTTTAGGCTCATGAATATCACATTCTGTTTTGAGAGAGTGATGTTGTATGACCAAAGTCCTGACCATTTTAAGCTTCTGATCAATGGCGTAGTTGTGTTGCATTTAATGATACCTGACCATGAGTGCACGGGTGTGCATAGTCAATGCAACTGGCTTTATGATCTAGATGAGACAATTTATGAACCAGGAGATGCTTGGTCCGAAGTTGAAATAGATCCAAGGACCCCCTCAAATTACTATGATTCAGATGATATGGTTGAAGTCGAGAAGCCCAAAGAGGAAAAACCCAAACCTGCTGAGAAACCTGCACCTACTCCAACCAATCCTTAACTCACTTTAGAAAGTCTCCGAGCTGAAATGAAAATCATGCAGTATGACATCCGCGACCTGCATATAGATATCATTACATTGAGAGATATGGTCATGGATCAATTTGACCATTTGAGAGAAGCGTTAGAGTCCATCCGCAAAAATCGTGGCTAATTCTCAACATCAACCGTTTCAGAGTTTTTCCTGCCACCTATAAATAGAAGCTACTGAAATTGCAATAGGAGCTTCGTTCAAGTCCCGAATTTCTTCTGTTTTTCCGTTCGAAGTTCAATTTTATTTTTCAGCATCGCCTTTATTTTCCTTTACCAACCCCAAGTGATAGTTTCCATAATTAGGAAGTTATCACTATTTTTATTTGTTTTTAGGCACTGAATAATTGTTTTAGTTTCTAAATTTCGCAAAGTTTGGTTGATCAAGAACATTGCAACTAGGTTTATAATTGTAACGCTTTATTGTTTAATTATTATTGCATTTATTTATATTATGAAATTCTTCTCCTTCTACCTTTCTTTGTTTTTATTTAATATGCCTGGCTAAACCATTAATCGGTATGTAGTTGTTTAATTAGAACGAATTCGGTAAAATTAGGATAATACTTTAAATTAAGTTAGTTTCTGGCTTTTGATTTCTTAATATAAATAACTTTCTTTACGAGAGTAAGAGATTATAAAATATTAGGATTAAGACCACGGGAGTGTGAGATTATAATCAGATAGCTGAAATCGGGCATTATTTTAAATACAACGAAAGCACTTTAAAACTAATTAGAACCTTTAGGTTTCCAAAAATTATTTCTAACTTGAATTGACATAGCGAGAGCGCTCAATTGAACTTAGGAGTATAGTAATAGGAAAGACCACGAGAGTGTGAGTCAACGAGTTTTAAACCGAGAGATTCTGCGGAGAGATAACTTAATAAACTAACAAGGCGACACTCTATTGAATTTGCCAAGGTGAATCAATTATGTACCGATATTCTTATTATAAATTTAACTTAATTAATTTTATCACTTTCTAAAACTAAAAACATCACTCGCCTTAGCTAAACATTCTAACACCCGACAACACTAGGTTGATTATCGAGTCTCTGTGGGATCGATATCTTTTATTACTAGGTTAATCCTTACCCAATGCAACTTCTTATCTAAGCAACACTCAGATATGAGACGCTTCTCACTCCACCTCAATCACAACAGTGATAACAATCTAAAAAACCAAGCAGTAGAAGACACACCTCAAATACAAACCTTGACCTTTCTTAAAAGCTTCAGTCAAGAACAAATCACTCTTGCTTAAAAGCTTTGAGTGGACAAATTACAACTCAACAAAACCTAGTCCAATACAATTATCAACATGATAATTGTTTGGCTCACAAGAAAACTAAGAACACTTAAAAACCCTAACACAAGCAACACACTTCAATGCTTTTTTTCTTTTTCTTCAAATAAGGATTCACAACCTTTAAATAGAGGCAAGAACATGGGCATGGGCCTGTTGTAGCTGAGAATAAGTTTTAACCTAATAAACTAATTCCCATAATTAAAGGAACAAAAATAGAAACCATATAAAGCATTCCTCAAAAATTAAATCAGGTTGAATAACAATCTTTCAAATAGAGGGCCTAATAAATCTCAACTAAAAAACACAACTGAATTAGTGAAAAGGCGCGTAGAATTAAATGAATCAAATAGGACTAAAAAAACCAGACAGCGATGTCATGACATCAGTCTTGACATCCTGATAAAATAGCAACACACATAAACTTCACACCTGCAGATTTCTTAAACAGCATGTCATGAGATCGATCATGACTTTAGAAACACAGAACTTGTTTTACCAAAAATTTCTAACATTCTACAACATCTACATAACCCAAGATAATCCAGAGGGTAATCCAGGCACTGACATTCCAACTCCTCAGGGTAACCCTGTGGTTACTCCCACTGCTAACGTGAATGGTGCTCTGGGCGGAGACATGGGTCGCCATGGTGCTTACATGGATGGTCAAGAAGACCAATTTACTTTGGTTGATGGAGATATGGAGGCTCAAAATGCTGTTGTCAATCGTAGATTTGATGAGATTGCTGAGAGGATTCGATCTATTGAATCTAAAAACACCCTTGGTTTTGTTGTGTCTGATTTGGGTTTGGTTCCCAGAGTAAGGATTCCCCATAATTTTAAACCATCAACCTTAGAAAAATACAATGGCTTGACTTGTTCAAAGACACACTTGTAGTCTTAGATGGGAAGAATTGTTACCCACATAGATGACGAGAAGTTATGGATGTATTATTTCAAAGATAGCCTTATTGTGGCATCACGGGAATGTTACATGAAGCTGAATAGGGCATATGTGAGAAGCTGGAAGGAGTTGGCCGAAGCTTTTGTGAAATAATATCAATACAACATGGATATGGCATCGAATCATACTCAGCTCCAGAGTATGACACAGTCTGTGAAAGAAAGTTTAAAGGAGTATGCCCAACACTGGCACTAACTTGCTGCTAGGGTTCAACTTCCCTTGCTAGACCGTGAAATGGCTGAGATGTTCTTGGGAACATTACAAGGGGCATACCTTGACAGATTGGCTTCCTGTCCATCAACAGGGTTTGCTGATATTATGATTTCTAGTGAGAGGATTGATAATCTATTGAAGCTTTGTAAAATTCAAGATGTTAGTGGGGTTAGCTCTTCAGGAGCGATAAAGCCTTTTGCTGATCCTTAGAAAAGGTGAGAGGGTGAAAGTAATGTTGTGTACGGTAGAGGCAGGGGCAAAGGCCTCCCTGACTATTATTTACAAGTATCTGTTGTGACTATTCCTACCCCACCTGCTTAGCAACAACAGCAGCAACACCCACAACAGAATAACCAGGATCAAAGATCGTATCAGTAGCGTCAACCTCGATAATATGATCGTGTCATCGAGCCAATTCCTATGACATATGTTGCTCTATTGCAGAGATTGTTGGAGTTAAATATGGTTCAGTAGAGAACATTGACACCACCGGTGGGACCTTTACCTCAAGGACATGATGTTAACGCTCGATGCACTTTCCATTTAGGTGCTCCCGGGCATACAACATAGAAATGTAGGGCTTTGCAATGGAAATTCCAGGATTTGATAGATTCAAAGGCCATCAATTTTTCTCCTCCCCCAAATTTTATTCAAAATCCTATGTCTAATCATGGCGGTGCCAGGGTGAATATTGTGGATGATGGCGAGGGTTTGAATATTGTATCTGATGTGAGTCGAGTAAGGACTTCTATGTTGGTGGTAAAGAGTTGATTGTTGAAGCACTAGTGCAAAAATGACTTTTTACATCGGACGAAAATGACTTTTTAGGATTGATGTAAAAAATATGCCAACCACATCGGTTAATTTTTAAGTCTGATGTGAAAAATATATATAATTTTTTTTTGTAAAAGGTACTTTTTACATCGGTTGTATCACAAAACCGATGTAAAAGGTGTGGTTTTTAAATCGGTTCATTCTTAAAACCGATGTAAAAGGTGTGTAAAAGTTTTTAAAATATGCGCTAGGTGGGTTTTTACATCGGTTGCGTGTTGGCCCGATGTAAAAAGTATGCCAATTTTTAAAAAATATGCGCCACAAGTGGGGTTTTTACATCGGTTGAGTGTTGGCCCGATGTAAAAAGTATGCCATATAAACATTTTACATCGGTTTATCCATTCGCCCGATGTAAAAAGTATTGTAGTAATTTTATATAATATGCTTATTTTTTAGCAATTCCTGTAATTTTTTTGGTACTTAATTTTTCATACATCAAACAGATAATAATTATGTCACTATTTTTCACATAGACCACATTTAGGTCGCTATTTTCATATATTTCTCACCAATATTCATTACACTAAATATCTAGTATACACATATATTCTTCCAAATGTACGAAATTATAAGGAGGTTTTTACTAAAATTTACTACTACAACAACAAAAAATACACATTCAACCATTCATAAGTCATTTCCCCCCACTTGAATACCAACTTACAATCCACAAGAATATGAGTTGTAACTTCGGTAGAAAACACCAAAATCAAATTTCCTGAAAATAAATAATAACACCAATTAACCAACAGACAACACCAAAGTCAATAGGATTAAATCAGAAAATTCTATATATATCTTACCAGATAAAGCTTAAATTTTACATAACTCAAAGAAACATGTTGCCTAACGGAGTCGCAAATCATACAAATTATCTTCTGTTAATTCTGTTGGGTCATTAAATACCTACAACACATAAATAACAATATAGAGTTATTTTTGAAAATTCACATTAAGTTGCAAAATGCAAAGTAAATAACAAAGTAAAGTTCTTTTTATTACCGTCATCCAATTATCGGTTATCTTTGCAGAGACAATATCCAACAAATTTTTCATCACATAGTACCCACAATCATCAGAGTTACTTTGTTTCCTTGTCTACAAATGAATATATGACATTATTAGTGAATACTTATGTGATAAAATTAAATTTATAATTATAATTTACACTACTTACTTTGGGTCGAAGCCATGTAGGCTTTCTTCTAATGCCATGTGTCGCTTGATGAACCCCTAAAGCACTAATTTAGAAGGAAAAAATCCATATAAAGCCATATAAAATATGGAATTACTTTTGTAACAAATTATGTATATAGGATGTAATGAACATAAAAGATAAACTTATTGTGTAACAAGTTTCGTCATGGTTTGATTAAGTTCCCTATGAAGTGAACAGAAGACGACCACTGTATTGTCTTTTGGACAAATGACTATTAATTGCCAATGATTTCTGTACGTACGTGTTGAAGTACAAAAGTCAGAATTTCATATTAACAAAATTGAAATATCTATGCAACCAAAGTTATAAAATAGAATTTCATACAAACTTACTCATGAATAAATGGTAGCAAGTGACACACTTTCTCTTCGTGATCATGTAACTTGTCTTGTATGTATTTTCTAACTCTTGCTTCAGTTTTTGCCACATTATCAACATACGAACACATAACAGGGTCCAATATCCCATATACTTCTGATTGTGATGTATCAATACACATACGATGAATATACCTTAATAATTATAACATAAACATTAGAATCAAAGTGACAAGAGTTATAACATATTAAAATATTTGACAGTAATAAAAAAGAAAATATACTTACGTGGACCATACTTGCAAAGTAGAAACGTCAAGCCAATGTTGTCCCATCAACAACTCTCTGATACATTTCGCTGACATATAAAAATTTGAGACATTCACACAATGACTTAATTCTAATTCAAAGTAGTCCATTTGTGTGTCACTCCTTTTCAGAACCATTTTTACTAATCTCTCAACATTGTCTTCCTCTTCCATTTTGCTTACTTTTACAACTGAACAACTTCATTTTCCACTTCCATCCACAGTTTCCCTTTGTTCAATGCATTTATTATTTGCTATGCTTTGGGAGATACCCATAGACTTAAGTGTCTCCATGAAAGATTGTTGCATTGCCTTACGCTCTTCAACCCACTGTTGCGCTAAATCCGCTCTATTTTTTGCTTCCAATTGAGATGACAACTGTGCAAATTGTTCTGTTACATCGATATCTTGTCTTTGACGTGATATTCCAAAGAAAGTTCTCTATTTATGGTGTTTTCCAACACCACGAACATGGACGCCATGCTCAGATGTTCCAATGGCTGCTGTTAAGATATCGTGACGCCCATCCGGAACAAATGCACCCTTTTCAACTTCTTCAACTAGAGAATCCTACAAATGCACCACAACTTTGTCAATAGTTTTTATCAAACACAATTATAATGATACTTGAAGAATTTTCGTAATTTTACTTATAATTTTCTCTCCAACAACTTGTGTAGCCTGTGATATGTATTCTCCCCCTTTCTTTTGTCGTGCTCTCTTCCATAACTCATGGCGTGAAGGTGGAGATGGGCTACCCGTATCATCTAATGTAGAATCATCTCTCGATGATATTTTTTCATTTATTATTTTCTCCTCAAGCAAGCGATACCCTCCACGAGATAATACATGTGGGTATGCATTCTTAACCACATTTTCTGCACCCTTTTGACTTTTTTCCTATTATAAACTGAAAAAGTTAGTAATCATACTAACACAATAAAAATGTTATTAAGCACACTAAACATAATAAAAAGTTATAAAAATGTTATAACTCATACTAACCTTAAATTCAGATGTATCTCGAGACTTCAGAAATTCTTTCCATACTTCTTCTTTAATATAAGGATATCTGATATATGCAGGAGCGAGACCATCTTTGGGCTTTCTAATATATTCACTTGTGAGTTGTGTCTTAAAACCTCTCCATCGCTCTCCAGCATATTTAATCCATTATTTCTTCAATGCATCCTTTTTTGCATCACGAGGTTCTCGAATAGTGAAATGAGCCTACACATATAATATATAGCATATGTTATTAGCATATGATTATAAAACATAATTAGACATCAAATTAAGCAAAAATACCTGAACATCAGTCCAAATAGCCTCTTTTATGTCATTATCTACATTTTTCCACTCATCTTTCAAAATACTACATCTCAGTCGAGCAAGAGACGCTATGTAACTCCTAAAATTTGAAGCATTTTTACCAACACCCGTACATTCATGGGTTCTTGGATCAAACTCCACCTTTATCTTCTCACCCGTTTGATGAACTTTGTCAATTTGTGTCATCAAAGTGGGACCTCTAACTTTTATTTTTAGGGTCACTAGATGAAGAAGTGTTGTCTGTTGAATCAGCCATGTATCTGTTCACATAAAATAAAAATAATTAGACATCAAATTAAGAAAAATATATAAACAATTAGACATCAAATTAAGAAAAAAATATAAACAATTAGACATCAAATTAAGCACAAAATATAAACAATTAGACATCAAATTAAGCAAAAAATATAAACAATTATACATTAAATTAAGCACAAAATATAAACAATTAGACATCAAATTAAGCAAAAAATATAAATAATTAGACATCAAAGCAAGCACAAAATAAATAAATAAATAACTTACTAGTCCTCCCATATCCCTTCTCCATGATTTGTGCAAATAGCATGCACATCATCCTCTTCATTTTCTTCAATGAAGGTAGGCACATTTATTGAGAAAGGAGGAGTTTCAGAAATATCAAGGTTGACATCTTGATTTTCATCACTATCATGCACCTTTCCTTGTATAACCACTGACCACCTTTTATCAGAAGGATCTTTGACATAAAACACTTGTTTTGCTTGAGATGCCATAATGAAAGGTTCGTCCGCATAAGCTAACTTGCTAAGATCAACCAATGTAACTCCAAATTCATCGATTTTTACACCACTATTGATATCAATCCATTTGCATTTAAATACAGGAACTTTAAACACAACATAATCAACTTCCCAAATCTCTTCAATCACCCCAAAGTAGGGTGTAGATGCCATAATCGGGTTTTTTATCTTTAGCACTAGAGAAGTGCATGGACTCGGCCACAATCATCACCCCACTATTTTGTGTGGTACTACATTCATCCTTTGACTTTGTATAAAAGCAAGTTTTATTAATATCATATCCACTCCAAGTTATTATGTTACATTTCGGCTCATAGGACAACCACTTAATTGTATTAGATGCACTATCATCATTAGCAATTTTCTCTTTAAACCACTCAAAGAAACTCTTATTGTGCTATTTTAACAACCATTTTTCATTCTTCTTGGGGTGATTTTTCTTTATGATGCTTTTGTGAGCAGATAAGTAAGGTTGAACTTCATCCGTGTTATTCAAAATATACAAATGAGCTTGAACAACCACATCAATACTTAAGCTCTTGACATTTAAACCTTGTGTACCCATACCCTCACATCTTCCATCACGACGAGACTTAGGAACCCCTACAGTATCCACTTCTGACAAATAGTTTGAACAAAACTCAATTACCTCTTCTACAATGTACCTTTCAACAATCGATGCTTCCGGTCGGTGTGGATTTTTTGTATAACCTTTCAGGATCTTCATGTATCATTCTGTTGGATACATCCATCGTAAAAAAAATTGGACCACTTAATCTAATCTCCCTTACTAGATGAACAATCAAGTGAACCATAATGTCGAAAAATGAAGGAGGAAAATACATCTCTAATTGGCAGAAGATAACTGCAGCCTCATTTTCCAAATCATCTAACTTTGATGGATCAATGGATTTACAACAAATTGCAATGAAAAATAAGCACAACCTGGTTATAGTTTTCCTAACATTGTTAGGCAATATCCCACGAATAGCCACTGGTAGTAGCTGTTGCATTAAGACATGACAGTCATGAGATTTTAAGCCAATTAATTTGAGATCTTTAACAGATACAAGCCTCTTTACATTTGATGAGTAACCATGCGGAACTTTAATACTTTGTAAACACTCACAAAAACTTGTTTTCTCTTTTTTAGACAAAGTGTAGCAGGCAGGAGGCAAATATATCTTGTTTCCTATATGTTGTGGAGTTAACTCTTCTAGTATACCAATCAAACCCAAATCCACACGAGCATTATAACCATCTTTTGTTTTGCCATGAATGTTGAGAAGTGTTCAGAGTAAACTATCACATACATTTTTCTCCACGTGCATCACATCAATACAATGTCTTACATCAAGACTAGACCAATATGGAAGATCGAAGAAAACCGACCTCTTTTTCCATAAATTTTTCGTAGTTGATTTCTTTTTGTACTTTCCAAAGACAACATTAATGCCATGTTGTCGTTGATAAACTTCCTCTCCAGTTAAGGGCTTTGGAGCTTGACCATGCTCTTGTTCCCCATTAAAAGCTTTCCGCAATCTACGATATGGATGATAACGAGCTAGAAATTTTCGAGGCCCAAGATAAACAGTCTTCTTTCCTTTTTCAATTTGGAGGTAACTTGTGTCTTCTTCACATATAGGACATGCATTATGCCCTTTAACTTTATAACCAGACAAATTACCATACGCCGGAAAATCGTTGATGGTGTAACACAACATGGCATGCATATTGAACTGTTCACCAGAATACGCATAAAAAACATCCACCCCTTCCTCCCAAAATACTCTTAAATCATCAATCAAGGGACTTAGATAAACATCTATGTCATTTCCCGGTTGTTTTGGGCCCGAAATCATCATGGATAACATAATATATTTACGCTTCATGCACAACCTAGGAGATAGGCTGTAAATCATCAGGAGAACAGGCCAAGAAGAATGATTAGTACTTAGATTACCAAACGGATTCATTCCATCAGTAGAAAGTCCAAGTCTAAGGTTTCTCGACTCTTTGCCAAAATTTGGAAACAAAGAATCTATTTTCTTCCACTGCAAAGAATCATCTACATGACGAATTTGTCCATCACGTTTTCTTTCTTTGACATGCCATCTAAGATTCTTTGCATCATTTGCATTTGTGAAGAGTCTCTTAAACCTTGGAATTATTGGTAGGTACCATACCACTTTCGCGGGAGGACCCTTTTTGACAACCTCATCATCGCTAGAATCACCATCTTTCTTTTTGTAGCGTGACGCCTTGCACTTCGGACAATGATTATAGTTTACTCTTTTCTGTATAATATGCAATCATTAGGGCATGCATTTATCTTTTCATACTCCAAACCCATTGGACACAATATCTTTTTTGCCTCGTAATAACGATTTGGCATTATGTTACCTTCTGGAAGCATCCGTGTCAACAATTCAAGCAATTCGGTAAAACTTTTGTCAGTCCACCCATTATTTGCCTTCAAATTAAACAATTTTAACATGGCTAACAAACATGTAAAATTAGTGCATCCCGGGTACAAAGGTTTATCCTTGTCACTGCATAAAGTATCATACGCATGTGCCTTTTTAAACGAATCTTGTCCAATATCACGCATCATGTCTTCCAGACGATCATCATCCATTTCTACACCAATATTAACTTTTTGGGACACATTTGACTTTTCTACTACCTCACCGTGCCATATCCATTGTGTATAACTTTGACAAATCCCATGACAAATTAGATGATCCATGATTGCCTTCTTATTAAGTTTTGGTTCGTGATTTGCACAACGAACACATGGACAGAGAAAAAGCATATCAACACTTTTTCACCATTACTTTTAGGAGGAGGAAGATTTTTTTTAGCATTACTTTCAGCAAACTGTAGAAATTCCTTCACTCCATGTTCGTACTCAACACTTCATCGATTAGCTTTTATCCAACTACGATTCATACCTATGTTCCGAAATTAATGCATACAGATCAGTTAAATCATTTAGACGCCTACAATAGTCGCTCTCTTGGACATTAGAAAGAATGCAAAAGTCTCTACGTGCAAACACGTGACATACATAAAGAAGAAGTGAGAAGTTATAAATAATTAAAAAAGAACCTGCAATATCGTGTGGCCGACCGGATGACTCACGGGTGACGATGCAGAAGTTCTCGTCGACACACAAATTCTACGAGAAACAATAGCATCACAACATGTATAAAATAAACATGGCTAAAAACAAATATAAAACTATATATATATATATATATATATATATATATATATATATATATATATATTATTTTTTCTTTCTTTAATTTCAATATATATATATATATATATATATATATATAGTTTTATATATATTGAAAATCAAATTATAACAGTAACAATAGTAACCAATCTTAATAGCAGTATACCTTCAAACAACAAAATTCAATCTTAATAGCAGAATAAATTCAAACAACAGTAACAGTAACAAGTACCTTGGTTTAGTGCGCCGTCAGCTTCGTGTACGGTGGAGGGTGCGCAGAGCCGTTAGGGGCGGTGGGTCTTGGAGGTGGGTCGCGTCGTGGAGGTGGGTCGCGTCATGGGTCGGTGACGTCGAGGGAGGTGGAACGGTCGGCGGTGGCAGCGTTGGGGGCGGTGGAGGTGGAACGGTCGGCGGTGGGAGTTGGAGAGTTTGGAAGAAGAGTTTGGAAGATGTACAGTTGTCGCTCCCAAAGATTTGCATCCTGGTACAAGCGCGAACGGTTGGCGAGAAGAGAAAATGAAATGAAGGTGAATAGAGTCGCCAGCTAGGCATTTTTATCCTGAAGGAAAGGTAATGCTGCATAAACCTAGGAAGAGATGGATAAGATGGTTGTGAACCAGAGAAACTGAGAAATAGGGTTGGTTACAACCTGGGAAGGTATTAGCACCCATATTGTCCGTCGTACTCAACGGGATCCACGCTTAAAAGATTGTGTTTAAAGTGGTAGGTGTATGTGCTATCTGTGTGCAAAAGCTAAGAATGAATGTACAGGTGTTAGTGCAAAAGAGAGTGAAATGCTCAGGAACTGAGGCTTTTAAAGAATGCTGAAAGAGGGGGGAACAAAGAGACTTTTGTTCGATAACTGTTAAGTTATGCCTACGTATCCTCTCGTGCAATAAGGAAGTTAGAACACCGTAGTTTGACTCAAAGAGACTGAAAGATAAATTGACTGTGAACTGCTTACTTGCCTATGCTCAAGTGTATGACTCGTCTGGCTCGAGCGCTAACTGTCTTGCATTAGATGGAAGAAGCAAGTTCTCGCTTATGAATGAGTGTGATGAGAAAAGAATCCTGAAGGAGACGATTATTGTTAGTTTTTGTGTTTTTGTGTTTTTGTGTTTTGTTATTGTTTTTGGTATTTTGCATAAGTTAATGAGCTTAAGCCTAAATCAAAGGTTATAAACTCATTATATCCTCCCTGATTAGGGATAATGAGCCTACTTAAGTATGAGATAAACATCTCAACTTAATTAACATGATGATGTAGGATTAAGATCATTAACCTACTTGTGATTAATTAGGTGTTTTTTTTGGATTTTTGTTTAGTGTTAAGTAATGAGTTTAATCTCTAATCACATATTAGTGGGCTCATTACACCATCCTAATAGAAGGATAATAGATGAGAACACTTAAGCTGAGGAAGATACCTCAACTTAATCCATGGTTGGGGATTAAATTCATTATATAACAAGCCTTTATTAAGTGTATTTTTATTAAGGGATGATATTAAGAAATGAATTTTATGGTTTGTAAGACAACTTGAGGGGGACTTGTCCATTAAACACTAGGGTTAGTCCTTCTTAACCATAAGGAAGAATTAGAACCCTAATGTAAGGCACAAGTTACAAGATAAATTCTTAGTTATTATTAAGATGATTTGATTAAGAGGTTTAAACAAATTAAAGGTTTAACACTTAGGATTAAAGTTATACACTCCATCTTAAGAGAAAGATGCAGGCATAACCCTAATTCCAAAGTCCTAAAACTTTAAGAGTTTAGTCTCTGATTATTGAGATGAGAGGAGAGACTCAAGGAGACTCAAAGGTAAAAGCTAAGGGGGACTAATCACAACCCTAATTATTATCATGCTTGGATATCCTATGGTTTGTGAGGCTTAAGAAAGATCTTCAAGGAAGCCACCAATGGAAGAAGCTGATGAAAGGAGGAAGAAGCAGAAGAATAAGTTACTTACTTCACTGAAGAAGATAAGTAACTTAAAGAAAGAAAGTGAGAGAGAACATAAGTGAACAAGTTCACCTCAAAGACATGTTAAAATGCAAATGAAAGAATGAGAAGAAGTGAAAGGTGAAGGAAAATCCACCTCCCACAATGACTTACCAAACCTGAAAGTGTTAGTATGAAGGCATAAAGTATAAAGCATAAAGAAATGAAGTGAAATAAGATGAAATGAGATGAAATTACCAAAGTCATAAGTTTTTATGCAATGTAAAGGTCATGTAAGATGATGAAAAGGCACACAAAGTGCATATGTAAGATGAATGTAAGTGAACATGAGAAATTAGGGTTACATGGACATATGAGATGCAAATGGGTAAAACAGAAGCAATCCACATGATAAAAATTTTAAACCAAGCTCAAATAAACCCTAATCCTATACTAGGTCACACCCCAAAGGAGAAAATCAGAAGCCTAACCAATCAAAAGTTATGATTTTCCTAAGTTTTCTAGGGTTTTTGGGTGGTCCAAAGGGAAAAATGCAAATCAAATTGAAAATGCAAGATAAATTCATGAGGAAAATGTCCTATGAACTACATGCAATATGTCACACAATGCAAAAAGAATCAACTTCAAACTCTTATTGGTTAGGCAGAAATGATTTTTTGGAGTTAGGGTTTAAAAATATGATTTTTATGACCCTTAATTCAAAGAAAATTGGCAAACTATGATCAAACCTAAAAAGAAATTTGTGTGAAGTGTTTGAAAATGTTTCTAAATGCATTGGGATGATTCATGATTTTTTTGATGATTTTTAGAAACCTAAATGTATTTTTAATTAATTAAAAGACTCTAATTAATTAAAAATAACATTTAAATATTTTAAAAATGCTTTTTTAATGCAAAAAATAAAATAAAAAACATTTTTGGAATGAGAAAAATATTTAAAGTTAGAATGCAAAAGAAAATATTTTTGTGATGTTTTTTGGTATTTTAAATTAATTATGCAAAAGAAATAAAAAGAAAATGAATTAAAATGAATAAAAATGAAAGTATGTGCATCCAAGGGCCGAGGTTCAAATTCAGAGGGTGAGGATTGACTGCGTGCGCAGATGGAAGACTGAGATTGATTCTGGCAATTTTAAATTAATTAAGTTAATTAATCTGGATTAGGGTTAAGTGAGTGAATCAGGACCAATCAAAAACGCGCTAATACACATCCAAGGGTTGATATTCAAACTGGGCAACTAAACCCTAAGTAGGGTTCTAAATACTTTCAGGTGACCAGAGCAAGCTCCGGTCATCTTCTCCGGCCACACCAAAACCTCAACTTCTTCCCTAGGCTAAATCAAACCCTCTAACTCTCCAGAAATGATCTACTAACCTCCCTTAACAAGAATCCATCCTCAAAACACATTTATGTTTCATCAAAAGCAAGATTCGAAGCAAAACAAAAAATTACATAAAACTTTCAGAAGTTCAATACATGCTCATTTCTCAATCATTTTCAAAACAAATCATATCAGGGTGATCAGTGAAGCATGTAGATTAATTTAGAAACTTAAATAGCAAGTTCTGGAAAAAAACGTTCATGAAGCTACCTGAGTTGAAGCTTTATGTTCTAGAGCTTTCTGGCCTCCCTCTTGGTTCAAATCCACCCCAATGATCTTCCTGATGATGAAGATGAGCTTAGAGCAAGCTTGTGATGGCCATTTTGAACTGTTTGGTTCTGAGTATGCAGAAATCGTATTTCTGATTGGGGGTGTTTTTGGCTATGGTGAAGAGTGGGAAATGATCCTGAGGTGTTCTTGAGTTGATTGGTGAAGGAAGCTTGAAGTTTTAGTGGCTTTTTTTTTAGATTCGAAGAGAGGAAGTTTTTGACAAATTTTGTGAATGCTGAGTTGTTTGAGGTTTTAGGCTCTTGTGTGTTATGAAATGTGTTCCATATTGTTTGATTGAGCCAATGGGATTGCTCAGATACTTGTTGTGGCACAGGCTGATTGGTATGGGGTGATTTGCAAAAAAGTCAAGATTTGTGTACTTGAGGTATGGGCCATGGCAGGTCTGATTTCTTGGGGTGTCTGGCCTCAGCAAGTTTCATGGAGAGCCATAGAATGGTTTTGATGCAGTTGGCACAAGTGGATGAGAGGATCCAATGCATTTTGCAATTTTTGAAAGTTTTGGCCCTTTTGTGATTTCTTGAAGTTCAAGTCATGAAAACCCCCTTTGGTTCCATTGTTGGGGGCCTCAGATGCCCTGATTTTGACTTAACTTGCTCATGAAGTTACCCAGTGAACAGATGACTTCCACAATGAATTTCTTCATCAAACTTAGTACACATGATCCTTATAACATATTAAGAGCATTAGAAACAAGAATGGCCCAAAAATTTGGGGTTAAGGCCTCTAAAACCAAAACCCTAACTTTGGTCATCTGTGCAATGAAAACCCTAGCTCTGCTACCATGCTTTTGCCAGTTCTTGTGATCTATTGACTTTCATGAACTTTGAGGAGTATAATATGATGATAGAACACACACGGACCCTCTTGGAAAGCTTTAAGACCTTTGGGATGGCTCAGATGAACTCTTGGATAGCTCAGACCACAAACCCTGCAGATGAACTTGAACTTATGCAGTGAAGCAAAAATGCAATGTGAGGTAGTATGCTTATGTTAATGCAAACATGAAAGATTAAAAGCCATGGTGTGATAAAGAGTGAGGGAAAATTTGGGGTGTTTACAGCTGCCCCTATTCAAGCATGAGTTAGCTGTGCAGGATGTATGCGCCTGGCTTAACAGACAAACAAGGTAACTTGTGGTTGAATACTAAAGACAGTCCAAAATTTGCACTCGCTGGATAGAAGAAGAAAAGGGATATAAATTGTAACAGATGGTATAGTATGATTATCAAATGAGGGCGATGGAGGACGACCATCGAGCAGAGGACGACTGGTGGGGATAAAGCGGTAAGTAAAGCAATGACGGGGACGACCGACAAGCTGGGGAAATAAAGAGACCATGATGGGGACGACCATCGGGTAAGGAAATAAGATTATTTGGAGATTAAAGTAAATGCAATGATGGGGACGAACATCAGGCTTGGAAAGTAAAGTAAACAACGACGGGGATGACCATCGGTTTAAAGAATAAATGAAATAAATGATGAGGGACGGTCATCAGAGGTGAAGGAAGATCACCTAGCAGGGGACGGCTGCTCTTTATCACGACATAGGACGAATGTCGGATAGAAAAGGTCGAAGATGGGGACGGCCATCGGATAAGCCTGATGAAGGACGATCATCACGAGGTGAAGGACGATCACCTAGCAGGGTACAGCTGCTCTCGGGGTTTATCACGACATAGGACGAATGTGGGATAACAAGATCAACGATGGGGACGACCATCGGATAAATGATGAAGGACGGTCATCAAAAGGTGAAGGACGATCACCTAGCAGGGGACGGCTGCTCTTTATCACGACATAGGACAAATGTCAGATAGAAAAGGGTTCCACTAATGGGGACTCCGTTGGGGAAAAGGATGAGGGACGGTCATCCAAAGGTGAAGGACGATCACCTAGCAGGGTACGGCTGCCGAAAGTATCACGATATAAGACGAATTTCAGATAGAAAAAGGTTGTTCTGTTGGTGACTTACTGAGAAATGATAAACACAAACAAATGCTGATGCTTTCAAGAATAAAAGGTATAAGTGTTTGATGCTGTGTATAGATTAAAGATGCGGACGAGCATACTTAAGACCATGATACAGATGAGTATCGGTAGAAACAAACGCTGATGTGTGTTCAGAGATGATGATACAGACGAGTACCAACTGGTTAACAAAGAACACGGACGAGTTTCGGATCTGTTGAGGAGTGATATAAGCAAGATACGGACGAGTATCAGAGACTTCTGTATAAGTATGAGTGAGTATTGATCTGTTAGTGAAGCATAAGCAAGACACGGACGAGTGTTCGACTTGCTGGGGAATGTATGACACAGACGGGTGTCAAGTATACTATATAAAAACAGGCATTTGTTTTGAGAATGCAAAGAGTATACTTTGGCTTTCTACGGGGATAGGATGACCTGGACGGGTGTCAAAAGAGTGTGTTATAAACAAGTATTTGTTTGTAGAAAGTGTTCGGGCGACCTTGCTGGGGAAGGATTGCACATACGAGTGTCAAAAAGAGCATGTATAAGTATATGTATCTGAGAGTGCAAAGGGACGCTTTGGCTTTTATTTGCAGGGGATGTATTTGTATGTTGCTGATGAAATACTGATGGTAATTGCAGGTGACTGGCTCGAACCTGGCTTGTGATCATGCAAATGTTTGATTTTTGCAGTAATGCTCCGTATTAGACGGAATGCTACGTTTATTTGGTGAATATGATGCAAATGCTATGATTATGCAAAAGAGAAACCGATCCGGGATTCGGATCCCGCTGGGATAAAGATCTATGGCTGATCTGCTTAGAGGGATGTCCCGACTGGGGAAGAGATCATTGGTAAATATAACTACAAGGAGAACTCTGCTTGGGGAGGTAGACTGTTGGTAGATCTATCTGTGAGGAGAATTCAGCTGGGGAGGAGGAAGCTTCAACAACTCCGCTGGGAAAGTATGCATGCATTGTTCTCCTGGGGAGAGAATGGAGACTCTGTGGGAAGTAGGAGATTCTTTGACCACCCTGCTATGGAAGAGTTGGTAGGCACCTGTTTGGGGATATCCTTCTTTTGGGAAGTAGCATGTTGGGGATTTAATGTCTGGCATGCCCCATGCTGGGTATTGAATACTTGCAACCTGTTAAGACAAAAGAAACGCACAAGTATCCTGAGGTATCCCTTACCGGATTCCGTCATAGGAGTTTAGACTTTCCTGAAAGTAAAAATATTTCCTGTAAGCACTTATTAAAAATGGCTCACTTGGTTTATGCAAGTACTGTATCATGAACATTGGACATTTTGCAAACGAAACAAAAATGTACAAAACGAGGTGTGACTGAAAATTCTGATTTTATTAATCTGGGTGCCCTGAATTGGCAAATACCGTCAAAGAAACAAATCCCCTGAAATGAGGGGGTTGCTATAAATTGAGAAAAAACAAAAATGTTGGCAATGTTAACGACGTTCTGGTGAACTTCCTTTGCTATGACCTGTATGACCTTGACGTTCTTCTCATCTTGCTTTCTGAAGAAGGCTGATTCTGACCAATGCTTTGTCCTTTCGAAGCTTGCCATGTTATGAGTGATACAGACGAATCCAGAATGCATTCGTTCGCTTATTCCCTGATTTTGGGTGGATCGCTCTTTCGGGTTTTAAATCCACCGGGATACCCATTTTTGCCTGAGCTGTCCAATGTGGCTTTTCAACTCAACGAGTGTACATTTTTTTTTTCCCTTATTTTTTCCCGAGTCTTTTATTCTGTTTTTGACTCGCCGGGATGCCCTATTTTTGCCTGGACTTACATTCTATTTTTATGTCCAGCGGGTCATTTTATGCAAAGTATTTTTTAACTGCATCTGAATTCACAGGGGATAAGAAATCTTCACCATCCATAGTAGTGAGCATCAGTGCCCTACTAGAGAAAACCTTTTTTACTATGAATGAACCATCGTAGTTCGGAGTCCATTTTCCCTTGTGATCTATATGAGGAGGAAGGAGTCTTTTCAGCACAAGATCTCCCACTTGGTATTCCCGAAGCCTGACTTTCTGATCGAAGGCTTTCTTCATCCTTTTCTGATATAACTGCCCATGATAGATTTCAACTAATCTCTTTTCTTAGATCAGATTCAATTGATTGTACCAAGACCGGACCCATTATGCTTCGTCCAGCTTTACATCCATCATTACCCGTAAGGAGGGTAACTCAACTTCAACAGGTAGGACAACTTCCATACCGTACACCAGCTGATAAGGTGTTGCCCCAGTAGACGTTCTAATTGAGGTTCGATACCCATGCAAGGCAAATGGTAGCATTTCATGCTAGTCTTTGTTAGTAACCACCATCTTCTGCACAATCTTCTTGATGTTTTTATTAGCTGCCTCAACAGCGCCATTCATCTTTGGCCTGTAAGGAGAAGAGTTGTGATGTTGGATTTTGAAGTCCCGACACAGTTTTGCCATCATTTTGTTGTTCAAGTTGGAACAATTGTCAGTAATGATTCTCTCGGGTACTCCATATCGACAGATGATGTCCCTTTTCAGAAATCTGGCTACCACTTGTCGGGTGACGTTTGCGTACGAAGCTGCTTCGACCCACTTGGTGAAGTAATCAATGGCTACCAGGATGAATCTGTGGCCATTTGAAGCAGTCGGTTCGATCTTTCCAATCATGTCAAGACCCCACATGGCAAAGGGCCAAGGTGAAGACATTACGTTCAAAGGATTTGAAGGCACATGCACTTTATCTGCATAGATATGGCATTTGTGGCATTTTTTGGCATAGGCACAATAGTCTGCATCCATTGTGATCCAGTAGTAACCCGATCTTAATAATTTCTTAGACATTGTATGTCCCCCAGCTTGGGTACCGAAAGATCCTTCATGCACCTCGTGCATCAGCAAGTCTGCCTCTTTCTTATCAACACGTCTGAGTAGCATCATGTCAAAGTTTCGCTTGTATAATGAACCATCAGCATTAAGGAAGAAACTACCAGCCAGCCTTCTTAATGTCTTCTTATCATTGGATGATGCCCCAGGTGGGTATATCTGATCTTCTAAGAAGCATTTAATGTCATGGAACCATGGCTTGTCATCTTTAGCAATGTCCACAGAGAAAACATATGCTGGCCAGTCTAGTCTGGATACCGAAATCCGAGGCACATAATTTGCAGTTTGAACCTTGATCATGGAGGAAATGGTAGCTAAAGCATTTGCGAACTGATTTTCGTCTCGAGGGATGTACTCAAGTTTGACTATTGTGAAGAAAGTCAATAATATCCCCGTATAGTCATGGTATGGGATCAGGTGCTCTTGGTGAGTGTACCATTTGCCGTTGGTTTGATTGATTACCAAAGCTGAATCTCCGAATACATTCAAAGTCTTGATCCTGAGGTCAATGGCTTCCTCAAGACCCATGGTATAGGCTTCGTATTCAACTTCTTTGTTAGTGCAGGCAAAGGTGAGTTTCGTCGAGAAAGGCATATGAACACCTTTAGGTGCAATGAGCATTGCACCAACTCCATGACCATTCATATTGACAGCCCCATCAAACATCATTGTCCACTCATCTTCTGGGTCAGGCCCTTCAGTGTGAACAGGCTCTTCATGATCTTTTTCTTTTAGGTACATGATGTCTTCATCAGGGAAGTCAAATCTCATGGGCTGGTAATCATCAATGGGTTGCTCAGCTAGATAGTCAGACATTACACTGCCCTTGATGGCTTTTTGAGATGTGTACTGAATGTCATACTCTGTCAGAATCATCTGCCATCTTGCAACCCTTCCGGTAAGTGCTGGCTGTCATACCCCAAATTTGTCCTAACTTTTCTGTTTTTTATATTTGAAGGATCATTTGGTTTACGGGCATGATTTTTTATTGTGTTTATATTTATTGTGACTAATAAGGTTTTGTAGGTATTTTGAATTCAAATTCCCATGGTCAAAGCACTTCAAGACATGATTAGTTGATTCTGATCCAATTGGCTTTAGAGTTTCAAGATGGTCTTAGGGCCATATTTTTCAGATATTTTCGGAAGTCATTGTTGGGACATTTTCAGAACTCTTCGGTCATTTTGGTCTTGGATCAAAACTTGGGCTTTTTTTTTATAAATTAAAAAAAAAACATTGCAGACTTGATTTAAAGATGTTGTTTTAATAGGCTTTGGCCTTTTATTAATTTAGGCATGTTTTCCAATCAATCTCTAATTGATCTCAAGATGGCTTTTGGGATATGGCTTATCATTGTTAAAGTGTAGTGTTGAGTCATTTTGGGCCATGATTTTTATTTCTCAAACTTGCACAAAGTAATATATGGTTACATTTCATTTTGCGTGAAAGATAACTTCACAAGGGCAGAGGTATGAGGTGGTAGCCTCATACTCACGTTTGATTTAGGTTGCTAAAAGAGGGCTTAAAGGAAACTGTGTGGAGGTTTGCTCATGTATAGAAATGTGTGGAAACAAGTTTTGTTGGTGTGAATATTCAAGAATGGTAGAAGCATTCCAAATGGATAATTTCAAAATAAATAAATGACTCAAATTTAATTTTCAAGAATTAGAATGCCATTCGCTCAAGGTCAGGATAGTTGCAATTTGTTTTGAAAGTTAAAATCAAGACTTGGTAACAAAAATCCATTACAAGTACTTTGTTTAAAAAAAACAGTATTTCGGGGATGTCAGACTTGAAAGAACATGGGAATCAACCCAAGCAGGGTGATATTCAACTATACCCTATTTCTGTCAAAACACAAAATGGGGACAAACTTGAGCTTCAGTTGAATCTAGGAGATTCTGTGATGGATATAAGACAGTTCCTTCTTGATGCTCCCGAGACATGTTTTATTACATGCTACGACTTGCTTCTGCTCAGAAAAGATGGATCCACTCATCAGATGGAAGATTATAATGAAATTTCTGAGGTAGCTGATATTACTACCGGTGGTTGCTCCTTGGAAATGGTTCCTGCATTTTACGATGACAGATCTATAAGGGCTCATGTTCATCGTACAAGAGAATTGCTTTCCCTTTCTATCCTCCATACTAGCCAAGCCAATGCACCGGATTACCAATTCTGAATGATCATCATTCTTCATGATGTATGCTCCCATAACCAAGCCTGCAAGATATTAATAAAAATTATCATTTTGAAGAGTGAGCAAAGCACAAAGCAAAGAATTCCTCATGAGTTTGCATCATAGGCATGACTAATGAAGAGTTCAAAACAGACATTCTCAATTCATTCAAAGAGTCATCACAAGCATAGCAAGACAGTGTTCGAAACATTTGCATTAAGACTAGGTGAGATTTACTAGACTTTGCAAAATTCATTCAAGAGAAGTAGAGATTACAGGGAGTTGTGCTAACATTTATGTCAAGATTCAACTCAAGCCGACAAGATCAAGGCATTTCATGAAGTTATAATGTTCAAGGTAAATGAGTACTATGCAGTAAATATCAAGTGTTCATAAGAGTTAATTACCATGATGCTGAGCACAAATAGCAACCCTCATTTCTTTCGCCCGAGCATTCTTAGTTATCAAACCTCTTGAAGTGAACTCAAGGACAATAGAACTCAGGAAAATCCTCTATGTGCGCTTGTCGTTAGAAGCTATTTTCTGCGACCTAAAGCCTATGGAAAAAGAGAATTAAAATAAGATTAGGATGACAAATGACAATACCATTAAACTCTACTGCAATAACTTTGTCTTGTATCATAAACAACAAATTCACCTGGTTCAGTATCAAGATATCTCTCAGTTACAGTTCATTATAAAAGTTGATTCAAGCTCTTCATCAAGTTGCAAACATCTCTTCAAACTTCCAGCCATATAAAGTCAGGTATACGAACAGTGGCATATCAATTTCCATGACAAAAGCATTAGTATACTTGTAAGCAGGTCCTGTGCAAACAAACAAGAAAGTCAGCTTAAAATTGCAACAAGCCATGCCATGAAGGTAAGATAAACCAAGGGTAAATTCAAACTATTGTAGTCGAATAAAAGAGGAGTAAAAAAATAGCATACTCATAATTGAGTCAGTAAAGAATACATCTTAGCCAAGCCTCTCTTATCTCTCAAAGGATCCACTCTCAAGCTTGTCCACACCCTGATCATAATGCACATGAGAAGTAAGAGAGATGAGTTAAAATGTAGTATACGCTTCAATGAATGTAACAGGAAGAGAAATCGAGTCATAACCACAGTCTGAGAAGATTAGAAGCAATCTAAAATGCCAATTCATCAGTCCAAAATGAGTTATCGCAGCAAGAATTCAAAGTCATGATCAGGGTTTACATCATTTAGATATAACAAAAGGTATTAAGAGCATAGACACCACCCTTTGGGGTGTGAGATTCGTATGAATGGTCCATTGCAGGAGCTTCATAACACCTGCATAATTTTGCTTCTCATCAATTAGGAACTACAGACATTAAGCACAAAGTCCATGGATATATGTTGTAATTATTTGAAGTAAACTAAAGGCCATTTAAAGAAAAGCAAGAGTAGAATGTCCAGAAAAAGGAAGAAAGCATTGTTTGAATGACAAGAAATTGAGGAATGGTTTTATAGCATTAAAAAAATAAGGTTCTGCAAAGGGATTCATGTTTTTAACAGCAAACCATCAAATATTCACAGCGGGACTACCTTGTTTCTAGAAGAAGTTCCTAATCACTACAGACAAAACAAAATAAGGACTCACCACCTGAGGTCCCCACACAATCCCCACCAAATCTCACAGAAGATCCTTTCTAGCGGATTTTACAAAATCACAGCTCACTCACACGTTTTTTGCTGAATCCCTTAACCTAACACATCAAAATCTCAGAGACCCCTCTATAAAACCACTCAATCATTTGCAAAAAGGGAGGGGGAGAAAACACCTGAAAAAACCCTAACATCACTTTGCGAAATTATACCCAGAAAACTAACACTTAAAGCTTATTTCCGAGTTGTTGATTAAGCCTCACATCGAAACGCAATCAAACTCGAGCTGAATCCTACCCAATAAGCAATAAATCACTAAAAAACCGACAAAGGCAAGGAAGAAGAAGCGGACTCGAAAGCGTAGAAAGATTTCATACCTGCTAATCGACTTTTGACGCATTTTAATCGGTAGATACTTGAACTTTTTTTATTGTTCTTCACTTGGAGTTTGATGTTGTAAGCGCTCAGACTGCATTGAAATCAGGGTTGTTCTAGGGTTGCGATTTGGGGATAAGGGTTTTATTTGATTTTGAAAACTCTGTGTCGATGATAACGATGAGGTTTGTGTCTGAAAAAACATAACTGAGGTTGAGACAAGCTTTTCTCAGATGATTTCAATTTTGAAGAATAGTTGAGTGATGTATGAGAGTTTGTTTTTGGTTTACGTTTTCTGAGAAATAGAAAAGGAGAATCAACGTTCATGTGCCCTCTCACCTTTTCCGTTTTACTTAAAGTCAGATGTTTTGTTTTTATTATAACGTTTTAAAAATATATTCAATGCTATTGTTTTTTCCGATACTGAGCTCACTGCCCAACATCTGTTAAAGCATTAATTTTTTCAGTCATATGAATTCTTTCTGAGCCACTTGTCGGCATGCCCGCGGTTTGATTTCTTGGTATGGGATGAAAGCGGAATTTGACTGGGTCGATGACCCGAATCCGACTGGATATGGACCAGGACGATACCCAAATTTTGGTATTTGGGCATGTGTCTTACTTTGTTGACGTCTTGGCCTAGTTGTTTTATTTACTTGTCCTTTTAATTAAGATTTTACCAAGTTTTGTTTAAACCATAAATTGTTTATGATAATTGTTTCTTAAATTTATTTTTATCATCTTATTTTAAATAAGTTAGTTTTTTTTAAGAAATGTTTCGGGGCCTATGATAAAAATATGGTTTATTGATATTCCATTTAGTG
The DNA here is from genome assembly GCA_963966055.1 of Lathyrus aphaca. Classification (NCBI taxonomy): domain Eukaryota; kingdom Viridiplantae; phylum Streptophyta; class Magnoliopsida; order Fabales; family Fabaceae; genus Lathyrus; species Lathyrus aphaca. The sequence continues at coordinate 99,995,976 of OZ014522.1, read as the reverse complement.
ACGTTATCTAAACCAATTTGAGGCCGACTTTTTATTCATTTATTATTTTATCAATTTATCAATTTATTTATATTTATTATTTGGTCTATGATATTACCGTCCAATTCGCGACATTCAATTTATCGACGTTGTCCGAATCGATATGAGACCATTTTCAATTTTTTTTTATAGTTTCTAATTTATTATTAGATTCATTTTATTGTTGATTTTATTATTATTATTTCGGCCAATGATATAAAAAACGATTAAATTATTTCCGATATTGTAAAATCGGGAAATTTAATCAATATGAGGAATTTTATTTAATTATTCCATTTCGACAAACAATTTAATTTAGTAATTTATTTTTATTACCTTACTTCCATTATTCAAGTACTTTATTAAATTCTATTAAACTTAATTATTTATATCTATTATTTTTATTCCAATTTAATTGTTCCAATTTTAATTTAATTCTTTTTGTTATCGCTTTAATCGGATCGCAAATTAATGTAAGTCGAGCGCATCGTGCCTCGTCATTAACTTTTCCGAACTCGACCTTCAAATATTTTCATAATTAAATAGCAGAATAAATGAATTATGGAGTCTCGCATTCCTCGAATTCTTGAATGGACGCTTCTGAGGCTCACTCCACGGGATGTGGTTCATTCGACTTTCCGTAATTAAAAATTTTAATATGCACATCAAATAATGGAAGAATTGAATTCTGGAATCTAGCATTCCTCGAATTCTCGAATAAACTTTCCTGAGGCCCGCCCCTCAGGATGCAGTTTATTTACTCTTTCATTCTTAAAAACCCTAACCAGATCAAACCTCTTTTAAGAGCGAACTTTGTTTAAATTTTTTCTATCTCGCAAATAAATTAGCGCTTCCGCCTCCTATTGCGAGCAGATAAGCCAACACTTAGCAGTTAGAATACGGTTCAAACAATTGTTCACTAAAACGAACTAATCGAACCTTAGTACCACGAACTACGGGGCTCTGACTTTCCCATTGCACAAGGGAATACGTAGGCACACGGGTCTCAATCCCTGCCGAGCACCCTAGGAATAAAATAACCCATTTCTCTTATTAACCCTAATTTAGAATCATTCGCATTTATTATTCGAAGAAAACAGAAAGCATAAATTAATATTTAATCGCAAGTTAAACTAAGAGGTTCCTGTTGAGTACAACAGATGTAAGGGGTGCTAATACCTTCCTCTTACGTAACCGACTCCCGAGCATAGAATTTGGTTTCGATGACCTTGTTCTATCCATCTCTCTTTATTAGGTTTTATCTATATCTTCCTTTTCTTTCATTAGAATAAATAGAATTAGGTGGCAACTCTGTTATTTCCATCTGTTCCACGGTCGGCGCGAGGATCGTATTTTTCGAGGTACGACACTGGCTTCTCAAATATGTACTTGACGGGGTCCATTTTTGAAATCAATAAGGTAGTGTGAGTCAACTTATACTGTCTTAGTTGGCGAGCAGCCCACGCTAAAGCACATCAAGTTTTCTCGAGCAGTGAATAACGTTGTTCACAGTCGGTAAACTTTTTGCTTAGGTAGTATATTGCATACTCTTTTCGATCAGACTCGTCATGCTGGCCCAGTACACACCCCATTGATCCTTATAATACTGTCAGGTACATTATTAGAGTTCTTCCTTCAATTGGAGGCATGCGAATCAGAGGTTCTTGTAGGTACTCCTTGATCTTGTCAAAAGCCTTCTGACAGTCTTCGTTCCACCTGACTGTCTGTTCTTTTCTTAACAGTTTGAACAGGGGCTCACAGGTTGCAGTAAGGTGAGATATAAACCTTGATATGTAGTTCAATCTACCTAAGAACTCCCGAATTTCTTTTTCAGTCCTAGGTGCAGGAATCTCTTGAATGGCCTTGACTTTGTCGGGATCAACCTCAATTCCTTTTTCACTTACGATAAATCCCAGCAACTTACTAGAACGTACCCCGAATGTGCATTTGTTGGGGTTTAACTTTAGCTGGTACTTTCTCAGACTCTTGAACAACTTCAGCAAATTCACCAGATGGTCTTCTTCAGTAAGGGACTTGGCAATCATGTCATCCACCTAGAATTAAATTTCTTTGTGCATCATATCGTGGAATAATGTTACCATGGCCCGTTGATAAGTCGCACCGGCATTCTTCTGTCCAAAAGGCATTACCTTATAAAAAAATGTGCCCCAAGGTGTGATGAAGGTTGTTTTGTCTATGTCTTCGGGTGACATCTGGATCTGATTATACCCAGAAAATCCATCCATGAAAGAAAACACCAGGAACTGAGCTGTGTTGTCGACCAATACATCAATGTGAGGTAATGGGAAATCATCCTTGGGCTAGCTCTGTTCAAATCCCGGTAATCCACACAAATACGTACTTTGCCATCTTTCTTAGGCACTGGTACAATGTTAGCGACCCACGGCGGGTAACTAGTTACAGCAAGGAAACCGGTGTCCCACTGTTTTTGTACCTCTTCTTTAATCTTCATGGCCATATCTGGGCGAGTACGGCGTAGCTTTTGCTTCACTGGAGGGAAATCTTCCTTTTATGGAAGCTTGTGCATAACAATATCTGTATCTAGACCTGGCATGTCTTGATAGGACCAAGCAAAGACGTCGACGTATTCTCGAAGCATGTCAATGAGCTGTTCTTTTATTGAAGTCTGTAGACTGTCCCCAATATTCACTTCTTTCAAATCCTCCTTGGTACCAAGATTAATTGTTTCAACCTCCTCCTGATGAGGAATAATCACTTTCTCTTCTTGCCTCAACAACCTGGCTAACTCCTCAGGTAACTCATAGTCTTCTTTAACCCCTTCATCAGCTTGATTAATTGGATTGTCGAAATCATACGAGATCATAGCAGTGTTGTTATCGGTGCAATTTGGAGGATTATCTCTGCAAGGGTTGATATTTGTTCGTTTTAGTGATCAATTTTAATCTTGTTAAAAAAGTGTAAAATGAAGTTATTATTTTGAAAACATTGCCATTTTATTATTTTGTACAAAAGTAAAAAAAGAAAAGACAGTGAGCGAAAGAGGACATTGTTTGCAAAAGATGTCTGATATTCGTTGATATTCCATTTGCACAAAATTACAATATGGCCCTATTATAAAATGATTCCTGACACCTTGGGCTAGAAGCAGGACTTGATGCATGCTGAAAAAAAGCAGGAAATAATAATTACTCTGCAGGAGTAACCCTTATAATTTCCTGGGAAGACCAGTTAAGGAATTGGTGACCCGGGATCCTTGGACGTATCTAGCTCTCCAGGTTGAGGTCACTTTCCGCCTCGTCTTCCATGTTGTTGACAGCATCTGGGGTGAGCATGCCCCCACTAATGAACTTGGGCTCTTTAGCAGCCTCTGCTTGATCTTGTCGGAATGGTTTGTAACCCAAACCGAATTTGTCCTCCTTCTTCTGCACCGGTAGCAGCTTGCCCCAGCCTTGGGCATTTCCATCTTCAACAACCTTTCAGGCTTGCTGATAGGAGACAATTGAAGTACCCATCCTATCCTCTTGGGATGTAGAAAATACTTCAGTTGTCGCCTCATTGACGTTTAGTGCCTCAAACCCCTGGCTCATAGTTTCATGGATTTCACCACCCATCTCAATGTATTTGTATGTAGCCAGATGGCTAACAAAGATGTCCTCTTCACCATAAATGGTGATAATTTGTTCTTCCCACTCATATTTCAATTTCTGGTGAAGGGTTGAGGTAACTGCGCCAGCAGCGTGAATCCATGGTCGACCCAACAAACAGTTGTAGGCCGACTGAATGTTCATCACATAGAAAGTAGTTTGAAAGACCTGCGGACCGATTATCGTAGGCAGCTCCACCTCTCCAAGAACAGACCTCTTAGAGCAATCAAAAGCTCTGACCACCAGATTACTTGGTCGGAGAGCTATTCCATCATATTCGAGCTTGACAAGAGCCTTCTTTGGCAGGACATTGAGTGAAGACCCAGTGTCAACAAGAACATGAGAGAGTACAGCCCCTTTACACTCCAAAGTGATGTGTAAAGCTTTTTTGTGGTGACGTCCGTCCATTGTCAAGTTAGCATTGGTGAAACCTAGCCCATGGCTAGTATTAACATTAGACACCACTGTCTCAAGCTGAATCACTGTGATCTCCTCTGGCACGTAGGCAGCATGCAAGACTTTAAGTAGTGCATCCCGATGAGCTTCAGAACACAACAGCAAGGATAAGATGGAGATCTTGGAAGGGGTCTGGTGGAGCTGATCCACAACCTTGTAGTCACTTCTTTTGATTATCCTCATAAATTCATCCACATCCTGATCAATGGATGATTTATGAGTCTCTTTTGGTGCGGGTTCTTCGGGTGCCACACTTTTCCCTTTGGCTTTGGCAGCAACCTCTGCCTCAGTATTAGTTCTCAAGGCCTGTGACGTGAAGAGGCGTCCGCTTCAGGTGAAGCCTCCGCCTGCCCTAACATTATCCACTTGGGGAGTGTGAACTGAAGAATCAAGAAGGACTCTTTCTCTGTTGCAGTAAAGGTCTGAACCATAGTGCCATGGTACAACATTGTCTTTATCATATGGAATAGGCCCTGGCACTATGATGGTGACTGGACTAACTGCAGCAGAGGTAGGGACCGCTATTGTCTGTGGATCATAAAAGATGGTGATAGGACTTCTGGTGGGTGTAGATGGTGATTGATTGAAGCTTGGTTGTTGCTGAAACTGTTGTTGATATTGTTGTTGATAATTGTTGGAATCAAGGACCGTTGCAGGGTCGTAATAGATGGTGATTGTGGAGACGTCGTTGTTGGTGATTGTTGTAGTTGTAGAAGTGAATGCAATGGAACTGTTGTTTGTTGAAGTGATGGAAGAGGTGGTTTCTGATTTTGTAGACGAGTCTGTATGAACAATTGTCTTCGTAGTTGTAGGATAATCATTTGTCGTTGAAAAAGGAGTTGTTGGTGTTGTAGAAGTGGTTGTGGTTATTTGCAGAATACCTTCTTTGATCAAGCCATTGATGCCATTCCTCAAGCTTGCACACCCGTTCTCGGAAACCTTGCAAGATTCACAATAGTCCTCACAACCTGGAAACACTTTGCATTTCAAAAGTTGAGCTTTAACCTCTTCCAAAGGTGTCTGAATACTTGCAGTATCTTCAATCAAACTCATGGGTGAGTCCTCCTCTATTGCATTTATCCTTGGCCTACCATGGATGGGCATAGGATTCTTCGTGACATTAGGAGGTGGTGCAAAATTCAGGGCCTTTGAATCTACCAGATCCTGGACCTTCATATGAAGAGCCCTGCACTTTTCCGTGGAGTCACCAGGTGCATTAGAATGAAAAGCACACCTGGCGTTGACGTTGTAATTTCTCGGAAGGTTATGAGGATCCGGTGGAGCCAATGTCCTTAACTCGACAAGATTAAGCTTTAGGAGTTGTGGCAGCAATGTGGCATATGGAATTGGTATAGGGTCAATCACCCTGTTGATCTGAGATGGCCGCTGCTGAAAAGGGTGTTGTTGTTGGTTGTTGTTGTTGTAGGATCTTTGTTGAGGAAACTATGGCTGTTGAGGAAAGTGTTATGGTTGTTAAGTGTATTGAGGAGGTGGAGTAGAGATAGTGACGGAGGCAACTGATCTTGGAAAATATTGGGGTCTCCCTCTTCCCACATGTACAGAATTTGTTTCACCAGATCTGTGGGGCCCTGCAAATGGCTTCCTTGCACTGCTTGAAATGGAGCCGTTGTCAGAAATCTTTCCTAGTTTTAGTAAGCTCTCGATTCTTTCCCATCTATAACTACGTCTGCAAAAATGGTGGAAGAAAAAACAGCCAACCTATCAATATAAGTCCCCTGGAGGGTGTTCATGAACATATCTGCCATTTCCCTTTCTGACATCGGGGGTTGAACGGCAGCGACTAATAGCCTCCATCTTTAGGCGTACTCTCTAAAGTTTTCTCGGGAAGACTATGACATTCCAATCAGGAGGGTTCTGTTTGGAGCCATGTCCAGATTATATTGATATTGACGGATGAACGCTTCGGCCAAGCCTTTCCAATTCCTAACTGTGGCCCTGGTCAAGTGAAAGTACAATTCCCGGGATGCCCCTGTCAAGCTATCCTCAAAGTAAAACATCCACAGTTTCTCATCCATGGTGTAGGCTTTCAATCTCCCATGGAAAGACTGAAGATGGGTACGTGGGCAGGATGTGCCATTATATCTTTCAAAACAAGGAGGTTTGAATTTGTGAAGAATTCTAACCCCCTCCACTAATCCCATATCCATGACATCAAAACCCAGAGAGTTTTGGGATTCAAGAGACCTTAGCTTTTCTGCTATTTCATCTAGCTGACGATTATAGACTTCGTCTCCTGCCCCGACCACAGTAAATTGTTCTTCCTGAGGGTCCTCCTGCAATGCCCTCCCTCTAGTGTTGCCTTGGGTGTTTCTTATAGCGTTGATGTCTGGGTTCAGATAAGGTCCAAACTCTGGGGGATCAGTACGAGGTTGTACGTGATCGTTGTTGCTGGACCCCATGTACCTGGGTGGTTTTCCTCGGGAGTTTTCCGCTCGACTAACTCTCTCAGTCTCTCCTGGCTCTGAGCCAATCCAGTCATTACTGCCATAAATTGATTCATTTGGGCCCTCATCTCTGTCCTTTCATTGGCCATTTGGGTCCTAACATCAGTCAAATCCTGTTGAACTTGATCCATTTGTAATCCCGGAAGGTTGTTTCTTGTCGGAAATCGGTGCACTTTATTGACGGGGAACACTCTTCTACGAGCAATGTTTCTTGAAATCATAGCAAAGTGAGAAACAACAAAAACAAAAACCTACAAAACAAAGAAATGATGTTAGTATGCAATGCAGGATGCCTATTTGTCTTCCAAGGGTATCCGGTTTGGTTCTTTGGTTTTGACCTTCCAGACCTCAAGGAAATGATGATGTTGCAGAGAGATAAAGCCCATGAAATAATACAAACCATATATTACAAAAATGTGAAGATACATAGTTTGACTACAACAAAATCACCATGATGGGTCAAAATACAACAACAAAATCAAAAGTACAGACAAAAGGAAATACAAGTACAACGAAATCAAACATCCAGTCCATAATCTTCCTCTCTGACTTCCTTTAGGAGAGCCTCAGTCACTAGACCAACTGGGTGCTCTGTGATGGTCCTGATGGGAAGGTTCCTGGTGGCAATGGCACTGGTCGACTTCTTATGCTTATCCTGGTCCTTTGATCTCTTCAACCCCGCCCGGTGTTTCAACTCAGAGATCTCCTTCTGTGCTGCTAACTAAGTTGCCTGATTCTTCTTCTCACTAGCCTCCAGCTGCTCTATCCTAGCTTGGGTTCTCTGATCTTCCTGTGTACGAGCCTCAGTGATCCTGATCCAACTAGCCTGGCTCTCCTCTAAGAAATGCTCAGCTCTGACCTTCTGAGTCTTAGCTTCCTTGCAAGCATTCTTCAACACTAACTCTCTTGCTCTAGCCTTTCTGATGTAGTCATTTGTCTTCTCAATCTTGGTCAAGTGCTTAATCCGGAGCTTTTCTAACCTTTCATTATCTAGACGGCTGTCATTCCTCTCCCAGAGGGTCTTCTTCAAAGCTTCAGAGAGCTGAGTATTCCTTTCCTTCAATTTCTCAAACTCCTCTAAATTGACAGTAGCTGCAGGCTCCACTGCTGATGGTCCAGGTACATCCTCTAAGGTTAATGGCATGCGGGTGATCTGTCCTCTGGTACAAGACCAATCAAGATACTGAGCTGAAGCTATGTTGTTGCACTTACCAAGAATAGTTGTACCCTTAGTCTGAATATTGTCCCAAGCCCAGGCAGCTTGTCTTACAATGGCAAGATTGTGTTGGATGTCACAATAGAGGGTCTCTGTCAAATCTTGCCCTCTTAGGGGATGTACCAAGGCATACCCTAATTTCCTCTTGAAAAGAAAAGGGTTGTAGTTGATGCAACCCTTCACTCCAATCAGGGGTACATTGGGATACTGCCCACAGCTGGTGATGATCTCTTTGCCCTTGGTGATCTGAGTGCACCATCTGATGTCTTCTGATGTTAGGGAAATCATTCTCTTAGCCCAGTTCCTTGGATGATGAGGATTCAAGAAAGTTTCTGACTTCGGCAAATGCCTTAACAACCAACAGTAGAAGAGGGGTGCACAGCATCTGACCAATCTTCCCCTCTGCTTCTCATTCCTTTGATGCACTGAGTAGTAAAAGTCTCCAAGCAAGGTGGGGACTGGATTCTTTAACAGGAAAAGGTGGATAGCACTCTTGCTTACAAACTTAGGCTCGTCTGCAAACAAGATGACTCCATATATGCTGAGGGCCAGAAGAGCACAAACAGTGTCCCACTTCCCTGCTGCAGCATGAAGGGTGGCCTGAGTAACCAAGAAATCCAAATGAAGGCCTGGAATTCTAGCCTTGGTGGTCATGCTCTGGTCAATGAGGGTGGGCTCCAAGTGCAAAGCCTTAGCTATATCTTCATTCTTGGGAGCAACCATCTCAGGGTTGAAAGGAATCCCTCTCCTGATAGGGACACCTAAGAACATGGAGAACTCTTCCATCAATGGTCCCAACTGAAAATCTGGGAAAGTGAAACATTTGAGCGGAGGGTCATAGAACTGGAGACAGGTGTGGATCATGCTCCTCTGTGATGCATCCAAATCCATGATCATGTTCATAATGCCACCATAATGTTCCCTGAATAAAGGGACATGATCAGGAGTGATGAGTGCCTGCATTTACCTGATGCCTGTCAAAGTGGGTTCAAAGAAATGATAGGTGATGTTGCTCTTCCTGGAAGTGTCCATGCTGACAATGGATGCTGGTGAAGAAGACTGAGGGTAACTGCTGATAAAGGCCACTGAAGAAGATGTTGAAGAAGAGTCTCTGATGAAGACAACTGGTGAAGAGAGCTGAAAAGAATCTCTGATGTAGCTGATGCAAATAGCTGAAGGAATCTGAGCAGCAGAACAGGTCAAAACCAAACCAAATACAAGATGAGGATACCCTGTAAAACAAATAGACAAATGTTAAATGATTCAAAATGATGTATGCAGAATGATATGCAAAGGGTTTGTGATCAAGTGATATATTTGTTATCTGCCTTGATAGGGTCCATGTGTGTTCATAAGTCCGGATGAAGGCTTAGAAAACCAGTAACCAGGTGGGGGACTCAAATAAAGAGTCATAAGTCCAGGGTTTCACAAGAACAGTCCAAAAATGATACAACCTTAACAAAATTAGTAACAAGGGTATGATGAGGCCAAGGGTTCCTGCAAACCTGTAAACATCCCAACCCCCTCACATGTATTGTTCTAGAACAAGGATCCTCAGACTTGGATCAGTTATGAGAAGTGTAAACACTTCTAACCCGGAGGTACAGTGTTTACAATAACCATAAAGGATCCTCCTCTAATTCACCTCAGATGCTGAAGGTCATAAAAAAGGTCATCCAGACTTAGCAGGCTTCCCAGATAGCCCTAGTACTACAGGAAATCCGTAGCACAAAGTTCTCAAGAAGAAACCCATGTCTGAACCGTGTTTCATATTCCCGCACTAGACCGAGATGGAATAGGAAAGAATATGAAGCCACTTTATCCTATGTGTCACTCAGGCTCCCGGTATGGAACCTTAATCACTCAAAAATCCCTCCCACCAAAGGAAACAACAGATCCATCACAAATGATATGATGATAACAATATGAAATGCATATAAATAATAAATGAAAGCAATAAATAAAGTTGTACAGAAAGCAATAAATAACAAGCACAAGTAGCACAAAACACCCCCACAAACACAAATCAAACAAGCGCTAGGAGAAACCCACAAGAAGAACCAGAAGCCTTGGTTGCAAGATAAGACTCCCCAGCAGAGTCGCCAAGCTGTCGCTCCCAAGGATTTGCATCCCGGTACAAGCGCGAACGGTTGGCGAGAAGAGAAAATGAAATGAAGGTGAATAGAGTTGCCAGCTAGGCATTTTTATCCTGAAGGAATGGTAATGCTGCATAAACCTAGGAAGAGATGGATAAGATGGTTGCGAACCAGAGAAACTGAGAAAGGGGGTTGGTTACAACCTGGGAAGGTATTAACACCCATATTTTTCATCGTACTCGACGGGATCCACGCTTAAAAGATTGTGTTTAAAGGGGTAGGTGTATGTGCTATCTGTGTGCAAAAGCTAAGAATGAATGTACAGGTGTTAGTGCAAAAGAGAGTGAAATGCTCAGGAACTGAGGCTTTTAAAGAATGCTGAAAGAGGGGGGAACAAAGAGACTTTTGTTCGATAACTGTTAAGTTATGCCTACGTATCCTCTCGTGCAATGAGGAAGTCAAAACACCGTAGTTCTACTCAAAGAGACTGAAAGATAAATTGACTGTGAACTGCTTGCTTGCCTATGCTCAAGTGTATGACTCGTCTGGCTCGAGCGCTAACTGTCTTGCATTTGACGGAAGAAGCAAGTTCTCGCTTATGAATGAGTGTGATGAGAAAAGAATCCCAAAGGAGACGATTATTGTTTGTTTTTGTGTTTTCAGTTTTGTTATTGTTTTTGGTATTTTGCATAAGTTAATGAGCTTAAGCCTAAATCAAAGGTTATAAACTCATTATATCCTCCCTGATTAGGGATAATGAGCCTACTTAAGTATGAGATAAACATCTCAACTTAATTATCATGATGATGTAGGATTAAGATCATTAACCTACTTGTGATTAATTAGATTTTTTTTTTTGGATTTTTGTTTAGTGTTAAGTAATGAGTTTAATCTCTAATCACATATTAGTGGGCTCATTACACCATCCTAATAGAAGGATAATAGATGAGAACACTTAAGCTAAGGAAGATACCTCAACTTAATCCATGGTTGGGGATTAAATTCATTATATAACAAGCCTTTATTAAGTGGATTTTTATTAAGGGATGAGATTGAGAAATGAATTTTATGGTTTGTAAATCAACTTGAGGGGGACTTGTCCATTAAACACTAGGGTTAGTCCTTCTTAACCATAAGGAAGAATTAGAACCCTAATGTAAGGTCCAAGTTACAAGATAAAGTCTTAGTGATTATTAAGATGATTTGATTAAGAGGTTTAAACAAATTAAAGGTTTAACACTTAGGATTAAAGTTATACACTCCGTCTTAAGAGAAAGATGCAGGCATAACCCTAATTCCAAAGTCCTAAAACTTTAAGAGTTTAGTCTCTGATTATTGAGATGAGAGGAGAGACTCAAGGAGACTCAAAGGTAAAAGCTAAGGGGAACTAATCACAAGCCTAATTATTATCATGCTTGGATATCCTATGGTTCGTGAGGCTTAAGAAAGATCTTCAAGGAAGCCACCAATGGAAGAAGCAGATGAAAGGATGAAGAAGCAGAAGAATAAGTTACTTAATTCACTGAAGAAGATAAGTAACTTAAAGAAAGAAAGTGAGAGAGAACATAAGTGAACAAGTTCACCTTAAATACATGTTAAAATTCAAATGAAAGATATGAGAAGAAGTGAAAGGTGAAGACAAATCCACCTCCCACAATGACTTACCAAACCTGAAAGTGTCAGTATGAATGCATAAAGTATAAAGCATAAAGAAATGAAGTGAAATGAGATGAAATGAGATGAAATGAGATGAAATGACCAAAGTCAGAAGTGTTTATGCAATGTAAAGGTCATGTAAGATGATGCAAAGGCATACAAAGTGCATATGTAAGATGAATGTAAGTGAACATGAGAAATTAGGATTACATGGACATATGAGATGCAAATGGGTAAAACAGAAGCAATCCATATGATAAAAATTTGAAACCAAGCTCAAATAAAACCTAATCCTATACTAGGTCACACCCCAAAGGAGAAAGTCAGAAGCCTAACCAATCAAAAGTTATGATTTTCCTAAGTTTTCTAGGGTTTTTGGGTGGTCCAAAGGGAAAAATGCAAATCAAATTGAAAATGCAATATAAATTCATGAGGAAAATGTCCTATGAACTAAATGCAATATGTCACACAATGCAAAAAGAATCAACTTCAAACTTTTCTTGTTTAGGCAGAAATGATTTTTTGGAGTTAGGTTTAAAAATATGATTTTTATGACCCTTAATTCATAGAAAATTGGCAAACTATGATCAAACCTAAAATGAAATTTGTGTGAAGAGTTTGAAAATATTTCTAAATGCATTGGGATGAATGATGTTTTTGGTGATTTTTAGTATCCTAAATGTATTTTTAATTAATTAAAAGACTTTAATTAATTAAAAATAACATTTAAATATTTTAAAAATGCTTTTTTAATGTAAAAAAATAAAATAAAAATCATTTTTGGAATGAGAAAAATATTTAAAATTAAAATGCAAAAGAAAATATTTGTGTGATGCTTTTTGGTATTTTAAATTAATTATGTAAAAGAAATAAAAAGAAAATGAATTAAAATGAATAAAAATGAAAGTATGCGCATCCAAGGGTTGAGGTTCAAATTCAGAGGGTGAGGGTTGACTGCACGCACAGATGGAAGGCTGAGATTGATTCTGGCAATTTTAAATTAATTAGTTAATTAATCTAGATTAGGGTTAAGTTAGTGAATCAGGACCATTCAAACACGCGCTAATACACATCCAAGGGCTGATATTCAAACTGGGCAACTAAACCCTAATTAGGGTTCTAAATACTTTCAGGTGACCAGAGCAAGCTCCGGTCATCTTCTCCGGCCACACCAAAACCTCAACTTCTTCCCTGGGCTAAATTAAACCCTCTAACTCTATAGAAAAGATCTACTAACCTCCCTTAACAAGAATCCATCCTCAAAACACATTTATGTTTCATCAAAAGCAAGATTCGAAGCAAAACGAAAAATTACATAAAACTTTCAGAAGTTCAATACATGCTCATTTCTCAATCATTTTCAAAACAAATCATATCAGGGTGATCAGTGAAGCATGTAGATTCATTTAGAAACTTAAATAGCAAGTTCTGAAGAAAAAAAAACGTTCATGAAGCTACCTGAATTGAAGCTTTGTGTTCTTGAGCTTTCTAGCCTCCCTCTTGGTTCAAATCCACCCCAATGATCTTCCTGATGATGAAGATGAGCTTAGAGCAAGCTTGTGATGGCCATTTTGAAGTGTTTGGTTCTGAGTATGCAGAAATAGAATTTCTGATTGGGGATGTTTTTGGCTATGGTGAAGGGTGGGAAGTGATCCTGAGGTATTTTTGAGTTGATTGGTGAAGGAAGCTTGACGTTTTAGTGGCTGGTTTTTGAGATTCGAAGAGAGGCAGTTTTTGACAAATTTTGTGAATGCTGAGTTGTTGGAGGTTTTAGGCTCTTGTGTGTTATGAAATGTGTTCCATATTGTTTGATTAAGCCAATGGGATTATTCAGATATTTGTTGTGGCACAGGCTGATTGGTATGGGTGATTAGCAAAAAAGTCAAGATTTGTGTACTTGAGGTATGGGCCATGGCAGGTCTGATTTCTTGGGGTGTCTGGCCTCAACAAGTTTCATGGAGAGCCATAGAATGGTTTTGATGCAGCTGGCACAAGTGGATGAGAGGATCCAATGCATTTTGAAATTTTTGAAAGTTTTGGCCCTTTTGTGATTTCTTGAAGTTCAAGTCATGAAAACCCCCTTTGGTTCCATTGTTGGGGGCCTCAGATGCCCTGATTTTAACTTAACTTGCTCAGGAAGTTACCCAGTGAACAGATGACTTCCACAATGAATTTCTTCATCAAACTTGGTACACATGATCCTTATAACATATTAAGAGCATTAGAAACAAGAATGGCCCAAAAATTTGGGGTTAAGGCCTATGAAACCAAAACCCTAATTTTGGTCATCTGTGCAGTGAAAACCCTAGCTCTGCTTCCATGATTTTGCCAGTTCTTGTGATCTATTGACTTTCATGAACTTTGAGGAGCATAATATGAGGATATAACACACATGGACCCTCTTAGAAAGCTTTAAGACCTTTGGGATGGCTCAGATGAACTCTTGGATAGCTCAGACCACAAACCCTAAATGTAGATGAACTTGAACTTATGCAGTGAAGCAAAAATGCAATGTGAGGTAGTATGCTTATGTTAATGCAAACTTATGAGTTATGTTTTGTGTTTAGGGTTTTAAATTTTTTTAATATGGTTTTCCAATCGGTTATTATATACGCCGATGTAATAGCCCGTTGTAACTTTTGAAATTTTTTTTAAATATAATTTTTTAAATCGCTTAGAAAATAACCCGATGTAATAGCCCTTAGTAGTTTTAGAATTTTTTTTTAATATAATTTTTTAAATCGGTTATTACATCAACCGATGTAATAGCCTTTAGTGAATTTTTGAAATTGTTTTTAATATAATTTTTTAAATCAGTTATTACATCAACCGATGAAATAACCTTTAGTTAATTTTTGAAATTTTTTTTAATATAATTTTTTAAATCGGTTATTACATCAACCGATGTAATAGCCTTTAGTGAATTTTTGAATTTTTTTTTAATATAGTTTTTAAATCTGTTATTCCTGAACCGATGTAATAGGCTTTAGTGAATTTTTGAAATTTTTTTTAATATAGTTTTTAAATCAGTTATTCAATAGACTGATGTAATAGGTCCTGAAACAATTTTTGAATTTTTTTATATGGTTTTTTTATATATTTTTTTAAATCGGGTTTAGCAAAACCGATGTAAAAGGCTTTATATGAATTTTTTTATTATTTACAATACTGCCACCGCGTTACTTTTTACATCGGTTTTAACCAATACCCGATGTAAAATCCCTTATAACAATTTCTTTTATTATTTACGAAACTGCCACCGCGTTATTTTTTACATCATTTATAATAAATGTCGGATGTAAAATTATTTAACCAAATGTCTTATTTTTAGTAGTGAAGGGACATGTGTTCCCTGGTTGTAATGAAAATTATGTTGAGTGTGTTGGCCAAAGTAGTGGTTGTACCAAATTGAAAGCTGGAATTCAGAGGTTGATGGATGATGGTCACCTAAGTATTGACTAGTTAAACCGACAACGGGATGATGTGTCAACTGTGACTATATACTATAATCATATGGATATTTAAGTGTCGTCAGGGCCGCCACCTATTGTAAACACCCCAAATTTGCCCTCACTTTTTCTCACACCATGGCTTGTGATCTTTCATTTTAGCATTGCATAAGCATACCATCTCATATTGCATATTTGTTTCACTGCATAGTTCCATTTTCATCTGCATCTAGGGTTTGTGATCTGAGCAATCCAAGAATCAATCTGAGCCATCCCAATGGTCTTCAAGCTTTCCAAGAGGGTCCATGTGTGTTCTATGATCATAATATGCTCCCCAAAGTTCATGAAAGTCAAGAAATTACCAAGAATGGCAAAGGCATGGAAGCAGAGCTAGGGTTTTCCTGCACAGATGACCAAAATTAGGGTTTTGGTTTTAGAGGCCTTAACTCCAATTTTTTTGGTCATTATTGTTTCTAATTTTCTTAATATGTTATAAGGATCATGTGTACCAAGTTTGATGACGAAATTCACTATGGAAGTCATCTGATCATAGGGTAACTTCTTGAACAAGTAAAGTCAAAATCAGGGCATTTGAGGCCCCCAACAAGGGTACCAAAGGGTCATCACCATAATTTCGAGTCTCTATGATCTTTATTTGATCTTAGAAGTGGTTAGAAGTTAACAAAGTTGAAGAATTTTGGGCCAATTGCAAACTTGCCATTTTTGGAAATGACTTGTAATGGAAACTTTCCATTTTGGGAATGATTTTCAACCTCCTCTTTCATGACCAAAAAAGCTTCAAATGAAAAATTCTTGTGCATGAAAGTTGTAGATTAGGTCTTTCCCTTTTCAAAAAGTAATATAACATGTCTTGATTCATCCTAGAACTCAAGATATGGCCTTTCAAAGTTGGCAAAAATCCTATAATTTTTAAGTTCATGCCAAAGAGGAATTTTTGCAAATCCAAGTTTCAAACCATTTCATGACCTCTAATCAACTTCTAAACATCATACCAACATAATGCAACACATTTTGATCAAGATTGCACCAAGAATCACAAGTTTTCATGCCTTGCTTATCAAGAAAGTTCAAAGAGGGAAAATTGCAAAATGCTATGAAACTCTTCATCCACTTGTGCCAGCTCATGTAATCTGATCCTATGGCCATCCTTGATGCAAGCTGAGGCCAAGACACCCCTTTGAGCTGCTCTGACCCGTGCCATATCTCCAAGTACACAAATTTGACTTTTTGCAAAACCTCTCATACCAATCAAGCTGGGCCACAACAACTCTTCTAACCAATCAAGACCTTACATACATGCCTCATGGACCTCATTTCATATCTTCTTGGAGCCTGAAACACAACACAAGTCAGCATTCACAAAAACCTGCAAAAAACTTCATCTCTTCGATTCTCTCAACACAAGCCACAAACCTCAAAACTCTTGACACCATTCAATCATACACTTCATAAGGATCACAAAGCACCCACTCCCATGGCCTAAAAGCTCCCTAAACCAAAACACGATTTCTGCCATACCAGAACCAAAAATCACAAACCAAGCCATTTAAACTCTTGCAAAGCTTCTCAATAGCACCAGGGGACTCAAAGGGGTTGGATTGCACAAGAGAGGAGGCCAGAAAGCACCAAACTGAAAAGCTTCATCTCAGGTATCCTCAAGAACAAATTTTCAAGAACTTTCCATTTAAGTTACAATATCAATCTATATGTCTCATTAATCATTGTGATGTATTTTATTTTGAAAATGAGTTAAAAATGAGCATGTATTAAGCTTCTGAAAGTTGTATTCATTTTTCCGTTTTGCTTCGAATCATGATGTTCTTGAGTGATAAATGATTTTTGAGGTTTGATTCGTGTTTAATGTTGTTTAAGGATCATTTATGGAGATTTTGGTGCATTGTTATGGTGTTTTGAGAGATTCAGGGGAGGAGTCTGGCCGGAGAAGATGACCGGAGGTCTTCTCCGGCCACCTGAGAGTCATTAGGGCTCTAATTAGGGTTTAGACCTCAGTTTAAATTTGGACCATAGGATATGATTTTCGCGCGTGGATGAAGGGCCCAGATGCCTTGTTAAAACCCTAATCAGTTAATTAGGTTAATTAATTAGGATTAATTAATAAATCTGCCAGATGCAATCCTGACCACCCAAATGCGCGCCAGTCAACTCCCTCCACTTTTGTTTGAATATGGACCCTTGGATGCATTGATTTCCAATTTATTTTATTTTTAATTCATTTTTCTTTATTTCTTTTGCATAATTTATTTAAAATAGTTAAAAACATCAAAAAAATATTATTTTTTGCATTTCTGATCCAAATATTTTTCTCAACCCAAAAATAATTTTTATTTTGTTTTTTCCATTTAAAAAGTATTTTTAAAATATTTAAATGTTATTTTTAATTAATTAATGGATTTTAATTAATTAAAAATACATTTAGGTTTTTAAAAATCACAAAAAAATCATGAACCATTCCAATACATTTAGAAACATTTTCAAACTCATCATACAAATTTCGTTTTAGGTTTGATCATAATTTCACAATTTTCTTTGAATTAGGGTTCTTAAAAATCACATTTTCTAACCCTAGCTTGAAAAATTCATTTATGCCTAACCATGATGATTTTGAACTTGATTCGTTTTGCATTATTTCACATATTGCATATAGTTTTTAGGTTATTTTTCTCATGAATTTATCTTGCATTTTCAATTTGATTTGCATTTTCCTTTAAGAATCACCCAAAAACCCTAGCAAACTTAGGAAAATCATAACTTTCAATAGGATTAGCTTCTGACCTTCTCCTTTGAGGTATGATCTTATATGGTTTTAGGGTTTGATTGAGCTTGATTTCAATTTTTTATCATGTTGTATGCTTCTGTTTTGGTCATTTGCATCTCATACATTCATAAAACCCTAATTTCTCATGTTCTTGTGCATTCTCCTTTGCATATCATCATCACATGAACTTGCCATGACATTTCAAGCATTCATATGACATGCTTGAACATTGCTTGATCATTTCTTCATTCATTTGCTATGTCTTGCTTTCATTACATTTCATAAACATCCATGTGTTTTCAAAATTCTAAACATGCTTTCATGGCACCTCATCTTTGTATGATCATTCATATGCATCTTGTATGGTTTTACATCATATCATATTCCATTTGAATTATATTAATCACTTCTAACTTTGGTCTTTGCATCTCATTTCAATTCATTCCTTTATGCTTTATACCTTATGCATTCATACTAACATTTCAGGTACCTTTGGTAAGTTATCTGGGAGGTGGATTTGCCTTCACCTCACACCTCTTCTCACCTCACTCATATGCATATTTACATGTATTTGAAGTGAACTTGTTCACTTACGTTCCATCCTTCTCACTTTCTTTCTTTCAAGTTACTTATCTTCTTCAGGAAGTAAGTAACTTGTTCTTCTTTCTCCTTCTCTTTTCATCTGCTTCTTCCATTGGTGGCCTTGAAGATCCTTTCTCTTAAGCCTAACAAACTGTAAACACCCCAATTTGCCCTCACTCATTTCACTATGGCTTGTGATTCTTTTCATTTGCATAAGTTCAATCATGTTATCTCATATTGCATTTTTGCTTCATTGCATTGTTTCAAAGTCATCTGCATCTAGGGTTTGTGATCTGAGCCATCCCTGAGCCATTTGAGACACTCCAAAGGTCATCAATCACTTCAAAGGGGTCCATGTATGTTCAAGCATCATATTATATCCTCACAAGGGCAAGGAAGTCAAAGAATCACAAGAACTGAGAAAGGCATGGAAGCAGAGCCAGGTATAACTACACAGATGACCTAAAATTAGGGTTTTAGTTTCAGAGGCCATAACTCCAAATTTTTTGGTCATTCTTGTTTCTAATGGTCTTTATATGTTATGAGGATCATTCATATCAATTTTCATAAAGAAATTCAATGGGGAAGGCATCTGATCACAAGATGACTTCTTGAGCAAGTCAGTGCAAAATCAGGGCATCTGAGGCCCCCAATGACCCAACCAAAGGGGTTTCTCCATCATTTTGAATGTGTATGATCTTTATTTGATCATAGAAGATGTTAGAAGTTCACAAAATTGAAGAATTTCAAGCCATTTGCAAAGTTTCCTTTTTTGGGAAAGTGACTTATAATGAAAACTTGCCATTTTGGGAAAGTTTTTCAACCTCCTCTTTTTGATTCAAAAATGCTTCAAATGAAAGAACTTTGGTCATGAAAGTTGTAGATTGAATCGTCCCATTTTCAAAAATTACAAGAACTCTTTCTAATTCATTTTAGATCAAAAGTTATGGCCTTGCAAAGTTGGGAAAAATCATGAAATTTCACTTATGCACCAAAAGAGGAAAATTGCAAAACCTCATGCCAAGGCCAATTGTGACTTCAAACCAGCTTCTAATCTTCATACGAACATAATTCATGGCCTAAAATTCAGAATGCACCAAAGAATTACTCATTTTTCATGCCTTGATCATTAAGAAACTTCAAAAGGGGCAAACTTAGTGAAATTTGCAAAATCACTCATAAGCTTCAATCCACTTGCCAATTGGCCCCAATCTGAATTCCATGGTTGCCCTTGATCCTTGCTGCGCAGGACACCCCATTGTCCTTGGCCTTCCATGACCCATACCTCAAAGGACACCTAACATTGACTTTTGGCAAAATGGACCATACCAATCAGCATAGCCCACACCAACTCCACAGACTTATCACTGCTTGATAAGTGGACAAAATGAGACTCATTTCACACAATCTTGGGGCCTGAAACCACAACATTGCCATAGTTCACAAAAACCTCCCTCTTTGCATTTTCATTCGAATCTCCTCACACAAACATCAAACCTCAAAACCAACTTCACCATTCATTCAGAAAAGCTTCATAGAGCATAAACCACCCTTCATCTTGCCTTGAAAGCCCTTGAAACTCAAACACGATTTTCCACCCCCTTTGAACAGAACTCCATCAATCTCACAAACTAGCCATGACACACTCCAACTAAGCCTCAAAGCATCTTCAGGGAGATCATTGAAGGAGTTTGGAAGCAGGGAAGCAGTCTGAAAGCTCCAAGTTGAAGGCTTCACTTCAGGTAGCTTCGCAAAATCATTTTTCCAGAAACCTTTTTTTAAGTTATTGAAATGATCTACATGCTCCCCTGAATGCTTTGCACTTTTTATTTTTGAAAATGATTGATTATTGAGCATGTACTGCATCTCTGAAAGTTTGGTCATTTTTTAGGTTTTGATTCGTATCTAGATTTTGAGTGAAAAGAAATGGATTTTGAGGGTGGATTCGTGTTTAGGGGGTTGAGAGGTTTGATCTGGAGCTTTACAGCTCTTAAAATGGTCCAGGGAGGTTTTTGTTCTTGAGAGATCGCCGGAGAAGATGACCGGAACCACTGTTCCGGTCGCCTGAACTTGTTTAGCCCTAATTAGGGTTTAGCCACGTAATTAAGTCAGTTTGAACTTGGAGCGTTGGATGAGGCTTAGCGCGCGTGGGCCAACATGACAAGTCTGGTCGAAAAGAGTATGCAATTTACTACCTGAGCAAAAAGTTTACCGACTGTGAACAACGTTATTCACTGCTCGAGAAAACTTGTTGTGCTTTAGCGTGGGCTGTTCGCCGACTAAGGCAGTATATGTTGACCCACACCACCTTATTGATCTCTAAGATGGACCCAGTTAAGTACATTTTTGAGAAACCAGCACTTACCGGACGGGTTGCAAGATGGAAAATGATTCTTACAGAATACGACATTCAGTACACATCCCAAAAGGCCATCAAGGGCAGTGTATTGTCTGATTATCTTGTTGAGCAACCCATTGATGATTACCAGCCTATGAGATTTGACTTCCCTGATGAGGACATCATGTTCATAAAAGCAAAAGATCATGAAGAGCCTGTTCACACTGAAGGGCCTGACCCTGAAGAAGAATGGACTATGATGTTTGACGGGGCTGTTAATATGAATGGTCGTGGTGTTGGTGCAGTACTCATTACACCTAAGGGAGTTCACCTGCCTTTCTCGGCAAAACTCACCTTTAACTGCACTAACAACGAAGCTGAATACGAAGCTTGTATCATGGGTCTTGAGGAAGCCATTGACCTTAGGTCAAGACTTTGACTGTATTCGGAGATTCAGCTCTGGTAATCAATCAAACCAATGGCAAATGGTACACTCACCAGAATCATCTGATACCTTATCGGGACTATACAAGGAGGTTGTTGACTTTCTTCACAACAGTCAAGCTTGAGTATATCCCTCGAGATGAAAATCAGTTTGCAGATGCTCTGGCTACCATTTCATCCATGATCAAAGTTCAAGCTGCCAACTTTGTGCCTTAAATTGCAGTGTCCAGACTTGACAGACCAGCATACATGTTCTCAGCAGATGTTATTAAAGATGATAAGCCTTGGTTCCACGACATTAAGTGCTTCTTGGAGGACCAAACATACCCACCTGGGGCATCATCCAATGACAAGAAGACATTAAGAAGGCTAGCTGGTAGTTTCTTCCTGAATGTTGATGGTTCCCTGTATAAGAGAAACTTTGATATGGTACTTCTCAGATGCGTTGATAGAGCAGAGGCAGACTTGTTGATGCACGAGGTGCACGAAGGATCTTTTGGTACCCATGCTGGGGGGCACGCAATGGCTAAAAAGTTGTTGAGATCAGGCTACTACTGGATCACGATGGATGCAGACTGCTGTGCTTATGCCAAAAAATGTCATAAATGCCAGATTTATGCAGATAAAGTGCATGTGCCTCCGAATCCTCTGAATGTGATGTATTCACCTTGGCCCTTCGCCATGTGGGGCATTGATATGATTGGCAAGATTGAACCGACTGCTTCAAACGGCCACAGATTCATCCTGGTAGCCATTGACTATTTTACCAAGTGGGTCGAAGCAGCTTCTTATGCAAATGTTACAAGGCAGGTAGTAGCCCGATTTCTAAAAAGAGACATCATCTGTCGGTATGGAGTTCCTGAGCGAATCATTACTGATAATGGTTCCAACTTAAACAACAAAATGATGGCAGAACTGTGTCGGGACTTCAAGATCCAACACCACAATTCTTCTCCTTACAGGCCAAAGATGAATGGCGCTGTTGAGGCAGCTAACAAGAATATCAAGAAGATTGTGCAGAAGTTGGTAGTCACCTACAAAGACTGGCATGAAATGCTACCGTTTGCCTTGCATGGGTACCGAACGTCAATCAGAACATCCACCGGGGCAACACCGTATCAGCTTGTGTATGGTATGGAGGCAGTCCTACCTGTTGAAGTTGAATTACCCTCTTTACGGGTACTCATAGATGTCAAGCTGAACGAAGCAGAATGGGTCTGATCCTGATACGAACAACTAAGTCTGATTGAAGAAAAAAGATTAGCTGCAATTTGTCATGGGCAGCTGTATCAGAAAAGGATGAAGAAAGCCTTCGATCAGAAAGTCAGGCTCCGAGAATACCAAGCAGGAGATCTTGTGCTGAAAAGACTCCTCCCTCCTCATACAGACCACAGGGGCAAGTGGACTCCGAATTATGATGGCCCATTCATAGTAAAAAGAGTTTTCTCTGGTGGAGCACTGATGCTCAGTACTATGGATGGTGAAAACTTCCTGTCCCCTGTGAATTCAGATGCAGTTAAAAAATACTTCGCATAAAATGACCCGCTGGACATAAAAACAGAATGTAAGTCCAGGCAAAAATAGGGCATCCCGGCGAGTCAAAAACAGAATAAAGGACTCGGGAAAAAATAAGGGAGAAACAAATAAAGAAATGTACACCCGCTGAGTTGAAAAGCCGCATTGGACAACTCAGGCAAAAAAAGGGTATCTCGGTGGAGTGAAAACCCGAAAGGGCGATCCACACAAAATAAGGGAATAAGCGAACAACTGCATTCTGAATTTGTCTGTATCACTTGCAACATGGTAAGCTTCGAAAGGCTCAAGCTTCGGTCGGAATCAGCCTTCTTCAAAAGCAGGATAAGGAGGACGTCAAGGTCACACGGGTCATAGCAAAGGGAAGCTCCTTGAAGCGTCATCAACATTGCCACCGTCTTTTTGTTTCTCAATTGGTAACAATCTCCTCATTTCAGGGGATCCGTTTCTTTGACTGTATCTTGCCAATTCAGGGCACCTAAATTAATGAAATCAGATTTTCAGTCATATTTCGTCTCGTACATTTTATTTTCATTTGCAAAATGTTCGATGTCCTTAAGATATTGATTGCATAAATACAGATGCCTCCCTTCTAAAAATACGTGCTTACAGGAAATATATTTGCTCCCGGGAGTGTCTAGACTCCTATGATGGAATCCAGTAAGGGATACATCGGGATACTTGTACGTTTCTTTGTTATAACAGGATTGCAGGTATTCAAAGCGACATGGGGCATGGAAGGTTTTCCCCAACAAAGTTGCCAAATCATTATTTCCTCAGCACATCCTCCAAACAGCACCAGAGATGCTTTCTCCCTATCAGAGTTGCCAGGCATCACCTCGCCAGCATTTCCTTCAAAGCAGCACCAGAAGGTGTTCATTTCCCCAGCTGAGTTGTCAGATATTATCATTCTCAGCAGGATCCCTACAGAAATCTCTGGGAGGATCGTTCAGTGATCGTTCCTCCCCAGCCAAGTGCAAAGACAGGGAACCGTCTCCCCACAGAGTGTCAGCCTCTATCCAGAAGAGCAATGCCAGAAGATCTCACGACAGAGTGACGAAAGCTCCCGCGGACCCCATCTAGGTCCCTCATTACCAAGATAGGTCTATCAATGATCTATTTCCCCAAACAGAGTCATATATGTCAGATCTACCAATGATCTCATCCCCAGCTGGGATATCCACCTCAAGTAGATCAGCCAGAGGTCTCCACAACAACGGGATCCGAATCCCGGATCGGTATCCTTGCATAATCATAGCATTCGCATCATATTTTCCCCACAGAGCATAGCATTCCGTCCAATACGGAGCATTACGGCAAAAATCAAACATATTGCATAATCATAAGCCATGTGTCGAACTGAACACTTGTAAATACTGACATTTCAAAACTCCCCGGCAGAATATCAAAGCATTTCCTTTACACTCACAAATACAGTTACATGCTCCTTTTGGCACTCGTCCGTGTCATCATTCCCCAATAAAATTGCCCGAGCAAACAAATGCTTATACATTACAGATGTTTCTTGACACTCGTCTGTGTCATATCCCCAGTAGAAAGCCAAAGCATCCCCTTTGCACTCACCAACACATGTTTGCATATATCTACACACTTCCCTAACACCCGTCTGTGTCACCTCCCCCAGCATAGTTGCCTAAACAGTTTGTAAACTGAGTACTTGTTTATAATACACTTCTTCCGACACCCATCCGTGTCGTGCTCTCCCCAGCAAGTTGAACTCTCGTCTATGTCTCACTCATCACTTTTCACTCATGCCGATACTCGTCCGTATCTTATATATACCACTTAAATCCCCTCAGAATCAGCACTCGACAGTGTTCTTTGTTAACCAGTTGATACTCGTCCGTATCATCTCTGAGCAGGCGTCAAGCGTTTGTTTTCTACCGATACTCGTCCGTATCATAATCTTAAGGATGCTCGTCCGCATCTTTAATCTATACACCTTGTCAAACACTTATGTCTTCTTGAATTTAGACACTCGTTTGTGTCTACTATTCCCCAGAAGAGTCCCCGGCAAATCCCGAATAAACTATTTCCTTTCTATCTGACATTTGTCCTATGTCATGATACCTTTCGGCAGCCGTACCCTGCCAGGTGATCGTCCTTCACCTTTTTGATGATCGTCCTTCATCATCCCCAGCGGAGTCTCTATTCATTAGAACCCCTTCCTATCCGACATTCGTCCTATGTCGTGATTTTTTTAGCAGCCGTCCCCTGCTAGGTGATCGTCCTTCACCTCTTGATGATCGTCCTTCATCATTTTTATCCGATGGCCGTCCCCGTCGTTGCTTCTGTTATCTGACATTCGCCCTATGTCATGATAAACCCCGAGAGCAGCCGTCCCCTGCTAGGTGATCGTCCTTCATCATTTTTATCCGATGGTCGTCCCCGTCGTTGCTTCTGTTATCTGACATTCGCCCTATGTCATGATAAAGCCCGAGAGCAGCCGTCCCCTGCTAGGTGATCGTCCTTCACCTCTTGATGATCGTCCTTCATCATGCTTATCCGATGGCCGTCCCCATCGTCGACCTTTTCTATCCGGCATTCGTCCTATGTCGTGATACTTTTAGCAGTCGTCCCCTGCCAAGTGATCGTCCTTCACCAATAGATGACCGTCCCTCATCTTATCCCCAACAGAGCAGCCGTCCCCTGCTAGGTGATCGTCCTTCACCTTTGATGACCATTCCTCATCATTTATTTCTTCAGCCCGATGGTCGTCCCCATCATTTACCTTTAATCCCCAGAGAGTCTTATTTCTTTACTTGATGGTCGTCCCCATCATAATCTCTTATATCCCCAGCATGTCGGCCGTCCCCGTCATTGCTTCATCCCCAGCAGTCGTCCTCTGCTCGACGGTCGTCCTCCGTCGCCTGCACTTTATAATCATACTTTATTTCCTTTTATAATCTATATCCCTTTTCTTCTTCATTCTGTGAGTGCAAATTTTGGACTGTCTTTGGTATTCAACCATAAGTTATCTTGTTTGCCTGTTAAGCCGTTGCTTACATCCTGCACAGCTAACTCATGTTTGAATAGGGGCAGCTGTAAACACCCCAAATTTTCCCTCACTCATTTCACTATGGCTTGTGATTCTTTTCATTTGCATAAGTTCAATCATGTTATCTCATATTGCATTTTTGCTTCACTGCATTGTTTCAAAGTCATATGCATCTAGGGTTTGTGATCTGAGCCATCCCTGAGCCATTTGAGCCACTCCAAAGGTCATCAATCACTTCAAAGGGGTCCATGTATGTTCAAGCATCATATTATATCCTCACAAGGGCAAGGAAGTCAAAGAATCACAAGAACTGAGAAAGGCATGGAAGCAGAGCCAGGTTTA
This sequence comes from Lathyrus aphaca, assembly GCA_963966055.1. Lineage (NCBI taxonomy): Eukaryota > Viridiplantae > Streptophyta > Magnoliopsida > Fabales > Fabaceae > Lathyrus > Lathyrus aphaca. Next base: position 99,969,939 of record OZ014522.1, on the reverse strand, counting down.
ACTGCACAGATGACCTAAAATTAGGGTTTTGGTTTCAGAGGCCATAACTCCAAATTTTTTGGTCATTCTTGTTTCTAATGGTCTCTATATGTTATGAGGATCATGCATATCAATTTTCATAAAGAAATTCAATGGGGAAGGCATCTGATCACAAGATGACTTCTTGAGCAAGTCAGTGCAAAATCAGGGCATCTGAGGCCCCCAGTGACCCAACCAAAGGGGTTTCTCCATCATTTTGAATGTGTATGATCTTTATTTGATCATAGAAGATGTTATAAGTTCACAAAATTGAAGAATTTCAAGCCATTTGCAAAGTTTCCTTTTTTGGGAAAGTGACTTATAATGAAAACTTGCCATTTTGGGAAAGTTTTTCAACCTCCTCTTTTTGATTCAAAAATGCTTCAAATGAAAGAACTTTGGTCATGAAAGTTGTAGATTGAATCCTCCCATTTTCAAAAAGTAAAAGAACTCTTTCTAATTCATTTTAGATCAAAAGTTATGGCCTTGCAAAGTTGGGAAAAATCTTGAAATTTCACTTATGCACCAAAAGAGGAAAATTGCAAAACCTCATGCCAAGGCCAATTGTGACTTCAAACCAGCTTCTAATATTCATACAAACATAATTCATGGCCTAAAATTCAGAATGCACCAAAGAATTACTCATTTTTCATGCCTTGATCATTAAGAAACTTCAAAAGGGGCAAACTTAGTGAAATTTGCAAAATCACTCATAAGCTTCAATCCACTTGCCAATTGGCCCCAATCTGAATTCCATGGTTGCCCTTGATCCTTGCTGCGCAGGACACCCCATTGTCCTTGGCCTGCCATGACCCATACCTCAAAGGACACCTAACATTGACTTTTGGCAAACTGGACCATACCAATCAGCATAGCCCACACCAACTCCACAGACTTATCACTGCATGATAAGTGGACAAAATGAGACTCATTTCACACAATCTTGGGGCCTGAAACCACAACATTGCCATAGTTCACAAAAACCTCCCTCTTTTCATTTTCATTCGAATCTCCTCACACAAACATCAAACCTCAAAACCAACTTCACCATTCATTCAGAAAAGCTTCATAGAGCATAAACCACCCTTCATCTTGCCTTGAAAGCCCTTGAAACTCAAACACGATTTTCCACCCCCTTTGAACAGAACTCCATCAATCTCACAAACTAGCCACGGCACACTCCAACTAAGCCTCAAAGCATCTTCAGGGAGATCATTGGAGGAGTTTGGAAGCAGGGAAGCAGTCTGTAAGCTCCAAGTTGAAGGCTTCACTTCAGATAGCTTCGCAAAATCATTTTTCCAGAAACCTTTTTTTAAGTTATTGAAATGATCTACATGCTCTCCTGAATGCTTTGCACTTTTTATTTTTGAAAATGATTGATTATTGAGCATGTACTGCATCTCTGAAAGTTTGGTCATTTTTAGGTTTTGATTCGTATCTAGATTTTGAGTGAAAAGAAATGGATTTTGAGGGTGGATTCGTGTTTAGGGGGGTTGAGAGGTTTGATCTGGAGCTTTACAGCTCTTAAAATGGTCCAGGGAGGTTTTTGTTCTTGAGAGGTCGCCGGAGAAGACGACCGGAACCACTGTTCCGGTCGCCTGAACTTGTTTAGCCCTAATTAGGGTTTAGCCACGTAATTAAGTCAGTTTGAACTTGGAGCGTTGGATGAGGCTTAGCGCGCGTGAACCTAGGGCCAGGATCTCCCAATTAATTTTTAATCCTGATTATTTAGATTAATTAATTAGGGTTAAGTTAATTAAGTCAGTTTAAATACAGACCGTCCAGATGCGCGCGGGTCAACTCCCTCCAATTCCATTTGAATTCTAGCCATAGGATCTGCATACTTCCCTTTTTATTTAATTTTATTTCATTATTTTTGTTTTATTTTACACGAATTTTTAAAAATAGCAAAACATATTAAAAAATTCTGAAATTTTCTGTCAAATCTTTTATTAATTTTCAGAACCCAAAAATATTTTTATTTTTATTTTTTGCATTAAAAATCATTTTTAAATCATTTAAATGTTTATTTTTAATTAGTTAATGGAAATTAATTAATTAAAAATGCATTTAGGTATTTAAAAATCACAAAAAATTCACATTGCATTTTAAAACATTTAGAAACATTATCAAACTCTCAAAACAAATTTCGTTTTGGTCCTTGATGTATTTTGACAATTTTCATTGGAATTAAAGTTGTTTAAAGGCAATATTTTGGTCTAAACTTGAAAAAATTCATTCTACCTAACCATGAAGAGTTTGATGATGGTTCTTCTTGCATTGCATCCTTCATATCATGTAGTTTTTAGGGTAAAATTGGTTTGAATTTATCTTCCATTTTCAATTTAATGAGCATTTTCCCTTTTGAAGTGCCTTGAAACCCTAGTTGACTTAGAAAAATCATAACACCCATTAGGTTAAGAGTTAGGTCCCCTCCTTTGGGCAGTGAACTTGTGTAGGGTTAGGGTTCCTTAGATACCATTTTCAATTTTTTGTCATGTCATTTGCTTCTGATTTTGATTTTTGTGTTGCATGTTATGCATAAACCCTAATTCTTGCCTTCCTTTGCATCCATTTCTCATTTGCTTGCATACAAGAACTTGCCATGACATTTTGTGCATCCATATGACATATAAGACATCTTAGGACATATTAGAATCATATTTGATCATTGCATCTTTCATTTGCCATGTGGTGCATTCATTCCATTTCATGAACTTTCATGAACTTTCATGGTTCAAAGCATGCTTCATTTGTATCCTCATCCTTGTATGATCATCCACAACTCTTGACATGTGTTTGCATCATCTCTTAGCATCATTAACATCATGTTCATGCTTCTGACTTTGGTTTGCATCATTGCATTTCATCTCATTTTCATTGCACTTCATTTCCTTTGCTAACTTTTCAGGTGGTAAGTTGTTTTGAGAAGTGAATTTGCCTTCACTTCTCACAATCTCTTCTCATCTCTCTTATGCATCATTGCTGCATTTTATCTTTGTATTAGAGTGAGCTTTCTCATTCATGTTCATCTCTTACTTTCTTTCTTCAAGTAACTTATCTTCTTAAGTGAAGTAAGTTAGCTTGTTTCTCTTGTTCCTTCTCCTTTCATCTTGTTCCTCCTTGGTGGCCCTTTGAAGATCTTTCTCTCTTAAGCCTCACAAACCCTAGGATATCCAAGTATGACAACAATTAGGGTTTGTTTAGTCCCCCATTAGTTTTACCTTTGTGTCATCTTTGAGTCTTCTCTTCTCATCCCATAATCAAGGACTAAACCCTAAAGGTCTTAAGGCTTTGTGATTAAGCTTATGCCTGCATCCTTCTATTAGGATGGAGTGTATAACTTTAATCCTAAGTGTTAAACCCTTAATGTGTTTAAATCCTTTAATCAATCCACTTAATAATCACTAAGACACCAAGCTTGTAACTTGGGCCTTGCATTAGGGTTCTAATTCTTCCTTAATTGGTTAAGAATGACTAACCCTAGTGTTAATGGACAAGTCCCCCTCAAGTCGTCTTACAAACCATAAAAATCACTTCTTCATCTTATCATTAACTAAAATCCACTCTAATAAAGACTTTGTTTTGTCATGAGGTTAATCCATAATCATGGATTAAGTTGAGGAGCCTTTCTCAGCTTAAATGTTCTCATCTATTATCCTTCTATTAGGATGGTGTAATGAGTCTATTAAATCCATGATTATAGCTTAAACTCGTTACTTAACACTAAACAAAAAACAACAAAAACATCTAAATAATTACAAGTAAGTTAATGATCTTAATCCTACATCATGGTGATTAAGTGTGAGGTGTTTACTTCACACCTAAGGTATTCTCATTACCCCTAATCAGAGGGAGGATGTGATGAGTTTATTAGCCTTTGATTTAGGCTTAAGCTCATTTTCTTATGACAAACACCAAAAAGCAATAAAAGATTGAAAACACCCAAAACAAACAATAATCGTCTCCTCCGGGATTCTTTTCTCACCTCATTCACTCATAAACGAGAACTTGCTTCTTCCGTCTAATGCAAGACAGTTTGCACCTGAGCCAAAAAGGTCATACACTTGAGCATAGACAAGCAAGTAGTTCACAAGTCAATTTATCTTTCAGTCTCTTTGAGTCGAACTACGGTGTTCTGACTTCCTCATTGCACGAGAGGATACGTAGGCATAACTTAACTATTATCGAACAAAAGTCTCTGTATATTCCCCCTCCTTCCAGCATTGATTTTAAGCCTCATAGTCTTGAGCATTTCACTCTTGTTCTTCCACTGACACTTCTCTTACACACTTCACTTTTCTTTTACACTGACACTTACATCCTTTCCAGCTTTGATACACAAATTGCACTGATACTACCCCCCTAAAACACAAATCTTTTAAGCGTGGATCTCGTCGAGTACGACGGACAATCTGGGTGCTAATACCTTCCCAGGTTGTAACCAACCCCCTTTCTCAGTTTCTCTGGTTCGCAACCGTCTTATCCATATCTTTCTAGGTTTATGCAGCATTACCTTTCCTTCGGGATAAAAATGCCTAGCTGGCGACTCTATTCATTCCCTCTCTTTTCGCCGACCGTTCGCGTCTGTACCCCATTTGACCCAGCCTCATTTGGTGGGAGCGACACAAACCATAGGATATCCAAGCATGATAACTTTTAGGGTTGTATATAGTCCCCCTTAGTCTTTTAACTATGAGTCTGATCAGTGCATTTTAATGCGCATTCTCCCATGATTGCACTTAGGCATTTTTTTAGTTTTCTTTGTTTATTTTTTATATTTTAATTTGTTTTTCTAATTTAATTTATTTTTGGCTTAATTTAATTTTCGTACTTAATTTTCAGCTTTTACGGAAATGATCATAAACGGAGTTCCAGGAATCTGATTAAAACGTTCTACCAGTCGATGGAAAGCTAAGAGAGAGAGCTACAACTTTTGAGTTAGAGTCGAATTCAGATTCAGAGTCATATTTTCCAGAATTTCGTTTGAAGCTGCTGCATTAGTTTTATTTAGTTTCGGGTCATTTAGAATTGGGCATGGGTTATGTATTTGACCCAGTTGGGTTGTAAACGGGTTTTTTAGGTTTTCTATTTAACTTAGAAGCCGCAACTGTTCAATACACACTTTTTACGATTTTATTTTATTTTTCTTACGCTTGAAAGAACCGGAATGGCGAACTAATTTCAAGGCAAAATCCTGCTGATTACAAGTTCCATCATACTTTGAGGTTATAATAATTTTCAATCCAAATTCTATTCCTTTCAATATTATGATATGTGATAATTTTTTGCTTAATTCAATTATCATATATTAGTGTTGATTTAATTTGATTGTTGTATGATCCTTGACCGTAGCCACGTTAGCGTTTGCTTAATTCGTTATCGTGTTTGATTAAACCGTGTTTGCTTAATTCACGAGAGCTTAAATTCGTTTGCTTAATTCGGATAATAGGAACATACATCACATAAAACCATTTGCACTTGTCAATGAATTTTATAATCAAATAGGAATATATAATCCGCTTAGGAGGTTGAAATTATAATAACGAATGATAAGTTGGAACCCAAATCAGTAGGATTAGCCGTTTTAGCTTATTTGGTAATCACTTCTTATTTTAATTGCTTTTTCGTCAAATTAAAATCAACCCCCATTAATCGTTACTATCATTAGTTAATAAGATCAAGAATCCTTGTGAGACGATACTCGAGTTGTCGTTACCGTAACTACATTTTTAAATCACTCATTTTTTATCTGTGCGCGACACGCAGATCAAATTGGCGCCGTTGTCGGGGATTCTTGTTGTTATTAACCGATTTTATAGTCATAGTTATAGTTTTCTTGCTATATTTTTTATTTTGTTTTTTTGTTGTGTTTGTTGATTTTCAGGGTTGCTATACCGGTTGCAGTACAGTGATAACTTTTCCAGCCTTTCAGGTAAGTTGGAAGCTACTGTTTCGATTTGCTCCGATTTTTTTCCAGAAAATAAGAAATAAATTGAAGAACAATACTCTTTTAGAATAGAATTCTAAAAGATTTCGACCCTCAAAATCGCAAATTTTGCATTTTTCTATTTTATTTGATTTATTTTCTCTTTTAATGTTTTTAAAAAAATCTGAAATTTTTTATGAGAGCTTTACTTGATTTAATTAGATTTTTAGCGTTATTTATATATTTTTTAGATTTTATTTTAATCGCTTTTCTTTTGTTTCCATTCTTTTTAAATATGTATTGATTTTATTTGATACTGTGTTGAAATTCATAATCATATCATGACTGATCAAAGAACTCTGAGAGAATTGGTTGATCTTGTAAATTATAATGCTTTATGTATTGAATATCCTGCTGTTGATGCACCTTTCGAATTGAAATTTGGTTTAACACATTTTTTGCCAAGTTTTAATGGTTTTGCAGATGATGATCCGAATAAGCATCTAAATGAATTAGAAGTAGGGTGCTTTGTACCTTCTGAACCTTCACTAGAGGATCTTGTAAACCAAATGGCTACAAATAATATCAAGAATCAACAACAAATAGATTCTAATTTTCAGACTTTGCAAATACAACTTGATCAACTTACCACTTCGATGAATGCCATGCAACAAGCTCAAGGATCAAACCAACAACCTTTGGAAGAACATTCTATTTTTCAAATAGAGTTTCCTTCTGAAACTGTTGATGATACTTGTATTAATTTGTTTGCAGCTGATTTTCCATCATTGTCTGATTTTGATGATATTTACTCTTGTGATTGTAGTGACACTAAAATTTGCCCTGTTTGTGCTGAAATTGAGGTTGCCTTGCAAGTTGATATTCTTACTGCAAATAAGATTGCAAATAAATTTGTTCATGTAAATGAAGCTCTCGACACCTCGGCTTCCCGGAACAAACCATCCATCGAGAAATCACCCTCTTTAGAGCTGGAGCCATTTCCTAATAATTTATTTGAATTTGTGCAGGAAGAGAAATCATTACAGGAACATAAGAAAGGAATTGGATGGAATTTGGTTGACACTTGTGATATTAGCCCATCCATGAGTATGCATAGGATCTCAATTGAAGATGGAACAAAAGTAGCGGGGCATCCCCTTAATCCTTTGATTCTTAAAGTTGTTGAAAAGGCGATCACTATCATGTTCACATTCAACACTTTTACTTATCAAAGATTCTTCTTTGATCTTGGAATAAAAGGCGAAGGCACTAATAAAAACTCCAAGATTAATGGATACTACCCAAAGTTACTCTATGAGATCCCCACTTTGGAAGAAGAGACTGTAGAAGAGATCTCTTTAGGAAATGTTTCTTATGTGATCACTTATCCACCTTGACTACTCGGGTGTGTTCTTTCCTTTCTCTCCCTCTTATTTTATATTTATATCCTTTCATTGAGGACAATTCTTGTTTTAAGTGCGGGGGAGGGAATAATTTATTTTCTTTTTTTTTGTTTTGTTTTTGTTTGTTTTGTTTTTGTTTGTTTTGTTTGTTCACTTACGTTCCATCCTTCTCACTTTCTTTCTTTCAAGTTACTTATCTTCTTCAGGAAGTAAGTAACTTGTTCTTCTTTCTCCTTCTCTTTTCATCTGCTTCTTTCATTGGTGGCCTTGAAGATCCTTTCTCTTAAGCCTAACAAACCATAGGATATCCAAGCATGATAACTTTTAGGGTTGTATATAGTCCCCCTTAGTAGTTTACCTTTGATTCTCCTTGAGTCTCTCTTCTCATCTCAATAATCAGAGACTAAACTCTTAAAGTTTTAGGACTTTGGAATTAGGGTTATGCATGCATCCTTCTTTTAGGATGGATTGTATAACTTTAATCCTAAGTGTTAAACCTTTAATTTGTTTACACCTCTTAATCAAATCACATTAATAATCACAAAGACTTTATCTTGTAACTTGGGCCTTACATTAGGGTTCTATCTCTTCCTTATGGTTAAGAGGGACTAACCCTAGTGTTTAATGGACAAGTCCTCCTCAAGTTGTCTTACAAACCATAAAATTCACTTCTTAATCTCATCCCCTAATTAAAATCCATTTAATAAAGGCTTGTTATATAATGAATTTAATCCCTAACCATGGATTAAGTTGAGGTATCTTCCACAACTTAAGTGTTCTCATCTATTATCCTTCTATTAGGATGGTGTAATGAGTTCACTAATCTGTGATTAGAGATTAAACTCATTACTTAACACTAAACAAAAACCCAAAAACATTTAAATAATCACAAGTAGGTTAATGATCTTAATCCTACATCATCATGGTAATTAAGTTGAGATGCTTATCTCATACTTAAGTAGGCTCATTATCCCTAATCAGGGAGGATATAATGAGTTTACAAGCCCTTGATTTAGGCTTAAGCTTATTAACTTATGCAAAACTCCAAAAAACAATAAAAAACTGAAAACACAAAAACAAACAATAATCGTCTCCTTTGGGATTATTTTCTCATCACACTCATTCATAAATGAGAACTTGCTTCTTCCGTCTAATGCAAGACAGCTAGCACTCGAGCCAGACGAGTCATACACTTGAGCATAGACAAGTAAGCACTTCACAGTCAATTCATTTCCCAGTCCCTTTGAGTTGAACTACGGTGTTCTGACTTCCTCATTGCACGAGAGGATACGTAGGCATAACTTAACTGTTATCGAACAAAAGTCTCTTTGTCATCCCCCTCTTTCTGCATTCTTTTCTAAGCCTCAGTTCCTAAGCAATTCACCTTTTTGCGCTGACACCTATATATTCTTTTCTTAGCGTTTGCACACATATACCACATACCTACCCCTTTTAAACACAATCTTGTAAGCGTGAATCCCGTCGAGTACGACGGACAATCTGGATGCTAATACCTTCCCAGGTTGTAACCAACCCCCTTTCTCAATTTCTCTGGTTCGCACCATCTTATCCATCTCTTTCTAGGTTTATGCAGCATTACCTTTCCTTCGGGATAAAAATGCCTAGCTGGCGACTCTATTCAATTCATTTCCATTTTCTCTTTTCGCCGACTGTTCGCGCTTGTACCGGGATGCAAATCTTCTGGAGCGACACCTATTAACATTGTTGTACCTACTGATGTAAGTCTAGCTACCATTACAATACCTGGACTTGTTCCATATACCAGTGAAAGAGCCATTCATTGGCATTATAGTGCAGAATATATGTTTAGGGACAAAAAAAGGAAGAGAAAACTCCAGTGGTGAGTGGTTGAAGTGTTGATAATGCTGGGGGATTAGGTGGATTCAAGAGAAGTGGATGCTTGTTTGCGCCACAAACTCCGAGGACCAGTGCAGAGACTGAAGTAGCAGCAAAAGCCAAGGGAAAACCGGTTGTGGCTGATGAGGTTGTTATTCCTGAGGATATTCAGAAGAGCACGTTTTAAAAAGAAGTATAAGAGTTTATGAGAATCATTAAGAAGTGATTAAAAAGTGGTGGACCAGTTAAATAAGACACCTTCAAAAGTCTCCATACTATCCCTATTGATGTGTTCCTAGGCCCACCGGGAAACATTGTTAAAACTGTTGAACATGGATTATATGCCATAGGAAATTACTGTTAGTCAATTGGAATCTGTAGTCTCTAATGTTAATGCCAGCCATGGGTTGGGTTTCATAGATCATGACTTGACATCAGAAGGTCGTAACTATAATAAGGCCATGCACATCACTATGGAGAGGGTTTTGTTTTATCTCATGTGTTGGTGGATACAGGCTCGTCTTTAAATGTGTTTCCAAAGAAAGCCTTGATGAAGTTGGATGACGATGGAATCATTCTCAGGCCCAGTGATTTGGTAGTACGAGCTTTTGATGGATCAAAGAGGTCGGTGTTTAGGGAGGTTGATCTACCTGTGAAAATTGGTCTCCATATTTTCAAGTGCACATTTTATGTTATGGACATCCAACCGGCGTACATTTGTCTTCTAGGAAGTCTTTGGATTCACGCTGCAGGAGCAGTAACATCTACATTGCACCAAAATTTAAAGTACGTGGTTGACGGCCAGGTAGTGACGGGTTATGGTGAGGAAGATATCTTTGTGAGCCATTTGTCAATGTTTAACTACGTGGAAATGGACGGTGAGATTCAAGAAATGCTATGCCAGGCCTTTGAAGTTGTGAATGTTAGTGAAGTATCTCCCAAAGAAGTAGTCTAGAACAATGAATAAGTTGGTACTTCCATAGCTTCTTACAAGAAAGCAATGGAAGTGGTCAAATCAGGAAACGCCTAAGGCTGGGGAAAAATGCTTGAGGTGTCAATGAAAGAGGATATGTATGGCATAGGCTATCAACTAGGTCAAGCTGATGCTTCAAAGAACAAAGGGAAGATTACATTCTCTAGTGAAGGTGTTATCAACCCCAACCAGATGTGTGATACTACAGGGGAAGATATTGACAATGACATTGACCTGGACAACTGGGTGCACCCACATATCCCCGGGGATAAGCTAAGAAATTGGTTTGTCGAGGAAATCATCCAAGTTACTCTTGAGACATAGTAATTTTCTATGTTTTTCTCATTTTCATTTGCTTGTCAATTCCTACACTTTACCCAAGGTGTATGGATCCATTTGTAGGGTCAGCCTATTGCATATTTGCAAGTTTATTTTATCATCAATAAAGGACATTTTTTCATTCAAAACCATGTTGCTTTTCTTTCATTTTAAATTTTTCACAACAACAATAAAATGGCAATGTTTATTTTCTTTTCCTTTTCATAAAAAATGAATTCTAAAATAAAGCACATCACTTGTGCAGACATAATCACCCGGATTTCACTGATAACGATTCTTCAATGGCCAAGTATGACTTTGATAATCCAATATATCAAGCTGATGAAGGGGTTGAGGAAGACTGTGAACACCATGAAGAATTGGCCAAATTGTTGAGACAAGAGGAAAGGGTCATTCAGTCTCATCAGGAGGAAATTGAGGTTATCAACATTGGGTCCGAGGACACCAAGAAAGAGTTAAAGATTGGGGCCAATCTGCAGGCCAGTGTGAAGGAATAGTTGATTGGAATGCTATGTGAGTATGTTGACATCTTTTCTTGGTCATATCAAGATATGTCAGGTTTAGATACTGACAACGTTGTGCATTAGCTGCCATTAAGAGAAGAATGCCCGTCATTCAAGCAGAAGCTTCGTGGAACTCGTCCTAACATGGCTATGAAGAATAAAGAGGAAGTTCATAAGCAATGGGATGCAAAATTTCTTGTCATAACTAGTTATCCACCATGGGTAACTAACATTGTACTTGTACCAAAGAAGAACGGAAAGGTCCGCATGTGCGTTGATTACCGAGATCTTAATAGAGAAAGTCTGAAAGATGACTTTCCATTACCTCACATTGATGTATTGGTTGATAACACCGCTCAATTCTTGATATTCTCCTTCATGGATGGCTTCTCCGGTTATAATCAGATTAAGATGGCGCTGGAAGACATGGAGAAGACAACGTTCATTACCCCGTGGGGTATATTCTACTATAAGGTGATGCCTTTTGGTCTGAAGAATGTCAGGGCAACGTATCAAAGAGCTATGGTAACATTGTCCCACAACATGATTTATAAAGAGATTGAATGCTATGTGGACGACATGATTTCTAAGTCGAGAACTGAAGAAGAGCATATGGTTAATCTCAAGAAGTTGTTTGAAAGGATGAGAAAGTTTCATTTGAGGTTAAATCCAAACAAGTGCTTTTTCGGAGTGTGGTCCAGTAAACTATTGGGTTTCATCGTGAGTCAAAAAGGAATAAAGGTTGATCTTGCTAAAGTAAAAGTAATACAAGCCATGCCTGTACCAAAAAATGAAAAAGAAGTTAGTGGTTTCCTAGGTAGATTAAGCTACATTGCGTGTTTCATATCTCACCTCACAGCCACTTGTGAACCAATATTCAAATTTCTAAGAAAAGAACAAGCGGTCAGGTGGAATGATAATTGCCAAAGGGATTTAGAGAAAATAAAAGAGTATTTACTGGAACCTCTTATTCTTATGCCTATGGTTCCAGGGAGGCCGCTCATCATGTATCTGACACTACTTAAAGGGTCTATGGGTTGTGTTCTCGGTCAACAAGACGAGACAGGTAGGAAGGAGCATGCCATCTACTACCTAAGCAAGAAATTTAATGACTGTGAATCGAGGTACTCAATGCTTGAGAAGACATGTTGTGCACTTGTATGGGCTGCTAAATGATTGAGACAATACATGATCATACACACAACTTTGCTGATTTTAAAGATGGATCATGTCAAGTACATATTTGAGAAACCAGCATTAACCAGAAGGGTTGCTCGTTGGCAGATGGTGCTAACTGAATATGACATACAATACACATCATAGAAAGCCATCAAAAGAAGAATTCTTTCAGATTATCTTGCACAACAACCTCTTGATGATTATCAGCCAATGTCTTTTGACTTCCCTGATAAGGACATCATGTATCTCAAAGCTAAAGACTGCGAGGAACCACTCCACGAGGAGGGGCCAAACCCTAAATCCCAATGGAGTCTGATGTTTGATGGGGATATCTACATGAATGGTCACGGAGTTGGTGTTCTATTTGTTACTCCTGAAGGAGATTAATCTATAGATTAAGACCCTCGATATATTTGGAGATTCAGATCTTGTGATTAACCAGATTACCGACAAGTGGTACACTCACCAATTGAAGATTAATCTACCAGTTGAAGTTGAGATTCTGTCACTACAGGTGATGATGGATGCCAAACTTGATGAAGCGAAATGGGTTTGTGCTCGATACAACTAATTGAGTTTGATTGAAGAGAAGAGACTGGAAGTTGTATGGCATGGTCATTTGTATCAGAGAAGAATGAAGCAGGCATTCGATCAGAGAGTGCGTCCTAGGGAGTATCAAGTTGGTGAAATTATGCTCAAAAGGATCCTTCCTCCCAGTACAAATTACAGGGTGGAAATGGACTCCCAACTATGAAGGTCCATATGTGGTTAAAAAGGTTTTCTCCGGAGGAGCCTTAATTCTTACAACCATGGAGGGTGAAGACTTCACGTCCCCTGTAAACTCAGATGCAGTTAAAAAATACTTCGCATAAAAGAGACCCGCTAGACAAAAATTGAATAAAGAGTCTAGACTAAAAAAAAAGGCATCCCGGCGAGCCAAAAGCATAATAAAAGGCTCGGGAAAAAATTAGGGATATAAAAAAATGTACACCCGGTGAATTGAAAACCCGCATTGGACAACTCAAGAAAACAAGGGTATCCCGATGGATTGAAAACCCGAAAGGGCGATCCACGGAAAAGAGAGAATAAGCAAATGACTGTGATATGAGTTATCTGTACTACATCATTGTCTCATTCAACCTGGAAATCTCCAAAGGATAGGAATCAGTCTAATCCTCCTCTTCAAAAAGTAAGATAATTGGAAAATCTTGAAGACATACTGGTCATAGAAGAATTGAAACTCATTGGAATATCGTTTTCACATTGTCATTAGGATAATTTCTTTTCTCAATTTTCAGCGATCACCTCTTTCTAGGGGATTGCTTCCTTATGTACTTTTCCTATTAAGGGCTTGTCAATAAAATGAATTATTCAGTCAAAAAACTTCAATTTTGTTTTTACTTTAATGTTTTGTTTGCAAAAATGTCATGAATTCTTGGTAAGAAAAACATTGCATTTAAGCATTGTGGATTTACAAATAACGTGTAGGGGAAAACATTTAAAATTTCTTTGAATGTTGAATAATATGGGGGGTGGATTCAAACCATACAATTCCCCGGGGCATGTGTGTGCATTTTTGTTGTAGGGTTTATAATCAGAAGTTTGAAAGAAAGAATCATTTGTCAGCACAAAGCATTGTGGAGATATGTTTCTCCAAGCATAATGGGTACAAGGTTAATTATTAATCTCAAGTGCTTTTCATGGAAGGGTATTAAGAGGTGGCATTCCCCAAGCAGAGAGTATTCCTACCGATAGGTGTCTTTTCTATCTCTTATCCCCAACAAGAGATTCCTTATAACTCTCGTTCTAACAATGTGACTTCATCTCTAGTGGGGTCTAAGGTTACTTGTTCATCTGTAAGTTACATTATCTCCAGAACGGGATTTGTTATGAAATAATCTCTAGTCCTGCAACACTCGTTTGTGTTGGCCCTTTGCTCCAGATACTTGTTTATGTTTAATTGTTACTCTTTTGATACTCGTTTGTATCATTGATCAATCAATCATTTGTGTTTGATTTTACCTTCTGATACTCATTTGTATCCTTTTTATCACTTGTCTATGTTAACCATGTGGTTCAGACACTCGTTTGTGTCTAATCCTAGAACCTGTGGATACTCGTTTGTATCATTGTTAAATCACTCATTTGTGATTGGTTCTTTACCCTCTTGATAGTCGTTTGTATCATTGTTCATCACTCGTCTGTGTTAGATTTTATACCTTCTAATACTCGTGTGTATCATTGTTCATTCACTCGTATGTGTTATATTGTTGTTCGGACACTCGTCTGTGTTTGATTTTTAAAACCTGTGATACTTGTTTGTATCGTTCTTCAATACTCATCTGTGTAGGCCTTTTGTTTCAGACACTCGTCTGTGTATGATTATTACCTGCTGATACTTGTCTGTATCATTGATCATTCACTCATATGTGATTGATTTCATAACATTTGATACTCGTATGTATTACTTTATAACACTCCTTTGATGCTCGTTTGTATCATGGTTCATTCACTCTTTTGTGATTGATTCTTTACATTTGTTGTACTCGCTTGTATCATTGTTTGATCACTCGTTTGTGGTTGATTCTTTACCTTTGTGATACTCGTTTGTATCATTTTTTAATCACTCATTTGTGTTTGATTTTAAATCTTCATATACTCGTATGTATCATCTTTAACACTCGTTTCTGTTAGCTTGTTGTTCAAACACTCGTTTGTGTTTAATTATTACCGATTGATACTCGTTTGTATCATTGCCTTCACTCATCTGTGTTAGCCTTTTATTCAACATTCGTCTGTGTTTAATTTAAAAATTTGTGATACCCATTTGTATTGTGGTTCATTCTCTCGTGTGTGATTGATTCTTTACCTTTTTGATACTCGTTTGTATCATATTTCAATCACTTGATTGTGGTTGATTCTTTACCTTTATGATACTCGTTTGTATCATTTTTCAATCCCTCGTTTGTGTTTGATTCATTACCTCTTTGATACTCATTTGTATCAGTGTTCAATCGCCCGTTCGTGATTGATTCCTCACCTTTGTGATGCTTGTTTGTGTCATTTTTCAATCACTTATTTGTGTTTGATTCCATATCTTTTGATGCTCGTTTGTATCATTGTCTGATACTCGTTTGTATCAGTGGCCAATACTCGTTTATATTTATGCCTAACATACTCATTTGTGTCTCTTTGATCGTCGTCCGATATTCGTTTATATTCGCACTCAAGGTCTAGTCAATAAGGTCGAAACATAACCTAAAAGGGATGGGTTATTCAAATTAGGGAACAAAGGAAAACACATTTATGAGCAAGTTAGAGACATTATGGGAGAAAATCATGCATTAAGAACCACAATTAAGATCTTTAGAAATGGGGAAATCTTCTTAAATGGTCGTTATGGGTCTTGCATATTAAGATAACAAAGATGAGTATTATATAAAGGTTGAAATCATAGAGGAAAATACATATATTTTTCATATTATTCAAATCCATACATGTTAATTTTATTGGCTCTGTCTCTGCGCTTGTAAAGTTTTCAATTAGTGGACTCTATGTGTACATATATGTATTTGAAAATGATGAAATATATCTTTTATTATAAACTTATATTCATGATTAATGCATTATAAGACAAACATAACATTTTCACAATGCCCTTGTGTTGTTTAAGAAATTTAAGCATCAATGGTTTTGTATCTCAAGTATTATGATAGAGAATGATATGTTCATTAATTGTATTTTAGTTGATTTATTGATGCGGATAAAAAAGATTAAGAATAGAATGAGATTATTGATAAAATTGTGAGTAATGTTCAAGGTAACAATAAATATTTAATGCAGGAAAGGGAGATTTGATACGGCGTTGAAGTTGAAGGTGGGATAGAGAAACAAGACAAAATTTGATTAATACAGGCATACATACACTACAAGAAAAATGACATACAGTGACACACACTTTTAGTGATGGTTTATTATTAGTCACTAAATATGATCTTTACCTACAATTAGTTTTTCATTGTTTGTTATTGGATAAATAACACACATTTTCTAGTGATGGTCTATTATTAGTCACCAAATATCATCTTTACCTACGGTTAATTTGTCATTGTTTGTCATTGGATAAAGATAAACAAAATTAATATAATTTTTTTCCTAAAAGAAAATTATTATTTTCACTAAAAAAATAAATATAAGTATTTTAAATTAATTAATTAATAAAATCCAAAAAGATAAAACTTATCTTGCCCACAAATTAAAAGTTATGTTTCATCTAAAACTAAAGTTCCTTTGAAAATCACTTCCTCTGAAAATCAAAATTCACCAATCGATGTGTAACTTTTTCCTTTATTGTGAATTGCCATTCATCATTATCATCAAAATCGCAAATCGCCATTTCATCATCATCAAAATCGCAAATCGATTGTTTCTTCTCCTCACTGCAAATTGAAAATCGTCCAAATTTTTTAGAAAATCATTTTTCTTACTTAATCTCTTCATTTTTTAGTCAACAACGGGTATTCAATTTCACGATGTTGCTGCCGTGATTGATTCGCCATGAACGGTTCGAAGTTTTGGTAAGTATCTGTGTTATGTTTGCCTTAATATCATGTTGCTGGTTGTAACACCCCCTTTCTATACCCCCAAATAATACATTAAATCATTTAGGCATAGATAAAATTTCGTCAGAGTATAATTTAAATCAAGCATAAAAAGGAGCATCCACATTACGTGAAATTAAAACATACAACACCTGCTCAAACAGATATGCAACAATGGGGTAGCTATCCACAAAGGAATTTCAATCCTTACACCCATATCTCAATTATAAATTGCACAGCGGAAAACTTAAATCATCAACAACTTCAAATTATATATTTATCAAAATATATCTACAAGTTAGAAGCGTACAAATATATCATATTATACAAAACATATCCACAACAAATACATATACAAATGTATCCCCAAAAAGGCACAAGGCCAACTAACTACCCGATGCTACATATTAGAGCCTACTGACCAAAAGATATGAAGACAAGCTTCACAAATTACCAATACACATAAATCTTATATTATTTATGTTTATTCTTCATTTACATTCATTCTGCATAAACATACGACAAGCCATGTTTAAATCACATATATACATTCAATGTATAAATCACATACATATACACATATCAAACCTGCATATATATATCTGCAAGTATGTCCTTCACACATACCAATCATTTCACGACATTCCAAATAAACATATGCACAATCATGTTTATTTCAGCATATACATACAATGTATAAAATGCAACTCATAGACACCGACATACGACTCTATGCAGATGTAATGCGGTACCGACACAACATTCAGCAAGTTCACTCAGGAACCAAATAGAATCATCGCTCGTTACCTAAAGTAACTCCCCGTCGGGCATTCGATGTCCCCCATTGCTCACACCCCACATGGGCACACAATGTTTCAGGATTGCTCACACCCCACACGGGCACACAATCCGATCGCTCACACCCTACATGGGCACACGATCAATGTGAACTTAATCACCCATCGCTCACACCCCACACGGGAACACGATGTTTATGGATTGCTCACACCCCACACGGGAACACAATCCGATTGATCACACCCCACATGGGCACACGATCGTGTTATAGTCATTGCTCACACTCCACATGAGCACACGACGCTACAACGGATACACAAGGAACCCACAAGAATGCAGACATGATGCTTACATCGAAATCGGTCTAGTACCAGGAATTAGATTAATAGAAAACTCAACTTCCCTTTCCGGCGGTACATCCACAATATCATCAGGAAATACTTCTGGAAAGTCACACACCACTGGGAACCTACTAAGCTCCACTTCATTCTCCACAGACAACGACGCAAACAAACCAAACAACTGAGCTTCGTCCACTAAAAGTTTCTTCAACTCTTTCGTGGATAGGAAACTCTCTTTTTCCTCATCCAAAGAAGGAAACTTCACTAACTTATGATAGCAATCTATATGAACTCGATTAAACTGCAACCAGTTCATACCCAAGATTACATCCAAACCTTCCAACGGCAAACAAACCAAATCCAAAACAAAGTCTTTACCAAAAATGGTCAAAGAACAACTTACACACACTAAAGAAGCAATTACCGATCCTGAAGCAGGAGTCTCAATAACCATCTCACCACCCCAAGAAGACAAACAAATTCAAACTCTTAGCACACTCAAGAGAAATAAACGAATGAGTTGCTCCTGTATCAATAATAGTAACTAAAGGCGTACTATTAATAAAGCATGTACCTTTAATCAAACGGTCTGCACTAGTAGTATCCTTCCCTGCTAATGCAAACAACTTTCCGCCCGCCTGAGCTTGCTTCGGCTTAGTACACTTAGTACTAATGTGGCCAACTTCACCATAATTAAAGCACTTAACCACACTTCTTCGACACTCGGTCGTAGCATGTCCAAGACCACCACAATTAGCACACTTCACCAAATTCTTTCCACACTCAAAAGACTTGTGGCCCAAGGCGCCACACTTATAACACTTCACGGGACCAGAACTCCTTCCACTAGATCTCTTGTCAAAGCTTCCCCTATGATTGCCCTTATCAGCAGGTGTCACATAAGGTCCACTTCGAACCTGTTTCTTCCCTCTCTTCTCATTCACACTCTTATAGTGCGTAGAACGAGCTTTAATATCCTCTTCAAAGATCCTACAACATTCAGTCAAATCCGAAAACCTTCTGATCCTCTGATATCCCACAGCTTGCTTAATCTCAGGACGCAAACCATTCTCATACTTAATGCACTTAGAAAACTCAGCAGTAGCAGCAGCATAATGAGGATGAAACTGAACCAATTCCACAAATTTAGCAGTATAGTCAACCACTGACATACTACCTTGCTCAGCTCAAGGAATTCCATCTCCTTCTTTCTTTTAACACTCTCAGGATAATACTTCCTTAAGAACTCAGTGTGAAAAACTTCCCATGTAATCTCTTCACCTTCTTCCTCTAAAGCAAGACTTCTACTGACCCACCAGTCATCGGCTTCTTCCTTCAACATGTGAGAACCAAGCCTCACCTTACTTCCCTCAGCACAATCCATCACTCGGAAGATTCTCTCAACTTCCTTCAACTAGTTATGAGCACCATCAGGATCAAACCTCCCCTTGAAAACCGGCGGTTGATTCTTCCCGAACTCATCGTTAGCATTCACATTCGGCGCTCCCTGCACCGCTCTAGCCATTGCCTCCAAAGCAGCAGCCATCGCATCATCATTCCTTCCAGCCATATTCTGATTATTCCTAAAAACAACAACAATGTTAAACAACAGTTTAACCATCAAAACAAGACAGACACAACTGACTCGAACACTGGCTCTGATACCACTTAATGTAACACCCTCTTTCTATACCCCCAAATAATACATTAAATCATTTAGGCATAGATAAAATTTCGTCAGAGTATAATTTAAATCAAGCATAAAAAGGAGCATGCCACATTACGTGAAATTAAAACATACAACACCTGCTCAAACATATATGCAACAATGAGGTAGCTATCCACAAAGGAATTTCAATCCTTACACCCATATCTCAATTATAAATTGCACAGCGGAAAACTTAAATCATCAACAACTTCAACTTATATATTTATCAAAATATATCTACAAGTTAGAAGCGTACAAATATATCATGTTATACAAAACATATCCACAACGAATACATATACAAATGTATCCCCAAAAAGGCACAAGGCCACCTAACTACCCGATGCTACATATCAGAGCCGACCGACCAAAAGATATGAAGACAAGCTTCACAAAAACGACTCCGGCACACCTAATCTGCAATGCCTCGTAGAGCATCAGAAAACAGCAGAAGGGTGAGAAACATTATCATAATAACATTGCATATAATCATATATCTCAACATATAACATATACATCAACATATTCTCACCACAACATATCATTCGTACACAACATAAAGCATACTTATACGCATACTTATCACCATTTCATTCACATAACACAAATCATATATCAATCATGTTCACATAACACACATACATCGCAATGTATCTTCATTTACCAATCAACATGTGCAATCATTCACAAATTACCAATACACATAAATCTTATATTATTTATGTCTATTCTTCATTTACATTCATTCCGCATAAACATACGATAAGCTATGTTTAAATCACACATATACATTCAATGTATAAATCACATACATATACACATATTAAACCTGAATATATATATCCGCAAGTATGTCCTTCACACATACCAATCATTTCACGACATTCCAAATAAACATATGCACAATCATGTTTATTTCAGCATATACATACAATGTATAAAATGCAACTCATAGAGACCGACATACGACTCTATGCAGATGCAATGCGGTGCCGACTCAACATTCAACAAGTTCACTCAGGAACCGAATAGAATCATCGCTCGTTATCACACCCCACACGGGCACACAATCCGATCGCTCACACCCCACATGGGCACACGATCGTGTTGTAGTCATCGCTCACACTCCACATGAGCACACGACGCTACAACGGATTCACAAGGAACCCACAAGAATGCAGACATGATGCTTACATGCAAAATGACACAAAATATCCTTGAAAATGCATACATTATTCACAACATAATTATGCACTCAACACATACCATTAACATACACATGCATACAATTTAAGCATAGTAATCACTTACCCAATGGCCATAACATTATAACAAACCCACATTTCCATAATTAACTCATTTACGTTTTATCGGAAAAGTCGGGAAAATGTCGGCTAGAAATTACATATTTTAGCATCAATAGATTCTACATGTTTTTAGCTTCGAATCGATATGTGGAACGCTTAAAACAGATACTCCAATCAAAAGTTATGAATAAAACAAAATTCCAAAATTCCAGGTCTAGCTGAACGAGAATCGCTCGCTGAGCAAGCAATGTGCTGGAACTCTAGCTGAGCGAGGAAATGCTCGCTGAGCGAGAAACATGATTTCAGAACTGCTCAGTTACGCAACAGACCTATAAAAAACCCCAAAAACTCTTCCAAAACACAACAAATATGATTATTAACATGTATTCATCCTCATACTTCGATTATAACAACATCTAACCGATTAATCCACCATTTTTAACAATTTCTACCAAAACCCTAACATTTTCATCTCTTTAAAACTCTCCAAAATCAACTCAAACCAAAAACCCAAGCATACACAATCATATACAATCTTAGAATAACAAAGTTTATCACCCTTACCCGTTCGATTCTTCTCCGCGGACCAATTTTGAAGAAATTCTCTCTTTTCCTCTTTTCCTTCTCTTTCTCTTCTCTCCTCTTTCTTTCTCTTCTTTTCTTTCTTTTCTCTTTCTCTCTTACCAACTTTCTATTATAACTGTCTCTCAATTCTATTTCTATTTCTACTACTAACTAATTCTATTTTCTACACTTAACTCATTTTATCTCTTTTCCAACCAAAATATTATTTTCTCTCAAAATACCAATTCTAAACAATTCTAACTTATTACTAAAAGTAAAGGTCTAAAATACCCTTTTAATCAATTTTACCCGGAAACTCTCGAAACGGTAAAATCGCACCAACACACCAACACAACACATATTCACATTTTATCACATTAACATAGCACATAATCATGTTAATTCTACAAACAAATCAATTCTCAATTAAATCAATTAAAGACTCAACAAAACAAATGGGAAAATCAAATCAGGGCATTACACTAGTTATTCTGTTTCTATTTTTGGTTTGAGTTTTTATCATTGATTTTCATTTTGATTTTCATTTTGACTTGATTATGGTACTTTGTTACAATATATAATGATGCGTTGTAATTACACTTTGATTTCAAGTCCAGTTATAGAATAAATGTTTCCTTCTATTCCGGCTTGATTTCATGTCGATGTTAATGTTTTATTGTTTGCGTTTTATACCGTGATGAATATTGTTGAAAACCTCATGTTTCCCTGCTGCTGAGATCAGTTTTTGTGTGTTTTGGTAACGGTTCGACATTTTGATATCGTGCTTGTTATACTACAAGTTATTGCTCATATTATGTTCTCACCGTCTTGCACTCATAATTAAAATTACCAACATTTCTTGATTTTGTATTCTTTAGATTCAACTTTTAGGTTGAACCATATACATTGTTTTCTTACTTTAGAGATGAATTTCTACATAGCTTTTAATACATTGTTTGCTTCTAGTTGAAAACTTCACGTTTACCTATTTCAGATTCTTACAAAATCGGTACTACGTCTGAATCTGTAAATACGGCTTACATATTTTCTAGAAAAGATCTTTCTCGATATATATTTTAGCTTAGGCATTATACAATACAAAGCATGTGTTTAATCATTTATTATCTAGAATAAGTCATTATGTTCAAATATTCATGTTAAGCTAATGAATCAAGTTACCAAAATATGTTAGTGATGTCTGTTGCTTTATTATTCGACCTTGATATGCAGGCCTGCTATACATATTCCCTATGCAAGCAAAGCTATTGTAGTTGTTCGATTTTGTCCTATATTTTTCAATCTTTCTTTCTATAGAAGTAGATTCTCGGCATTTACGAGGTTGTTGATAATATATGAATTATGATCTAGGGAAATTTAACTGGAAAAATTAACTCGAGCCGAGTATTCGTCATTAAAGCAAGGGTATGATAGAATCTAGTTTTTATGGAAACAATTGACATGAAAATGTATACCTAGCTTAAAATTTTCCTTGTTTGATTCCATGTAACAGGACTTTAGAAAAACAAAAACACCACTCACGTAAGTGAATTATGTTTTTCATCTAACATGATACTTTTAGTTAGAATCAATTCACTCATAATCCATTTTTTCCGCTGGTCGCGTAAGTGAATTCTGTTTGGATTGAGAATTAACAGAGTTTGAACTCATGTGCAATTCAGTTATGAAAATCATATATATTATCACATTGTTAATGATTTTACTAATGTGTTATGTTAAGTTTGATGTTAAATTGGTTACAACATGTGAAACTCGGTTGAATTAAGTTAGCTATGATTCAATCGTGTTATAGTGAATGCAAAAATTATGTTAAGGAATGTGAAGATGTTAGCTTACTTGATGTTATCTAGTTATGTGATGCTAAATTGTTTGGATGTTAGGTTTGGTTAGAAATTAATGATTTTTAGGGGTGAGTTAGTGCATTTGCTGTTATTTTATTGTGTGTAAAAAAATTATGTTTAGTTGTTAGTGTGACAGCTAATTAATTCAATAGGACCTGTTAGAGTTATGAAGTCAGTTTGCCTTTGTAAATTTCTATTTCTTAGTTTTTTGGTGAAAGGTTCAGTTAAGTACTAGCTATGCAATTGCCTTGGTTGTGCTAATTAGTTACCTACTCAACTCAAGCTGTTAGAGGGTTGTTGCTAAGAAAAGTAGTATTATTATTCTTCTTCGCCAAGTTATATGTATTGGTTCTATCAGATTATCCATTCAACTATCTTTAATATAACTCATATACAAATGCTCCAGCTATATAATATATAATATATAATATAATATTATCTTGTGTGAACATGCAATTTGATTTTTAAATTAGAATTTTATAGATTAGCAAAATTATTGTATAATGGTACACACCACACATCAGTTAAATTAATTATAATCTCATTAGAGATTATGACTTGATATAATATTAGAAGTTTTTTTATCAGTGCCTTATAATCTCAGGGATGCACTCTCACATGCATAACAAGTATATACTTGGAATGACTTATGCAAATTTCTATCTTAATAACATTAGTGAGTCTAGAGGGTTTAGTTCCAATGCAGACATAATAGAAAATAATGCTAACAATAGTAAAGCTTCTGCATCAAAAGTTAAATAAACCCTTTCCTCTCTTGATCTATCAATACGGGATCCACTCGCTAAAATCTTAGGCCAAGTGATAACACTAAAATTTACCGTATTTCTGACTCCGATTTTGCATGCATTCTTAGCTTTTATTGTTATTTTGTTATGTTATTACTTTGTTTTTCTTTGTTTTCAGGTTTTCTTTGTAATCGGGGCCTTGTCGCTCCCACCAAAATGACACCTGGTCAAATGGGGTACAGACGCGAACGGTCGGCGAAAAGAGAGGAAATGAATAGAGTCGCCAGCTAGGCATTTTTATCCCGGAGGAAAGGTATGCTGCATAGACCTAAGAAAAGATATGGACAAGACGGTTGCGAACCAGAGAGACTGAGAAAGGGGGTTGGTTACAACCTGGGAAGGTATTAGCACCCAGATTGTCCGCCGTACTCGACGGGATCCACGCTTAAAAGATTTGTGTTTTAAAGGGGTAGTGTCAGTGCAATTTGTGCATCAAAACTAGAAAAGAATGCAAGTGTCAGTGTAATTGGAAATGTGAAGTGTATAAGAGAAGTGTCAGTGTGAGAACAAGAATGAAATGCTCAAGACTTTGAGGCTTAAAGGGTAATGCTGGAAGAGAGAGAATATACAGAGACTTTTGTTCGATAACTGTTAAGTTATGCCTACGTATCCTCTCGTGCAATGAGGAAGTCATAACACCGTAGTTCGACCCAAAGAGACTGAAAGATAAATTGACTTGTGAACTGCTTGCTTGCCTATGCTCAAGTGTATGACCTGTCTGGCTCAGGTGCAAACTGTCTTGCATTAGACGGAAGAAGCAAGTTCTCGCTTATGAATGAATGAGATGAGGAAAGAATCCCGAAGGAGACGATTATTGTTTGTTTTTTGAGTTTTCAGTCTTTTATTGCTTTTGGAAATGTGTCATAAGTTAATGAGCTTAAGCCTAAACCAATGGGTTAGTAAACTCATCACATCCTCCCTCTGATTAGGGGTAATGAGAATACTTTAAGTGTGAAGTCAGCATCTCACACTTAATCACCCTGAATTAGGATTAAGATCATTAACCTACTTGTGATTACTTATATGTTTTTGTTGTTTTTGTTTAGTGTTAAGTAATGAGTTTAAGCCATAATCAAGGACCTAATGGACTCATTACACCATCCTAATAGAAGGATAATAGATGAGAACATTTAAGCTGAGAAAGACTCCTCAACTTGATCCATGATTAAGGATTAAACTCATGACAAAACAAAGCCTTTATTAAAGTGGATTTTAGTTAATGTTAAGATGAAGAAATGGATTTTATGGCTTGTAATACAACTTGAGGGGCACTTGTCCATTAACACTAGGGTTAGTCCTTCTTAACCAATTAAGGAAGAATTAGAACCCTAATGCAGGGCCCAAGTTACAAGCTTGATTTCTTAGTGATTATTAAGTGGATTGATTAAAGGACTTAAACACATTAAGGGTTTAACACTTAGGATTAAAGTTATACACTCCATCCTAATAGAAGGATGCAGGCATAATCTTAATCACAAAGCCTTAAAGCCTTTAGGGTTTAGTCCTTGATTGTGAGATGAGAGGAGAGACACAAAAGATGAAACAAAGGGTAAAACTAATGGGGGGGACTAATCAAACCCTAATTATTGTCATACTTGGTTGTTCCTAGGGTTTATGAGGTTTACACGAAAGTCTTCAGAGGAACCACCAGGAAGCAGATGAAAGGAGCAAAGAGAAGCAAAACAACTTGCTTCACTTAAGAAGACAAGTTGCTTGTAGAAAGAAAGTAAGATGAAAAAGAATGAGCAAGCTCAATCCCATACACATACAAAAATGCAGCAAATGAATTATGAAAGAGATGAAAAGAGAATGTGAGAAGTGAAGGCAAATTCACTTCTCAAAACAACTTACCACCTGAAAAGTTAGCATAAGGAATGAAATGCAATGCAAATGAGATGGAATTCCATGATGAAAGACAAAGTCAGAAGCAAATACATGATGTTAATGATGCTAAGAGATGATACAAACATGAGGCAAGACATGAGAATGATCAAATAAACATAAGGATGCAAATGAGGCATGCTTTGAACCATGAACATACATGAAAAGTTATGAAATGCAAATGACATACAACATGGCAAATGAAAGATGCAATGATCAAACATGATTCTAACATGTCCTAATATGTCTTATGAATCAAATGAATGAACAAAATGTCATGGCAAGTCAATGGATGCAAAAGAAGGCACAAATTAGGGTTTCATGCATCATGAAAAGCAAAAATCCAAAACCAGAAGCAAACAACATGATAAAAATTTGAAAATGCAACCAAAGATACCCTAAACCTATACAAGCTCACTGCCCAAAGGAGAGGATTCAACTCTTAACCTAGTGAAAGTTATGAATTTCCTAAGATTGCTAGGGTTTTGGGGTACCTCAACAAGAAAAAATGCCAAACAAAATGAAAATGCAAGATCAAATCAAACCAATTTTAACCTATAAACTACATGCTATACAAGATGCAATGCAAAAAGAATCATCATCCAACTCTCAAAGGTTAGGCAGAAATGATTTTTCAAAGTTTGAACCAAAATATTACCTCAAAATGAATTTAATTCCATTGAAAATGGTCAAAAGACCTCAAGAACAAAAAAGAAATTTGGTTTGAGGGTTGGGAAATGTTTCTAAATGTTCCTAAATGCAACATGAATTTTTTTGTGATTTTTAAATACCTAAATGTATTTTTAATTAATTAATTATCATTAACTAATTAAAAATAAACATTTAAATGATTTAAAAATAATTTTTAATGCAAAAAATAAAAATAAAAATATTTTGTGTTCTGAAAATTCATGAAACCTTTGACAAAAAATTTCATAATTTTTTAATGATTTTTGCTATTTTAAGAAATTCGTACAAATTAAATATGAAACAAATGAAAATAAAATGAATTTAAATAAAAAAGGGGAAAGTCAACTGATCTGAGGACTGTGGTCCAAACCTAGGACGCGGGAATTAACCAGCGCGCGCATCTGGACGGCCAGAATTCAAACTTCCCTAATTAAGTCATTAGCCCTAATCACATTCAGATGACCGGAACAGTGTTCTGGTCATCTTCTCCGGCCAGCCAAAATCCCAATCTCTCTCAAAACGTATCAAAACCTCACCAAACTCTCCAGAATCAATCTATGAACATCACTGATCATAAACCCTAAAACAAACAACATTTATTTTTCGTGAATCAAAGGAAACAAGCAAAAACGTTTTCACGGGCAAACTTTCAGACATTGAATACATGCTTGTTTCTGGCTCATTTTCAAAAATAAATAGATCCCCATGATCAGGGCAACATATAGAACAATATTCTAACAAGAAATCAAAGTTCTGGAAAATTTGTTCATCATGTTACCTGAGATTGAGCTTTCAGTCCAAGAGCTTTCTACTTGCCTCTTTGCCTCAAAATGATCCCAATGGTCCTCTTGATGAAGTTATGAAGCTTGGTTGGAGTTTAAAATGGTTGGTTTGTGAGTTTGCAGAAGTTCTGTTCAGGAGAGGTGAGAAATCGTGTTTTGATTTCAGGGGGTTTCAAGGATGAATGAGGGCAGGGATGTGATCAGGGGAGTATGCTGAGATGTTCTATGAAGTTTGTTTGGATGTTTTATGCTTGTGTGAGGTGTTTCGAATGAAAATGCATATGAAGCATAAACTTGGAGCTATGGCTTATGATCTGTTTCAGGGTTGTGTGTGTGGTGTGTTATGCTACATTTGGTCCACTTATCACCACTAGAGAGGTCAGAGAAGTTGGTGTGGCACAGGCTGATTGGTATGGGTCTTTTTGAGAAAAGTCCAAGTTAGGTGTACTTGAGGTATGGGCAAGTGTGAGGCTGTGATAGGGGCATGGCTTGGCTCAGCTGAGTTTAGGGAGAACCATGGAATTCGATTAGAAGCAATGCAGCAAGTGGATTAGGGTTTATCATAGGTTTTGCAACTTTGTGACCTTTGGGCCCTTTTGAAGTTTCTTGATCCACAAGGCATGAACATGGGCAAACCTTTGATGCATTCTGATTTTTAGGCCTTGGTTTGTGTTTGTACAAAGGTTAGAAGTCACTTTGAGGTCTCATTTCATCTTGGCAAGTGGTTTTGCAACTTTGCTTCTTTGGTACATGACTTGAAATTATGTGATTTTTCCCAACTTTGACAAGCCATAACTTTTGATCAAAAATGAATTAGAATGAGTTCTTGTACTTTTTGAAAAGGGAATGATCCATTCTACAACTTTCATGACCAAAGTTTTCCCATTTGAAGCATTTTTTGAATCAAAAAGCAAGGGTTGAAAAAGTTTCCCAAAATGGCAAGTTTCCATTACAAGTCATTTTCCCAAAGAGGCAACTTTGCAAATGGCTTGAGATTCTTCAATTTTGTGAACTTCCAACATCTTCTATGATCAAATAAAGATCATAAACATTCAAAATGATGAAGAACACCCTTTGGTTGGGTCATTGGGGGCCTCAGATGCCTTGATTTTGCACTGACTTGCTCAAGAAGTCAACTCTTGATCAGATGACTTCCCCATGGAATTTCTTCATGAAAATTGATATGCATGATCCTTATAACATATAGAGACCAATAGAAACAAGAATGACCAAAAAATTTTGAGTTATGGACTCTGAAACCAAAACCCTAATTTTAGGTCATCTGTGCGGTTAAACCTGGCTCTGCTTCCATGTCATTCTCAGTTCTTGTGATTCTTTGACTTCCTTGACTTTGTGAGGATATAATATGATGCTTGAACATACATGGACCCCTTTGAAGGGATTTATGACCTTTGGAGTGGCTCAAGAAGCTCTTGGATTGCTCAGATCACAAACCCTAGATGCAGATGACTTAGAAACAATGCAATGAAGAAAAAATGCAATATGAGATGTTATGTTTGAACTTATGCATATGAAAAGATCACAAGCCATGGTGTGAATGGGTGAGGGCAAATTTGGGGTGTTTACATCTGCCCCTATTCAAACATGAGTTAGTTGTGCAGGATGTAAGCAACGGCTTAACAGGCAAACAAGATAACTTGTGGTTGAATACCAAAGACAGTCCAAAATTTGCACTCACAGAATGAAGAAGAAAAGGGATATAGATTGTAAAGGAAAATAAAGTATAATTATAAGGTGCGGGCGACGGAGGACGACCGTCGAGTAGAGGACGACTGCTGGGGTTGAAGCAATGACGGGGACGACCGACATGCTGGGGGAGATGCGGAAAATAAAGCAATGACGGGCACGGCCGACAAGTTGGGGATATGAGAGATTATGATGGGGACGGCCATCAGGTAAAGCTATAAGACTCTCTGGGGATTATGGGTAAATGATGGGGACGACCATCAAGCTCAAAGCATAAATGAAATAAATGATGAGGTACGGTCATCAAAGGTGAAGGACGATCACCCAGCAGGGGACGGCTTCTCTGTTGGGGATAAGATGAGGGACAGTCATCTAAGGTGAGGGACGATCACTTGGCAGGGTACGGCTGCCGAAAGGTATCATGACATAGGACGAATGTCAGATAACAAGATCATCGATGGGGACGGCCATCGGATAAAATGATGAAGGACGATCATCAGGAGGTGAAGGACAATCACCTGGCAGGGGACGGCTGCTAAATAACACGACATAGGACGAATGCCGGACAGAGAAGGGTTCCAATAATGGAGACTCCGCTGGGGGGAGGATGAGGGACGGTCATCCAAAGGTGAAGGACGATCACCTGGCAGGGTACGGCTACCGAAAAGGTATCATGACATAGGACGAATGTCAGATAGAAAGAAAATAGTTTAACAAGTTTTGTTGGGGACTTAGCTGGGGAAGAGTAAACACGGACGAGTGTTTACATCCAAGAAAATGAAAGGTATAAGTGTTTGGGTACTGTGTATAGACTAAAGATGCAGACGAGCATCCTTACGACTATGATACGGACGAGTATCAGGTAGAAACAAAAACTGACACATGTTCAGAGATGATGATACGGACGAGTATCAACTGGTTAACAAAGAACACGGACGAGTGTCGGATCTGCGGGGACTCTTCTGGGGAACAGTAGACACAGACGAGTGTCTAAATTCAAGAAGACATAAGTGTTTGACACGGTGTATAGATTAAAGATGCGGACGAGCATCCTTAAGACTACGATACGGACGAGTACCGGGTAGAAACAAACGCTTGACGCATGTTCTGAGATGATGATACGGACGAGTACCAGCTGGTTAACAAAGAACACGATCGAGTGTCGAATCTGAGGGGATATAAGTGATGTATACAAGATACGGATAAGTATCTGTATGAGTGAAAAGAGGATGAGTAACACGGACGAGTGTCGGAGAAAGTGTATTATAAACAAGTGTATGGTTTCCAAAGTGTTTGGGTGACTATGCTGGGAAGGTGACACGGATGGGTGTCAAGGAATTGTATATATGTGTATTTGTGAG
This sequence comes from Lathyrus aphaca, assembly GCA_963966055.1. Lineage (NCBI taxonomy): Eukaryota > Viridiplantae > Streptophyta > Magnoliopsida > Fabales > Fabaceae > Lathyrus > Lathyrus aphaca. The sequence goes on along the minus strand of OZ014522.1, from coordinate 99,939,333 downwards.
TGCAAAGGGGACGCTTTGGCTTTCTACTAGGGATACGACACGGACGGGTGTCAGGGAGTATCTGTACTTTTACGGGAAGGGCTTTGGCTCTCTGCCGGGGAATCTGGGGAGTTTTCTGTACATTGTTGATGGATTGTCAGTATTTACAAGTGCTTGGTTCAGAACATGGCTTATGATTATGCAATATGTTTGATTTTTGCCGTAATGCTCCGTATTAGACGGAATGCTACGCTCTGTGGGGAGAATAATGATGCGAATGCTATGATTATGCAAGAGGTAACCATCCGGGATTCGGATCCCGTTGCTGCGAAGATCTCTGGATGATCTACTTGAAGTGGACATCCCAGCTGGGGATAAGATCATTGGTAGATCTAGCATACATGACTCTGCTTGGGGGAATAGGTCACTGATAGACCCGTCTTGGTAGTAAGGGACCCAGCTGGGGTTTGTAGAAGCTTTCTTCACTCTACTGTGATTTCTTCGCGCGTTGCTCTTCCAGGTAGAGGTTGACACTCTGTGGGGAGATGGTTCCCTGGCTTTTGCACTTGGTTGAGGAAGAGTAATAAATGGCAACTCAGCTGGGGAGAAATCACCTCTGGTGCTAATCGGGGAGATAGACTGAGCAGATAATGATTTGCCAGCTTGCTGGGGTGAAGCTTTCGTGCCCCATGTTGTGCTTTGAACACATGCAATCCTGAAAAGACAGAGAAACGCACAAGTAATCCCGAGGTATCCCTTACCGGATTCCATCATAGGAGTTTTAGACACTCCCAGGAGTAAGTATATTTCCTGCATGCACGCATTTCTTAGAAGGAAAACATCTGTATTTATGCACTCAGTATCTTATCGGACATTTTTCGCAAATGAAAATAAAAATGTACGAGACGAAACATGACTGGAAATCTGATTTTATTAATTCATGTGCCCTGAATTGGCAAGATACAGTCAAAGAAACAGATCCCCTGAAATGAGGAGATCGTTACAAATTGAGAAACAAAAAGATGTTGGCAATGTTGATGACGCTTCCAGGAGCTTCCCTTTTGCTACGACTCGTATGACATTTGACGTTCTTCTCGTCTTGCTTTCTGAAGAAGGCTGATTCTGAAAGAAACTTGATCTTTTCGAAGCTTTCCAAGTTGTAAGTAATACAGATGAATTCAAAATGCAGTTGTTCGCTCATTCCCTTATTTTGCATGGATCGCCCTTTCGGGTTTTCAATCCATCGGGATACCCATTTTTGCCTGAGTTGTCCAATGCGGCTTTTCAACTCAGCGGGTGTACATTTTTTATTTATTTTCCCTTATTTTTGCCCGAGTCTTTTATTCTGTTTTTGACTCGCCGGGATGCCCTATTTTTGCCTGGACTTACATTATGTTTTTATGTCCAGCGGGTCATTTTATGCAAAGTATTTTTTAACTGCATCTGAATTCACAGGGGACAGGAAGTCTTCACCATCCATAGTGCTGAGCATCAGTGCTCCACCAGAGAAAACTTTCTTTACCATGAATGGCCCTTCATAGTTCGGAGTCCATTTGCCCCTATGGTCTATATGAGGAGGGAGGAGTCTCTTCAGCACAAGATCTCCTACTTGGTACTCTCGGAGCCTGACTTTCTGATCGAAGGCTTTCTTCATTCTTTTCTGATATAACTGCCCATGACAAATTGCAGCCAATCTCTTCTCTTCAATCAGATTCAATTGTTTGTATCGGGACCGGACCCATTCTTCTTCGTTTAGCTTAACATCCATCAGTACCCGTAGAGAGGGTAATTCAACTTTAACAGGTAGAACTGCCTCCATACCATACACAAGCTGATACGGTGTTGCCCCAGTAGATGTTCTGGTTGATGTACGGTACCCATGCAAAGCAAACGGTAGCATCTCATGCCAGTCTTTATAGGTGACTACCATCATCTGCACAATCTTCTTAATATTCTTATTAGCTGCCTCAACAGCGCCATTCATCTTTGGCCTGTAAGGAGAAGAATTGTGGTGTTGGATCTTGAAGTCCCGGCATAGTTCTGCCATCATTTTGTTGTTCAAGTTGGAACCATTATCAGTAATGATTCGCTCGGGAACTCCGTACCGACAGATGATGTCTCTCTTTAGAAATCGGGCTACCACTTGCCTGGTAACATTCGCATAGGAAGCTGCTCCAACCCACTTGGTAAAATAGTCAATGGCTACCAGGATGAATCTGTGGCCATTTGAAGCAGTCGGTTCAATCTTGCCAATCATATCAATGCCCCACATGGAAAATGGCCAAGGTGAAGACATCACATTCAGGGGATTGGGAGGCACATGCACTTTATCCGCGTAAATCTGGCATTTATGGCATTTCCTGGCATAAGCACAACAGTCGGCATCCATTGTGATCCAGTAATAGCCTGATCTTAGCAACTTTTTGGCCATTGCATGCCCTCCTGCATGGGTACCAAAGGATCCTTCGTGCACTTCGTGCATTAACAAGCCTGCTTCTGTCTTATCAACGCATTTGAGGAGTACCATGTCAAAGTTTCTCTTGTACAGGGAACCATCAGTATTCAGGAAGAAACTTCCAGCCATCCTTCTTAATGTCTTCTTATCATTGGAAGATGCCCTAGGTGGGTATGTTTGATCCTCCAAGAAGCACTTAATGTCATGGAACCAAGGCTTATCATCTTTGGCAACATCTGCTGCAAATACATATGCTGGCCTGTCAAGTCTGGACACTGAAATCCGAGGCACAAAGTTGGCATCTTGAACTTTGATCATGGATGAAATGGTAGCCAGAGCATCCGCAAACTGATTTTCGTCCCGAGGGATATACTCAAGCTTGACCGTTGTGAAGAAAGTCAATAACCTTCTTGTATAGTCCCTATAAGGTATCAGATGATCTTGGTGGGTGTACCATTTGCCATTGGTTTGATTAACTACCAGAGCTGAATCTCCGAACACAGTCAAAGTCTTGATCCTGAGGTCAATGGCTTCCTCAAGACCCATAATACAAGCTTCGTATTCAGCTTCGTTATTAGTGCAGTTGAAGGTGAGTTTTTCCGCGAAAGGCATGTGAACTCCCTTAGGCGTAATGAGTACTGCACCAACACCACGACCATTCATGTTAACAGCTCCATCAAACATCATAGTCCATTCTTCTTCTGGGTCAGGCCCTTCAGTGTGAACAGGCTCTTCATGATCTTTTGCTTTTATGAACATGATGTCTTCATCAGGGAAGTCAAATCTCATAGGCTGGTAATCATCAATAGGTTGCTCAGCAAGATAATCAGACAGTACACTGCCCTTGATGGCTTTTTGGGATGTGTACTGAATGTCATATTCTGTGAGGATCATTTGCCATCTTGCAACCCGTCCGGTGAGTGCTGGCTTCTCAAAAATGTACTTAACTGGATCCATCTTTGAGATCAATAAAGTGGTGTGGGTCAACATATACTGCCTTATTCGGCGAGCAGCCCACGCTAAAGCACATCAAGTTTTCTCGAGCAGTGAATAACGTTGTTCACAGTCGGTAAACTTTTTGCTTAGGTAGTAAATTGCATACTCTTTTCGACCAGACTCGTCATGCTGGCCCAGCACACACCCCATTGACTCTTCTAATACTGTCAAGTACATGATTAGTGGTCTTCCTTCAACTGGAGGCATAAGGATCGGAGGCTCTTGTAAGTATTCCTTGATTTTGTCAAAAGCCCTTTGGCAGTCTTCGTTCCACCTGACCGTTTGTTCTTTTCTCAATAGCTTGAATAAGGGTTCACAAGTTGTTGTAAGGTGAGATATGAACCGTGAAATTTAGTTCAATCTACCTAGAAACCCCCGGACTTCTTTTTCTGTCTTCGGTGCAGGCATTTCTTGAATGGCTTTGACTTTATCAGGGTCAACTTCAATCCCTTTCTCACTTACAATAAATCCCAGCAACTTACCAGATCGCACCCCGAATGTGCACTTGTTGGGGTTTAACTTCAATTGGTACTTCCTCAGGCGCTTGAATAGCTTCAACAGATTTACCAGGTGGTCTTCTTCTGTGAGGGACTTGGCAATCATGTCATCCACATAACATTTGATTTCTTTATGGATCATGTCATGGAATAATGTTACCATAGCCCGCTGATAGGTTGCACCAGCATTCTTCAGTCCGAATGGCATCACCTTGTAACAGAACGTGCCCCAGGGTGTGATGAAAGTTGTCTTCTCCATGTCTTCAGGTGACATCTTGATCTGATTGTATCCTGAAAATCCGTCCATGAAGGAGAACACCGAGAACTGAGTCGTATTATCAACCAATACATCAATGTGAGGTAGTGGGAAGTCATCTTTCGGGCTGGCTCTGTTCAGATCCCGGTAATCTACACACATCCTCACTTTGCCATCTTTCTTAGGCACGGGTACAATATTAGCAACCCACGGTGGATAGCTAGTCACAGCAAGGAATCCGGCGTCCCACTGCTTTTGTACCTCTTCTTTAATCTTCATTGCCATATCTGGGCGAGTACGGCGCATCTTCTGTTTTACTGGCGGGCAGTCTTCTTTTAAAGGCAACTTGTGCATAACAATATCAGTGTCCAACCTTGGCATATCCTGATAAGACCAAGCGAAAACATCCACGTACTCTCGAAGCATATCAATCAGTTGTTCTTTCACCGAGTCTTGTAGGCAGGCCCCGATCTTAACTTCTTTCACATCTTCTTCCGTACCAAGATTAACCGTTTCGACCTCCTCCTGATGAGGAGTGATAACCTTCTCCTATTGCCTTAACAACCTGGCTAGCTCTTCAGGAAGCTCATAATCTTCTTCAACCCCTTCATCAGCTTGATTGATTGGATTGTCAAAGTCATACGAAGTCATAGCAGTGTTGTTGTCGGTGCAGTCTGAAAGGCACTCTCTGCAAGGGTTTAGATTGGTTTATTTTAGTGACCAATTTTAATCTTGTTTAAAAAAAGTGAAAATGAAGTTATTTATTTTGAAAAACATTGCCATTTTATTTTTTGTA